>CM051235.1:528483558-529809558 GCA_027917425.1 Gastrophryne carolinensis | reverse complement strand
CTGCATGTGCACAGCAGGGCAAGGAAGGCGGTGGCAAGCTCATTGGGGCGAGGGAGGTGTGCGGTGCATGCACAAGGCACGTACACGGAGGTGAGATGGAAGGAGGCAATATGAATGGGCATGTAAGTATGTATGCTGGTGCTGGGTGGGCTTACATTGTGTACAGGTGGTGTAGTTGCCTTGAGCCATGCCCCCTGTTCCACGGGCCTCGGGGCATGTGCCTGTACTACCTCTTTGGTATGTACGCCTGGGGTGGTAGGTGCCTTGCTCATGAAAAGAGATGAGTGAACCAGTTCAATAGAACTAGAGTTTTAAGAGAATTTAAGGGAAGATTTGATTTGACACAAATTTAGATTTTTTTGGGGGTTCCTGTTGACAGAATATTCCCTGAAATATTACCTGCACCTTGGCTTCCTGAAGCACGGATCCAGTGGATGACTTTCACTGGGCACAACATCCACAGCCAGAGGACAGGGCTAGAACAAGGATGGAGGTGAGGTTTTTTTTTTCCTCGAGTTTGTTTTTTACTCACAAGCTGACAACCCTGCCCCTTGTCCGAGGTACAAGCCCCCTCACCTGCCACCACAAGCCAAGCGCGTAAGCCAGCACCATCACACGCTGCTCCAGAAGCGAGGACAGAGGAAGCCCGCTGCCCCAGAAGGGGGGCCAGAGGGGGGTGAGTATGCCTGCCCTGGAGTCTATGAGACTGGGTTTTGGTCCACTTCAACAAGTTTGTTTTATCTAAGTCAGTTACTTATATAATGTAAATAAGGTTTCCTATTTTTTATACTTCTGTATATAAGAGAAATAGTTTGGTTAGACTTGCTCCCACAAAAAGCTTTCTTTAAAATAAATAGTAGAGGAATCAAAAGCTGAGACAGATTCTACAATTATATCTGGAGATAAAGGATATATGATATAAATGGTGAAGGAAAATCTGTTATTCACACAGGCTTCTGAACAATGCTCTAGTACAATGCCTTGAAATTACTTTCCCATGCACCACTGCTCATTTCTTTTGGTTTTCAATGCAAGCTCTGGAAATCCCGCTCCAGCTTGGCAGGCCAGGTTTAGTTGGGATTCAAATTGGCAGTAAATAAAAAAGACTAATAATATGTTAGAATCTTATTTAGCTTTAAGCTCTAGACAATGTTTGCCATACCCCCCCCCCCATCACACTCACATCCAGTAAACCTATAAATATATGCAGACTTTTTCAGTAGTAATCTTATCATGAGAAAATTTATATACATGATTATTATGGTATGGCAAAAAGTTCAAGCAACCATTGATACAGAAAGAAATGTAAATGGCTTAAATAATAGATTACAGTGGCTGCACTTCTCTCTGTTCTTTTTTTTATTTGTAACAGATATCTACACTGAAGTCAGTTTCTATACTATACTATAATATGTTAACTAAAAACCTTACAAGCTTCATTTATATACAATTCACAAGGTGAACTGGACTTAAAGCGGACCAAAACCCACATTTTTAACTAGCATTCCCCAAATTGCTCCCCCCATGAAGACCACCTTTTGCCAATTTTTACTGCTTCTGCTTCACTCTAATCCCAGATAATGGCGTCTGTTTTAGCTGTATAGCTCCGCCTTCTCCCTTCATTGCCACTGTTGTGTGTTGCAATGATGTCATTGCCACACTTATGCAATGACTGATCCCATGCTATCTTACACAGAGGAACAGCAAAGAAAATGTGTTTCAGGACAATTCAAAAATGCTAATATTCATTTCTAGTTCAACCCTCTACTAAGGAAGGTAGGGGCTTTGGCCAAATGTATTTCACAAGTTCAGTGATTTTTGGTCCGCTTTAAATTTGGATAATTCTATCATGTCAAAACCATAAAAACACTGACCCTGAGGCTCCCACCTCATGCACAGCATGCACAGTATAGGATAAGGTCATGGAAAGCCTCCTGATTGCCTGGCAGTCAAGGGAGCTGAAGCCATACCTTTGACATGTCGCATAGATGAGCCAAGGGCTTGTCCATTGAGCTCAGGAGAGGCACTGTTCTGTCTTCCTATCCCCACTGCAGGGAAGTAGTAGGCATAAGGGCTATGCTCTCTCTTTGGCGGATTATGGGAAATGTACACATCCTAGGTCGACCAAATTGGTGGTGTGTCAGAATATAATAAGAGCAAATGAGGGTGAGGTGTGATGTGGGGTCAGCAGTGATGGTCAGCTTTCCCTTTGTTAGGACTTCGGCTTTAAATATTTTGGGAGGGTTTAAAGTGGACCAAAATCCAATCTCTACATTTCTCCCTCCATCAAGAGTACCTTTTGGAATTTTTGATGCTACTATTTCCCTCAAGTCCCTGCTAATGTCATCTGCTTTTGGCAGAAGTCCCACCTCCTTAAGCCATTGCTTCTGTTGTGAGTGGCAGGTGATGTCAATGCTGCAACTACGCAAAGAAAAAAAAATCAGCTCTGGGACAATCCCATTCTACACCCTAAGATGGGGTATCGGTATAGGCTTTGGCTAGATTTATTTCACAAGTTCATTTGGTTTGGACTGCTTTACAGTTACAGTATATCATTAGTTCATTCATTAATAGCGGCAGGTAGCGACAGTTGAGCGACTGTAGCTGCATTTTCAGAGCGCCCGCTAGTAGTCGATGTGCTTGGCTGTTGTTCAGTAGTTGATAGCGACTCAGTCGGTTTGCCGTAATGTTGAATATTGGGTGAGGAGTCGCTATTTGACAGGTTCCGCGCTGTATGGGAGCGCATGATAGCGACTGGCCATAGCGACCGGCTCCCACCATATTCATTAAAAAAATCACGCTCAAAAAATTCTCGCGCTGTAAAATGCATGTTTAAACCCCAGAGCGCTGGTGGCGATGGGTTAAAAGTAGTTTTTTAACCCCCAAACAACCATATTTTTGAAAACAAAAAAAAAACAAGTTTTTAAATAATTTAGTAATATGAATACATTAATATCGGACCTGTTTTTTTCTCTAAAATGGCAGAAGTGGTCACACAATTTTTCACATAAAAAAAAAACAATTAATAACACCCCATTATGAATATTTAAAGATTGTTCCATTGAAATGCATTGGAGATCGCCAGGTAGCGAGAGGTCATACCTGTCGCTGTTCAAGGTCGGACGCTGGCGCTGTGGGCTGAGGCTGGAATAGGCTTGATAAATGTGTGATTGTGGTGTGGAGCCGGCGTTCTCGTGGCGGGGCCCGTCATTACCGGCCTCTCACCAGTCGCTACCTGTCGCTATTCCTTCATAAATAAGGGCCTAAGTTTGGGTTCAGGAAGTTCGATTCAGGTACACAAACTTGAAGCGAACCTGGTACCCATTGAAATCAAACGATAACTATAGCCCCCTTTGCACCCCCCCCCATTGCTCACCCACCACTGGAATTGAATTAAAATGAAGGGCAGGTGAGGAGTGGGGGTGTGGAGGTGTGCCTCCCAATACAGAGTGTGTAGCGGTACACTAACCTGAGCCCCGTAATTCGTTGGTCGGGATTTTTTCCACTCACAAAAAATCTACAGCCGGGGCTTCAAAAAGATGGCTGTACCCAAGAGTAAGGACACATTGTAACCTGCTGCCAGTGTCCTCACTCATGGGGGCAACCATCTTTCAGAAGCCCTGGCCGTGGACATTTTTACAAACTAAAAAATGCCAACGGTATTGCGGGGGTCAGGTAAGTTGTGCAGCTGCACACTTTTAGGTTAAGTTTGTTGCTCGGCAGCCCACCAACCAGCTCTTCCGGGTACCAGCTAAAGGCCAAACTTAAACACAGGCTTCTGGATGAAGTCCGTGTTCAGGTTTGGAAACCCACACTAACAAGGTTTGGTATAAACCCAAACATTGTGTTTCGTGTTCGGCCCACACTAGTTATGATCTTATGTCTCTATGTACACTGTTTTTGTGTGTACTGAGTAGCTTACATGCAGTCATAATTATTCATGATGGCACCAAGTATTATAAAGATTTGTTTTCTTTTTAAATGGACATTTTACTTGCTTAAGTACTTATTAATTGGATGCTCAGTTTTGAAGGATCATCACATGTGAATATGTCTAATCTGCTTGTAACAGACGCTGGTCTACTAAAAGGCTAATGTGAAAGAATCAAAATCTTATTGACATGCATGCATGGTGAATATTATAGAAAGTATCTTTTCTGGAACAGAGACAGGCATATTTTCCAAGTTACCAGCTAAAGATTGACACTTGAATTGTGTATTTGTTGCACAAAAACATAGTGGCAGCATGATTTCAGAAAATCTATCAAGGACTAGAGGGTTCTTCTTGGAAGTGTGGAGAGATTCACTCACAAAACGTACCTACCTTACTCACAGTACATTTCAAACTCACACCTCAATCATTGTAAGTGGTGTCAAAATTGAATTTCTCAGACATCTGTTTGGGTTCTAAAATGAGACATTATTTTTGAGTTAGTACAAGCACTTTGGGCCTCATTTGAAAAAAAAAAAATTCACTGGATCTGAAGACACTGCTGTTTAAAGGGAAATATGTTGTGTAAGGTACACATGTAACAGCAAAAGGAATATACTCATTTGCTTTTACAGCATTATTATAATAATATTATAGCATACCTGTGATTGGCTACCTTTACTTATACATCTCACCATTCCATTACTCAACTACACATAATAAAGGCTTGGTTAGTTAACTAAAGGCACAAAAGTGATGAATAAACACATATGGATATAAGTAGTAAGCCAAAAATTCTGAATATGTTTTATAGTCTCTTCACTGTAGCCCCCTATTGATTGTATGACAGCTTTGCACACTCTTGGCATTAGCTCAATCAGCTTAGGCCCTTATTTATGAAGGAATAGCGACAGGTAGCGACTGGTGAGCGGCCGCTAATGACGGGCCCCGCCATGAGAACGCCGGCTCCCCACCACAATCACACATTTATCAAGCCAATCCTGCTTAGCGACTGAGATAGCGCCAGATAGCCACTCATTCATCATTATTCCAGCCTCAGCCCACAGCGCCAGCATCCGATCTTGAACAGCGACAGGTATGACCTCTCGCTACCTGGCGCGCTCCAATGCATTTCAATGGAACAATCTTTAAATATTAATAATTAATTGTTATTAATGTTTTTTTTTTTTAAATGTGAAAAATTCTGTGACCACTTCTGCCATTTTAGATGCGCTCTGGGGTTTAAACATGCATTTCACAGCGCTTGAATTTTTTGAGCATGATTATTTGATGAATATGGTGGGAGCCGGTCGCTCTGACCAGTCGCTATCATGCGCACCCATACAGCGCGGAACCTGTCAAATAGCGACTCGTACCCTTGTATTCAACATTACGGCAAACCGACTGAGTCGCTGTCAACAACCGAACAACGGCCAAGCACAGCGACTACTAGCGGGAGCTGTGAAAATACCGCTACAGTCGCTCAACTGTCGCTATTAATAAATCAGCCTCTTATTTAGGTAGTGGCATGAAATGTTTTTCAATTAACAGGTGTGCCTGTTCATTTGTGAAACTTCTTGTCTTTATAATGTATACGAGGTCATCAGTTGCGTTGTGCCAAGGTAGGGTTGTTGAAAAGTTCCATCCAGTCTTTAACTCTATCACTTACTGTTCTAATTCACAATTAGAAAAGAACTCAATTCATGAAAGAGGAACATGAAGACTGAACTTTTCAAGTTATTCTCAAGTGCAGTTCTGTAGATGGTTCTCTTGAAGACCACGCCAGGAGTTACTTTTGCTGCAGAGGATAAGTTCATTAGAGTCACCAGCCTCAGAAATTGTAAATTAACAGCACCTCAGATTAGAGCCCCCCAATATATATAAAAAAACATATCTTTGGGCCAAGCATTTTATTGCCCTTTTTGGCATGTTAAACCTAGAGGCAGGTTGCAATTTATATCCAAATTTGAAGCCTTACTCGTTAAACAAAAGCTTTAAGAACTCCTTATTGCTCTGCCCTGTAAGAGGTTTTACTCCCGCCCTATTGTTTGCCTCTTTGGCTTGCTATCGGACAGGCTGATTCATCACTAACGCCAGGTAGCGACAGATGAGAGACTGTAGCAGGCATTTCAGAGTGCCCGCTAGTAGTCGCTGTGCACGGCCGTGGTTCACTAGTTCATAGCGACTCAGTCGCTGTGCTGCAATGATAAATACATTGTGAGGAGTCGCTATTTGACCAGTACAGCGCTGTATGGGAGCGCATGTTAGCGACTGGTCAGTGCGACCGACTCACAACATAGTCATTAAAAAAACATCCTCACAAATCTCCGGCGCTCAAAAATGCTTCTCTGAAGCCCAGAGCGCTGGAGGCTGTGTGATTAAAGGCTGTTTTTAAACATGTATCCACCAGTAACAAAGCAAAAACATATGTAATTACATTGTAATAACATTGTGACATGAACACATTAATGCCAGACCTGTAATGTCAATTCTGCATAAATATATAAAACATGAAAAATGTTTGGAAAAATGGCTTTTTCTAGGCCAGAAGAGGTCACAACATTATTTGAGATTTAAAAAAAAAATAACAAAAATCCCCTGTTTAAAGAGAAATAAAAGAACGTCCATTGAAATGTATGGGAGAGCGCCAGGTAGCGAGAGGTAATAAGCTCTGCAAGGCTGAACGCCGGCGCTGTTCGCTGAGGCTGGGATAATGATGAATCGGATGCTACTTGGCGTTATCCCAGTCGCTCAACAGAATCTGCTTGCTAAATGTGTCATTGCACGCCGTGTCCGGCGTTCTCATGCCGCTACCTGTCATTTACAAGGCACTACCTGACGCTATCCCTTCATCAATAAGGGCCTAAGTAAATGTAATATGCAATTAGTTTCACAGTCTATTAAAGCAGGCCATTTCTGATCACAAGGAGGTCAGAAAACCTGCTGCCTGCTCATGATATAAAAGTGTCTGATTTCATTATCTTTGGGTCATAACTTGCAGGTTTTTACAGCTCCAATGTGCTAAATTAGAGCAGACAGAACTTCAAGTGCTGCTGACCGGAATGTTTCTCTGCTATTAACGATTGATGAGAAAGTTCACGTCCTCTCTGACAGCGGCAGCAGACACGAGGGGCAGGCGGGGAGCCGCTGCCTTTTCATCATTTGAAATAAGCATTCTTTTTTGATGGATTATGCATCAAATTATTGGCTGACATTTCAGTATATTTTTGAAGAATGAAAAGGAAATGAGTCTTACTGGACATGTACGGTTTTGCTGTGAAATAAGCTCTATTTTTAGAATCAGGGCTGGCTCCAGGATATGCAGGCCCTTGGGCGATAGAGTCTCAGTGGGCCCCTTTGGCCGGTATGATACTCCATACATGCGATAAATGTATGAATATAAAATATTAAAAATAAATGGAAATAAACAGAAAGAACAAAAGCATAGAATGAATGACAGGAACAAAGAAAGAATAAAAGGAATGACAGAAAAAGCAGGAGAGGCAGGGAGAAGCAATAGGAGAGAAAACAGCGATAAGAAGGAAGAAAGAATAGAAGCACTGACAGAAAAAATAGGACAGAAGAAGAAAGAAAGAAAGAGAAAAAGTTAGAAAAAAGGAATAGCAGAACAAACAGATGAAAGAAAGAAACAAAAATAGATGGAAGAAAGAATGAATGAAAAAGAATAGAAGAAAAGAAACAAAGAATAGAAGGACAGACAGAAAGAAAGTTTCTCCCAATGGCCAATCTGCCCCTGCCTGACAGTCTTTAGCCCTGGTTACTGTGCGGCCATGTATCCTGCATAGGCACTGCCCAGGGTATATCCAACAGAGGCTCCAGAACTAGCAAGACAAATTAGTTGCCAGTTAGTAGATATGTTGCTACCATGTGTGTGGCCAGGATGCCCTTAAGATGGAACTTAGCAAGGAAATGTTTCGTTACACGAAGAACCTACTAGTGGCGGAAGAGATGGATTAGGTGATTGAGGTGGGCCCTCTCAAGGTGCAGGGGCCCCAGCATCTGCCCCGGTATGCCTAGTGCTGACGCCTGCCCTGTTTAGAGTTATACAACTCCTGAGTTAGACACTATGATATTCATGACGGTTAATTCAAGGGTTTTTATGGGGGGGACCTAGATAATTGTGCCTATTGAGAGTGCCTTTTCCAGTCTATCCTGAGAGTGCGAATTGTTTTCCAGTCACCATCGAGTGTGAATGCTTAGGGGTTTGTGCACTGTTGGAAACAGTGGAAACTTGTTTTGAAAATTATTGCAGATTTTAATGCTGCTGATTGCGTCCTCAACCCAGTACAAATACATGAGACACCATTTTGTTTCTAAAATTTAGAAAAAGGTATATTCATTTTTATGTGCAGCAATCTATATTGCCCTGGGGATGGATACATACATGTGCTCTATTTGTTGTGTTGGTCTGGGTTAGGAAATTTCTGACTGTCTATCTGCGTTAAGTTGAAGAAAGACACTTAATTAAAAAAAACAGACCTAAACTCTTCTTGGCAACTCAGTGGTATGGATGTTCCTGTGCCGTGGGTGCCCCAATCCACCCCTCTCCCACTGTGGTAACTCCTGAAATGAAGATATACTTACTATTTCCTTGTGATGCTCCATCCAACAGAGGCTCCAGAACCAGCAAGACAAATTAGTTGCCAATTAGTAGAGATGTTGCTGCCATGTGTGTGGCCAGGATCAGTGTCAGGCCAGTGGCCAGTGTGCATCCCTTCCCCGGGCAATTTAGATTGCTGCACATAAAAGTTGAAAAAAAAAAAATAAATAAAGAACTACTTCTTACCTTAATGAGAGAATTGCCTTTGCTACAAGCTTAAATTAAGTCTCTGTCAGGCCCTGTGGGACACCTGCCTTCAGGTGAGTCCACAACCCCCAATCTCTGCTGCTAGACAAGCACCCATTTGCCGGGACACTGGACACGCCTCGCCAGACACGGTTGTCCCCAGGACTTGGAGGAAGGATGAGGCTTGGCGGAAGTCGCGCTGGCTGAGGAAAATACATGGGAATCACAGTCCTTCTGATTTGGGGTTCCAAGGGGATACATAGGAGAATGGTCAAGGGTCAGGCCAAGTTGTCAGAGGGTTGACGGTACAGATGGGTAGAAAAGCTTGATCTCGATCAGAGGAGGCTCAGACAAAGCGAAAGTTAACAGGTAATCAGAATCCAGCTAACAGTGGTGCTATAACACCCAGCAAAACGCTATAACAGGCAGTGCATGCTGGGAGAGGCCTGGTTTTATGTGGCCATTTTATGTATTGGCCAATCAGGACAGGATGCCAGAGTCACCCCACTACCTTAATCCCAGCAATCCCTGCGGGTACGCTGACCTGCAATAACTAGCAAAACAAAGCCATAAAAGGAGACAGCATGCCTAAAGGTATAGCAGGGATGCACAGCCATACTGACAGCCACACAGAAAGGTGAATAGCCAGCATGTGGGGGATCTGAAAGCCTGACAGCCTCCTTCCCCTTTACACCATCCCAGGAATAAAAATGTTTTCTGATAGTTACCATAGAAACGTATGTTGACAGCAGGATGAGACCACATGGTCCATCTAGTCTGCCCATGTATATGTTCTCTTCATCTTAGGATAGATGTATGTTTATGCAACAGAGGATGGACGCTGCCGACGCCGCGACAGCAGCGTGAGTACCCATTTGGGGAATCGATTTTCAGGTGTTGTTAATAATTGATAGATTAATGCATCATGTGTGTATAAATGAGCAGTCTCTCTATTTGAAATTTGTCATGATTAAGGGCGGGACGCCCGAAACGCGTCGACGCATTCAGGAATGATATTTTGCCTTTTGTATATGTGATGTTGCCCAAGGGAGCATTTTAAAGATTCTCCATTAAACTGGACGTTTTATCTGACTCACGAAGGCTGGCCGGACTCTGTGTTTGCTAATGCTGCTCTTGGAGGTGAGCTCTCTTCCTCGTGCTGCCTTATCGTGGGGACTGGTGGGACAACATTCAAGCTGGCACACACTTTGACAATTTTAATTAATATCCTCCTTCTATTTACACTACATAAAATCAAACAACCATCTATTGAAAAATGGGTGTTGTCCCAAGCTCCCCCCGCTCTCGGATGCGGCCCCAGCTCTGGCAAACGTGCTCGCACGTGTCTGTTATGCCCTCCGGCGGTGCTGCACTCAGCGAGCCCGAGGGTTGTGGGGGCGATACGCCCTTTTTTTCATGCATGGGCCAATGAGCCCAAAGGGGGTTTTTGGGCTATACACCCTTTTGACCAATTAAACTTGGAATTATATTTTGCACCAATCATGTACACCTTCCCTGTTTCCCTATCCTGTCTGAAACCCTATATAAGCGTTATCCCTGCAGTGCTTCAGTGCCCGTGATAGCGTTAAGCTGAGTGTGCCTTGGATTGTATTTTCGCCTGTTTGATATTGTTGCCGACCCTTCCGGATTGACCTTTGGCCTGACCTTGACCCTTCTCTTGCCTACTCCTTTTGTGCTGTGATATTATTAGGTAGGTAGCTGGGTCAGTGGGCAGGTAGGTGGCTCAGTAGGTAGGTGGGCATATAGGTGGGTAGGTAGCTGGTTCAGTGGGCAGGTAGGTATCTATGTAGGTGAGCAAGTAGGTAGGTAGGCGACTGGGTAGGTAGGAGGGAATTTTGGTTGCTAGGTCAGTGGGTTGGAAGGTGGGCGGATAGAGAAGCAGAGAGGCTGGAGCAGAAACAGGGAAAGGACCCACCCTCGGGGAGCGCCAGTGTTTATGAACATTATTCTGGATATGTAGGTATCACGCTTGACCCATCAGCTTCATTCTGTAAATAAGCTGGGTGTCCAGTTGCGGGTGGGGAGGTGCTAGTTGATCCCTTTTCTTGATTCGTTTGACTAGCAGATTCATCTAAACAGTGTTAAATGTTTTGTGAAGACTATAAGATCACTTTATCCTATGTCTTTTCTTTTGTCTTCTGTCTTGTCTTGACGTTGCCCATTTCTTTATCTCAGAGCTTTTATTAAAGCAATTAAAAACTATTAAAAACAGTATGCCCTTTAAAATAGCGTTAAAGTGCCACTGGGGGTGCTGTTTTCCTAGTTCATTATCCTTCATACACAGAGTAACATATAAAAATAATCCTAAATACCGTGCTAGTTCTATTAATCAAAAAAGTGCTATTCAAAGTGCATTAATTTCAAGTAATTCATGTGCAAAAATACAAACAAATCCAAGAGTAACGTGCCTTCAAGAGTACAACACAGTACACATAATGATCTCCAATAGCCTTACTGATCCAGTTGTGTGCAACAGCGCCCCCCCCCCCCCCGCAACAAGACCCACGCATTCCGAGACCTCCCAGGTCTCTTTCTCGAAGCAAGGTGACCCCTAGTGTGGATATATATAACTTGGCAAATAGGGTCCACGTGGCAGAGCACCACAAAACATATACTTGTGGGTTGGTACCACCCAATCAAATATTGTGTATTCATCTCAGTGCTGCACATTGAGGGGTGGGAGCAAATACAGGATTCTGGGGCATGTAGCAGCATTGTTATGTGTGGGAACTGCTGAGAGATTAGGGCAGGAGCCATCACTTTGGTTATTTATGGCTCTATTTACACCTCTCACCGCTTGCGCTGCATTGGGCAAGACAGTCACAGCGCAAGGAGAAATGCTGCCCTTTGTTTTTAATGGGCCAGTTCACATATATACGCTGCATATATATGTGAACTGGCCCCTTAAAAATAATGGGCAGCATTTTCCCTTGCACTGTGAATGTGTTGCCCAACGCAGTGCAAGCGGTGAGGTGTAAATAGAGCCATAACGTAAAGCTTTATGACAATTACTTGCTTACGTGCTAGTTCTATTAATCAAAAAAGTGCTATTCAAAGTGTATTAATTTCAAGTAATTCATGTGCAAAAATATAAACAAATCCAAGAGTAAAGTTCCTTCAAGAGTACAACACAGTACACATAATGATCTCCAATAGTCTTACTGATCCAGTTGTGTGCAACAGCGCCCCCCCCCCCGCAACAAGACCCACGCATTCCGAGACCTCCCAGGTCTCTTTCTCGAAGCAAGGTGACCCCTAGTGTGGATATATATAACTTGGCAAATAGGGTCCACGTGGCAGAGCACCACAAAACATATACTTGTGGGTTGGTGCCACCCAATCAAATATTGTGTATTCATCTCAGTGCTGCACATGGAGGGGTGGGAGCAAATACAGGATTCTGGGGCATGTAGCAGCATTGTTATGTGTGGGAACTGCTGAGAGATTAGGGCAGGAGCCATCACTTTGGTTATTTATGGCTCTATTTACACCTCTCACCGCTTGCGCTGCATTGGGCAAGACAGTCACAGCTCAAGGAGAAATGCTGCCCTTTGTTTTTAATGGGCCAGTTCACATATATACGCTGCATATATATGTGAACTGGCCCCTTAAAAATAATGGGCAGCATTTTCCCTTGCATTGTGAATGTGTTGCCCAACGCAGTGCAAGCGGTGAGGTGTAAATAGAGACATAACGTAAAGCTTTATGACAATTACTTATAGTGAATCTTTGAGGCAATAGTTCTTGTAAAAAAATGATATTACAGCTCCATCTACTGGCAGTGTTGTATATCGCACAGACACAAAGGAAAAATCATGTTTAATTTTTAAGGGGCTAATGCCAGGTAGTGCCTTATAGCATTGGGTGAACGCTGGGTGCTGTATGTGAAAACCATATATATATAATGAGCGCCTCTAATAGCGTCATGTAGCGTCACATGTATCACTAGCCGGCGCTCTAGGTTCAGCAGCGCCATGTAGCACCTGTCACTCATTAGCGTTTTCCTAAAGTAATGTTCTAAATTTTGGGTTATTATTATTAGAGATGAGCGAGTAGTGAAATATTCGAAATTTCGAATTTCGATTCGAATAGACCGCGTTACTCGACTACTCGACCGATTATCGAATCCCATTATAGTCTATGGGAAAAAAATACTCGCCACTTGGAAATCTCAATTCGACCACTTGGAGGTCACCAAGTCCACCCTGAAACATCAGAAAATGATGCCAACACTGCTGGAATGCAACTGGGACAGCAGGGGAAGCATGTCTGGGTGCATATAACGCGCCCAAGTCGCACTATTACGCCACTATCACAGCCACTCAACAATACACTCCAAACACAATATAACTTCTACGTAAAGTGAGACAAGACAAGGAAACCTTCTTTCCTCTACATTGCCATGGACCCCAAGCCAAACTGTACAAAAAAGAAGAACAAAATTCTGCACCCCTTAAAATCACGTTGCCTATGACAACCACAGATGGCATAGGCAAGGGGGAAAACAAATAGACCCCACCCCTAATTGTCATTGTGTGTGTGTGTGTGTGTGTGTGTGTGTGTGTGTGTGTGTGTGTGATGTGGTCAGACATGTCCTCTTGTGTCATTGTGTCACCCCAGCAGTAAGGGAAGCTTAAAGGAGGAGGTTTGTTACAGTGTGTCACCCCAGCAGTAAGGGAAGCTTACAGGAGGAGGTTTGTTACAGTGTGTCATCCCAGCAGTAAGGGAAGCTTAAAGGAGGAGGTTTGTTACAGTGTGTCACCCCAGCAGTCAGGGAAGCTTACAGGAGGAGGTTTGTTACAGTGTGTCACCCCAGCAGTAAGGGAAGCTTACAGGAGGAGGTTTGTTACAGTGTGTTACCCCAGAAGTAAGGGAAGCTTACAGGAGGAGGTTTGTTACATTGTGTCACCCCAGCAGTAAGGGAAGCTTACAGGAGGAGGTTTGTTACATTGTGTCACCCCAGCAGTCAGGGAAGCTTACAGGAGGAGGTTTGTTACAGTGTGTCACCCCAGCAGTAAGGGAAACTTACAGGAGGAGGTTTGTTACATTGTGTCACCCCAGCAGTAAGGGAAGCTTACAGGAGGAGGTTTGTTACATTGTGTCACCCCAGCAGTAAGGGAAGCTTACAGGAGGAGGTTTGTTACAGTGTGTCACCCCAGCAGTAAGGGAAGCTTAAAGGAGGAGGTTTGTTACAGTGTGTCACCCCAGCAGTAAGGGAAGCTTACAGGAGGAGGTTTGTTACAGTGTGTCACCCCAGCAGTCAGGGAAGCTTACAGGAGGAGGTTTGTTACAGTGTGTTACCCCAGCAGTAAGGGAAGCTTACAGGAGGAGGTTTGTTACATTGTGTCACCCCAGCAGTAAGGGAAGCTTACAGGAGGAGGTTTGTTACATTGTGTCACCCCAGCAGTCAGGGAAGCTTACAGGAGGAGGTTTGTTACAGTGTGTCACCCCAGCAGTAAGGGAAGCTTACAGGAGGAGGTTTGTTACAGTGTGTCACCCCAGCAGTAAGGGAAACTTAGAGCTGAGACCTCTTAAAAATTGTGTGGAGTCCCAAGAGCTGAGACCTCTTGAAAATTGTATTAAGGCCCAAGAGCTGAGACCTCTTAGAAATTGTGTGGAGGCCCAAGAGCTGAGACCTGTTAACAATTGTGTGGAGGCCCAAGAGCTGATACCTCTCAAACATTGTGTGGAGGCCCAAGAGCTGAGACCTCTTAAAAATTGTGTGGAGTCCCAAGAGCTGAGACCTCTTAAAAATTGTGTGGAGTCCCAAGAGCTGAGACCTCTTAAAAATTGTGTGGAGGCCCAAGAGCTGAGACCTCTTAAAAATTGTGTGGAGGCCCAAGAGCTGAGACCTCTTGAAAATTGTATTAAGGCCCAAGAGCTGAGACCTCTTAGAAATTGTGTGGAGGCCCAAGAGCTGAGACCTCTTAAAAATTGTGTGGAGTCCCAAGAGCTGAGACCTCTTAAAAATTGTGTGGAGGCCCAAGAGCTGAGACCTCTCAAACATTGTGTGGAGTCCCAAGAGCTGAGACCTCTTAAAAATTGTGTGGAGTCCCAAGAGCTGAGACCTCTCAAACATTGTGTGGAGTCCCAAGAGCTGAGACCTCTTAAAAATTGTGTGGAGGCCCAAGAGCTGAGACCTCTTAAAAATTGTGTGGAGGCCCAAGAGCTGAGACCTCTTAAAAATTGTGTGGAGTCCCAAGAGCTGAGACCTCTTAAAAATTGTGTGGAGGCCCAAGAGCTGAGACCTCTTAAAAATTGTGTGGAGGCCCAAGAGCTGAGACCTCTCAAACATTGTGTGGAGTCCCAAGAGCTGAGACCTCTTAAAAATTGTGTGGAGGCCCAAGAGCTGAGACCTCTCAAACATTGTGTGGAGTCCCAAGAGCTGAGACCTCTTAAAGATTGTGTGGAGGCCCAAGAGCTGAGACCTCTTAAAAATTGTGTGGAGGCCCAAGAGCTGAGACCTCTTAAAAATTGTGTGGAGGCCCAAGAGCTGAGACCTCTCAAACATTGTGTGGAGTCCCAAGAGCTGAGACCTCTTAAAAATTGTGTGGAGTCCCAAGAGCTGAGACCTCTCAAACATTGTGTGGAGTCCCAAGAGCTGAGACCTCTTAAAAATTGTGTGGAGTCCCAAGAGCTGAGACCTCTTAAAAATTGTGTGGAGTCCCAAGAGCTGAGACCTCTCAAACATTGTGTGGAGTCCCAAGAGCGGAGACCTCTTAAAAATTGTGTGGAGACCCAAGAGCTGAGACCTCTTAAAAATTGTGTGGAGGCCCAAGAGCTGAGACCTGTTAACAATTGATTGTATTAAGCCCAAGAGGTGAGCCATAATTTTTTTTATTAATACAGCAATTCTACGGCGGTTAAGGAGGAGGAGGAGGAGGAAATGGCACTTCATACAGATGGCACTTCACTCTTGGCTGCTTTCCACTGTTGTACAAGCAAAGTCCGGGTCAATCCACTTGCTGTTCATTTTGATTAGCGTCAGCCTGTCGGTTGACAGGCGGCTGCGCTTATCGGTTATAATGCCCCCGGCTGCGCTGAACACCCTTTCTGATAGCACGCTGGCGGCAGGGCAGGCAAGCACCTCCAAGGCGTACAGGGACAGTTCCAGCCACGTGTCCAACTTGGAGACCCAGTAAGTGTAGGGCGCCGTGGGATGGGGGAGGACAGGGGTGTGGTCTGCCAGGTAGTCCCGCAACATCCGCCGATATTTGTCCCTCCTGCTGATAGCGGGCCCCGCAGTGATGGAAGTTGCACGAGGGGGTGACATGAACGTGTCCCACACCTTGGAGAGTGTTCCCCTGGTGGCTGTGGGCCTGATCGATGTTGTCAGACTCTGGGAGACACTCTCCTCTCTGCCGCCAGCGATGGTGGGTGGGAAAATCTGCATCATGTTCTGCACGAGTTCCCTCTGGTATTCCAGTAATCGATTCGTCCTCTCCTCTACCGGAATAAAAGAGGAGAAGTTATCTTTATACCGGGGGTCCAGGAGTGCGAAGACCCAGTATAGTTTGTTCTCCAATATCCGGACAACACGTATGTCCCGGGAAAAGCAGCCCAGCATGAAGTCAGCCATGTGTGCCAGACTCTGAGTAGGCATGACGTCACTGCCCCCACCAGAAGGATCATTTTCCATTTCCTCCTCTTCCTCCTCCTCTCCGCCCCATCCGCGCTGAACCAATGGGACGCACACAGCCTGACTGCTACCCTCGCCGCCAGCATCCTCTTCCACAGCCACCTCCACGTTGTCCTCCTCCTCCTCATCCTCCTCCTCCTGCAACTGCCACCGAGCAGCAGACAAATGTGTGGTCTGACTGTCTACCTGCGTTGCGTCTCCTCCTACCCCCGTCTCCTATGTGTGCAATGCGTTCTCCCTTATTGCGATGAGCGATTCTTTAAGGACGCATAGGTGCGGGATGGTTACGCTCACTATAGCGTCCTCGCTGCTGACCTTCTTAGTGGACTCCTCAAAGATACGCAATACATCGCATATGTCTGCCATCCATGGCCACTCGTGGTTGGCAAACTGAGGGAGCTGAGTTGGATGCACGCGTGGATGCATCATCTGGTAGTCCATCAATGCTCTCTGCTGCTCACACACCCTGGCCAACATGCAATAGGTGGAATTCCAGCGAGTGGGCAGGTCGCACAACAGCCGATGTTGAGGCAAATGGAGGCGTTGCTGGATTTTTTTTAAGCTAGCAGCAGCTACAGTTGACTTCCGAAAGTGAGCGCACAAGCGCCGCACTTTCACCAGTAGCTCTGCCAGGTTGGGGTAAGTCTTTAGAAACTTTTGTACTACCAAATTAAAAACGTGGGCCAGGCATGGTACGTGATTGAGTTCTGCAAGCTCCAGAGCCGCCACCAGGTTACGGCCGTTATCGCACACGACCATGCCTGGTCCTAGCTGCAGCGGCGACAGCCACATCTCTGTCTGCTGCAATATGGCGTGCCTCACCTCTGCGGCGCTGTGCTTCCTGTCGCCCAAGCTGATGAGCTTAAGCACCGCCTGCTGACGTCTCCCCGCGCCAGTGCTGCAACGCTTCCAGCTAGGGGCTGAGGGCGATGTTAAGGCAGAGGAGGAAGAGGAGGGGGGTCTATCAGAACCCGTGCTGGCAATCTTGGGCGGGGGTGGTATGTAGACCGTCCCTGTTTGCGACCCCGTCCCCGCTTCCACAACATTCACCCAGTGTGCCGTCAAAGAGATGTAGCGTCCTTGGCCGCAAGCGCTTGTCCACGAGTCGGTGGTCAAGTGGACCTTTGCGCTGACTGCGTACCTCAGGGCCCGCCTGATGTTACGCGACACGTGCTGGTGCAGGGCGGGGACGCCACACCGGGAAAAATAGTGGCGGCTAGGGACGGAATAGCGAGGTGTGGCAGCCGCCATCAGGTCGCGGAAGGCCTGCGTCTCCACAAGCCTAAACGGCAACATCTCCAGGGCCAGCAGTTTGGAGATGAGGCAGGTTAAGGCTTGGGCTTGGGGGTGACTGGAGGCGTACTTCCGCCTGCGGCTGAACTCCTGCGAGATGGACAGTTGATGGGACGAGGAGATGGAAGGTGCAGACGAAGATGCGGGGGAAGGGGGGGCTGAAGGAGAAGGCCCCAAAGTAGCCGAGGCAGAGGCAGATGTGGAGGTGTCCTGGCTGGAGGTCTGGACCGCAGTGGCAGCACACAACAAAGGGGAAGAGGCAGTGGCAGCAAGACCGGGCGCAGGTTGTATTGCGTTTGCTCTCTCCCACTCAGCCCAGTGCTTGACTTCCAAGTGACGGCGCATGCCTGAGGTGGTCAGATTGCTCTTCTCAGAGCCCCTACTCAGTTTTGAGTGGCAGATTGCGCAAACCGCGCTCAGTTTGTCGTCCGCGCAAACATTAAAAAATCTCCACACCACAGAAGTACGAGGCCTCGATGGGGGAGCTTCGCGCGACTGCCTGCTGCCCGGAAGAGCTTCGGCCCTGCTGGCTGTGGCCTGCCTTCTCTGTCTGCCTCTGGACTGTCCTCTGCCTCTTGCTGCCTTATTCGGTGATGTGCAGACCGCATCTCCACTGCTTTCCCCGCTGGACATCACCCCTGTCCAAGTGGGGTCGGTCATTTCGTCGTCCACCACCTCCTCTTCCACTTCCTCTCTCTGCTCCTCCTCCTGCCCACTGGACATTCCAACAGCCTCCCTTGATGGCAACTGTGTCTCATCATCATCGCTCATGATAGCAGATGCTGGTTCCGGGTCCACATCACTAGGAGATGGCGGATACTCAAGTGTTTGGGCATCACTACAAACAAATTCCTCTGCTAGCTCTTGGGATTCTTGCAGCACATCTGGAAAAGGACCCGAAAAGAGGTCCTGGGAGGGGTCAAGGGTGAGCTGACTCTGTTGGCCAGGTTGGGAGGAAGGAGGGTCAGAGTGAGACTGTGTGGATGACTGGGTGGTGGACAAGTGACTGGAAGCGTTATCGGCCATCCATTGCATCACCTGTTCACGCTGCTCAGGCCTCAACAGAGGTGTACCCCGCCCCCCGCATAACTGTCCCATAAAGGCAGGGAAGCTGGATGAGCGTAATGCTGGCTGCCCCTCACCAGCACGCATTGTATCCCCACTGGCTTCAACGCGGTTTGTGCCCCCACCAGCATTTCCGCGCCCCCGTCCTCGTCCACGTCCCTTTGCGCTAGCCCTCCGCATTTCAGACGTTTTACTTTTTTGGCCACGCGTTATGCCAAATATAAATATATTTTTTAGGAGAACACCTGGCTATACAGCCGTATACTGCCAGAGGGTGAAATGGTGCCTATACGCACCGGGTATATAACAGGGTTTTGTTGGCACAGAGGACACAAAACAGTAGAGCCAAATATAAATATATTTTTTAGGAGAACACCTGGCTATACAGCCGTATACTGCCAGAAGGTGAAATGGTGCCTAATACGCACTGGGTATATAACAGTGTTTTGTTGGCACAGAGGACACAAAACAGTAGTGCCAAATATAAATATATTTTTTAGGAGAACACCTGGCTATACAGCCGTATACTGCCAGAAGGTGAAATGGTGCCTAATACGCACTGGGTATATAACAGTGTTTTGTTGGCACAGAGGACACAAAACAGTAGTGCCAAATATAAATATATTTTTTAGGAGAACACCTGGCTATACAGCCGTATACTGCCAGAAGGTGAAATGGTGCCTAATACGCACTGGGTATATAACAGTGTTTTGTTGGCACAGAGGACACAAAACAGTAGTGCCAAATATAAATATATTTTTTAGGAGAACACCTGGCTATACAGCCGTATACTGCCAGAAGGTGAAATGGTGCCTAATACGCACTGGGTATATAACAGTGTTTTGTTGGCACAGAGGACACAAAACAGTAGTGCCAAATATAAATATATTTTTTAGGAGAACACCTGGCTATACAGCCGTATACTGCCAGAAGGTGAAATGGTGCCTATACGCACCGGGTATATAACAGGGTTTTGTTGGTAAAGAGGACACAAAACAGTAGTGCCAAATATAAATATATTTTTTAGGAGAACACCTGGCTATACAGCCGTATACTGCCAGAAGGTGAAATGGTGCCTAATACGCACTGGGTATATAACAGTGTTTTATTGGCACAGAGGGCACAAAACAGTAGTGCCAAATATAAATATATTTTTTAGGAGAACACCTGGCTATACAGCCGTATACTGCCAGAAGGTGAAATGGTGCCTATACGCACCGGGTATATAACAGTGTTTTGTTGGCACAGAGGACACAAAACAGTAGTGCAAAATATAGTTTTGTATATAGGTGCTAATATACCACTGAAGTCTTTCTGTCCCTATTCCAGCAGCAGCAGCTACCCCTCACTAAAGCAGCCGTTTTGTGCAGAGTGTATATAGTTTTGTATATAGGTGCTAATACACCACTGAAGTCTTTCTGTCCCTGTCTCAATGACTCTCTTGTCTTCTGGTAGCTGGTATATATGGTGGTAAATGCGATATTCTGAGCTTCTGGGGCCCTGCCTGCCTACATATGGGCTATATACTGTTCAGCATAGTAGCCCTAATAATAAGGACTCTCAATGACTCTCTTGTCTTCTGGTAGCTGGTATATATGGTGGTAAATGCGATATTCTGAGCTTCTGGGGCCCTGCCTGCCTACATATGGGCTATATACTGTTCAGCATAGTAGCCCTAATAATAAGGACTCTCAATGACTCTCTTGTCTTCTGGTAGCTGGTATATATGGTGGTAAATGCGATATTCTGAGCTTCTGGGGCCCTGCCTGCCTACATATGAGCTATATACCGTTCAGCATAGTAGCCCTAATAATAAGGACTCTCAATGACTCTCTTGTCTTCTGGTAGCTGGTATATATGGTGGTAAATGCGATATTCTGAGCTTCTGGGGCCCTGCCTGCCTACATATGAGCTATATACTGTTCAGCATAGTAGCCCTAATAAGGGCTCTCAATGACTCTCTTGTCTTCTGGTAGCTGGTATATATGGTCTTAAATGCGATATTCTGAGCTTCTGGGGCCCTGCCTGCCTACATATGAGCTATATACCATTCAGCATAGTAGCCCTAATAATAAGGACTCTCAATGACTCTCTTGTCTTCTGGTAGCTGGTATATATGGTGGTAAATGCGATATTCTGAGCTTCTGGGGCCCTGCCTGCCTACATATGGGCTATATACTGTTCAGCATAGTATCCCTAATAAGGGCTCTCAATGACTCTCTTGTCTTCTGGTAGCTGGTATATATGGTGGTAAATGCGATATTCTGAGCTTCTGGGGCCCTGCCTGCCTACATATGAGCTATATACCATTCAGCATAGTAGCCCTAATAATAAGGACTCTCAATGACTCTCTTGTCTTCTGGTAGCTGGTATATATGGTGGTAAATGCGATATTCTGAGCTTCTGGGGCCCTGCCTGCCTACATATGGGCTATATACTGTTCAGCATAGTAGCCCTAATAAGGGCTCTCAATGACTCTCTTGTCTTCTGGTAGCTGGTATATATGGTGGTAAATGCGATATTCTGAGCTTCTGGGGCCCTGCCTGCCTACATATGGGCTATATACTGTTCAGCATAGTAGCCCTAATAATAAGGACTCTCAATGACTCTCTTGTCTTCTGGTAGCTGGTATATATGGTGGTAAATGCGATATTCTGAGCTTCTGGTGCCCTGCCTGCCTACATATGGGCTATATACTGTTCAGCATAGTAGCCCTAATAAGGGCTCTCAATGACTCTCTTGTCTTCTGGTAGCTGGTATATATGGTGGTAAATGCGATATTCTGAGCTTCTGGGGCCCTGCCTGCCTACATATGGGCTATATACTGTTCAGCATAGTAGCCCTAATAATAAGGACTCTCAATGACTCTCTTGTCTTCTGGTAGCTGGTATATATGGTGGTAAATGCGATATTCTGAGCTTCTGGGGCCCTGCCTGCCTACATATGGGCTATATACTGTTCAGCATAGTAGCCCTAATAAGGGCTCTCAATGACTCTCTTGTCTTCTGGTAGCTGGTATATATGGTGGCAAATGCGATATTCTGAGCTTCTGGGGCCCTGCCTGCCTACATATGGGCTATATACTGTTCAGCATTGTAGCCCTAATAAGGGCTCTCAATGACTCTCTTGTCTTCTGGTAGCTGGTATATATGGTGGTAAATGCGATATTCTGAGCTTCTGGGGCCCTGCCTGCCTACATATGAGCTATATACCGTTCAGCATAGTAGCCCTAATAATAAGGACTCTCAATGACTCTCTTGTCTTCTGGTAGCTGGTATATATGGTGGTAAATGCGATATTCTGAGCTTCTGGGGCCCTGCCTGCCTACATATGGGCTATATACTGTTCAGCATAGTAGCCCTAATAAGGGCTCTCAATGACTCTCTTGTCTTCTGGTAGCTTGTATATATGGTGGTAAATGCGATATTCTGAGCTTCTGGGGCCCGGCCTGCCTACATATGAGCTATATACCGTTCAGCATAGTAGCCCTAATAATAAGGACTCTCAATTACTCTCTTGTCTTCTGGTAGCTGGTATATATGGTGGTAAATGCGATATTCTGAGCTTCTGGGGCCCTGCCTGCCTACATATGGGCTATATACTGTTCAGCATAGTAGCCCTAATAAGGGCTCTCAATGACTCTCTTGTCTTCTGGTAGCTGGTATATATGGTGGTAAAATGCGATATTCTGAGCTTCTGGGGCCCTGCCTGCCTACATATGGGCTATATACTGTTCAGCATAGTAGCCCTAATAAGGGCTCTCAATGACTCTCTTGTCTTCTGGTAGCTGGTATATATGGTGGTAAATGCGATATTCTGAGCTTCTGGGGCCCTGCCTGCCTACATATGGGCTATATACTGTTCAGCATAGTAGCCCTAATAAGGGCTCTCAATGACTCTCTTGTCTTCTGGTAGCTGGTTTATATGGTGGTAAATGAGATATTCTGAGCTTCTGGGGCCCTGCCTGCCTACATATGAGCTATATACCGTTCAGCATAGTAGCCCTAATAATAAGGACTCTCAATGACTCTCTTGTCTTCTGGTAGCTGGTATATATGGTGGTAAATGCGATATTCTGAGCTTCTGGGGCCCTGCCTGCCTACATATGGGCTATATACTGTTCAGCATAGTAGCCCTAATAATAAGGACTCTCAATGACTCTCTTGTCTTCTGGTAGCTGGTATATATGGTGGTAAATGCGATATTCTGAGCTTCTGGGGCCCTGCCTGCCTACATATGGGCTATATACTGTTCAGCATAGTAGCCCTAATAATAAGGACTCTCAATGACTCTCTTGTCTTCTGGTAGCTGGTATATATGGTGGTAAATGCGATATTCTGAGCTTCTGGGGCCCTGCCTGCCTACATATGGGCTATATACTGTTCAGCATAGTAGCCCTAATAATAAGGACTCTCAATGACTCTCTTGTCTTCTGGTAGCTGGTATATATGGTGGTAAATGCGATATTCTGAGCTTCTGGGGCCCTGCCTGCCTACATATGGGCTATATACTGTTCAGCATAGTAGCCCTAATAAGGGCTCTCAATGACTCTCTTGTCTTCTGGTAGCTGGTATATATGGTCTTAAATGTGATATTCTGAGCTTCTGGGGCCCTGCCTGCCTACATATGGGCTATATACTGTTCAGCATAGTAGCCCTAATAATAAGGACTCTCAATGACTCTCTTGTCTTCTGGTAGCTGGTATATATGGTGGTAAATGCGATATTCTGAGCTTCTGGGGCCCTGCCTGCCTACATATGGGCTATATACTGTTCAGCATAGTAGCCCTAATAATAAGGACTCTCAATGACTCTCTTGTCTTCTGGTAGCTGGTATATATGGTGGTAAATGCGATATTCTGAGCTTCTGGGGCCCTGCCTGCCTACATATGGGCTATATACTGTTCAGCATAGTAGCCCTAATAAGGGCTCTCAATGACTCTCTTGTCTTCTGGTAGCTGGTATATATGGTGGTAAATGCGATATTCTGAGCTTCTGGGGTCCTGCCTGCCTACATATGAGCTACAGTATATACCGTTCAGCATAGTAGCCCTAATAAGGGCTCTCAATGACCTCTTGTCTTCTGGTAGCTGGTATATATGGTGGTAAATGCAATATTCTGAGCTTCTGGGGCCCTGCCTGCCTACATATGGGCTATATACTGTTCAGCATAGTAGCCCTAATAAGGGCTCTCAATGACTCTCTTGTCTTCTGGTAGCTGGTATATATGGTGGTAAATGCGATATTCTGAGCTTCTGGGGCCCTGCCTGCCTACATATGGGCTATATACTGTTCAGCATAGTAGCCCTAATAAGGGCTCTCAATGACTCTCTTGTCTTCTGGTAGCTGGTATATATGGTGGCAAATGCGATATTCTGAGCTTCTGGGGCCCTGCCTGCCTACATATGGGCTATATACTGTTCAGCATAGTAGCCCTAATAAGGGCTCTCAATGACTCTCTTGTCTTCTGGTAGCTGGTATATATGGTGGTAAATGCGATATTCTGAGCTTCTGGGGCCCTGCCTGCCTACATATGGGCTATATACTGTTCAGCATAGTAGCCCTAATAATAAGGACTCTCAATGACTCTCTTGTCTTCTGGTAGCTGTTATATATGGTGGTAAATGCGATATTCTGAGCTTCTGGGGCCCTGCCTGCCTACATATGGGCTATATACTGTTCAGCATAGTAGCCCTAATAAGGGCTCTCAATGACTCTCTTGTCTTCTGGTAGCTGGTATATATGGTGGTAAATGCGATATTCTGAGCTTCTGGGGCCCTGCCTGCCTACATATGAGCTATATACCGTTCAGCATAGTAGCCCTAATAAGGGCTCTCAATGACTCTCTTGTCTTCTGGTAGCTGGTATATATGGTGGTAAATGCGATATTCTGAGCTTCTGGGGCCCTGCCTGCCTACATGAGCTATATACCGTTCAGCATAGTAGCCCTAATAAGGGCTCTCAATGACTCTCTTGTCTTCTGGTAGCTGGTATATATGGTGGTAAATGCGATATTCTGAGCTTCTGGGGCCCTGCCTGCCTACATATGAGCTATATACCGTTCAGCATAGTAGCCCTAAAAAGGGCTCTCAATGACTCTCTTGTCTTCTGGTAGCTGGTATATATGGTGGTAAATGCGATATTCTGAGCTTCTGGGGCCCTGCCTGCCTACATATGAGCTATATACCGTTCAGCATAGTAGCCCTAATAAGGGCTCTCAATGACTCTCTTGTCTTCTGGTAGCTGGTATATATGGTGGTAAATGCGATATTCTGAGCTTCTGGGGCCCTGCCTGCCAGCTACAGCCTGTCTTTCCCTGCTGTGAGCGTCTATCCCTCACTAAGTTCAAGCTGCTAATGCTGACGAAGAGGAAGTGCTGATTTTTGTAGATTCGAGGTCACATGGTTTTTCCAGCCAATGCGTCTAGACGCCGTTCTCGCGATGCCAGCGTCCTCCCAGGACCTGTCCCACCCCCCCTGCATGGTGATTGGTGTAAAAAACGCGCCAGGGAAGGTGTGAGGGGAAACGAATTGTGAGTGCGCCATCGCCGCTGTACTCGATCGAAATCGAGTATGACAAATAGCGTAGTATTCGATCGAATACCGACTCGGTCGAATACTACTCGCTCATCTCTAATTATTATTATTATTGTTTATTTATATAGCGCCATCATCTTCCGTAGCGCTTTACAAAGTGGGAATTACAGACAGGGTAGAAACATACGATACATATACTATTTCAAATGCGGTTCAAATGATTGTGTGGCCTCTCCTGCCCAGCAACCAAACACTTTTACTGTGATTTTTTTTTTTATGCATAATTGACCTCAGGACACCACCTTGCGATTGGCTCTGCAGTGAATCAGAGAGAGCACTTCTAGAGCGCCCTGCAGACATCACATTCATCAATGCTGGACAGGATAGTACAGCGCCACTTGTCTGGCCGCTAAGCTAGGTCACAGCGCCAGGCACCCGCTTGCAGTGACTACTTGCGGATGTTCTAAGCGCCGCTTAGTCTTAGTCTTAAATTAGCCTCTCTGTAAACTATCCTTTTGCAAGGTAGATGCAAAATTAGAAGCATACTTTTCCAAGCCAATACAGAAATACTGGAACCAGAACCTTACTGAAGTTTAATAGTAAAATTAAATGAAAGTATTTCCTATTTCTTACAGTCTACATATGTTTTAAAACATCTAGTGCCGGTAATTAAAATTCCCAGAATATAGCATCTGCTTCAGGGATTTATTTCTTCAAATGTGCTGATCTCTTCAAAATGATTTTATAATTTATTTCCAAAATCTGACTCCTATTCTCAACATGTTTTACCACTTTTTATACATAAGCCAGTTTTTCTAGGTATAAAACTTGAATCCCATTGATTTTCAGCAGGAACCACTTTTTAAAGGGTCGTTCCAGGCAAGGACTTAAATTAGCCAGCGTTCTGCTTGCCCCATGCTGGCTGTCAGGGCCGGCATTTTTTATTACCCAGCACTTTGCATCGCATTAGCTAGTAAACCCTATAGAACTTAGAGCCTGACTCATTTCTCAGGCTCCCAGAAATGAACTGACTTGGTAGATCACAGGCTAAATAACAATATACAATGTCAAGGCTTCCAAGGCCACCAAGATATTATCATGCATTAAAAGAGACATGGAATCACAGGATAGGGATGTAGTTTTGCCTCTTTACAAGGCACTGGTGCGCCCTCACCTGGAATATGCCGTCCAGTTCTGGGCACCCATTCATAGAAAGGACACTCTGACTATAGAAAGGGTGCAGAGGAGAGCCACCAAACTGATAACATGAATGAAGGATCTTAGTTATGAAGAAAGATTACACAGATTAAATCTATTTAGTCTTGAGAGGAGACGTCTAAGGGGGGACATGATTAACCTGTGAAAATATATAAATGGCCAATACAAAAAATATGGGGAAGAACTACCGTATTTTTCGCCGTATAAGACGCACTTATTTTCTCCAAAAGTGGACAGAAAATGTCAGTGGGTCCATCTTTCCCACTCATGCTGGCCCCGCATTTTCCCAGTATCTACCACCTTCTCCATGGCGCCTGCACACACGGACATCGGGTTTCGTATAGTAGGTGGACATGGCCGATGCCCACCGCTGTATGAGTGTTCTGGCACCGTGGAGAAAAAACGGCGGGGACAGCACGAGCACTGCTTCTTCTCCTCAGTGCAAGCACACACAGACACCTGGCTTCATACAGCAGATGAACAGCTCGAAAAAAAAGCTCAAACATTGGCCACACCCACCGCTGTACTGAGCCTGTGTGCAGATACAGCAAAGAATATGGGCACAGAGGGAAGGATGGAAAGGTGAGTTTACATTTTTTTTTTTACTTTTGCCTGGGGAATGGAATGGGGAAATACCACACTGCCTATGTGGGGAATGGGAGAGGAGACTGCCACACTGCCTATATGGGGAATGGGAGGGGGTAATGCCACACTGCCTATATGGGGAATGGGAGGGGGTAATGCCACACTGCCTATATGGGGAATGGGAGGGGGTAATGCCACACTGCCTATATGGGGAATGGGGTGGGGGGATGCCACACTGCTTATATGGGGAATGGGAGGGGGAAACTGCCACACTGCCTATATGGGGAATGGGATGGGGAATGCCACACTGTTTATGGTAATGGGAGGGGGGAATGCCACACTGCCTATGGGAATGGGATGGGGGGAATTCCACACTGCCTATGGGAATGGGAGGGGGGAATGCCACACTGTCTATGGGAATGGGATGGGGGGAATGCCACACTGCCTATGGGAATGGGATGGGGGGAATGCCACACTGCCTATGGGAATGGGAGGGGGGAATGCCACACTGCCTATGGGAATGGGATGGGGGGAATTCCACACTGCCTATGGGAATGGGAGGGGGGAATGCCACACTGCTTATGGGAATGGGAGGGGGGAATGCCACACTGTCTATGGGAATGGGATGGGGGGAATGCCACACTGCCTATGGGAATGGGATGGGGGGAATGCCACACTGGTCATGGGGGATGGGGGAGGGGAATGCCACTCTGCCTGTAAAGGTGGGATTCTGCACCTTGCCTATTATTTGGTTCTTGGGGGGATGGTGGTTTAGCACAGCATTCGGTTCAGAATATTTATTTTCTTATTTTTCTCCTCCAAATCCTAGGTGCGTCCTATGGGCAGGTGGGCCTTTTTGGGGCGGAAAATATGGGATTTAAGGTAAAATCCTCTCTAAAGAAAAGGGGGCACTCCCTTCTTCTGTAAAAAAAAAAAAAGATTCAATCTCCGGAGGCAACAATAATTTTTTACCATAGGAACTATGAATCTGTTGAATAGCCTCCCACAGAAGCATGTTAAAGTATCATCAAAAAAGAGATGCTTTTCTAACACAAAATAACATATTAGCTGTTATCAGTGACAAATTGGAATTAAAAATAACTTTCCCCAACCCCTCCCTCGGTTGAACTTGAAGGATATATGTTTTTTTAACCATACTAACTATGTAATGACTTTTGCAGGGAACCTCGCTATGAGGGTCAGGCTAATTATTTGGCTTATCAGGGTGCACCAGCCATGTGCCTTGCAGCGTTAAATTGCAACCTGCTCGTTAAACGTTTACATTTTAACACACAAGAAAGTACAAAAAAAAATGGTTGTTCCAGTTTTTCCCCAGAAAATCACCTGAACCTGCATGAACCCATGAAGCATGTTTACAGATGATATACATGATTTTTCCAATGAGGTATGGATATTTAGATTTAGAAACAACATGACCCTGTGGGTTATGTAGTAAAAAACAGGCCAAATTATTTTGCATAGCCTGTAGACAGCTGTATATATATATATATATATATATATATATATATTTCCAAAAAAAGTCTCTCCCCTATAAAATGCCCCATCACATACAAACGTATTTGCTATGATTGTTGCACTAGGTATTGGGCGACCTGTGTCAGCAC
This sequence comes from Gastrophryne carolinensis, assembly GCA_027917425.1. Lineage (NCBI taxonomy): Eukaryota > Metazoa > Chordata > Amphibia > Anura > Microhylidae > Gastrophryne > Gastrophryne carolinensis. The sequence goes on along the minus strand of CM051235.1, from coordinate 529,780,839 downwards.
CTTTTGGACCTGATGATCCCAGCGCCAGTGTGCTCCACTTTGTACCACCATCTTTTCAGTGTTGCATGGCGTATTTAATTTTTGGCACTCTGTAAAGATTATTGCAGTATTTTTCCGGTGCTGGCCGGCGTTTCATCATTACAGCTACAAGAAGTCACTGCTGGGGACAAAGGGGCCAAACTTTACAGTGAAAACAAGAAAAAAAATGACATTTGGTGACATCTAGGACCTGTGTTTTTATTATTGACAAGTCACAATTAAAGTTCTACACAAATAGATGTGTGTAATATTAATTATACACATAAAACACTTACAGTTCTGCCCATTGTGGTCTATGGGATCTTCACCTACAGCGCCACGTTCAACTGACGCTGCTTCAACCAGAGCGCCCGACGCTATAACCTTGTTTGACAAGACTCAGCATCAGCGTGGCCTGATTTGTGTTTTGAGTGTTTTTCGAGTGCCACTGAGGCAAAAAGTAGCGCTGATGCCTCATAAATTAGACTCTATTGGGTTGATTCAAAGAAACATGTAACAGCTTGGATTTTGCTCACGATCATCCTATTTTTTACGTCCGCTCGTGCGTTCGTATGAACTTGCGAGTGATTCAATAAGCAAATACGTTTCTATCCTAAAAGATACGTCCGTTCGTATGATATCTCCCGAACTTGCCTCAGTCAGTTGCCAATCGTAAAAATCACGTTCATGTGCTCACCTGTTGCGGCGGCAGCCTGTTTTGTCGGCGGCTTCCATCGTCCAGCTCTTCCAATTACTTGCGTTTGCCTCTGGTTTTCATTGGTTTTTGGCCTCTTAGATTCGTGCGTTCGTATGTTTATAAGATCTTGCGCATGCGCACCCTCAACCAGAAACTTCCATAAACCCCGTAGCGGCTGCATCCAACTTCATTTCTCGGTCCCTTAAACTTACCTAAACCCCTTAGCGCCTGCATCCACCTTCATTTCTCGGTCCATAAAACTTACCTAAACCCCTTAGCGCCTGCATCCACCTTCATTTCTCGGTCCATAAAACTTACCTAAACCCCTTAGCGCCTGCATCCAACTTCATTTCTCGGTCCATAAAACTTACCTAAACCCCTTAGCGCCTGCATCCAACTTCATTTCTCGGTCCATAAAACGTCACCAAACCACATAATGTACATCTGTCTTTTTTTTTTTTAGTGTGTATGTAATTTTGTGTGTAGTTGTTTTTTGTTGCGCATATTAGAAAAGACACATTTATGAAGGCTTAAAATATTTTTTTATTTAAATATTAATTTTTTAAAATTTCCTATATTTATTATAAATTTTCAAAATTTGTAGTTAGTTTTTTTACTAACTTTTTTTACTTAAATAGTTATCTGGGAAACATTTTTTTTTTTTTTTTTTTTTCTTTTTTGTAAGTAAAATTTTGGGTAGAACATTTAAAACATATAAAATTTTTATAAAATGCAGTAAAATGTATAAAAGAATTTTAACAAAGTAGCCAGGACCAAGGGCACTATTCATCCTCCTCTTCTTCATCTGTTGGCCCCAACGTCGCCTGTATGGCCAGCAGCTCGGCCACCAACTCCTGGATCCTTTTTTTTTTCTCTGCCTTGGTTTTTGGCATAATCCCTGTAAGCAATAGAGAAAAAAACCTAAATAGGAGTACCAGACCGGTTGGTATGCTGTAAATAGATTTGTGGTTAATCCAATACATGTAAATGCATGACATATGTCATTCTGCCAAGGGCTAAAGTTAATGCATTTCCAACAGGTAAGTATTTAAACTCCTTAAACCGGACCTTAAACATTATTTAATGACAACCAATACCTATTTCTAAATGATTATGCACCAGATCAAAGTACAGTTTTGACGTTTATGGCTTGCAGCGCCGCCATCTGAACTCTGAAGCCTAACAATTAATGAGGAGTGGAGAGTTGGATAAAGTACAGGGGAGTACGTTACAGTGGTGCGTTGACAATCCAGAGCATAGCTGGGTTGAGGGAAAGGTCATCAATCCCACAATGCATGCCAGGACCTTACTTTTTACAATCTGTATCCCATGCTGCCTGTAAATATTGCGCATTCCATATTCCGCAATATGGGCTGTTTTCACGCTCCTAACATGCATTAGATGGCTGAAGTCTGTTTTTCTATGTTTCAAATCTGTAGGTACAGTGTGTTGCCTAATTATTAGCTATGTTCTTAATACGAGTTAGGGTCCGCTTTAAGCTAAAGAAGTGGCCACATGAAAGTGTTAACTACACATTGGCTACGCCTTTAGTTATGTGTGTGTTATTAGCTTACAAAACATTAATCTGAATCATGGCATGGAGACTTACGGAGTTGGTGGCCGACAGATGGCTGGTTGGGGCCAACAGGCTGCCCTTGGTCCTGGCTCTGCTGTGAAGAAGTCCCTGGAGAAACATGTGACATTTGGTTAGTATTTGTAGAGAGTCACTATCCCCAACATATCTGGCTCCCAGTCTGGCTGACATCACTCACCTTCGCCAGGATCGACTTCAAGCATCTCTGCTGCCTCCTCCTCCACTATCTCACCCGCTCGTGAAGCTTCTACAAATACATAATAAAGGATAACTTAGTTTTTGGCCTGACATGTATATCTTTGTGCCTATACATGAAGAGTGACATACCAGAGCCTTCCCCATGCGTGGCCAGGTATGACTCCACGCCCACGCGCCTTGGCCCCTCCTCTGTGGTAAGGTCCAGGGGCTGGTCTGAGGAGGCCACAGAGGAGGGGTAGGTCCGTCGCCCGGGAGATCCACCACCTTCACTCAGAGATGCAGAGTCATGCAGCACTGGTCGGCCTGTACGTCTCCGGGTGCGGCGAATTCTGAAATCCATTTCCAACACTACCAAAGAAAAGTCATTATAAATAAAGGCATAACTTAGACATTTGGAACATATACCATGCAATTGCTTGGTACTTACTTGGGAAATGGATCCCAAAAAACCTCCGCACCCGGGGCATGTGCAGACGCTTCAGGTCCGACCAATGCTGCATTATCTGGGTGTGAGTGAAGGTGGTGCTGGTCACACGGTGGATCTCGGCGATGATCTCCCGGGCGATGTCCCTTTTCTCGCACACATTGGGCGCGAAGTCATACCGGCGCTGAAGCATGATCTGAAAAACATAATGGACACAGAGCTTTTACTTTTACACACAGACCCATATGTGTTGCATCACAAGTTGAGTATTTAATGTCATTAACACACACATTTCGAATGGCCGCCATTTTTGGGGAGTGCCTTAAAGAGGACGTTGACTGTGATTGACAGTCTGGTCTTATGTTATATGTATCACACACCATGTACATACAGATAATAGCCAACATCAAGAATCAGGCCACCTGCATCTATGGCATGTTAGGATGTTTTAAACATCCAAGATGTAGCCTAATGCTTAGGCTTTTGGACCACGTGTGTGGCTTCCCGTTGTGTTTTTATGGCTTAGGAAAACAGTGTTCCGCAAACATCCGCATCAAGGTCCGAGACAGGCCAGGTTTGACAGCTCGCCCCGCTACTCCACAGGTTAATTAACTGTTGCTAAGCCGGAGCAATTGGCCGAATTAGGACATCAGCATAGACAGGTGAAAACGTGGCCAGGCTCGGCCCTTGAGGATGAAGTGTGAGGAGCCAGTGATTAAACATTAAGAGACCCCAAACTAGTTCCCAACGCATCATTTACATTTAGGCCATCATTGACTATTCTATTAAAATGCACAGGCAGCCACTTACCAGCATGAGGATCTCTTCCTGTTGACGGGTGAAGATAGTGGGCGCCATCTTTAGTCTTCTTCCAGGCAGCAGATAAGTGAAACCCCAGCGGTTTCCTGGTTCCGCTCGAACGTACGTTCGTACGAGCGCGTAGTCGTGCGCATAGGCGTCACACGCTGGGCTCATTATTTAAAGGTCCTTTCCCCCCAAGCTCATTCTCTTTGAGCATTTCTGTACGATGGCACCAAAAAAGGCGATGAGCAAGCGACCCCAGGCAAGCAAGACCGCGGAGGGCCCCACCACAAGGTCCCAGCAAGCTGGCCGAAAACTGAGAGGCAAGACTCCCACCTCGGCCCCACCAAGGGATCCTGGACCCTCAGGTACCAAAAAAAGGGGCCCCAAGCCCCGTGCCCCTGCAGCCAAGAAGCTGGCAACTGCAGCACCCACCACCTCTGCCCCCAGAACAGGCAGCACAAGTGAGACCACACCGGCCATGCCTTCAAGTAGGGCAGTTCGGAAACCCATGCCCCGCAGCAGGGCCCGAAGCCCATCCAGGGCCAGAAGAACCCCATCCAGGGCCAGAAGCCCCTACAGGGCCCGAACCCCATCCAGGGCCAGAAGAACCCCATCCAGGGCCAGAAGCCCAGCCAGGGCCAGAAGCCCCTACAGGGCCCGAACCCCATCCAGGGCCAGAAGAACCCCATCCAGGGCCAGAAGCCCCTACAGGGCCCGAACCGCATCCAGGGCCAGAAGAACCCCATCCAGGGCCAGAAGCCCCTACAGGGCCCGAAGCCCATCCAGGGCCAGAAGAACCCCATCCAGGGCCAGAAGCCCCTACAGGGCCCGAACCCCATCCAGGGCCAGAAGAACCCCATCCAGGGCCAGAAGCCCAGCCAGGGCCAGAAGCCCCTACAGGGCCCGAACCCCATCCAGGGCCAGAAGAACCCCATCCAGGGCCAGAAGCCCAGCCAGGGCCAGAAGCCCCTACAGGGCCCGAACCCCATCCAGGGCCAGAAGAACCCCATCCAGGGCCAGAAGCCCCTACAGGGCCCGAAGCCCATCCAGGGCCAGAAGAACCCCATCCAGGGCCAGAAGCCCCTACAGGGCCCGAACCCCATCCAGGGCCAGAAGAACCCCATCCAGGGCCAGAAGCCCAGCCAGGGCCAGAAGCCCCTACAGGGCCCGAACCCCATCCAGGGCCAGAAGAACCCCATCCAGGGCCAGAAGCCCATCCAGGGCCAGAAGCCCCTACAGGGCCCGAACCCCATCCAGGGCCAGAAGAACCCCATCCAGGGCCAGAAGCCCCTACAGGGCCCGAACCCCATCCAGGGCCAGAAGAACCCCATCCAGGGCCAGAAGCCCCTACAGGGCCCGAACCCCATCCAGGGCCAGAAGAACCCCATCCAGGGCACGAAGCCCCTACAGGGCCCGAACCCCATCCAGGGCCAGAAGAACCCCATCCAGGGCCAGAAGCCCAGCCAGGGCCCGAACCCCATCCAGGGCCAGAAGCCCCCGACCTGGCACCAGCCGGGAACAGAGCCCCCGACCTGGCACCAGCCGGGAACCTAGCCCCCCAAGAGGGCCCCGAATTGCAACCATGACCACATCTACACCTGGAAGTTCGGTGGCCAGCCACGCAAGAACACCCAGTCCCTTGGCCAGTCCAGTCCAGTCATTGGGAAGCCACCAATCCGGCCATTCCCCTACCCAGCCCCAGGCCATAATGTCACCACATGTGTCTGCACACATGGAGGAGCAGCCAAGCCAACCATCTGGCCGCACATTGCGCCGCGGCCAGTTGAGTGGGAGATTCTCCCATGACCAAAATATGGCATTGGCTAGTGGCCTTACATTATACTATGACGAGCTATATGGGAGCAAATCCAAACACACCACCAAGCAGCGCAAGATGGAATTGTTTGAAACCATCCTCCGACAAGTAAATGCAGCGGGGGAAGAGAGGAAAGATGTGTCCCAAATTCAGAAGAAAATCTCTGATCTGAAGTATGCTGTACGGCAAAAAGAAATTAAAAGGCATAATTACAGGTAAATAAATGTTTTCGCTAAATATAATGTTTGGGATGTGCTGTATGCCCCTTTTCTGAGTACCAAACGATTTTCTCTTTTCAGCATGAAAACTGGAGGTGGCTTTCCATCTAAATTGGAGTTTACCCCTGCTGAGGAGATTGTGCTTGGACTTCTCCATCCGGTCGCGGTCGGTGGACATGCTGGTCTAAGGGACACAGACTCCCCGACCCGTACCCACGGTGAGTACTCTTAAATCTGCATGTTTGCCTGTTTGCTAAATAATCTACAGTTCACTAGTAACAAGATAACGGGATGCCCCTATGGTTTGCCTTGCTTGGCCTCGCACTACTGTGGCTGTTTGTGTCCTCTTTTGGTCCCTGGGAATCACACATTTAGGCCCACAGCCATTATGGCAAAGATCAAATGTCCAATTGGATTGTTAAAGTCATGAAGTTTCGCAAGATAAGTGAGATATTTTGAATCAATCACAAAACACACATCATTATGTATGGGTTGCCTTTTGGTTGTGTGAGTTGTGTTTGAGTTAACAATTTAATTAGCCACCCACAAACATATGTGACCAAGAGCAGCGAGACTCAACTGGCGGCCCGGGGTCCCAATGCGGGCCTTGCCACCACATTCAAGGACCCCTGCCCAGACAGCCCTGCACTCAGTTACTTCTGTGTTGACGTGCTCAGAGCTGCCCCCTTGATCGGCCATGTAGTGGTTGGTCTCCTGCCCAATGTCATGGCTCCCTGAAACATAGCATTGCAATATGAAGTACTGCACAGGAAGTGGCATTGCAAGGTACACAGTAACTTATTGAAATTTTCACTGGCCACAATCGTGTCCCGCTGCCCCTGCTCTGGCCCATGTGCCACAGTCCCCCCATGCCCCCCCCCACATAAGGCCCATACATTTGTAACAGATTGGCTCCATCCATCCCATCACCATCAATACGTTAACTCCCCCCTTTAGCCATCCAATCCCTGTCCCCTCAGCTCTGGCCCATCCAGCCCAGCAAGGGCAAGCAGCCTTTATTAGTTGGCACTTAGAAATCTCCAGCCCCTCCACCAGTGTCTTTATTTGTAACTAGACACCCCCTGCGTCAGCACCATGGCCAGACATTCACCTCTCACCACATACCTTTAAATGGGCGTTTCAAACTATTGTTTGAGTAGGCCGGACCTAGCGAATGGTAGGCTAAATCCAAAAATGTGCATTGAAAGTTGGATGCTGACTGGGTACACTTCATGACTTAGAACTGAGGTCACTTAGCAGTTTGTCCGAGCCATTGCACCTATGTAAACTTGCGTGGGTTTGAACAAAGGTCACCATTGCTCTAGAGTTGAATAATATTACAAATAGAGCTATATTTGATTACATATCCAAAACAAGGTTATGTGTGTGTGTTTACGTGGTTTTTTTTTTCTCTTCTTCAGCCCAGCATGATCCCTCAGCAAGGGTAAACTCACCCCCCAGTTTGGTTATGCCTACCAGGTCCGTACAGCATCGGAGCCCAGATCAGAGATTTTCGGTAAGTTAATTTAGTAGCATAAATACTAACAAGTGCTTAAGAATGTGTTAAACTGTTGAAATCCAAAATTGGGATGCAAACTTAGCCTTTTTTTTTTGATATGTCCCTACAGACCCCCACACTCATGGAAGAGATCCAGGACATGGAGGAAGATGATGATGTCTCCGTACAGGGCACGTCGGATGAACTCCCCCTGGGTCCCAATTTGGAACTGCTCCATAATGTTTCTCTGGCCAATCCTCAGCAGCAGAGTGAATCTCCATCCATTGTGCTTGCACATGGGGAGACTGACACTACAGTCCCCAGTGTTCACTCTGCTGCTGAGGATTTGCTAAGCAGGCCGGTTGCTGTTGAGGGTACGACACCACGCGGCAGGGCACGCCCAAGAGCCAGGGTAATTGTGCGGCGGACGCCATTACGCCGCCCCACAATTTCCCAGGGGAGGCAGAGTGCCCTGCTTCAATTATGGACCCAACAAAGGGACTCTTATGACGCCCAGCTCGTTACAGAGCGTGAGCAAAGGCATGCCGACATGGTGAACATCCATACCAGTCTACAGGGCATCCTCGCGGAGTTGCGTACCCTCAACAGCAACGTGGCCAATGCAAGTAATGGCATCCAGTCAGCCATGGCTGAGATGACCAATATGCAGAGAAACATTGTGGAGCAGTTTCAAATTCACAATGCTGCCATGGCCCAGGCTAGGTCCCATTCCCATGGACCTCCACCTGGACCTCCACCTGGGTATTATGGGCAGCCACCCTATTAAGCCATGGGTGTGTGGGACATCTTTTCTCTTAACCCCCACTGTATTTACTTGTCCTTTGAGGTTTCAAACAATCCATTTTGTGTTGCTCTGGCAGGTTGTGTTTTGTATTTGCTCCCATATAGCTCCTTAGAGTAATGCTTAAGGCCACTAGCCAATGCCATAGGTCTATGTGGAGTTTATCTGGCCACTTATGGCTTTACCTATGTATTTGGTTGATGCTCCTCCTGTTTGCAGACATGTTTGTGTGACATTATGGCCATGCCCAAATATCCCTGGGCACAGGCAATATTAATGACTGGACTAGGCTGGCCTTTGGACTGGGTGTCCTTGTTTGGTTGTGCCACTCACTTCCAGGTGTAGATGTGCTCGATGTTTTTTTTTTAATGTTATCCATTTGTTACCACAGATGTATGTGGACTGATTTCTGTTAACCACTATAATTTTTCACTTTCAAAGTAAAACAAATATTTCACTTCCAATACTTGTTGCGTTTTTAGTGGGAAGACATTTTTAACAGCTTGGGCTAAACCAGATACTTTGGGTTTGAAGAGGTGTAACAATGCAAAGCGAAAGCGAAGGAAACTACATGAAATACATTAGGCAACAATTAAGGTCTAAATGTTTTACTTAGAGGTAATGCCACATTACGGCAAAACAACATATGTTTCCAAAAGGATAACACAGACATACAGAATGGTGAGACAGGGAAAAAAGTTAACTAAAATGCTGGCTGATCAGGTTGGCTCGAACAGATTGGCCAGACTCACTGGGGGGCCCCTCCAAATTCTCGGCTTCATCCTCGACGGCTGAAAAGGGCAGGCTGTCCACATAACGTGGGACACGTTCCATGATGGCAAAATTGTGCAAAACAGCACATGCCATTATAATGTCGATCACTTTCTTGGGATCATATTGCAGGGCCCCCCCAGTATGGTCAAGGCAACGAAAACGTGTCTTCAGCAGACCAAAGGCCCTCTCCACAACAGCCCGGGTCTTGCGATGCGCACGGTTATACGCTTCCTGAGAGGCATCCTGGGGCCGCAGCACAGGCCTCATGAGCCAGGGTAGAAGTGGGTACCCGGAATCACCTTAAACAGAGAATTAAATGTAATCAAAATTAAAAAGGCAACACAACCAACACCAAAAAATTCACAGATATCATAATGATGTAAGGTAAAGTGTTCCCAAAAAAATACAGGGCACATTAGGGCCCACAAAAATTGCACTAAGGTATCACCTAAATAAAAAGGGCACTTCTATATACCAATTAATTAACAAACATCTGCACGGCCAAGGGTATTTGTATTTTACATATATTTGTAGTTTTCAGACATGTTACAATTAGGATGCTGCGGAGGGCCTATCCACATTTCTCTGGAAACTACAATGTATGCAGTTTAAGTCCACTTTGACATTTAAAGACCAATAGTCCCAAAGGAGCCAAAGGTCAAAGATCCCTATCCACATTTCACTGGAAAATACAATGTATGCAGTTTAAGTCCACTTTGACATTTAAAGACCAATAGTCCCAAAGGAGCCAAAGGTCAAAGATCCTTGGGTATAAACTCCAAACCAATATATTTAGGCACAAGGAACTTACAGACATCCTAACTAAAGGGAAAACATTCTGAAGGCCACAGCGAGCCAAGGATTTTTTGGGTAAGTTCATAATATATGAGCCAAGAAAAAGGCAGTTGGACGCTTCTGTAAATTTATCCTTAAAAAACATATCAACAAATACAAGATTAATGCCACATTTAATAACACACAAATAGGACACACTTACCAAGCAGCCATGCCCCCGAAAATTCACCTGCCTCAAATCTCCGAAACAACCCAGATCGCCGGAGGATATAGGAGTCGTGGGACGATCCGGGGTAGCCGGCAAGGACACTCATAAACCGCATATCCGGACCAACCACGGCCTGGACATTAAGTGAGTGTCCCATTTTACGATTCCTTAAGGCAAAAACATACCAAAAGGGTAATTGATATTTGACCCAAACTAATAAATTAACCACAAAACATGTCTGCACTCTATTGGGAAAGACTAATGAAAAGCCGAGATAAAGCAGCTACACAAATGAGGGATAAACAAATATGCTGCCGCAAAGGAAAACAGGTTACATGACACGTTGGGCAACATAATAACCAATCTCAATACCTATATATATACTCGTCGGCTGCCCTAGGTACGAGTGCCACATGTGTGCAGTCAATTGCACCAATAACGTTGGGCATGTCGGCCACATTATAAAACCCAAGCTTAATGGCGTTTCTGGCTGCCATATCATCAGGAAAATAAATATATTTTTGAGTTATGGCAGCCATGCCTTCCAAAAATTTAGACAGTGCGCGGCTCAGCGTAGGCTGTGACATCCCCACAGAGAGGGCACCCAGCCTCTGGAACGAGCCGTTCGCCAAAAATTGCAGGCAGCCAAGCATCTTGGTCATACCTGAAATTGCATGCCCCTTCCTTGTGGTGCGGGCTAACCATGGCCGCAGCTCACTATATAATTTATGGAGGGAAGCGCGATTAAGCCTGGTCAGCTCGAACAGCTCAACATCATTCATGCTATCGATGTTCATGCGACGACGCAGGGGCAATCTGCTCTCAGACATCTCGATCAACTCAATGCCAAAAAGCATAAGCCCTTGATGTGCCACAAACTCGCTCCGCTCCATCCTACTCCCGAGGCCAAATAGCTGCCGGCAAACATTTCGTAAAGCAGCTCTTTAATGGGCTTCAAAACAATTAACAATCACCTCTCTGAATTGGGCGCAAGCCCATGTGAAGGACGTAAAAAATAGGATCGGACGCAAATAATACGATTTGGACGGGAAAAACACACGAACTAACGCAAATTATACGATTCTCGTACGAAATGCGTATGTTCATATACGTCTATGCGCGAACGATCGTGCGAATACGAAATGGCCAAAAAAACAAGAAAAAATGACAAACACCCACCCAAACTTACGATTCTCGATACGAAATCACTTAACTTTTGCTCTTTGAATCGAGGGGTATATTTACTTGGGAAGGGAAGGAGGATCTGATGAACGCAAATATAAGTGCAATGTCTGTTCTATTACGTCTGTTCCTTATGTTCCTTGACTTACAGTTGCATAACTGCTGTCCTGTTGCTTCTTATGTCCCTCTTTAGTTTACATTGTTTGAAATGTGTTCCTGATATCTCTCTGTGATTCAGCCTCTCTCACTGTTTATTATTATTATTATTATTATTATTATTATTATTATTAATAATAATAATAATAAAATAATTTATAAAGCACTATCATCTTCTGTGACACTGTACAAGGCAGAAAATAGGGCTAGCGTAAGGACAAATATCATACTTAAAGTGCTACTGTAAACAAAATTAATTAATTAATTGTTACATCATTGTGTGGGGCTACATTTGTCACTGTCCTAAACTGTTTTCCGTTTTTAAAGAAATGGCTGAGATATTGAGGTTTTCATTTTTACCTCATGATTTCTCTTCTGAAAAAGTGGGCGTGGCCCTTGGCTGCATAACAAACAGCTCTCTGCGCTTGACAGCAATGTGATGAATATGGAGAAGGAGGAGGTGCTGGAGGGAGGGACCAGCAATTCTGTCCCACTCTGCTGAGCTGATTTGGAGATGGGATGAAAAAGAGAATGGCATTGACTGAACCTGTAAACCTCGAAATCTCGGCTATCTGGGTTATCGCCGATACAAAAATTACTTAGTCAGGACTTCAGGAATTCCTCATCTGATGTACAGGTCCTGCGAGCTTGCAAGAACTGTCCAACTGGGATGCAATTCCTCAGCCTGTTGTCATGATGGCTATTGTAATGCAACAGAACAGGGAAGAAGAAATGGACCCGTCCTGGTCAATGCAAATGTAGATCACTGTATGGGAAATATGAAATGTAAGATGAATATTCATGGTGTTCTCATTTATTCATCATGAAGGTTTTTGCAGAACTCCTCCGAGCCCTGCCACAGTAGCAGACTATCATCTATAAAGCTGTACCAGCCCATAATATAGCTCACCAAATACCACCAACCCAAAAACAGATCAGTGAAAGAGTGTGCGCATCTGTTGGAGGACATGCAAGAGGCAGGGTGGGACAAGAGGCAGGGTGGGACAAGAGGCAGTGTGGGACATGGATCCAGTGATCAGGTAAGAGCTGGAGCATCAGATTAGGAGCGATGGTGTGCATGGGACACAAGACGAGTATAGCGTTATTTTTTGTTTTAGCCTGAAGAATGTCTTTAAACTGGACCTTCACCCTAATAAAAGAGCATATCTTATATATATTCTTTGTGTGTCACACACACCCCACTGGTGGCGTCGTTGCAGAGAGAAGTCTAGAAAACGAGCCCATCCCGGTCTATATATACCTGGGACCTCCCACTTAATTCCCAGTGTTTTCTCTCTGCGATGGTGTCAAGACAGAAGAAAGAAGTCTCCTGCTTGCAACACCCCGGCACCCCCCCCATGGTCTATTGCTACCCAGCCCATTTTTTGTGATTATAGATGTACATACTGGAAGCCTCCCAGCCTAGGCTGCTAAGCTGGGTAATGGTAGATGGCACCTTGGTGCCTAGGAGCTTATCTCCTCCGTGAGTCCCCACTTGTGGGGCAGTGCGGCTATCCGGCTGGTGAACCGGATTTGGGATGCCCCGTCCCGATGTATTTTCTTAGCCTCCTTTCCCCCGCTAGTTAGTACCCTGCTCCCTTCGCTGGGGGGTGTAATGGGTCATATCATGTGGTAAAAACTACTCTTTATTGTGACTGGACTTGTTTATTGGTGCGGTGTGTGTGTGTCTGGGGTGTTCTCCCCGGGCCGTATATGTTTTAGTGTGGATGCTGTTTTCATATGGTTGTTTTATTTGTGTGTGTGTGCATCTTCACTGTAGGCGGCCGCGCCGCCATTTCCCCGTCTGAGGTGATCGGGGAAGGAGGGTGGGGCTGCGCTCCGCTGCGGTCCGTGCTGGGCCAGCGCGTTGGCGGGGGGCGGGGCCAGAGCACTTTGCGCTCATTCTGCTGGCCCGCCCTTCGTTTTACCTCAGCGCTGCACATAACGGCTCCCTCTTCAGCTCCGCTGGACTCCTCTGCTGCGTCTTGGTTCTTCAGGTGACCGTTTCTCTTTGTGCGCTTCTCCGCATAGTATTCCCTTATGAATGGTGCACCGTTGTATGTATGTGTGGGGGTTTACTTATTTAACCCCACCAGGGGACCGCACGGACCCGGACCGGGCTTCTGGAACATGCTGGCCCTTGCCTTTGACCTCTCTTAATTATGGGGTCTTTGTTAGGGGGCCACCTGCTCCTCTATATAATATCCAGGGGGACCTTATCGGGTCTATACCACTGTGCATGTGCTTTGCGTCTGGGTCTTGTGGTCCTTCTCTGTATTTATATCTATACTTATGTATGTGTTATCTGATGTGTTTTTTTCTTGTCAAAACTGAATTTAGTTTTTTTCTTTTCTTTCAGATCGGGGATACCCTTGCATCTTAGGTCTCCCGGTCTGATATACCTGGGCTCTATTTCGCTTATATTGGGTTCCTTATTCAATCTTAAAATCCTCCCACTCCCGGGACTTTAATTATTAAGGGGCATCCCGGGTCGCTTATAAGCATAAATCCCTGGGTAGTTGCGAATACCAAAAAATTTCACCGTATGGAGGCTTCCAAAGATCCTGGAAACAGCTCTTCGGGGCGATCCAGGCAGTGTGGGGGTTGTGGGGCTCCGCTCCCAGGTGATGACGTCATATTGTGCGTGCCTTGCGCCCGGCAGAATATTGCGAGTCAGACTGGCATTCCTGCTGCTAGTTCTTCGCAACCTCAGTCATCTCCTACTCCCCCACACCTCTTCCGGACCCCGTGTGACGATGTCACGGGTGGGGATTCGCAGTCCGAGTTGTGCGCCCGTGTGGCCATTCTCGAGAAGATGCTTTCCGTGGCAGTAGCTCAGAAGGCTACGGCTAAGCGAAAACACATTGTTTCCCCGCCCCCTGCTCCGGCTGAGGATGTGGCGGAAATCTTGGATTGGTCTGATGGTCCCCCGTCTGAGGAAGGGGAGCTACTTGACGAATCTGACGAACCTGAGGCCCAGCAGCTGTCTGATGCCTCTGGAGACCCGGCTTCGGGGGTGTTTCCTGATACTCCCTCTATTCTGTCCAAGATTTTTGAGGTTTTGTCTCTGGAACCGCCGACGACGGCTCCTCCGCCGAAGGGCGAGTTATTTGATTTGCCCAAACCGCGCTTGGTGTTCCCCAGGCAGCAACATTTTGAGAGGGTTGTGCTTAAGGAATGGTAACAGCCTACACGTCTTGCTGATGTTCCTCCTAGCTGGGATAAGCGTTATCCCTTTGTGGAGGATTAGGTTAAGCTCTGGTCTGTTCCTCCTGATGTCGATGCTCCAGTTTTGGGGCTTTCGAACACGTCTGTACTGCACTCCCCGGATACCACTACTATTAAGGACGGTGAGGATCGTCGTATTGATCAGCTGTCTCGACATGCTTTCATCAGCGTTGGTTCGGCCCTGCGGCCGGTCTGTGCCTCCTCTATTGCATTGATGGCTATCAGATCCATCATTAGAAATCTGTACGCTGATCTTGATCCCTCCTGCGAGGAATTTGCTTCTCTTCAGGAGTGTGAGTCCTTCGTTTCCTTTGTCCTGGCAGCTCAGGATGATGCGATTGCCATGTGTGGTAGGACTTCAGCCCTGTTGGTGGCTATTCGTCGGTCAGTGTGGTTACGTCAGTGGACGGCGGATGTTGGTGCTAAGAGATCCCTTACTGCTCTCCCTTTCTTGGGGTTGCGCCTGTTTGGTGACAAGCTGGATTCAGTCACCAAAGGGGGTAAGTTGCCTCAACGCAAGAAGCTGCGTCGTTCCTTTCGGGGAGCGGCTTCTTTTAGTCCCTCCTTTCAGGGAGCTAGGACGGGCAGAGGAGTCTCCCTTCCCGCTACCAGGGGCGTGGGTTGGAACCGGGGGAGAGGCCGTGGCTGCCCCAGTCACTCTTGGGGCACCAAACCCAAGCCCGCTGCCAAGCCCGTGCAGCAATGAAGGGGCGCCATCACCCTGCCGGGTGGGGGGACGGTTGCGACGCTTCTCCCAGATTTGGCACCAGGCGGTCCCGGACAGATGGATCCGGGAGGTAGTGTCGGCCGGTTACAAGCTGGAGTTCGAGTCTCGCCCGCCCTCAAGGTTCTTCAGTTCTCGGGTGCCTACCAATCTTTCGGCCTCACAAAGTCTCCTGGCCTCCGTGAGGGATCTTCTGAAGCTGGAGGTCATCCTACCGGTGCCGTCAGCGGAAGTGGGTCTCGGGTTCTACTCCAATCTCTTCACGGTACCCAAAAAAGACGGGTCGGTCCGTCCCATCCTGGACCTGAAGTTCCTCAACAAGTTCATCCGTCCACGGAAGTTCTGCATGGAAACTCTGAGATCTGCCATCAACTCCCTTAGGCAGGGGGGCTTCATGACGTCCATAGACATCAAGGACGCTTACCTTCATATTCCCATCTGCCCGGCTCATCAACGCTTTCTCAGGTTCGTGGTGGAAGATCTACAATTTCAATTCGTGGCTCTTCCGTTTGGCCTTACCTCGGCTCCAAGAGTCTTCACCAAGGTGTTGGCGGGGGTGATGGCCCTTCTCTGAGCTCAAGACATTCGGATATTGCCTTATCTGGACGACCTTCTCATCATGGCTCCTTCCTTCAATCAATCGGAGACGGACACCAGAACGGTGGTGTCCACTCTGGAAACCTTCGGTTGGGTCATCAATTATCCCAAGTCCTCTCTCGCTCCGGCCAGGGTGGTGTCCTTCTTGGGAATGACGCTGGACTCTTGTCAGCACAGTGTATTTCTGCCTCAGTCCAAAATTCTTCTGATTCAGGAATTGGTTCAGCTCCTTCTTTCCAATCCTCGACCGTCCATCCGTCTGGGGATGAGGCTGGTGGGATTGATGGTAGCCTCCTTCGAGGCAGTTCCCTTTGCTCAGTTTCACACTCGGACGCTTCAGCTTCACCTGTTGGCGTCTTGGGACCGTCTACCAACTCTATGGACCGGCCCTTCCGGATGTCTCCCCGGGTCCGGCAGTCTCTTCAGCGGTGGTTGGTTTCGACCAATCTCTCGAGAGGCAGGTCTTTTCGGACCCCTCTCTGGGAGACTGTCACCACGGACGCCAGCCTTTTGGGTTGGGGGGGTTTCTGGAAGGATCTTCAGTTCCAGGGGAGGTGGGGACCTCGAGAGGCCCACTTGCCCATCAATGTTCTGGAGCTGAGAGCCATCCGTCTGGTTCTTTTTCATCTAACCCAACATGTCCAGGGCCTTCCGGTTCAGGTTCGTTCGGACAACCGGACTGCGGTTGCCTACATCAATCATCAGGGAGGGACTCGCAGTCTGGGTGCTCTCAGAGAGGTGTCCCTGATCCTGACCTGGGCGGAGGCCCATGTTCCATGCCTGTCAGCAGTCTACATTCCGGGGGTGGAAAACAAGGAGGCGGATCTTCTGAGCAGAAGCTCTTCCCATCTGGGGGAATGGTCCCTCCATCCTCAGGTTTTTCAGTCCCTGTGTCTCCAGTGGGAAACACCGGAGGTGGACCTGTTTGCTTCTCGTCACAATTACAAGCTTCCGACCTTTGTGTCACTGTCCCAGGACCCTCTGGCTTTGGCGGTGGATGCCATGTCTCTGGGCTGGGGGGAAATGGGGTTCCTGTACCTGTTTCCCCCGATTCCCATGCTCGGAAAGGTTTTAAGAAAGTTGATTCTGGAAGGGGTGTCCGCCATTCTCGTGGCTCCAAGGTGGCCAAGAAGGATGTGGTTCGCGGACATCGTTCGGATGGCAGTGGACCAGTTCGATCTGCCTCTGCGGCCGGATCTTCACACTCAAGGTCGGTTGCGTTACCCCAATTTACCAACGCTGGCTTTGACAGCTTGGCTACTGAGACCTCCATCTTGAAGGAGGAGGGTCTTTCTGATTCTGTTATTAAGACTCTTATTTGTGCTCGGAAGAGGTCTTCTTCTACCATCTATTACAGGACTTGGAGGGCCTACATCGATTGGTGTGAGGCTAGGTCTTTGCCCTGTAGAGTCTTCTCTGTGTCCAGGGTTTTGGATTTTCTTCAATCAGGGCTGGATTCTGGTCTCCAGCTGAGTACCTTGAAGGGGCAGGTTTTGGCTTTGGCGATCTTTTTTCAGAAGGCTTTTGCGCTTCATCCTTTGGTCAAGACCTTTTTCCAAGGGGTTACGCATGTGCGGCCTCCCAGGAAGCCTTTGCTCCCTGTTTGGGACTTGAACTTGGTACTTTCTGGTCTTCAGGCTCCGCCTTTTGAGCCCTTGTCGGATATCGCTCTTTCTACCTTGATTCAGAAGGTTGCCTTTCTGGTGGCTATCACTTCTGTTAGACGTGTCTCGGAGTTGGCGGCCTTGTCTATTCAGGTGCCCTATTTTGAGAGGCATCAGGACAAGGTGGTTTTTCGTTTCAAACCGGAATTTCTCCCTAAGGTTGTTTCTGCCTTTCATCTGAATCAGGACATTGTTCTTCCCTCCTTGTGTCCCATGCCAAAAAATGACAAAGAGAGAGTGTTGCATTGTTTGGACGTTGTGCGCTGTGTTGAGTGCTATTTGCGTGCTACGTCTCCCTTTCGTCAGACTGATGCCTTTTTCATTGTGCCCTGTGGGCCTAGGAAGGGTTTGGCGCCGGCGAAATCTTCCATTAGTAAATGGATTCGTCAGGCTGTTTTTGGGGCCTATTCTGCCAAGGGGAAGGTTCCCCCTTTTCGTATCACTGCTCATTCTACTCGTGCTGTTGAAGCGTCCTGGGCCTTTCAGCACCAGGCTTCTGTTGAACAAGTTTGTAAGGCTGCTACTTGGTCTTCTGTTCATACCTTTTCAAGGTTTTACAAGGTTGATGTGCGTGCTTCAGCGGATGCTGTGTTTGGCCGCAAGGTTCTGCAGTGGTTTGAATTATGCTTCATTTACCTTTTGGATACCCACCCTTTGTGGACATTGCTTTTGGATGTCCCAGCTGTCATTAATTAAGGAAGCGGGGTGTGTGTGACACACAAAGAATAATACCATTTTGTGAGTACTCACCTGTAAAATGGATATTATTGGTGTGTCACACACACCCCGCTTCACCCGCCCTTTTTGGTATCCTGGATCCGCTATACGGTGAAGCTTTATTTTGTTTGAGGGTTACCGTTAATTTTCCTGGTACCTTGTCTTACTGCTTTTCGATTACACTGGGAATTAAGTGGGAGGTCCCAGGTATATATAGACTGGGAGGGGCTCGTTTTCTAGACTTCTCTCTTCAACGACGCCACCTGGAGGTGGAATACCCAGCTGTCATTAATTAAGGAAGCGGGGTGTGTGTGACACACCAATAATATCCATTTTACAGGTGAGTACTCACAAAATGGTATTTTCCCCACCCTGTACATACAGATTGCCCACATTAAAAAAACATCCTACCTGCATCTACTGCATTTTCTGGGCCTTTTAACACCCAAGGTGGCAGACCATGTAGGCTCAGGCAGCCTGCAAACAGGAAGTGTCTTCTGACTATGCCACTCTGCATTCTGCACAGCTATAACCCACCCCCCTGCAGTCCCCCCCTCTCTCCTCAGTATGTGATGCTTCTGGTGCAAGGTGGCAGCACCTGTATCCTGGAGTCCTGAACAGAGTTGTAGCCCAGCGGGGGAAAGAATAATAACTAACTAAAAACGGAAAATATTAATTTTAGATGCTGGTGAATCATTTTTTAAGGATTTTTGCTTTTAATTAAATTATGCTGAAGGTCCGGTTTGAGACCTCAAGCTTTTTGCTGGTGGTTAGACGAGGTGCTAGGATGGTACACATAACATAGCTGTTTGTTCAGCTAGTTTAACCAGTTAAAAGATATGTTCAGATGAAATCAACTTTCTGCGTTTCTCCAACTTGTTACCAAGAAGTGTCTTCAGAATCCAGGGAAACCAGCCTTCATACCTACATTATACAGTTGCTTCCAATCCCTACATTTTAGTACCCCATATGTGCTTGACTGGGACAAAGATTTAGATGACGAGATCCAACCAGTGGATTGGGGCCAACTCATATAAGATGCAGCTCATAATTTGATTAACACATTCTTTATTGAAGTCAGTTTCAAAGTAATACTGAGGTGACACCTAGACCCAACTAGGATTGTAAGAGATTTCCCTGGCTCTTCTGGAACATGTTTTGGGATGTTCCAGGAAATATGTACTGTACCATATTTGGTGGTTATGTCCTATTGCCCAGAATACCTGTATTAAAGGAAAAGAAAGGAATATTAAAGTCCCACAATTCTTTCAGTGTAACAGGGGAACTCTTCAGCAGCTTTGGCTAAATCCAAGCAGCCTAATGACCTATTCAGACAAGAACTCAGCCATTAACCTTTGGTACTGGAACACAAGGCTGTGATCGTTCGAAACTAAAGAAGTTGAATTTCGGGTTTAACCAGTCACCCATGCCTTATCCAATCAGGTATTCAATCAGTCAGTCAGTAGCAAGCCGAAGTGAGGTAGTCTATGATATGTTCTCAAAGTCACCACTTTGGTGTACAAAGCTGAGGTAAACCCACTGTTGCTATGGAAAACTGTT
This sequence comes from Gastrophryne carolinensis, assembly GCA_027917425.1. NCBI lineage: Eukaryota > Metazoa > Chordata > Amphibia > Anura > Microhylidae > Gastrophryne > Gastrophryne carolinensis. The sequence continues at coordinate 529,761,165 of CM051235.1, read as the reverse complement.
TTCACAGAGTTGCAAACAAGTAGAACATAAAAAAAAAAATAACAGCTAAGCTCAGCACATTGAAGACATCATTTTGCCACACAATAATGGAAACTTTTATAAATGCCATTGAAAGTGGAATTACCCTTTAAAGCACAATATATTTTCATCACTGGAAATTCTCTTCCTCTGTCTCATTCTGCTCCTGTAGTGTAATCCCATCTGATTGGCCGTTACTTTGTGATACACTGTAAGGATTTATCACACAGTGTGTCATGTATGTAACGGACAGTCAGCTACATTTACTTTGCAGTAGGAAAATGTAACATATTTATCAGCTGAGAAGCAGAGTCTGTCATGTAAATATATTCAGGCCGTCACCAGACCAGCTGGCAAATTATAATTGCCCTTTAATGAATGGGTGCAACATTCTTTAACATCAAACTCAATGTACTGGCCCAGTGTGTTATCTTCTGTTATCTTCTGCTATCTTCTATTATCTTCAATACTTTTCAATTAGTTCTGTACTGAAATAACCCCGTTATTTTAGTTTAACCATTGCTGCATCTGTATATTGATTAGGTTGAAATATGGCGAACATAAAGCATTGTTAGGTATGAAAATGCCATATTGCAATAAATTCCATTACATTATTTTCTCAATTTATGCAAAGATGGCAATTGGAGTGTTAAGGAAAAAAACTCGACCCAAAATGCCATTAAAAAACTTGATCATGATTAATGAAATAAATCATGGTTGCTCGTTAAAAAAAAGTATGAAGATCATGGTTATCAAATACAGGACTTGACATAGCTTTCACCGCTACATGGGAGGCCCAGGGATGGGGCCCATCTCCTCAAACCCCCAATCTTATTCTTTCCTTATTTGCCTCTGTATTTTCAAAATTTTCTTCTGTTTTGAGCTTTTCAATTGTGCCAAATCTTTTTTTCTTATATTTACTATGGTTATTGTTGAACGAAATAACTCCTTTTCAAATTCTTCATTAAAGATCAGACAATTCTGGGAATATGAAATGTGGTGGTATTACTATTTTGCTTTCAATACATACAGTATAATGCAAAAAACATGTAACTCACTTTAGACTATGTACACATTTATTGTCATATTGTCACTGGTCTCCTAACAGCCGCAGTGAACTTGCTCCAGCTTTTTTTCACAGGCAGGTGCTGTACACGGCGGTAACAGCTCTGTATGTGTGAGATGCTGCTTTTGTGATGAGACCACCAGGTGACTCAATAAATATTGAGTCACAAAATAAACTGAACTGACTGAAAAGAAATTCTACTTTGAATGGCTATGCAGGTATATATAAAGGTATTAAAGAGGAGCAAAACCCTGAGTGGCTGACCCTGGAGTCTAAAAGACTCCAATGTCGGGCACTGGCTTTCCCTTGGGGCATTCCATGACGATGTAAAAGCTGCGGCCGCATCCTCAGCATCTCTAGTCAGGATTCCCCCCAGGCAAGAAACAAAACTCAGCATGTTCTGCTTAAAACACACAAAGTTAAAAACAAGAATACATAGAAAAACAGAAAAAATAAAAGAGAAAATGGGAAACCAAAATATACTATAGACAGCAGCAGAAGTAACCTGAAATAAAAACACTGTAATCATAATAAACGTGGAGAGCAACAAAAAGAGGATAAAAACATAAAAAAAATGGGGGAAAAATTAAAATACAACTGACCCAAGCAGGGCCCTAGACTCTCTGATGAAGAGTCCATTACTTTACCATCCCACTATCTAGCTTGCTCAAGCTTACAATCAACTGAGATGTATGCTGACATACTATTCTCCCTCTATTTCTCCTACAAACCCCCTCCCCCTGCAATGCCCCCTCCTCAGCCGCACTTCCCTCCAGCAAAGACACTGCGCCGCTCACCTCACAGATCAGTAGCTGCAAAGGGAATTCTTCCCCACACATGACATGGTCCCCATGACCTAGGCAATTTCAACATTTAAACACATGACAACTATAACTTAAATCTGCGTCCTTGTCACAAATTCTCAATAGTGCTCCTTTAATCTTTTTGGTTCTTTGAAGATTATTTTCTCTTTGTATTGAATTAATGAAAATACTATTTATTGAAACATGAAATAATATTTAATTAAAAAAAATTGGACGAATACCGTGAGAATTATGCCAAAGTTTGGTTTGGATTGGCTGGCTAAATCAGCATATTCTGGTAAAATTTAACTTTAATCTAAATCTGACCAGCAAAACTATAGGCTCGATTGTGAGCCCCAACTTAGACAATGAAAGTGAATGGCAGTTTTGTTATCTGGCTCGGAATCAAGCCTTATGTCAGATCAGTTTTGCTATTAAAAGTTTACAGTGTATAATTTATTTTAATCAAAAATGAAGGTGGAAAATTTATTAAGATCAAAACTTAAAAAAAAAGAAATGCAATATGGAATAAAACATTTTCAGGTTTCTATTTGAACTAAATATTTCAACTTATTAAGCAAACCAAAGTACCAAAAGGCAAAGTTCAGTTGCATAACTGTTCGTGTGCAAATATACACTGTTAAAGGGAACGATTCATGTCACTGGCTAATACAATATGAATCAATCTTTGCTTTCTTTTTTTTGTAGACAAGGGAATGCTAGCTAAGCGCTATCCATGTTGATCATCAGAAGTTATGCCTGCAGAGCAGAATATGTCTGATAGAGTATCACGATAAATGAATTTTAGTATACAGCTACTGCATCCTGGTAAGTGCGTCTGTGATATGTACATACGCTATGTATATATAGAGTGTATGTCTATTCATGAGAGGCTGGATAGATTTTACAATGTAAAAAGTTATGAATAATAGTAAGTAAATGACCCTTGTATCTTTAATGGCAACATTACATTCAAGCATGTTTTTTATTTATAGGACAACTATAATTAAACACCTGTAAATATGAAATGCTATTATATTTCTAGGCTTTCGAAAAATAATTTTTTCACTAATATACTTTATTAAAAAATCTTCCCCTCTGTACGCACAATTTTCAAGCACAGTGCCGCCCCCGTTCCCATCATAGGTTTTCAGCAGTGTGCCGGTCATAAGCTGACAATTTTTTTCAGAGGGACAAATCTGAGACATTTAAAATGTAACTGCTTAATAAATGTTTAGGTTAATTTTTTGTGCTATCTGAATTAACCTAGCGATTTGTTAAGCTATTACAATTCAAGCATTTAAAATGAGTCCCTATGAAAAAATGGCCAGCTTAGCCTGTCATATCCCGACACACAAACATAGACGTGACAGATGTTGGGAAAATGACCACCAAGTTTATACTTTTTATGGACCAGGGCAAAATTTACAATTTTATTAATCTAAATTTTTATTGGTGATGTTGTTTGGTATGTTTTTGTGTTGTGGTTCAGATGTATAATAGTTTAAAGGGACAGTCCAGGCAAGGACAGTACTACAGAAGCAAGATGCTCACCTGATCCATGTGCCTCTCCTCCATTTCCTGCAGCACATTGTAGATGAGGTAGCCTCTCTTCTGCCTAAGGCGTAGTATAGAAATACGCCCCTCCAAGCCTCAATGAAATGACCCAGGGGGGGTTATGGGAGTGGAGGCAGCCTGGAGTGCCGAGCCACCAATAGCAGTAAGAAAAAACAAACTTAAATATATTTTAAATAGAAAATACATTAAAAACAGCAGGTCAATTGCTGCCCCCTCTGCAGTGCCGCCTGAGGCCGCTACCTCACTTGATGTAGCAGGTCTTCGAAGTTTGGTCTTTCTTTCCTTTTCATTTTTGCACAACAATTTCCAAATGCGGTCACATGATCACTGGTTCCTGCCAGGCTTGTTCACATTAGGAAGGCTCAGGAATAGGCGGCCAAGCCACATTTTCTTGAAGCATAGTCATGGAGGAATGGAATGGAAAGGGGTGGTAAACTTTGTGGAGACCTGTTACAGCATCTAAAGCATGTTTCAGAAAATGGAGGAGAGGCTGTCCCCAGAGGCGTCCTGCCTGCAGGATTGAGGGATCCATCCACAGCCAGAGAGAGTTCTTAAATCCCCCAGGGAGGTTGGTGGTCTGCTCCAGAGATTCTGGAGAGTGATTCCAGGTCTGAAGTTTAAAACCCTATAGTGGCCTGGAGTGCAGCTGTGCCCATGTGATGGTTGGGAACATGGAGGTCATTAACCCTAAGAATAATAAGATCCTTCTGAAGGAGACCTGATGCTCCACAATGAAGATCTGAACTTCTCTGATCAGTTTTTCCTGCTTTTCAGTTGGAAGAAAACTCATCTGGAGTCTATGAATTTGCAGGTTGTGGATGATCTCATTTTCTAAGATCTTGGGACACACATCACCTCCGCCATTTTGTTAAAATTCTGGGTGCTAAAGAAATTCTAAAGGGCAGCGCTCTGTATTGTGAAGTGAACAGCCTAGTAACACCGCAAATCTTAGAAAGCTGTGGTGACCTGGCCAAATTGGGTTGTGTAAATGAGCGTCTTGGAGATCGATACTGATCATCCAGTCATCCTGGGCTTGACTGTGAAAATAGACTCCATACGAAATCCTTTGTAAGTTCTAAAAAAGTTTTGATCCTTCAGATTTAATAGCACCTGCTAGATCTGGTTTTAAGACTAAAAAGATGTGGGAATAGAATCCCCTTCCCTGACAATATAGTGGGACTGATGCTATGACTTTTTTCTGCCAAAGTTCCGAGATAGCAAGTGGGAATACTAACCTTCTTTCTGTATCATGGGAAAGTCTAGTAAGGATACATTTCTCCGGGGATCTTTGGGAAAATTCTAGCCGGTAACCCGTAGCAACTAGGTCCAGAATGAACTGGGCCTTAAATCAACCCACGTTTGCAGCCATGTTCAGGGGTGCACCAACAGGGGGATAACTTTGGATCTGGTATATTGTTTCAAAAGTAAAGCATTATTCTTTCTTGCTTTCTACAAGGCCCATAACCTATTTTCCATTAACGGTCATCCGAGTGGTTTCTAGCCTAAATAGCACTCAGGGCGAGGAGAAAAAGACACTTCTTTCATAGTAATCAGCATCAAATCCAAGACCCAATAATTACCGTATTTTTCTCCCTATAAGACGCACCTGCCCATAAGACGCACCTAGGATTTGGAGGAGAAAAATAAGAAAAAAAATATTCTAAGCTAAATGTTGTGCTAAAACACCCCATTACAGGCAGTGTGGCGTTCCCCCATCCCATTCCCCATGGGCAGTGTGGCATCCCCCATCCCATTCCTAATGGGCAGTGTGGCATTCTCCCCTCCCATTCCCATAGACAGTGTGGGATGCCTTCATCCCATTCCCATAGGCAGCGTGGTATTCCCCCCTTCCTATTCTCCATATAGGCAGTGTGGCACCCCCCTCCAATTCCCCATATAGGTAGTGTGGCATTTCCATCCCCCCTCCCCATCCCAAAAAGGTAGTGTGGCATTCATCCCCCCCTCCCCATCCCATATAGGTAGTGTGGCATTCATCCCCCCTCCCCATCCCATATAGGTAGTGTGGCATTCATCCCCCCCTCCCCATCCCATATAGGTAATGTGGCATTCATCCCCCCTCCCCATCCCATACAGGTAGTATGGCATTCATCCCCCCCTCCCCATCCCATATAGGTAGTGTGGCATTCATCCCCCTCCCCATATAGGTAGTGTGGCATTCATCCCCCCCTCCCCATCCCATATAGGCAGCGTGGCATTCATCCCCCCCTCCCCATCCCATATAGGTAGTGTGGCATTCATCCCCCCCTCCCCATCCCATATAGGTAATGTGGCATTTCCATCCCCCCCTCCCCATCCCATATAGGTAATGTGGCATTCATCCCCCCCTCCCCATCCCATATAGGTAGTGTGGCATTCATCCCCCCTCCCCATCCCATATAGGTAGTGTGGCATTCATCCCCCCTCCCCATCCCATATAGGTAATGTGGCATTTCCATCCCCCTCCCCATCCCATATAGGTAATGTGGCATTCATCCCCCCCCTCCCCATCCCATATAGGTAGTGTGGCATTCATCCCCCCTCCCCATCCCATATAGGTAATGTGGCATTTCCATCCCCCCTCCCCATCCCATATAGGTAATGTGGCATTTCCATCCCCCCTCCCTATCCCATATATGTAGTGTGGCATTCATCCCCCCCTCCCCATCCCATATAGGTAATGTGGCATTCATCCCCCCCTCCCCATCTCATATAGGTAGTGTGGCATTTCCATTCCCCCTCCCATTCCCCATAGGCAAAAGTAAAAAGTGAGAAAAAAAAGTAAACTCACCTTTCAATCCTCCCCGCTGTCCTCGACGTCTTCGCACAGACACACTGGCTTGGAATAGCGGTGGACGTGGCCGTCAGCCTATTTAAAATTTTCAATCCCACCATGCAACCCTGAAACCAGGCAACCCATTCCTTACTCCCGAACCCATAACCACGCATGACTGCCATCAGCCTATTTTGTTTGCCAGAGGGGCTTGTGCACCAATGTGGGGACGTAGGGAAAGGGGCTTGCAGCTGGAGTGGTGTATGAGGGGGCATCAGGAATCAGGATGCCCCCCCCCCCCAATGCTGTACTAACAGTGTTTTTGTTTTTAATTACTGTTGGTCCTGCTTACGGCTCAGTAAGACATAGGTTCATACACAGTGTGCATAAGACAGTTCATAGTAAATACCACATAATATCCCTGAAAGTCTTCATTTATCTAATGATCACATGCTATCTAATGATCCCATCATTGGTTATGCTAATTTTTGGGTAAAGAAAAGTGTACTGTGTGAGCGTGCTTTTGGGTGTGAATTGCAACCTCTATCTGAGTGTCTTTGTAACTTTACCACACACAAAAAAAGTGCAAAACTTTTTTTGTTCTAAATTTTACCCAGAAATCACCCGTACCTGGAGTATTTTTACAGTACATTTTTTTTTAGTAATGTAAAGATATATTTTTTTAAGTTTGGAAATAAGAGCCCCATATGGGCTATGCAGAAGAAAATGGTGTTTAATCTGCTTACCACATAGGGCACTGTTATTTCTAAATTCCTAGCAAAAGCAAGGTGCACGTTGGGTGAGCCTTGTATTGGTGAAGCCAGTGTGACTTCCAGTGTGCATTGCGGTGTGGATTGCAACCGGCATCTCAGTGACTTTTTTAGCAATAACACACACAGTGTGTTGCAATTGCACATTTTTACAGTTTAGGTACTTTATTTTTCCAGTGTTGTAAGGATATATTTTTAGGTTTGGAAATAGCAGCACCCTATGGACTATGCTAAAGATTTCACCATTTTATTCTGTGTAGTGCATTGAGTGTTGTTGTTTTCAAACCTAAAAACAAATATCCTTACCTAACCTGTAAAAATGCCCCATCACAGGTACAGGTCATTTTGGGGGAAAAGATAGAAAAAACTTTTCTTATTGCACTTTTTTGTACCTAGATGCTAAAAAGCTCACCGAGATGCAGGTTGTAATCCACACTGCAATGCACACTGGCTTCACTAGATATTTAGCATGACCACCAATTGCCAAGCACAGCGACTACTAGCGGGCGCTCTGAAAATGTCGCTACAGTCGCTCAACTGTCGCTACCTGCCGCTGTTAATGAATCGGCCTCTAATTGTACCATAGATTTTTTTCAGGGGGAGTACAGCATTGCAAAAGGCCACATTTTTTTTCTCAATCCAGCAGTGGGAGGCAGAATTTCCGGGGGACATTGCAGTGCACAAAATTTGTGCTGAAGTTCGCTTTCGTATATCTATTTGCTCTGCAATGTGGACCATTCATTCATAAGGGGGTTATTTAAAAAACGCAAAGGCCAGGTAGTGCCAGATGAGAGTCCGGTGAGTGTCAGCTTCCAGTGAAAATGGTGTATTTACCAAGTCAAAAAATCCACAGCACCTGTGATAGTGGCAGGTAGAGTCCCATCTATTAACAGGGCAATTGATGGGATGAATGACGGTGCTGGGTTCCCTACAGCGCCAGATAAGACCAGGCACTCACCCTGCACTGTGTGGCCTTATCCCATACATTTCAATGGACTTGAATGGTTAAAATTATTTAAGCTTATTTATTTATTTATTTTTGGGCCTGTGCATGTGCCACAGGATCCCTGAGCTGGTTGGGACTATTTTTGGATGAAGTTTTTGTACTTTTGTGTTGCACAGTTTTAACTCACCTCTGCCCGCAATCCCCGCCAGGGGAGCGGTGGTTTGAAACCTGCCCCAGCCGTGGCTACAAAAAAATGGCTGCCCTCTCCCATAAGTGAGTACACTTCTAGTACCAGCACTAGAAGTGTCCTCACTCATGGGAGCCGACGGCTGGGGCCAGTTTCAAACAATGCCGCTGTCGCCTCCAACTCTGTGTCACGCTCTGGGTACTACAATGATCCGCTTAAGTAACTCCAGCCCTCCAGGTAAGCCCTCAACCCCCAATCTCTGCAGCCAGCTTCACCTGTAGGAGCCCCCGCTTGCCGGGACGCAGAACACGCCTGCCCGGGATCGGTTGCCCCCAGGACTTCAATGGCTCAAAGGTTGTAGGCTTACTGTACGGAGGTCTGGAGAACCCGTGGCTGGAAGCGGTATTGAGTAGCCCAATAGCTGAGCGTAAAACGGAAGTCCAGAAACAGGCTAGGAGGTCGGTAACGAGGAATCCGAGATGGCAGCAGTACAAAGGAGTGGGCAAATCGTGGTCTAGGTTCGGAGCAGAGGTCGGCAACGGGAGTTCAGGTCTAGGATGGTCAAAGACAGGCGGTGGTCGGCAACGGGAGTTCAGATCTAGGATGGTCAAAGACAGGCGGTGGTCGGCAACGGGAGTTCAGATCTAGGATGGTCAAAGACAGAGGTGGTCGACAACGGGAGTTCAGATCTAGGATGGTCAAAGACAGGCGGTGGTCGGCAATGGGAGTTCAGATCTATCTCAAGAGACTAGCAGCTGACTAGGTTCAAGGCGCTATAACAGGCACTGGGTAAATGCCGGACAGATCCTTTTATAGGGACAGACAATAATCAGTGTGATAGGTGCATCCTGGGAACCCTGCTAGGATTGGCCAGAGGGAAAGCGGCTCATCCCACTAAGGCTGAGCTACCATGTCCCACTGGGCTCATTGGCCCAAAATACGAGTACCAGGGCACCAGGCCCAATGACAGTGGAGGGGGAGGAATTCCCCTCCTACTCAGCGTCAGCATGTTACAACAACTACCTCCGGCGGGCGCGCTGCCAGCCGCGCTGCCGGAGGGCATATAAAGAACGTGCTCGCGCACACGCGGGAGCGAGGAGGAAGGACGGCCGTGCCCGAGGACGGAACTGGCGCGGCCGCCGAGAGGAAGCTGTCAGCGTGGCCAGGCGCCCGGGGACAGCGCTGGAACGGGACCCAGGTAAGTGATTACTGACATTACCCTCTCCTTCACGAGGGGCTTCCGGACCCTCACCGGGCTTCTCAGGATTATCCCGATGGAATCTCTTTACAAGAGCCCTGGCGTGGACATCTCTAGCAGAAACCCAACACCTCTCCTCAGGACCGTATCCCACCCAATCAATCAAATACTGTAACACATTGCGAACCCTACGCGAATCCAAGATCTTGTTTACTTCATATTCTTGCTCATTATCCACTAAAATAGGAGGCGGACCAGCAGGAGGAGAGCTCTTAGCTGGTTTCAACAGTGACACATGAAACGAGTTGGGGATTTTCATAGTCGGAGGGAGCTGAACTTTGAAGGTCACATTATTAAGTTTCCTGATAATGGGGAAAGGACCAATAAATTTAGGGCCCAATTTACAAGAAGGCTGCCGGAGAGCAATGTTCCTAGTGGAAACCCAAACAAGGTCTCCAATCTGAAGGACAGGTTCTTGAGATCTATGGCGATCGGCGAATTTCTTATACTTAAGACGCATAGTCTCTAAATTCACCTGGACACGCGCCCAGATATCTTTCCGCTTCTGAAGCCACTCTTCCAACACCGGAAAATCAGAAGGTGACCCAGAAAGGGAAGAAGCTCTAGGATTTTTCCCAAAATTACAAAAAAAAGGAGATATCTTAGTACTTTCACTCGGCGCGTTATTATACGCGAACTCAGCAAAATCAATAAATTCCGACCATTGTTCTTGAGCATCAGAGACGTAACATCTCAAGTATTGTTCCAAACTTTGATTAGTTCTTTCAGTCTGCCCATTAGTCTGGGGATGGTATGCGGAAGACAAAGAAATCTGAATCCCCAAACGTGAACAGAAATTTTTCCAAAAACGTGACGTAAACTGCACACCCCGATCGGAAACAATATTGAGTGGAATGCCATGGAGACGGAAAATATGCGAGATGAATAACCGCGAAAGCTCAGGAGCCGAGGGTAGTTTGGGTAAAGAAATAAAATGAGCCATCTTACTAAAACGGTCGACAACCACCCAAATCACAGTGTTCCCACGAGAGGGAGGCAAGTCTACAATAAAATCCATAGAGATATGAGACCATTGTTCTTTAGGAATCTCAAGTGGGACCAAACACCCACTAGGGGCCTTGTGTACCCCTTTATTCCACGCACAAACGGAGCATGCGTCGATAAAGGCAGCAATATCATGTCGCATAGTAGGCCACCATACATGGCGTCGGGCTAAAATGAAAGTCTTACGATTTCCCAGATGACCAGCAGTTTTGGCGTCGTGGAACTCGCGGATCACATCAGGACGCAGGTGCGGAGGTACAAACTGGCACCCTAACGGTACATCTACAGGAAATTCATTTTGAAACGGCGCCAAAGCATTAGAAAGATCAGGAAGTAGAGCCCCAATCACACAACCCAAAGGCAAAATAGGTTCGTCCACATCCCCCCGATCCCTGCAAACCCCAAACATGCGGGAGAGAGCATCAGCTTTAGAATTCTTAACCCCTGGCTTAAATGTAATAATAAAATTAAAGCGCGAAAAAAATAATGCCCAACGAGCCTGACGAGAGTTCAACCTCTTAGCAGAACTAATATACTCGAGAGTTTTGTGGTCAGTATAGACCGTGATCGGATGCAAACAGCCCTCTAACCAATGACGCCATTCGTCAAACGCCAGCTTGACCGCCAATAACTCCCTGTTTCCAACATCATAATTTTGTTCCGCGGTACTAAATTTCCGGGAAAAGTAGGCGCAGGGATGCAAACGTTCAGGAAGACCAGAGTATTGCGACAGAACTGCTCCCACACCCAACTCGGACGCATCTACTTCAATAATAAAGGGTTTATTGACATCAGGGTGAACTAAAACTGGCGCCGAAGTAAAAGCCTGTTTTAGAGTAAGGAAAGCTTCCTTGGCCGACGGTGACCAGTTTACAGAGAAAGCGCCTTTGCGGGTAAGGTTGGTGAGAGGAGCAACGATACTAGAAAAGCCCTTGATAAAACGCCGATAGAAATGAGCAAAACCTAAAAAACGCTGTAATTCTTTTAAGGTTTTAGGTTGTACCCAATCCCGCACTGCCGACACCTTTCCCGCATCCATCTCTAACCCCTGGCTAGAAATAATATAACCCAAGGAGGGAACGGAAGAGACCTCAAACATACATTTGGAGATCTTGGCATACAGGTTATTTTCTCTCAACTTCTGAAGGACCATCTTTACATGTTGCCTATGTTCGGACAAGGTATTGGAGAAAATGAGAATATCATCCAAATAGATCACCATGAATCTGCCCAAGTACTCACGAAAGACATCGTTAACAAAGTCTTGGAAGACAGCAGGAGCATTACAAAGGCCAAAAGGCATAACTAAATATTCGTAATGGCCATCTTTAACATTAAAAGCTGTTTTCCATTCATCCCCTTGCCGAATGCGGATCAAGTTGTAGGCCTCTTTTAGGTCTAACTTAGAGAAAACACAGGCTCCCACTACTTGATTAAATAAATCCCCAATCAAAGGAAGAGGATAACGATTCTTAACTGTGATCTTGTTCAAGGCCCTATAATCTATGCAAGGCCTTAAACCTCCATCCTTCTTCTCCACAAAAAAGAATCCAGCGCCCGCAGGTGATGTTGAAGGGCGGATAAATCCCCTGCTCAGATTCTCCGAAATGTATTCCCTCATTGCCTGCTCCTCTGGCCGGGTTAGATTATAAATTTTCCCTCTAGGAGGGATAGTTCCAGGAAGCAGGTCAATGGGACAGTCATAAGGCCTGTGTGGGTGGAGGGTATCGGCAGGTCGCTCGGAAAAAACATCTGCCCAATCTGCATAAGGTTGAGGCAATTCCTGGGGCAGCATCAGAACACTCCTAAGGGCAGTGGAAAAACAATGTGTTTTACAGTAACTACTCCACCTAACTAAGTCCCCAGTCTGCCAATCTATGATGGGGTTGTGGAGTTTTAACCATGGGTATCCCAGAACTACTGGTGTTTCCGGACAATCAAAAACCAGGAATTCTATGTATTCAGAGTGGGAGGAGCCAACAACCAATTTGAGAGGAGGGGTCTTAGTACAGACCGGTCCTCCCTGGATGGCCTTCCCATTTATGGCCAAAACCTGGAGAGATTTCTCAAGGGGTACCAGCGGAATCCCCAGGATGGAGATCATGCTCCGATCCAGGAAATTGCCCGCAGCTCCACTATCAATAAAAGCAGATACTGCCTGCTTGGAAGGACCCCAGAAAAGCTCAGTGGGAATTAACATCTTATTCTGATGAGAGTAATTTACCAACTCACCTAGATCAGTACTCTCCTCCTGATCTAGGCGAGTAAGTTTCCCGCCGGGTACCCCTTATTTGGACAGGACCTAGCAAAATGTCCCGGACACCCACAATACAGACAAAGACCCATGGAACACCTTCGTTGCTTCTCGTCCTGGGAAAGACGAGCTCTACCGATCTGCATGGGCTCCTCCTGTGAGGAAGAGTTTACCCCTAGGGAAGTTGACGGGTTGGGGTTCTGAGACGACTTAAAGGGCGTGGTGGTTCTAACCCTTTCTCTGGCTCTTTCCCTAAGTCGCCGATCAATCTTGATGGAGACCTGCATGAGTTGGTCTAGATCTGCTGGTGTAGGGAAATTAACCAAAGCATCCTTGATATTTTCTGAAAGTCCCATACGGAACTGGCTACACAGGGCTGGGTCATTCCATCTAGATTCCACTGCCCACCGCCGGAACTCAGCACTGTAGTCCTCGGCGGAATTCCGACCCTGCTTTAGGGCCCGAAGCCTGTTTTCGGCCGTGGACTGACGGTCTGGATCGGCATAAAGCACCCCCATAGCCAAAAAGAAAGATGAAACGGAGTGCAAGGCAGGATCCTCAGGAGGCAAGCTAAAGGCCCATGACTGGGGGTCTCCTTGCAAAAGAGAAATGATTAAACCCACCCATTGGGTCTCAGTGCCCGAGGATAAGGGCCGCAACTTAAAATAGAGTTCACAAGAGTTCTTGAAATTGGAAAAACCGGCTCGGTCTCCAAAGAATTTCTCCGGTAATGGGATCTTTGGTTCTGGAACGTGAGGTGATACAGCGGATGCAGGTATCTGTCGCGTTTCCTGATTGGCCACTCTCTGGGCGAGCTGATTGATGGCAGTGGCCATGGCCTGCACCTGCTGCACCAGGTCTTCCATCTTTGGTGGCCTGTTATAATGTCACGCTCTGGGTACTACAATGATCCGCTTAAGTAACTCCAGCCCTCCAGGTAAGCCCTCAACCCCCAATCTCCGCAGCCAGCTTCACCTGTAGGAGCCCCCGCTTGCCGGAACGCAGAACACGCCTGCCCGGGATCGGTTGCCCCCAGGACTTCAATGGCTCAAAGGTTGTAGGCTTACTGTACGGAGGTCTGGAGAACCCGTGGCTGGAAGCGGTATTGAGTAGCCCAATAGCTGAGCGTAAAACGGAAGTCCAGAAACAGGCTAGGAGGTCGGTAACGAGGAATCCGAGATGGCAGCAGTACAAAGGAGTGGGCAAATCGTGGTCTAGGTTCGGGGCACAGGTCGGCAACGGGAGTTCAGGTCTAGGATGGTCAAAGACAGGCGGTGGTCGGCAACGGGAGTTCAGATCTAGGATGGTCAAAGACAGGCGGTGGTCGGCAATGGGAGTTCAGATCTAGGATGGTCAAAGACAGGCGGTGGTCGGCAATGGGAGTTCAGATCTAGGATGGTCAAACACAGGCGGTGGTCGGCAACGGGAGTTCAGATCTAGGATGGTCAAAGACAGGCGGTGGTCGGCAACGGGAGTTCAGATCTATCTCAAGAGACTAGCAGCTGACTAGGTTCAAGGCGCTATAACAGGCACTGGGTAAATGCCGGACAGATCCTTTTATAGGGACAGACAATAATCAGTGTGATAGGTGCATCCTGGGAACCCTGCTAGGATTGGCCAGAGGGAAAGCGGCTCATCCCACTAAGGCTGAGCTACCATGTCCCACTGGGCTCATTGGCCCAAAATACGAGTACCAGGGCACCAGGCCCAATGACAGTGGAGGGGGAGGAATTCCCCTCCTACTCAGTGTCAGCATGTTACAACAACTACCTCCGGCGGGCGCGCTGACAGCCGCGCCGCCGGAGGGCATATAAAGAACGTGCTCGCGCGTGTGCGGGAGAGCGGGAGCGGGAGCGAGGAGGAAGGACGGCCGTGCCCGAGGACGGAACTGGCGCGGCCGCCGCCCGGCGCGGCCACCGAGAGGAAGCTGTCAGCGTGGCCAGGCGTCCGGGGACAGCGCTGGAACGGGACCCAGGTAAGTGATTACTGACACTCTGCCATCGTTGCTGACAGGAAGAGGATGGGGCAGAAGTGAGTTACAGCAGCTACTTGCTGCTGCAATTTTAGGTGACTTTTCTGCCTGAAGTTCGGGTTTGGGAACCCAAACTCACAAAGTTCAGTACGGACCCAAACTTTGCGGTTCAGGTTCACCTATCTCTACGCAAAAGAATTGCAATAACAATTTTTTCTTCAAGATTTTCCTAGAAAAAAATCTGCAATGGGGGTCATGCTAAATAAAGTGAACCAGAAAATGAACATGTAGACCAACTTTCAATCCATAAGCACCTGGAAGACTATTTTCAAGTGTGGTCCACAGAAAACTACACAGTTCACATCTTGGCCCAGATAGAAGTTCATAGAAGCATACCTGCTTACACCCTAAAAATTAAAGGTTCACATGATTCATTCTGCCATCCACAAAAAAACTATACTGTGTGCATCCCTCTGCTCCAAGCAACTTGCATTGAATTGTGAATCCAGACTAAGGGAAAATCAGACAGCACTTTACACATGCAAATTACTGTGGGCCATGATGTAAACGGGGAGGCTAATTTATTATTAGCACTTGAGCGCCTTGTCCGAGACGCTTGGCAGCATCCGCACCACAACACCGGCTTCAGGCTGGGAGGGGCTGTCAGCAGCAGGGGATGGGCCACAGCAGGGGGGTGGAGACTGGCCACGGGCAGAGCTGGCAGTGGCAGCAGGTGGCCGTGGACCCTGGTAATGTATGTTTGTGTGTGGGTGTGTTTATGTTGGTGGAAGACGGCAGCTGTGTGGGAGCGCGAGAATGTAAAGTTTTTTCTTTACATTTGCCGAATAATAAGCACTGATTTCCCCTACACCATCTTATAGGGCGGAAAAAATGGTAGATTACAATTCACACCCAAATGTGCACCCAGAGTTACACTTACTTCACAACTGATTCTGGATGAGAATTAGGGGTGTCACTGGTATCAGAAAATCCCCTTTCTCCAGGGCACAGAGAAAAGGATGACACGTTTTTTGCCTACATTCCAACTTTAGTATCTAGATCTAAGCAGGCTCCTCATACAACCTTCTAAAAGATAGTTATAATAATATATTTGATTTTATTGTGTGCATTTACTTTTTATATTTTATCTTTAAGGTAAATATTGGAACAATTTAAAATATGTTAAAGCTTTTGAGTCTTTTAATACTTTGGGTGTCAGTAAATGCTCAGACAACTACGCATACAGCAGATGAGGGTAAATGTGAAGAATTTACCAATACCTGTGCAGTTATCTCATGCACTTCCCAAAGGTCCACTGGATTGCCTGGCAGAGATGGACGAGATGGAAAAGAAGGGCCGAAGGGTGAAAAAGGTGACAAAGGTAAATAATCAATAGTAGTACACATTTTCATGAGGCACATTTTATCACATTCTAAGGAGTATATTTTTGTATGTAATATATATTTAATTTTGTCTTATTTTTAATGTCATAATATAATTCAGTTCGGAATAGTCGGCGTGCAGCCCTGGAGTCTATGAGACTTTTGTGACTGCGTGTGAATGCTTGGCCAGCGGTGGCATCACTTGCATCCTCTTTCAGCTGGAGGATGTTAGTGGAGCAGCGTCCATTTAGCTTCTCCAGCTGCACATTAATATGATTGGCGGAAGAGTGACAGATTTGCTTGGGATCCTGGGCTGGATGTCTATGGAATTGATGTCTTGGGGAGATCCACCCTGTCTATTGTTTTGGGGGAGCCCTCCAACTGTTTCAGTTTTTAAAAAAAACCTTCCTTCTACCGATCTCTTTAAAAGGACACTTACTCTCTTACAACAGCTATGTTGCTTGGCATCACTCACTAAGCGCTTACTATCCTTCATATATCGGCTTCTTAGCAACTCGGGTGAGGACTTGATCCTTGGCTTTGTACGTGTGTGGTAGAATTTAACACATTTTTTTTTTCCGATACAAATAAAAAAGATACCCAAGCTCTCAAAAGGCTACACCAAATGTTTTTAGATGTCTCTCCTCTCCTCTCATATCCTCCGGGAATGCAAAAAAGCTCAAGAAGCTTTGCTTGGTTGTGGGCAAAATGATAAAAGACATTGCTGTAGCGAATACCCCCCCACCTCTCTGCCGAGCTGACTTTATAACCTTCTATTATAACCTAATACCGAAGTTACAGCCCACTGTCTTACTCCCCCTTATTTTTTCTCTTTCCTCTCTTTTCCCATGGTCATCCTCTAATTCTAACTCATAAAGGAACCTTAATATATACAAAACCCCGGGGATACCCGTCTTCTTGTGAGCTGACAACCTCCAATCTCCGCAGCTAGCTTCACCTTTAGTCAAGCCCCCGTTTGCCGGGACACTAAAACTGCCTCGCTGGACGCGGTTGCCCCTAGGACTTATTAGCTCAAAGGATGTAAACTCACGGGGGTGAAGATGGATGAACCGAAGGTAGGACTGGGTGTAATCGGGTAGCCGAGGTAAGTACAGGATACAGTTCTGGAAACTCAGAGGCAGAAAACAGACAAGGTCAAAGGTCGCGCCAATGGTCAAACCAGGAGATCAGAGAGCTTTGTGGTACCAGGGGTTAGGCAGGTTCGTAGTCGTAATACAGGCTGGGTTGGTACAGGTGACGGTCAGGATAGTCAGGCTAGCAAGGTTGACAACGGATAAACAACACCCAGTTAAACTCTATCACGGGCAGTTACAGACTGGGGGGATAAAACCTCTATAGGACTAAACCAAATGGGATTGGACAAGGGGAATGTACCTGATTGGTGCCTCTGCCTCTGATTGCCCAGTTCAATTCTTAAGGGCATTTCGCCCAGAACGCACTTTGGGCTCATTGGCCTTTTAATTCAGCCTTGCAGTCAACCCGGCCGCCGTAGGGCATAATACAGCCATGCTCGCACGTGCAGAGCTGCCGGGGAAGCGCGGAGAGGAGGAGGCGGGCACACTCGGCGCTGCTCGAGCCAGCGTCCAGTATGGAGGCGGCTGCAGGGCAGGAAGAGTCCCAGCCAGCGTCGCCTGAGGACTCTGCGGGACCGGGCTACAGGTGAGTTTACCGTGACACAAATGTTGTAAGGTCACTATGCATATTGTATTTCTGCTGATGTGCTGTAATTCTGGATTCTGTCTTCCTGTGATGCCAACAATAAAAATAATTATTAAGTTATTAAAAAAGAATACATTAAAAATAAAGAAAAAAATGTGATCTCATTTTTCAATTAGTTTTATTAAAAGCATGATTATTCAACTTACAATGGACTTTATTTTTTTGCAAGGACAACAGGGATCAAGAGGAAACCAGGGGCCCCCTGGAAAGCTTGGTCCACCAGGCATAAAAGGTGATAAAGGTTCTGTTGGCCAAAAGGGAGAACAGGGGATCAGTGCTACATCAGGTAATATAGAGCAATAAAGAGTCACTTTTTTACTATTTGAGTCATTTTTTTCTTTTTTTTTGTTTGAAGCTGTGGCTTTACACATAATTGTACTGTCCTAATCTTATTTTTAATTGTTTTTGTTTCATCAGAGGTTGATATTGTTAGGGAACAACTAAAAGGGTTTGAAAGGGAAATGCAGCTGATTCGAGCAAGCCTTAAAAAGTACAATAACAGTGAGTAAACACTTTGTAGTGATTTGATAAATTATTTATATCTTCTTCACTGATATTGCTTTGCTTGAATTATTCAATTATTCCCCACATCAACATCTTCATGAGCTAGGCCCAAAGACCATTTTGTTGTTGTAGACTTTATCAATTCTTGCAGTTCTTGAAGTAAGAAAGCAGTAAGAAAGATGCCAGTCAGCTATGAAATGTAACATAATAAGGCACTTATAGGGGAGGTCATGCTAAATAGCTGGTGCAGAAAGTTCATGTTGGTGTTTATATGTTTGCCACATATAAGACATGTGACACAATAGATGACATTCCTAGAATTACAGTTACCCATACTATCTTGCTTATGTATATTCCCAGTACTAGTTGAAATTATAGTATCTGTATTACTCATGTCTGTACAACAACCACACCTAATTTGCCCACAGCTATATGTTCCCTTTTATGAAAGCCATGGGGGGGTCCCTATTTTTCCTTTTGCTTATAAAAAAGACCGGGTAACAGACTTCCACCCACATTTGGGGATTTCCTACTCACCACCCTAATATCTTGATCCAATTTTTTTCTTAATCTCTAGCCCGATCTAAAACCCATCGGAGATACCCTCTTCTGCTTAAACGGGCATCAATTTGATGACACTCATTCATAAAATCACAGTCTCTAATACAAGTCCTATGTGCATTCGTTTTATTCTCCAATTGGGATACCCTTTAAAGTATGCAGCGGATTACAGCATTTTAAATGCAGTATTATGTCCTGCAGTTTGTTTCCTATATGTAGAGGTAATTATCTGGTTAACTACAGTTGCTAAATGTAAATCTCAGAACTGAACTTTAAATTCAATTCACTATTATTTACCGTATTTTTGCCCTATAAGACGCACCTAGGATTTGGAGGAGAAAAATAAGAAAAAAAATATTCTAAGCTAAATGTTGTGCTAAAACACCCCATTACAGGCAGTGTGGCATTCCCCCACCCCATTCCCCATGGGCAGTGTGGCATCCCCCATCCCATTCCTAATGGGCAGTGTGGCATTCTCCCCTCCCATAGGCAGTGTGGGATGCCCCCATCCCATTCCCATAGGCAGGGTGGGATGCCACCATCCCATTCCCATAGGCAGTGTGGCATTCCCTCCTTCCTATTCTCCATATAGGCAGTGTGGCATTTCCCTTTTCCTATTCTCCATATAGGCAGTGTGGCATTCCCCCCCTCCCATTCCCTATATAGGCAGTGTGGCACCCTCCCGCCCGTTCCCATATAAGCAGTGATGCATTCCCCCATACCATTCCCCATATAGGCAGTGTGGTATTCCCCCCCTCCCGTTCCCATATAGGCAGTGTGGCACCCCCCGCATTCCCATATAGGCAGTGTGGCATCCCACCCTGCCATTCCCACATAGGCAGTGTGGCATCCCCCCATTCCCACATAGGCGGTGTGGCATCCCCCCATTCCCACATAGGCAGTGTGGCATCCCCCCATTCCCACATAGGCAGTGTGGCACCCCCCCATTCCCACATAGGCTGTGTGGCATTCCCCCCCATTCCCATATGGCAGTGTGGCACCCCCCCCGCATTCCCATATAGGTAGTGTGGCATTTCCATCCCCCCTCCCATTCCCCCATAGGCAAAAGTAAAAAAAGAAAAAAAAGTAAACTTTTTTGTCAGCGATCTGCAGAACCCCGTCTGTCAGAGGGACAGGGTGTAAGGAGCAGCAATGTCTGCCCGGCAACTGATGACGTCACAGCAGCCGCAATCCTATTGGATCACGAATGCCATCACTGTCCCAGCTCACAGAACAGACAGACCTGCACCCAGACACCATTGGCCCCAAGATGTGTGACCGTGGTGTTCTGGGGAGGGCCTCATGTGTACCATAACACCCTGTAGGCGGTGAGAGCATAGCTCCCGGTTCAGGTCTTATCCTAATCACATAATGGTAGCGAAAATCAAATAACATTAAATCTTTGTTGGAAGAATAAGAGGGACAAGAGTGGGGAAGGAGGAATAGAAAGGGGAGGAAAAGAAAGAGGGTGGAGGATTGAGGAGGCTTTAGAGATAGTAGAGAAATGACAAGCTGAGAAGAAAAGCAGGGAGGAGAGGAAGAAAAAGAAGGGATTAGCAAGAGGGACAGTTGGGGGAGAGGGAATCCAAGACTTAAGGAAGAGTAAGGGGGGGGGGGGGGGAGAGAGAAGAGAGAGCCAGGGGAGGAGACCACGGAATACGTATGACCACTGGTGACTATTTGGGTTTGCGAGGAATTTAACAGCACTGTGCACCCACCCAGCCATTAAACCCCAGTGGCACCAGCAGTCACC
This sequence comes from Gastrophryne carolinensis, assembly GCA_027917425.1. Lineage (NCBI taxonomy): Eukaryota > Metazoa > Chordata > Amphibia > Anura > Microhylidae > Gastrophryne > Gastrophryne carolinensis. The sequence continues at coordinate 529,740,598 of CM051235.1, read as the reverse complement.
TGGGGGTGGTAAACCGCCAGTGTGCATTGAGAGAACACAGAAGCAAATAGGTCAGCCCAGTATTGGAATTGCTGCTAGGTTATGTGTGGCTCCACCCCCCCCCCCCCCCCCCCCCCCCCCACTGCTATGGCACTAACCTGCCACTAGAATTTCCAGCAATTTTCCGACATTTAGTCAAATGTACAAATACAGTGCAGATTACAGTGGACATTACAAGAGGTGATTACTAATTACCATATGATTAGCAGGTGACTAGTAATTAGCATACATTTAATTTGTTTCTAATAAATGCGCGCCTACAATGTAACTTATTTTACATCTTCCAGTTCTGCTTTTTCATGGTGGTAAACAGGCTGGTGAAAAAGTGTTTGTAACCAACGGCCTAGAAGAAAGTTTTGAAAATGCTCAGAAGACATGCAAAGAGGCTGGTGGTAACTTGGCTGCTCCAAAAAGTGCAGCAGAAAATAGTGCTGCACAGGAAATACTCCACACCCACAACAAGGGAGAGTCCACCAAAGCTTTTCTGGGTATATCAGATTTGCAGGTAGAGGGGATGTTTAAGTACATAACAGGGGAAAAAATTACATTTACCAACTGGAACCTCGGAGAGCCAAACAATAGCAAAGACAATGAAGACTGTGTAGAGATTCAAGACAATGGCAAATGGAATGACATTCCCTGCAATTTATTGAGACTGGTTATCTGTGAATTTCAATAAAACTATGTGCAATCTACTTTAATGGTATTCTCAACATTAAAAATATTATAACTATTTTTCTACATTTCTGAATTAATGTGGGTCACAGAATCATCACTATAAAAATGTAAATAAAACGTTTAGGAGTACATACATGTAATAGTGATAACAGAATGGTGGTGAATACATTTATATCAAAGGTAAAAATTAAGAAAACAAAAAGGGATTGAGGACATCTGGGGAACGAACAATGGCTTGTGCTTCATTCGGCTAACATAAGCTGCTGATTGTAGAAGAACAATGTCCCATGGGACTGCAGGTGAAGTGAGTTTACATGATGATCTGGGGGTTTTCTCTTTAAAGAACCATGAAGCTGTGCTCTGCCTATCTCCTAGAGACCTGTATTGCATTCATTGATCAGACCATGGGATAGATAGGAGGTTTTTGGATCAAAGGCACACCAGTACACAAGGTTTACTTTGCAAATGAAGGATTGTATTGAAAATAAGTATATACATAAGTACAAAACTAATGATAGGTTGCTAGTGTACAACAATACTTATCAAAAAGGATACAATAGACAGCTCTGTGTGAGCGAAGGTCAGGATGTCATCAGGAGCGTTTGTACACCTCATTCAAAGGAGAACATGAATATCATTAGCACTAACTTGTAGCATCTCTATGACATCTATTGCTATAAAAAGGTAACAAAGAATTACCATAATTCTATGAGGTGATGCTGTCACGGACCTGATGAGTGGTATGCAGTGCAGGCTGACCAGATAAGTCAAGGAGAATATTGTATGACATAAATAGATAAATGTTAAAGTAGTTTCTGGTCAGTACATTCATTTGTCGCCCTGCATCATACCAGAATAATGCCTTCAATATGCAGCATAGTATGAGAAAACACTGTTAAATCATGACGCCATTTACATGATCATAATAATCGCTTGCCTTGAGAAAGGAGCCGTGAGCTCCGGAACGTGTGCGTGTGTTTTGCGATCAATTGCTTGTGTACTGCCACTTGGTAATATGTTTCTTTGGATTATGTATTATGATCATGTAAATGGCGTCATGGGAGCCCCATGGGCTCCAGATGATACTGACAGGCTTTTAGTTTACATTTTTTAAGTACTATGTATCTCTCCTCCTGCCGTGGCTCCGCGGCAGCAGGGGGAGCTGTTTCATACTGTTAAACCACGCTTGGAGTTTCCTGAACAAACTCATTTTAATAATCTAGTGCTCAAGGAGTGGGAATGGCCTAGCCAGCCCCTCGGGGTGCCAAAGAGTTGGGATAAGAGGTATCCCTTTTCTGCTGAAATGGTTAAACGGTGGTCATGTCCTCCCGAGGTGGATGCACCAGTTCTGGGATTGTCCAACACATCCGTCATGCATTCCCCTGACTCTACTACACTGAGGGATGGGAAGGACAGGTGGGGACCGTGCTGCGTCCGGTCTGTGCCTCTGCCATTTCGGTTGTTGCTATTAAAAGCCTGCTCAGGATTCTCTTAGATGGGGCCCCTGATAATGCTGGTATTGAAGAGTATAGAGCTCTTCTGCGTTGTGAGGAATTTGTTGCATATGTCCTCTCTGCCTTGGATGATACCATCAGAATGTGCTGCAGGGCATCTGCCTTGTTGGTGGCGATACGCCGCTTGGTCTGGCTGCGCCAGTGGGCAGCTGACAACGCTGCTAAGAAGGCTCTTACTGGGTTTCCCTTCAAGGGGCTGCGCCTCTTTGGGGAACGTCTGTACTTGTTTGTTAAGGGGGGCAAGTTACCTCAGCATAGAAGGCAGCCCCGGTCATTTCGGGGTTCAGGTGCCTTTTCTCCTTCTTTTAGGGGCTCTAGAATTGGATGGGGAGCTTCCTTTGCTGGAGCCCCTGGAGATTTTTGGGGCAGGGGCAGAGGACGTGGCCGCCCTGGCCCCTCCTGGGGTCCCAAGCCTAAGTCCTCCCCCAAGCCCCCTCAGGCATTAAGGGGTGCCCTCACCCATCTGGGTGGGGAGACGCCTCATGTCTGGAGGCGTCATGTCTCAGACCGGTGGATTCAGGAGGTAGTATCCTCCGCTTACAAGATAGAGTTTGCAGCCTGGCCGCCCCCAAGATTCATCAAATCTCCGTTAGCTCAAAACCCCCTGTCAGCTCAGGGTCTATCCCTGGCTGTCCAAGGCCTTCTGGAACTGGTTGTCATCTGCCGGGTGCCCTTGAGGGAAAGGGGCAAAGGCTATTACTCCAATCTTTTCATCGTCCCCAAAAAAGATGGGTCCATCAGACCCATCCTGGATTTGAAGCACCTCAACAAATTTGTCAGATTCATACACTTTCGCATGGAGACTCTGTGCTCAGCTGTGACTTTCCTACGCCCAGGGGACTTCATGACCTCTGTAGATATCAAGGATGCATCCATCCATCAGGCAGGGAATGCAGCTGGTGGGCCTGATGGTGTCCTGCTTTGAGGCAGTTCCATATGCTCAGTTTCACATGAGGCCTCTTCAGCTTCACCTCTTGTCAGAATGGACCCTGTGTCCTTGGATCAGATGTTTGTCCTGTCCCCTCTGGTCAGGCGGTCTCTATCATGGTGGCTGGACTCAAGGAACCTGCTGGGGGGCAGATCCTTTCTGGCCCCCTGCTGGGAGACTGTCACCACGGATGCCAGTCTGACAGGTTGGAGGGGCTTTTGGAAGTCCCAGAAATTCCAGGGTTAGTGGGGCCCTCAGGAGGCCCATGCCCCTATCAACATTCTGGAATTGAGGGCGATCAGGTTGGTTCTCGCCCACTTAACCCCACACCTGCGGGGTCGGGCTGTTCAGGTCCGCTCGGACAACCAGACGGCGGTTGCCTACATCAATCATCAGGGAGGGACCCGGAGCAAGAGGGCCCTCCAGGGAGTGTCCCTGTCCTGGGCGGAGGAGAATGTTCCCTGCATCTCAGCTGTGTACATCCCGGGGGTGGAGAATCTGGAGGCAGACTCTCTGAGCAGGGGGACCTCTCGTCCGGGAGAATGGTCCCTCAGCAGCAGGGTGTTTCGCTCCCTGTGCCACCGCTGGGGTCAGCCGAATGTGGATCTGTTTGCGTCCCGTCACAATCACAAGCTTCCAGTCTTTGTCTCTCTGTCCTAGGATCCTCTGGCTTTGGCCATGGATGCCCTGGCAATGTCTTGGACGGGGTTTCAACTTCTGGGGTTTCCACCTTTTCCCCTGCTGGGCAGGGTGCTGTGCAATATTGCTCAGGAAATGGTGCCAGCCATACTGGTGGCCCCCTGTTGGCCAAGAAGAGACATCGTGCAGCTGGCAGTAGATCATTACGCCCTGCCCCGGGTTCCAGATCTGCTCACTCAGGGGCACCTATGCCACCCCAATTTACAAACGCTGGCTTTGACGGCCTGGCTGTTGAAACCTCCATCTTGATGGAAAAAGGGCTGCCTGCCTCGGTTGTAAATACAATGATCAGGGCTAGGAAGAGGTCCTCTTCTTCCATCTACTACAGGGTTTGGCGTACTTACATTGACTGGTGCGAGTCTAACTCCCTTCCCTGTCGTGTGTTTTCCATTCCTAGGATTCTGGAGTTTCTGCAACATGGTTTGGATCTGGGTCTTCAGCTCAGTACTCTCAAAGGTCATGTTTCTGCCTTGGCCATTTTCTTCCAAAGATCTTTTGCTTAGCATCCCCTGGTCAAGACCTTCTTCCAGGGGGTCACTCACGTGCGTCCCCCACGTAAGCCTATGTTACCAGTCTGGGACTTGAACTTGGTCTTATCTGCCCTGCAGGGGTCTCCCTTTGAGCCCTTGCAAGGAGCCCCTTTGTCCATTCTTATGCTTAAGGTGGTCTTTTTGGTGGCAATCATTTCTCTGAGGCGTGTTTCTGAGTTGGCGGCACTTTCTATCAAGCCTCCTTATTTTGAGAGACACCAGAACAAGGTGGCGTTTTGTTTTAAGACAGATTTTCTGGCTTTCATCTCAATCAGGACATTGTTTTGCCTTCTCTGTGTCCTAATCCTAGTACTTCTAAGGAGAGGGTTTTACATTCTCTGGATGTGGCCAGGACTCTGAAGTTCTATCTGGTGGCTACTGAATCCTTCAGGAAGACTGACGCTCTCTTTGTGCTCCCGTCTGGACCTAAGAAGGGTCTGGCTCCACTATCAGCAAGTGAATCCGTCAGGCTGTGATACAGGCCTACTCTGCTAAGGGGAAGGAGCCTCCCTTCCACCTTACTGCTCATTCTACTCGTGCTATTGGTGCCTCTTGGGCTTTTCAGCACCAAGCTTCTGTTGAACAAGTTTGCAAGGCCGCCACTTGGTCTTCTGTTCATACTTTTTCCAAGGTTGATGTTAGGGCCTCAGCTGATGCTGCTTTTGGCCGCAAAGTTCTGTAGGCGGCAGTGGTTTAAACTGTCTGCTGTTACTTTTGGGGATCCCACCCTACCTTACGGACACTGCTATTGGATGTCCCAAGAGTAAGGAATATCTTCTGGAACAGGACGTGCTATATACTTAGAATAATACAATTCTGTGATTACTCACCTGTAGAATTGGTATTATACGTATATAGCACGTCCTGTTCCACCCCACCCTTGTTATCATTATCTTTATTTACCTGTCTATGGTGATTGTTCTTATGTTCAAATTTTTATATATTGGTTATAGTTCTCCCGGTCTCATTTTAACTGCTTTTCAATACTGGGGATTTTGTGGGAGGTCCCTGGTATATATGGGACCGGGAGGAGCCACTTTACTGTCTCTGCAGTCCAGCGCCATCTACTGGATGTATAACCCAAGAGTAAGGAATATCTTCTGGAACAGGACGTGCTGTATACGTATAATACCAGTTCTACAGGTGAGTAATCACAGAATTGTATTTTTTGAGACAATTCTCCTATATGTAAAAAAAGGAAACTTTTTGGTTAATATTGGGAGCTTAGTATGAGAATGCAATCAAAACACCTTTCTGCTTAAAGTTATCCTATACCCAGCAATCACGTGATCCTCTACCCATATGTTTTCCAATTCCTCTTTCACGGGCAGCTAGCAATCACGTAAATGCCGGTGACCAATCTAAATTTCCCAGTGGCCTTGCACATCAAACCTTTATGGATGCCACTGGTCACCTGATTAACTGCCTTTCAGTGTCATGCACCATGAATGAGGATGCGGTGACTTGAGTATTGTGCCGCTTTAACACTTGCACACACCAAATAGACTTATGGATACACAGAGCTAAAATATGCTGGGCCTTCCCAATCCTCAGACCCAGCATATTTTAGCTCTGTGTATCCATAAGTCTATTTGGTGTGTACAAATGTTAAAGTGGCACAACACTCAAGTCGCCACATTCCAGAGTACCCAGGATGATTGCAGTCTAGGAAACTTCCCACAGACATCAATAGGTGCAGACCACTACCTCTGACCCAACGGCTCGGCTTCTCATACTGAGACTGAGAGATCAGTGGTGAGGAAGCGGGTGACAGGTTAGCATTGAGTCTTGTGTCCTAGGCCAATAACTGAAAGTCCAAAAAAGTGGACATTCTTCTTTAAAGCAGACCAAAAGTAAAAAAAAAGTTCAGTAAATTGCACCTTTAAAGCCCCACTCTGGTAATTTGTGACATAAACTATTTGAGAGGACTTAACTCCATGCAGATATTATGGCATAGCAAACATGAAAGGTCTGTGGTAAACCCAGATTCCGCAGTGGACAGTGAGTGTCCCGCTTAGCCAATTAGCACACCCGCTGTCACTCGTCTCCCTTCGGCGTCGCTGACAGCTAAGTTGCCTGGACGGCTAAGCACCCGAGGGCCAAGTGCACCACCAGCAGCATCCCCTGCTCACCTTGCAGCAGAGACATGCCCACGCCACTCATTCAGAAAGGCTGGGCATGCGCACGGCTAGCAGTGTGCGAGGATGCGGCCGCAGCGCAGAGACGTGACCAGGGCTCGGGAGAAGGTGATTGGATCTGGGGGGTTTCACACTGAGGAGCATCCCAATTCGGGAAGCCCCAAGGACAGGACCTCGGATGGCCCAGGGGTCTTTTAGACTTCAGGACCTTCAAAGTTCCTCTTTAAAATAAAAATATACAGCCTGTTGCAGGTTGTGAAAAGACTTGCAGTGGCTGTTTTTCAAATTCCCCAAAAGGAAAAGAAGTCACTTGAGAAAAAATCAGAATCCTCCATTAAGGTCCAGCTATTCATCTCAGCAGAGCTGCCCTCAGCAGGGCAAAGATTCAAAACGGTGCCCCCCACCTGTGCTTAGGATCCCTTTTGGCACCCCCTAAATGCTGCACCCGGGGCACATGCCCCACCTGCCCCTCCAGCTATGACCCTGCATCTCAGCACTGGTTGTGAAACCCTACAATCTTCTCAGGACTTTCAAACAACGCCTGGTAACCAACTTTTATTGTAACATTTCGAGAGGGCATGTCTGCTTGTTCTCTGGGATTAATGGAGGCAGAGGAATAAATCTCCTCTGGTAACATAAAGCCAATGCTTTTAAAAAAACCTAATAGCTGAGACAAATTTAGATATTTGATGTAGTTTATCCTCCATATATGAATAAAATCTTAAATGGGTATCCCCGTGCAATACTTCACTCCTTTCTCCCTGGAGATAAATGAGGCATCTCACACCTCCTTGCATGGGTCATTGGAGATCCATAATGTGCTTCTTAGTACGGGGATAATGGAAAAGATAATGTCAGAGAACAATGAGCTTGGGCACTAATTACTGTAAGAGCACCACAAGTGTTCCTTGAAGGTAATTTATAGTTTCAGGGAGCCTCCTGGTCAGTACATTATCCCTGTGTGCCCATGTCCTATATTTTACTCTTTGGAAGGGTTCTCTTAATGCTCTTCAGCTCTAGCTGTAGCATCATACATTCTATGTTCCATTTTTGAGACACATTAGCCAAGCTCTTTTATTTCTATCAGCTGCAAACTCCACTCTTGGCAGTGCTCCGATTTCTTCTATCATGGCGGGTCTGGCTTCAGGGGAGGAATGGCTTATTTGAGATAAATCTAAGGTAAAATCAATGGAGGGGTAAGTGAGAATGGGGCTTCATTTAAAAAAAAAAAATAAACAGGAAGGTTTTAGTAAGTGTCCAGCCGAATAAAAAATACTTATGATATTGTAAGATTAAGTCCCCATGCTGTCTAGATCCCAACCAAGTCTCCAGCAACCTCTGTGGGGAATGGCCGCCCCGCCACAGTGGCACTGCCATGCCATCTACAGTCACTGCAATGGAGAAGGCATGCTGAGGACTGGCCGGGGACTAACTCCACACAGCATAGAGTGTCAGCATCCATATGACTGATGGCGGAGGGAGGGGGGCATTTATCGCAGAGGCTGGTCGAGGCTTAGATTGTACATGTACAGAATGGGGACTCAATCTCACAATGCAGTAAGTTAGCTTAGATAAACTTCAAACTAGTTTGGTTATGGAGGTAAAAATCAGCTTTATTTCACATACCCGAGTCACAATCATTTGTGTAATGTACTAAGCTTACATAGAGTTTAATTGCCTAGACAGAGGAGTAGCTAGGCTTTCTGGCACCCGGGGCAAAGTTTCGATTTGGTGCCCCCCTGACCTGCTGCACCCGGGGTACATGCCCCTCCTGCTCTCCCAGCTATGCCCCTGGCCTAGAAATGCTATACTGTGGATTATAACAATGATCGAATCCTGCATGTTAAGTACTGCATGGAACTGTCCACCATTCACATCTCGTGAATGAGGAAGTGATTAACGTATGGATATAGGATCGCTTTAAATAAATGCAGGCATGCAAATAAAAACATGACCAGGGCCTTTTTGGAACAGTGCTGTGTAGTGGGTAAATATATAAATTATATGTCAAAAGTAGTAAACTCTCTTACAAATGTTTAAAGGAAAACTCAATTTTTGTAAGGTTTTCTGCCTTATTGTTTTCATAACCAGCATAACCAGCCCTGGGACCAGCTATGCAGGGCTTGTAGAGCAGGGTGCAAGGGCCAGCCTCTGTAGCCCCCCCACCCGGCAGACTAAATAGCCCCTGGGCCCTTCTGCCCCCTGTTCGGGCTTTGGAGAGGCAGGTAATAGGGGGGCTGGGGGTTAATGGCAAGTCCCCCCGGGGGGAGCAAGGGATCACAGCCCTCTCACCCTCTAACCTCCCCCCGCTGATCACCTGGCACTACTGAGCTGGTGTGGGAATAGCATCGTGGATGACATTGTCGATTATGTCACCCAGCCTGTTTCGCCCTCTCCTCACCATGGAAAAGCGTTTGGGAGGGCGATCAGAGCCCCCCCCCCCCCCCCCCCGGTGAAGAGGAGACCCGGCGGGAGGGATCGCAGCTGCAGGTGAGTAAATGTAATTTTTTTTACAGCTGTCAGCAGTGGTAGGGGCAGGGGGGCGGGGTCTTTCCGGCCCGATCCTGAAGCCAGAGCAGACCAGGGGGGGGGATGAAGAGGAGACCCAGCCAAATTGAGGTGTCAGGTGAGTGTTTCTTTTTATTTTTGTGGCTAGTAGCAGGGGGGAAAGCCAAGCACGTAACACCTACATGCTTGCCACTTAATGACTGGACATGCAAGAACGTAGGTGTTACATGCTTGGCAACAGAAGGGTTAATTGTGACGTCATCTAACTCACCCTATAAAAGGCACCTCCCTGTAGCAGCTAGTGAGATGCTAGAAGCCGGCACGTAGGATGCCCCTCGGATGAAGAGGAGACCCCCAGCACTGAATTTTATATTATTTTAGCCCGCAAACAGGGGGAAGCGTCAGCTATGTAGAATCTGTAGCTGGCACTTAACCCTTTAAGTACCAGCCTACCTGCAGCTTTTGTCACCCTTTGTTGCCAGACCACGTTTCACTATTTTGCGTTACATATGTTCAACCTTGATTTTTGAAGGGATTTCCAGGGATTTTCCAGGAAAATTATATATTGTTTTTTTCAGTCTGAGCTTCAACATGCAATATCTTGTTTGGCCTTTTTTAGTGTATTCTCAATACTTTTGGGTGAAATATGTGCAAAAAAATGTAAAAAAAAAATATTTTTTGCAATATGTAGTGTTTTTTGTAATAAAAATAAGTTTGTCAATAAAATGTTATTGCGTGTAACAATGTATTTCTCTCGGTTACAATGGTACCACATGTGTATTGGTAGACACTCTTTCCTGCCCAGGAGACTCCCCCAAACTGAAACAGCGCTTTAGGAGATTTTCAGATAAAATACAACTATGCTACGCGCTAAGCGCACCTTGCAGTTTTTCCAGAAAAACAACCCTTTAAATTTGAAATACCCCCCCACAAATATATATTCTCTGGAAGTACACACCTCAAGCTTTCTAGGCATACCAGGCTTGTTGACATGGGCGCAGTTTTCTGGAAGTAATCCCTCAATCAATTCTTTGGTTGCACAGAGTTTCCCTAAAAAAGAATAAAAAATAAGAATCAAAGCCACATTTTCCTAAAAAAAACTATATGCAAACAAGAAATAACAAGTAATCTGAAAAAGCAACATCCCCCGAACAGAACGATACCCAACATGCATAGGTACTGTCAAGGGAAGAGTTGCCAAACACCCCAAAGTAAAGCGTGCGCATAACGGTAATTGTACTTTAAATTTTTAGCTCTGCTGACAAAGTGCGCACCTTGCAATTTTTCAACCAAAACAACCCTTTACATTTGGAATATCCCCAATAAACCATATATTCCCCGAAAGTACACATGTTAAGCTTTCTAAGCGTACTGAGCTTGTTGTGGTGGGCTCATCTTTCTGGAAGTAATCCATTGAAGAATTCTTAGGTTGCACAGGGTTTCCCTAAGAAAAATTATAAAAAAGCAGAATAAAAACCATGTTTTCCTAAAATATCAATATGCAAACAAGAAAAAACAAGCTAAATCTGAAAGTGCAAGGTCCCCCGAGCAGAACAATACCCAACATGCATAGGTACTATTAACCCTTTTAATTGCCAGCCTGCTTGAAGTTTTGTCACCCTCTGTTGACAGGTCATTTTCCCCATTTTGCGCCATTTTTGCTGGAATTTCCAGAAAAAATATATACATATTTTTTGCAGCAGAGTTTAGGCTTTAACGTGAAATGTCTTCTTTGTAATTTTTCTACTGTTTTTTTGAATATTTTTGCGTAAAAAAACAAAAAAATAAATAAAATAAAATAATATTTTTTAGACAATTGTCTCCTTTATTTTAAATAAAAAATGTGTTTTATTAATGAAAACCATATGTATCGGTAGCCCCCACATTCTTGCCCTGGAGACCCCCCAAACTGAAAAGAGCACTTTATAACATTTACAAATAAAATACAACTACTATCCACACTATAAACATAAGGGGTTAATTAAAAAAAAAAAAGACATCTGGTCCCCCCTCCTGGGGAATTTTAAGGGTTAAGGTTGGGCTAACTCTAACCCTTAAAAATCCCCCCCCCCAAAAAAAATGACATAGGGTCCCCCCTCCCAGAGGGGCGGACCGACCCCATTTTTTTTTAATTTTAAGGGTTAGGGTTAGGCTAGCCCTAACCCTTAAAATTCCCCCAAAAAATGGGGGACCATATGTCTTTTTTTTTAATTAACCCCTTATGTTTATAGTGTGGATAGTAGTTGTATTTTATTTGTAAATGTTATAAAGTGCTCTCCCCCAAAAAATGATATAGGGCCCCCCATTTTTTGGGGAATTTTAAGGGTTAGGGTTAGGCTAACCCTAACCCTTAAAAATCCCCAAAAAATTTACATAGGAACGACCCCATTAAAACCCTAACCCTTAAAAATAAATAAAAAAAATGACGTAGGGTCCCGCCTCCCAGGAGGGGAACCCATTTTTTTTTAATTTTAAGGGTTAGGGTTAATCTTTAGTTTCCCCTATTATTATTCATATGAATTTATCTTATTGCGAGTGCCGCCATTTGTGTCTATTACACCCGCCGGCAACCTTTAGATGCAGTTCTTCTATTATATTGGGTTGATTCAAAGAAACATGTAACAGCTTGGATTTGGGTCACGATCATCCTATTTTTCACGTCCGCTCGTGCGTTCGTATGAACTTGCGAGTGATTCTATAAGCAAATACGTTTCTATCCTAAAATTTAGGTCCGTTCGTATGGCAGTTCGGGAATCAGACCTATGTCAGTTTCCATCCTGAATTTTCCGTTTCATTTCTCAGGTTGCAACATTGGTTTTGCCCTTTTTCCTTTTTTGTCTGGACGTAAATCCTTCTGATCTTGCGGCTGCGCACTACAAACTTAGCTCATTAAAGTGCATTCTAAATATTTGGTCTTATTTTTCTTTATTTCATTCATTTTGTAGAAACCAACCATTAATGACTGCATTTGCATAATAAAATCTTACTTTGTTTAATTTTTAGTTAACTTGCATTTTTTACTTGTTGATTTAATTTTAATATTTTGGCTTCAAATGGTACAACTTAAATTTTTGGTGTGTGGTTACCCACACCCTCTACATACAGATTGCTCTCAAATATTAAAAAACACCCAGCAACTTCAGCATGTTATGAGTCTAGAAACAGCCAAGATGGCGGCTCAGGTATTATCGGGCAGCCTGCAAACAGAAAGGGCCTTGTGACTGTCCGTGCCCCCAGCTCTGGGGGCAAAATACAGCAGTAACCCACATCCTGCACTTTATCCCGCTCTCCTCTCCTCAGTAAGTGTGATGCATCTGACCAAAGATGTGCTTAAATAATTAAACAAAGCAAAGGTAAACAACTACACCAATAAATGCTATCTAAAAATATTATTCTAGTACATCAATTTTAAAATAAATATCAACGCAAAATAATTAACGCAAATATATTGCAAAATAAAGGTTTACATGCAAAGGACTAATTAAGGTCCACATTAAAATGCTTTTATAAGGCATACATGAAATGTATTAAATCAGGCATGCATTGCCATACAATTAATGGCCTCGGCCATGCTGATACATGCAGTTCATTGGAGCACAAGACGCGCAGACTCCTCCACATAGCCAAAAAACCTGTTCACGAACAGCAATCCGGCTGCTAAAAGGTGTCGGCTGTGGCTTTCTTTTAAAACGCGTTTAGAGGTTTCTCTGAATCACACCTAAACACATCCAATTATCCTAAGTTTTACGTTTTGATCGTAAGTTTTAGGATTTGATCCTAAGTTTTACGTTTTGATCCTAAAATTTACGAACGAACTGCCGCTGATCGTAAGAGCATATACGCATTCGTACGTAGGCTCGTGCGAGTCGGGAATGGCCAAAAAAACAGGAAAAAATGACTAACACCCACCCAAACTTACGATTCTCGATACGAAATCAATTAACTTTTGCTCTTTGAATCGAGGGGTATGTTTGCCTGCAGTGCATTATTATTTTTTAAACTCCAGGGGGTACTAAGCCTATTTAGAGTGGTATAGTTGGCGGCCTGACGGACTGGTTTCTCTTTTTTAGAGCACTTGCTCGGCTCATCTATAGAACACAATGTATATACCAATGTTGGATTTATACGCTGTTGTCATTTTTAATATGCTCATATAAGTATTATTCCAACAACCATCTATCATGTCTAGAATGTTTCACTGAAGGGTGTTATCTTTGTTATGTTGGCTATTGTTGACACATGTATTCCTCAGTGGTTACAGTGAGATGTGCCGTCAGCTATCATCCCTCGATCAACCATTCCTGAGCGCTGTTCTAACATATTATATGGATACCTTTATCATGTAGTTTGTCTTTTCCAGTATTATTCTTTTGAATGCCACCACCTATGTTGATCTTACCCGGGGGACGTTATGGGATGCCACTGGTGCGCTTATTTTCTCGCCCGCCGGGCTTTTGCCTTGCCGCTGTGATACATAACATATTTTTTTACTTCGGGTGCGCTCTGGTCCTCCTCTCGCATTGGAGGGAGTTTGACCAATCATAGTCAACATTGGTGGAGGCTTGGCTCTGAGGTCACTGGATGGGAGGGGCCCACACTTTCTCTGTTTCTGCTGCGAGTGCCGACCGCCGGAAGGACATCTATTGGCGGGGACGGTGCGGCTCGCGTTCTCGGGCGGGACAGGTAAGTGTGTGGCTTCCCCATATAAACAGGTATTATGGACACATACATTGTATGACTAAGGGCTCTTGAAGCCTGAAACGCGTCACGGTGTTGGTGAGGGACGGGGGGACACTGGTTTGCCTGGATACTGCGGTTTTGCTTCAATTTTTTCCTATGGATTATTTTTTATTTTTTATTAGTAAAAGTTAAGTTTTATCCCTGGAGCTGGATTTTTCTCTTTTTTTGTTGTTGGAAATCACCAAGAGTTTTCCTGAATCCGTGCTGGAGGGACCTTTTCTTTATCACTGGACGAGCTGGTTACCTGCAATCAATTTAAACCTAACCCTAACCCTAAAATGAAAAAAAAATTACGTAGGGTCACCCTTACCCGTCATAACCAGCTATGGGGGCTTGTAGGAACAGAGTGGAGGGGCCAGCTTTTGTGCCCCCCCCCGGGCTTTGGGGAGGCAGGTAATTGGGGGTGCGGGGGTAAATGGCAAGTCACCCGGTAGTTGCAGGTGACTTGCCAGCCCCCAGCCTTGTGAACTGGTACAGGGGTCTCATGGACCCCTTACCAGTTCACAAAGGGTTAACATTAAAAAAACACACTGACACATAAGAAAAAAATTACTTTTATTAAAAAATAAAAACTTTTTTTTACTTTACTTACCTCCGATCGTCTGCTCCTTTGTCCCTCGATGTGATGACAGATGCGATCATGCTGGCTGCAGGAGCAGAGGGGCAGGTGATGATCTGATCACCTGCCCCTCTGCTCCTGTGGCCAGCATGATCGCATCTGAATGAAGAGCAGCAGGGAGCCAGGACGACACCCGGTGAGTGACGTCATAAGCCCCGCCCCCAAAGGGGTGGGGCTTAACGGCAAGATGGCGGCGCCCAGCGGGAGAGGAGGGGGAGAGCCCTTTCAGGCTCTCCCCTGAAGCTGAAGAGCCGGGGGGGGCGATTGGAGGCCCCCCCAGTGAAGAGGAGACCCAGAGGGAGGCCGCGCGACTGCAGGTAAGTAAATGTCATTTTTAATTTTTTTTTTACAGTTAGCAGCTGCTGCTGCTGAAGCGGGGGGGGGGGGGCGCTATTCCGGGGGCTCTCCTGGAGCCATCCGACCCCCCACGGGGATCTAGTTGTGGGCTTTGTGGGCTAGTTACAAATGTGGGTTTTGGTCTGCTTTAACAATTGGAGAGGCAGCTATGTGGATTCAAGGTACAGTAGCTGGCACTGAAAGGATTAAAGCAGAGCAACCACTGGCCTGTGGAATGATGGTCTCCATCTTTGTCGAGCCTGAATCTTCAGTAAAATCTGAATGGAACACAAGCCGGTGATTGGCCAGTGGCCTGCACATGCCCTGTAGAATTTCTGGAAAGGTGAGTTTACAGAAGATCTGCGGGATATCACACAGTGAGGTATCCCAAACCCAGATGCTCCGGGGAAGAGGCACAAAAATCCTGTGTTTTGTTTCTCTTCTAAAAGTTCCTGTACTTTGCCAGCTAGATAAACTGCCCGGGACAGCCGTGGTATTATAGATGTAAATCTGATGATAACACGAGATATTGATTTTTCATCCAGTACAGAGGACAGGAACACTGTACACAGAACATGGTACAGAGTGTATCTTCATAATCCAAATAATCTGACATTTCAAAAGCCTTAAAATAAAACTCCCCTTTTGTCAAGTTTTGGGTGTTCTGTCTTATTTCTTTCCTCTTCTGGAATGTAAAATATACCCGGGTGTTAGGATTGTGCCCTCAATACCTGTGATTTACTTATCAACATGCAGTTTCCTAGTTTCTTATATTCCCATGTGTCTGTCTTGTTAAAGTAGCAGTTAAACTCCTTTTTCTGACAAAAAAATCCAAGAATCCTTCCACTGTAATAGGTGAGCTCATTAGCAGCTTTCACTAAACAAAGCGGCAGCAATTACCTTCCCAGGTGAGAAAGCTGCCTGTAAACCTTTACTGAAACACAAGACTGTTCTAAATCGCCCAAGCTTGTCAAAAAGTTGAGCGCCTCTGCTTTAAAGGGACATTCCAAGCAAAGGGTTAAATTGGCCTGGTTTCTGCTCTGCCCAGGATCTGCCCATGCTAGCTGTCAGGAGCAGCATTTTTTTTATCCATCCTTCATTCAGCCTGCTCTGTATTTCTTATAACAGCGCGCAGTGAACTGTATCTATTCTGCAGGGACTTCTCAGCAGAAGATGATGAATTATCCAGGCATGTTTCCCTTCAGAAGTGAATTCAATTTGAGGACCCTGAAAAATGAGTCAACAGAAAGGATATAGTTCTATAGCATGGGTAGTCAACTGGTGGACCACAGTCCGATTGTGGACCACCAGTTGTCAGAACCCCCACACTGCCCTCCCGGGGTTGGAGGTGATGGTTGAGTGATGAGTCTGCCATGTAGCTCCCCACAGTAGGGACAAACTGCTGTCTTGTGCCCCAGGTGGATACTGGCGGATGCTCATACACTCGCTATATAAACGAGCACTTGTGACTGCTGTCATCTGTTGCCAGGCAGATTAGATTTAGATTAATTCAGCAAGCTCGCACACCATGACATAAGAAAGGTTCCTATTTATGGGTGCTTAGAAGTATTCAACAGGATCTATTCCCCAAATAGATCAAACCATGACCATAATTAGAGATGAGCGAACTTTTGAAAAATTTGATTCGGCTGATTCGCCGAATTTTCCCACAAAATTCGATTCGGTCCGAATTTATTCGCGATGAATCGCTATTAACAACGGCTATTTCTGAGCTTCCTAGAGCCTCAATAGGGTTGTAAACCATTCTGCTTGCTGTAACACGCATAGGATGCGTGCTGGGTTAGTGAAATAATACTGTAAATAATTATGACATGCAGATCAGAGGCATCGCTATTAGAATCGCAGAGCGGCACAATTGCAGATAGTTGAGGTGGCATCACTATGAGGGGCTCCTATATTGCCTGAAAAATACACCCTGGAGCTGGCAGCAGCAGGAGCCCAAATATTGGCTGAAAGACCTCCTGGAGTTGGCAGCAGGAGCCCAAAAATTGGCCTGAAGACACACATTGGAGTTGGCAGCAGGAGCCCAAAAATTGGCCGAAAGAGACACTGGAGTTGCCAGCAGCAGCAGGAGCCCAAACATTGGCTGAAAGAGACACTGGAGTTGGCAGCAAGAGCCCAAAAATTGGCCTAAAGAGACACTGGAGTTGGCAGCAGCAGGAGCCCAAACATTGGCTGAAAGAGACACTGGAGTTGGCAGCAGCAGCAGCAGGAGCCCAAAAAATGACTGAGAGACACACCCTGGAGTTGCAAGCAGCAGCAGCAGCGGCAGGAGTCCAAACATTGCTTGAAAGAGACGCTGGAGTCAGCAGCAGAAGCAGCAGTAGCCCAAACATTGCTTGAAAGACACACTGGAGTTGGCAGCAGGAGCAGCAGCAGGAGCCCAAACATTGCTTGAAAGACACACTGGAGTTGGAAGCAGGAGCAGCAGGAGTCCAAACATTGCTTGAAAGACACACTGGAGTTGGCTGCAGGAGCAGCAGGAGCCCAAACATTGCTTGAAATACACACTGGAGTTGGCAGCAGCAGCAGCAGCCCAAACATTGGCTCAAAGAGACACTGGAGTTGGCAGCAGCAGCAGGAGGCCAAAAATTGGCTGAATGACACCCTGAAGTGGCAAGCAGCAGCAGCAGGAGTCCAAACATTGCTTGAGAGAGACACTGGAGTTGGCAGCAGGAGCAGCAGGAGACCAAAATTGCTTGAAAGACACACTGGAGTTGGCAGGAGCAGCAGCAGGAGCCCAAACATTGGCTCAAAGAGACACTGGAGTTGGCAGCAGCAGCAGGAGACCAAAAATTGGCTGAAAGACACCCTGAAGTGGCAAGCAGCAGCAGCAGGAGCCCAAACATTGCTTGAAAGAGACACTGGAGTTGGCAGCAGGAGGCCAAAATTGCTTGAAAGACACACTGGAGTTGGCAGCAGGAGCAGCAGGAGCCCAAACATTGCTTGAAAGACACACTGGAGTTGGCAGCAGGAACAGCAGGAGCCCAAACATTGCTTGAAAGAGACACTGGAGTTGGCAGCAGGAGCAGCAGAAGCCCAAACATTGCTTGAAAGACACACTGGAGTTCGCAGCAGGAGCCCAAACATTGCTTGAAAGACACACTGGAGTTGGCAGCAGCAGGAGCCCAACCATTGCTTGAAAGAGACACTGGAGTTGGCAGCAGGAGCAGCAGAAGCCCAAACATTGCTTGAAAGAGACACTGGAGTTGGCAGCAGGAGCCCAAACATTGCTTGAGAGAGACACTGGAGTTGGCAGCAGGAGCCCAAACATTGCTTGAAAGACACACTGGAGTTGGCAGCAGGAGCAGCAGCAGGAGCCCAAACATTGCTTGAAAGAGACACTGGAGTTGGCAGCAGGAGCAGCAGGACCCCAAACATTGCTTGAAAGACACACTGGAGTTGGCAGTAGGAGCAGCAGGAGCAGCAGGAGCCCAAAGATTGCTTGAAAGACACACTGGAGTTGGCAGCAGGAGCAGCAGGAGCCCAAAGATTGCTTGAAAGACACACTGGAGTTGGCAGCAGGAGCAGCAAGAGCCCAAACATTGCTTGAAACACACTGGAGTTGGCAGCAGGAGCAGCAGGAGCCCAAACATTGCTTGAAAGACACAATGGAGTTGGCAGCAGGAGCCCACAAATTGGCCTAAAGACACACTGGAGTTGCAAGCAGCAGCAGCAGGAGCCCAAAATTGCCAGAAAGACACACCCTGGAGTTGGCAGCAGCATTAAGAGAACATATACAGGTTTTCGGCACAGATATCTTATCCGAAGAATATTAATAAAAAGTAAGGTAAAGTAACGTAAAGCATTTTCTCAATAATTACTCGTGGTCTGATGCGGAGGAATGTCTGTAACTGGATTTTGCACGATCCATATTTCTTTAGTGTTGGTCTGGCCCCATGATCAATCTACTCTAATGCATCAGGCATTGGTGGGTGGAAATCTTGGTTGATCCATGCCCAATTCATTTCCACGCAGGCCAGTCTCTGCAGAAGTTGCAGAGGCCTAAATTCATCAAGCAGAGGTTTCAGCAGACTAGGGGTGAGTGGCAGCAGGAGTCTCAGTGAGAGGACTGATCTCCCGGGATCAGCTAGCGGTCGTGTCTTGACCAGCAACCCATCTGCCATCATCCATTGGTTAACACGATCATCCACTGCATCACAAGTGACATCTGACACCCCCAGTCAACTGTCAGTTATGTCTTATGCTTAGGGTTCAGCTCCACTATTCAGTGAGGACGATCTGATAATCAAAAAAATCAGCAGCTACTGCCCAGCCAAGAAGTGGAGGAGACACTCGCTGCTTCTTCCACTAGGCGGGCAAGTAGTGATGAGGAGAGTGGCGTGGGAGGTGGTGTTGCAAGCGTTTTGGCTTCTTAAGCAGACACTGTTGAGGAACCTGAGGAGGACATCAGTGAGTTTTGAGGGTACATTTAAAGGCTTGGAGTGATGGAGAGTGACAGATTTAGCGGCCAGCATGGTGGCAGAAGGGGAAAGTATGGAGGCAAATGTGCTCGGGGTAGACCACTTGCACGGCAGGCTATCTTCCCAGGAGGTAGTGGAAGAGGGTCCCTGGAGTTGGCGGCGGCAGCAGCAGCAGTGAATTAGTGTGAACTGTTGGTAGGAAAAATCAGCTACAAGGCCATGTGGCAGTTTCTCATCAAGCATCTGAAGGAGGTTAACATGGCTATATGAAAGATGTGAAGGCAGAAGGTGAAGTGTAGCCAGGGTCCCAATGTTGCACCCACAGCCCTGCGTCAACATTTGCAGAGTCACCATCAAGCGGCCTGGGAGAGTTGGCTCCAAATTGGTGGTCCAGCCTGCTGCATTACCCAGTGTCACGCCGCCAAGGCTCCACCACCTCCTGTGTGTCATACACATCCTCTGTCGCTCCAGATGCTCCTCCTCCTCTTAATCCGAGTCAGTCATTCCGCCAGCAATCCATTGGCCAAGCCATGTCCAAGAGACAACAGTATGTGCCCACTCATCCAACGTGCAGAAGCTAAATGTGCTCCTGTATAAGTTGCTGGTGCTGCAGTCCCTCCCTTTTGAGTTGGTGGACCTTTCAGAGAAGTGATGGCTTATGCCGAGCCGAGGTGGAGAGTCCCATGCTGTCATTTCTTTGCGAAGAAGGCAGTACCAGCCCTGTACAATTTTGTTGAACAGAAGGTGGGCCAGTCCTTTAGCCTGTCAGTGTGTACCAAAGTGCACAGCAGTGCCTACGTCTGGAGCTGTAACTACGGTCAGGGACAATACATATCCTTTAAGGCCCACTGGGTGATTGTGGTTCCTGCACAACCACAACAGCAACTTGGACAGGTCCCTCCGCTGTGGCCTCCACGCTCCTAGGCCTTTGTGCCTGTGACAGTGCACTTGCACTTAGAAATGGTGTCACAGTAAAAAGTGGCTAATTGTCAATTACATATTAATAGTTAACATTTATCTTATTTGAACATATTTATAATAATAACATATAATAACATATAACATAGCTAACATAATAACAGTAACATATAAAATTTATCAAAATTTGTATTTTTTTTTGGATTTTTTTTTTCATATTTTGTATTTTTTAAAAATATATATATATATATATTATATATTTTATTTTTTTTTTTTTTTCATTTTTTTTTTTGTATTTTGTTTTTTCTAACTATTTTTTTTTTTATTTTTTCCCAGTGCCCTTCCAGCCAACCATGTGTGCAGGACCCGGCGGTTTCACGCTGTTCTTCACATGGTTTGCCTTGAGCCACAGAGCCACACATGGGAGGAACTGCTAAAAATGAGAACTCAATAAATTAAATCATGGCTTACTCCATGAAAACTGCAAGTGGGACCCATGGTGACTGACACTGGGAAGAACATCTTGTCTGCGCTGCGACAAGGAAGCCTGAGCCATGCGTCCTGCCATGGCACACGTGTTCAATCTAGTTGTCAAGCGTTTTCTGAAGTCTTCCCCCCATCTGCAAGACATCCTAACAACGGGAAGGAAACTTTGCATGCACTTCAGCCACTCCTACATCGCCAAGCACACCCTTCTTGAGCTTCAGCGTCAGAACGGTATCCCCAAACATAGTCTGATTTGCGATGTTTCCACCCGTTGGAATTCCACCCTCCATATACAGGATCGACTATAGGAGCAGAGAAAAGCCATCATGGATTTCTTGATGATCCAAACGGATAGGGGGACTCCCCTGTGTAACTTCAATGTAAACCAGTGGCAGCTCATACGTGACACCTGCCCTTTGCTCAGGCCCTTTGAGGAAGCTACTTTATTAGTCAGTCGCCAGGACTATGAGGTGAATGATGTGATTCCACTGCTTCATGTACTACAACACATGTTGGAAACCATGGCTGGTCATGGCACTGGAGACATGGCGCATACATTTCACAGCCACATGAAGCCTGTGGGGGCTGAAGTGGAGGAGGAGGAGGGGGTGGGGCACAGTGAAGCACAGTTTAGGTTTGACAAAATGGCCATTTTATATAGTCATCTGACAGGAGAGGAGGAGCAGGAGCATCCACAGGAGCTAGAGGGTTGTGAGGAAGACAAGACAGAGGACCCAGACACACCGTGGCAGTTTGCAGTGGAGATGGAGACAGGTAGTCCCTCCGAGTCACTTGCACAAATAGCACGATGCATGCTCACGTGCTTGCGTAGTGACCGCAGAATTGTCTCTATTTGTCAGCGGGATGACTTCTGGCTCTCCACCTTATTGGACCCTCGCTTCCGGCACAAAATGGGGGCATTTTTTACACCCACTGAGAGGAAGGACAAACTGACCTACTACAGAGACATCCTACGTAGTCAGTTGGGCGATGCCTATCTGCGCCATAGTCCATACTGTGATGCCCAGCGGGACACCAGCCTTCTGTAAGCAGGCAACCCCCAATCTTCTGCCTATAGTCAAGCCCTCGTTTGCCAGGACGCTAGGTACGCCTCACCGGACACAGTTGCCCCCAGGTCTTAATAGGCGCAAAGGATGGCTGCTTACGGTGAAGGCCGATGAACCACGAGGGTATCCCGAAGCCGAGCTCGTTCACAGGTAGTCAATCCGGAGGGTGTGTCAGAGTACAGGGATGAGACAGGTGCGTAGTCAGGAGTAGCCAAAGGGTCAAGCCAGGAGGTCAGAGATCGCTGGGTATCCAGAGGGGCAGGCAGCTTCGTGGTCAGACAAAGCAGAGGTCAGTACAGGCGGCAGACAGGAATGGTCGATCAAGCGGTGTCGGAACTGAACCGGCACAAAATGGTGGCATTTTTTAAACACGCCGAGAGGGAGGACAAACTGACCTACTACAAAGACATTCTACGTAGTCAGTTGGCCGATGCCTATCTGCGCCATGGTCCATACTCTTGCAGGTCCGACTCGGGGGGACCTCTGCGATCACCTTCCACTGCCATGGCTGCTGGGGGGGTGGAAGGAGAAGCAGCAGCAGTTCCATCAGCAGCAGCCTCAGTCTTCAGTCGCTAATGAGTAGCTTTCTACACCCGCATAGTGAGTCTACTCATGAGCAGCATGAAGACCTGGAGCAGGACCTGAACCAGCAGGTCGTGTCATACCTTGACATGACCATACCAACACTCCTTGAGGACCGCTGGACTTCTGGGCAGCCAAACTTGACTTGTGGCCGCAACTAGCAGAGTTTGCCCTGGAAAAGCTGTCCTGCCCGGTGAGTAGTGTGCCATCTGAGCGGGTGTTTAGTGCGGCGGGGGCCATAGTCATGCCAAGGAGAACTTGTCTGTCCACGAATAATGTGGAGAGACTCACCTTTGTGAAGATGAATCAGGCATGGTTCAACCAGGATTTCCAGCCAACAATGGCTGATCCATGGTAGTAGCTGATGCATGGTAGCTCCTTATGCTGCTGCCAACTCCAGGGTGTGTCTTTCAGGCAATATATGGGTTCTTTATGCTGCTGCCAACTCCTGGGTGTGTCTTTCAGACTATGTATGGGCTCCCTATGCTGCTGCCAACTCCTGGGTGTGTCTTTCAGGCAATATATGGGCTCCCTATGCTGCTGCTGCCAGCTCATATGTGTGTCTTTCAGGCAATATATAGGCTTCTAATGCTGCTGTTTCCAATCCCAATGTGAGCACTCTTAAAAGACGCATGCTAGCATATTTGGGATGCCCCCCAGTTAAAGGCAATGGCTGCTGGCAATTTGACAAAGTGACTTTCTTTACAAAATGCAACCAGTTAATGGACAGGTACTCTTGAAATATTACTGCTAGTGTTTGGGTTGCCCCCTCCTCACATACAGAGGAGGCCTCCCTTGATTGTTGAAAAGTGACGTTAATTATAAAATGCAAGCAGTTATTAGAAAGGTACTCTTGAAATATTACTGCTAGTGTTTGGGATGCCCCCTCCTCACATACAAAGGAGGCTTCCCTTGATTGTGGAAAAGTGACGTTAATTATAAAATGCAAGCAGTTATTAGACAGGTAGTCTTGAGATATTTATGCTAGTGTTTGAGATGCCCATGTGGGCTGGGGTTTTTACAGCAGACAGAGAAACAATTCAAACTGCAATATATTTATGAGAAATAGCCTTTAAAAGCTGCTTTTGTGTACCAGATAGGGTCAAATGTGCTGGTTTGGGATACCCTGAGGCCTGTTTTTTTACAGCACACACAAAAACAATTCAAACTGCAATATATTTATAAGAAAGAGCCTTTACAAGCTGCTTTAGTGTAACAGATAGGGTCAAATGTGCAGGTTTGGGATACCGTGCGGCCTGGTGTTTTTACAGCACACACAAAAACAATTCAAACTGCATTATATTTATGAGAAATTGCCTTTAAAAGATGCTTTAGTGTAACAGATAGGGTCAAATGTGCAGAATTGGGATACCCTGAGGTCTGTTTTTTTACAGCACACACAAAAACAATTCAAACTGGGATATATTTATGAGAAATAGCCTTTAAAAGCTGCTTTAGTGTAACAGATTGGGTCAAATGTGTAGGTTTGCGATACCCTGAGGCCTGGTGTTTTTACAGCACACACAAAAACAATTCAAACTGCAATATATTTATGAGAAATAGCCTTTAAAAGCTGCTTTAGTGTAACAGATAGGGTCAAATGTGCAGAATTGGGATACCGTGCGGCCTGCTGTTTTTACAGCACACACAAAAACAATTCAAACTGCGATAATTTAATGAGAAATAGCCTTTAAAAGCTGCTTTAGTATAACAGATAGGGTCAAATGTGCTGGTTTGGGATACCCTGAGGCCTGTTTTTTTACAGCACACACAAAAACAATTCAAACTGCAATATATTTATAAGAAAGAGCCTTTACAAGCTGCTTTAGTGTAACAGATAGGGTCAAATGTGCAGGTTTGGGATACCCTGGGGCCTGGTGTTTTTACAGCACACACAAAAACAATTCAAACTGCAATATATTTATGAGAAATTGCCTTTAAGAGCTGCTTTAGTGTAACAGATAGGGTCAAATGTGCTGGTTTGGGATACCCTGAGGTCTGTTTTTTTACAGCACACACAAAAACAATTCAAACTGGGATATATTTATGAGAAATAGCCTTTAAAAGCTGCTTTAGTGTAAGAGATAGGGTCAAATGTGTAGGTTTGGGATACCCTGAGGCCTGGTGTTTTTACAGCACACACAAAAACAATTCAAACTGCAATATATTTATGAGAAATAGCCTTTAAAAGCTGCTTTAGTGTAACAGATAGGGTTAAGTGTGCAGAATTGGGATACCGTGCGGCCTGCTGTTTTTACAGCACACACAAAAACAATTCAAACTGCGATATATTAATGAGAAATAGCCTTTAAAAGCTGCTTTAGTATAACAGATAGGGTCAAATGTGCTGGTTTGGGATACCCTGAGGCCTGTTTTTTTACAGCACACACAAAAACAATTCAAACTGCATTATATTTATAAGAAAGAGCCTTTACAACCTGCATTAGTGTAACAGATACGGTCAAATGTGCAGGTTTGGGATACCCTGGGGCCTGGTGTTTTTACAGCACACACAAAAACAATTCAAACTGCAATGTATTTATGAGAAATAGCCTTAGCAAGCTGCTGTAGTGTAACAGATAGGGTCAAATGTGCAGGTTTGGGATACCATGCGGCCTGGTGTTTTTACAGCACACACAAAAACAATTCAAACTGCAATATATTTATGAGGAGGTGGATACATAAGGGTCCACAAATGGTGGCTCAACGAGCGCCTAATTTACGGGACCTTTTATGTCCCAGTCACTTCAGCCGCCCTGTGGATTGGCTGTCAGATCAGAGGGTTACAGGTAACTTCCCCTGTGGCAAATGTAATATATGCCAATACATGGTCAAAGATAAACAAGTTCGCAATTTGACAACTGAGAAGGTATTCACGGTCCGACAGTTTATTAACTGTCGCACCACAGGTGTGATATACGTCCTGTGGTGCTCTTGCTCTAAAATGTACGTCGGAGAAACAAAAAATAGCCTTAAGGCCAGGCTGCAGGCTCATATCTCCAGTATAAGATTAGCCAGTACACATCGGGAACAAGGTAAAATAATAACCCCTGTGGCTAGACACTTCTTGCAAGTTCACAATAGTGATTATGGAGGCCTTAAAGTGATGGGGATACAGAAGGTGGGGGTGGGTCCTAGAGGAGGCAACTTGAAACGCAGACTCTTACAGCAAGAATTAAGGTGGATCTATCTGCTTGGGACACAATATCCAACAGGATTAAATGAGGATGTATCCTTTTCCCCATTTTTGGGCTAATGTAGCAGTCACGGTTTTTTGCCTTTCTGGCATTTATGTGTGTTAAGTTGATCACAAAGGTGCTCATGATTTAGGTTGTCATAATTGGTGTGTGTATTTGGTTCTGGGTTTTTACACTGTCTTTTTTATATATTTTCATAGATTTATAGATTTTTCACAATAGTTACATCTTCCTGATGTGGATATGAATAGCGGATACATCCTGGAGGTCTGGCGTGAAATTGACGGCTGTTATCGTGAGAAATGCGGATGACACTACTCCGATGACCATCGGCGGTCCAATGTTACCATCCAGCCCGTTCAAGGAGGATCGCTGTAGCCCCGTCTATGAATCTAACAACAGACTCCTCCCCCCCCCGGCTTCTGTTTCCCTGGGGATCTGGCTGTCAATTGCAATAGGATCCAGTAATTTGATGTGAGATCCAGTTATCTGTCTCTTTTACGTTGGGAGATTTTGGAACCTGTGATGTGGAGTAACTATCGTCATAGAGACAGTTGAAGCTCCTGTGGTCAGTGGTCACCGTGATGGCTGTTCCTGACCCTGATAGTTGCCATATAACCTGGCACTGTCCCTCTTCCCCTTGCGCTGTCTTGCCCTTCCTTTCCCTCTTTTCCCCCCTTCCCTCCCCCCCCCCCCCCCCCCCCCCCCTTTTCTCTAGCATCTGGAATCCACTGACATATGATTATTGGAGTACAGGCTACTAGCACCATGGACACTGATGTACCTCTATTTACTTTGATATTTGATATGAAATAGTATTGTTATAACCTTGAAGACCGTCTGTTTACATGTTCTTAAAACATACATACATAAACTCTTTTATATATACTCTTATTTGTATAGTTTAGGTATGCTTTATAGAGATAATAATAGATTTTACTGTTTGTCGATAGTATGTTTAACAGCTTACAGCCGTCTGTGTGCTCAGCGGGGATACATACCCAGTTTGGTGTATATGCCAGTATAAATACATGGTTAATATGGATCGGTATTGAAATAGTTAACCCTCTCTACTGACTTCCCCCACTGGTTGTCCTGGGTAATTGACCAACCCCCCTTTCCCCTTTCAGCATCGGCGGATGCGCACGCATACATCTTTCACCGCCCAGGCTGATTCCCTGTGTCTTCTATTGTGCGCACGCACACACTCGCGCCTGCGCTCCGTGATTGGCTGACAGCGCGCTGACGTGATCTGAGGTGTGCACGCGAGTGTCTCGCGCGCGCGCCCCCGTCCTGCACGCCATACTAATAACATTGTTCAGCCCTTCATTGCTGAGAGTCATTTTATAGATATGGCGGGTCTCACGTGCGGCACACTTCCGGCCGGAGTGTGTACGTGCAGATTGACTTTGTTTTACACTGACTATCAGCTGAGCTGTTTGATGCCATCACTGAGCGCAGGTACGTCTCATATAGGGACACAGTGTTTACTATGTGTTTGGGGTAGTTACCCTGGCGACCAGGGGGTGTGTCTTTGTAATTGAAACACAGTAGTGGTGTTTCACTGGCTTACATAGAGGTGGGAGTGGCTTTCACTTACCTTTAAATACTGGGGATGTACCCCCTTTGAGCACATTGCCCTGAGGAAGTGGTGTGGCAACACCACGATACGCGTTGGCGACGGTTTGTGGGGGCGCCCTCGGTCGGTTTGTATGCACGTTATTTTGCTCTCTTTATCTTGGGTCCATCCTGGTGCGTTATCCTGTACCTGTTTAGGTTCCCATACACTGTATGATAGGTTTGATATTGGAAACTATTTTGCCATACTGGTTTATATTTTGCACATGATTTTGCACAATTTTGCACATGATTGTTGATATAATGTTAGAGAGAGATTAACTTAATATTGATTTGTATATATAATTGTTATGTTTTGGAATGAATTTTTTCACCATTATTATGTTTAATTTATGTGACCCCCGGCGCCCCCTGTTGGTGTTATGTTTGTGTCTGTAATGTGTTGTCTATATGTGGTTTTAAATTTGTAATACCATGCAATAAATTGATACTTTTACATATATTTTTGTAGGGTGGTGCCACTTATTTCTTAGCACTTAGAGGAGAGTGTGGTCCTCCCTCTATTTTTGTGTGTTTTTGTATTGACTTAATAGTGCTAGGGTTGTTGTGCACACCATTAATTATCATTATATGCTGCAGGTGTACTGATTAGTGCTGCCCTTTTGTTTGTTTATATTTATGAGAAATTGCCTTTAAAAGCTGCTTTAGTGTAACAGATAGGGTCAAATGTGCTGGTTTGGGATACCCTGAGGTCTGTTTTTTTTACAGCACACACAAAAACAATTCAAACTGCAATATATTTATGAGAAATAGCCTTTAAAAGCTGCTTTAGTGTAACAGATAGGGTCAAATGTGTAGGTTTGGGATACCCTGAGGCCTGGTGTTTTTACAGCACACACAAAAACAATTCAAACTGCAATATATTTATGAGAAATAGCCTTTAAAAGCTGCTTTAGTGTAACAGATAGGGTCAAATGTGCAGAATTGGGATACCGTGCGGCCTGCTGTTTTTACAGCACACACAAAAACAATTCAAACTGCGATATATTAATGAGAAATAGCCTTTAAAAGCTGCTTTAGTATAACAGATAGGGTCAAATGTGCTGGTTTGGGATACCCTGAGGCCTGTTTTTTTTACAGCACACACAAAAACAATTCAAACTGCAATATATTTATGAGAAATAGCCTTTAAAAGCTGCTTTAGTGTAACAGATAGGGTCAAATGTGCAGGTTTGGGATACCCTAAGGCCTGGAGTTTTTACAGCACACACAAAAACAATTCAAGCGGCGATATATTTATGAGAAATAGCCTTTAAAAGCTGCATTAGTGTAACAGATAGGGTCAAATGTGCAGGTTTGGGATACCCTGAGGCCTGGTGTTTTTACAGCACACACCAAAACAATTCAAACTGCAATGTATTTATGAGAAATAGCCTTTACAAGCTGCTGTAGTGTAACAGACAGGGTAAAATGTGCAGGTTTGGGATATCGTGCGGGCTGGTGTTTTTACAGCACACACAAAAACAATTCAAACTGCAACATATTTATGAGAAATAGCCTTTAAAAGCTGCTTTAGTGGGGGGGCGTGGCTTGACATGGCGCCGTAGAGGTCTGTTTTTTTTACAGCACACACAAAAACAATTCAAACTGCAATATATTTATGAGAAATAGCCTTTAAAAGCTGCTTTAGTGTAACAGATAGGGTCAAATGTGTAGGTTTGGGATACCCTGAGGCCTGGTGTTTTTACAGCACACACAAAAACAATTCAAACTGCAATATATTTATGAGAAATAGCCTTTAAAAGCTGCTTTAGTGTAACAGATAGGGTCAAATGTGCAGAATTGGGATACCGTGCGGCCTGCTGTTTTTACAGCACACACAAAAACAATTCAAACTGCGATATATTAATGAGAAATAGCCTTTAAAAGCTGCTTTAGTATAACAGATAGGGTCAAATGTGCTGGTTTGGGATACCCTGAGGCCTGTTTTTTTTACAGCACACACAAAAACAATTCAAACTGCAATATATTTATGAGAAATAGCCTTTAAAAGCTGCTTTAGTGTAACAGATAGGGTCAAATGTGCAGGTTTGGGATACCCTAAGGCCTGGAGTTTTTACAGCACACACAAAAACAATTCAAGCGGCGATATATTTATATGAAATAGCCTTTAAAAGCTGCATTAGTGTAACAGATAGGGTCAAATGTGCAGGTTTGGGATACCCTGAGGCCTGGTGTTTTTACAGCACACACCAAAACAATTCAAACTGCAATGTATTTATGAGAAATAGCCTTTACAAGCTGCTGTAGTGTAACAGACAGGGTAAAATGTGCAGGTTTGGGATATCGTGCGGGCTGGTGTTTTTACAGCACACACAAAAACAATTCAAACTGCAACATATTTATGAGAAATAGCCTTTAAAAGCTGCTTTAGTGGGGGGGCGTGGCTTGACATGGCGCCGTAGAGACGCACGTGAGGGGAGCTCCGCACATACCTGTGGATTCTGGCACTCAGGTGCTCCAGGAGAGCTGCTTTCCTTGATGCCCAGGAAGGGAAGAGGCAGGGGAGCCACCAGGAAGCTCCGGGATCGCTCCATTCCCTCCTTCTTCAGCGCCCTGGAAGAGGGTCCGGCGCACGAGGAGGTGAGGAGCAAGATGGCGGCGGGACGCACACAGTTGAATGGGGCTGCGGCCCCTCCCACTCATGATACCCCACGCGACCCCGCACAGAGGAAGAAGACGGAGGATGGACGCCCCGGCGGCAGTGAGGCACTGGAGGCCCCGTCGGCTGAGGTGAACGGCGGGCGCGAGTCGGCGGGGAGAGAAGCGCCCCCCCCCCTGAGGCCGCCGGCGCCGGAGGCCGGAGGCGACAGCTGCGCCCCGGCTGGTGTGGAGACTGCTGCCCTTACTCCACAGAGGGCGGGAGGAGGCGAAGGAGCGCGAGCGGCGGTCGGGAGCTGCTGCCGACGTGTGACAGCCCAGATTCACTGGGGGGCGGACGGCAGTGCGGGAACTACCGGCGGAATACCCGGCGGCGCAGGTAACAGCACCTCCCTGAGCCACGAAAATGACATGCCCAGTCGGGGCATGATGAGAGATGGCCCACAGCTGCTTGGGGATCAGCCTGGGGAAGGGGGGATCAGCAGTGGAAGCCTGATGGCAGCCTACCCCCGAGAGAGCACACCCAGAGGCAACTAGATAAGTCCAGATCTCTGGAGGCGGACAGTATTTCCCCTGACTCGCCACCCCATAACTTGGATATGATCTATGCGTCCCCGGACAGGGGACATGTGACGCGACTCTCGCCAGAGCCCATGACCTTCTCCCCAGAGCCAAGGAGTACGCCGGGTGTCCCGACATCTTCGAGGGGTCCCTCTCCGCTATGGGGGTCTCACCAGGAGCCAAGCCTGAGGTTGAATGACACTGATAAGGGACCTTGCAACCACCCCCCATGGGAAGCGCATGAGCGGCCGCGGCGCGATGGGCATGGCCTTGGCCCCTTAGTCGAAAAGGGTTCGACCGACCCCCCCTATCATGCAGCCAGTCGTGTTGAGCACGGGGCACACGGCCTCGGGCCCAGTCCCGGTGCGGACGAGGTGATCCCACATGATCCCGCGCAACCGACCTATAGCCGGGGTCCCTGTCCTTCCATCCCACTGGATCTTCTGTCGCACGTGGTTGCGGAAGCTGTTAAAGTCAATATCAAAGAGGCCCTATGTGGTCTCCCTACCAAAGGTGACTTTGATGGATACGTCTCCAGGATGGAGGGGGCTTTTAAGAAAGAGCTGGCGACTTTACAGGGGGCTGTGACGGAGGTCGCATTGAGAGTCGACGGCGTGGAGAACTCATGCGGGGCACTGGAGGCACGTGTGGCATCTCTGGAACGACAGCAAACAGAGAGCAGGCGCCACGTGTCTGACCTACTCCTTATACAAGACGACGCTGAGAATCGCAACCGCCGAAACAATCTCCGCTTGAGGGGGGTGCCCGAGTCTGTGGAACCTCGAGATCTTGCGGCTACGACGACATCGATCTTTAACGAGCTTTTGGAGCTTCCCAGCACCAACCATATTGAACTTGACCGTGTGCACCGAGCGTTGGGCCCTCGCCCTGCGGAGGGAGATAGACCCCGCGATGTCATATGCAGGGTCCACTTTTTCAAAATTAAGGAGGAGATCACCCGTCGAGCTTGGGAGAAGGGCCCCGTTGAGTTCCAGGGCGCCCGGGTGATTATTCTGCAGGATCTATCTCGTAGGACTTTGCAGATGAGGAGGCTACTAAAACCCCTGCTAGAAGTTGTTCAGTCTCGGGGCGCTTCCTATCACTGGGGTCACCCTTTTCAACTCAGAGTCCGGAGAAATGGAGCTCTCTTCGTGCTGAAATCCCCAAGCCAGCTTCGGGACTTGTTTCACTTTTTGGAGACGGCCCCAGTGGATGTGCCTGATTGGACTGCTCCGGACTTGCCGACCTTCGGCGGACGAGCGCCGCGAGGCGATCCTGGCCCTGTCCGTGGCGGTGGCAGAAGAAACAGACGAGGTCGCTGACCCTGCCGTGCTGACGCCCGGATCCTCCCTGTGCCGGCTAACCCCACCACCCTGTGATTTAAAGCTTGGGAGTGGGCGGCCGGAGCGGGCGAGGTGAGAGGTGTAGTGTTAACAATTTACTGATTCCCTAAGTTCTCTGTTGTTTTTGGTATTCGGAATTATTCCTGTCTGATAACATATGTATATGTTGGGCTGCGGACCGGTCCTGGTTGAGCGGGGTCCTCTGGCCGCGTGGTGGGACGCCCCTCCCCTGGTGGGGGGCCCTCCCCGTGGACAGGGGCTGCTGTTGTGGATGATGGGCGACTGTGTCCGCGGCGGCGCCCTGCGGGTCCCGATGCCCTCTCACACGGTTATCAGCCACTGAATCAACTGATCCCTCCCCGGTAATATTGAAGCCTATGAGTGCGACAGCTTGGAAACTTGCAATAAAGTGCGGTCACTCCCCTGTGGACTGCGACCCTTGTCCTCCTCTCCCCCTATAGTACAGGTGCACCCCTCTACTGACGACTCCAGTCCTCGTGGAGGGGAAAACAGAAGCGGTCCGCCATCTGCCCCCATATCTGGGGAAACAGAGCGGAATCCCACCATCCTCCGCTAAAAAGCACCATCTCCGGGACACGTGTCCCGTGGACTACCGGTTGACTATCACCTAGTCTAGTTCTTTGTTACTTAATTGTTTGCTCCCCTGTCCCCGTGTCCCCCCTGACCCTCATTGCTGTCCCTACTCCTGATCCCTTTCCCGACCACTCAAAACCCCGGAAGGTTTAGCAGCAACCTCCTATTGCCACTTTCTCCCGGGCGCGGTCTACGGGCACTCGAACAGCATGGGCCCGCTGAAGGTGGTGTCCCTTAACGTGAAGGGCCTTAACACGCCAGAAAAAAGAACAATATTGTGGCAAGAATTGAAGAGATATAGGGCGAAAATAGTCTTTATCCAGGAGACTCACTTTAAAAGAGGGGCTTCCCCAAGATTGAATAGTAGATTTTTCCCACACGTCTTCACCAGCTGCGCCTCGGAGGGCAAGAGAAAGGGGACGGCTATCTTGTTAGCTAGAGACACCCCATTTACATTGCTGGACACCTGGGCTGACGACTCGGGGAGAGTGGTCATGGTCAAGGGTACGATTAATCAGAAACGATACACCCTGATCTCGATTTACGCGCCCAACCAGGGACAGGTTCAGTTCCTCAAGCAGACAATGGATAAAGTGGAAAAATTTGCAGAGGGCGAATTGATCCTCGGCGGCGATTTTAACTTGCCAATTGACCCTCTCATCGATACTTCAGCGGGGAGATCGTCGATTACCCAACCGGCATTGCGCTCCCTGAGGAAGAGGCTGCATAGCCTGCAGCTGGTGGACGTGTGGCGAATTAGAAACCCCACTGCCAGGGACTACTCATTCTATTCGAAGGTCCACGGGACTTACTCCAGGATTGACTATCTTTGGGTCTCACATAGCATGCTGGAGCGAGTGTCAGGTGACGGCATTTACCCCACCTCATTCTCGGACCATGCCCCAGTCTACCTGGATCTGGATCTGGCAGACAGGCCCTTCTCCCCCTTTACTTGGAGGCTGAACGAATCCCTGCTGCAGAACTCGGTGGTGCTGCAGGCCGTCAGGGATGGTATTACCTCATACTTTAATGAGAACGACAACGGGGAGGTTTCGCCCCTGACCCTCTGGGAGGCCCACAAAAGCGTTATTTGGGGCATTTTAATCAGCCACGCCTCGCGATTAAAGAGGGAGAACACAGCTTTATTGGCGAGACTGACGGAGAGGGTCAATACCCTGGAGCTATCCCACAAACGGACTGAGGCGGCGAGTGTACTCAGCGAGCTTACGCAAGCCAGAGTGGCTCTCAACGCCTTACTAAGACAAAAAGCCAAACACGTAATCAGGAAATGTAAAAGGCGATACTATGAGTTTGGCAACAAAAACAGCGCTCTCCTTGCGAGAGCCCTGAAACAGCAGCAGGCCCAGAACTTTATATCGGAAATTATGAACGACTCTCAACAGCGACAGCATACCTCTGAGTCGATAGCGGCCACATTCAGGAACTATTACGCGGGTCTCTACGGGTTGCGTGGAGACACGCCGGGAGTGAGGCAGGTAGAGAGAATTAGGCAATATCTGGAGGACTCTAAGATGCCTAAGATCTCAGAGGAGGCCGCGGCCTTGATGGAGGCCCCAATTGGTGCGGGAGAGCTGGCCGAGGCCCTTAAACAAACACCAACGGGCAGGGCACCGGGGCCGGACGGATTTACGTCCCGGTACTACAAAACCTTCGAGGCCGTGCTAGGCCCGCGGTTGGTGAGGGCCTGGAACACAATATTGGATGAGGGGAACCCGGGAGCTTTCTCTGGCAGGGAATTGGAAGCTCATATCAGGGTCATACATAAGTCGGGTAAAGACCCGCTATCCTGTAAAAGTTACAGACCCATCTCCCTGCTCAACGCAGATATGAAGCTTTATGCTAAAATCCTGGCAAATAGGCTGGCACCTCTGGTCCCTCACCTTGTGCACCTAGATCAGACTGGGTTTGTACTCCGTAGAGAGGCCAGAGACAACGTCATCCGGGCCATTAATGTTATCCATGCGGCCAAATCCTCGGGGACCCCCCTGATGCTCCTCTCCACCGATGCCGAGAAGGCTTTTGACAGGGTGAGCTGGCCCTTCCTGAGAGAGTCTCTTCGGTTCATCGGGTTAGGGGTTAACATGAGATTGCTGATAGAGGCACTTTATACCACTCCCTCGGCCCGAATAAGAATCAACGGCCACCTCTCTGACCCGGTGTGGATCGGGAATGGGACCCCGCCAGGGCTGCCCCCTTTCGCCCCTCCTCTTTGCTCTGTCACTCGAGCCGTTCCTGTGTACAATTAGAAATAAAGATGACATTCGGGGACTTGACTCCGGTGAGAGCACGCACAAGGTCGCCGCCTACGCAGACGACCTGCTCTTTTTTATCACTAATCCATCCGTTGCCATCCCCGTCCTGATGAGGGAATTCGAGACCTACGGGAGGCTCTCATACCTAAAAATTAATTTTGATAAATCTGAGGCCATGAATGTCTCCCTTCATGGGGACCTGGTTCGGACCCTACGGCAGTCCTTCCCCTTTAAGTGGGCCAAGGCTTCATTGACATATCTGGGAACCCAGTTGCCATGCTCCCTGTACAACATAGTGTCCCTGAATTTCCTCCCCTTGGCCAG
Organism: Gastrophryne carolinensis; assembly: GCA_027917425.1. NCBI lineage: Eukaryota > Metazoa > Chordata > Amphibia > Anura > Microhylidae > Gastrophryne > Gastrophryne carolinensis. The sequence continues at coordinate 529,705,840 of CM051235.1, read as the reverse complement.
AAGAATCAGAGCAGACCTGGAGAGGTGGGACCTCCCCACATTCTCCTGGATGGGAAGGGTGAACATAATTAAGATGACAATATTGCCCAGACTGCTATACTTGTTCCAGGCCCTGCCGGTTCGGATCCCTGCGGGTTTCTTTGCTGATCTCAGCAGGTCCCTCTTGAGCTTCGTATGGAACAAGAAGCGCGCGAGAATTGGGAGGCGCACGCTTTGCAGACCCAAGATCCAGGGGGGCATGTCTCTGCCAGACATCAAGCTCTATTGGGCGGCCTCACATCTGCAGAGAGTTTGTGAGTGGGCGACATGTCGGGACACGAAGAGATGGGTTCAACTGGAACGCGCTGTGACCCCTGCCCCAGCGGACGTCTCGCTTTGGGGCAGGGGGGTCCCACCTCCGGGCCTAAAAAGACACCCGACTATCGCAGCAACATTATGGGTTTTCGGGAAGTACAGATCTTACTCGGAGATCTCTCCGTGGCCATCCCCCATGGTGCCTATAATCACTAACCCACTACTGGCCCCTGGACCATCCAAAGCAGACCTTAGGGAGTGGGGGGGACTGACCCAACTGAGGGCAGGAGACTTAATTACGAAGACTGGTTGGACGCCGTTGTCAGACTTGAGAGCTAGATGGGAGAATGCGAACCTGGACCCTTGGACCCTGGTTAGGTTGCAATCTTTTGTAGCGGGACAGGGATTTAAGAAAGACAAGTGCAGGTCCCACTCTGAACTCGAGAGGATTTGCCTGGGTGAGGTGCCAAACGACCATCTGACCTCCAAACTGTACTCGTTATTGGCGGGAGAGGGGGAGAACCCCCCGGCGTTCTGGAGGGAGTGGGAGGTCGACTTAGGAACTGAGTTAGATAAGAAGCAGAGAGAGAAGATTGCATCTCTGGCCCACAGATCCTCGATAGCCACGAGAGTACAGGAGTCTAACTATAAGGTTCTGACCAGATGGTACTATACCCCTGACAGGCTTAATAAAATGTGTGCCTCGGTGGATCCCTACTGCTGGAGGTGTGGGGTCGAGCGGGGTACCCTGTTACACATCCTGTGGTCCTGTCCCAAGATCCGTGCATACTGGGAGGGTGTGTTGGCCGTGGTCTCTCAGCTTACGGGGGGCCAGGTCCTCACTGACCCAGCTCAGGTTCTGCTGCACTCGACGAATCTCTCCGTAAGCAAGTATAAGAAATCATTGCGGGTCCATTTGTTGAATGCAGCTAAACTAGCAATTCCAAGATTTTGGAAGCAAAAAAGACCCCCCACGGTGAGGGACTGGGCCTCGGAGGTTTCATGCATCGCGGAGATGGAGGATCTCACGCTCTCTATGCACGATAGGGACGAACAGTATAGGAGAACGTGGACGCCCTGGCTAATCTACCAGGAGTCTGAGGAGTTTAAGCAGCTATTCAAGGAGCCAGGGAATCACTGAGTTAATATTACGTTGTTACTCTGGCGTGTAGTACTTGGGATCCTTCCCTGCTCCCCCCCTTTCTACTTCTGATCCCCCTGGTGGTGGGTCTTTACCATAATTCCGGGAGGCCCAGTGGACGACACGCGGTGAGCGAAGTTGACACCGTGTGCACAGACGAGGCCGTTCTGTGCCCAAAGGGAGCGGCCGCGCTTGGCGGCCTCTAAGCAGTGTTGTTGTGCGTGCCTGTGGACCTGCGCACCATATAGGTGATTTAGCTGCTGCCCCGTCCCTCCCCACACTTGCCCGCACCCACCTGCCCCTCCCCCCTTACCCTATTGTGCATTGTATTGTAATGTATGGTGCATTGTAATTCCTTTATGTCTGTTATATGGAAAAATCTTTAAATAAAGAATTAAAAAAAAAAAAAAAGCTGCTTTAGTGTAACAGATAGGGTCAATTGTGCAGGTTTGGGATACCCTGAGACCTGGTGTTTTTACAGCACACACAAAAACAATTCAAACTGCAATATATTTATGAGAAATAGCCTTTAAAAGCTGCTTTAGTGTAACAGATTGGGTCAAATGTGCAGGTTTGGGATACCCTGCGGCCTGGTGTTTTTACAGCACACACAAAAACAATTAAAACTGCAATATATTTATGAGAAATAGCCTTTAAAAGCTGCTTTAGTGTAACAGATAGGGTCAAATGTGCAGAATTGGGATACCGTGCGGCCTGCTTTTTTTACAGCACACACAAAAACAATTCAAACTGCGATATATTAATGAGAAATAGCCTTTAAAAGCTGCTTTAGTGTAACAGATAGGGTCAAATGTGCAGAATTGGGATACCGTGCGGCCTGCTGTTTTTACAGCACACACAAAAACAATTCAAACTGCGATATATTAATGAGAAATAGCCTTTAAAAGCTGCTTTAGTATAACAGATAGGGTCAAATGTGCTGGTTTGGGATACCCTGAGGCCTGTTTTTTTTAAAGCACACACAAAAACAATTCAAACTGCAATATATTTATGAGAAATTGCCTTTAAAAGCTGCTTTAGTGTAACAGATAGGGTCAAATGTGCTGGTTTGGGATACCCTAAGGCCTGGTGTTTTTACAGCACACACAAAAACAATTCAAACTGTGATATATTTATGAGAAATAGCCTTTAAAAGCTGCTTTAGTGTAACAGATAGGGTCAAATGGGCAGGTTTGGGATACCCTGAGGCCTGGTGTTTTTACAGCACACACAAAAACAATTCAAACTGCAATGTATTTATGAGAAATAGCCTTTACAAGCTGCTGTAGTGTAACAGACAGGGTAAAATGTGCAGGTTTGGGATACCGTGCGGGCTGGTGTTTTTACAGCACACACAAAAACAATTCAAACTGCAATATATTTATGAGAAATAGCCTTTAAAAGCTGCTTTAGTGTAACAGATAGGGTCAATTGTGCAGGTTTGGGATACCGTGCGGCCTGGTGTTTTTACAGCACACACAAAAACAATTCAAACTGCAATATATTTATGAGAAATAGCCTTTAAAAGCTGCTTTAGTGTAACAGATTGGGTCAAATGTGCAGGTTTGGGATACCCTGCGGCCTGGTGTTTTTACAGCACACACAAAAACAATTCAAACTGCAATATATTTATGAGAAATAGCCTTTAAAAGCTGCTTTAGTGTAACAGATAGGGTCAAATGTGCAGGTTTGGGATACCCTGAGGCCTGGTGTTTTTACAGCACACACAAAAACAATTCAAACTGCAATGTATTTATGAGAAATAGCCTTTACAAGCTGCTGTAGTGTAACAGACAGGGTAAAATGTGCAGGTTTGGGATACCGTGCGGGCTGGTGTTTTTACAGCACACACAAAAACAATTCAAACTGCAATATATTTATGAGAAATAGCCTTTAAAAGCTGCTTTAGTGTAACAGATAGGGTCAATTGTGCAGGATTGGGATACCGTGCGGCCTGGTGTTTTTACAGCACACACAAAAACAATTCAAAATGCAATATATTCATGAGAAATAACCTTTAAAAGCTGCTTTAGTGTAACAGATAGGGTCAAATGTGCAGGTTTGGGATACCCTGAGGCCTGGTGTTTTTACAGCACACACAAAAACAATTCAAACTGCAATGTATTTATGAGAAATAGCCTTTACAAGCTGCTGTAGTGTAACAGATAGGGTAAAATGTGCAGGTTTGGGATACCGTGCAGGCTGGTGTTTTTACAGCACACACAAAAACAATTCAAACTGCAATATATTTATGATAAATAGCCTTTAAAAGCTGCTTTAGTGTAACAGATAGGGTCAATTATGCAGGTTTGGGATACCGTGCGGCCTGGTGTTTTTACAGCACACACAAAAACAATTCAAACTGCAATATATTTATGAGAAATAGCCTTTAAAAGCTGCTTTAGTGTAACAGATTGGGTCAAATGTGCAGGTTTGGGATACCCTGCGGCCTGGTGTTTTTACAGCACACACAAAAACAATTCAAACTGCAATATATTTATGAGAAATAGCCTTTAAAAGCTGCTTTAGTGTAACAGATTGGGTCAAATGTGCAGGTTTGGGATACCCTGCGGCCTGGTGTTTTTACAGCACACACAAAAACAATTAAAACTGCAATGTATTTATGAGAAATAGCCTTTAAAAGCTGCTTTAGTGAAACAGATAGGGTCAAATGTGCTGGTTTTGGATACCCTGAGGTCTGTTTTTTTACAGCACACACAAAAACAATTCAAACTGGAATATATTTATGAGAAATAGCCTTTAAAAGCTGCTTTAGTGTAACAGATAGGGTCAAATGTGTAGATTTGGGATACCCTGAGGCCTGGTGTTTTTACAGCACACACAAAAACAATTCAAACTGCAATATATTTATGAGAAATAGCCTTTAAAAGCTGCTTTAGTGTAACAGATAGGGTCAAATGTGCAGAATTGGGATACCGTGCGGCCTGCTTTTTTTACAGCACACACAAAAACAATTCAAACTGTGATATATTAATGAGAAATAGCCTTTAAAAGCTGCTTTAGTGTAACAGATAGGGTCAAATGTGCTGGCTTGGGATACCCTGAGGCCTTTTTTTTTACAGCACACACAAAAACAATTCAAACTGCAATATATTTATGAGAAATAGCCTTTAAAAGCTGCTTTAGTGTAACAGATAGGGTCAAATGTGCAGGTGTGGGATACCCTGAGGCCTGGTGTTTTTACAGCACACACAAAAACAATTCAAACGAAGATTTATTTATGAGAAATAGCCTTTAAAAGCTGCTTTAGTGTAACAGATAGGGTCAAATGGGCGGGTTTGGGATACCCTGAGGCCTGGTGTTTTTACAGCACAGACAAAGACAATTCAAACTGCATTGAATTTATGAGAAATAGCCTTTACAAGCTGCTGTAGTGTAACAGATAGGGTCAAATGTGCAGGTTTGGGATACCGTGTGCGGCCGGGTGTTTTTACAGCACACACAAAAACAATTCAAACTGTAATATATTTATGAGAAATAGCCTTTAAAAGCTGCTTTAGTTTAACAGATACCCCTCGATTCAAAGAGCAAAAGTTAATTGATTTCGTATCGAGAATCGTAAGTTTGGGTGGGTGTTTGTCATTTTTTCCTTTTTTTTGGGCCATTTCGTATTCGCACGAACGTTCGCGCATAGACGTATATGAACATTCGCTTTCCGGACGCCAATCGTATATTTTGCGTTAGTTCGTGTGTTTTTCCCGTCCAAATCGTATTTTTTAGGTCCGATCCTATTTTTTACGTGCTTCACATGGGCTTGCGACCAATTCAGAGAGGTGATTGCTAATTGTTTTGAAGCCCATTAAAGAGCTGCTTCCCGAAATGTTTGCCGGCAGCTATTTGGCCTCGGGAGTAGGATGGAGAGGAGCGAGTTTGTGGCACATCAAGGGCTTATGCTTTTTGGCATCGATTTGATCCGGATGTCTGAGAGCAGATTGCCCCTGCGTCGTCGCATGAACATCGATAGCATGAATGATGTTGAGCTGTTTGAGCTGACCAGGCTTAATCGCGCTTCCCTCCATAAATTATATAGTGAGCTGCGGCCATGGTTAGCCCGCACCACAAGGAAGGGGCATGCAATTTCAGGTATGACCAAGATGCTTGGCTGCCTGCAATTTTTGGCGAACGGCTCGTTCCAGAGGCTGGGTGCCCTCTCCGTGGGGATGTCCCAGCCTACGCTGAGCCGCGCACTCTCTAAATTTTTGGAAGGCATGGCTGCCATAACTCCAAAATATATTTTTTTCCCGGATGATATGGCAGCCAGAAACGCCATTAAGCTTGGTTTTTATAATGTGGCCGACATGCCCAACGTCATTGGTGCTGTTGACTGCACACATGTGGCACTCGTACCTAGGGCATCCGACGAATATATATATAGGTATATATTTTGGGTTTGGGTTATTATGGGGCCCAACGTGTCATGTAACCTATTTTCCTTGCCGGCAGCATATTTTTGTTGGTACTTTTGTGTACATGCTTTATTTAGGCTTCTCATTTGTTGTTTGATTTTGTGTGCAGACATGTTTTTTTTCCTAAATTTTTGGGCCCTTATCACTTACCCTTTTTTTTTGGTTTTGCCTTAAGGAATCGAAAAATGGGACACTCCCTTAATGTCCAGGCCGTGGTGGGGCCGGACATGCGTTTCCTGAGTGTCCTTGCCGGCTACCCTGGATCGTCGCACGACTCCTATATCCTGAGACGATCTGGATTGTTTAGGAGATTTGAGTCTGGGGAATTTTCGGGTGCATGGCTGCTTGGTAAGTGTGTCCTATTTTTGGTTACCGATATTTCCCAGGAATCTGTATTGTTTGCCTATTTTAGCTTTATAATTCTTGTCAGGAAAACGAACCAGCATTTTTAGGGGGGGGCTTTTGTGGATTGTATTTTGGTTTTCAACCAAACGCTTTGCTCCCTTTGTGCTTCTGTTTTTTTGATAACTTTGGTTAGGATGTCTGTAACTTCCATGTCCCAAAATATATTGGGTAGCAGATTGTCCCGAAGTATCTGATATTTTTTGGCCCTTTTGTAGTATTGGTCTTGCAACGCCAAAGTGGACTTAAACTGCATACAGTGCATTCTTTATCTAAATGGTGTGGGCCCCTCAGCAGCATCCTAATTGTAACATTTGCGAAGGCAGAATCAAAAACATATTTCTAAACAGCCTTGTCCGTGCAGATGTTTTTTAATTTTTGACTTTATTTAAGCTGCATTTTTAGTTATGTACTACATTTGGGCCAATAGTGTTTTTTCTAATGTACCCTGGGTGTCTTTTTTGGCCCTTTAGCTTACCTCATTTTGATATATGGCAAATTGTTTGTGTTTGTTGTCTTGCAATGTGTTAATTTTTGTTATTTAATTGTCTTGTTAAGGTGATTCCGGTTACCCACTTCTCCCCTGGCTCATGACGCCTGTGCTGCGGCCCCAGGATGCCTCTCAGGAAGCCTATAATCGTGCGCACCGCAAGACCAGGGCTGTTGTTGAGAGGGCATTTGGACTGTTGAAGACACGTTTTCGTTGTTTGGACCATACCGGGGGCGCCCTGCAATATGCTCCTGACAAAGTGATAGACATCATAATGGCATGTGCTGTTCTGCATAATTTTGCCATTCAAGAACGTGTCCCCCGTTATGTTGATGTTCTGCCCTCTACAGCCCGAGAAGATGATGGTGACAATTATGTTGGCCCACCCAGTGAGTCTGGCCAATCAGTGCGAGCAAATTTGATCTTGCAGCATTTTAGTTAAAGCCTTTTTTTGGCTTGCCATTCTGTGTGTGTGTATTTGCCTTTATTTTCAAATATTTGTTTGGCCGTAATGTGGCATTACCTTAAATAAATACACAATTTCCCTTAATTGTTGCCTAATGTTTTTCCTGGTGTTTACTTAGATTGATCTTTGCATTTTTACACCTCTTAACCAAAAATGTATCTGCTTTAGCCCAAGGTGATGTTAAATGTGTTTCAACTCAAAACGCAACAAGTATAGTAAGTTTGATTTTTTTTTACTTTTTGCACTTTGATTGGTGGTGCATAACAAATAAAAATCCACATACAACTGTGGCTCAAGAAAAAATAAGGTATTAACATTAAATCTACCACATCTACACCTGGAAGAGAGTGGCACAACCAAACAAGGACACCCAGTCCAAAGGCCAGCCTAGTCCAGTCATTAATATTGCCTGTGGCAAGGGATATTAGGGCATGGCCATAATGTCACACAAACATGTCTGCAAACAGGAGGAGCACAAACCAAACAAATATGATAGTTGCCAACTAGACTGCACATAGACCTATGGCATTGGCTAGTGGCCTTAATCATTACTCTAAGGAGCTCTATGGGAGCAAATACAAAACACAACCTGCATGTGAAACACAAAATGGATTGTTTGAAACCTCAAAGGACAAGTAAATACAGTGGGGGGGAAGAGAAAAGATGTCCCACACATTCATGGATTAATAGGGTGGCTGCCCATAAAACCCAGGTGGAGGTCCGTGGGGATGGGACCTAACCTGGGCCATGGTTGCATTGTGAATTTGCAACTGCTCCATAATGTTTCTCTGCATATTGGTCATCTCAGCCATGGCTGACTGGATGCCATTACTTGCAGTGACCATGTTGCTGTTGAGGGTGCGAAACTCCGCGAGGATGCCCTGTAAGGTGGTAGTTAGGTTCACCATATCGGCATGCCTTTCCTCCCGCTCAGTTACGAGCTGTGCCTCAAAAGAGTCCCTCTCTTGGTTCCATAAATCAAGCAGGGCACTGTGCCTCCCCTGGGGAATTGTGCGGCGGCGTAATGGAGTCCGCCGCACAATTACCCTGGCTCTTGGGCGTGCCCTGCCGCGTTGTGTCGTCCCCTCAACAGCAACAGGCATGCTTGGCAAATCCTCAGCAGCAGAGTGAACACTGGGGACTGTTGTGTCAGTCTCCCCATGTGCATGCACAATGGATGCAGATTCACTCTGCTGCTGAGGATTGGCCAGAGAAACATTAGGGAGCAGTTGCAGATTGGGACCCAGGGGGAGGTCATCGGACGTGGCCAGCAGGGATACTTCATCTTCCTCCATTTCCTGGATCTCTTCCATGAGTGTGTGGGTCTGTAGGGACATAGAAAAAAAAAGGTTAAGTTGGCGTCCCAAATTAGGATTACATCAGTTTAACACATGCTTAAGCACTTGTTAGTATTTTGGGTACTAAATAAACTTACCGGAAAACTCGGATCTGGGCTCCTATGCTGTACGGACCTGGTAGGCATAATCAAACTGGGGGGTGAGTTTACACTTGCTGAGGGGTCATGCTGGGCTGAAGAAGAGAAAACAAAACAAGGTAAACACACACATAAGCATTGTTTGGGTACGTACTAAAACAAGCCACTATTTCTAATATTAAGCAACTCTACAGCAATGGGTCCAATTGGTAAAATACACTCAATTTAACATATGTGCAATGGATCGAGTAAACTGCTAACTGACCTCAGTTTGAAGTCAGGAAGTGTACCCAGTCAGCATACAACTTGCAGAGCAACTATTTAGAGTTTGACTACCATTCTCTAGGTCAGGGGTACTCAACCACTTCTTGTGAAGGTCCATTTAAAGGTATCCGGTGAGAGGTGAAGGTCCGGGCATGGGGCTGTCGCAGGGGGTGTCTAGTTAGAAATCAGCACACTGGGGGAGGGGCTAGAGATTGCCAAGTGCAAACTAATAAAGGCTGCTTGCCCTTGCTGGGCTGGATGGGGCAGAGCTGAGGGGACAGGGATTGGATGGATAAAGCTGGGAGGACAGGAATGGATGGTGATGGGATGGATGGAGCAAATCTGTTAGGAATGGATGGGGCTGATGTGGGGGGGGGGCAGATGGTGGGACAGGGGCAGATGGGGCAGAGCTGGGGCAGCGGGACAGGATTGGCCAAAGATAATGATGCACCAAGTTAGTGTGTACCTTGCAATGCCACTTCCTGTGCAGTACTTCATATTGCAATGCTAGGTTTCATGGAGCCATGACATTGGCCAGGAGACCAACCACTACATCGCCGATCAAGGGGGCAGCTCTGAGCACGTCAACACAGAAGTAATTGAGTGCAGGGCTGTCTGGGCAGGGGTCTGGGAATCTGGTGGCAAGGTCCGCATTGGGACCCCGGCCCGCCAGTTGAGTCTCGCTGCTCTAGGTCAGATATGTTTGGGGGTGTTGAATTAAATTGTTACCTCAAACACAACTCACACAACAAATAGCCAACACATCCCTAATGATGTGTGTTTTGTGATTGAGTCAAAATATATCACTTTTCTTCATAAACTTCCTTCCTTCACACATAATTAGTGTTAATTGTTCTTTTACATAATGTCTGTGTTCCAAAATGCCTGATTCACAGGGACCAAAACAGGACACAAACAGGCACAGTAGTGCGAGGCCAAGCAAGCCACACCATAGGGCCATACCGTCATCTTGGTACTAGTGAACTTTAATTTTCTGGGCAAACAGGCAAACATGCAGATTAAGAGTACTCACCTTGTGTACGGGTCGGTGAGTCTGTGTCCCTTAGACCCGCATGGCCACCGACCGCCACAGGATGGAGAAGGCCCAGCACAATCTCCTCAGCAGGTGTAAACTCCAGTTTGGTTGGAAAGCCACCTCCAGTTTTCATGCTGAAATGAAAAAATAGTTTGGTACCCAGAAAAGGTGCATACAGTACATCCTAATCATTACATTTGGAGACATCATTTATTTACCTGTAATTATGCCTTTTAATTTCTTTTTGACGTACAGCATATTTCAGATCCGAAATTTTCTTCTGGATTTGTCCATCTTTCCTCTCTTCCCCCGCTGCATTTACTTGTCGTAGGATGGTTGCAAACAATTCCATCTTGCGCTGCTTAGTGGTGTGTTTTGATTTGCTCCCATAGAGCTCGTCATAGTATAATGTAAGGCCACTAGCCAATGCCATATTTTGGTCATGGGAGAATCTCCCACTCAAATGTCCGCGCCGCAATGTGCGGACAGATGGTTGGCTTGGGTGCTCCTCCATGTGTGCAGACACATGTGGTGACATTATGGCCTGGGGCTGGGTAGGGGAATGGACGGATTGCTGGCTTCCCAATGACTGGACTGGACTGGCCAAGGGACTGGGTGTTCTTGCGTGGCTGGCCACCGAACTTCCAGGTGTAGATGTGGTCCGGGTGGCCATTCTTTGGCCTCTTGGGGGGCTCTGTTCCCGGCTGGTGCCAGGTCGGGGGCTCTGTTCCCGGCTGGTGCCAGGTCGGGGGCTATGTTCCCGGCTGGTGCCAGGTCGGGGGCTATGTTCCCGGCTGGTGCCAGGTCGGGGGCTTCGGGCCCTGCTGCGCGGGCTGGATGGGCTTCGGGCCCTTCTGCGCGGGCTGGATGGGCTTCGGGCCCTTCTGCGCGGCCTGGATGGGCTTCGGGCCCTGCTGTGCGGGCTGGATGGGCTTCGGGCCCTTCTGCGCGGCCTGGATGGGCTTCGGGCCCTGCTGTGCGGGCTGGATGGGCTTCGGGCCCTTCTGCGCGGCCTGGATGGGCTTCGGGCCCTGCTGTGCGGGCTGGATGGGCTTCGGGCCCTTCTGCGCGGGCTGGATGGGCTTCGGGCCCTTCTGCGCGGCCTGGATGGGCTTCGGGCCCTGCTGTGGGGCCTGGATGGTCTTCGGGCCCTGCTGTGCGGGCTGGATGGGCTTCGGGCCCTTCTGCGCGGGCTGGATGGTCTTCGGGCCCTGCTGTGCGGGCTGGATGGGCTTCGGGCCCTTCTGCGCGGGCTGGATGGGCTTCGGGCCCTTCTGTGCGGGCTGGATGGGCTTCGGGCCCTTCTGCGTGGGCTGGATGGGCTTCGGGCCCTTCTGCGCGGGCTGGATGGGCTTCGGGCCCTTCTGTGCGGCCTGGATGGGCTTCGGGCCCTGCTGTGGGGCCTGGATGGGCTTCTGGCCCTGCTGCGGGGCCTGGGTTGGCTAAGTGCCCGGCTTGAAAGCATGGGTGGTGTGGGCTCCCTTGGGCGGCCTCTTCTGGGGGCAGAGGTGGTGGTGGCTGCTGTGGCCTGTTTTTTGGCCGCAGGGGCACGTGCCTTTGGGGCCCTTTTTTGGGAAAGGGAGGGTCCAGTGTCCCTTGGTGGTGCCGAGGTGGTACTTGCCTTCTGGGCCCTTAGCTTCTTGGGTCGTTGCTGGGACCTGGTGGTTGGGCCCTCAGAGGTCTGCCTTGGCTGGGCGCGTTTAGCTGCTGCCTTTTTTGGTGCCATTTTCTCAAAAAGCTCAAAGAGAATGAGCTTTGGGTGCAGGGACCTTTAAATCATGCGCCCAGCGTCTGACGCCTATGCGCACGACTACGCGCTCGTACGGACGTACGTTCGTGCGGAACCAGGAAACCGCTGGGGTTTCACTTATCTGCTGCCTTGAAGAAGCATAAAGATGGCGCCCACTATCTTCACCCGTCAACAGGAAGAGATCCTCATGCTGGTAAGTGCCTTGCTCTGCCTTTTAAGCTAATACTGACTGATGTACTAAATGTAAATGATGCGGTTGGAACTAGTTTTGGGGATCTTAATGTTTTAGAACAGGCTCCTCACACTTCATCCTCAAGGGCCGAGACAGGCAACGTTTTCACCTCTCTATGCTGATGTCCTAATTCGGGCAATTGCTCTGGCTTAGCAACAGTTAATTAACCTGTGGAGTAGCGTGGCTAGCTGTCAAACCTGGCCTGTCTCGGACCTTGATGCGGATGTTTGAGGACCACTGTTTGCCTAAGACATCAAAACACAACAGCAAGCCACACACGCGGGCAAAAAGACAGAAACCGGGCCTTCAGCGTGATTGACTAAAAAGCAATAAAACCTAAAAAACCAGTACACAGCCTATGACATTTCCAAATGGTCCATTTGAAGCCAATAACTTATTAGTCTTGCCTCCACTGGCCTGAAACTCTGCTCAAGAATTTAAGAGATGCGCGCAGCCATCTGTACTCAGAAGCATCACACTTACTGAGGAGAGGTGAGTGGGATAAGGTACAGGGGGGTGGGTTATAGCTGTGCTTTGTTCAGACACAGCAGAGCTGTGGTCATGGGAAGGTCATCAGTCCAAGAATGCCGAGCAGCACACACACTTACAGTTTGCATGAACTTCCTGTTTGCAGGCTGCCTGCAAAGAAGGCATTTTACATAAGCCGACATCTTGGAGGTTCAAACCATCATAACATGCCAGGCAGGTGGCCTGATTTGTAATGTTGGCTATCTGTATGTACATGGTGTGTGAAACATATAACATAAGACCAGACTCTGAATCAGAGTGAACGTCCGCTTTAAGGCACTCCCCAAAAATGGCTGGCACTCTAAATGTGTGTGTTAATGACATGACATTCGCTACTTGTGATGCAACACATATGGCTCTGTGTGTAAAAGTAAAAGCTCTGTGTCCATTATGTTTTTCAGATCATGCTTCAGCGCCGGTATGACTTCGCGCCCAATGTGTGCGAAAAAAGGGACATCGCCCGGGAGATCATCGCGGAAATACACCGTGTAACCAGCACCACCTTCACTCACACCCAGATAATGCAGCATTGGTCGGACCTGAAACGTCTGCACATGCCCCGGGTGCGGAGGTTTTTTGGAATCCATTTCCCAAGTAAGTACAAAGCAATTGCATGGTATATGTTCCAAATGTATAAGTTATGCCTTTATTTATAATGACTTTTCTTTGTTAGTGTTGGAAATGGATTTCAGAATTCGCCGCACCCGGAGGCGCACAGGCCGACCAGTGCTGCATGATTCTGCATCTGTGAGTGAAGGTGGTGGATCTCCCGGGCGACGGACCTACCCCTCCTCTGTGGCCTCCTCAGACCAGCCCCTGGACCTTACCACAGAGGAGGGGCCCAACCACGTGGGCGTGGAGTCATGCCCGGCCAGGCATGGGGAAGGCTCTGGTATGTCACTCTTCATGTATATGCACAAAGATATACATGCCAGGCCAAAAACTAAGTGCTCCTTTATTATGTATTTGTAGAAGCTTCGGGAGCGGGTGAGATAGTGGAGGAGGAGGCAGCAGAGATGCTGGAAGTTGATCCTGGCGAAGGTGAGTGATGTCAGCCAGACTGGGAGCCAGATATGTTGGGAATAGTGACTCTATACAACTACTAACCAAATGTCACATGTTTCTCCAGGGACTTCTTCACAGCATAGCCAGGACCAAGGGCATCCTGTTGGCCCCAACCTGCCATCTGTCGGCCACCAACAAAGTAAGTAGCCATGCCATTATTCATATTTATGTGTTTTTAGCTAATAACACACACATAACTAAAGGCGTAGCCAATGTATAGTTAACACTTTCATGTGGGCACTTCGTTAGCTTAAAGCGGACCCTAACTCGTATTACGAGCCTAGCTAATAATTATCCCACACACTGTACATACAGATTGCGAACATTCCAAAACAGGCTACCGGCATCTACTGCATGTTAGGAGCCTTTAAACATCCAAGATGGCGGCATATGGAATGCACAATATTTACAGGCAGCATGGCATACAGATTTTAAAAAGTAAGGTGCTGCCATGCATTGTGGGACTGCTGACCTTTCCCTGAACCCAGCTATGCTCTGTATTACCAAAGCACAACTGTAACCTACTCCCCTGTACTTTATCCCACTCTCCTCTCCTCATTAAGTGTTATGCTTCTGAGTCCAGATGGCGGCGCAGTAATACAAAATGCACCAAAATGTACTTTTATCTGGTGCAGAATCATTTGGGAATAGTTATTGATTTTCATTAAATAATGTTGAAGGTCCGGTTTAAGGAGTTTCAATACTTACCAGTGGGAAATGCATTTACTTTATCCCTTAGAAGAATGACATATGTCATGCATTTACATGTATTTGATTAACACTAAATCTATTCCCAGCATACAAACCGGTCTGGTACTCCTATTTATGTTTATTTCTCTATTGGTTACAGGGATGATCCCAAAAACCTTGGCCGGAAAAAAAAAACGAATCAAGGAGTTGGTGGCCGAGCTGCTGGCCATACAGGCGACGTTGGGGCCAACAGACGAAGAAGAGGAGGAGGATTAGTGCCCTTGGTCCTGGCTAATTTTGTAAAATAGTTTTAAAGTTGATTTTATTGGACCTACTTTTATATTTAAAAAAAAAAAAAAAAATTTAACATTTTAAAACGTTTTTAAAAAAGGCAAAGCACCACAACAAAAAAAAAATTAGAATAAATAATATTTTAAGCCTTTATAAATGTGTCATTTCTAATATGCGCCCCAAAAGACATTTACACAAACACGAAAATAGATGCTTATAAACATATACACATATGTACATTATGTGGTTTGGGAAAGTTTTAGGGTCGTCCAAATGAAGAAGGATGCAAGCGCTAAGGGGTTTGGGTAAGTTTTAGGGTCGTCCAAATGAAGAAGGATGCAAGCGCTAAGGGGTTTGGGTAAGTTTTAGGGTCGTCAACATGAAGAAGGATGCAAGCGCTAAGGGGTTTGGGTAAGTTTTAGGGTCGTCCAAATGAAGAAGGATGCAAGCGCTAAGGGGTTTGGGTAAGTTTTAGGGTCGTCCAAATGAAGAAGGATGCAAGCGCTAAGGGGTTTGGGTAAGTTTTAGGGTCGTCCAAATGAAGAAGGATGCAAGCGCTAAGGGGTTTGGGTAAGTTTTAGGGTCGTCCAAATGAAGAAGGATGCAAGCGCTAAGGGGTTTGGGTAAGTTTTAGGGTCGTCCAAATGAAGAAGGATGCAAGCGCTAAGGGGTTTGGGTAAGTTTTAGGGTCGTCAACATGAAGAAGGATGCAAGCACTAAGGGGTTTGGGTAAGTTTTAGGGTCCGAGAAATGAAGAAGGATGCAAGCGCTAAGGGGTTTGGGTAAGTTTTAGGGTCGTCCAAATGAAGAAGGATGCAAGCGCTAAGGGGTTTGGGTAAGTTTTAGGGTCGTCAACATGAAGAAGGATGCAAGCGCTAAGGGGTTTGGGTAAGTTTTATGGTTCCTAAAGGTAAGTGTTAGCCTGGCGCGAGGCAGTAGTGGTGAGATTGGTAGTGTCAGATAGGGCACACATTTGGTTTGTGGAGTGTAGCTTGGATCGCGCATGCGCAAGACCCTAGATACATATGAACGAACGAATATAAGAGGCCAAAAACCATTGAAAACCAGAGGCAAACGCAAGTAATTGGAAGAGGTGGACGATGGAAGCGGACGAAAAAACAGGCTGCCGCCGCAACAAGTGATCACATCAACGTGTTTTTTACGATTGACAACTGACTGAGGCAAGTTCGGGAGATAACATACGAACGGACGTACATTTTAGGATAGAAACGTATTTGCTTATAGAATCACTCGCAAGTTCATACGAATGCACGAGCGGACGTGAAAAATAGGATGATCGGCACCCAAATCCAAGCTGTTACATGTTTCTTTGAATCGACCCAATAGGGTCAAATGTGCTGGTTTGGGATACCGTGCGGCCTGGTGTTTTTACAGCACACACAAAAACAATTCAAACTGCAATATATTTATGAGAAATAGCCTTTAAAAGCTGCTTTAGTGTAACAGATAGGGTCAAATGTGCAGGTTTGGGATACCCTTCGACCTGGTGTTTTTACAGCACACACAAAAACAATTCAAACTGCAATATGTTTATGAGAAATTGCCTTTAAAAGCTGCTTTAGTGTAACAGATAGGGTCAAATGTGCAGGTTTGGGATGCCCTGCGGCCTGGTGTTTTTACAGCACACACCAAAACAATTCAAACTGCAATATATTTATAAGAAATAGCCTTTAAAAGCTGCTTTAGTGTAACAGATAGGGTCAAATGTGCAGGTTTGGGATGCCCATGTGGGCTGGTGTTTTTAGAGCACACACAAAAACAATTCAAACTGCAATATATTTATGAGAAATATCCTTTAAAAGCTGCTTTAGTGTAACAAATAGGGTCAAATGTGCTGAAATGGGATGCCCATGTGGGCTGGGGTTTTTACAGCAGACACAAAAAAAATTAAAACTAATCGAGTTATAAGAAATGCTTGTGTGTAACAGATAGGTTTAAATATGCCACTGCCAAGATGGGATGCACAGTGGCCAGGAATTTTTACAGCACAAACAAAAGCAATTTAAAACTGATCTGGTAAATGAAGTGAAATGAAAATAAAAAAAAAAGTTTCCCTGTCACTTTCTCTGCTGTCCCTGCCTGGATCCTTCCCGATTTTTCCCTATCTTTCCTTATCTTTCCCTGGCTCTCCCTGGCACTCTGTGGGTCTCTGTGGATCTCCCTGCTTCTCCCTGCCTCTCTGTTAGTCTCTCCCCGTCTGTAGCAAGCTCCGTTCTGGCCGCAATGCAGCGCTGAAATGCGCACAAGCAAGATGGCCGCCGTTTATATAGCACTGTGACGTCACCGGTCTTCCTGGCTGCTGATAGGCTGCATGTGACCTTCCCATGATAACTTGCCCCAGGGGATATGTCCGGACATGTCCATCCACCATTTTACAATGGCTGTAATTGAAATAAATGGAGTTTAAAGGAAAACTTCGATCGATCGAATCGCGGGAAAATTCAGATTCGTTCAGAATCGAATTTTTCCTGAAATTCGGAACGAATTCGGGTTCGTCCGGATCGATTCGCTCATCCCATATAATAAATGTAATTGAAAAAAGCACACCTACTACTAGGGTTTATAGATTGCAATTCAGTTGTGTATTAATAGTGATTAAATTATATACAATATTAACCCTGATTCAGAGCCTCTTACACATGCACTTTCGCATGTGTCTGTGTATTTTTTGTGAGTTTTTACATGCTTTTTCGGCTTGTACGTTACTTTTTTCATGCGTACATGCGTTTACGCTAATGCGTATACGCGCTTTCGAAAAGCGTATGTTTATCGGCAATTTGCAGTTATATCGGCCAATTTACGTGATTGGTATGGGCTGGTGGGTGATTCTGAGCCACTCAATAAAACAGGTTTGCTTCAGATCAACTTACGGGGTCATTTTGTAGGTGAAAGCAAGCTGTTAACATGTTTGAGGGGGATGTGGAGGAGTATGAGCGCCTGCAGCTGAATGGCATGCTGTGCATCACCAAGGCAGAAGCAGATCACACCGCGCACGCATGGACATCGATCGCATGCATGGCGCTGAGCTGTTCGAGCTCACCCGCCTTAACCGCGTTTCCCTCCATAATTTGTGCCATGTGCCATGGTTAGCCCGCACCACAAGGAAGGTGCATGCAATTGCCAGTATGATCAATATGCTTGGCTGCCGGCAATTTTTGGCGAACGGCTCGTTCCAGAGGCTGGGTGCCCTCTCCGTGGGGATGTCCCAGCCTACGCTGAGCGGCACACTAACCGAGTTTTTGTATGGCATGGCTACCCTGTTTCAAAAATACATCTATTTTCCAGACAACATGGTAGCCTGGAATGCGGTTAAGTTGGGGTTTTTAATATAGCCGACATGCCCAACGTCATGGGTGCGATTGATTGTACACATGTTGCGTTGGTTCCTCCAGCCGATGAGGAATATCTATTTAGGTATGTGGTTTGGGTCAACATTATGACTTGTATTAACTAATTGTTTCTCCTTATCTTGTAATTTATATAGAAAGCAATCATTTTCATGCATACCTTAACTAATCATTTCCATGTATGTCTTAAATAAATTATTTCATGCATACCCTACCTAATCATTTCAATGTATGTCCTAAATAAATTATTTCATTCATACCTTAACTAATCATTTCAATGTATGCCTCAATTAAATTATTTCATGCATACCGTAATTAGTCCTTATCATGTATACCAGATTACAATCCGACTGTCCGGTTTTATTATGTTTTGTTTAATAATTGTTTGGGGTTGTAACTGTTCAATTTACACATTAACAATAAGGATACCTTATTATGTGTTGTGTATTTAGTTAAATGTGGGGATTGTTTTAGTGTACTAATGACCTGTATTTCTGCTCTTACAGGAACAGGAAGCTGGCCCATTCCATAAACGTCCAAGCTGTGGTTGGGCCAGACCTTAGCTTCCTTAGTGTGATGGCTGGCTTTCCTGGATCCACCCATGACGCATATATCCTGAGAAATTCAAGCCTGTATGGTCGTTTTCAATCAGGAGAATTGTCTGGTGGCTGGCTACTGGGTAAGTTTTGTGAAAGAATTGCATGAGGCTTTCAATGTATGACTATTATTTTTTGGGCCATAAATCTGTCTCAACATATGGACGTTCTTTTCCTCTGATGACATGATATACAATGTAGCTAACAAGTGGAGCCTAATTTTTTTTTGTGTGCTTTCAGGGGATTCGGGATACCCACTACTGCCATGGCTGATGACCCCCGTCCTGTGCCCTCAGACTCAGGCCCAGGAGGGCTATAACAGGGCCCATTGCAAGACCAAGGCTGTTGTGGAGAGGGCCTTTGGCCTGCTTAAAACCAGGTTTAGATGTCTGGATCATACCGGGGGTGCCCTGCAGTATGACCCCAACAAGGTGATTAAGATCATAATAGCTTGCTGTGTCCTACATAACTTTGCGTTAATGCAGCAGGTCCCCCGGTATGTTGAAGAGTCACCCTCTCCAGCCACCACAGACATTCCGGAGGAATTATATGAGGGCACCCAGAGTGTTTCTGGCCAAGCCGTCCGGGATCATTTGATTTCTTCTTTTTTTTTAATTTGTTTTTAATTTATTTTTTTAATTTTTTACTGCCAAATTGTTTTTTTTTCCCAAAGGTTTGTTTTTTTTCCTCAAAAATAAAAAACCAAGAGAATACAATCTATGTGCTTGTCATTAGATCTAGTATAGATTTGTTACTAAACCAAGATATGACATGTATACTTTAATTTGCTTATCAGTACATCCTACTGTAGCCATAAAACTTTAGTACAGATTTGACTGAAATGCATTTTAATCTGCAAATATTTGAGGTCACAATAAACATAATTTGTTAATTAAAAAATTATGACATGGGTAAGAAGAACACAGCACAGAACAAACTGGGGAACAAAATTCATGCGTCAATATAGAAATTTGGTGTTGAAGGCCAATCGCAGCCTACGTGGACATCCAGTAGGCCAAGGAAGGATCCATGCTCCCCTCCCCCCACGGTCCCACCTAGCTACAGCTCTGTGTGTGTCATGGATTTGTTTCTACAAATCTTTAAGCCAAATGTAAATAAACAATCCTTAAAATACACACCTTCTTGCATTTCATAGTTGTCAGTGTCGAGGGCCCCGGATAAGCCCTGTAGTGCCGAGGGGTGTATAAGTCAAGCTCCTCATCTGTGGTGTACTATAGTTTAGTAGGGAATCCTCCTCCTGTTTGCAACCTTAAATAAAAATTTACACAATTAATTACAAGGTTTGCCACAACAACAACCCCCCCCCCCAACTCCCACACCCATATGTACCCGTGCTGCCTTTGCTTATTCCTCTTCTGTCTCACTGCATATCTGATTTCCGCTGGATCTGTTATACATCTTTCCTTTCCGTCCCCACACAATTGACCTGTCTGGTGATTTCCTCCCAGATTTGGTTCTTGCGTACCTTGCTGGTGGCTTTAGAATTTCTGCCATACAGCTCATGAAAGGGCTCCGAAACCCCACTTGCCAACGCCATGCCTTGGGGCTCACTAAAGCGTCCGCTCAATGTGCCACGCTGCAGCTTTCATCCTAAGGTTGCCCTGGATGTCTCTTCATGGGTGGGAGGAATATTGGGTGACATTCGTGGGTGAATTGCAGGTGTTGAATAGCCAGAAATTTCACTTAATATGGATTGGGCTGGACTTGCATAGGGGCTGGGTGTCATTGGCTGGCTGGCCAAAGAAGTTACTGCCGATGAGCTGCCACGTTCGATTCCTGACATTGGGAAGGAGCAGGAGAGGGTGTGGATGGGGGGCTAGGGCTCCTAGGACGAGGCTTACCCTTTCCCTTACTAGTAGTGCTCCTTTGTGTTTGGGATGTCATGCCTTTGCTGGGACATTAATAATATTTCATTCCACAGCTAGCAAACATGTATTTGCAAAAAAATAATTATTGCTTCCGTTACACAGGAACACCACAGGAGAGACTCCAACAGCTGACCGTGATGGTGTATCGGCTGGTGGGTGACATCCAGAAGCTTGCTGCTTCAATGGGGACCAGTGAAGAATAAATTCCTGGGGCCTGCCACATTTGTTTATATTATATTTAGCTAAAATTTTAAACATGTTTTATATGTTTTTTTTTTAGTTATTTTTTTAAAAAAGCACCCGAAAAAATGTTTGCTTGTTTTTTTTTAAAAGGGGCACTTTATACCAAAAACAACAAATAAAATATATATATTTTAAAAATATATTTATTTCCTAAATAAATGTATTTAAACTTAACCATGATTTGTGTTTTTTTTAGGTTAAGCTATACACCTTTATGCCATGAACACAGCCAAAAAATAACATACACAAGAAGAAATCAATAAAGAATCAAAAACTAATACAAGAATGAAGAACATTATGTAAGCATGAATGCCCTGAGAACATCTAAAGTGGAACCACGAGTGAGTTGAGGTAAGCATGAAAGACAGGACCGCGAGTGAGTTGAGGTAAGCATGAAGGACGGGACCGCGAGTGAGTTGAGGTAAGCATTAAGGACGGGACCGTGAGTGAGTTGAGGTAAGCATTAAGGACGGGACCGCAAGTGAGTTGAGGTAAGCATGAAGGACGGGATCACGAGTGAGCTGAGGTAAGGATTAAGGACGGGACCACGAGTGAGTTGAGGAAAGCATGAAGGACGGGGCCGCGAGTGAGTTGAGGTAAGCATGAAGGATGGGACCACGAGTGAGTTGAGGTAAGCATTAAGGACGGGACCGCGAGTGAGTTCAGGTAAGCTTGAAGGACGGGTCCGCGAGTGAGCTGAGGTAAGCATGGAAGCATAAGTGAGTGAGAGAATAGTTGAGACGGGGACATGAATGAGGTTAATAGCTGCGCGCATGTGTACAAGCAAACAAACACATCAGATTTCCCAGAAAATGCCGTTTGGACGTATATTTGGAGAAAGATGCATGCTGAATCGGGACACAGCTACGTTCAAAAACGCTGAAAATGGTAAGATACGAGGTTTACGGGGTAACGTATACGTTAGCCTCGTCCTGTCGAGGACGCAATGAGAGACAGAAAATGCCATTCTCGTTGGCGTACGCTGCTATAAACAGTAAACGGAAGGCTTCCGGTGGAGGTTCTGAATCATGCGTAAGCACCTACGCATACGAGCAAAAAAATGTATAATCCCCAGAACGGGCCATATACGATTTTGAGGTGGCTCTGAATCAGGCCTATTATCTCCATAGAGCTAGAGACACTGGTTGCCCAATAGACAAAACAGGTTTACATAGAGCATCATGTATTCATCATATCATTGCTTTAGTAAAGAAGTGAAGAATAACCGCAATATGAATTATGGCCACATAGTGGTGCTCGTGTTCAGTCTAAGTCAAGTCCAATACAAATAGCATAGAATGAATACTGTGGACAACCAATATAAGTAAATGCAATTGCGAAATGCCCCGATGCTTATGAGCGTTTTCAAAAGAACAAAATACGTTACAGTATAAGCAGGCAGTGGATTCCAATGTTTCAGACCCCGCTGGGTCTTTCTTCAGGGAGGCAGAAGAGCGATGCTGGTGTCAGGCTGCGGGGAGGGTCCTTAAATACCAATCTCTTGGCGGGATTTTTCAGGCCAGCCGGTGACATCACAGGAGGTGTTCATACGAGCGCCAGCCAGCGGAGACTTCATTAAGTCATTGGACCATAACCTGTTGCAGAGTGTGAGTGCTTGGTGCAGTGTCATAGGGACTGGAACATGAATACTAGAGATGAGCGAAGTTTTGAAAAATTCGATTCGGCTGATTCGCCGAATTTTCTGACAAAAATCGTTTCGATCCGAATTTATTCGCAGCGAATCGCTATTAACCACCCTTGACTTTCCCCCCTGCTAGTAAAAAAATAACTGTACAAAAATACTCACCTGACCCCTCTATCGAATTGGCCGGGTATCCTCTTTCATTTGGTGCCATCCGATCCCCCCTAGGGGCTCGGATGGCCCCAGGAAAGCCCCCGGAAAAGCCCCCCCCCCCGATTTTCTGTCATTTGAAAAAAAAAGCCCACCCGCAAAGTTGGGCGGACGGAAGGGAGGTAATGACAGCTTGGAAAGAAAGTGGGCGGGAGGGAGGAGTTACAGCGGGCAGGGAGGTAATGGCAGTTTGGAAAGAAAGTGGGTGGGGTGGGAGGGAGGAATGACAGCTTGGAAAGAAAGTGGGCGGGGTGGGAGGGAGGAATGACAGCTTGGAAAGAAAGTGGGCGGGGCGAGAGGGAGGTACTGACAGCGGGCGGGGAGGTAATGACAGATTGGAAAGAAAGTGGGCGGGGTGGGAGGGAGGAATGACAGCTTGGAAAGAAAGTGGGCGGGGCGAGAGGGAGGTACTGACAGCGGGCGGGGAGGTAATGACAGCTTGGAAAGAAAGTGGGCGGGAGGGAGGAGTTACAGCAGGCAGGGAGGTAATGGCAGTTTGGAAAGAAAGTGGGCGGGGTGGGAGGGAGGAATGACAGCTTGGAAAGAAAGTGGGCGGGGTGGGAGGGAGGAATGACAGCTTGGAAAGAAAGTGGGCGGGGCGAGAGGGAGGTACTGACAGCGGGCGGGGAGGTAATGACAGATTGGAAAGAAAGTGGGCGGGGTGGGATGGAGGAATGACAGCTTGGAAAGAAAGTGGGCGGGGCGAGAGGGAGGTACTGACAGCGGGCGGGGAGGTAATGACAGCTTGGAAAGAAAGTGGGTGGGGCGGGAGGAATGACAGCTTGGAAAGAAAGTGGGCGGGGCGGGAGGAATGACAGCTTGGAAAGAAAGTGGGCGAGGCGGGAGGGAGGAGTTACAGCGGGCGAGGAGGTAATGACAGCTTGGAAAGAAAGTGGGCGGGGCGAGAGGGAGGTACTGACAGCGGGCGAGGAGGTAATGACAGATTGGAAAGAAAGTGGGCGGGGCGGGAGGAATGACAGCTTGGAAAGAAAGTGGGCGGGGCGGGAGGAATGACAGCTTGGAAAGAAAGTGGGCGGGGCGGGAGGAATGACAGCTTGGAAAGAAAGTGGGCGAGGCGGGAGGGAGGAGTTTCAGCGGGCGAGGAGGTAATGACAGCTTGGAAAGAATGTGGGCGGGGTGGGAGGGAGGAATGACAGCTTTGAAAGAAAGTGGGCGGGGCGAGAGGGAGGTACTGACAGCGGACGGGGAGGTAATGACAGCTTGGAAAGTAAGTGGGCGGGGCGGGAGGAATGACAGCTTGGAAAGAAAGTGGGCGGGGCGGGAGGAATGACAGCTTGGAAAGAAAGTGGGCGAGGCGGGAGGGAGGAGTTACAGCGGGCGAGGAGGTAATGACAG
The DNA here is from genome assembly GCA_027917425.1 of Gastrophryne carolinensis. Classification (NCBI taxonomy): domain Eukaryota; kingdom Metazoa; phylum Chordata; class Amphibia; order Anura; family Microhylidae; genus Gastrophryne; species Gastrophryne carolinensis. The sequence goes on along the minus strand of CM051235.1, from coordinate 529,682,025 downwards.
CTTGGAAAGAAAGTGGGCGGGTGGGAGGGAGGAATGACAGCTTGGAAAGAAAGTGGGCGGGGCGAGAGGGAGGTACTGACAGCGGGCGGGGAGGTAATGACAGATTAGAAAGAAAGTGGGCGGGGCGGGAGGAATGACAGCTTGGAAAGAAAGTGGGCGGGGCGGGAGGGAGGAGTTACAGCGGGCGGGGAGGTAATGACAGCTTGGAAAGAAAGTGAGCGGGAGGAATGACAGCTTGGAAAGAAAGTGAGCGGGAGGGAGGAGTTACAGCGGGCAGGGAGGTAATGACAGTTTGGAAAGAAAGTGGGCGGGGCGGGAGATAATGACAGTTTGGAAAGAAAGTGGGCGGGGCGGGAGGTAATGACAGCTTGGAAAGAAAGTGGGCGAGGCGGGAGGGAGGAGTTACAGCGGGCGGGGAGGTAATGACAGCTTGGAATGACAGCGGACGGGGCCGGCAGGCAGGAGCCCACTTTCTTTCCAAGCTGTCATTCACAAAAATCATCCTCCAAATTCATACTCTATTATCATCCGCCAAATTAATTCTCTATTATCATCCATTAAATTCATACTCTATCAATTAACTAAACAAAACGAATTCCCGCTAATCAACTAAATAAATCAGACCACAATCAAGTCCCCGAAACTTATATTCCTTTCCATTTGACTTTCATTTTATTTTCAATCATCAATTTAATTTTAATAATCATTAAATTAAGTAATAAATACATAAGGTTTGTCCTATTTCCACTACAAAACATTACCAAGTTTTTTTATGCTTTTAATAAGGAAAAGCCGACAATTGAACTAATAAAGTAGAGCCGGCAATAGAGCTATCAAAGAAAAGCCGACAATAGAACTACTGCCTACAACTACATTTCCCAGCAAGCACTGGGAAACACCTGGTTCAAAAAGACAGCAAGGGCATTCCCGCCCCTTCTTGAAATAGTTTTATGAAATTGGTTTAAGATTGATTTAAAATTAATTAGTTTGAGAATATGAATATGCCAGAAAATCGATGGAGTGAGAGGTTTTATATATATATATATATATATATATATATATATATATATATATATATATATATATATGACTTATATAAAGTGAATTTAAACTATTACCTCTAGACTCATCAATTTATTGCTACCTTTCTATGAGCATTACCATCAATGATATCACCGGTACAATTATATACACATATATCTCTTTCATATCAATTTAATATAACTCCATCTACTGACCACTGTTTATATTAATTTTTATATAATTGTATTACTAGTTATTACTATTGAATACCGATTTTATACTCATATATATATATTTTTGAATTTTTGAATTAAACACACTCTCACCACATGGACAAAATATAGATTTGGATTTTAATTGCTTTTTAGAAAACAACTAACTAGATTGGTTCCCCTTCAATATTGATCTGTTCCTTAGAAAATATTTGTCTGGACTTTCCCCCTACTCATCAAACTTATTAATTTACTCCTTTACCGCAATGTTCGACTACACTATTTCCATTAACATTAACATTACTATTCAATCATAATTAATTAACTTTTACATTTTTACACCCTTACATCCTTAATGTCACCACCTTTTTATCATTTTCATATCATATCAAATCATTTTGTATCAATTACTTTTTACTAATCCTCTAATAATTTATTCCTCATCAACCATGATCTATATATTTATACTCTTATCTAGTGAAAAGCCGGTTACCGGCTTTTTTTCTGCTGTACTTGAGTATTTCAGTTCACCGACGCTTTCAAGGTGAAGGCGGGGTCTTCTTTGGTGGTATTATAGTTATAATTATATGGTTAATCAAAAATGAATTGAATGAAATAATCAATTGTTTAAATAGAGGACTGTGAATTGTGACAGTTAATTGTACTATTGATTCAAATAAATAAATGATTATCATAATTATGATTATATAATAAATAAATGATTATCATAATAGATAATTGGGAAAAAAATAGTTGACGCAATTAACAAATTGGTTATAATGATTAAGGCAATACCACGCTGAGAGCGGAGAGTTGCCACCCTGCCCACACTATTAAAGCCATCCCGGTGGGAGAGATGATTAGGGCTCGTAGGAACTGTACTGAGGAGGGTGTGTTTGAGAAAGAACTAGAAACCATATCACATAGATTGTCACAACGTGGCTATAATAGGAATCTATTAGAAAGAGCCAAAGGAATAGCAAGATCTAAAAAGAGGGATAATATGCTGAAAGCGGATCAGATATGCAGTCCACGTAGAGGTGGGAGACAAAGAAATGAGGTTATCGGTAACCATATTCAAGACAGAGCACTTGTTGTCTCCACTGCCTATAGTATGTCATTTTCCAAGATCAAGCAAATTATTTATAAGCACTTGCCATTATTGCAGTGCGATCCCCAATTGAAACAGATTATTGGTAATGGAATCAAGGTGGTAAGTAAGCGGGCTCCTACCTTAGGACAAAAGTTATCCGCGAGCCTTTATAAGAAAAGGGACACCTGTAATAAAACCTGGCTTTCATGCAAAGGTTTTTATAGATGTGGGGGCACACGATGTGGTCTGTGCAAATTTGTAGCCGGAGGCACACATTTTTCATCCCAGGTTACCAAACAGATGTATGAAATTAATAGTTTCATTAATTGTAATACCTCATATGTGGTCTATTTGGTATCCTGTGAAAGTTGCCAGATTCAATACATAGGCTGCACGATCAGACTTCTAAAACGCAGGATATGGGAACATCTTTCAGGAGCACAATCAGATCGTATGACCTCCTCCCCCTCCAATGTTAGTAAACATTTTAGAGACATACATGGGGGGGATACCAGCAGTTTTAGATGCAAGGGGATAGAGAAAATAACACCAGATATAAGAGGAGGTGATATCCGAGAGAAATTACTTCAGAGAGAAGTTTATTGGATTTTTCATCTCAGAACACGCATCCCTAATGGGTTAAACTCACGATGGGATGTCGATTTATTCTTGAAATAGAACATGCTTCCCCCTTTCCCTGAAATATAACAGTATAATGGAATGAAACTTGGAGTATTCAATTGTATATATGAGAGTTAGGGTTATTAGAACAAAATAGTGTAAAATATAGATTATGATATTCACATATTAAAATGTTTTTAAATAATATATTCATAAAATGCTTTGCTAATAATAAATGACTACAGCCTAACTAGACTAAGAAAATATAGGAATTTAGAGATAATGTAAAGATTAAGACATAGAAAGCCGCCATCCTTTTGCCGTTAAATGTACTTTCATTCATTCACCTCTGTATGTGAGCGAGTAAAACTCAATAAGGAGCTGTCTGGGCAGACTGCCAAGTACAGACTAGTAATCTTTGAATGTTACAAGTGATGTTTAAATGTAACAAGTTCTGCTGGAATCTCCTTTAGAAATGTAGCAGCAGCTCTTAGAGCCCTTTGAATGAATGTATCTCATCTCTGCAGTGTTGATTTAGCTGTAGAAATGAGATACATCAATATGTCAACAGCAGTTACAATGTAAAGACATCTTGTTACAATCTGCGGTTTGTTATTTGCTTTGACCAGAAGTATATTACTGTCTCTTCTGTAAAGACTGTGGCTGACTGAGGTGAAACACAGCTCAGCCGTTTAATTAAATATGTCTCCGCTTTTTAATATATAGGAGTTTAATTGTTGTGTAGTGTATTTAATGAAATAAAGATTAAATGTATAGTGAAGGCATTTTGAAGAGAAAATAGTTTAAGAATACAGGGGTCATTTTATATTTTAACTCCATTCAGCCATGTGCTCTACTATTATAAAGATAGGGATTATTAATCCCATATAAGAATGTGGATCCTATGGAGTTAATAGGGTGATCCCGGGTGTTACGCCCGGGACAGAAAAATTATCCTGATTGACCACAGGTTATCCTGAGAGCGCATGACTGGTGGGAGTGTCCCCTTTATGGTATTGGATAAAAAGGTTTCTACTCATTGTTACCATTAGATGTCATGATTAAGGACCTATTGTCCGAAACGCGTTGGCGTTAGGGCCCATCTTGTACATATCTATCATTTTGAACTTGTTGGATTACTGATTTTAATGGAAGAAAATAAAAGCACAAGATTTTACGACATTTTTGGGCTGGCTCAACATTTCTTATTATGATTGTCTACGGAGTGAGCTTCCGCGGCCGCAGACCTATGTGTTGTTCACCGCCACAGGATTGAAATACAGGTAGAGCTGACTTTATCTTTTTTTCTATAATGATTAAGTGTTTAAATAATTCAATAAATAAATACATTATTAAATAACTGGATGAATTAGATCTGGATGAATGGAACTGATAAGAATGAATAAATTAATGAAAGTGAATAAAATTGATATGATTAAAAATTTAATAGAAGTTGGATAAAAAATGAGAAAGTGATCAAAGAAATTGTTTAGAAAAGATTGTTTATGCACTAGAGGATGTATATAATGAAAAAAAAATAATAATAACAACACTTATATCAATATCATTATTATTTTTATCATCACTATTAATAATATTAGGAGAATAATATAATATCATGATCCAAGTAAAATGTATGTGGTAATTTGTGAGTGGGACATGAAAGAGATGTCTGGATTAATTTATATTCTTATTAGTCTATGGAATTATTAGTAAAATATAATATATATATATATATATATATATATATATATATATATATATATATATATATACATTATTAAAATATGGACTTTATATGGCTGTGGAGGTAATTTGAATAAAATAAGTGAAAATTATGTAAGAATGTGTGAACAGTGGATATAAAATAAGTTATTCATAGGTAAATTGATTATTTATAGGTAAAAAAATATTAATAGATAAAATAATGAGACAATGATAACCTATTAATAGGATTTTATTCAAAAAACGTTCTGGATTTTTGAATTAAACACACTCTCACCACATGGACAAAATATAGATTTGGATTTTAATTGCTTTTTAGAAAACAACTAACTAGATTGGTTCCCCTTCAATATTGATCTGTTCCTTAGAAAATATTTGTCTGGACTTTCCCCCTACTCATCAAACTTATTAATTTACTCCTTTACCGCAATGTTCGACTACACTATTTCCATTAACATTAACATTACTATTCAATCATAATTAATTAACTTTTACATTTTTACACCCTTACATCCTTAATGTCACCACCTTTTTATCATTTTCATATCATATCAAATCATTTTGTATCAATTACTTTTTACTAATCCTCTAATAATTTATTCCTCATCAACCATGATCTATATATTTATACTCTTATCATATTTTTATAATATCATTACTTTGGCCCTTATTCATCAAGCGATAGCGTCAGGTAGTGTCTGACGAGCGCCATGTCCCGCCAGCTAACGTCTGCTACCGACTCAAGTACGCCCGGCGTCGGCCACAATGACGCATTTATCAAGCTAAATGAGGCTAGCGCCGGCGAGAGCGACGGCAAGCGCGGCATTCATCATGAAGCCGACTGCAACGAACAGCGCCGCTGCTAATCCCATCACAGCGACAGGTATGACCTGGCGCTACCTGCCGCTCTCCCATACATTTCAATGGCAGACGCTGCAATGATTGTTTTAAGTGGTTTTTGTGTTCTTTTCTTTGGCACAAAATTCAACACATGTTTATAGTGATATGTTTTATTAATCTGGCTGGTTATTTTTATTTTTTTAAGTTTTTATTAATTTTTACAATGTAATGTTGTGAGTGACATCTAAATTGCATCTCCTCCAACCAAACTCATTGGCATCAAAATCGCTTGTTTTCACCACACACGGGGCTTGTAAAGCTATTTTTTAGCCTGTCATGTTGGGCGGTCACGTTCGCTCTTCGAAATTGTCAGCGCCCAAGCTATTCGGCAGCCCTGTCCTTGATGAATCTGTGGTGGTCAGAGTTTGTGCAGTCGCTGTTTTAATTCGCTATGTGGCGGCGCGAGCGGCGCTGTGCTTCGCTGCGCTGCGTTGTGTGGCGCTGTGCTGTTCATACATGTGCCCTTCTGCCATTTGCAAGGAATTCACTTCCCGCGACCCCAGTCGTTCTTAATGAATACACTGTAGTTGTGAGCGTGCATGGCCACATATTGCAGGATTAACATTCAGTCGTACAAGCTCATAACAACCCGTTATGCATTCTCATGTGTGCCACATTACCATGTAGTTGTATAGTTTTATTTTGTGATGATTTTAGGAAGGAATAAGATTTGTATATTTAAGCACAACTTTGTTTGCTTTTCAAGGACCTATGCATTACAGTATGTAGAACCCCCTGCTAAATCAAGCTAATAATTCGTGGCGCCTTGGGCCCTAGCTTGTTATAAAGCGTCATTTTACTTTTTCCGCCACTTAGCTTGCACATAGCTGATATTAGCTTGTCCCTGGTGCGCGCATCTTTTTTTTTGAATTTTTAATCACAGTTGCTTTCGTCATATCCGGTTCCGGTATCCTCCTTTGCGTTTCAAAGCCACCTAAAGCTAAAAATGTCTAGCGCTTATGCCAATAGCTTGTTTTAAAGCGTCATTTTACTTTTTCCGCCACTTAGCTTGCACATAGCTGATATTAGCTTGTCCCTGTTGCGCGCATCTTTGTTTTTGAAATTGTAATCACAGTTGCTTTCATCATATCCGGTTCCGGTATCCTCCTTTGCGTTTCAAAGCCACCTAAAGCTAAAAATGTCTAGCGCTTATGCCAATAGCTTGTTTTAAAGCGTCATTTTACTTTTTCCGCCACTTAGCTTGCATATAGCTGATAATAGCTTGTTCCTGGTGCGCGGAGCGTTGTTTTTTTTTTTTTTTTTTTCCCATGTCGCTTTGGTCATTTCCGGTTCCTGTTTCCTCCTTAGCGTTTCCACCATGCTTCCCAGAAGAAGGGTAATGCGCCTCCCCAGCTCCTCCTCCGACTCCACCACCCCTCCCCCACCTCCCCCACCTACCTCACCTCCCCCACCTAGCACCCCTCCCACCCCTTCCCCTCCTGGGCAGCCCAAGAAAAGGCGCATGAGAGTGGATAGCCGCGTTAATGGCCAGGTGGTCAAAGTGAGTTTTTTTTTTTTGTATTTTATGTTTAAAGTGGAACAACACACAGGGGGGATTGGCCCAGAAATATCTAATTTTTCGGGGCCAATTGGATCACTCCCCGTGGGGCATCCCCATTCTGGATGTCCTGCGGGGATGACCCCCCCTGGAGGGCCATAAAAATTACCTCAGCCCCGTCCCATCTGTGCATGCGTGTGCTGCGGATGCCTCTTGCGCTTACCTCTAGCAGGGTGTACCCCTGCGCAAGACATTTGTTAATGTTGTGCGCAGGCGCACTCCCTGTTAGAGTCAAACGCCACATGCGTACTTTGCCGCGCAGAGCCAGCTGAGCTGGTATGCACGTCCAAACGGCCTTGTATGCGCATACCACAGCGGCGCAGAGCGCTGTGCTAGGCTGGCGCAGTCACATGGGAGCGTGGTTAGTGGTGTATTTGTGGCCTTCCAAGGGGGTTTCAGACAGCGGACCACCCACAATTGGTGTGGCCCACCAAAGTGCACACAAACCCAGAATAGTGATAATCCTGGGTGTGGGTCCACTTTGATCTGGTCTCTGTATAACTGTTTATGCCATTGTTCTGATGTCATGTATTGATTAGTGTTTCTTTTTCATTTCTCATAGGATTTCTGCATCATGCAGTACGACTATGCCCGTGGGGGAAAAAAAAGAATCGCCATGGAGGTGAAGGCCACAGTGTCCCGGCGCTTCCACACCCAGCTCTCTATAAGAGCAATCCAGCAAAAGTGGTCGGACTTTAAGCGCCGGGACCCTGAAGGCGTGTACCGCCTATATGATGCCTACGCATCAGGTAAGTTAAAGCTTATGCAATGTTTATACTTTTTGGCTAATCATCTGCTAAGCTGTGTCCGTTTGTGCTCTTTATATTAATTATTTTCTTTCACCCCCTCAACACAGATAAGCGTCCTCCCCTGGGGAAACGTGGGAAGGGATTCCTCCCCCGAACCAGGCAGGCGGACTCGGGGGAGTCATCGGGGGAGGGTCCCTCCCGCGGGTCCTATTTAGAGGACCCAGGGGAGGAAGGGGATGACGCCCCAGAGGAGTGTGCTGCTGGGGGGCTGGCAGGATCAAGCCTCAGCTCCTCACACTCTGAGTCTGAGGAGTCTCACCAGGCAAGGGGCCACTCTCAAGTGGGGAGTCCAAGTGGGGTGGTAGAAATGGACTCTCCCACACTCCCTGAAGGAGCAGGGAGTGAGAGGGAGGAGGGTGGCCCATTGCCTGGTGGATCTTCCGACCAGAGTGTGAGGAGCCGAGGCTCCCCGCCTCCTCCTCAGAGCCCTCCCTGGGCTTCAAGTGGCGGATCATCCCCTGGTGAGTGTACTTTTTTTCATTGTTAGTCTGTGACAGGTTTCATCTGGCCATTTGTACTTAGCCCTTGCCATTCCTCTCTAATTTGCAGGGCATCATATAGGCGGCACCTCCATGGCCTTTTGGCGAAGCATTCTCCACGGGCATAGTCGTGGTAAGTGTTTGTTGTTATCCATCACATTCCCTATGTTATGACATTCCTTAAAGTGGACCAACAAACATTGTTGATAGTGCTTTGATTCTCGAAGCTTCCCTGCAAAATCACATCCCTCACCCAGGGCACCCCCCCAAAAAAAACCCCACAAACTCCTTACCTCTTTGGGGGTGGCAGAAGCCACCGTCCCAGCCTCCTGTGTGCCACTCTAGATGTGTGTGCGCCTGCGCTCTGTTTCCTAATGGGCTGCGCGTGCGCACACACTGGAGGAGTGATGTGCGGAAGGCAGCGGCGGGGGCGGACGTTGTCTCACTCAAATTGTGGTGCTCTGCCAAAGCGGACCAAAACACAGAATAGTTGCAATCCTGGGTCTTGGGCCACTTTTAACAGACACATGTTTCCTGGTCCATTGTCACAGCTGGTTTGATAATGTACCTTAACCTCACAAACCCCACTACAGTGCTAGCCAACTGGCAACCACCCCTATGTTTCTGCACACACCATGATGGGTGTTATCAATTTTTTTCTTGGGTTAAGTTGTTCCGGCTAACACATGTTGCACACTAGTAACATTAGCCAATCAACTGCTAATGAGTCCTTTACATTGCACTGTCTATGTAATTGGCACATTATCTTTAGGGATACATGTTGCAACCATAACTAATTTACATTAACTCATGGACCAGGACATATGCTAATTTTGGTCAACCTGTATGTAACCATGCAAGCATTTGATTTTTCAGACTCCATAACCAGATGGATGTCAAATAGTCAGGTGTCATTGGCCCACTAATTTTGTTTTTGTCTTTTGCTTTCTGTTGACAGATGTTGCTACGCAGACGGAGCCAGAAAACCTCCTCCCCACCCCAGCTCCAGGGACGGCCAGCAGCATGGGCCCCCGCCACAGCTGCCATGGTGAGTACATCCCACTTCATATGCCTAAAGACTTGTGAAACCTATGTCTTCTAGTCACATCTGCAGACATTTAAAATGTACCTATGTGTTAATTTCACACACATCTAGATTCCATGTGTTTGTACAATAATCCAACATGCCTGTCTGCATGCTTGATTGTTGCCTCACATTCTTGATTTGGCCACATAGAGACTATTTGTGGCTTAGACACAACCAAATGGGCCTGATTAGGTCGTGACCTCTAACATTATAGGGCAAACTAGTTTACTCGTTAGGACTTAGGCCCTGATGTTTGGCTGTGACTAAACACATAAATGTACACACTGGGACTTATACCTTCTTTGCTTCCCAAGAGTTAAAGTGGAACAACAACCAGGATTTTGACTTTCCTGGGTCTTGGTCCACTACGGTGGGGCACCCCTGATCGTCACCGCTGTGTGACAACCCCCTGAACTCACTTCTCCTCGATCCGACAGACAAGCCGCGGCAAAGCGGCTCCTCCTCCTCCGCCTCCCGCGCGTCCCTTTTTACGCGCGCGTGCCCGCGTCGGCCATTCACAGACGGCCGGCGCAGGCACGCGCACGTCTAGAGGGGCGCGAGGGAGGGGCCGGCGGCCGTGCCCCGCCGAAACTGAGGTAGGGAGTTTGGGGTGTTGGGGGGGTTTCACCCCGCGGGACATCCCGATCTCGGATGTCCCGCGGGGAGGGAGGTGATCGGGCCGGGAATCTGATAGATTCCAGGGCCGATCACCGGTGGGTGTTGGTACACTTTAAGAGTAAATGTATGCTTGGGATGTGTTGTCCAAATTTCTGCCAGTCAATAGTACTCATATAATGTTAACAAATAAGCGCACAGTGGCCAACAATGTTAATGTGAGTGTCAGCTAATTGGACACACTGACATTACATTGCTACATCTGTGTCTGTCGAGGTCACATTCCATTTATTAATAAATTTTTGTTTATACATCTCTACAGCTTGTGAAAACCAGCATCGCAGACTGTGGCGGGAGATCAGGCGCCTGAAGCTGATGCTGCTGGCCAAGAAGAGGCGGCGGCGGCGTCGTTAGGGTGGGGGGATGCCTGGCCTGTTGACGCCCTTTGTTGGGCAATGTTGGCCCTGTTGGCCACCTTTGAAAATTAAACTTTTCTATTTACATAATTACAGTGCGGTGCCTTGCCAAGCATAGTTTAACTGCCTCAAAACCCATTTGTGTGTAAATTTAGCCATACCTTTGGAGCCATTTCATGTGTTAACCATAGTAAGCTATGGTCACAAATGTGTGGGCTAAATTTACAAATACATTGACATATCTAGATCAAGATACTCATCCCTGACTGTGTTATTAGCTATGTCTTAGGAAAAACACAATTTAGAGGTGGGTTAAGCCAATATATTTACAGAAAAAAAAACACAAACAAAATTAATATTCTTGGCTGGGTGGCCGGGGAGGTTGGGAGTCATTGCTAGGGGCGGTGTTGGGGGACAACAGTGCAGTAAAAAATATAGACTGCTGTTGTATGAGCTGTTGTATCAACAACAAAGTTTGGTCCTGCCGCTGTATAGCTTCTTGCTGCTGCTGGATAGATTGTTCCATTGCATTGGCCAGCCGACCAAGTTCCTGGTTTTGGTGAAGGTTATGCATCAACAGGTCGATCTGGCGCTGCTGGGCCTCATTTTGTTGCTGACACATCAGCACCTGCTGTTCCAACGCCGCAATGCGCTCATTAGTTCCATCACGCGGCTGTTGGCGACTGTAGTCCTCCAGCATCCGGACCCCTAGCTGGTAAAAATCGGCACTGGTTGGTGCAACACCTCCTCTTGCTGTGGTTTGAGGCTAACAAAATAGAAAACAACATTTTAGACAAACAGAAACAATGCATGTATGCCCCTCAAAATCATTTGCCAAAACAGTCACTATACAACTTACCCTTGTCTGAGCCTCGGAAGCTTGGCCACATGGGACTTGGGAAGAGGTCCCAGCTTGGGGTTCTGGTTCTGCCTCCTGCCAAAACGACAAAGAAAGGAAATGTGACATGTTGCTTCATCCACTACCCACGAACATGGCAATGTGGTTATTGGTCCTCTAAATCAGCCATGTTACCTCCGTGTCGTCCGCCACAGGTAGGAGCGAGGTATCGCTGCCAGAGAGGGGCAATTCAACATCAGAGATGTCCGGCAAGTTGGCATATGCTAAACAGGAAAGTCAGGTTAGTAGGTCAGTGGACCAAACTCAAATGTAACATGGCTAGGCTATCGAGGCCATACCTCCACAAAGTGCAAAATTACACACTAGACCAAAGGTATCTGTTAAACTCAGATTGTTAACATGTATGTTAGAGGACTAAGAGGCAATAATTTGGGCAAATAAGATCAGACACATTGCTTAAATTACACATACCCGCAATCTCCCAGATGTCTGGAGTGGGGCCCTCACTCGAGCTTGGACCTTTAAAATACATGTGGACACACAAGTTGCCAGAAGCAAGTGCCACAAAAGTAGAGCCAAAATACAGACTAGAGCAAGCCAAAACAACTTACCCTCATCTCTGGCAGCCTGAACTTGAGGGGCCCTTTCCGGACAGCCACTTCCGATATTCTTGTCAACTAAAAAACACAAGTAATGGCTCTAAATATTCATCAAACTACTACGGTGAATGTTTGTCCAAAAATATGTCCTACAAAATGCATTGCTATCACTCCAAGAACTATTAGACTGACCCTGGGGAGGGAATAAGCACTCCCAAGAGGCATCTTCAAGTTGACAGAGCAAACATGTAGATTATTAGACTAACCAAATCGAACCAGTGTAACAGAAACAGCATAAAGGATACATTATGTATTGCTATACACACCAACAGGGTCCTGTTGACCTGCAACATCGGAAGTGGTGTCCAAAGATGAACCAGTCACTTGGCCTACCAATAAAAAAGAGGAATGAGACACATGCACTTGGGTTAAAGTGGATAAAGCAAGGTTGACACATGCACTTGCCGACATCCAAAGAGTAGCTTGGCTCCTGAGGAGATGCTGGGGCCAATGGCGGGGCAGCTAGGCAAAAATCAAGCAAACATTGAGCCATTGTTAATGTGCGTGCAAAAATACAACATGCATTAAGGTGTGTGTGAGCAGCTCATTCACTAATATTCACTAATCAAGGCCAGTGTGGCTTCCACATTTATATGCAGATATATGGCCACACATCTCTGCCTTCCAACATAGCTACACATGTTAGGGCCTTGTTAGTTAGTTGCTGTGAGTGTTAAAGTGGGCGTGAAATTAGGCCGCAGGTCCATATTATTAATACTCAACAGTGCCCCACTCGATTGTTGGAGCTGCTCCCACACCCATTTGTTCCCCAAACAACCAGCACCTAAATTAGTGGTAAATACCTTCAATGGCAGACTGGGTTAGGCTTGAGGTTGGTTGAAGGGCAGGAGTTTGTGTGTCCTGAGGCACATCCTGGACAGCACCATGTGCACCTATGCAGAAAGCAACAGACAGGAAAGTAAAAAATGTATGAGGTCTAATGTACTACTTCACAGGTCCTACTGTTAGTTGGGCAGAAAGAGAAAATGCTCATCACATACATTAACAGTAGCTTTTATAAAAAGGCAGAAAATATGTACCTTCAGTCCAACCTGTGGTGTCATCCCCAGGATCCACACCCTGCAGCCGAGCCAGTGGAATTTTGGCCTTCAGCATCTCCTCATACGGCCTGTAGGTACTCTTTGGAGCCTGGATGGTCCCACTGTCCACATCAAGATCGTGATTCATCTTTTTCATAAGGGCCCCTCTCAAAGTGTAGAAGCGTTTCCTGCAGGATGGGCCACTACGTGGGTGTTGAGCAGTGCTACTAAGCTCCACACCAATGGCATCCCACAGTTTGCTTCTTTCTTGTTTGCCTATGGACTTGCTTTGGGAGCCAAAGAGTAGCTCCCATTTAGCAAGTGTAAGGCGCACAAGATGATTATTCTCCGCCAAATTAAATTCAGGCTCCCTCTTGGCACCTGGGCGCTTAGCCTGGGGTGCTGCCCCACCTTCAGGCTGGGCCCTTTTCCGTAAGGGAGGTCTGCGCACAGCACCCACCAAACTCCTACTTGGGCCTGCTGTGGCCGGCAGATGTCCTGAATTTGGCTCCATCCTGTAGCTGCACACACACACAAATACACACCCAACAAGCACGCATGCAGACTACAGAATGGCATCGCACTCTCTTTGAGTTGGGCAGATTTTATGTGCTCTAACAGCCAATCACAAACCAGCCCACTTAATTGATTTACACATACAGCCCAGTTCCTTCTAGCCACACCTCCACTGCACTGACTGAAGCATGTGTGTTAGCCAATTAACTAATTACAGACCTCATTAACCAAACAACACACACCCAAATACAACAATGGACTGATGTATCTGAAATCCTTGTGACATGTGGCTAGCCTAACGGCTATTTAAATAAACAGCAGCTTACCTTTCATTGGCCCACCACTGAATTTTCGCCCATGTCCGTTAATGCACGCAAGTTTCGGCTCACGTACGCTAGTAGCGCTACTAGCGTGCGCGTGCGCACTCCGTTTTACGCACACCTGGGTCGGCTAATTGGCGCCCGGAAATAGCAGAGCAACGCAAAAGGCGGCAAAGCGGACCTGTCCTTTTTCAAAGTGAAGTATAAATGGAAGGAATTTGCAAGCTTCTGGTATTGTTACACTGTGGCAAAGGCTGTGGTGTGGTGCTTGTTTCCCTTAGCTCATTTGAGTCTCTGTCTGGGTTCTGTCCTCACTCTCTGTGGCTTGTTGGGTGATTTCTGACATCAGTGCTGTTTCTTTAGGAGATTGTTTTTGGTGGCATATGCAAATATTGTGGAGCATACACCAAGTGAGGCTTGATTTTGGGGCCTTTTGTGGGCTGTGCAGCAACTCCCCTCTTGGTTGTGCCTAACTTAGAAAGCTGTTTTTCAGCAGGCTGGTGGTTTGGACCACTATAGTTCTGGTTTTGTGGTGAGCTGCATTGTAGCGGGTGTGTGAGGAGTGTGATTGTTTGTGTGTGTGGTGTGTTTGTGGTTTTTGTTTTTGTTTGTTTGATTTTGTATATCTGTTGAGTGTGTGTGATGGATAAGAGGGTGATGTATGGTGTCTGGGTGGATGGATGTATGTGTATGCTGAAAGAGCAGGAGGACAGGGAGCGGGGTGTTGTGAGGCTTAGGGCACCCCGCTCCTTTGCAATCCGCCTTTCAGTATGGGACTTAAGTGACAAGCAGATCAGGAGCCGCTTCCGTCTGAATCGTGCTGCACTACAGTCCCTATATGATCAGATTAAGCACAAAATCGAGCCATCCACCAAACGCACTCAATCCATTCCAGGCATAGTACGCCTGTGTGTCACGCTAAATATTTTGGCACGAGGGACCTTCCAGGCAACCTCCGCCCTCCTCAGCGGGATAAGCCAGGCTACTATGAGCCGCATACTAATCCAGGTAGTTCTGGCGATTTGAGATTTAATCCCAATTTACATCAAGTTTCCTGAGGATGAGGAAGAGGTTGCCAGAATAAAACATGCTTTCTATCTCATGGGAGGGATCCCGAATGTGCTAGGGTGCGTTGATGGTACACATATCCCTTTCCGCCCTCCCCATGCACAGGAGCTGTATTACAGAAACAGAAAGCAATTTCATTCCATCAACGTTATGCTTGTCTGTGACCATGACATGAGGCTGCGGGCGGTGAGATCGGGGTTCCCCGGCTCATGCCACGATTCTTACGTCTTGCAGCGGACAGTCCTGTGCCGGAAGTTTGAGAACAACGAAATGCCAGCTGGCTGGCTACTGGGTAAATAATTAACCATGTCAAAGTATTTGGACTCAAATATGTGGCCTAGTAAGCCAAATTTGAAAAAAAGAAAAACAAAACATGTACTAGTACTAATTGCTGTCTCTCTCCTTGTGTTTTTTCTACAGCGGATAAGGGATATGGGCAGAGAACGTGGGTCCCACGGACCTCTGCCCATGAACGCTACAATGCAGCACACCGCAAGACCAGAAGCATTGTGGAAAGAACCATCGGCCTGCTGAAAGCACGCTTTCTCTGTTTGGCACGCCCAGGTGGAGAGATGCTCTACAGCCCACAGAAGGTCTCCAAGATCATCCTCGCCTGCTGTGTGCTCCATAATATTTGTATATGCCACCGAATTCAATCCCCCGAGGAGACAGCACTGGTGCCAGAAATCCCCAACTTGCCCGCAGGAAGAAGTGAGGACACCCAGACTGGCGATGAGCTAAGGGAAAGGATGATCACTTCCTTTTTTGCGGTAAGCTAACTACCCTTCACTCTAATCCAAGTACTGCACTACTGGGTAAATGTATTTGACCTCCCATCATAATTTGGCAAAAACCACTCAAAGGGGGGTGTAAGATGCGCCAAACCACTCTAAGGGGGGGTGGAAGATGACCCAAACCACTCTAAGGGGGGTGTAAGATGACCCAAACCACTCTAAGGGGGGGTGGAAGATGACCCAAACCACTCTAAGGGGGGTGTCAGATGACCCAAACCACTCTAAGGGGGGGTGTAAGATGACCCAAACCACTCAAAGGGGGGGTGTAAGATGACCCAAACCACTCTAAGGGGGGTGTAAGATGACCCAAACCACTCTAAGGGGGGTGTCAGATGACCCAAACCACTCTAAGGGGGGGTGTAAGATGACCCAAACCACTCTAAGGGGGGTGTCAGATGACCCAAACCACTCTAAGGGGGGTGTAAGATGACCCAAACCACTCTAAGGGGGGGTGGAAGATGACCCAAACCACTCTAAGGGGGGGTGTAAGATGACCCAAACCACTCTAAGGGGGGTGGAAGATGACCCAAACCACTCTAAGGGGGGGTGGAAGATGACCCAAACCACTCTAAGGGGGGGTGGAAGATGACCCAAACCACTCTAAGGGGGGTGTAAGATGACCCAAACCCCTCTAAGGGGGGTGTAAGATGACCCAAACCACTCTAAGGGGGGTGTAAGATGACCCAAACCACTCTAAGGGGGGTGTAAGATGACCCAAACCACTCTAAGGGGGGGTGGAAGATGACCCAAACCACTCTAAGGGGGGGTGGAAGATGACCCAAACCACTCTAAGGGGGGTGTAAGATGACCCAAACCACTCTAAGGGGGGTGTAAGATGACCCAAACCACTCTAAGGGGGGTGTAAGATGACCCAAACCACTCTAAGGGGGGTGTAAGATGACCCAAACCACTCTAAGGGGGGTGTAAGATGACCCAAACCACTCTAAGGGGGGGTGGAAGATGACCCAAACCACTCTAAGGGGGGTGTAAGATGACCCAAACCACTCTAAGGGGGGGTGGAAGATGACCCAAACCACTCTAAGGGGGGTGTCAGATGACCCAAACCACTCTAAGGGGGGGTGGAAGATGACCCAAACCACTCTAAGGGGGGTGTAAGATGACCCAAACCACTCTAAGGGGGGGTGGAAGCTGAACAACATAACAATTAGGGTTGGTGTGCAAGATTGACGCAAATGTTGGTTAACAATTAATGCAATATTTTTTTACAGCGAAAAAACAAATTTAAATATATATACTAACTGCATTTTTTTTAATTTTTCAGGCACCCCGAGATGCACCCTGAATCAAAATTTCCTTTACTTTCACATTTCTGTATTTTCCTTTCAATTCTAATTTCTGTTTGATTTTTCATTTTCATTCTCATTTCTGTTTTAATTTTAGTTCCTTTTTATACCAAAAATAAAAAAAAAACTAAAGATACATGTGGCTATGTGTTTAATTCTGTTTTAATTTTCCTTTTCATTCTAATTCCTGTTTTAATTTTCCTTTTCATTCTCATTTCTGGTTTAATTTTCCTTTTCATTCTAATTTCTGTTTTAATTTTCCTTTTCATTCTAATTTATGGTTTAATTTTCCTTTTCATTCTCATTTCTGGTTTAATTTTCCTTTTCATTCTAATTTCTGTTTTAATTTTCCTTTTCATTCTAATTTATGGTTTAATTTTCATTTTCATTCTCATTTCTGGTTTAATTTTCATTTTCATTCTCATTTCTGGTTTAATTTTCATTTTCAGTCTCATTTCTGGTTTAATTTTAGTTCCTTTTTCTAAAAAAAAAAAAAAAAAAAAAAAGATACATGTGGCTATGTGTTTAATTCTGTTTTAATTTTCCTTTTCATTCTAATTTCTGTTTTAATTTTATTTCCTTTTCAACACAAAATAAAAAAAAAAAAAACTAAAGAAACATGTTGCAATGTGTTTTATTCTGAAGGTACTTGATTCCCAGCCCACAGCAAAGCAAAGCGCAGGCGCTGTGTTGAATAGCGTGGTCAAACTGACTGACAGCGCCTACAAAGCTGAGCTCCAACATCATATTCAGCAATGTAGGCGTTGTTCCCAACAACGCCAGGTAGCGACTGAGGAGGCCTGCTATAGCGAATCGCTACCGCCCGCGGCGTACGCTAGCGGCGCTCATAGCGCCATACTTCAGTCGCTCATCTGTCGCTACCTGGCGCTATTAATGAATCGGCCTCATAATATATCCATCAAATCGTTTTTTATCAATTACTTCTTACTAATCCTCTAGTAATTTATTCCTCATCCACCATGACCTATATATTTATACATTTATACTCTTATCATATTTTTATCATATCCTTAGTTTATATATCCATTCTATCTATTCACGTCTATCCAGTTTCAATTTACATCCCTCCATCTAATTATTTAATGAATTGTCCCTCTACTAATGATTTAATCATTTTCTATTTTTTTTTTATTTGATCAACCAATAACTAATTATTTAATTATGAACTTACAGTACCCACTATTAATATACACTAATTTATAGTATCTAACTTTCTAATGAATTGCCCCCCTACCAAAATTTTAATAAAATTATTGTTTATTTATTAGATCAATCAATAATGTATTATTTAATCATTAATTTATACTATCCACTATGAATTTATATTATCTACAATTATTTAAGATGTTCCACTATATTTAGTATATCATATTGGTACTTCTTTATTTTTTTTTCCATGATAAGTTATCATCCTACTACTTTTAATCTGTGATAATACATTCTATCACATGTAATGATTCAACCAACCTTTGTGTATCCACAGCGCTCCTACACCAATCTTTTTCCTTCTAGGGCTACACCTAAATTGAAATTGATTAACACACTACAATTTTTCCTGGGAATCACAGGTTTTCCTGCTGTAGGAGCCGCTCATATTATCCAATTGCGCTTTATCCTCAAAACCAACTTGTACTATCTATATATATATATATATATATATATATATATATATATATATATATATATATATAATGAATCTATCTATATATCTAATTAATCTATATATCTTTCTAATTATAATAAATAATATTTATATTATATTTATATTTATCCTATGCTTGTAACTATATATTTTTATATTTAAAAAAAAACAAAAAAAAAAAACAAAAAAAAAAAATATATATATATATATATATATATATATATATAATGTATAACATTTACCTATATATAGGTATATATATATATATATATATATATATATATATATATATATATATATTTATATATATATATATATATATATTTAAATCTAAGTTCCCTCACACAAATATAACACTTCTATTTATATACGGAATTTATAAACATGATTCCCCTTTTTCCACACACAAGCAGGATCCAAAATAGAGTACAAACACAATACTTTTATATGCGCAGAATCTCTGCAGAAGAGTCGGGTGCACAGCTGAACACTTAATTACAATACCTTGTGACATTTGTATAATAATCTGTTACATATACATGCAACAGCACAGCCTCCTGGCACCATCTTGAAACCCTTTACAATGCTCATTCATTCTTTCAATGTTTGATTTTTTATATATGTGAATACATTTTTAACTGTTCATTCATTCTTTAAATGTTTATCTATTTATTTTATGCTCCAGGTATTTTAGTTTATTTTCTAGTGTTTTTATAGTGTGTACATGCCGGCATGGTGGGAGCGGGGAAGCCGGCCACACTGTCAGCTGTGCAACCCGGCTTCTGCCGCCCGCTGACAGTGCGGCCAGCTTCCTCCGCTCCCACCATGCCGGCATGTAGGTAAGTGTGTGCTACATGCCGTTATGGTGGGAGCCGGGGAGGCCGGCTGCACTGTCAGCGGGAGGCGGAAGCTGGTTTGCACAGCTGACAGTGTAGCCGGCCTCCTCGGCTCCCACCAGGCCGGCCTTTTTTTTAAATTTCAGGAAAACTTCGATCGATCGAATCGCGGGGAAATTCGGATTCGTTCAGAATCGAATTTTTCATGAAATTCGGATCGAATCCGGGTTCGTCCGGATCGATTCGCTCATCCCTAATGAATACACTAAGAGACGGTCACCTTACATGGTAGATAACATAGACAGGAAAATGAAGTCATAGAGATCACCTCAATGTACAGAAAACACAACATGCAGCAGAGAATGTACAACAGAGACTACACATAGTTATATTTAAGATCTACTGTCATAAATAAATGCAGCCAATCCAGCAAAAGTCACCCTAGCAATTGACCCTAGCAATAGACTTTTGCAAAGTATTGTATCTCCAAATCTTTACAACATGTTTCTTAAGGTGACTAGAAAGCCATCCATCACCCCCTGACATTTTAAATACCCCTGGTACCAGTTTACCTGATCTATTGTTAAGGGGGAATATGGAATGTGGCCTGAACAGTCTGTAGGTCTGTAGGAGACATATCTTTTCATGGCTAGGAATCTCATGGTAAAACCTATCCTCTGTTGCTGGGGGCAGTAGAGAACTCAGGATGGTCCTAAGACTCCTGATTTCTACGTAGTAGGTCCAATACTAAAAAGCAACACACCAACCACTTAAATGCTTTAAATGTCAAAATAGTGTTGATCATCATCATCGTACATAGTGCATCTTAGTACAGATCATTTTTAAGTTGATACATCACATGAAATAGTATTAGTACAATGTATGGAATCCAATTGTGCTAAAAATTAGTGGTAAATCTATACACAAAGGCGACCACATGGTGTCACTCTGGCCCTTTAGTAGTAGTGCACATAGACATACATATACATATACATACATATATTGCACAGAATTAGCCTGGCAGGGAATGAGTGAGTCTTATAGCAGTAGTGGAGGACCCCAACATTTTACCTCTGCTATGGGGGAGAGAAGATTAGCTTGCACAGTGACAGTGACACCGCTAGGGATGAGCGAATCGATCCGGACGAACCCGGATTCGATCCGAATTTCATGAAAAATTTGATTCGGATCGAATCCGAATTTCCCCGCGATTCGATCGCTCGAAGTTTTCCTTTAACATCCATTCATTTACATTACAGGCATTCTAAGATGGCGGACGGGACATGTCCAGACATCAACCCCGCGCCAGTGCAAGCTGGGGCAGTCACATGCAGCCTATCAGCAGCCAGCAAGCCCGGTGACGTCACAGCGCTATTTAAGTCGGCGGACATCTTGCTTTTCCTCATTTCTCTATTGCATTCGTGAGAGACAGGACGCTGCTGTAGTGAGGGAGAGACAGAGAGCCAGGGACAGACAGGGACAGGCTGGAGACAGGCAGGAGACAGGCAGGAGACAGACAGAAAGTCAGCGAAAAGCAGGGAAAGTTAGGAAAAATCGGAGGCAGTCACAGGGAGATTTTTTTTTTTTTCATCCAGCCTGAGTGTTACTGGCTGGCTGACTGGCTTTGTTAGCGTTTTCAGGCTGCTTATACACTAACTGTGCATATATACTGAACTGATCTCAAGTCTGCTGTGAGGCATCCCATTCTGTGACTACACCAGCCTCTATTTACTGCTGTAACCCTTTGCACTTATTCTAATAGAAATTTGGCCTGATAAACACACTTGCTGTGCATAGTAGTACTGCTGCCAGGTGCTCTCTGGTTGTTGGGGCATCCCATTCTGTGACTACACCAGCCTCTATTTACTGCTGTAACCCTTTGCACTTATTCTAATAGAAATTTGGCCTGATAAACACACTTGCTGTGCATAGTAGTACTGCTGCCAGGTGCTCTCTGGTTGTTGGGGCATCCCATTCTGTGACTACACCAGCCTCTATTTAATACCATATCCATTTGCACTTATTCTAATAGAAATTTGGCCTGATAAACACACTTGCTGTGCATAGTAGTACTGCTGCCAGGTGCTCTCTGGTTGTTGGGGCATCCCATTCTGTGACTACACCAGCCTCTATTTAATACCATAACCATTTGCACTTATTCTAATAGAAATTTGGCCTGATAAACACACTTGCTGTGCATAGTAGTACTGCTGCCAGGTGCTCTCTGGTTGTTGGGGCATCCCATTCTGTGACTACACCAGCCGCTATTTAATACCATAACCATTTGCACTTATTCTAATAGAAATTTGGCCTGATAAACACACTTGCTGTGCATAGTAGTACTGCTGCCAGGTGCTCTCGGGTTGTTGGGGCATCCCATTCTGTGACTACACCAGCCTCTATTTAATACCATAACCATTTGCACTTATTCTAATAGAAATTTGGCCTGATAAACACACTTGCTGTGCATAGTATTACTGTTCACAGGTGCACTCCTGTTGGGGCATCCCATTCTGTGACTACACCAGCCTCTATTTACTGCTGTAACCCTTTGCACTTATTCTAATAGAAATTTGGCCTGATAAACACACTTGCTGTGCATAGTAGTACTGCTGCCAGGTGCTCTCTGGTTGTTGGGGCATCCCATTCTGTGACTACACCAGCCTCTATTTACTGCTGTAACCCTTTGCACTTATTCTAATAGAAATTTGGCCTGATAAACACACTTGCTGTGCATAGTAGTACTGCTGCCAGGTGTTCTCTGGTTGTTGGGGCATCCCATTCTGTGACTACACCAGCCTCTATTTACTGCTGTAACCCTTTGCACTTATTCTAATAGAAATTTGGCCTGATAAACACACTTGCTGTGCATAGTAGTACTGCTGCCAGGTGCTCTCTGGTTGTTGGGGCATCCCATTCTGTGACTACACCAGCCTCTATTTAATACCATAACCATTTGCACTTATTCTAATAGAAATTTGGCCTGATAAACACACTTGCTGTGCATAGTAGTACTGCTGCCAGGTGCTCTCTGGTTGTTGGGGCATCCCATTCTGCGACTACACCAGCCTCTATTTACTGCTGTAACCCTTTGCACTTATTCTAATAGAAATTTGGCCTGATAAACACACTTGCTGTGCATAGTAGTACTGCTGCCAGGTGCTCTCTGGTTGTTGGGGCATCCCATTCTGTGACTACACCAGCCTCTATTTACTGCTGTAACCCTTTGCACTTATTCTAATAGAAATTTGGCCTGATAAACACACTTGCTGTGCATAGTAGTACTGCTGCCAGGTGCTCTCTGGTTGTTGGGGCATCCCATTCTGTGACTACACCAGCCTCTATTTACTGCTGTAACCCTTTGCACTTATTCTAATAGAAATTTGGCCTGATAAACACACTTGCTGTGCATAGTAGTACTGCTGCCAGGTGTTCTCTGGTTGTTGGGGCATCCCATTCTGTGACTACACCAGCCTCTATTTACTGCTGTAACCCTTTGCACTTATTCTAATAGAAATTTGGCCTGATAAACACACTTGCTGTGCATAGTAGTACTGCTGCCAGGTGCTCTCTGGTTGTTGGGGCATCCCATTCTGTGACTACACCAGCCTCTATTTAATACCATAACCATTTGCACTTATTCTAATAGAAATTTGGCCTGATAAACACACTTGCTGTGCATAGTAGTACTGCTGCCAGGTGCTCTCTGGTTGTTGGGGCATCCCATTCTGTGACTACACCAGCCTCTATTTACTGCTGTAACCCTTTGCACTTATTCTAATAGAAATTTGGCCTGATAAACACACTTGCTGTGCATAGTAGTACTGCTGCCAGGTGCTCTCTGGTTGTTGGGGCATCCCATTCTGTGACTACACCAGCCTCTATTTACTGCTGTAACCCTTTGCACTTATTCTAATAGAAATTTGGCCTGATAAACACACTTGCTGTGCATAGTAGTACTGCTGCCAGGTGCTCTCTGGTTGTTGGGGCATCCCATTCTGTGACTACACCAGCCTCTATTTAATACCATAACCATTTGCACTTATTCTAATAGAAATTTGGCCTGATAAACACACTTGCTGTGCATAGTAGTACTGCTGCCAGGTGCTCTCTGGTTGTTGGGGCATCCCATTCTGTGACTACACCAGCCTCTATTTAATACCATAACCATTTGCACTTATTCTAATATAAATTTGGCCTGATAAACACACTTGCTGTGCATAGTAGTACTGCTGCCAGGTGCTCTCTGGTTGTTGGGGCATCCCATTCTGTGTCTACACCAGCCTCTATTTACTGCTGTAACCCTTTGCACGTATTCTAATAGAAATTTGGCCTGATAAACACACTTGCTGTGCATAGTATTACTGCTCACAGGTGCACTCCTGTTGGGGCATCCCATTCTGTGACTACACCAGCCTCTATTTACTGCTGTAACCCTTTGCACTTATTCTAATAGAAATTTGGCCTGATCAACACACTTGCTGTGCATAGTATTACTGCTCACCGGTGCACTCCTGTTGGGGCATGCCATTCTGTGACTACACCAGCCTCTATTTCATACCATAACCATTTGCACTTATTCTAATAGAAATTTGGCCTGATAAACACACTTGATGTGCATAGTAGTACTGCTGCCAGGTGCTCTCTGGTTGTTGGGGCATCCCATTCTGTGACTACACCAGCCTCTATTTAATACCATAACCATTTGCACTTATTCTAATAGAAATTTGGCCTGATAAACACACTTGCTGTGCATAGTAGTACTGCTGCCAGGTGCTCTCTTGTTGTTGGGGCATCCCATTCTGTGACTACACCAGCCTCTATTTAATACTATAACCCTTTGCACTTATTCTAATAGAAATTTGGCCTGATAAACACACTTGCTGTACATAGTAGTACTGCTGCCAGGTGCTCTCTGGTTGTTGGGGCATCCCATTCTGTGACTACACCAGCCTCTATTTAATACCATAACCATTTGCACTTATTCTAATAGAAATTTGGCCTGATAAACACACTTGCTGTGCATAGTAGTACTGCTGCCAGGTGCTCTCTGGTTGTTGGGGCATCCCATTCTGTGACTACACCAGCCTCTATTTAATACTATAACCCTTTGCACTTATTCTAATAGAAATTTGGCCTGATAAACACACTTGCTGTACATAGTAGTACTGCTGCCAGGTGCTCTCTGGTTGTTGGGGCATCCCATTCTGTGACTTCACCAGCCTCTATTTAATACCATAACCATTTGCACTTATTCTAATAGAAATTTGGCCTGATAAACACACTTGCTGTGCATAGTAGTACTGCTGCCAGGTGCTCTCTGGATGTTGGGGCATCCCATTCTGTGACTACACCAGCTTCTATTTACTGCTGTAACCCTTTGCACTTATTCTAATAGAAATTTGGCCTGATAAACACACTTGCTGTGCATAGTAGTACTGCTGCCAGGTGCTCTCTTGTTGTTGGGGCATCCCATTCTGTGACTACACCAGCCTCTATTTAATACCATAACCATTTGCACTTATTCTAATAGAAATTTGGCCTGATAAACACACTTGCTGTGCATAGTAGTACTGCTGCCAGGTGCTCTCTGGTTGTTGGGGCATCCCATTCTGTGACTACACCAGCCTCTATTTACTGCTGTAACCCTTTGCACTTATTCTAATATAAATTTGGCCTGATAAACACACTTGCTGTGCATAGTAGTACTGCTGCCAGGTGCTCTCTGGTTGTTGGGGCATCCCATTCTGTGACTACACCAGCCTCTATTTAATACCATAACCATTTGCACTTATTCTAATAGAAATTTGGCCTGATAAACACACTTGCTGTGCATAGTATTACTGCTCACAGGTGCACTCCTGTTGGGGCATCCCATTCTGTGACTACACCAGCCTCTATTTACTACTATAACCCTTTGCACTTATTCTAATAGAAATTTGGCCTGATAAACACACTTTTGCTGTGCATAGTACTACTGCTCACAGGTGCACTCCTGTTGGGGCATCCCATTCTGTGACTACACCAGCCTCTATTTACTGCTGTAACCCTTTGCACTTATTCTAATAGAAATTTGGCCTGATAAACACACTTGCTGTGCATAGTATTACTGCTCACAGGTGCACTCCTGTTGGGGCATCCCATTCTGTGACTACACCAGCCTCTATTTACTGCTGTAACCCTTTGCACTTATTCTAATAGAAATTTGGCCTGATAAAGACACTTTTGCTGTGCATAGTACTACTGCTCACAGGTGCTCTGCTGTTGGGGCATCCCATTCTGTAACATACCATACCCCTCTTTATTTACGCTAAGCAGCTCTCTTATTTACACTAAGCAGGCCTGTTGGAGGCTGAGTGTTACTGCTCACTTTTGGTGTGCATTATATTCTGTTTCATATAGACCCACTGTTGCCTGGGGGTTCTTAAAATATCACCTACTACCACGCCAGTTAGACTATGTCGGGCAGACAAGTGCCTGGAAGTGAAAAGAGGCGTGGCAGAGGCCAAGATTCCGCAGGCAGAGGTCGCAGCAGACTGGGGGCCAGTAGCAGCAGGAGTCACGCTGAGAGACCTAATCTGCCAGTATCTGCTAGCGGTCGGGTCTCCACCAGTAACGCATCTGCCGTGGTAGATTGGTTGACGCGCTCATCAACAACATCATCACAACTTACGTCTGAGACCCCCAGTCTAGGGTCGGTAGGTTCCTCTGACACAACCCTGAGTTGGCATGCCCCGAGAGCAGTCCCTGTCCTCCCATTGCCTCTGTCCTACGCCGTTCCCTCCCCCAGCGACGTATCCTATGCTTTGGGTTCAGCTCCACTCTTTAGTGAGGAGGACGATCAGATAGAGGACAGTCAGCAGCTACTGCCCAGCCAAGAAATGGAGGTGGCTTCTCTAGCTAGGCAGACAAATAGTGATGTGGACACTGTCGTGGGTGCTGCGAGCGTTCCAGCTCCTGCGCCAGACACTGTTGACGATTCCACGAACATCAGTGACGTACAGCCACAACTAGTGATAATGATGATGACGATGAAGCCGATCGCACTTGGGAGCCGGGTGATGAAGGGGCTTCATCGTCATCATCAGGAGAAGAGGGGCGCAGGTTGCCCCAGAGTCAGCAGCTGAGGCAGCAAGGTGGTAGCAGTCAGCATGGGGGCAGAATTCCAAAGGCTGGAGCCGGCCGGGGCCGGGGCCGGGGTAGAGCACCTGCTGTGTGGCATTCTACCTTATTGGGAGGTAGTGGAGCAGGGGTTCCTGGAGTTGGCAACAGCAGCAGTGAATCAGTGAGGCCAGGGGGTGGGAAAAGTAGCTACTCGGCAGTGTGGCAGTTTTTCCTGAAGCATCCGCAGGAGGGTAACATGGCCACATGCAAGATATGTAGGCAAAAGGTGAAGCGTGTCCAGGGTCCAAATGTTGGCACTACGGCCCTGCGTCAACATATGATGCGTCACCATAAAGCGACCTGGGAGAACCGAGGCTCCCAAGGGGTGGTCCAGTCTGCTTCCTCACCAAGTGGCACGCCGCTCCCAATTTCTGCCAGCCAGGGCTCCAGCACCTCAGCCGAAGGCAGCTGTGCGTCATACCCATCCTCTGTCGCTCCTGCTCCTCCTCCTCCTCCAAGTCATGCATCCCGCCAGCAATCCATCAGCGAAGCCATGTCAAAGAGACAGCAGTATGCGCCCACTCATCCTACGGCGCAGAAGCTGAATGTGCTCCTGTCCAAGTTGCTGGTGCTGCAGTCGCTCCCTTTTCAGGTGGTGGACTCTGCACCTTTCAGAGAACTGATGGCTTGTGCCGAGCCGAGGTGGAGAGTCCCAAGCCGTCATTTCTTTGCCAAGAAGGCAGTACCAGCGCTGCACACTTTTGTTGAACAGAAGGTGGGCCAGTCCTTGAGCCTGTCGGTGTGTAGCAAAGTGCATGGCAGCGCCGACGTCTGGAGCTGTAACTACGGTCAGGGACAGTACATGTCGTTTACGGCCCACTGGGTGAATGTGGTCCCTTTGCAGCAGCAGCAACTTGGACGGGTCACGCCGCTTCGGCCTCCGCGCTCCCTGCCCGTTGGGCCTGTGACACCGCGCGACTCGGCCTCCTCATCCTCCGCCATCTCCTCACCCTCCACTGTAGACTCAAGTCTCAGTGCCCCTCCAGTCTACCATGTGTGCAGGGCACGGAGGTGTCACGCAGTGCTTCACATGGTTTGTCTTGGCGAACGGAGTCACACAGGGGAGGAACTGCTTAAATGTATTCATCAGGAAATCCAAACATGGCTTACTCCAAGAAAACTTAAAATGGGAATCATGGTTACCGACAATGGGAAGAACATTTTGTCTGCGCTGCGCCAAGGAAGCCTGACCCATGCCCCCTGCATGGCTCACGTCTTCAATCTGGTTGTCAAGCGGTTTCTGAAGTGTTCCCCCCATCTGCAAGACATCCTAACAAATTCAAGGAAACTTTGCATGCACTTCAGCCACTCATACACCGCCAAACACACCCTTCTTGAGCTACAGCGCCAGAACGGTATCCCCCAACATAGTCTGATTTGCGATGTTTCCACCCATTGGAATTCCACCCTTCACATGTTGGACCGATTATATGAACAGAGAAAAGCCATCACGGATTTCCTGATGATCCAAGCAGATAGGGGGACTCCCCTGTGTAACTTCGATGTCAACCAGTGGCAGCTCATACGTGACACCTGCCGTTTGCTCAGGCCCTTTGAGGAAGCCACTTTATTTGGCAGTCGGCAGGATTACGGGATGAACGACGTGATTCCACTGCTTCATGTACTACAGCACATGTTGGAAACCATGGCTGGTCAGGGCACTGGAGACATGGCGTTTACATCTTACGGCCACATGAACCCCGTTGGAGCTGAACTGGAGGAGGAGGAGGAAGAGGAGGAAGAGGAGGAGGAGTTGCCCAGCGAAACACAGTTTAGGCTTGGCGAAATGGCTGGTTTATCTAGTCAGCGGACAGGAGAGGAGGAGCAGGAGCAGCCAGAGGAGCTAGAGGTTTTTGAGGAAGGCGAGACAGAGGACCCGGGCACACCGTGGCAGTATGCAGTGGAGATGGAGACAGGTAGTCCATCCGAGTCACTTGCGCAAATGGCAGGAAGCATGCTCACGTGCTTGCGTAGTGACCCCAGAATTGTTTCCATCTGTCAGCGGGATGACTTCTGGCTGTCCACCTTATTGGACCCTCGCTTCCGGCACAAAATGGGGGCATTTTTTAAACCCACCGAGAGGGAGGACAAACTGAACTACTACAAAGACATTCTACGTAGGCAGTTGGCCGATGCCTATCTGCGCCATGGTCCATACTCTCGCAGGTCTGACTCGAGGGGACCTCTGCGCTCACCTTCCACTGCCATGGCCGCTGGGGGGGTTGGCAGGAGCAGCAGCAGCAGCTCCATCAGCAGCAGCCTCAGTCTTCAGTCGCTAATGAGTAGCTTTCTACACCCGCATAGTGAGGCTACTCATGAGCAGCAGGAAGACCTGGAGAAGGACCTGAACCAGCAGGTCATGTCATAATTTGACATGACCATGCCAGCACACCTTGAGGATCCGCTGGACTTCTGGGCAGCCAAACTTGATTTGTGGCCGCAACTAGCAGAGTTTGCCCTGGAAAAGCTGTCCTGCCCGGCAAGTAGCGTGCCATCTGAGCGGGTGTTTAGTGCGGCGGGGGCCATAGTTACGGCGAGGAGAACTCGTCTGTCAACTAAAAATGTGGAGAGACTCACCTTTGTCAAAATGAATCAGGGATGGATCAGCCAGGATTTCCACCCACCAATGCCTGATGCATGCGACTAGATTCAGCATGGTGCCACGTTTTACACTTTCCAAATGGTGCAAAACATATTTATGTCTTTAGGCCAATTTTTGGGCTCCTGCTGATGCCAACTCCAGGGTGTGAATCATCCAATTTTTGGGCTCCTGAAGCCAACCCCAGGGTCTCTTTAAAGTAATGTTTGGGCTCCTGCTGCTGCTGCTGCCAACTCCAGGGTGTGATTCATCCAATTTTTGGGCTCCTGAAGCCAACTCCAGTGTCTCTTTAAAGTAATATTTGGGCTCCTGCTGCTGCTGCTGCCAACTCCAGGGTGTGATTCATCCAATTTTTGGGCTCCTGAAGCCAACTCCAGTGTCTCTTTAAAGTAATATTTGGGCTCCTGCTGCTGCTGCTGCCAACTCCAGGGTGTGATTCATCCAAATTTTGGGCTCCTGAAGCCAACCCCAGTGTCTCTTTAAAGTAATGTTTGGGCTCCTGCTGCTGCTGCCAACTCCAGGGTGTGATTCATCCAATTTTTGGGCTGCTGAAGCCAACCCCAGGGTCTCTTTAAAGTAATGTTTGGGCTCTTGCTGCTGCTGCCAACTCCAGGGTGTGATTCATCCAATTTTTGGGCTCCTAAAGCCAACCCCAGGGTCTCTTTAAAGTAATGTATGGGCTCCTGCTGCTGCTGCCAACTCCAGTGTTAGACTCTTACCTTGTCGCCGTTCCGGGTCCCGCGGCGCGCTGTTGCGTGGGCCCCAGCGGGCTTCTGCTCGGCGGTCCCCGGGTCTTCCGTCCCCTCGGCACCCCCGTGGGGTCCAGGGGCTGGCGGCACAGGACGCGGCTGATGGCCGCGTCGCAGCCCGCTCCGCGCGGCTGCGCCGGCCTGCTGGGCTTCCGGGTGGCGTGACGCTGCCTCCTCCAGGCGGGGGCGCGCCTGTCTCATATCGTGCTCGCGCGCGAGCACGTCTCTCTTATGCCTCCCGGCGGCGCTTTCTCCAGCGCGCCCGCCGGGGGCGAGTTTAAAGTGACCTATCGGTGGCTGGATCCTGGGATCGGACCCAGGGACTGGTCGGCCTGTCTGGCCTGGGCCGTCCAGCTCCTGGGACCGATCCCATTTAGTTTATATGCACCAATCATTGTCCTTCCCTCCAATTGCCCCCTTCCCTATTGGCCAGCATTCCCTATAAGGTTTTCCTGCTCCATCATCCCAGTGCCCGTTATAGCCTCTGGGTTCTGGATGTGCGTTGCAGTGTCTTTTGTGATTATTTGGCTTTTGGACCTCGACTACCCTTGCTTGCTGCCTGCCCTGACCTTTCGCTTTGCCTGACCACGTTTTTGCCTGACCCCTCTGATACCTCGCACCGTGACCTCCTGGATTTGACCTCGGCTCGTCTTGACCACCCCTTCGTTACCTCCTTCGGATACCACGCCCCGTGACCTCCTGGTTCGACCTCGGCCTGTATTTCGGACTTCTGCCATCCGGCATCCTCATTCGGGATTCCCTGCCAAACATCTATCTGCGCCTTAAGCCGGTATCCTTTGCGCCTTATAAGTCCTGGGGGCAACCGACTGGGAGAGGCATTACCCGCGTCTCCTACAAGCGGGGGCTTGTCTATAGGCAGAAGAGGCGGCGGAGATTGGGGGATACCAGCTCAAGACAGACGGGTGTTCGGTACAGTCCTGACATTATAACGGGCCAACAAGAATGGACCAAATCCTGGAACAGGTGCAAGCCTTAACAGCGGCGGTGGAGCACCTGGCTCATCGGGTTGCGGCCCAGGAGAACCGTCCTGCTCCTAACGTCCCCAGTCCTCAGGGGACTCCGGCCGCAATGTTTGTGGAACCTAAGATCCCACTTCCTGAAAAATTCCACGGCGACAGGGCAAAATTTGCCAACTTCCGGGACTCTTGTAAATTGTACTTCCAGCTCCGTCCTGTCTCCTCAGGGTCACAAGAGCAGAGGGTCGGCTTGATTGTCTCCCTCCTTCAAGGAGATCCTCAATCCTGGGCCTTCAGCTTATCAGCTCAGGACCCAATCCGTCTCTCTGTGGATAGTTTTTTTTCTGCGATGGCGGTTCTTTATGATGATTCCGATAAAGGGGCCACAGCTGATGCCAAGTTACGTACTCTTCGCCAGGGACGCCGTCCGGCCGAAGATTATTGCTCAGAATTCCGTCGCTGGGCGGTAGATTCTCGCTGGAACAATCCTGCCCTCTGCGGCCAATTCCGGCTAGGATTGGCTGATACCATCAAGGACACCTTGGTGAATTACCCGGAACCTCAGACCCTAGACGAGTTAATGCACCTTGCCATCCGCATTGATCGTCGGCTTCGGGAAAGACGCCAAGAAAAAGGGTCGCATGCTGAGACAGCTTCAAGGTCTGAGGTCCCAATTGTACAACCTTTGGAAGAGCCCATGCAACTAGGTGCCACAAGGCTCACCGAAGTCGAGAGACGACGACGCTTATCCGAAGGGCTTTGTCTGTACTGTGGTGGAACCGGCCATATGGTCAGACTATGCCCAAAGAAGCCGTTGGGAAACTCCAGAGCCTAGGGGGTTTCGAGGGGGCCCTCCTAGGCTGTAAGGTATCACCTCAAGTATCGTCTCCAGTTCTTATTCCAGTTCAGATTAAGATTAATTTTAAGTTTTTGAATCTAAAGGCTCTCCTAGATTCAGGAGCAGCTGGGAACTTTCTAGACTCTGAGCTAGCGCAGAGTCTAGGAATTATGATCCAGCCCTTGCCGACTCCCATCCGGGTTTCAGCCATTGATGGCACTCCAGTGGCCGGGGGTTTAGTTCGGTCCCGAACCCCTCCTATACAGTTCAAAGTGGGAGCCAATCATTCTGAAGTTATCAGTTTCTTGGTATTGAGTATGCCTAGTACCCCTTTAATCTTGGGATTGCCATGGCTGCAGGAGCACAATCCCCAAATTGATGGGGTCTCAGGGCAAATCACTAAGTGGGGACGCCAGTGTTTTCAGAGCTGTTTAGAATTTCCACTCAGGGTTGCGCATCTAGCCCCGGTTGGAGTCCCCACTCCGTACCTAGAGTTTGCTGACGTCTTTTCTGAAAGGGCGGCAGACAAACTTCCTCCCCATAGACCATGGGATTGCCCTATTGAACTTCTCCCCGGCACCATGCCTCCCAGAGGGAGAATATTTAATTTGACCCGAGCGGAAACCCTCGCCATGCGGGAATATATTGCCGAGAACTTAGAGAAAGGATTTATCCGGCCATCATCTTCCCCGGCAGGGGCAGGGTTTTTTTTCGTGGAAAAGAAAGATGGGGGACTCCGCCCCTGTATTGATTATCGGGGTTTAAATAACATCACTGTAAAGAATAAGTATCCCCTACCACTTATTGAGGGACTATTTACACAGGTGGTTGGGGCGCAGGTCTTTTCTAAACTCGATCTCCGGGGGGCCTATAACCTCATTAGGATTAGGCAGGGGGACGAGTGGAAGACGGCCTTCAATACCCTTGAAGGGCATTATGAGTATTTAGTAATGCCTTTCGGCCTGTGCAATGCCCCCGCGGTCTTTCAAAGTTTCGTTAACGAAATTTTTAGGGACTATCTTCAGTATTTAATTGACTGGAAGGGGTACGGCCCGGAAGAAAGATCTTGGGTTCCGGCCAGAGAGGTTCATGCGCAGAATCTGGTGAAGAGATTTCATAAGGAGAATCCATTGAAACCCAGCTTGGAGGGTCCAGTGGCCCCTCCTCAGGGGGGGGGTAATGTTAGACTCTTACCTTGTCGCCGTTCCGGGTCCCGCGGCGCGCTGTTGCGTGGGCCCCAGCGGGCTTCTGCTCGGCGGTCCCCGGGTCTTCCGTCCCCTCGGCACCCCCATGGGGTCCAGGGGCTGGCGGCACAGGACGCGGCTGATGGCCGCGTCGCAGCCCGCTCCGCGCGGCTGCGCCGGCCTGCTGGGCTTCCGGGTGGCGTGACGCTGCCTCCTCCAGGCGGGGGCGCGCCTGTCTCATATCGTGCTCGCGCGCGCGTGCGAGCACGTCTCTCTTATGCCTCCCGGCGGCGCTTTCTCCAGCGCGCCCGCGGGGGCGAGTTTAAAGTGACCTATCGGCGGCTGGATCCTGGGATCGGACCCAGGGACTGGTCGGCCTGTCTGGCCTGGGCCGTCCAGCTCCTGGGACCGATCCCATTTAGTTTATATGCACCAATCATTGTCCTTCCCTCCAATTGCCCCCTTCCCTATTGGCCAGCATTCCCTATAAGGTTTTCCTGCTCCATCATCCCAGTGCCCGTTATAGCCTCTGGGTTCTGGATGTGCGTTGCAGTGTCTTTTGTGATTATTTGGCTTTTGGACCTCGACTACCCTTGCTTGCTGCCTGCCCTGACCTTTCGCTTTGCCTGACCACGTTTTTGCCTGACCCCTCTGATACCTCGCACCGTGACCTCCTGGATTTGACCTCGGCTCGTCTTGACCACCCCTTCGTTACCTCCTTCGGATACCACGCCCCGTGACCTCCTGGTTCGACCTCGGCCTGTATTTCGGACTTCTGCCATCCGGCATCCTCATTCGGGATTCCCTGCCAAACATCTATCTTCGCCTTAAGCCGGTATCCTTTGCGCCTTATAAGTCCTGGGGGCAACCGACTGGGAGAGGCATTACCCGCGTCTCCTACAAGCGGGGGCTTGTCTATAGGCAGAAGAGGCGGCGGAGATTGGGGGATACCAGCTCAAGACAGACGGGTGTTCGGTACAGTCCTGACATCCAGGGTGTGATTCATCCAATTTTTGGGCTCCTGAAGCCAACCCCAGGGTCTCTTTAAAGTAATGTTTGGGCTCCTGCTGCTGCTGCTGCCAACTCCAGGGTGTGATTCATCCAATTTTTGGGCTCCTGAAGCCAACTCCAGTGTCTCTTTAAAGTTATATTTGGGCTCCTGCTGCTGCTGCTGCCAACTCCAGGGTGTGATTCATCCAATTTTTGGGCTCCTGAAGCCAACCCCAGGGTCTCTTTAAAGTAATGTTTGGGCTCCTGCTGCTGCTGCCAACTCCAGGGTGTGATTCATCCAAATTTTGGGCTCCTGAAGCCAACTCCAGTGTCTCTTTAAAGTAATATTTGGGCTCCTGCTGCTGCTGCTGCCAACTCCAGGGTGTGATTCATCCAATTTTTGGGCTCCTGAAGCCAACCCCAGGGTCTCTTTAAAGTAATGTTTGGGCTCCTGCTGCTGCCAACTTCAGGGTGTGATTCATCCAATTTTTGGGCTCCTGAAGCCAACTCCAGTGTCTCTTTAAAGTAATGTTTGGGCTCCTGCTGCTGCTGCCAACTCCAGGGTGTGATTCATCCAATTTTTGGGCTCCTTAAGCCAACTCCAGTGTCTCTTTAAAGTAATGTTTGGGCTCCTGCTGCTGCCAACTCCAGGGTGTGATTCATCCAATTTTTGGGCTCCTGAAGCCAACCCCAGGGTCTCTTTAAAGTAATGTTTGGGCTCCTGCTGCTGCTGCCAACTCCAGGGTGTGGTTCATCCAATTTTTGGGCTCCTGAAGCCAACTCCAGTGTCTCTTTAAAGTAATGTTTGGGCTCCTGCTGCTGCTGCTGCCAACTCCTGGGTGTGATTCATCCAATTTTTGGGCTCCTGAAGCCAACCCCAGGGTCTCTTTAAAGTAATGTTTGGGCTCCTGCTGCTGCTGCCAACTCCAGGGTGTGATTCATCCAATTTTTGGGCTCCTGAAGCCAACTCCAGTGTCTCTTTAACGTAATATTTGGGCTCCTGCTGCTGCTGCTGCCAACTCCAGGGTGTGATTCATCCAATTTTTGGGCTCCTGAAGCCAACTCCAGTGTCTCTTTAAAGTAATGTTTGGGCTCCTGCTGCTGCTGCTGCCAACTCCAGGGTGTGATTCATCCAAT
The DNA here is from genome assembly GCA_027917425.1 of Gastrophryne carolinensis. Lineage (NCBI taxonomy): Eukaryota > Metazoa > Chordata > Amphibia > Anura > Microhylidae > Gastrophryne > Gastrophryne carolinensis. The sequence continues at coordinate 529,646,790 of CM051235.1, read as the reverse complement.
TTTTGGGCTCCTGAAGCCAACCCCAGGGTCTCTTTAAAGTAATGTTTGGGCTCCTGCTGCTGCTGCTGCCAACTTCAGGGTGTGATTCATCCAATTTTTGGGCTCCTGAAGCCAACTCCAGTGTCTCTTTAAAGTAATATTTGGGCTCCTGCTGCTGCTGCTGCCAACTCCAGGGTGTGATTCATCCAATTTTTGGGCTCCTGAAGCCAACTCCAGTGTCTCTTTAAAGTAATGTTTGGGCTCCTGCTGCTGCTGCTGCCAACTCCAGGGTGTGATTCATCCAATTTTTGGGCTCCTGAAGCCAACCCCAGGGTCTCTTTAAAGTAATGTTTGGGCTCCTGCTGCTGCTGCCAACTCCAGGGTGTGATTCATCTAATTTTTGGGCTCCTGAAGCCAACTCCAGTGTCTCTTTAAAGTAATATTTGGGCTCCTGCTGCTGCTGCTGCTGCCAACTCCAGGGTGTGATTCATCCAATTTTTGGGCTCCTGAAGCCAACTCCAGTGTCTCTTTAAAGTAATATTTGGGCTCCTGCTGCTGCTGCTGCCAACTCCGGGGTGTGATTCATCCAATTTTTGGGCTCCTTAAGCCAACCCCAGTGTCTCTTTAAAGTAATGTTTTGGCTCCTGCTGCTGCTGCCAACTCCAGGGTGTGATTCATCCAATTTTTGGGCTCCTGAAGCCAACCCCAGGGTCTCTTTAAAGTAATGTTTGGGCTCCTGCTGCTGCTGCTGCCAACTCCAGGGTGTGATTCATCCAATTTTTGGGCTCCTGAAGCCAACCCCAGGGTCTCTTTAAAGTAATGTTTGGGCTCCTGCTGCTGCTGCTGCCAACTCCAGGGTGTGATTCATCCAATTTTTGGGCTCCTGAAGCCAACTCCAGTGTCTCTTTAAAGTAATATTTGGGCTCCTGCTGCTGCCAACTCCAGGGTGTGATTCATCCAATTTTTGGGCTCCTGAAGCCAACTCCAGTGTCTCTTTAAAGTAATATTTGGGCTCCTGCTGCTGCCAACTCCAGGGTGTGATTCATCCAATTTTTGGGCTCCTGAAGCCCACCCCAGGGTCTCTTTAAAGTAATGTTTGGGCTCCTGCTGCTGCTGCCAACTCCAGGGTGTGATTCATCCAATTTTTGGGCTCCTGAAGCCAACTCCAGTGTCTCTTTAAAGTAATATTTGGGCTCCTGCTGCTGCTGCTGCCAACTCCAGGGTGTGATTCATCCAATTTTTGGGCTCCTGAAGCAAACTCCAGTGTCTCTTTAAAGTAACGTTTGGGCTCCTGCTGCTGCTGCTGCCAACTCCAGGGTGTGAATCATCCAATTTTTGGGCTCCTGAAGCCAACCCCAGGGTCTCTTTAAAGTAATGTTTGGGCTCCTGCTGCTGCTGCCAACTCCAGGGTGTGATTCATCCAATTTTTGGGCTCCTGAAGCCAACTCCAGTGTCTCTTTAAAGTAATGTTTGGGCTCCTGCTGCTGCTGCTGCCAACTCCAGGGTGTGATTCATCCAATTTTTGGGCTCCTGAAGCCAACTCCAGTGTCTCTTTAAAGTAATGTTTGGGCTCCTACTGCTGCTGCTGCCAACTCCAGGGTGTGATTCATCCAATTTTTGGGCTCCTGAAGCCAACCCCAGGATCTCTTTAAGGTAATGTTTGGGCTCCTGCTGCTGCTGCTGCCAACTCCAGGGTGTGATTCATCCAATTTTTGGGCTCCTGAAGCCAACTCCAGTGTCTCTTTAAAGTAATATTTGGGCTCCTGCTGCTGCCAACTCCAGGGTGTGCTTCATCCAATTTTTGGGCTCCTGAAGCCAACCCCAGGGTCTCTTTAAAGTAATGTTTGGGCTCCTGCTGCTGCTGCCAACTCCAGGGTGTGATTCATCCAATTTTTGGGCTCCTGAAGCCAACTCCAGTGTCTCTTTAAAGTAATGTTTGGGCTCCTGCTGCTGCTGCTGCCAACTCCAGGGTGTGATTCATCCAATTTTTGGGCTCCTGAAGCCAACTCCAGTGTCTCTTTAAAGTAATGTTTGGGCTCCTGCTGCTGCTGCTGCCAACTCCAGGGTGTGATTCATCCAATTTTTGGGCTCCTGAAGCCAACCCCAGGATCTCTTTAAGGTAATGTTTGGGCTCCTGCTGCTGCTGCCAACTCCAGGGTGTGATTCATCCAATTTTTGGGCTCCTGAAGCCAACTCCAGTGTCTCTTTAAAGTAATATTTGGGCTCCTGCTGCTGCCAACTCCAGGGTGTGCTTCATCCAATTTTTGGGCTCCTGAAGCCAACTCCAGTGTCTCTTTAAAGTAATATTTGGGCTCCTGCTGCTGCCAACTCCAGGGTGTGATTCATCCAATTTTTGGGCTCCTGAAGCCAACCCCAGGGTCTCTTTAAAGTAATGTTTGGGCTCCTGCTGCTGCTGCTTGAAACTCCAGGGTGTGTCAGTCAATTTTTGGGCTCCTGCTGCTGCCAACTCCAGTGTCTCTTTCAGCCAATGTTTGGGCTCCTGCTGCTGCTTGCAACTCCAGGGTGTGATTCATCCAATTTTTGGGCTCCTGCTGCTGCCAACTCCAGTGTCTCTTTAAAGCAATGTTTGGGCTCCTGCCCCTCATAGTGATGCCACTTCAACTCTCTGCAATTGTGCCGCTCTGCGATTCTATTAGCGATGCCTCTGATCTGCATGTGATATTTATTCAAAGTATTATTTAACTAACCCAGCACGCATCCTGTGCGTGTTACAGCAGGGCAGAATGGTTTACAACCCTATTGAGGCTCTAGGAGGCTCAGAAATAGCCGTTTTTAATAGCGATTCGTCGCGAATAAATTCGGGTCGAAACGATTTTTGTCGGAAAATTCGGCGAATCAGTCGAATCAAATTTTTCAAAAGTTCGCTCATCTCTAGACACCGCCTTTGTGTATAGACTCTTAAAGGGACTGCAAACCCACTTAACAAACAGGTACTTTCCTTCTCTTTCTCACAGCTCCCGGCCCCTTCACCACCCAGAAACCTCCAGATTTCAAAAAATGGGGCTCCAGGTGTTCCAGCCCCTCACATCAGTCAGAGTGACTCTGTACGTTCTCTCCATTCACTACAATGTAGGGGGCATGCCTGGCAACCCCCCTTATTGCAATAAATGGAAAGGGCTGGGCACAGGGACTGTGACATGGGCAGGGAGCAGCAGGGCCACCAACTTTTTTGTCCTCAGCCCTACACAGCCAGCTTCCCCCTGTCCTCCCAGCTGTCCCCAAAACTAACTTTAAATTGGTGGGACTGGGTTCTCATAAACCAGAAGTTTTCTTAGTGGCAGACCAGCCGGGAGCTGCTGTGGGTGGGTGAGAAGGTAAGTGCTTGTCCGTTTTTTGGGGAGTTTACAGTCTAGTTAATAATATGTATTACAGTTGCATGCCATATACTAATACTTTACAATGTATGTGTACATACATTGTACAATACAATGTATGTACACATTATATGTGTGTCGAGGGGCTTATGGAATGTGATGAGGGGAGGCTTATGGAGTATGTGTGTACCATAGGGTAGGTGGGCTGCCAAATCTATGTGTTTGTAGGGGGTCTCATGGAGTGTGTGTGTGTGTCTGAAGGAGGTGGACTGCCAAATCTGTGTATGTGGGGGCTCATGGAGTGTGCGTTGTGTGTGTGCGCCTCTGAAAACAAATATGCATATCCACCCCCCAGGCCTATCCTCCTTATGCCTCAAAAATAAGCAAAGAGCATGCAATTTATCTCCTAGTCTGCAAATATTATTGAGAATGTAAACAAATTCCTACCCCCAGCCACCAAGAATAGAGTGGGGAAGCGAAACCTCACCCAGGGTGAGAGAGGATTCCTCAAAAATGAATATGTAAGCATGGGTTGATACCCCCAAAACTAGTTAAAAACTCAGATCACAAGCAGACCCCCCCCCTCCAAACTAGAGTTAAAAGAGGACATCGGACTTATAATATTATACTTATAATAATATCGGTGATTCCCCCCCCCATTGGGACCTGCTTAACTTTTTGATGTTAAGTGTTGACATCCGGCTGCTTCAGGGCCCGATCCTCTGCCTCTCCCACTGGCTTAAGCGTCACTACTTGGCAGCCTGGCTTTATCCACATTCTTCAAAGTTCAGCGATGCTCTGCAAAGTCTCATGTGCACTGCACAGGTGCGCAGGTGCGAGATCATGGGCCGCGAGCAGTGCCTGATGGGATACAAGATGGCATTGCCCGTTGTGAAGTCACCCGCAATCCGAGGGACCCAGAAGATGGATGCCCAGGCGAGGTGAGTACAAAATGCCCAAAGCTGAAACCTCTTTAAAGAACAGAGCAAGTTGAGAAGGGCACTCACTTTTTTAGCCTTCATCACCTGGAGCTCAGGAAAAGCCACATTACCTGAGGCACATAGTGGATGGAGACCTGAATACAGGATAAAATAACACTTCACCAGCCTCAGTCTTCAGCCTTATCTGTGACCCACCACAAAGAATCTAGCATGGATGTAGATAAGACACATACATTATGCTGCTACCCTAACCAGCATCTTCTAAAATGATGGATTGTCTGTGCTGGGTGGAATAATGTGCCTTTGATTGTCTGGTACCCGGGTACCCAGACCAAAAGTCTTGCATTTTCTTTCTTTTGGAAAGTTAAGAACTTTGTTGTTGGTATGCCTGCTTTGTGTGCCATTTTTTATGATCTGGTATATGGTTACAAATAGGTGGTAGAAAGATGGTATTTACTATCCAATATACAGATATGGGTGAATGTGGGCTCCACCCTACCCAAGTCCACAACTACAACTGACAAAATACGTGGCTTGTTATAACAGGGCTGTGAAGCCTCATGGAAAGGTTGTGTTATCGATTTCTTAACCTTGGATGATGACCTGACAGATATTTTCCTGTGTCAAAGCACTTTGAAGATTCGCCTGTCAGACCAAAAGTTGCCCAGGTATAGCTAAAGCTAGTAAGTGTGATTTTGTATTGTTTTCTTTTACTGCTGAAATTTTCTATTAATTTGGTGAATTATAATGAATATGGTCAAGTAGGTAGCATTGTAAATGGGCTCCTGGACCTCAAGTAGATTTCAAATAAATGTTAAAAACTTACAGGTCTGTAGTTACCAGGTCAAGCGTGAGGCCCACTTTTTAAAAAACATACGGTAGGTACTATAATGCTATATGCAAAACTATTAATATCACTCCAGCATGAAGCGTGCATGTTCTAAGACAATTCAAGTTACCAGGGATAAAAAAGGACACAATTCAGCTCCCCGAGAGCCCATGGGTGTAATAATCTGGTCTAGGTGCTTTATTTTATATAACCTTTTCTTAAGTATATCAATAGTAAGCCTCTGTCGGGATAGGGGCTGTGAGAGTTTCACTATTTTGTTGCATTTTAACACAGTTTGTATACAAAGCGTTAAGAACTCAGTTCTGTCTTATGTGTGCCCTCAGTCACCAGCTAATTAGTCAGAAACACGGACAACTCCACAAACACTCTTATTGTATATCCTTATACTTAAAAGTATCCACAACACACATCATCTGATTACACAAAAAATTGCTAAATAAATATATTGCTATACAAAACAGAATGCCCCGAAATGCATGTACAATGTAATTAAGCAATACGTTTAATGCAACAGATAAACATTAACAGAGCATCAGTGCAGTGGTATAATTTATTATAAAGTTATGGCAGCCAGGAGACTGAGCATCCAAGATTTACCCAAACGTGTCACAGCTCAGCCATATGCTGCTTCATCCTCAGTCACCAGGAAAGTCTGTTACTGTATTGGGTTGAAACCTTTTAGATTTATAGTCCACAGGTACAAATTGTACACCTTGAGGTCAAAAAAATCCAAATCACTTTAGATGAAAAAATTTAAAAAAGTGTACTATTTACACCTAGAGCGGTATCACCCCCCAGTTAGTAATAGTAATAAGTGCTAATTATTTGGTGAAATAAGTGTAGCAAATCCCAGGATTTAGATTTTCCTGGTTTTTGTTCCATTCCCCAGGGGCATCCCGCTGTGTGAAACCCCCTAGCTTTTTTTTGTAGTAATAAGTATTGAGGGATACCCGGTATAACTTCCTATTGGGTTTTATCACATTTCACGTATATACAATAAATTTCATCCATTACACGATTACATAAATTAAGTATATATAATTTAATGTATTAATGCATAGGTGCTGCATGCAATGGAGCCTAGTTTTTAGTATCCTTAGCCGTATCCAGTAAACAGGTAGACCAGGTTAGTGTGCAAATATGTATTATATGGGTATATGAAAGTAATCCTATATATTAGGTTGTTATTGGTAAATTAAAAGACCTATACTATATACTAAATACTAGGCTCCATTGCATGCAGCACCTATACATTAATACATTATTTTATGTAGACTTAATTTACATCACTGTTTCAACCCATGCATTGAACAGATTAATCTTCCAAGAAAGTCCAGTAACAGGGTGAAATGAGAAGACTCAACATCTTTATACTTATTGCCATACTGAAAGTTGCATACTGCTGTTGTGTGACTTCTCTACACGGGGAGGCCGATTCAGTAATAGCGCCAGGTAGCGACAGTTGAGCGACTGTAGCAGTATTTTCACAGTGCCCGCTAGTAGTCGCTGTGCTTGGCCGTTGTTCGGTTGTTGATAGCGACTCAGTCGGTGTGCACTAATGTTGAATATTGGGTGAGGAGTCGCTATTTGACAGGTTCCGCGCTGTATGGGAGCTCATGATAGCGAATGGCCATAGCGACCGGCTCCCACCATATTCATTAACAAATCCCGCTCAAAAAATTCTCGCACTGTGAAATGCTTGTTTAAACCCCAGAGCGCTGGCGGCGATGGGTTAAAAGTAGTTTTCTAACCCCCAAACAACCATATTTTTGGAAACCAAAAAAAACAAGTTTTTAAAAACATTTTGTAATATGAATACATTAATATCAGACCTGTAATATCAATTTCAGAATTTTTGACATTAAAAAAAAAAAAAAAAAAAATTAATAACAATTAATTATGAATATTTAAAGATTGTTCCATTTAAATGCATTGGAGAGCGCCAGGTAGCGAGAGGTCATACCTGTCGCTGTTCAAGGTCGGTCGCTGGCGCTGTGGGGTGAGGCTGGAATAATGATGAATGAGTCGCTATCTGTCGCTATCTCAGTCGCTAAGCAGGATCGGCTTGATAAATGTGTGATTGTAGTGGGGAGCCGGCGTTCTCGTGGCGGTGACCGTCATTACCGATCGCTCACCAGTCGCTACCTGGCGCTATCCCTTGTTAAATTAGGGCCTTGGTCCCTTCTATGGTCTCTGTGTGCAATGTAATCTCTGTGTGCGGATTTTTAAACAGTCAAAAATGTCCACTAGTCCGGTTTTGGGACTTTGCTGGGGGTAGCAATTTGTAAGGTAAGATTTTGTCTTTTATCTGGCTTTACAGCGTTGGCCAGGGGAGACTGGTACTCGGGTTACTCGGGATGCCCAGCTGGATAGAAACAATCACTGGGAATCACTGGGAAAGTGAAAATCTTTGTGTTGGTAGTTTTCTAAAAGAAACATGAGAAAGATAAAAAAACAATCGGGTATTATTAACCCTTGAAGTGCAGTACCTGTCACATTACAGATTCAGCACTGTGCAAAATATATTCTGACATCTCCTGCTTTTCATTTATTTTTAACTGGAATGATTTCAATGAAAATTCTTTTTATAGCTGTAAAACTTTCCCTGTGTGCATTGTACTAAATGAATGCAATTGTGACAGAAGTGGCACTTGCCCACCCTGCCACTTCTTTAGCCAAACTCCCTCTGCAGAGAAAAATAAGGGTTTGACATTTGGGTGAATAGGAGATCTGATCATGGATCACAGCAAACTGACTGGCAGAGAAAGAGGAGGCTGGCTTTTTGCCAAAAAATACATAGAAACGACAGAGTAGGTTCAGTGCTTAACCAGCACTGCCCTGCCAATGTTGTATCCTATGTTTTTCATATCACGGTAATCACTCTAAGCATTGTCTAAGCAAGGTCAGGAAGGCACAAAGTAAAAGTGAGTACCACGTTTTGGGGTACTAGCTCTTTAAAGTGGACCAAAACCCACTGAACTTGTGAATTACATTTGGCCAAAGCCCCTGACGATATTCCCTGTAGAACTAGAAATTCTCCGGCTTTTTATGTAATCCAGGAACACTATTTTTTTTTTTGCTGTCCCTCTCTGTAAGATGGCAGGCAATCAGTCATTGCATATGTGTGGCAAAGACATCATTGCCACGCACTACAGTGACAATGAATGGAGGAGGCAGGTCTTTACAGCTAAAACAGGCTACATTATCCGTGGTTACAGTGAAGCTGGAGCAGTGAAAATTCCAAAAGGTAATCCTCATGGGGGGAGCAATTCAGGGGATGCTAGTTAATGGGAGGTTTTGGACCGCTTTAAGAGTTTGCTGGTAAGTTGCTCCATAGACTGTAGTACCCTGGAGTTGGCACATCTAGAGCATCTGGAAGTTTAGTCAAGAAGACATACAAACAGGTTGATAAATGAATCCACATCTCAAATTCAAAGTGCAACATTAGTTAGCAACCAGCACATGTGTTGTTTACTGCGGATCAACACCTGGGGTTTTGACTATCCCGGGTTTTGTTCCTTGCCGCCGGGCATGTTAATTTAGGATGTTCTGCTGTGGGAAACCCCCCAGTTCGCCTGTAAAAACTCACCTCTTCGCATCCAAGGGCGCACGGCCGGGCTCTCGTCCAATCAGAGTCATTTGCTGTAGATACGTAATGTTCGGCAAACGCCTCTGTATATTGTGAGTGTGAGCGCCCGCATCCCCTGCAGCAGTGTTCACACAATGGCTTAATGTTATACTTTATAGTCCCTTGCTTAGTCACTAGCCACCATCTGTAGTCTCCAACATCTCCTGACTTGACTACAACAACACACTTCTCCTGCAAATACTGGCACCTCTCCAATCTATTCTCAACTCTCCTCCATCACCTCTATTCCTGCTTTTCCAGTGGTTTTCTTTCTGTCAAATCCTACACTGGCTGCCAATATCTTAAAGAATTCTAACCTACAAAGCTATCTAACACCTAACCCCCTCCTACATTTCATTGCTAGTCCCCACAACCCAAATGCAGCTCCTGAACTGGCCGTGACCTCCATGCTGTGCTCAACCCCAGAGGCGTAACTTGTGGGAGTGTGACCACACTGGGGCCAGAAAGTCAGGGGGAGCCCCGTCATTGTTGCTTCTTCAACTTATATATAATACTTGTGCTAACTTGGCATCATTCACATAAAGGAAGCACCATTTGTCTCTATAAGCCTATAATCTGGTCTAACCAAACCACTTTACAGTCTTTTCACCCTTCAGAGCACTTGCTAACATGTTTAATACATAGTCTTTGTGACCCAACCTCTTGTATCCACCCTCATCCTTTAGCTTTTAAGTTTGCAAGGGCAGAGATCTCTCTTCTAATGTACTCCTGTATCAGTGTGTTTTGTTGTATCTGACTCACATTCGTGGTCAAATTTACATGCGACTCATAATGCCCTGTGTAATTTAAGTATGCTACTTGTCCCACCCTCCTGTAATCTATACTTTGTACAATGCCAAATAATATGATGGCGCTTAATAAATAAACAATAATAAAAAACAGACTTTTTACTAACCAGGGTTTTGTTCCTCTCCAGCTGTGTGAAAGCCCCTGAAACATCATAAAAACCCACCTTTTCTCATGGCAAACCTCAGAGTGGCTTACCAAAGATTTTTTAGAGGTATTGGTTGCCATTGTATGCTTGTGCACAAATAGGAATTGTACCTCCACATTTAACCCATTTGTGCAGTAAGCTGGAGCCCTGATTGTGCCCAGGGAGCAGTTGGGGGATGGGTGCCTTGCTCAGGAGCACTTCAGTCATGTCCCATGGCAGGGGAACTGAAACTGGAACCCTTTATTTGCAAGGCCTGCTTCCTTAAACCGGACCAACAGCCTGGCACAGTTGGAAAAGAAAGGTAGTGACCATTTTGGAGCTTTGTCTCCCAGCTGACATAACTGAAATGCGCAGTAACAGGAAGCCCAGCATGACTTCCTGTTTGCAGGTAGCCTGCAAGCGCATGAGCAGTCATCTTATTTTTAAAATTTATCTCAGCAGGCATTATAAAAAGGTAAATGAGTCTTTGTGTGCAGCAATATAAATTGCCCTGGGGAGGGATGCATATGAGCACTGTTTGTTGTGTTGGTCTGATTTCATTCATTTTTGACTGATGGTCTGCTTTGAGGCCCCGGCTGCCCTTTAATGAATAATGCAAGAGCCACTGGCCACACCTCGCACCCTATGGACTCTAGACCGGTGACAGATTGGGAAATACTGTGACACTATTGAAGAGAATTAGAGTCACATTTTGCCCTGACCACCCTCAGAAAACACAAAAGACACATGTTAATCAAATAATGAGTTCAAGTAAAAAAGTTTTACGTGCATTACTAAATCTAGGCTGCATAAATACCAAAGCTCTATTTTCAGATTCTGATAACAGCTCTTAAAGTAAAAGGTACCTGTGATCATGTGACTTTATATTCAGATAAGAAGGTAAACCAGATAGGTAACAACAGGCAACAACAGGAATAAGGCAGTAAGCAGCTCACATGATGCCTGTCCCATATGCCTCTCCTTTATTTCCAGCATAAGAATAGATTTTTTAAAATAACCCTATCGGTTATGCTAAAGAATTGGCCAATTCTGCATAGCCCATAAGGTGCTGTTGTTTCCAAGCTTTGAAACAAATATCTTGACCTCATTGGAAAATGATGTACCTGACCTGTAAAAATGGCCATCACAGCGGTAGGTGATTTCTTGAGAAAAGTTAGAAAATTATTTACACAATAATTTTTAGTGTGTTTAAGTTAAAAAGCTCACTCAAATGTAAACTTCAGTTCACACCCAAAAGCACACCCAATAATAAACTTTCTTCCCCAGACCTGAATGCGATGTGGCTTAACTGTACAAATTACAGAAATGAACAGAATTACAAACAATTCCAAAAAACCCAACATATATGCTATTTGGATGGATAATCTAACTACATAACATCACTATTAGATTTCTGATCAACTGAATTCCAAGTTTCATGTTCTGAACACAAGTACATGGCAAACAGCATGCCTGTATATTTAAACATTGCAACACGCAGTTACCGGCAGCCCAGTGATTTCTCAATCTGCGAGTTTTCCTGTAAAACTTGTTGCAAATATTTACACAGAGCAAAGGTATTTCTCCAGGTCATTTTTAATCAATAAATAAATGTTTTTTGGTAAAGGATATCACTATATATACTTAGGGCCTTATTTATCAAGGGATAGCGCCAGGTAGTGTCTCACTAGCGCCAGGTATCGCCAGCTATTGCCAGCTATCGTCGGCTACCGACTCCAGAACGCCAGGCTGCGAACACAATCACGCATTTATCACGCTAAATGAGGCTAGCGCCGGCGAAAGCGTCGGCTAGCGACGGATTCATCATGTAGCGGACAGCAACGAACAGCGCCGCTGCTAATCCCAGCCCAGCGCCAGGTCAGACCTTTCGCTACCTGGCGCTCTCCCATACATTTCAATGGCAGACACTGCAATGTTTTATTTAAGTGGTTTTTGTGTTCTTGTATTTTGCCAAAAATTAAACACATGTTGTTTAGGATATGTTTGATGAATCTGTCTTGTTTTTATTGTTTTTTTGTTGAAAGATGTAATTTTTAGACTGGAATGTTGTGAGTGAAATATAAAATGCCTCTCCTCCGACAAAACACATTAGCCTCAATTTAGCTTGCTTGCAGAACACCCATGGCTTGTAAAGCTACTTTTTAGTCAGTCATGGTTGGCGCTCACGTTCGCTCAGTGAAATTGTCAGCGCCCAAGCTATTCTGCAGCCCTGTCCTTGTTGAATCTGTAGTGGTCAGTGTTTGTGCAGTCGCTGTTGTGATTCGCTATGTGGCGGCGCTAGCGTCGCTGTGCTGCGCTGTGCTGTTCATACATGTGGCTTTATGCATTTTTCCCAGAATTCACTTGCAGCGACCCCAGTCGTTCTTAATGAATACACTGTAGTTCTGAGCGTGCATATGTCCACATTCTGCAGGATTATTTCAGGCGTACAAGCTCATAACAACCCGTTATGCATTCTCCTGTGTGCCACATTATCATGTTGTTGGATAGTTATATTGTGTTATTATTTTTTTAAGGATTCAGATTGTTATTTTTAAGCAACCAGATCTGTTTTTGCTGTGACCTATGCATTACAGGATATCGAACACCCAGCTAAATCAAGCTAATAATTAATTGCGTCTTGGCCAATAGCTTGTTGTAATGCGTAAATCTACTATTACCGCCACTTAGCTTGCACATAGCGGATATTAGCTTGTTCCTGGTGCGCGGAGCGTTTTTTTTTTTTGTCGCTTTCGTCATATCCACTTCCGGTTTCCTCCTTAGCGTTTCAAAGCTAAATAAAGCTAATGATTTATAGCGCTTTGTCCAATAGCTTGTTGTAATGCGTAAATCTATTATTACCGCCACTTAGCTTGCACATAGCGGATATTAGCTTGTTCCTGGTGCGCGGAGCTTTATTTTTTATTTTTTTGTCTGTCGCTTTCGTCATATCCACTTCCGGTTTCCTCCTTTGCGTTTCAAAGCAAAATAAAGCTAATGATTTATAGCGCTTTGTCCAATAGCTTGTTGTAATGCGTAAATCTACTATTACCGCCACTTAGCTTGCACATAGCGGATAATAGCTTGTACCTGGTGCGCGGAGCGTTTTTTTTTTTTTTTTGTCTGTCGCTTTCGTCATATCCACTTCCCGTTTCCTCCTTTGCGTTTCCACCATGATGCCCAGGCGACGTGTTATGCGCCTCCCCAGCTCCTCCTCTGAATCTGGCCCCCCCCACCCCTCCCCCACCTCCTCCACCTACCTCACCTCCCCCACCTAACCCCCCTCCACCCCCTCCCCCCCTGGGCATGAGAAAAAAAAAGAAAGAGGGTGGATAGCCGCGTAAACGGCCAGGTGGTCAAAGTGAGTATGTTTAGCTTGGATTATATGTTTAATCTGTTCTCAGTATAAATGTTTAGGACATTGGTCTGATGTCATGTATTGATAAGTGTTTTTTTTTTCATTTCTCATAGGATTTCTGCATCCACCAATACGATTATGCCCGTGGGGGCAAGAAGAGAATAGCCCTGGAGGTGAAGGCCACAGTGTCCCGGTGCTTCCACACCACCCTAAGTGTCCGATCCATCATGCAAAAATGGTCGGACTTCAAGCGTCGGGACCCTGAAGGCGTGTACTGCCTATATGATGCGTACGCTTCAGGTAAGTGGAAGTTTATGCTATGTTTATACTTTTTTTGAAATAATATTCTAAGCTGTGTCCATTTTGGGTATTAATATTATTTTTTTTCATTCACCCCCTCAACACAGATAAGCGTCTCCCCTGGGGAAACGTGGGAAGGGATTCCTCCCCCGAACGAGACAGGTGGACTCGGGGGAGTCATCGGGGGAGGGTCCCTCTCGAGTGTCCTATTTAGAGGACCCAGGGGAGGAAGGGGATGACGCCCCAGAGGAGTGTGCTGCTGGGGGGCTGGCAGGATCGAGCCTCAGCTCCTCACACTCTGATTCTGAGGAGTCTCACCATCCAAGGGGCCACTCTCAAGTGGGGAGTCCAAGTGGGGTGGAAGTAGTGGACTCTCCCACACTCCCTGAAGGAGCAGGGAGTGAGAGGGAGGAGGGTGGCCCTTTGGGTGGGGGATCTTCTGAGCAGAGTGTGAGGAGCCGAGGCTCCCCGCCTCTTTCTCAGAGCCCTCCCTGGGCTTCAAGTGGCAGCTCATCCCCTGGTGAGTGCAGATTTAGTCAGTGTTAGTCTGTGACAGGTTCCATATGGCCATTTGTACTTAGCCCTTGCCATTCCTCTCTAATTTGCAGCGCATCATATAGGCGGCACCTCCAGGAGCTTTGCGCTAGGCCTTCTCCACGGGCATAGTCGTGGTAAGTGTTTGTTGTTATCCCTCACATTCCATATGTTATGACATACCTTAAAGTGGACCCACAACCATTGTTGATTGGGCTGGGAATCTATAAGCTTCCCTGCACAATCACCTCCCTCACCGTGGGCCCCCCCCCAAAAGACCACAAACTCATTACCTCATTGGGGTTTGCAATGCCGCCTCCTGCGCTCACCTCTAGATGTGTGTGCGGCCGCGCTGTCCGTTTGTGAATGGCCTGTGCGGCCGCGCGCCCTTGAGGAGTGACGCACGGAAGGCGGCGGCGGACAGTCTCTCTCTCCGATTGGTGTGCCCTGCCAAAGTGGGCCAAAACACAGGATCGTCAAAATCCGGGCTCTTGGTCCACTTTTAACATACACATGTTTCATGGTCCATAGTACAAGCTTCTTTGATAATTAACATTAACATCACAAACCCCAGTACAGTGCAATCCAACTGGCAACCACCCCTATGTTTCAGCCAACACAATGATGGTGGCTAACAAATGTGTTATTTTTGTAAGTTGTTCCGGCTAACACATGTTGCACACTAGTAAGATTCTACACTCCACTGCAAATTAGGCCTTACCATTGCACTGTAAAGGTTCTTGGCACATTATCTTTGTGTCCATGTTGCAACCATAAATAATTTACATGAACTCATGGACCAGGAAATATGCTAATGTCGGACAACATGTGTGTAACCATGCAAGCATATGTTTTTGCAGACTCCATAACCAGATGGCTGTCAAATAGTCATGTGTCATTGTCCAATTAAATTTGGGTTTCTCTTTTGCTTTCTCCTGACAGATGTGGCCACGCAGACGGAGCCGGTGACCATCACCACCACAGCTCCCGGGATGGCCAGCAGCATGGGCCCCAGCCACAGCTGCGATGGTGAGTACATCCCACTTCATATGCCTAAAGACTTTGGACCCCTATGTCTTATAGTAAATTCTGTAGACATTTACAATGTACCTTTGTGTTTTCTAAACACACATCTAGGTTACATGTGTTTGGTCAACAATCCTAAATGCATGTCTGCATGCTTGATTGTTGGCTCACATTCTTATTTTGCCCACATAGTGTTAAATTGTGGTTGTATTTGTAAAAAATGGGCCTGCTAAGGTGGTGACCTCTAATATGCTTGGCCCAACCAGTTTAATAGTTAGGAATTAGGGCCCGAGGCTTGGCTGTAACTAAACAAATAAATGCCCACACTGGGCCTTAGAGCTTAATTTATTCCCAAGAGTTCAGAGTAAATGTATGCTTGGGATGTTGTAGCCACATTTAAGCCAGCCACTAGTACTCATATAATGGTAACCCCTAAGGCCACAGTGGACAACAATTTGAAAGTGAGCATCAGCTAATTTCAGCCAATTACATAACATTGCTACATCTGTGTATGTTGAGGTCACATTCTATATATTGAATCGTGCCAACCAGCATCGCAGACTGTGGCATTGGATCCGGCGTCTTCGCCGTATGCTGCTGGCCCTGAAGAGGCGTCGTTAGGGTGGGGGGGGTTGGTTTTTAGCCGCTGTGCGGCAGAATGTTGGGCCTGTTGCCCGCCTTGGGGAATAAACATTATTTTGTATTTTTTAAATTACAGTGTGTTGTGCCTTGTCAAGCATAGTTTAACCCTTTTGTTGCCAAGCACGTAACACCTACGTGCTGGCTTGGCTGGGCCTTAAGTGCCAAGCCCGTAGGTGTTACGTGCTTGACTTTGATCGCTTCTAGTTTAAAAAATAAAAATAAAAAATACTCACCTGACCCCTTGTTGGATCCGGCCGGGTCTCCTCTTTAATTTGGTGCCATCCGATCCCCCGTGGGGGGTCGGATGGCTCCAGGAGAGCCCCCGGAATAGGCCGCCCCCCCCCCCCGCTTCTGCAGCAGCAGCTGCTAACTGTAAAAAAAAAAAAAAAATAAAAATGACATTCACTTACCTCCATGTGCGCTGGCTCCCGCTGTCCCTCCTCTTCACCTGGGGGGCCTCCGATCCCCCCCCCAGGACTTACCGATCTTCAGGAGGGAGCCTGGGAGGCTCTCTCCTCTCTTCTTCAAGATGGCGACCGCCATCTTGCCTCTAAGCCCCGCCCCCTTGGGGGCGGGGCTTATGACGTCATCCCGGTCCCGATCACCGGCTTCAGCTTTCTCAGCTTCTCAGATGCCGGTGATCGGTGCCCTGGAAGGAGGTGACAGGAGATCCTCTGATCTCCTGCCTTCTCCTTCTCTGGATGCCGATCACAGGCATCTGTCAGCTGAGCGGCGAGGGACAAGAGCTTGCAATCGAAGGTAAGTACAGTAAAAAAAAATTATTTTTTTTTAATAAAATACTTTTTTTTATTGTGTGGTGTTTTTTTTTTTACAGTTAACCCTTTGTGAGCTGGTAAGGGGTCCATGAGACCCCTTATACCAGTTCACATGGCTGGGGGGGTGGCATTGCCATTAACCCCCGCACCCCCATTACCTGCCTCCCCAAAGGCCAGGGGGGGCAGAAGAGCCCGGGCCCACATAGGCTATGTGGGCTCGTAGGCTGCAGGGTGGGGGGGCCACCAAAGCTGGCCCCCCCACTCTGTGCCTACAAGCCCCCATAGCTGGTCCCGGGCTGGTTACTTTGGGTAAGGGGGACCCCACGTCATTTTTTTTTTTGGATTTTTAAGGGTTTTTAACCCTTAAAAATCCAAAAAAAAATGGGGTCCCCCTCCCCGGGAAGGGGGACCCTATGTCATTTTTTTTTTTAATTAACCATTTGTCATCCAGCAGCTATAAAAGACTTCTGGGCAGGAAAGGGTGTCTACCTATACATATGTGGTATCGCTGTAAGCGGGAGAAATTGGGGTTTCTCACGCAATAAGATTTTATTGACAAACTTACATTTTTTATTACAAAAAAACTCTACAAATTGTAAAAAAATATATTTTTTTTATTTTTTTTCACACATTTCACCCAAAAATGTTGAGAATACACCTAAAAAACACAAACAAGACATTTCATGTTAAAGCCCAGACTCTGTTGAAAAAAACAATATATAATTTTCCTGGGAAATCCCTGGAAATCCCTTCGAAAATGACAGTTGAACATGTGTAGCGCAAAACAGTCAAACTCAGTCTGGCAACAGGGAGTGGCAAATGCTGCAGGTAGGCTGGCAGCGAAAGGGTTAAGGGTCTTCAAACACATTATTCTAAAAATGTTGGTGTACCTTTGTAGCCATTTAATGTGTAAACCATAGTAATATATGGTCAGCAATGTGTGTCATACATTTCTGGCTACATGTACATATCTAGATCTAGAGACTCATCTCTGACTGTGTTCTTAGCTATGTATTTTAAAAAACAAAATTTAGAGGTGGGGTACTCAAATTTATTTACAACAAATTAGACACATAAAAAAACAAAAAATCAATACTCTTGGCTTGGGGGCCTGGGAGGTTGTGAGTCATTGCTAGGGGTGGTGTTGGGGGCCAACAGTGCAGTAAAAAAAATAGACTGCTGTTCTATGAGCTGATGTAACAACAACAAACTTTGGTCCTGGCGCTGTAACGATTGTTCCATGGCATGTGATAGACGCTCCAGGAGTCGGTTGGTTTCGACTTGGTGACCTTGTCGTACCTCCTGGAGCTGCCGCTGCAGGTCCTCAATTTGTTGCCGAGACATCTGCACCTGAGTTTCCAATGCCGCAATGCGCTCATTAGTTCCAGCACGCGGCTGTTGGCGACTGTAGTCCTCCAGCATCTGGACCCCTAGCTCATAAAACTCAGCACTGGTCTGTGCCACACCTCCTCTTGTTCTGTGTTCAGCCTAAAAAACAAAAAGACAACATTGTAGTGAAGCTGAAACAATGCAGGTATGGCCCTGAAATTATTTTAGCCAAAGTGTAACAATCACACTTACCCTTGATTGAGCCTCTGTAGCTTGGCCACATTCAATTTGGGCAGAGGTCCCAGGTTGGGGTTCAGGTCCGGCCTCCTGCCAAAACACCAAAGAAATAACATGTTACATGTTGGTTCCTGGACTACCCACCAACATGTCAATGTGGTTATTGTTCCTCAAAAACAGCCATGTTACCTCAGTGCCATCCGCCCAAAGTAGCTCCGGGGTCTGGCTGCCAGAAAGGGGCAAATCCATATCTGAGAGATGGGGCAAGCTGGCATGTGCTAAACAGGAAAGTCATGTTAGTAGGTCAGTGGACCAAAGTCAAATGTAAGATGGATAGACTATCGAGGCCATACCTCAACAAAGTGCAAGATTACACACTAGCCAAAAGGGATCTGGTAAACTCAGATTGCTAACATGTATGTAAGAGGAAGATGAGGCAATAATTAGGCAAATAAATAACAGAGACATTGCTCAAATTACACATACCCGCCATCTCCCAGATGTCTGGAGTTGGGCCCTCACTCGAGCTTTGCCCTTTAAAATACATGTTTAAACACAAGTTGGCCTACTAAATTACCAAAAAAGCTTTGCAAAAATCCTTACTAGATAATCAAGCACAACAAACTTACCCTCATCTCTGGCAGCCTCAACGTGAAGGGCCCTTTCCGGACAGCCACTTCCGATATTCTGGCCAACTAAAAAACACAAATAATGTATCTAAATATTCCAAACACTACTCAGGTGAATGTTTGTCTTTAAATAGACCAAAAAAATGCATTGCAATCACTCTAAAAAATTTAATAATGAGCCTGGGGATGGCAAATCCACCACAAATAGGCATCTTCAAGTTGACCTAGCAAACATCTAGATTATTAGACTAACCAAATAGAACCAGTGTAACATAAACAGCATAAAGGATACATTTTTTTTTGCAATACACACCAACAGGGTCCTGTTGACCTGCAACATCGGAAGTGGGGTCCAAAGATGAAGCAGTCACTTGGCCTACAAAGAAAAAAGAGGAATGAAAGACATGCACTTGTGGTAAAGCGGCAAAAGCAAGGTTGACACATGCACTTACCGGCATCCAAAGAGTACCTTGGCTCCTGAGGAGATGCTGGTGCCAATGGCGGTGCAGCTAGGCAAATGCAAAGAAAACATTTAGCCATTGGTAATGTGCGGCACTAAATAAAGCATGCATTAAGGTGTGTGTGAGCAGCTCAATCACTAATATTCCCTAATCAAGGCCAGTGTGGCTTACACATGTATATGCAGATATATGGCCACACATCTCTGGCTTCCAACAAAGCTACACATGTTAGGGCCTTGTTAGTTAGTTGCAGAGAGGGTTAAAGTGGACGTGAAATTAGTCCGCAGGCCCATATTATTAATCCTCAACAGTGGTCCAATCTATTGTTTGAGGTGCTCCCACACCCATTTTGTCCAAAAACAAGCAGCCCCTAAATTAGTGATAAATACCTTCAATGGCAGACTGGGTTAGGCTTGAGGTTGGTTGAAGGGCAGGAGTAGTGGTGTCCTCAGCCACATCATGGACATCACCATGTGCACCTATGCATAAAGCAACAGACAGGAAAGCAAAACATTTATGAGGTATAATGTACTACTTGACATGTCCTACTGTTAGTTGGCCCAAAATAGACAAAGCAAAGCACATACATTAACATTACCAGCAAAATAAATGCATAAAAGATGTACCTTCAGTCCAACCTCTGGTGTCATCCCCAGCATCCACACCCTGCAGCCGAACTAGTGGAATTTTGGCCTTCAGCATCTCCTCATATGGCCTGTAGGTACTCTTAGGACCCTGGATGGTCCCACTCTCGACATCAAGATCATGCTTCATCTTTTGCATAAGGGCCCTTCTCAAAGTGTAGAAGCGTTTTCTGCAGGATGAGCCACTACGTGGGTGTTGAGCACTGCTAGTAAGCTCCACACCAATGGCATCTCACAATTTGCTCCTTTCTTGTTTGCCTATTGACTTGCTTTGGGAGCCAAATATCAGCTCCCATTTTGCAAGTGTAAGACGCACAAGAGTATTATTCTCCGCCAAATTAACTTCTGGCTCCCTCTTGGCAATTGGGCGCATAGCCTGGGGTGCTGCATCACCTTCAGGCAGGGCCCTTTTCCTTATGGGAGGTCTGCGCACAGCACCCACCACACTCCTACCTGGTCCAGCTGTGGCCGGCAGATGTCCAGAATTTGGCTCCATCCTGTAGCTGCACACACACACCAATACACAACCAACAAGCACGCATGCAGACTACAGAATGGTATCACCCTCTTTTTGGTTTGTGCAGGTTTTATGTGCTCTAACAGCCAATCACAAACAGGTCCACTTAATTGATTCACACATACTGCCCAGGTGCTTGTAGCAACACCTCCACTGCACTGAGTGAACCATGTGTGGTAGGCAATTAACTAATTACAGAGCTCATTAACTAAACCCCACACAACCAAAGGCAACAATGGACTAATGTAGCTTAAACACTTGTGAAATGTGGCCCTACAAACGGCTATTTAATTTAAGAGCAGCTTACCTTTCATTGGTCCCCCACAGAAGGTTCAGACCTGTCCGCTGAAGCACGCAAGTATCTGCTCACGTACGCTTACGCGGTTTAGCTTACGCTTACGCGGTTTAGCGTACACTTACGCGTTTTAGCGTACGCATGCGCATTCCGTTTCAAGCTCACCTGGGTCAGCTAATTGCAGACAGGAAATAGCAGAGCAACGCAAAAGGCAGCAAAGCGGACCTGTCCTTTTTCAAAGTGAAGTATAAATGGCTGGATTAGCAAACCTTCTGGTATTGTTCCACTGTGGCAAAGGCTGTGGTGTGGTGCTTTGGTCCCTTAGCTCATTTTAGTGTCTGGCTGGGTTGTGTCCTCACTCTCTGTGGCTTGTTTTGTGATTTCTGACATCAGTGCTGTTTCTTTAGGAGATTGATTTTGTTGGCATATGCAAATATTGGGGAGCATACAGCAAGTGAGGCTTGATTTTGGGGCCTTTTGTGGGCTGTGCAGCAACTCCCCTCTTGGGTGTGTCTAACTTAGAAAGCTGACTTTCAGAAGTCTGGTGGTTGAGACCCCTATACTTCTGGTTTTGTGGTGAGCTGCATTGTAGTGAGTGTGTGAGTAGTGTGCTTGCTTGTGTGTGTGGTGTTTTTTTTTTTTTTTGCTTCTTTGGTATATCTGTTGAGTGTGAGATGGATAAGAGGGTGATGTATGGGTTATGGGTGCAGGGATGTGCGAGAATGCTTGAAGAACAGGAGGCCAGGGAGGGGGGTGCAGTGAGGCTTAGGGCACCCCGATCCTTTGCCATCCGTCTTTCAGTGTGGGATTTAAGTGACGAGCAAATCAGGAGCCGCTTCCGTCTGAATCGTGCTGCACTACAGTCCCTATATGATCAGATTAAGCACCAAATCAAGCCATCAACCAAACGCACCAGATCCATTCCAGGCATAGTTCGCCTATGTGCCACTCTTAATATTTTGGCACGAGGGACCTTCCAGGCAACCTCTGCCCTCCTCAGCGGGATCAGCCAGGCTACAATGAGCCGCATATTTATCCAGGTAGTACTGGCTATTTGTGACCTGATTCCTATTTACATCAAGTTTCCTGAGGATGAGGTTGCCCAAATAAAACATGCTTTCTATCGCATGGGAGGGATCCCGAATGTGCTAGGGTGCGTTGATGGTACACATATCCCTTTCCGCCCTCCCCGTGCACAGGAGCTGCATTATCGGAACCGAAAACAGTTCCACTCCATCAATGTCATGGTTGTGTGTGACCATGACATGAAGCTGCGGGCCGTGAGATCTGGTTTCCCCGGCTCATGCCACGACTCTTACGTTCTGCAGCAGTCAGTCCTGTGCCGGAAGTTTGAGAACAACGAAATGCCAGCTGGCTGGCTACTGGGTAAATAAATAACCATGTCAAAGTATTTTGCCTAAAATATGTGGCCTAGTAAGCTACATTTTTAAAAATGCAACCAAAAAATGTACTAAGACTAATTGCTGTCTCTCTCATTGTGTATTTTCCACAGCGGACAAGGGATACGGGCAGAGAACGTGGCTCATGACTCCAGTCAGAAACCCACAGACCTCTGCCCAAGAACGCTACAATGCAGCACATCGCAAAACCAGAAGCATTGTGGAACGAACCATTGGACTGCTGAAAGCGCGCTTTCTGTGTTTGGCACGCCCAGGAGGAGAGATGTTGTACAGTCCACAAAAGGTCTCCAAGATTATCCTGGCATGCTGTGTGCTCCACAATCTTTGCATATGCCACAGAATCCAACCCCTTGAAGAAACAGCACTGGTGCCCGAAATCCCCAACTTGGCCTCAGAAACAAGTGAGGACACCCAGACTGGCTTTGAGCTAAGGGAAAGCATGATCACTTCGTTTTTTGCGGTAAGATAACTACCCTTCACTCTAATCCAAGTACTGCACTACCGTGGAAAAAAATGTTGCCTACTAACCTAATTTGTCACAAAATACTATAAGGGGTATGTAAGATGACCCAAACCACTATAAGGGGGGTGTAAGATGACCCAAACCACTATAAGGGGGGTGTAAGATGACCAAAACCACTATAAGGGGGGTGTAAGATGACCCAAACCACTATAAGGGGTATGTAAGATGACCAAAACCACTATAAGGGGTATGTTAGATGACCAAAACCACTATAAGGGGTATGTAAGATGACCCAAACCACTATAAGGGGGGTGTAAGATGACCAAAACCACTATAAGGGGGGTGTAAGATGACCCAAACCACTATAAGGGGGGTGTAAGATGACCCAAACCACTATAAGGGGGGGGGGGGGGGAGTTGAGCAACATAACAATAAGGGTTGTTGTGCAAGTTGCCAAAAAATGTCCAAAACCAAATACAATAAATGTCAATAATTGCGAAAAAGGAAAAAAAAAATATACTAACACCACTTTTTCTTTTTTAGGCACCAAGATAAAAAACCCGTGGATTTTTTTTTTGCACTTTCAGCCAAAAAATGTTAAAAATAAAATGAAAACCAACAAAGAAACATGTTGCAATGTGTTTACTTCTGAAGGTACTAACATTGATTTCAAGCCAACAGCAAACCAACGCGCAGGCGCTGTGTTGAATAGCGTGTGGCCAAATGACAGCGCCTACAAAGCTGATCTGAAACATCATATTCAACAATGTAGGCATTGTTCCCAACAACGCCAGGTAGCGACTGAGGAGGCCTGCTATAGCGAATCGCTGCCGCCCACGGCGTACGCTAGCGGCGCTCATAGCGCCATACTTCAGTCGCTCATCTGTCGCTACCTGGCGCTATTACTGAATCGGCCTCTAATATAACATCTACTGAAATTCTCTCTCTGACCACCCATAATGTAATAGGCTCGATTCAGCACCATGGCAGACTGTTCTAAAAACTCTTGCGTGTATGTGTATGTAGAAAATGTTGGACAATTCAGAGAAACACCTAAACATATTTCCCCTGTGCGAGATGGCAGATTAGATTTTTAGACTCCCGTGAGAGTTTTTCAATTTAAGGATTGTTTCAGAGCCCCTTTCTCAGCATTTTTTGTGTAAAAATGTTCGTTCTTGTCCATTTTTCCCCTTTCCCCTTAACAAAGCATTTTTTTCTGCGAGAATTTTTGTGTGAAATGTTTTCATTTAGTGTGATTTTTCGCTTGGTAGCAAGAACTCGAAAAAACAAATCTGAATCAACCCTTTATTCCTGCATCTGCTGGAATAAACTAAATGACAGCATGTGTATTTTGTTTTTTTCAATGGAAAAACTCATGTCGCAAATACCAGCACGAAAAGATTTTTTTTTGTTTAAGAAAATAAAAAATTGTGCCACCCCCTCCCTGCAGGGTGCAAGTAATTTGGCGGTAATAGGGCAATTGCACTGACTCTTTCCTAGCAGGACGCACGCTTTATATTTTTAGCTTGCATGCCGACATTTATTTTACCCCGGCAGATACAGGAGTAAAATGAACGTTCTTATGCAAGTCAGAAATTCTCACCTTGAATTCCCTTTCCTCGGGAGCCACCAGCAGATCATGTTTTGTGGCTCTCCACATATCCTGCTCTAATACTTCACCTGTGCATCTGTGTTGAGATCCAGAAATCATGACCTGTTGGTGGCTAGGGTTGGGGTAAACTGATCTGTTCAAGCTGAGTCAAGGTTGTACCTGTGGAACACAGTAAAAGTGTAGCATTGTAAATGTTACTGTAACTGTAGTGTGGGATACCACCTGGCTTTGGTGGTTACCACACATGTACTGAACACTTTTGGGATGCCCAGTGAGGTTTGCAGGCCTAAATAATTATTCAAATGGCACTGTATGTACTTACTCAGGTCCACCTTGAAGTTTAAGCTGATTCAATAAATGGCGCCAGGTTAACCAAGGTTTATTACCGAAAGGGCCAAAGCAATTGAATGAGAAGTATTATCTCACAGACGTCACATCAGGGCTTCAAAACAGGTTCTGGTCTCCACAGACTCGGACTCAAGATCCCAAGACTCAAGAGCCAACATTCCTTTCCTCCTCAGGCTCTTATTGAATAGGTGCTCTCAAAAGGTCCTGTCCTGTACCCAGAGGTAGTTCCACATGAACCAGATACTGTTCACTCTGGGCACCAAATCAAGGCTAAGAACTCACAACAGCAAAGAAGGGCATGATGCACTTAGATCTCTGCACATATGCTGGGCCATAAGATGCTGGTGGAACCAAACCGATGCTGAAAAGACTTCTATTAAGATGGAGATCACTGCCGCTGTCG
This sequence comes from Gastrophryne carolinensis, assembly GCA_027917425.1. Classification (NCBI taxonomy): domain Eukaryota; kingdom Metazoa; phylum Chordata; class Amphibia; order Anura; family Microhylidae; genus Gastrophryne; species Gastrophryne carolinensis. Next base: position 529,622,128 of record CM051235.1, on the reverse strand, counting down.
CCTCTGTCTGTGGCCCACCCCCGTCGTCACATCTCTACCTGACACCTCCACCCTTTAGCTTCCACCATGCTCACCTGGAAGCTGGAACCAGTGCCCTGAAAACTTGTATGTGTGGTGGCGGCGTGCAGCAGCGGAGGCAACTGGCGGAGGCAGAGCTGACGGTGACAGGCCACGGGTGGAGGTAGCGAAGTGAATGGAGGTGGTCCCCAGCAATATGTGTTTATGTGTGTGTCTGTATGTGTTTATGTTGGCGGGAGGTGGCTGCTGCGGCATGGGAGCACAAGAATGTAGGTTTCTTTTTATTTTTTACATTCGCCTGATAAGACAAGCTGAAAATTTCCCCCACTTTTTGGGGAAAAAAGTGCATCTTATAGGGTGAAAAATGTGGTATATAAATACCAAATGCTGGGTTGATTGCTACCTGTGGTAATTACCATACACATACCAAATGCTGGGTTGATTGATACCTATGGTAACTAATTACCATACACAATTATGTATAAAAAAATTCTGGTTTTACTTTTTGCAGAGATATTTCTTCAAGATGTTTCCTCATTTTGTCCCACTTGTCTTTACTGGAGCATTCCTTTTATCTGGTGCTCTGTCAGATTCACCAAATATGTGCTCAGTGGTCCAAGGACTTCCAGGTCTAAATGGCAGAGATGGGAGGGATGGCGCAACCGGGCAGAAAGGTGAACCAGGTAATGTACAATATATTTTTAATTGCACATATTCCTTTTGTAAAGAGTAAAAGCTATGCCTCAATTTTACAAAATATGTTTACGTTTACTGGAAATGTGGACCTCTGGACTTTTTCTTAAAAATGTGGCTTTTTATTAAGATTGAATAATAGAGACTGAATTATATATATTATTTTTTAAATGGCACACTGAGTGCTGACGCTTCATAAATAAGACTGGATTATGCAACCACCACAAAATACAATTCTCTGATTACTCACCTGTAGAATTGTTTTTACGGTGTACAGCACGGCTTGCTTCATTTCAATTCTTTACATGTGGGTAATTCGCCACAGGTGGCGCAATCGACTGCAGGAAGACTTGTGGCTCCTCCCGGCCCACAAAAGGGCCAGAATTACCCAAAAGAACCCTGTGTTTAAAAGCAGTAATGCAAGAAGCTGGGAGGCAAGGACCATGTTAGTAAAACACAGCCCACTAAAAGGAAACAACGATAACAAGGGTGGGATGAAACAAGGCGTGCTGTACACCGTAAAAACAATTCTACAGGTGAGTAATCACAGAATTGTATTTTTCCAGGTGTACAGCACGGCTTACTTCATTTCAATTCTTTACATGTTTGGCATTCAACAGCAGTGTCCAGAAAAGAAGGGTGGGATCCCCAGAGAGCAATGGCAGGCAGTTCAAGCCACTACCGCCTGAAGCACCTTGTGGCCAAAAACAGCGTCAGCTGAGGCCCTAACATCAACTTTGTAAAACTTGAAAAAAGTATGAACCGAAGACCAAGTAGCGGCCTTACAAACCTGTTCAACTGAAGCCTGGTGCTGGAAGGCCCAAGAGGCACCAATAGCCCTAGTGGAGTGAGCTGTAACAAGGAAAGGGTGTTCCTTCCCCTTAGCAGAGTACGCTTGCACCACCGCCTGTCTAATTCACTTACTGATAGTGGATTTGGCTGGAGCCAAGCCCTTCCTAGGTCCGGAAGGAAGGACGAAATCAGACTTCCGAAATGACTCAGTGGCGACCAAATAATACTTGAGTGCCCTGACCACATCCAGAGAATGAAGGTTCCGTTCCTCGGAATTAGCAGGGGCAGGACATTAGGAAGGTAAGACAATGTCCTCATTGAGATGAAAGGCAGGTACAATCTTGGGCAAGAATTCCGGCTTAAGACGGAACACCACCTTATCCTGATGCCGCTCAAAATAAGGAGGTTTCATGGAAAGCGCCGCCAGCTCAGAGACGGGACGCACCGAAGTGATAGCAACCAAAAAGGCCACCTTAAACCGGACCTTCACCATGATTTATTGAAAAGCCCAAACCCTTAAAAAACAATTCCCCAGCATCTAAAGTTAATATATTTTAAGTTTTTAGTCACTTACTTCTTTCCCCCCCACTGGGCTGCAACTCTGATTAGGACTTTAGGATATGGGCGCCGCCATCTTGACTCAGAAGCATTACACTAACTGAGGAGAGGAGAGTGGGATAAAGTACAGGGGGGCGGGTTATAGCTGTGCTTTGCTCAGACAGAGCAGAGGTGGGGTCAGGAAAATGTCAGCAATCCCAGAATGCAGAGCCGCACAGTCAGAAGGCACTTCCTGTTTGCAGGCTGCCTGACGTTCCATGAGCCGCCATCTTGGATTTTAAAGGCTCATAACATGCAGTAGATGCAGGTAGGATGATTTTTAATGTGAGCAATCTGTATGTACAGGGTGTGGGAAACATATAAGATAGACTCTTATTCAGAGTGAAGGATCGCTTTAATAGTCAGAATAGAAAGAGCAGCATCGCACAGGGGCTCGAAGGGGGACCCTGAAGAGCAGAAAGCACCAAGTTCAAATCCCACACCGGTAGCAGAGGCTTACGCGGTGGACGTACATGAGTAACTCCTTGGAAAAAAGTCCTGATAAGCCTATGATTAGCGAAAGATCTTTGGAAAAAAATTGCCAAGGCAGAAACCTGTCCTTTGAGGGTACTCAGTTGTAGACCTGACTCTAGACTATGTTGTAGAAACTCCAGAATGCTGGAAAGGGAGAAAGTGCGGCAAGGGAAGGCCTTAGACTCACACCAGCCAATGTAAGCGTACCAGACGCTGTAATAAATCATAGAAAAGGTTCCTTTCCGAGCCTGAATCATAGTACTGATGACCGAAGCCGGCAAACTCTTATCCATCAGGATGGAGGTTTCAGCAGCCAAGCTGTCAAAGCCAGCATTTGTAAATTGGGGTGGCGTAGCTGTCCATGAGTGAGGAGCTCTGGAACGTCGGGCAGGACGTACTGATCCACCGTCATCTGGACGACGTCTGTAAACCATACCCTCCTCTGCCAGAGGGGGCCACTAGGATGGTCGGTACCCCCTCCTGGGCTATCTTGTGCAGCACACGACCCAACAGAGGGAAGGGAGGAAAGACATAAAGGAGTCGAAACTCCTTCCTAATAAATGCCAGCGCGTCCGTTGCGAAGGCCATAGGATCTCTTGACAGGGAGACGAATCTCGGAAGCTTGTGATTGTGACGGGACGCAAACAGGTCCACGTCCGGCTAACCCCAGCGGCGACACAGGGCATGAAAGATCTTGTTGTCGAGAGAGCATTCACCAATACGCCTTGAGAAAGTGACGCTGTGACGTCATGAAACACATTGGTGGTGAGGAGTGCGGGTATGTGGGGGGGACGTTCACGTGAGCCTGCTCTTCAGATGTGAGTGCCTTTTCTATTTTTCTTTGTTACATTATCTACATTATCTACTGTCTGCTCATCTTCACCTGGTGGGTCCTCATTGCTTTTGTAGTTAGGGTTGCGCTTCAGCTATCTGGGGCTGTTAGTTTTTTGGCACACAGGGCATGAAAGATCTTGTTGTCGAGAGAGCATTCCCCAATACGCCTTGAGAAAGTGACGCTGTGACGTCATGAAACACATTGGTGGTGAGGAGTGCGGGTATGTGGGGGGGACGTTCACGTGAGCCTGCTCTTCAGATGTGAGTCCCTTTTCTATTTTTCTTTGTTACATTATCTACATTATCTACTGTCTGCTCATCTTCACCTGGTGGGTCCTCATTGCTTTTGTAGTTAAGGTTGCGCTTCAGCTATCTGAGGCTGTTAGTTTTTTGGCACAATTTGTTTATATATCCCATATTTATATACTGTATTTGCCGGCGTATAAAACTTTTCCACTCAAAATATAGAGTTTGTTATATACTCGCCGTATAAGACTACTCCCTCTTCCGCACACCGAATAAAACTTAAAAGAACATCAGATTACACTGCAGCCACATCCCTGCTCGCCTTTAGTTTGGGATGTGCCCACACTGGCTATTCAGAATGCGTCCCAGCTAAAGGCATAGTAGGGATGCAGCTGCAGTATAATGTGGTTTGGGCATGGGGAAAAGGGCCAGATGGGGGGTTTCACACAGTGGAGGATCACAATTTGGGATACCCCTGGAGTAGGGAACAAAACCCAGTGGGGCCTCCCAAATTTGGAAGCCCCACTGTGTGAAATACCCCCGACTGGCCTTTTTTCCAGAGCGGACATCAGATTACATTGCAGCTGCATCCCTGCTCGCCTTTAGTTGGGGACGTGCCTGTGCTGGCTATTCAGAATGCGTCCCAGCTAAAGGCATAGTAGGGATGCAGCTGCAGGGTAATGTGGTGTTGGCTCTGGGAATAGGGCCAATAGGGAGGGTTTTACAGTGGGGCATCCCGAATTGGAATGCCCCAGTGGGTTTGTTCCCTACTCCAGGGGCATGCCAAATTGGGTTTCCTCTACTGTGTGAAACCCCCCAACTGGCCCTTTTCCCAGAGCCCAAACCACATTACACTGCAGCCACATCCCTTCTATGCCTTTAGATTGGATGCATTCTGAATAGCCAGCACTGAATAGGCCCCAACTAAAGGCGAGCAGGAATGTGGCTACAGTGTAATGTGGTATGGAGTCTGGGAAAAAGGCCAAACGGGGGATTCAGACAGGGGGGCATTCCATTTTGCTGCCCCTGATGCAGGGAACAAAACCCAGTGGGGTACCCCAAGTTGGGGTGCCCTCTGTGTAAACTGCCCCAAGTTGGGATGCCCCAATGACCTCGTTTCCCAGAGTCCACACCACATTACACTGCGGCCACATCCCTGCTCGCCTATAGCTGGGGACATGCCTGGGTTGTTTAGAATGTGTCTCATCTAATAGCATAGTGTGTAATGTGTGGGGTCTGGGAAAGGGGCCAGTTGGGGGTTTTACACTGGGGGATGCCTCATAGAAACTTTTTTTTTTTTTAATAAATTTTAAATAAATCACACCTCAGATCAGATGCTGAAGAGTCCCCTTCAAAGTGGAGAGCAGTGAGGGCAATATCAGGAGTGTGTGTCAGGAGCCAGCCCCCTGCCTGCCCACACAGTGCCTAAGAGCAGGAAAGCTGATCTGCTCGGCGCTCATCCTGCTGGCCTGCTCAGTCTCTCCCTGCTCTGATCAACTAGTGCTGCCTGAGCAAAAGCATCGCTCTGCAGGAGGAGGACGATTGTGCTGCCCAGCTTGGTGAAGGTAAGTACATTTACTGCAACGGCGTGGGACATGACAGCGCGGGACAACTGCATGCACCGGCGGACGCAGGACCACAGATGAAAAATCGGGACAGTTGGGGGGTATGTATGTGACTCAGGTGCACCCGCGTATAATACGCCAGCAAATACGGTATATGCGTTGTTTGCACATTATATGAGAGGACTTAATTTAATATTCTTGGGCACATGGATAAGCACTGTATTAGTGCTTTGTCTGTATTCTAGTTGCACTATTAATTTTTGTAGCACTTTATTATTGAATCATTAGTAGTAGCGCATTTTTAGAGCAGGCTGTCATTTATTCATTGGTATAGATTCAGGGGAACCCATGGGTCATCATTTAGCAGGGCTCCTCGTGTCATGTTGAGAGCAGTGATGTGCTTTGCCCCCTCCTCCCCCCTCCCTTTTGTCAGTGTTGTGTTTCTATGTTCTTTTAAATGGTTTTAAATTTGTCTTACAGCATTTTTTGTAAATAAATGTAGATATATGTACTAATAAATTTGATAACACTATCTAGGATTTGGTCATTTATAGTGGTGCTACTGCTTTAGTAAGGGTTTGGGGGGTTATGTGGGACCCCCCGTCCGTTTTTTCATAGACCATTCCCCTAGGCGAAACATCCCCCTGCTCAGGGCATCTGCCTCCTGGTTCTCCACCCTGGGGATGTAAACCACCGAGATGAAGGGAACCGTCTCCTCTGCCCCTTCCTTGAGGGCTCGTTTCCTCGAGTCCCTCCCTGATAATTGATGTAGGAGACTGCCTGTTTGAGCGGACCTGGACCGCACAACGCCGAAGGTGGGAAGTCAACTGGAAGAGAACCAACATGATCGCTCTCGACTCCAAGAGGTTGATAGGCGCGTGGGCCTCTTGAGGGTCCCACTGGGCGATTGCCAAACCCCTCCCCAACCGGTCAGACTGGCGTCTGTGGTGACAATCTCCCAGCACGGAGGCAAAAAGAACCTGCCCACTAGAAGATTCCTCAAGTCCAGCCACCAGGAGAGGGACTGTCTGGCCAGAGGGGACAGAACGAATTCCTGCTCCAAGGACTCCTGAGTCTGATCCCAGACGGTCAAGAGATTCAACTGAAGGGGTCTCATGTGAAACTGAGCAAAAGGTACAGCCTCGAAGCAAGACACCATGAGACCCACCAACTGCATCCCCAGATGGATGAAGGGATGAGGGCAAGCTAATAAGGCCCGTGCCTGCATCTGAAGGTCCTCCACCTTCTGCTGAGGAAGAAACATCTTGACCTGAGAAGTATCCAGCATCATTCCCAGGAAGGATCTTACCGATGAAGGAGAGAGTGAAGATTGTGATAATTGATCACTCAACCGAAGGACTCAAGGGTGGACACTACCATACGAGTATCCCTCTCTGCCTGATGCAAAGATGGAGTTGCAATCAAAAGGTCGTCCAAGTAAGGAAGAACGCAAATGCCCTGGCTCCTCAGAAGGGCCATGACACCAGCCAGCACCTTGGTGAACACCTGGGGGGCCGAGGTGATGCCGAATGGCAAGGCCACAAACTGGTAGTGTTGATCCCCCAGAGAGAACCTCAGGAACCTCTGGTGTCCCAGGAAGATAGGAACGTGCAAATAGGCATCTTTGATGTCCACAGTGGTCAGGAAATCGCCTGGCCGAAGAGAGCTCACCGCCGACCGCAAGGTCTCGATGCGGAAGTGTTTGAACCTGACAAATCTGTTGAGACCCTTTAGATCCAGGATGGGTCTCAGGGAACCATCCTTCTTGGGCACCGTGAATAGGTTGGAGTAGAACCCCCGCCTGTTCTTGAAGAGGCACATGGCAAACCACTCCTGATGACAGAAGATGTTGAACGGCCAGCCTCAGGCCCTGTGCCGTCACAGGTTTTTGGGAGATCCGGGATCGAATGAATCTTGGGGGCGGCCAAGCTGCCAGCTCTATCTTGTATCTGGAGGACACCACCTCCTGAATCCACCGGTCCGAGACGTGTTGCCTCCAGACGTGAGCAAAGAGCCGAAGCCATCCCCCCACCCGGCTGGGTGAGGGCGTCCCCTCATGCCTGAGGGGCCTTGGAAGGGGGCTTAGGTTTGGCTCTCCAGGCAAGGCTGGGACAACCACGGGCTCTACCTCACCCCCATGAGTCTCTGTGGCCACCAGAGAAGGAAGATCCTCGTCCTCCCCGAGAGGGGCGAAAGGAAGAAGAGCCCCGAAAAGGCCGTACCTGCTTCCAACGCTGAGGAAGTCTCCCGTCCTTAGCCAGGAGGTCCAACCGTTCCCCGAGGTAGTTGAAAAATCAACAGTCACTGAATTTAAACATGCCTGGGATAAGCACACATCTATCCTAAGATAAAAATAACATACAGCATATACATAAGAGCAGACTAGATGGACCGTATGGCCTCCTTCTGCCATCAACCTTCTATGTTTCTATGTCTATGTTTCTATGAACAGCCGAAGTCCCAGGAAGGGAATACCTGTGAGAGCTTTTTTGGCGAGACGCCTTACCTTCTTCTTAATGGCCATGGAAACAATGGCTGCAGCACAGACAGGGCTTAGACTGGTTCCCACAGAAGTGAAGGCGTGACAGACTAGCAGATCCATGCGCCTGTCAACATGATCACGCAAGGAGGAAGTCTCAGGAGACTGCTTAACGGAGATATTGGAGAGCCCCAAAACAGGAGCATCCTGGGGATGGGACCATAGGCGAACCAAATCCTCTGAAAAGGGATACCGCCTGTCCAGACCCCTAGGCACCGACGGCAACCTATTAGGCTTCTCCCATTCCTTAACCCTTTAGTTGCCAAGCCCGTAACACCTACGTGCTGGCTTGGCTGGGCGTTAAGTGCCAAGCACGTAGGTGTTACGGGCTTGACATGCACTCACCTGCAGACGATCAGCGGCCGATTGCAGCACGGATCTTGCCTCCACCTTCAAGATGGGTCCTCGAGGGTCATCTGGACGTGACCCTGGCCTCACCCTTATCACCAGATCTGCGCTGGACCAATTAGAAGAGGGGCGCACGGCTGCTGTCATTAGCCGGCGCCGCCTCTATAAAACCAGCCTGCGTTCTCCTGTTGACGTCTTTGATTGTCGATCTGAGGTAGGAGGGGTGTGTGCGGGTGTGTTGGGGGGTTATTGGTGTTGTTGGGGGTGGTGGGTGGCCGGGTGGGTGGCCGTAGTTACGATGCCACTGTGGGGGCGGGGCTCTTTCGTTCTTTCAGTGCCCGGAGCAGGGTGACAGCGCCGATCGTCTGCCCGTGGCCGATCTGGTGGCCAAACCTTTCTGGGGAACCCCTCCACAGGAGCACCCATATCTCCGGGTGAGTGCGGGGCACAGGGCGTGGGCCAGGGGGTCGCGCATTGCCGGCTTCAAGTTCAGGGGCCCCTCCCCATCATGGCCACAGAGGGAGGAGGGGGGCTGGGGGCATCATTAGTGGGGTGCTGAGGGGTTGGGTCCGGGGCGGGGGGCAGATTGTACCGGAGGGGGTATAATCACAAGCGCCTCATACATGTCATATACGTGGAGCCTTGTCCAGCCATATCAGCCTTTGCTACATTCACCTTTTGTGCTGCTTTGTGCGCTACTGCTGGGTTATTCATAGAGAAAATAAAAGTCTGTCACCCACTCATCCCTCCATCCACACTCATCCCTCCATCCACACTCATCCCCAGCCTGCCCCTGTCACCCATCCATCCACACTCATCCCTCCATCCACACTCATCCCTCCATCCACACTCATCCCTCCATCCACACTCATCCCCAGCCTGCCCCTGTCACCCCTCCATCCACACTCATCCCTCCATCCACACTCATCCCTCCATCCACACTCATCCCTCCATCCACACTCATCCCTCCATCCACACTCATCCCCAGCCTGCCCCTGTCACCCCTCCATCCACACTCATCCCTCCATCCACACTCATCCCTCCATCCACACTCATCCCTCCATCCACACTCATCCCTCCATCCACACTCATCCCCAGCCTGCCCCTGTCACCCCTCCATCCACACTCATCCCTCCATCCACACTCATCCCTCCATCCACACTCATCCCTCCATCCACACTCATCCCTCCATCCACACTCATCCCTCCATCCACACTCATCCCCAGCCTGTGGGTCTGTGGATGGAAATATAAGAGTTATGAATTTTAGAAGGTGAGAAGAAAAAACGGGTGGCCGTAGGATCGCCGCCGCCGGATCGCCATCGCCGCCGCTGGATCCCGCCGCCGCTGTCATCCTCTGCTCCAAGGTACGTGGGGGTCTGTGGGCGGGTGGGTGGCCGTAGGATCGCAAAGGTTGTCATAGGTTGTTTATGTCATAAGGCTGCTGCTCTATACTTCTGAACTGTTTGTCGGCTGGTTCTGAAATGGGCAGTGGAATGGTTGGCAACCACCATCAAAGTGTCACATCAAGAACCTCTTCCGCCACCCTCGTGTCACCTTTGGCACTGTAGTGGGCCTTGTCATCCATATTTCCTAGCAGTGGGAGATGTTGGCAGTGCCAGGACACCTTTTGTGGATTGCTGGATCAAAAGCCTCCCAGGACAGCATGGCACTAACTTTTATTGTCAGGTTTCATTGATGTCTTGTTCCAGTCCATATACCATGTCTGCTGATCCTTGTTGTCAGGTTGCCTTGCTGTCTTGATCGTCTTGATCGCCGCTGCCGCAGGATCGCCGCTGCCGCAGGATCGCCGCCGCCGCTGCTTCACCCCCATGCAGCCATCCATCCATCCTCTCACCCCCAATCCAGCCATCCTGCCACCCCCCATGCAGCCATGCATCCTGCCACCCCCCATGCAGCCATGCATCCTGCCACCCCCCATGCAGCCATGCATCCTGCCACCCCCCATGCAGCCATGCATCCTGCCACCCCCCATGCAGCCATGCATCCTGCCACCCGCCATGCAGCCATGCATCCTGCCACCCGCCATGCAGCCATGCATCCTGCCACCCGCCATGCAGCCATGCATCATGTCACCCGCCATGCAGCCATGCATCATGTCACCCGCCATGCAGCCATGCATCATGTCACCCGCCATGCAGCCATGCATCATGTCACCCCCCATGCAGCCATGCATCATGTCACCCCCCATGCAGCCATGCATCATGTCACCCCCCATGCAGCCATGCATCATGTCACCCCCCATGCAGCCATGCATCATGTCACCCCCCATGCAGCCATGCATCATGTCACCCCCCATGCAGCCATGCATCCTGTCACCCCCATGCAGCAATCCATCCATCCATCCTCTCACCCCCAATCCAGCCATCCTGTCACCCCCATGCAGCCATGCATCCTGTCACCCCCATGCAGCAAAAAAAATGCCGGCATGGTGGGAGCGGGTAGGCCGGCTGCGCTATCAGCGGGCGGCGGAAGCCGCCGGCTGACAGTGCAGCCGGCCTCCCCGCTCCCACCATGCCGGCATTTTTTTTTTTTGGCAAACACTTACCGGCATGGAGGAAGCGAGGAGGCTGGCGCGCAGGCCTCCTCTGCTGACGCGCCCTCTGATGACAGCTGACAGCGGCGCCGGCCTCCTCGTTCCCTCCATGCCGGTAAGTGTTTGCCAAAAAAAAAAAATGCCGGCATGGTGGGAGCGGAGAGGGCGGCTGCGCTGTCAGCGGGCGCCGGAAGCCGGCTTCCGCCGCCCGCTGACGGCGCAGCTGGCCTCCCTGCTCCCACCAGAGATGAGCGATTCGCTCAAGTTCAATTCGGGCGAACCCGAATTTCTTGGAGAAATTCAGCGAATCGCCAGAATCGAATTTTTAAGAAGTTCGCTCATCTCCAGGGGAGTCACTAGTAGAGTGAATCCCCTCGATTGCCAGTAAAACTTACCTTACCACCGCTCTAGGTATAGCATAGTGCGGCTGTTGCCCATGCATGTGTCGTTAGTTTGGGGGATCAGGTAGTTATCATCAGGCATTCAGTTCACCCACACTCCCTAATCTTAACTTTTTTCCTTAGGTGTTTTGGAATTGAAGATTGGCTTTGGGTTGTTCCTTCTTTTGGGACCTTGGCCCCTTCTTACTTAGCTGGGATCCCGTGACCTGCTGCTCCTGACTCCACCACTTCTCATCGGGTTGTAACTTTTATTTCTATTTTTGTCTGTTTTTTTGCTTTGTTTTATTGTATTGTATTTTTTGTCTGTTTTTTTGCTTTGTTTTATTGTATTGTATTTTTTTGTAATTTGTCTTTAGTTGTAGCCTTTAGTTGTAGCCTTTAGTTGTAGCCTTTAGTTGTAGCCTTTAGTTGTAGCCTTTAGTTGTAGCCTTTAGTTTAATTTTTTTTAGATTTTTTCTTGCATTGGGGTATGGCTGGTAAGCGGTACACTGCACAGGAAGCTGCGGCTTACCTGATGGCGTCTGACTCGGAAGATTTTAGTGAGTCAGGGTCCGAGTACTTCCCATCAGATAGCGAGTCAGACAGTGTATACTCTACTGAGGACACACAGCCGAGCAGTGCTGCCAGTAGTAGCCACCTTAGAAGGGATAGTACCACACAAAGTGAGGCCACGCTTCAGGCGAGTGTAGTGCAGGGTGAGGCATCGAGTGCTGCAGCTGGTGAAGGAGCGTCTGCGTGGAGGCCTCCTAATAATTTTTCCCCCGAAATTCCCCCTTTTGATTCGGTCCCCGGGGTCAATGTAGACACCACAAATTTTGGTGTCATTGACTTTTTCAAATTGTTCCTCACAGAAGCCATCCTACTGGATATGGTCTTCTATACCAATCTCTATGCCGAGCAGGTCTTAGCGCAAAACCCCCTGCAGAGGCACGCCCGAGCTCAGGCATGGCATCCCACAAATTTGAGTGAGATAAAGAAATTTTGGGGGCTCACTCTAGCAATGGGTATCCTAAAAAAATTTAGTATTTCGTCCTACTGGGATACCCAAACCATATTGGCAACTCCATTATTTCCGGCCGTAATGTCCAGAAACCGCTACCAAATTTTACTGCGGTTTCTGCATTTTAACGACAATTCCACTGCTATTCCCCGTGGTGAGCCCGGTCACGACAGGCTGCATAAATTACGGCCCCTGCTCAACAGCCTGTCAGATCGCTTCGCAGTAGTGTACACCCCCGGCCAAAAATTATCAATTGACGAGTCACTACTGCTTTTCAAAGGGCGCATTGTTTTTCGGCAATATATCCCTAGCAAGCGTGCCCGCTACGGGATTAAATTTTACCAATTATGCGATAGTGTGACCGGCTACATCAAATATTTTCGAATCTATGAGGGAAAGGACACCTATCTGGACCCCCCTGGTTGTCCCCCTGATTTGTCAATAAGTGGAAAGATCGTTTGGGACCTCATGACTCCATTGTTGGGTAAAGGTTACCACTTATATGTGGACAACTTCTATACCAGCATCCCCTTATTTCGCGCCCTTTATTGGTTGGATACCCCGGCCTGCGGCACCATCAACCGTAAACGCAAAGGGTTGCCCAGGCCACTACTTGAAAAAAAATTAAAAAGGGGGGAGTCTTATGCTCTAAGAAGCGATGAGGTCCTGGCCATGAAATACATGGGCAAAAAAAATGTATTCCTTCTGACAACACTCCACGATGAGTCAGTTGTGAATGTAAGGCAACGTGGTCCCCGAGCCCCTTCCCAAAAGCCACGTTGCATAACCGATTATAATAAATTCATGGGTGGCGTTGATAAAACGGACCAAATATTAACTTATTACAACGCCACCCGAAAAACTCGAGCCTGGTACACTAAAGTTGCTATCCATTTGGTCCAAATGGCAACCTACAACAGCTTTGTTGCCTTCAAGGCAGCAGTGCCAGGCTCCAATTTATCGTACATAAAATACCAGCAGCAGTTACTCCCTGCTTTGTTGTTTGGGGATACTGCGGAAGAACCAGATCTGCCTACCAATGACAACCAGGCCAGATTAGTAGGGAAGCACTTTATAAAGTTGCTTCCTGAAAGTGGTAAAAAGCGGTATCCCCAGAGAGCTTGTAGGGTTTGTAGGAAGCGTGGCATTAGAAGAGATGTGCGGTATTATTGCCCGACCTGTCCCAGCCAACCCGGGTTATGCCTCGAAGATTGTTTTGAGGTATACCATACTCAATTAGATTATTGAGCAATGCATTTTTTTTTTTGGTAGGTAGGCCCCTTTTAGGATTAGGTTTCTTAGGTATTTTGTGTTGCCGTTATATTTTATTTTCTTTTAGTTTCTTTTCGCTGTTGCTAATCCAAAGGGAAATGGTGGAGCAGGAGCAGCTGGTTACTTGTGGCAAGTGATGATAAAATGTGACCAATTTCAGGTTCTTGATTCCTGATATTGGTCATTGATCACTGCACTGATCTTATAGTCTGATGACACAGCTACAGTATCCTATAATCTGATGACACAGCTACAGTATCCTATAATCTGATGGCACAGCTACAGTATCCTATAATCTGATGGCACAGCTACAGTATCCTATAATCTGATGGCACAGCTACAGTATCCTATAATCTGATGGCACAGCTACAGTATCCTATAATCTGATGGCACGGCTACAGTATCCTACTTGCACTTCTTAGAACAGGTAAGAAATTGTTTTGTTTTTCCATAGCGCATGTGTTAGTTTTGGGTGATTGGTAACTGTACCCTTCAAAGTACCTATGCATGTGGGGTATTATTTTGTTCAGCAGATGTTGTGCTTTCAGATTTACTGCGTTACTTCTTGCTTGCTTATTGTTTTTATAGGAAAATATGGTTTTGAATCTGCTTTTTGCTTTTTTTTTTAGCGAAATCCTTTGGAACCAGAGATTCTGCCAATCAATACAGTCAGAAGAAAGTCAGCGACGTCAACAAGCCCAGTAGGCTTAGAAACCTTGAGGTATGTACTTTCCAAAAATATATAGTTTGTGGGGGGTATTTCAAATGTAAAGGGTTGTAAATTTGGAGAAACTGCAAGGTGCGCACTTTGTGTGCGCCGCTGATTTTTTCAAGTAAAATTACCCTCAAACGCATGCTTGACTTTGGGGTGTTTGGCAATTCTACACTTCAACGTACCTATGCATGTGGGGTATTATTTTGTTCAGCAGATGTTGTGCTTTCAGATTTACTGTGTCACTTCTTGCTTGCTTATTGTTTTTATAGGAAAATATGGTTTTGAATCTGCTTTTTGCTTTTTTTTTTAGCGAAATCCTTTGGAACCAGAGATTCTGCCAATCAATACAGTCAGAAGAAAGTCAGCGACGTCAACAAGCCCAGTAGGCTTAGAAACCTTGAGGTATGTACTTTCCAAAAATATATAGTTTGTGGGGGGTATTTCAAATGTAAAGGGTTGTAAATTTGGAGAAACTGCAAGGTGCGCACTTTGTGTGCGCCGCTGATTTTTTCAAGTAAAATTACCCTCAAACGCATGCTTGACTTTGGGGTGTTTGGCAACTCTACACTTCAACGTACCTATGCATGTGGGGTATTATTTTGTTCAGCAGATGTTGTGCTTTCAGATTTACTGCGTCACTTCTTGCTTGCTTATTGTTTTTATAGGAAAATATGGTTTTGAATCTGCTTTTTGCTTTTTTTTTTAGCGAAATCCTTTAGAACCAGAGATTCTGCCAATCAATACAGTCAGAAGAAAGTCAGCGACGTCAACAAGCCCAGTAGGCTTAGAAACCTTGAGGTATGTACTTTCCAAAAATATATAGTTTGTGGGGGGTATTTCAAATGTAAAGGGTTGTAAATTTGGAGAAACTGCATGGTGCGCACTTTGTGTGCGCCGCTGATTTTTTCAAGTAAAATTACCCTCAAACGCATGCTTGACTTTGGGGTGTTTGGCAACTCTACACTTCAACGTACCTATGCATGTGGGGTATTATTTTGTTCAGCAGATGTTGTGCTTTCAGATTTACTGCGTTACTTCTTGCTTGCTTATTGTTTTTATAGGAAAATATGGTTTTGAATCTGCTTTTTGCTTTTTTTTTTAGCGAAATCCTTTGGAACCAGAGATTCTGCCAATCAATAGAGTCAGAAGAAAGTCAGCGACGTCAACAAGCCCAGTAGGCTTAGAAACCTTGAGGTATGTACTTTCCAAAAATATATAGTTTGTGTGGGGTATTTCAAATGTAAAGGGTTGTAAATTTGGAGAAACTGCAAGGTGCGCACTTTGTGTGCGCCGCTGATTTTTTCAAGTAAAATTACCCTCAAACGCATGCTTGACTTTGGGGTGTTTGGCAACTCTACACTTCAACGTACCTATGCATGTGGGGTATTATTTTGTTCAGCAGATGTTGTGCTTTCAGATTTACTGCGTCACTTCTTGCTTGCTTATTGTTTTTATAGGAAAATATGGTTTTGAATCTGCTTTTTGCTTTTTTTTTTAGCGAAATCCTTTGGAACCAGAGATTCTGCCAATCAATACAGTCAGAAGAAAGTCAGCGACGTCAACAAGCCCAGTAGGCTTAGAAACCTTGAGGTATGTACTTTCCAAAAATATATAGTTTGTGGGGGGTATTTCAAATGTAAAGGGTTGTAAATTTGGAGAAACTGCAAGGTGCGCACTTTGTGTGCGCCGCTGATTTTTTCAAGTAAAATTACCCTCAAACGCATGCTTGACTTTGGGGTGTTTGGCAACTCTACACTTCAACGTACCTATGCATGTGGGGTATTATTTTGTTCAGCAGATGTTGTGCTTTCAGATTTACTGCGTTACTTCTTGCTTGCTTATTGTTTTTATAGGAAAATATGGTTTTGAATCTGCTTTTTGCTTTTTTTTTTAGCAAAATCCTTTGGAACCAGAGATTCTGCCAATCAATAGAGTCAGAAGAAAGTCAGCGACGTCAACAAGCCCAGTAGGCTTAGAAACCTTGAGGTATGTACTTTCCAAAAATATATAGTTTGTGGGGGGTATTTCAAATGTAAAGGGTTGTAAATTTGGAGAAACTGCAAGGTGCGCACTTTGTGTGCGCCGCTGATTTTTTCAAGTAAAATTACCCTCAAACGCATGCTTGACTTTGGGGTGTTTGGCAACTCTACACTTCAACGTACCTATGCATGTGGGGTATTATTTTGTTCAGCAGATGTTGTGCTTTCAGATTTACTGCGTCACTTCTTGCTTGCTTATTGTTTTTATAGGAAAATATGGTTTTGAATCTGCTTTTTGCTTTTTTTTTTAGCGAAATCCTTTGGAACCAGAGATTCTGCCAATCAATAGAGTCAGAAGAAAGTCAGCGACGTCAACAAGCCCAGTAGGCTTAGAAACCTTGAGGTATGTACTTTCCAAAAATATATAGTTTGTGGGGGGTATTTCAAATGTAAAGGGTTGTAAATTTGGAGAAACTGCAAGGTGCGCACTTTGTGTGCGCCGCTGATTTTTTCAAGTAAAATTACCCTCAAACGCATGCTTGACTTTGGGGTGTTTGGCAACTCTACACTTCAACGTACCTATGCATGTGGGGTATTATTTTGTTCAGCAGATGTTGTGCTTTCAGCTTTACTGCGTTACTTCTTGCTTGCTTATTGTTTTTATAGGAAAATATGGTTTTGAATCTGCTTTTTGCTTTTTTTTTTTAGCGAAATCCTTTGGAACCAGAGATTCTGCCAATCAATAGAGTTCAAACCAATGGACCCACGCCAACAAGCCTAGTATGCTTAGAAACCTTGAATTGTGCACTTTCCAAAAATATATAGTTTGTGGGGGGTATTTCAAATGTAAAGGGTTGTATTTTTTGAAAAACTGCGAGGAGCGCAAAGTATTTGTATTTTATCTGAAAATCTCCTCTAGCGCTCTTTGCAGTTTCTGGGGTCTCCTGGGCAGGAAAGGGTGTCTACTAATACATGTGTGGTACCGTTGTAACCGGGAGAAATGGGGCTTTTACTCTCAATATGTTTTTATTGAAAAACCTTTATTTTCGATTAAAAAAAAACACTGCAAAATGTAAAAACGTGTGTATTTTTTATTTTCTTTCACATATTTTGCCCAAAATAATTATGATAAAACTACAAAATTGATAAACAAGAGATATGATGTTAAAGCCCAGATTCTGCTGAAAAAAACAATATGTAATTTTTATGGGAAATCCCAGAAAATCCCTTCAAAAATTACAGTTGAACATGGGGAGCGCAAAATAGTGAAAAATGCTCTGGCAACAGGGAGTGGGAAATGCTGCAGGTAGGCTGGCACTTAAAGGGTTAAAAACCATCTTAGAGAAGTGGCCTTGTTCAGGAAAGACAAGGTGTTGTCTCTCCAGATGAAAAAGGTCCCCCTGTTTCTTCTTGGACGCCTTAAAAGGAACAATGTGCAGAGTATCAAGTACCGCCGACAACAGCTGCTCAGTATCATCCTGGGGCCACTCAGATGAAGACCCGGGGCAACTGTCAAGGTCCCCCCGACTACCCCCGGAGGAGTTGGATCCCTGGAGCAACTCACCCTCCTCAGTGGATTCTTGGCCACCGAAGGCCTCATAATCCTCATTGTCATTGGCAAAAATAGCGTGAGCCGGCTCCAAATGCCGCTTCTTAATCTTGGCCTTGCCAGCGGCCGAACACGCCAGCTGACACTCAATGCTAGCCAGTCTGAGCTCAAAATTACTACGCGAGTCCCTGCTAGCCTCCCTCTCACTAGGGGCCAGAAGCAGGCGTGGGGGAGTCAAAGCTTAGCAAGTCCCAAGCCCGCTATTCCCAGAAGCCTCCATTATGGTGATTATGATAAGAAAGATGGGTCTCAAGACACTAAGACGGCCCAGAGCCGTACAGAAAAAAAAAAAAAATTTGACTCTCAGCACCCTAACCCACAGGGCAGGAAAGGGTGGAGGGGGGTTGGGGTGGGGGGTGGGGGTGTATGCACCGGGAGGAACCACAAGAATCTCAATATGGGACTCTGAAAGACACAAAAGGGAACAAGATAAGCGTCCCACAGCGCATGCACAGCCAATATAAAACACAATAATAAAAGGTACCAACAAAAAAAGACCAGACTCACAGACCAAAAGGGAGCCAGTTGAAGAGCCTGCGCAGCCTGTCAGCAGACCAAGAAGCGATGGCGTGAGGTAAAAACGGGAAATTTACCTCAGGAAACTCTGTGAGGAGAATGGCGCCGGCCCAAGCAGCACCTCGAGGGGCGGGCCGCGATGACGTGGCCCCCCGCAGCGCGCCAAGACTCCGGGCGCCAAAGAGACTAAATGGCGCCCGGGACAAGGAACACAGGTAGGGAGGGACCCCCCTCCCTTCCTCCACCACGGAGAGCACCCGCACAGCAGGGAACAAGGCCAGCAGCCGCCGCCCTCCTGAACGAGGGCGCGCGCCCCCCGACGCTATAACGTACAGGAGGCAAGAGGAGCAAGAGTGGGGAAGGTGAGTGTATTGTGAGGTAAAAAACGTGAGAAAAACACACACAACATAAAATGCACAATAATAAAGCATGTGGGACACATAATGAAAAGGGAAAAAGGGTGGTTCCTCCCCTCCCCCTGCCTATAGGCTCAGGCTTACTCTGAGGAAAGAGTCTGCGGCCCAGAGCATAGCTCTGCCGAACGCCTGACCCTCGGCGTTCCCCTACCTGCACCTGATCTGCAGCCATGGCTGGGAGGCAAGTAGGGTCCCGGAAGCAGGTGGGAATAGGGCTTGCAGCGGCCGACAGGCTACTAATGCCCCGCTTATCTGCGAAGTCCATGGAGAGAGAGAAAGAGACCATCTTCGCAGCCAGACTACAGGAGAAGACTGGGGTCTTCTGGGTAATTCTGGCCCTTTTGTGGGCCGGGAGGGGCCACAAGTCTTCCTGCAGTCGATTGCGCCACCTGTGGCAGATTACCCCACATGTAAAGAATTGAAATGAAACAAGCCGTGCTGTACACCTGGAAAAAACCTCTTGATAAAGTTAGAATGTTTTATATTGCAGCAATATTATTTGTTATATTATTTGTAGACACAAATAGTTATACCAATATATAATACGTTGCATGACTAGACTAAATATTGATTGTTATCTTTAGTCCCTATTCTAGTACAGCAGATAAACAGAGATAATTAAAAGGGGAAAGTGGAATATAGCTATTCAGGCAGCGGTGGTAATGAGCCAAGTAGTCCCTCATTCAGCCCACAGTGGAAAGAAGGTACAGAATAAGAATGATTGGAATAATATTTTTGAAAATGTATTATACAAATTATTTTGAGAGGCATTTTTTTTTAGATTTTCCAACTCAACACACAATAAAGTACAAAAAACATTGTTAAGGACATCCAATAAAATTTGCAACGGGGCAGAGCTACAGGTAAAGTAACTAAAACTTCAAATACATGAGAAGAGGCTTATTTTAAATGTGTTTAAATATACCCCTGAGAAAAAAAACTACAATTTTCTTTTGGATCTGCATCATCTCAACTCCCTCCCCTCCATATGTCCCAGAATCCTGCCCAGCAGCCCATCAACCAGCTTTTCCAGACGCAAAACTCGAACATGGACCTTTGCCTTAAAGTGGACCAACAGTCAAAAACGACTTAAACCAGACTAACACAACAAACAGTGCTCAGATGCACTGTCTGCCCAGGGCAAGTTAGATTGCTGCACATAAGAATTCATTTACCTTTTTTTTTTTTTTTTTTTTAATATTCTTTATTTAAAGGTTTTGCAATTTTATACAAACATACATTGAGACATACAATGTCAAACAAGACAAGTAAACAAGGGTATGGGTGGGGAGAAGCAGGTTCGCTATTCGCTAATACTCAGACGGGACAAAGCAGCGATAACCATGGTGTTCATATTCTGCTCTTTTAGCACATTGTAATGTGGAGGGGTATTTGCCGCCGTTCCCAGATTGGGAGACGCGATGCTCATATGGATGGGTCTTGATCTCCACTGATCAGTGGCCCACCGTTTTGACCTGCCCGGATGGGCAATGTCCACCATGTGCAAACGCATCACTAACCCGTTGGGGGGGGGGGGTGCAGTAAGGGGGAAGAACAAACCGGGGGATGAGGGGGATGGGGAGGGAAAAGTGTATGGCGCGTGGGGCTCAGCACGCGGGCCGTCTTCCATCTCTACATGTCCACGGATGGAGGCGCAGCAGATGCGCCCGCCCCCACCCGGGCCACAGCGACCGGGAGAGGGCAGAGGCGCGGCACCACCCCCAGAGCCGCTACTCAAATAAGCTCTTAAATTCTGCCGATTCCTCATACATTAGCCAGGGCAGCCAGGTAGTTCTGAACTGTTCGTCTCTGTCATGTAGTGATAGTGTTAGGTCCTCCATTTCCTTAACATTCATGACCTCCCTCACCCAGTCCCTTACAGATGGGGCTCTCCTTTGTTTCCAGAACCTGGGTATTGTCTGTTTAGCCGCGTTCAGCAGGTGGATCAGTAACGACTTTTTATATTTCCCTAGTGGGGCCTCTGTGGAGTGGAGTAGGATCCGAGCTGGGTCCTCCCCTAGCTGTGTCCCGGTGAGCTGTGTGATGATGGGCAGGACCGCTCCCCAGTACTCCCGGATCCCGGGACATGTCCACAGGATGTGGAACAATGTCCCCCTCCCTTCGCCACACCTCCAACAGCCCGAGTCATTTTACCCAGCCTGTCAGGGGTGTACTACCAGCGCGTCAACAGCTTGTAGTTGACCTCCTGGGTTCTCACGGCGATCGAGGACCTGTGGGCTAGTGTCGCTATTTTGTTCCTCTCTTTTTCCCCCAATGTTCTGCCCAGGTCAATCTCCCAGTCTCTCCAGAATGTAGGGGGGGAATCCTGCTCACCCACCAGGAGTGAGTATAGCTTAGAAATCAGGTGCGGGTATGGCCGGCCCTCCAAACAAATCCTTTCGAATTCTGTGTGACCTCTGAGGCTTTCTTTCCGGAAGCCCATCCGGGCCAAGAGTGATTGAAAGCGGAGGAGTGTCCATGGGTCTAGGCCGCCGCTTACCATTCTAATCCTCAACTCGCTTATGGGGACCCAACCCGCCACTGTGATCAGGTCGCCCCCCCTCAGCCGGTTCACCTTTCCCCACTCCCTACACCAGGCCGCACGGTATCCCAAACCTGCACATTTGACCTTATCTGCCCTAGAGCAGTCCAATAGTGGGGGATTGTCCACCAGCGTGATCATGGGAGAGGGCCATGGAGAGACCTCTGGGTGCTTCCTGTGGGATCGGAAGGCCTCCAAAGTGGCCGCCACTGTTGGGTGGGAGTTCAAACCTGGCCTGTATATTTCTTTGTTCCAGACTGTGGTGTCCAAAAGGGCCTGAGCCAAGGCGTTCTCTAGCTGTACCCACTGTTTTGTACTCTTACATGTGTGCCACTCACAAATTCGTTGGAGGTGGGTAGCCAACCAGTAGGATCGGATGTCCGGCAGCGCCATGCCTCCCAGATGTTTGGGCTTACACAGTAACTGCCAACGGAGCCTGGGTCTTTTTTTCTGCCAGACGAACCCCATCAGGATTCTATTCAGGGCCGTGAAGAAGTGCAAAGGGATGCTAATTGGGAGGGCCTGGAATAGGAACAGGAGTCTAGGTAATATCGACATTTTAATTATATTTACCCTGCCCATCCAGGAAAAGGTGGGGGAATCCCAGCTGTTTAGGTCCGCTTTTATCCTTTGGGACAGGGGCAGGAAGTTCAACTCCAGAATCCTCGACAGCCTGGATGGCAACTGCGTGCCTAAATACGCTATCAATGTTCCGGCCCACTTGAAGGAGAATGTCTGTTGAAGGTTCCTGGCCACATCCCCCGGGAGTGACACGTTTAGGGCCTCGGATTTGTCGAAATTGATTTTAAAGAAGGACAGTCCCCCAAACACTTCGAGTTCCTTCATTAAGACTGGTGTCGAGATCGTGGGGTTGGTGATAAAGAACAGGAGGTCGTCCGCGTAGGCCGCGACCTTGTGTATGACACCCCCAACCACCAGTCCCCCCACATCCGCGTTTTACACGGACTCTGCACAAGAAGGGCTCCAGGGTCAAGGCGAACAGCAAGGGCGAGAGGGGGCATCCTTGTCGGGTCCCGTTGTGGATAGGCACCGGGGCTGAAAGAAGGCCATTCACCTTGACCCTGGCTGAGGGCACCGTGTACAGTGCCTCAATGAGCCTCCGCATGTTATCTCCAAGGCCTATATGTCTGAGGGTCTCTCTTAGAAACGGCCAGCTCACCCTATCAAAGGCCTTCTCCGCGTCCGTGGACAAAAGCATCATAGGGACGCCGCTACGTGGATTGCATTTAGTGCTCGCACCACATTGTCCCTGGCCTCCCTCCCCAACACGAAGCCTGTTTGATCCAAATGGACCACTTGAGCCACCACCGGCGCCAGCCTATTGGCCACAACTTTGGCGTAAAGCTTCAGGTCCACGTTGAGGAGGGAGATGGGGCGATAACTCTTACATGATAAGGGGTCTTTCCCTGATTTGTGGAGTACAGATATGTGGGCCTCTAGCTCTCTCCCTGAGAATGAACCTACCACCTCCGGGTCCAATATCGAGTTCCACGCCTTAATCATGCGTGGACCCAGTATGGGGGCGAAGGTTTTATAGTATTTGGCGGAGTACCCATCTGGTCCCGGGGCTTTCCCTACGGGGGTTTGTTTGATTGCTTCCGTCAGTTCCTCAATCCCAATTGGGTCCTCCAGTAGTGCCGCCATCTCCTCCGTGATCGCCGGCATACCGGAGTCCCTCAAATATTCCTTCATCTTGCCCAGGGGCGCCCGCACCCCCACACCCCCGCCCAAGTTGTACAGACCCGAGTAGTAAGTCCTGAATGTCTCTGCTATCCCCTCCGTAGTGTGCTGCCTCTGCTGTGCACCATCTAAGATCTCCACTATGAAGTTCTGTGAATGCTGCTGTCTAAGAGCTCTAGCTAGTAGAGCGCTGCTTTTGTTGCCATACTCATAGTATGTGCGTCTACACCTTCTGAGTATGTATTTGGCCTTTTGACGCAGTAAAGCGTTGAGGGCTTCCCTTGCTTGGGTCAGCTCCCCCAGTACCTTCACTGCCTCAGATTGCTTATGGGACAACTCCAGGCCCCTGACCTTCTCAGTGAGCTTCTCTATTTGAGCCAGTCTTTCTCTTTTGAGCCTTGCCCCGTGGCTGATCAAGACCCCCCCTTATTACGCTCTTGTGGGCCTCCCAGAGTGTCAAAGGTGAAACCTCCCCATTGTCGTTGGTGCTAAAGTATGACTCTAGACCCTCCTTTATATCTTGCGCTACCACTGCATTCTGGAGGAGTGACTCATTCAATCTCCACATTGAGGGGGATGGGGCTCTATCAATAAGTTCGAGGTCGAGATAAACCGGAGCATGGTCTGAGAACGAGATCGGGTACATCCCGTCTCCCGTGGCCTGGCTCAAGAGTCTGTGTGAGGTCCAAATATAGTCCAGCCTGGAGTATGTCCCATGAACTTTGGAGTAAAAGGAGTAGTCCCGCGCCCCCGGGTTTCTAGCCCGCCATGCATCCACCAGCTGCAAGCAGTGCAGTTTTTCCCTCAGGGATCTCAAAGCCGAATAGGAGGCCGTTGACCTGCCTGCTGATGTATCCAACAGGGGCTCCATAGCCAGATTGAAGTCGCCCCCTAATATTACGTCTCCTTCCCTGAATTTTTCTATTTTTCCCAACGTGCTCCTAAGGAAGCGGATCTGACCCTGATTGGGTACATATATGGAGGCCAGTGTATACATTCTTTGATCAATGAGCCCCTTAACTAGGACCACCCTCCCTGATTCGTCGCTCCATACCTCCTTAGAGATGAAGGGCACGTCTTTGGCCAGCATAATCGCAACTCCCTTCTTTTTTGCGCCTGTCGCGCAGCTGGTGAATACATGCGGGAAATGTTTGTTACAGAGCCTTGGAGCCGCATTTCTTTTGAAATGGGTCTCCTGGAGGAAAACGATCTTTGCTTTATATCTGCGTAATTCCTGCCCCAGGATGGTTCTTTTGTCTGGTGTGTTTAGGCCCTTTACGTTCAGGGTGATTATCTTCAAAGGGCCCATGTTGGGTCACTAACGCTGCAGGGATGCGGGGGTAATTGGACACCGCGACGAAGGAACAGCGGCTATGCAGCTGATCCCGTCACCGGCCCCACACGCCAAAGGGGTGGGGGGGAGAGTGGATGGGTTAGGGTAGGAGGGGGGGGAAACGAGGGGGATACCGCGCCTCAAGTGAGTATGTGTGAGGGCTTGAGGCGGTAAGGACCGGGGGGCAGGGGGAGGAGAACTGAGGACCAATAAGTAGTCCGCCGGTCACTCGCCTACAGGCGTAGCCCGGGTACGGTGCCCTTTAACGCGCGAGCTGGAGGGGTCCCTACAAGGGATCCCCAATCCATGGGCTGTCTGGCCCTGCGCGGGGATTAATCCCGTCTGAAGGAAACCAAGGTTTCCCTAGAAGTAAAAGGGGGTTTGGAAGACTAGGCCAAAGCTTAGAGGGTCTGGAGTCTCACTTTGGTTGTGGCTGCTCAGCGAGGCATGTCTTCAGACTGTACTTGTAGAGAAGATAAAGTTCCGCCCTAATGGGCCCGAAGGCCCTCGACAGATCAACGCCTCGCTCAACATCCCAATCCAACTGCGAATCGAGGGGAGGGCAGCCCCAACGGGGGGGCGCCCGACAATACCTTAAACAGATCAAATAAACTTTATGCATGCAACTTAAACAGTTCAACGGGGAACAATCAAAGAAAAAGCAACCTCAGCAGGTCCAACATCAGCCGACGGGATAAAGTGCCAGCGGCAGACCCGAGCCCGGGCCCGCAGACAGTCCGCTTCACCTCCTGCGTCCTCTCCCAACTCTTCTATCTCCTCTGGGGCCACCGCCCTGGCGCTGCGGCAGCTGCCTGTTATATACCGCCAAGTCCGGGACTGTCCAGTCCGGGACGTCCACGCTTTCCACCTCCAAGAAGTGAAATAGGTCAGGGAGTTGGGCAGGTGACCTGAGAACGAAGTGGTTCCCGCCTCTTCTCACCAGGAGCTGGAATGGGTGCCCCCATCTGTACGACGCCCCCCGTCCCTGGATAGCGTCCAACAGAGGTTTAAGGAGCCTTCTCATCTGTAAAGTCCTCCGTGAGAGGTCCTGGAGTATGATGACCTGCACTCCCATGAATTTGACAGGGCTCTTCTCCCAGGCTTGTCGTAGAATATCCTCTTTTATCTTGAAGAAATGTACTCGGCAGATAATGTCCCTGGGCCTGTTCGGGTCTTGAGATCGGGGACCCAGGGCCCTGTGCACCCGGTCCATTTCTATGTGATTTGAGCTGGGTAAGTCGAGGAGCTCACTGAAAATAGAGATGACTGCTCCCGCCAGATCCTTCGGTTCCACCGACTCAGGGATCCCCTGGAGACGCAGATTGTTCCTGCGGCTCCTGTTCTCTATGTCGTCGTGGGCCAGCGCAAGGTCCGCCAGGAGCCGTTTGTTTCCGGCCTGTTGGTGTTCCAGGTCCGCCACTCGTGCCTCCAGGGCCCTGTGGGAGGCCTCCGCTCCATCCATTCTTTCTGTTACTTCCGTCACCGAGCTCTGCAGGGCCGTCAGCTCTTTTTTGATGGTGTTCTCCATCCTGGCCACATATCCGTCGAAGTCTCCACGCGTTGGGAGTCCCCGCAGGGCCTCCTGGATATTGATTTTAACCGCCTCAGCGATGGAGTGCGATAAGAAATCTACTGGGACAGCCACAGGTGGATTATCTGAGGGAGGTAGATCAATGCTGTGAGCAACCCGCGGGGGCGAGCTCAGGATGTGCACCCTCCCCAGGTCTCCCCCTGGCAGGGTCCGCCCTGGGACTGTATGCGGGCGCCGCTGGGCCATCTTTGCTTGGCTCTCTTGTGACGGGGTGGCTACATCATCTTCCCATAATCTGCGTGGGGTAGGACCATCCCCCCCTGCCACCGGCTCTCCGGTGGGGCTGCCCGGTCTGGACTGCCATGTCAGCTGTGGGCTCGGTTGTGGAGATGGGGTGCCCAGTAAATAGCTGGCACTTGATGGGAGATCCACCAATTGTGGGGAGGAATAGCCCCGCGCCCGGGGCGACCCCTCCAGAGTACGCGGCGGAGAGTCCGGACTGCGGGTTACACCAACTCCGCGGGCACAGGCGGGCGTCTCTGTGGCGGATCTGTGGGGCGCCGCAGCACCGAGTGTCATGTTTCCCCCTGTCCCGTCTTTCACCCGGCTCCGGGCAGTGTGTGGTGGGGCCTGCGCCACGCCGTTGTAGGTGGGTAATGCTAAGGGCCAGGGTGAAGAGAGCTCATCCAGGTCCTGCTGTGGGTGGTTCAGGTTGCGTACTACCCCCTGCCCGTGATGTTCACAAGGGGGCATCCCAGCTGAGGATCCGTGTGGTGTCCCAGCCCAGGGTCTCCCGCCATCCCCTGCTCCGGTCTCCCCCTGGTCCTTGATGGCACGGGCTGGGCCCCCCCCCACCACATCGGAGAGGGCTGATGCGGGAGTCCGGGGCGGAGCACTGACCTGGGGCCCGGCGGGCGCGCTCCTCCATCCGTCTGCCTCGCAGTGGACCTCCGCTGTTGTTATCAGCTCCGAGCTGCGCCGCTTGGCCGTCTCCACGTCGCAGGTGACAGCCGCCGCCTCTCCCATGACGCCTCCCCGCCGAGCGGGCTGATCCTCCACAGGCAGCATAGCGCGGTCGGGAGCCGCGGTCCCGTGCGCACGTGGGTGTTGTTCTCCTCCTGCGGCCGCCATCTTTCCTGCTGCTGCCTCCAGGCTCTCAGGGCCCCGGGATCGGAATAGGTCCGGGATGGTGTGCGCCTTGCCCCTCTTGGAGGGTCCCCGCTGCTTCCCTCGTCTGGGCATCCAAATGTCGGGTGTCAAGGAGCTCTCTGGCCTCAATACAACAGATAAATTGTGCGGAGCTCCCTCGCCACACGTCCTTACTCGGCCATGTCAAGCCACGCCCCCTCATTTACCTTTTTGTAACTCAAGGCCACCTGCAAACAGAAAGTGCTGCTGAGCTTCCTGTTACTGTGCATTGTCAGTTATGTCAGTCGGGAGTGGAAGCTCCAAAATGGCCGCCACCTTTCTTTTCCAACTGTGCCAGACTGTGCCAAATGTCCCAATTTGGGAGGGACAATCCCGCTTTGGGGCCCTTGTCCCATTGTCCTGCAGGACAAGAACCCCAAAGCAGGTTCAGGGGTCTGGGGGGTCCCCACTGAGGTATGTGTGTATGTGCTCTGCCTATCCCTGGGGCACCCAAATTTGGCCCACTGTGTGAAACTCAGCTCAGCAGACTCAGCTTTACAGGGGTCCCAAAACACATGCACACTCTGACACCCATATGTGTGGGGGGCTCGCCTTTGTGCATGTGTGTGTGTGGGGGGCTTGCCTGTATGCGTATGTGGTGGAGGAATGCCTGTATGCGTGTGTGTGGGGAGAATTGCCTGTATGCATGTGTGGTGGGGGCTTGCCTGTGTGTGTGTGTGTGTGTGTGTGTGTGTATGTGTGTGTATGTGTGTGTATGTGTGTGTGTGTGGGGGGGGATTGCCTGTGTGCATGTGTGTGTGTGGGGGGGCTTTCCTGTATGTTTGTGTGTGTGGGGAAAGGGGCTTGCATGTATGCATGTGTGTGGAGGGGGCTTGCCTGTATGTGTGTGTGGGGGGGCTTGCCTGTATGCATGTGTTGGGGGGCCTTGCCTGTATGCGTGTGTGGGGGGTGGGGGCTTGTCTGTATGCATGTGTGTGAAGGACCGGCATCTATGCATGTGTGTGGGGGGCTTGCCTGCATGGTTATGCATGTGGGGGCTTGCCTGTATGCGTGTGTGTGTGTTGGTGCTTGCCTGTATGTGCGTGTGTGGGTGGGCTTGTCTGCATGCATGTGTGTGGCAGGGGTTGCCTGTATGCGTGTGTGTGTGGGGGGCTTGTCTGTATGCATGTGTGTGGTGGGGGCTTGCCTGTATGCATGTGTCTGGGGGACGTGCCAGTATGTGTTTGTATGGGGGCTTGCCTGCATGGTTATGTATTTGGGGGGCTTGCCTGTAGGCGTGTGTGTGAAGGGGCTAGACTGTATGTGTGTGTGGGGGGTTTGCCTGTATGCGCATGTGGGGGCTTGCCTGTATGCATGTATGTGGGGGCATTGCAGGTGTGCATGTGTGTGGGGGGGCTTGCCTATATGCATGTGTGTGTGGGGGGGTTTGTCTGTATGCGTGTGTGTATGTGTGTGTGGGGGGCTTGCCTGTATGCATGTGTGTGGGGGGGTTTATCTGTATGTGTGTGGGGGGGGCTTGTCTGTGTGCATGTGTGTGGGGGGGGCTTGACTGTATGCTTGTGTGGGGGACTTGCCTGTATTATTATTATTATTATTATGTAATTTTTATGTGGCTGCGGACATGGTCAAAAAAATTCTGACCAGTATCCCTGCTAGTCAGGGAAGTGCTCCCATCAGCAGCCTAACTGGGCGGCTTGGCGAAAGAACACTCCTCGGCTACAGGGAAGCCAAGGGTTCAGCAGGAAGCAGAAGTGCCTTGGGAGCCGCCGGGAAAGTTGGGTTTGCTTGCTGGGAGTTTTACACAACATGGCATCCCAATTTGGAAATCCCCAGGTCAGGGCACGCTCCAGGTTTATGTGGGCCCTTGGGCGGCAATGGTCTCAGTGGGCCCCTTAGGGATGGAGAGTCACGGGTTGGGGTCTATAAATTCCATGGCCAAAACTAAGAAGGGCAGCTTGCCCTCCAACCCCCGAGGCTGTTTTTTTTTCATTTGACCCCACATGAATTGCGTAGAGTGTTGAGGAAGAGGGATGGACATAACAGGAAGGGCAGGAATGATTGGGGCAGAGATGAGGGAGGGGACAGGGATGGATGGAGCAGAGCTGAGGGGACAGGGATGGATGGAGCAGAGCTGAGGGGACAGGGATGGATGGAGCAGAGCTGAGGGGGCAGGGATGGATGGAGCAGAGCTGAGGGGACAGGGATGGATGGAGCAGAGCTGAGGGGACAGGGATGGATGGGGCAGAGCTGAGGGGACAGGAATGGATGGAGCACAGATGAGGGGACAGGGATGGATGGAGCAGAGCTGAAGGGACAGGGATGGATGGGGCAGAGCTGAGGGGGCAGGGATGGATGGAGCAGAGCTGAGGGGACAGGGATGGATGGAGCAGAGCTGAGGGGACAGGGATGGATGGAGCAGAGCTGAGGGGACAGGAATGGATGGAGCAGAGATGAGGGGACAGGGATGGATGGGGCAGAGCTGAGGGGACAGGGATGGATGGAGCAGAGATGAGGGGACAGGGATGGATGGGGCAGAGCTGAGGGGACAGGGATGGATGGGGCAGAGCTGAGGGAACAGGGATGGATGGGGCAGAGCTGAGGGGACAGGGATGGATGGAGCAGAGATGATGGGACAGGGATGGATGGGGCAGAGATGAGGGGACAGGGATGGATGGGGCAGAGCTGAGGAGACTGGGATGGATGGAGCAGAGATGATGGGACAGGGATGGATGGGGCAGAGATGAAGGGACAGGGATGGATGGGGCAGAGATGAGGGGACAGGGATGGATGGGGCAGAGCTGAGGGAACAGGGATGGATGGGGCAGAGCTGAGGGGACAGGGATGGATGGGGCAGAGATGAAGGGACAGTGATGGATGGGGCAGAGCTGAGGGGACAGGGATAGATGGAGCAGAGCTGAGCGGACAGGGATGGATGGGGCAGAGATGAAGGGACAAGGATGGATGGGGCAGAGCTGAGGGGACAGGGATGGATGGAGCAGAGATGATGGGACAGGGATGGATGGGGCAGAGATGAGGGGACAGGGATGGATGGGGCAGAGCTGAGGAGACTGGGATGGATGGAGCAGAGATGATGGGACAGGGATGGATGGGGCAGAGATGAGGTATCAGGGATGGATGGGGCAGAGCTGAGGAGACAGGGATGGATGGAGCAGAAAGACAGAGAAAGGAAGCGTGTGCACTGTGTAACTTGCATTACCTTCTTCCAGTTTGTGCAGTACTTTCTGTTGCAATGCTGGGGCCAGGGAGCAGGGTGATGACATGTCTCTAGGGGCATTGTTAATGGCAAAAAAAGTTCTTTAACCACATTGTGCCAGCCTTGCCGGGTGCAAGTCTAGCAGCCAACCCTGGGGTGTTTTTGTTTATAGCCACTTTAAAGCGGACCTTCACCCTAAATAAGAGTCTATCTTATATGTTTCCCACACCCTGTACATACAGATTGCTCACATTAAAAATCATCCTACCTGCATCTACTGCATGTTATGAGCCTTTAAACATCCAAGATGGTGGCTCATGGGACATCAGGCAGCCTGCAAACAGGAAGTGCCTTCTGACTGTGCTGCTCTGCATTCTGGGATTGCTGACCTTTTCCTGACCCCAGCTCTGCTCTGTCTAAGCAAAGCACAGCTATAACCCGCCCTCCTGTACTTTATCCCGCTCTGTTCTTCTCAGTATGTGATGCTTCTAAATCAAGATGGTGGCGCCCGTATCCTAAAGTCCTGAACAGGGAATAATAAGTAAATGGCTAAAAACTTAAAATATATTAATTTTAGATGCTGGGGAATCATTTTATAAGGGTTTGGGCTTTTCAATAAATCATGGTGAAGGTCCGGTTTAAGAATACCTACTCAGGCATTAGCCTGGTTATATTGGATAATGTAGTGTGCAGCTGCCAACATACATAAAGAATGACAAGATATCTGTTTTCTAAACAATGTACAGGTCTACCTGGGATATCTGGAAGCCCTGGTGATAAAGGGATGACTGGATCACCAGGAAAAGCCGGGCCACAAGGAATTAAAGGAGAACAAGGTATTATTGCCATTAAAGAAAAAATTCATATTATGTAGTTTTGCAAGGGATTTGATTTAATTTATGAGAAAGGCATTTCTGGTGGACCTAAATTGGAAATGAAAAAGTGCCTTTTCTGCAACATCAGCCCCTTTTCTCTAGCAGAAGCAGTGACCTATATGGCCCTTTAATCTGTGGCTGTTACAGATATTGGGTGACAAAACTGACCAAAGCAAGCTTACTGGACATGGCTTCCAGCTAGAAAAGAGCTGATGGAGGAAGGCAGGATCATAACTACAGGGGGTGCATAGGAAGCAACTTTTTAGGCTCACAATGTCAGGGGGCCCCATCTTTGTGGCTCTTACAGTACATCTTATTTATCAAGTGTATGCTTAGCATCTGGTACAGAAATGAAGCACCATATGTCTCTGCTGTTTCAGTCTTTAGTAGTCTAGATACATCTCTTAAAGGAATTATTGCAGCATATGTTTTCAAGCTAAATTGAGCCAGAGGTTAGAGCAGAGCTGTAGCTAGCTTCTTTTGCGCCCGAGGCAAGGCCAGAGAATCGCGCCCCCCCCCAGCAAAAAAAAAAGAAAATTATATATATATATATATATATATATATATATATATATATATATATATATCTTTATCTTTTCTTTTTGTTTTGTTTCTTGTTTACTGGATTATTTTGAGAGACATTAAAGCGGACCAACACCCGGGCCGATTTGATCCCTCCCCGTGGGGAATCCGAAATCGGGATGTCCCGCGGGGTGAAACCCCCCAGGAAGCCCACAATCCTACCTTCTCCCCGTTCCAGCGGCGCATGCGCGTCCGCCACCGCCTCCCGTGCGTCTCTCTAGCAGGGACGCACAAACGGCCAGCGCGGGTGCCCTCCCTGTAAGAGGGACGCGCGGGAGGTGGCGGCGGACGCGCTCTGCTTGTCCGTCGTTGCCTCTCGCTTGTCCGTCGGCGGGGATTGGCTGCAGCGGTCACGTGGGAGCAGGGTGAGGTGAGTTTTCGGGCCTTTCTGGGGGGTTTCACACAGAGGGGCACCCCCGATCGGAAAGTACCCTCACACCAAAACTAAGCAACAATGGGTGATAAAGATTTATGAAGTCAGGGCTTTACTTATCTAAAACAAATAAATAAAGTAATAAATAAAATAATAATAAATAATACAATAATAAATACAACTGAAACGTGTCCCAGTCATTTCCAAAACCAGGCTGCCTTCTCACCAGGCTGCCTCTAGGAATGCCCCTCCCACCTTCGCAAACAGTCACAGTGACGCAGGCACGCACACTCCATCCACTTCAATAAAAGAGCATGCCAGTCACCAGTTTGACATACCCCCTCCATTGCATTGAATATAGCTGGGCATGCACACTAATGCACTCTGTTGGTAACAAGGCCACAAAAAACAGCAAGGGCTAGCAGCGAGACCAAAAAATGTTGCGGCGTGCCCTCACCACAGGAGCTGCTGCAGGGGAGAAAAAACTTTTATTGTTCTGATGCAGGCTAGCCTAGTCCGACCCTGTGTTCAGCCTGCTGGGCCTGTCATACTGTGCTGGATGTGCGAGTGGGCAGGTAGGTAGGAAGGTGGGTGAGTGACTGCCACCTCCACTCCAGAATCTGCTGATTCTGCCTACACACCACTCCAGACTGCTGCTGGTTCAGGGTCTGGGTAGGTAGGTGAGTGGCAGGTATATAGATAGGTGGGTGGGTTATTATGCTACTCTTCCCCAACTCCAGCCATCAATCACACTTTCTCTCCATTGTCCTCCTGTCACTATCTCTATCTCCACAGTAATCATTCACATCATCCTCTCCCTCGCGCTGGCCGGCCACCATGCCTGGAAGCGGAAGTGCTGGCTTCTGCTGTGCTCTGGGCTGGCCTCCGCGGTGGGGGAAACAAGAGCAGTGTTTTTTGTTCCGTCCTGTGAGATTTGCATAAAACAAACCAAGGCTTGCACGGCGGCCCCCACCACTGCCGATCACTTCATTGCTGGCCTGCCACCGTCGGATCACAGACGCAGACAATAACCCCCTCTGAAGAGAAAGTGGTGGAGGCCAATGTTCCCTCTAAGCCTTAGCTGCTGCTGTGCGGAGTAACAAGAGAGCTGGGAAATGCCCCACCTAAGGTGGCTGCTGGCCAATCTCCAACGATCAATGCGCCCCTCTACTGTAGAGTGATGGTGGGGTGGCCCCACATCATGGAGACTGCACCTAGCGTCATACAAGAAAGCGACGATGGCACAGGCACAAGATCAGCAGACAAGGGGAGTTTTAAAACGTCAAACAATGAGCAATCAGCTCATAGGTGCAGCTAGGCTTTCTGGCACCCGGGGCAAAGATTCAAAATGGCACCCACCCATCTGTGCTCATGCCCCACTTTGGGCCCCCCTGACCTGACATGTGCCCCTCCTGCGCCCCCAGCTACGCCCCTGGATCAGCTAGGGGGCAAAGGTGAGTATACTTTTATTTTTTTAAATAAGGTGGCCACTTTTTCATTAGGCTGTGTATGTATAAATATACACTGACACCAACAAATTAACATAAGATAATCTGTCCACAAAACTTATATAAATACAAGCATCTCCTCACCACTATGCTTGACTGGGATTTTTTTTTTGCTGGTACCAACAGTTGTACTGGTTCCACCTGGAACAGTGCAGGACTAGTGAAGGAAACCCCAGTGTTCAGGCCCATATTAAGGACATTCATGGTATGGAGCAGTTCTTTCTTGGGGGCCCCCATCTTTTATGGGGGGCCCGCCATCATCACACCCTCCATCACAAGCCCCCTATGCCCCCAACTGTCTTAGCTCACAACCAAAGACAAAAACAACAAAAAAGAGATTATGGTGACATAAAGGAGAGAATGGGGTGATATAGAGCCAGAGGGGAGAAAAAGGGGGAATAAAGAGTTATGAAGAAGAGAGGAAATATAGAAAGAGGTTAGAATAGGGGGATATGGAGAGATGGGAAATAAGGGGGGGTATGATGAGAAGAAAAAGAGAAAGGGAGGATAAGGAGAGGAGAGAAAGGGGGATATGGAGAAACTTAGGAAAGAAAGGGGGAATATGAGGAGACAGAGGAGAGAAAGGCGGATATGGGGAGAAGGAGGAGAGAAAGGGGGGCTATGGAGATATACAGGAGAGAAAAGGGAATATGGAGAGACTAGGCAGAGAAAGGAAACATGGAGAGAAGGAAGACAGAGAGGGAATATGGAGAGAAGGAGTAGAGATAGAGGGAATATGGAGAGGAGGAGATATAGAGGGAATATGGAGAGAAAGGTGAATACAGGGGGAATGAGGAGAGAAGGGGGGAATATTGAGAGGAGGACAGAAAGTGGGAAAGTGAGAGAAGGGGGAGAGAAAGGGGGAACATGGAGAAAAGGAGGAGACACGGGAGAAAATGGAGAGAAGGAGAGAAAGACAGAATATGGAAAGGGGGATATGAGAAGATGGGAGAGAGAAACAGGGAATACGGAGATATGTAGGAGAGCAAGGGGGAATGTGGAAAAAAGTAGGAGACAAAGAGGGAATATGGAAAAAAGGGGTAGAGAAAGAGGGGATATGGAGAGAAGGATGAGGGAATTTGAATAGAAAGAGGAGAGAAAGGTTGAATGGGGAGAAGAAGCAGAGAATGGGGGGATATTGAGATATACAGGAGAGAAAGGGGGATATGAGGAGAAGGGGGAGAGAAAGGGGAAATATGGCAATAAGGAGGATTAAATGTAAATGGGCACTTGGGGGGGGTGGCATACATCCACCAGAGACCAGTTTACAGGGTGCTGAGTGTGGTGGTGGGGGGTTTATACATAGTGCAAGTAAGATATAAATACATAGCACTTTACTATCAAAGTCGACACTACAAAGAAACTAAAAAAACAACCCCCCCTAAGCTGTGCTCTTCTTCTGCAGAGCAACAACACCCAGCATTAGCCACTGATCCCATCATTGAAAAATATCACCAAAATCACCACAAAGCCTCCATTTAACCAAAAAAATGATCAGATCCCCAAATTGATTATTAAAGGAACAGTCCGGTTTTGGGGACCATTTCCTCAGACCTCAGATCAGCTAGTGCCAGTGGGCACACAGCAACCCACTTATTTCATTGCTGTACCTGTGTCGCTTATCAGTCTTCTGTACCCTTGGTTGGTAAAACCGGGAGTTACGCTTCCTGGTTCCAGCTGTGGGGTTGGCATGGCCTGTGTACAGCCCAGTTAACAATATATACAGCCTTCCAATAATAGGCTGGTATACTCTAGAGCTGGCGCAGGAGCGGTGCCAAGGATTATGGGTTGCTTTGTACCCACACTCGCTAGCTTGCCTGAGGTCTGTGGATATTTCCATTCAAGACCACCAACCATGTTATTGGTCCCCTGGCAAAATCGAGCATTGTTATTAGCCGCCACAGTCACTGGCTTCTTTTGGGTATCTGGCCATCAGCAACCAGATGAATATGAGGGCCAATCGCATTTCTCGATTTCATGAGGGACTGAGGCGAAAGAAAAGATTTTGAGCTTTCACTGGGGGTAATGTGCAGGGGGCACTGGCAAAAGATGCCCTCTGCCCTAGGAACCACGCCCATTTTGTAAAAATGTTTAAGTAACCCTCAGGCACCCCCATTCGGAATACCCCATGGTGTGAACCTCCCCGGTATTGCCCTGCAAACACTTACCTTTCATGTTTTGCACCAGAGGTGTGCTCCCCTGCCCAGACATTCAGATAGGCCACAGACCACAGGACCTCCAGTGTCACTGTGCCAACACTTTGTCCAAACAGAGCTGTATTTCAAGCCTTATACATGGCATACAGTGCTGCACATGCACCATGGGACTAGGTGAAAGGTACATTTTTAGGGCACCCCAGGGGGTGAAGCATGCCATAATGCAGCTTACAGTCCTGAACTTATACTTATCTAGTAAATGGTCTCCAAGATGGGGGACTGGATATCAGAGCACACACACCTACTAACTGCTAAAATGTGTGCTGCAGTTTCCTGTCCACCTTCTCAGAGACCAAGCCTGGACTAGAGAGGGGTATATACAAGTGTAGTTTGGCTGAGGTAATCAACCATTTGCCATAACCTTCTTCATGCAGAGCCCATCACCCCTCTCCTCCATGTTGCTGCATGTGGCTCAGCAGCCAGTGACCCTGGGAGGGGGGGGGATGCCAGAAGGAAGGCCCTTATCTGTCTTGGCAGTGCCAGAGTGGCCACAGCAATTCTCCCTTCTCTAAAAACCCAGCACTGGTTTCGATCAGACCAACAACAAGACCCAGCCAACTGCTCACCTGTTAGAAGAGATCCAGGGAAGCTCCTGGCAGATGGTGCTGTGAGAGAGCAGCCATGTCTCACCCATGTCTCACAGGAGCGCTGGGGCAGGTCGCTATTCACACACAAAGATCTGGATTCCCTGCACTTCCTATGCTGGCCACAGAGGAGAAGTTAGAGCAGCAGCAGGAAATACAGCAGCGACCCCTGCTGGCCGGAGGAGCGAGCTGTAGTACATTTACTATAATGACTTCCGACCTGTAGAATTGATCAGCTCCTCTCAGCAGCGGCTGCTCAGGCGCGCACCTTAAAGGGAACACTGGAGCCCCTTGCGCCCCTCCTTTAATCCAGCCCTGGCTGCGCCCGAGGCCAGTGCCTCATTCGCCTCATGGCTGCTACGGCTCTGGGTTAGAGTCACACTTGAACCCAAACAGAAAGGGTTTGAACAGTAGTGCGTTGTATCAGTTGAGGAGTTGTCTTATACTGTATACATACTGTGGTGATTAGCTCTGGTAGACAGCAGGATAGAGGCTCAGAGGCAAAAGTTCAACTTAAAGTCTGTGTTTATTCACACAAAAATCTATAAAACCGAATGTCCTTTTTGGTTACATCACCTTTTCAGGAAAATGCAGCAGAAGTAAATCAGACAGGCAACAGCGTTTTTAGTCCTTGGGCAAACTTGCTTCTTTGCAGCCGAATCCGCCTCTGGTCCGCATGAAACAGCCTACACAGGAGTTTTCAGCCAGGCACACAGAGTCTCACTTCACAAGTGAGCTCCAGTCACAGACAATGCACAGCTGACTCCCCAGGCTATTTATGCGGCCTGTAAAACCTAGACCTGGGTAGGGGATGGAGTCCCACCTTGCTCTACTCCATCCCAGTATAACCCTCCCAGGTTAGCCTTTCGGCTATACTAACACTTCAGCACTAGACTGCCATTAGCAGCTGATGCTGGGAAACAAAATACACGGTTTTACTGCAGCAAGGCCAGGTACCTTGGTGCCACATACCTTCCGTCAATGACGGCCCCTTGCACCTTACCACATACCCCCCCCCTTTGTTCAACCCTGAGGGGGTGGACACATGACAAACAATGTGCCCAGGATAGGGCATCCGCATTACCCAACAACCGTCCCGCTCTGTGCTCTACCGAGAACTTGAAATTCTGCAGGGACAGAAACCACCGAGTGACCCTGGCACTCCTGTCCTTAGCCTGGCACATCCACTTGAGGGGAGAATGGTCCGTAATCAAACAAAACCTTCTCCCCAACAAGTAGTAGCGAAGAGACTCAAGGGCCCACTTAACGGTCAGGCACTCTCTCTCCACTATACTATACCGGGTCTCTGCAGGTGTCAGCTTGCGACTCACATAGACAACGGGGTGCTCCTCCCCGCTGACTTCCTGAGATAGTACCGCACCAAGGTCTACCTCAGAGGCATCGGTCTGCACTATAAACTCCCTCTTAAAGTCGGGTGTCACCAACACCGGAGACCCCACACAGGGCAGACTTCAAAGCGGAGAAGGCATTTTCGGCTTGTTCACTCTATTTCACCATGACAGACTTGCGTCCCTTTAACAGGTCTGTCAAAGGTGCCGCTACGGTGGCAAAATTGGGAATACACCTCATGTAATGCCCCACCAACCCCAGAAATTACTTCACTTGGCGGGTAGAGTTAGGACGTGGCCAGCTACGGATGGCTTCTATTTTGTTAACCTGGGGCTTGACCACTCCTCGCCCAATCACATAGCCCAGGTATTTAGTCTCTTCTAAGCCTAAGGCACATTTTTGGGGGTTTGCTGTCAAACCAGCCTTCCTGAAGGAATCCACTACTGCTTGGACTTTGGGCAGGTGACTTTCCCAGTCCGTACTATGGATGATGATATCGTCCAGATATGCCGAAGCATACCGACGATGTGGTCTGAGGACAATATCCCTTAACCTTTGGAACGTAGCGGGAGCGCCATGTAAACCAAAGGGTAATACCTTTTACTGGAACAGTCCCTCAGGTGTGATAAAGGCTGTTTTCTCCTTGGCAGCCTCAGTCAAGGGTACTTGCCAGTACCCTTTTGTGAGGTCCAAAACAGAAAAATATCGTGCTTGGTCTAGCTTTTCAATAAGCTTGTCTACTCGTGGCATAGGGTAGGCATCAAACTTAGATACTTCGTTAAGTTTGCGGAAATCATTACAGAACCGCAACGTACCATCAGGCTTGGGAATCAAGACTATTGGGCTGGCCCACTCACTCTTTGACTCTTCAATCACATCTAATCTGAGCATTTGCTGCACTTCTTTCGCAATTGCTTGTCGCCGGGACTCAGGTACTCGGTAGGGCTTCAACCGGATCTTGGCCTGTGGTTCCGTGACAACGTCATGTTGGATGACAGAAGTGCGCCCAGGGAGATCTGAAAACACATCCGTGTTTCTGCTAACAAACTCCCTGGCTTCCTGGGTCTGTTTAGAGGAGAGGTTCCTGGGTCTGTTTAGAGGAGAGGTTGTCGCCAGCTTTCACCTCAACTACCGCTTCTCTAACAACAGACTGAGGGACAGGAAGCTCCACCCACAGGGGTCTCCCTGTCTTTCCACAGCTTCAGCAGGTTTACATGGTACACCTGCTCTTGCTTTCTCCGCCCGGGCTGATGTACCTTGTAAGTCACTTCCCCAACTTTTCCAAACACCTCATAGGGACCCTTCCACCTAGCCAGAAATGTACTATCCACTGTTGGCACCAGAACCAAAACTCTGTCACCTGGGTTAAAGTTCTGTGCTTTAGCCTGCCCGTTGTAAACCCTACTTTGGGCCCGCTGTGCTGCCTCCATATGTTCCCTCACCAGTGGCTAATGGGTCTCTATCCGTTCCTGAAATTGAAATTTACTCTACCACACTTTTGTGGGGTGTGGGTTGCTGTTCCCAAGCCTCCTTGGCTATATTTTACAGGCCTCGTGGATGCCGTCCGTATAAGGGTTCGAAGGGCGAGAACCCAGTAGAGGCCTGGGGCACCTCTCGCACTGCGAATATCAGATAGGGCAGAAGCAAGTCCCAATTCTTCCCATCCTTGGTGACCACCCGCTTTAACATGGTTTTTAAAGTTTGGTTAAATCTTTCTACCAGGCCGTCCATTTGCGGGTGGTAAACGGATGTCCGCAATTGTTTCACCTGCAACAACTTACAGAGCTCCTTCATTACCTTGGACATAAAAGGGGTACCTTGATCGGTCAGGACCTCTTTAGGCAGGCCTACTTGGGAAAACATTTCCATAAGCTCCTTAGCAATGAGTATGGCTGAGATGTGTCGTAGGGGCATTGCCTTGGGATACCACATGGCATAGTCCAAGACTACCAGAATATGTTGGTGCCCTCTAGCGGATTTTGGCACTGGACCCACCAGATCCATAGCAATCGGCTCAAAGGGCACCTCAATAACTGGGAGAGGAACTAGGGGACTACGGTAATGAGGCTCGGGGCTGGTTATCTGACATGTTGGGCAGGACTCACAATATCTCTCCACCTCCTTGTACACACTGGGCCAGTAGAATCGTTGTAAAATTTGGTCCGGAGTTTTCTGCTGGCCTAGGTGTCCCCCCAGAACATGTTGGTGGGCCAAATCCAACACAAGCTTGCGATAAGGATTGGGTACCACCAATTGTTTCACAACCTCTTCACGTACTTTGTTTACCCGGTACAGCATATCCTGGTGAACCACAAAGCGTGGAAACTGTAACTCAGCCCCCAGCTGTTGGGG
Source organism: Gastrophryne carolinensis (assembly GCA_027917425.1). NCBI lineage: Eukaryota > Metazoa > Chordata > Amphibia > Anura > Microhylidae > Gastrophryne > Gastrophryne carolinensis. The sequence goes on along the minus strand of CM051235.1, from coordinate 529,582,248 downwards.
TTCATCTTCCACCTCAAGTAAATTCTCCCAGGCCCGAGATAGAGTGGGGTCCTGGTGTTGTGCTGTACCAAAACTACCTGCGGAGACATGGAGATCTGCCAACTCTGGAACTGTTGACAAATCTTCCACATCTCCAACCATAACACTCAGTGGGGTTGACTCCGCCCCTTCCACCGTATTGGCGGTCACCCCTACCGTTGTCCCTTCTGACTCCGGCTCCCAGGGTTCTGGGGTCACCCCTGAGTAGGGCCAGTCTATTGGGGACACACCCGCCTTGCGGGTTTTCGTAACTCTCAGCTAGGTCCATAGTGACATGAACCCCAGAAAGTCTCTCCCAAGAATAATTTCGTACGGGAGTTTAGGGTCAACGGCGACTTCGTGGATCCAGCTGCCGGAGACGGTGGTTAGAGTTACTTGTGCTGTGGCATAGTCCCCCAAGTCCCCGTGTATGCACAAGACTCCGGTTTTCCGCCCCGTGTACTCATCGGGCAGTACCATGGCGGGTCTCACCAGGGTAACCATACTCCCCGAGTCCAAAAGGGCCACCGCCAGGGTATCTCCCACTTTCACCTGACAGAGGTGACTTTGCCCCACAACCTCCGGGACACCGGCAGCACACAGCCTCCAGCCATACATTGAAGGGCGGTAACCTTCAGGGTGGTTCACGTCCATGGGCTCCCCCTGGTGGGGACAGTTGGCTCTGATATGTCCCGGCTCCTTACACCCCCAACACAACACCGGGGCAGGGACTTTGGGGGGTAGTTCCTGAGGGGGTTTAGGGGACACCACCCACCTGGGCTGGAGCAGGGATCTCCGGAGTTTCCCTGAATCCTTACCCGTAGAACCCCCTTGCAAGCTCCTGGTGGCCTCATATCGCTCCACTAGGTCCACCATCTCTAGAGCGTTGCCGGGGGGATACCTGGCCAACCCAGTGCTGGAGAGGGTGTGGTAAAGCCCTCCAGAACATGTTTGCCAGCAAGAGGTCCAACATGGCAGTGGGGCTTAATATATCAGGTTGCAGCCATTTTTGCAGCAGGTGCAGTAGTTTATAATATTTGGGTCTGGCGGGCTCTGCCGACTGATAGCTCCACTGATGCACCCGCTGAACCCGAACCCACACATTCACCCTCAGTCTGGCCAGTATCTCACCCTTCAAAGTGGGGTAGTAAGCGGCTTGGTCGTCTGGAAGATCAAACAACACCTGCTGGAGTCCAGATGCCAGAAATGGAGTGATGATGTCAGCCCACTGGTCACGAGGCAACTTCTCCCTTGCAGCCACCTTTTCAAACACCGCCAGGTAGGTCTCAACGTCATCCGAAGGGGTCATCTTTGTAAGCAGCTTGCAGTGCCATCACATGTTGTAACAGAAGCTGGTTGGTCTCCTGCTGCTGCTTGTTGGCTTCGCGCTGCTGCAGATTCGCCTCCATGAGTGCTTTTACAACAGCCTCCATTTTGTCTGTGCTCTCAGGTAACAGCTTGGCAGGCTTAATGTAGGACATGCACACAAAAAAACTTTTCCGTCAGTTGCTCCTAGCAACGGCCTCACTGTGCCCCTCTCATCCTCCACCAATTGTGGTGATTAGCTCTGGTAGACAGAAGGATAGAGGCTCAGAGGTGAAAGTTCAACTTAAAGTCCGTGTTTATTCACACAAAGATCCATAAAACTGAATGTCCTTTTTGGTTATATCACCTTTTCAGGAAAATGCAGCAGAAGTTAATCAGACAGGCAACAGCGTTTTTAGTCCTTGGGCAAACATGCTACTTTGCAGCCGAATCCGCCTCTGGTCCGCATGCAACAGCCTGCACAGGAGTTTTCAGCCAGGCACACAGAGTCTCACTTCACAAGTGAGCTCCAGTCACAGACACTGTACAGCTGACTCCCCAGGCTATTTATGCGGCCTGTAAAACCCGGACCTGGGTAGGGGATGGAGTCCCACCCTGCTCTACTATATCCCAGTAAAACCGTCCTGGGTTAGCCTTTCGGCTATACTAACACTTCAGCACCAGACTGCCATTAGCAGCTGATGCTGGGAAACAAAACACACAGTTTTTCTGCAGCAAGGCCAGGTACGTTGGTGCCACATACCTTCCATCAATGACGGCCCCTTGCACCTTACCACAATACATAAACCTCGATTCAGAGCCCCTTTTCACCCATTCTCCATTCTCACCCATATTTCCCCCCCCCCCCCCCTCTCCCCTTCAGCAGACATTTTTTGGAGCAAGAATTTTTGGGTGAAATATCTTCTTTTTGTGTGATTTCTCGTTTGGTTGTGAGACCAAATAAAAAGAGTTTATGAGAATTTTCGCTGGCGAGTTTACTTTCTCACAAATATGGGAGTTTCCAAATAGGCTCTGAATCAACCCCACAGTGTAGACAAAGCTTCGGCTGCTTTATTCAGACAGAAGGTGTAGATCTCATACATCTCTGTTGCTGACAAAGCTTTTGCAGCATATAAACATATAATATATAGGCAGGTCACACATCAAGTGATTTGGAGGTATGTAGGTAATTTCAATGCTGCAGATGTGCTGAATTATAGGTAGGAACTGTAAAATTAAAGCACTTACATTAATACATGGTTACATTCATGTGTATGTGAGTGTGTGGCATGATAGACACGCTTATCCATCTGCGTTAAATCTCTTTCAGTTTGGTGGGGGCTGCTTATAGGACAATCCCAAGCACCAGACAGCCTGCATTGTGTGGAAAAACAATATCACACAGACACCCTGCAGCTATGCTATTATTACATCAATTCAGCCAGCAAGAGAAATTCTGTGTGGAAACAGATAAAATCTTTCTCTGGCTGGTTAGGGCAATCCTAAGGAAGCTCATCTGCAGTGTGTCTGTGTGCTAGCAGACCAGGTACTAGGCTCAGGTACGTTACAGCTGCTTCCCGCTTAACACTCTGCATAGGTAAGATGGGTTTGATGGCCAGCATTTTCGTGTTTGGACTGAACGTCAAATTTGAACACAGACATCTGGCTAATGTCCCCACTCGTGTTTGGGAACCTGAACTTGCAAAGTTCGGTACGATCCCAAACTTTGCGGTTTGGGTTCACTGAACACTAGTCATAAGGCAAAGTACTAAAAACACCCATATATGAGAGGTCAGCAGGCCACACCATGAATTTGCAGATAACATCAGGAGTCCCCTTTAGCCCTTAGATATCATAGAAATGTTTTGGATATAGTGTGGCAGGGGATTTGTATGTATCAAAGAAAATATTGATGTTGAAAGAGGTTGCCAGTGACTGTTATAACATTATACATGACTTTTCATGAGAGTAAGGGGGTATCTCAGAGTACTTATAATGTTGTAGGATTAAACCTTAAAGTAAACCAAAACCCATGAACCCTGGTTTCCTACTCCTGGGGCTTCCAGATTCGGGATTCCCCACTGTATGAAACCTCCCAGGTCGCCCAGTAAACTCACCTTCTCCCCCGATCCAAGGGTGCATGCTTGAGCAGCGGGTGGCATCTGCTATACCTTTAGCAGGGCATATACCTGCACCGGGAATTTGTGAATGGCCGGCGCGGGCATGCACCCTGTTTGAGGGTAGTTGGGATGCAACCGTCACACTCTCAGCTCTGCTCGGCTGGACCCGGCTGGGACAGAGTCTTAGACAGGTTGATCTGAGCATGTGGATTGGACAAGAGGCCACACATTCACCATAGGACAGGGAAAAGGTGAGTTAGACTGGGCGACCTGTGGGGTTTCACACAGCGGTGCATCCTGGAACGGGAAGTCAAAATCATGGGTTTTGGTCCACTAAACCCAATCCAGAATACTACCCTAGATAGCTTTGACAGTTAGTTATTCAGCCTCAAAATGTGGCTGCTAAAAATGTGTTCAACCCCCTTCCTATGCATCGATAAATGTGCTACAAATTGTCTCTTTTTATGTTATATAGGAGTACAAGGGCCACCTGGTCAAAAAGGTCAAAAAGGAGAAAAGGGGGACAGTTTATCCACAGGTATAGTATGGTTTTTAGTACTACCAATTTTTCATTACCTGTGGTCTTGCATGTGTTTATATATATATATATATATATATATATATATATATATATATATGCATATAGATATATATATATATATATTAGATATAAAATGTGATTATATTTATTTTAGACATTTTAAAAGAACAAATACAGAAGTTGGAAAAGCAACTGTTAATACTGGAAACAGTTATTAAAGCTCAAGCTAAAGGTATATATATTTAAATTCCAAGTACCATTGTGTTTTAAATGATGCTCAAAATGGCATCTCTATACCAAGGAGAGATGTGGAGGCTGATTCATTACTAGCGCCATGTATCGGCAGATGAGCGTCTGTATAGCAGCGCTTAGAACGACCACTAGGAGGCGCTGTAAGCGTGTATCGGGCAAAGTAACAGAGCGCCTCAATCACTTTAGTAACCTGCCCGGCATTGATGAATGTGATGTATGTTGGGCACTCTAACACCAGTACAGCACTGCAGCGAGCGAGAGGTAGCGCCAGCTCAGTGTGACCGACTCTCGACGCTCCACACCATACTTATCAAAAAAGGACACACACACAGCATTGACGCTCTAAATCTGGTCACTATAGCATAGAGCCCCAGACGCTGTGTGATTAAAGTCTGCTTTTGAACACATATCAACCAGTAACAAAGCGAAAATACATGGAATTATATTGTTACAACACTGTAACATTAACATTTTAGTGCCAGACCTGTAATGACAATTCTGCTTAAAAATATAAAAAGTCAAAACAGTTTTTAAAAGTATTTGTTTGCAGCCAGGAGACGTCACAAAAGTGGGATTCCCAGTGTGGGGTGCCCCCGCCATAGGAAGTAGGTCTGCCCTGGAGTCTCATAGACTCCAGAGTGCGTATTGGCCCCCTTTGAAGTCACTGTGCAGATACACACTAATTTTCTCCCACCTTATCCCCCTTGGGAACAGTGTGAAATAAGATATTTCAAAGCCTCTCATAATCTCAGACTACATGTAAATACCTTATGTACTCTTTTTTTTTTTTAATATTTATGCTTTTCAGGTTATATAATTAACACCTTACAATACCATTACAATTGCAATTACAGCAACAAATGCACAAACAACCAAAAGGAAACCAGGGACATACACACACATTCAAACCACATTCACACTCAACCTCGCCTGCTTTTTACATTTATCTCTATGGTAGGTAGATTACAGCCCTGGAGGGTGAGCCACAGGTAGTTTTAATCACTAGTGGAACTTTTGGGTCACCTTATATAGAATAAATTTACCACTGACTAGACTCTTCCAACCTGAAAGACTCGGGTTGTTCGGATGCTTCCAGTTTAAAAGAACGAATTTCCTTGCATAGAACATCAGCAAATGCAGCAGGATTTTCTGCGGGCCATCATCTAACATGGGTTCAGCCACACTTAATAAACAAAGGACGCTGCCTTTCTCACCGGGAGGCCCATGGAGACAGACACAAAGTTGGATACCCCGTCCCAGAATGACGAGATTAATGGGCATTCCCAGATCATATGTAGCAGGGAGCCGACGCCCACGTTACAACTAGGGCAAAGATCTATGTCTACTAGGCCTATCCTCTTCATTCTAACCATCAGATATACCTGGTGAAACCACTTAGCCTGAATCAGCCTGTCCCTTGTGTCTATGACTGATGAGAACAAATTGTCTACTGCCTCTCCCCAATCATCCTGGTCCATATCTGGGATCAATTCTGCACAAAGAAGGGCATTATATAGGGTGGAGGTGGGCTTATTTAGATTCGCAGACCTTACCAGGGATTCAATTGGTGATTCCCCGAACTGCAGTCCCACTATAGGGATCTGGGATCTCAGAGCATGCCGGAGCTGTAAGTACCAGAAGAAATCTCTAGGCGAGAACTCATACACATGACACAGATGCTCATAGGTCATCAGAGTCCCCCCAGTGTATAACTGCGTTAATAGGGTTATTTCCCGCTTTTTCCAAAAGATTGTATCAGGGAGGGCCATCAATTCTGGCAAATTGGGATTATCCCAGATAGGGGTATTAGGGTACCATTCAGAGGAGGATCCAGGGGTATTTCCCATAGCCTGTACCTTCTGCCACACATGCAAGGTTGTTCTTATACACGTAGTGGCGCGGGGCAGACCTTTTGTTCCCCTGTACACCAAACTCTGCAAAGGGACCACTGGACCCAATAAAGAGGACTCAAGGGCCACCACCGGATTACTAATGGAAGGGTTCATCCACCAAGTGGCATACACCAGCTGAGTGGCATAGAAGTACAGTGCGGTGCGGCCAGGCCGCCCAGTCCCGGCGGGGCCATAAGGATGGCCCTATTCATTTTGGGGGGAGAAACACCCCATATGAAGCCAAACAAGATGGAGTCCAAAAGCCGGATGTGTGAAGCTGTTAGCACCACAGGCGACGCTTGGTATAGGTATAAGAACTTGGGGAAGAAAATCATTTTGAATATATTAATACGACCAATGACTGAGAGGGGAAGGGCCGCCCATTGGGCCACCCTCCTCCTAAGGGCGTCGACAATGACAAGGGTGTATGGCAATTCCTAAGTATTTAAAGCTGCTTACCCTCTGTAGTGAAGAAACTGGGGAGATTTGGACGCCCCCTGGTTCGTCCACCACATATAAGCTGGATTTCTCCCAGTTGACCTTAAGGCCTGAGAATGAACTGAATTTAGTTATCAACTGCAGCAAAGCCTCTAGAGAGCTCCCAGGGTCAGCCAAGTAAACCAGGGTGTCATCTGCATACATAGAGACTTTCTCGACCGTCTGTCCCAGTTTCCACCCCTGAATTTTTAGAGGAGTCCCGGATTAATGACGCCAGGGGCTCAATAGCCAATGCAAACAATAAAGGAGAAAGTGGGCACCCTTGTCACGTACCCCGGCTCAGCCCCAATTCAGCCGTTGTGACTCCATTTACTCTGACCCTCGCCTTAGGATTCTTATAGAGCAATTGAATATATTTAACATAGGTTGGGGGGAGGCCAAGTTTAGTTAAACCGGACTTTCACCATGATTTATTGAAAAGCCAAAATCCTTAAAAAACTATTCCCCAGCATCTAAAGTTAATATATTTTACGTTTTTAGTCACTTACTTATTATTCTTTCCCCCACTGGGCTGCAACTCTGTTCAGGACTTTGGAATACGGGCGCCGCCATCTTGACTCAGAAGCATCACACTTACTGAGGAGAGGAGAGTGGTATAAAGTACAGCGGGGTGGGTTATAGCTGTGCTTTGCTCAGACAGAGCAGAGCTGGGGTCAGGAAAAGGTCAGCAATCCCAGAATGCAGAGCAGCACAGTCAGAAGGCACTTCCTGTTTGCAGGCTGCCTGACTTTCCATGAGCCGCCATCTTGGATGTTTAAAGGCTTATAACATGCAGTAGATGCAGGTAGGATGATTTTTAATGTGAGCAATGTGTATGTACAGGGTGTGGGAAACATATAAGATAGACTATTATTCAGAGTGAAGGACCACTTTAAGACGGCCCATAAATAATGCCACTCTACAGAGTCGAAGGCCTTTTCATTGTCTAGTGAGACAACTACTCTGCTCCCCCTATTATCGTGTCTAATTTGCAAGTTGCTAACCAGCCTTCTCAGATTAATACTTGTTGTTCGGCCTGGCATGAAGCCCGATTGGTCATTTCCAAAGAGAGAGAGTATCACCTTATTCAGGCGGAGCGCCAGCACCTTGGCGAGAACCTTGGCATCCTGGTTGAGGAGAGAAATCTGTCTGTAAGAACTGCAGGAATCCGGGGGTTTCCCCTCTTTATAAATCAGGGTAATAGTCGCCTGTGCAAAGGTTTCAGGGAGGGATTCTGATTTCAGGGCCTCCGAAAAGACCTCTAACAATCTTGGCGCTATGGTTTCACTATTTCTCTTATACCATTCAGAGGGTAGCCCATCTGGCCCAGGGGCCTTCCGGCTAGACATCAGGGCTATCGCCTTCACAATTTAATCGCCCGTTATTGGACTATCTAGCATTGCCCTGTCTGTTTCTGTCAGAGATGGAAGGATTATGGGAGCAAGATAAGAATCCAGCTCTTCCAGGTCATAGTGTACTTTAGAGGAATAAAAAGAGCTGTAGTAGTCAAAGAATTGCCTAGAGATTCCCTCCGAATCCATAAAAATTTGGGTCTGATTGGTGATGCCTGCAATTAGTGTTTGCAGACTTTTTGCTCTGGAGAGGTATGCCAAGGTTCTCCCATTTTTATCCCTCTTCTCAAAAACTGTTTGCTGTTTAAATAGTAAACTTTTTCTTGTGGATTCTGTCAGCGCCAGACTATACTTCCTCTGCAGGGCACTGAGCAAATCATGGTCTGTGGGGTTTGCCTTCTCCACAAATCTCTCTTCTGCCTTAGCTATTTTTTCCTCTAACTCTCTAACGGACCTCCCCCTCTTAACCCTGACCCCTTTAATGGCACTAATGGCGCTACCCCTAACTACTGCCTTGAATGCATCCCAGCGTACTGCGACTGAGGTCTCTTCCCCATTGCACTGCCAATATCTTTCCTGCTCGCTGACAATTGCGTTGTAAACCTCATCGTCCTCCAGCCATAAGGGGTTTAATGACCAGAGTCTAAGACCTTCCTGGTTCTCAGACATGCTAATTATCACCATCAATGGTGAGTGATCTGAGATACCCCTTGGGAGGTATTCACATGCTATTATTCTAGCCAGAAGACACTTAAGGCTCGATTCAAAGAAACATTCGTCCGGACTTCCGTAGCTGTCTGTGAAAGTTTTGGTGGGTGTTTGTCATTTTTTGGCTTTTTTTCGTACATTTTTCACTCGCACGAACGTTTGGGAGAATGTGTATATGCGCTTTCGATAAACGGAAGCAATTCGGAACATTTCCAAACAAAATTGAAAAATTTCCGTTCCTTCAGAAAACTTCCGTTGCTGGGATGGTTTTCGTCTGATTCAGAGAGCTGTTTTACGACGGCTCACCACCCTATAAATCCGTTTATTTGTAAAACCACTTCAGACACCTCTGAGGACTCGGATTGCTAATAGGCTCGATTCAAAGAGACACAAAAAAACTTTCGATTTCGTGCCGTCGTCGTATCATTTTCAAAATTTCCCGCTCTCGTATGAATGTGCGAGCGATTCCAAGCATGCTTCGTAAAACTTCCGTAAAGCTTCCGTCCGCTCGTATGCCAGAGTACGCGTACGAGGATGTCATTTTCAATCAAGACTTTTCAGATTCATTTTCTCACCTAACAACGTTGCCCTTTTCCCATCGTATCCTCACACGAATCCTTTCCGCTTCCCGATACATTCTGCTTCACTTTGTCCAAAAATATTCGTCCAGACGCAATTCTTACGAACTTGCGCCTGCGCACTACAAACTTGTCTCATTAAAGTGCTTGCATACATAATTCCACTCCCATCTCTTAGAATCCAAAAAAGCTCACCCTAACCACTTAGCGCTATCCTGCCTTTTCCCTTTTGGGTCCTAAAAGCTCACCCTAACCACTTAGCGCTATCCTGCCTTTTCCCTTTTGGGTCCTAAAAGCTCACCCTAACCACTTAGCGCTATCCTGCCTTTTCCCTTTTGGGTCCTTAAAGCTCACCCTAACCACTTAGCGCTATCCTGCCTTTTCCCTTTTGGGTCCTAAAAGCTCACCCTAACCACTTAGCGCTATCCTGCCTTTTCCCTTTTGGGTCCTTAAAGCTCACCCTAACCACTTAGCGCTATCCTGCCTTTTCCCTTTTGGGTCCTTAAAGCTCACCCTAACCACTTAGCGCTATCCTGCCTTTTCCCTTTTGGGTCCTAAAAGCTCACCCTAACCACTTAGCGCTATCCTGCCTTTTCCCTTTTGGGTCCTTAAAGCTCACCCTAACCACTTAGCGCTATCCTGCCTTTTCCCTTTTGGGTCCTAAAAGCTCACCCTAACCACTTAGCGCTATCCTGCCTTTTCCCTTTTGGGTCCTTAAAGCTCACCCTAACCACTTAGCACTATCCTGCCTTTTCCCTTTTGGGTCCTAAAAGCTCACCCTAACCACTTAGCACTATCCTGCCTTTTCCCTTTTGGGTCCTTAAAGCTCACCCTAACCACTTAGCGCTATCCTGCCTTTTACCTTTTGGGTCCTAAAAGCTCACCCTAACCACTTAGCGCTATCCTGCCTTTTCCATTTTCGGTCCCTAAAACTTACCCTAACCACTTAGCGCTATCCTGCCTTTTCCATTTTCGGTCCCCAAAACTTACCCTAACCACTTAGCGCTATCCTGCCTTTTCCATTTTCGGTCCCTAAAACTTACCCAAATCACTTAGCGCTTAGGTTCTTCTTCCATTTTAGCACCCTAAAACTTACCCAAATCACTTAGCGCTTAGGTTCTTCTTCCATTTTCGGTCCCTAAAACTTACCCAAATCACTTAGCGCTTAGGTTCTTCTTCCATTTTAGCACCCTAAAACTTACCCAAATCACTTAGCGCTTAGGTTCTTCATCCATTTTAGCACCCTAAAACTTACCCAAATCACTTAGCGCTTAGGTTCTTCTTCCATTTTAGCACCCTAAAACTTGCCCAAATCACTTAGCGCTTAGGTTCTTCTTCCATTTTCGGTCCCTAAAACTTACCCAAATCACTTAGCGCTTAGGTTCTTCTTCCATTTTAGCACCCTAAAACTTACCCAAATCACTTAGCGCTTTGGTTCTTCTTCCATTTTTGGTCCCTAAAACGTACCCAAATCACTTAGCGCTTAGGTTCTTCTTCCATTTTAGCACCCTAAAACTTACCCAAATCACTTAGCGCTTAGGTTCTTCTTCCATTTTCGGTCCCTAAAACTTACCCAAATCACTTAGCGCTTAGGTTCTTTTTCCATTTTCGGTCCCTAAAACTTACCCAAATCACTTAGCGCTTAGGTTCTTCTTCCATTTTCGGTCCCTAAAACTTACCCAAATCACTTAGCGCTTAGGTTCTTCTTCCATTTTAGCACCCTAAAACTTACCCAAATCACTTAGCGCTTAGGTTCTTCTTCCATTTTCGGTCCCTAAAACTTACCCAAATCACTTTGCGCTTAGGTTCTTCTTCAATTTTAGCACCCTAAAACTTACCCAAATCACTTTGCGCTTAGGTTCTTCTTCAATTTTAGCACCCTAAAACTTACCCAAATCACTTAGCGCTTAGGTTCTTCTTCCATTTTAGCACCCTAAAACTTACCCAAATCACTTAGCGCTTAGGTTCTTCTTCCATTTTCGGTCCAAAAAACTTACCCAAATCACTTAGCGCTTAGGTTCTTCTTCCATTTTAGCACCCTAAAACTTACCCAAATCACTTAGCGCTTAGGTTCTTCTTCCATTTTCGGTCCCTAAAACTTACCCAAATCACTTAGCGCTTAGGTTATTCTTCCATTTTAGCACCCTAAAACTTACCCAAATCACTTAGCGCTTAGGTTCTTCTTCCATTTTCGGTCCCTAAAACTTACCCAAATCACTTCGCGCTTAGGTTCTTCTTCCATTTTCGGTCCATAAAACTTACCCAAATCACTTAGCGCTTAGGTTCTTCTTCCATTTTAGGTCCCTAAAACTTACCCAAATCACTTAGCGCTTAGGTTCTTCTTCCATTTTAGGTCCCTAAAACTTACCCAAATCACTTAGCGCTTAGGTTCTTCTTCCATTTTCGGTCCATAAAACTTACCCAAAGCACTTCACGAACATCACAATCTTGAATTAGAAATATGTCATTGTCCCCTTGTTTTGTGTAAATGTATTTGTGCAAATAAATGGAACACCATTTTTTTTTTTTTTTATTGTTTTTTTATTATTCAACTGCCATTTTTTGGTGGCATTTTTTAAATGTAATAAATGTTATAATAAAATTTGTGTGAACATTAAAAAAACTATATACAATGTTTTTTTTGTTTAAAAAACTATATACAATAAAAACTATTTTTTTTATAAAAAAAGATAACCAATTAAATATTTTTTTAAATAAAACTATATACAATTAAAACTATTTACAAATATACAGGGCCAGGAACCAGGACACTACTCTTCCTCTTCTGTTGTCCCCAACGTGTCCCGTATCGCCTGCAGATCGGCCACCAACTCAAGGACCCTCCGATTCATGTCAGCAAGTCGTTGGCGTGTGGTCCATGGAACAAATTTCGAGACAAATATTATTGGGAGAACAATACATGTTTCTCACCTGTGGATTTAATGTATTTTAGTAAACAAATTAACTATAAGCCACATATGTCATTCCTGAAAGGAATTAAGGTTATGAAGTGGCCACAGGTCATTAAGCTAATTAAGTGGCCACAGGACAGTTGGGCAAGTAATTAAGCTAATTAAGTGGCCACAGGACAGTTGGGCAAGTAATTAAGCTAATTAAGTGGCCACAGGACAGTTGGGCAAGTAATTAAGCTAATTAAGTGGCCACAGGACAGTTGGGCAAGTAATTTAGCTCATTAAGTGGCCACAGGTCACTCTTATATTGGCATTGACTAGGGCATTATGTATTTGTGTGTTCATGTGAAGTTATACAGAAATGGCAATAATGGCATGACTACTTACTTGGTTGGTGGCTGAGAGATGGCTCGTTGGGGACAACACCATGAGGTCCTGGTTCCTGGCTCTGCTGTGAAGAATTGCCTGTAGAAACATGGGCAATATGGTTATTTTGGATGTCTGATTCAGCAGTCCTCAAATGTTTTTAGCTAAGTCTGGGTCACATCACTCACCTTCTCCAGGGTCTTGTGGGCTCCTATCTGCTGCCTCCTCACCCACTATCTCACCCGCACCCGAAGCATCTAAAAATACAGAATCAAGGAATCAGTTTGGTGATATCAGGAGCTAGCATGTATATGTGTGTGCGTAGACATGAAGAGTGACATACCAGAGGCTCCCGCATGTGTGGCAGGGTACGACTCCCTGCCCACGCTGTGCCGCCCCTCCTCTGTTGTAAGGTCCAGGGGCTGGTCTGAGGAGGCCACAGAGGAGGGATCGGCCCGTCGCCCTGGAGATCCACCACCTTCACTCCCAGCTGCAGAATCATGCAGCACTGGTCGGCCTGTGCGCCTCCGGGTGCGGCGAATGCGGTAATCCATTTCCAACACTACCAAAGAAAAGGCATTATAAATAAAAGGCCTAACTTCTGTCGTAGTTACATCTTGCATGCAAGCGCTATGTACTTACTTGGGAAATGGATCCCGAAAAACCTCCGCACCCGGGGCATGTGCAGTCGCTTCAGGTCCGACCAATGCTGCATTATCTGTGTGTGGGTGAAGGTGGTGTCGGTCTGATGTTGTATCTCCGAGATGATCTCCAGGGCGACGTTTCGTTTCTCAAACGAGTTGGGCAGGTAGTCGTACCTGTGCTCCAGCATGGTCTACAAAACAGAAATCAAACATAGCAAGAAATCAGAAATGCCTATCAAGAAGTGCCAACCAAACATTCTTTGGTTCAATCACATGAACACATACACACACACACTTCTAGGCTAAGTTAACTTTCAAATCTGGCCGCACTGTCGTTTGGCACGTGTGTGGCGTGCGCTTGGGTGTGCATGTAGGTGAACCAAATTTAAAAACAATCAATTACTTATTGCGCATCCTTAACATGTAGAGCAGCATTTACAAATCAAAGCAAAGTCCTTAAAAGACACTTACGAGCATGATGATCTCTTCTTGTTGGCGGGTGAAGATAGTGGGCGCCATCTTTCTTCTTCTTCTCGGCAGCAGATAAGCACTGCCCCAGCGGTTTCCGGGTTTCGCACGGCCGTGCGAACGACCGGCCGTGCGCGTAAGCGAACGCGTAGGCGTCACACGCCGGATACCTTATTTAAAGGGCCCTGCACACACAGCTCATTCTCTTTGAGAGTCCACCCAAAATGGCACCGAAAAAAGCTACTGGCCAGAAGAAGCAGAGCAAGCGGGCTGAGCAGGCCGAGGGACCGAGAACATGCTCCCAAGAGCCCAAAGCCAGGCTAAGGCCTACCACCAAGGCCGTGGCAAAAAAGGAGGTTGCAGCAGCCCAACCAAAGAGCAAGCAAACCAAGGCTGGGCAAGCTCATGCCCCACAGATGGGTAAGAGGGGACGAAGCCCCACCCCACCCTGCCCCACATCCCCCCACCACGTGGCACCAAGGCCATAGCCAAAGGCCTCAAACACAGGGCCCGAAGCCGCAGCAGGGGCCCAAGGCGCAGCAGGGGCTGAAGCAGGTCCAGGTCCAGAAGCCGCAGCAGGGGCCCAAGGCGCAGCAGGGGCCGAACAAGGTCCAGGTCCAGAAGCCGCAGCAGGGGCCCAAGGCGCAGCAGGGGCCGAACAAGGTCCAGGTCCAGAAGCCGCAGCAGGGGCCCAAGGTGCAGCAGGGGCCGAACAAGGTCCAGAAGCCCGAAAAGCCGTCAAAGGCCAACGGCCCCCTCCCCCCCCCCGCACGTGGCTCCAAAGCAAAGGCCAAGAGTGTGCGTACCACCAAATATGCCTCACCCCAGCCAACGACCTCCAAGGCCCCACAGACCCACAGGGCTCAAAGCAGCAGCTCCAGCTCGCCCAGACCCTCTCTTGCTCGCCCACATTCTCCTCCGGCACAGGTTGTCATGCATTCCCCCTATGCCACATCGACACCTGCAACTTCAGTGGCCACCCAGCCCCGAACACCCAGTCCCTTTCCCAGTCCAGTAAGATCCACAGCCAGCCTCCAGTTCTTGAGGTCTCCTCCATCCCCCCAGGCCAGAATGTCACCCCATTTGCCACCAAGCACTGAGGAGCCACAACCACCCCAAAGAGGGCGCACATTGCGCCGAGGACACTTGGGTGGCCGTTTTAGTGAGTCCCAAACTCTGGCATTGGCTACTGGGCTCATCTTACATTTTGATGAGCTATATGGAAGAAACTCAAAACACACCAGCAAACAGCGCAAAACAGAGATTTTGGAAGAACTCACCAGGCAAGTCAATGCAGCGGGTGAGGAACGCAAAGATATGGAACAGGTTCAGCGTAAGATTTCGGACCTGAAATATGCAGTGCGGAAGAAACAGAGTCAAAGGCGGCTGTACAGGTACATAGCTAATTTTTGGGTTTTTATTAGTCTTGTCTATCCATCAGTGCGCTTAATTATGCTTACTATGTTTTACAGCGAAAAAACTGGCGGAGGTTTCCCAACAAAAATGCGATTTACACAGGCTGAGGAGATGGTTCTGGCCTTAATCCATCCTGTGGCCTTAGAGGGACACTCGGGCCAGCAGGACGCCGACAACCCACCAGTTCCAGCAGGTTAGTAATGTGTGAATGACCCCACAAATGTGTGTAAACATACACATAGGCAGCAAGGACTAGCTAAACACATGGCTCTAGGGGGAGGCAGCAAGGGCTAGCTAAACACATGGCTCTAGGGGGAGGCAGCAAGGGCTAGCTAAACACATGGCTCTAGGGGGAGGCAGCAAGGGCTAGCTAAACACATGGCTCTAGGGGGAGGCAGCAAGGGCTAGCTAAACACATGGCTCTAGGGGGAGGCAGCAAGGGCTAGCTAAACACATGGCTCTAGGGGGAGGCAGCAAGGGCTAGCTAAACACATGGCTCTAGGGGGAGGCAGCAAGGGCTAGCTAAACACATGGCTCTAGGGGGAGGCAGCAAGGGATAGCTAAACACATGGCTCTAGGGGGAGGCAGCAAGGGCTAGCTAAACACATGGCTCTATGGGAAGGCAGCAAGGGCTAGCTAAACACATGGCTCTAGGGGGAGGCAGCAAGGGCTAGCTAAACACATGGCTCTAGGGGGAGGCAGCAAGGGCTAGCTAAACACATGGCTCTAGGGGGAGGCAGCAAGGGCTAGCTAAACACATGGCTCTAGGGGGAGGCAGCAAGGGCTAGCTAAACACATGGCTCTAGGGGGAGGCAGCAAGGGCTAGCTAAACACATGGCTCTAGGGGGAGGCAGCAAGGGCTAGCTAAACACATGGCTCTAGGGGGAGGCAGCAAGGGCTAGCTAAACACATGGCTCTAGGGGGAGGCAGCAAGGGCTAGCTAAACACATGGCTCTAGGGGGAGGCAGCAAGGGCTAGCTAAACACATGGCTCTAGGGGGAGGCAGCAAGGGCTAGCTAAACACATGGCTCTATGGGAAGGCAGCAAGGGCTAGCTAAACACATGGCTCTAGGGGGAGGCAGCAAGGGCTAGCTAAACACATGGCTCTAGGGGGAGGCAGCAAGGGCTAGCTAAACACATGGCTCTAGGGGGAGGCAGCAAGGGCTAGCTAAACATATGGCTCTAGGGGGAGGCAGCAAGGGCTAGCTAAACACATGGCTCTAGGGGGTGGGTTTGATTGGAGTGCTCACTTTGACCAGGGTGTGTCATGTGTGTGGACTGGTAATGTGCAAATTGACACCCACATACATGACGTTTAAGTTAATTTATGAAAAATATGAAACTTAGGAGTGGAGAAAAGGAATGCGTGCTATGTATTAATTGACAAGCACACGCCACACTAACATCTTTGGCTGTTGGTCAATTTGTTAAGAGCTGGGTTTGTTGGCCAACGGATTAAGATGGTTTGCTAGAAATGTTTTCTGAGATACAATGTTCCCCACCAGAATCATATTGTAACTGCTTTTTGGCACCTTAGTGTGTTAACTTCATCGCCTTAAAGGGATGTGGCAACTCACACATCAGCCATTAGTTGCATGTTTGTTTGTAGACACATGACCAATGTGTCTAGTCTGGTTTAACAATCCATGCACTAATGTAATGGCATTCCTAGTGAAGGCCAAGTGGCCACGTTGTGGGAGGGGCCATTACTGCTTGGCGACGTTTCTTTGCTTAGCATATGTGTTCTTAAACATCAACTATGCATAGTTGTGTGTTTTCATAGCTCTTTTTCTTCTAAAGCAGGCCAGCATCATCCCTCAGCTAGTGGGGACTCCTCTGCCATGTTACCGCTGCCGTCTTCTTCCGCGCTGCATAGGACCCAGGATCCGATATCTACGGTAAGTGTTTTTTCATGCTGTTGTGTATGCATGTGGCTTGCCATGTTTTTCTTGTATGATTTATATATGTATTCCCCACACTGAACCTTTTTTTTTTTTTTACATTTCCCCAACAGAGCCACACACTGATGGAGCAAATCCAGGAGCAGGAGGAAGATGGAAGCTTCCTTGGAGATTCTGAAGATCTTCCCCTGGGACAGAATCTGCAACTGTCCCAAAATGTTTCTCCGCCAAATCCTCAGCAGCAGAGAGAAGCTGGTTGCATGCTGCCTGCACATCGTGGGCAGCATGCAGAGACTGACCCTCCAGTCAGCAGTTTCAGATCTGCTGCTGAGGATTTGGCGAGCAGACCTGTGGCTGTTGGGGGTCCTCGAGCAACATCATCTGCACGCCCCACAACCCGGGGAATTGGGCGGCGTACTCAGCAACGTCGCCCAGTTTCCCAGGGGAGGGGCGTGCAGATGATGGAGTCAGCATGGCACCATGAGAGGCGGCTTTTTCGTCAACAAAATCAACAAAATCAAGAGCATATTAGGGGCCAATTAGAGTCCCTAAATACTACCTTCAGTGCCGTGCTGACTGAATTGAGGACCCATAACAGCCACATGGCCAACTTGACCTCAGAAATAAGGTCAGGCATGGCCGAAATGCACAGTAACCAAAGACACCTTTTGTAACAGTTGCAGATTCTGAATGCCACACAGGCCCAGGTTATGCCCCCCCCCCCCAAGGGCCACAACCTGGGTTCTATGGGCATCACCAATATTAATGTGTGTTTGACCTGAATCTGTTCCACATCTTTGCGAGACATCCCCACTGGATTGACTTGTCTGGTGAGGCCTAAAAATCTGCAATTTTGCGCTGCTCTTGCTAGGTTGTTTTGGATTATCCCCCATATAGGTCATTCAAAGCCTGAGGTAGCCCACTAGCCAATGCCAGAGGCCAAGACTCACTGAAGCGGCCACTTAAGCTGTTGCGCGGCTGCCATGTGCACAATAACATTTGTGGTGGCTCCTCATGTTTGGCGGCATGATTGGGTGACTTTCTGGCCTTCAAAACTAAGACCTTGGACCCTGGCTGTGATTGTACTGGATTTGGATTGGGACTGGGTGTTCTGTTTTGGGTGGCCCACTGACTTACAGGTGTAGATGTGGCCTAGGTATGTTTGCTTTCAACCTGTGTCTGTGGAAAATGTGGGCAAGCAGGAGAGGGATTATTTGGGTGCAATTTCCTTTTTTACAACATGTATTGTACATAATTGCATGTACATGTCTGGCCCCAAAGTATGTGAGGGGCACTCAGATACTACTGTATTCTGTTTGTATCCCAGAAACCTTTTACGAATTAGTAAACATTTTTGTTTGGCCAAGTTCATGTCTGTGGTGTTTTCATTGAGAAATATGAGTTCAAGTAGACACCAAAACAAACACTAACCAATGTCTACAAATAAATACTCAAACATTGTTATTTTTTTTGGTGCACAAATTCATTATTGTTTTCTTCATAATGAAATTAGACATACCAAAACAAACCAAATAAAAAATAACAAAACAATTCAAAATACACACAGAAACACAAACATAAATTATGAAAAATGTGTGGCAATTAAATTTGCCCGCACGGCTTGCCCAGACGCACTTGGCTGGCCCACATAGGCGTCGTCTGGCTCATCAGAGGGTGGAGAGGGTGGCCAATCAAGATATCGGGGGACCCTTTGCATAATAGCTAAATTATGCAGCGCTGCACATGCCATTATAATATCAATGACCTTTTTAGGGTCATACTGCAGGGAGCCCCCAGTGTGGTCCAAGCAACGAAACCGGGTCTTCAGGAGTCCAAAGGCCCTCTCCACCACTGCCCTGGTCTTTCTATGGGCACGATTATAGGCCTCTTGTGCTGGAGTCTGTGGCCGGAGGACCGGAGTCATCAGCCACGGGAGTAGTGGATACCCCAAATCTCCTAAAAAAATATAATGTAAACTAATATTAACATTAAATCATACATTGCAGCGCAAAATTCATACAATAAAAATAAAACAGGTATGTGACATTGTCACACAAACATGAGCATACATATTGCAGATGCAAAAACCAGAATTAAACATATGTGATAGATGGTGGTCCAAAGTAGGTAAATAGTACTGTGGATGCTGGGCAATCAGGCAGACTGTTAGCAGCTATTGTTTCCTGTCTGTGCTGCAGAACAATGTATTATGGTATAACTTGACCTGACCCATTTTCTGTCTTGGCTTAATCCAAAACAGGTGTAAGCCGGCCCCTGCACTTTATCCCGCTCACCTCTACTCAGTAAGTGAAATGCATGTAAGCAAAGATGGCGCAGACTCTCTGGTAAAGTCAATAACAGATTTGGATAGAAAAGTGTTTGGAAGACTGTTTCAGACTTTGCCTCGCATTACACTTTTTAATTAATGCAGGCCAAACAATTTGGCAGCCAATGTAGTTTGGATAATGTAATGGCTCCAGTGGGGTTACACATGTTCCCAAGGTGATGGGCAAGGCATCGTTTAGGAAAGGTGAAGCCAACCAAAATCCAAGCCATACATATACAAACTAAATCTGCAATTTGAGCCAACTTACCAAGGAGCCATGCGCCCGCAAATTCCCCTGACTCAAACCGCCGGAATAATCCTGATCTGCGCAGGATGTACGCATCATGGGCTGAGCCAGGGTAGCCTGCCAGGACGCTCAGAAAGCGCATGTCCTGGGCCACCACTGCTTGCACATTCAGCGAATGGCCCATTTTGCGATTTCTGTGTAAAAAGGAAACATAAACAACAAAAAAATAACGGTTAGGAAACTAATCCAACGCACACTTCAAACAGCCTAAGTCAAAATGTAACATCCAGACAAATAACAATAAACAACTACGTTACATTTAAGTGCCCAACAAAATAAGATCTATGTGTGAGCCTTTACAAGGTTTAGTTACCTGTTCTTTTTGAAGTACACTTACAAATGTTTGACTTTTAACAAACTATCTTTTTTAGTAATGTAAAAATAAGGCCCATTGTTGCACATACACTCTTGGCAAGGAGGGAGCATTAGCAAGGAGGGAGTGATTGGAATGAGGGAATATGTAAAAGCAGAGACTAGGAACCTAGAGGGACTAATCAAAAGGAGGGACTATTCCCAATGAGAGCTACTCCAAATGGCGACATTAATCACAAGGATGCATTTCATAAAAGGAGGGACTATTCCCAATGAGAGCTACTCCAAATGGCGACATTAATCACAAGGATGCATTTCATAAAGGAGGGACTATTCCCAATGAGAGCTACTCCAAATGGCGACATTAATCACAAGGATGCATTTCATAAAAGGAGGGACTATTCCCAATGAGAGCTACTCCAAATGGCGACATTAATCACAAGGATGCATTTCATAAAAGGAGGGACTATTCCCAATGAGAGCTACTACAAATGGCGGCATTAGTCACAAGGATGCATTTCATAAAAGGAGGGACTATTCCCAATGAGAGCTACTACAAATGGCGACATTAGTCACAAGGATGCATTTCATAAAAGGAGGGACTATTCCCAATGAGAGATACTACAAATGGCGACATTAGTCACAAGGATGCATTTAAAAAAAGGAGGGACTAGTCCCAATGAGGGTTTTGTAAAAAGGAGGGATTAAAACAAATAATGTTATTGGGCAAAGGAGGGACAACCAAATATTTATATACAATGGAACCCAAAACTTGCCTGTATATATACTCGTCGCTTGACGGAGGGACCAGGGCAACGTGTGTGCAGTCAATTGCACCCATGACATTGGGCATGTCGGCGATATTATAAAATGCCAGCTTAATGGCGTTTCTGGCTACCATATCCTCAGGGAAACAAATATATTTCCGAGTTATGGTAGCCATGCCTTCCAAAAATTTGGATAGCGCGCGGCTCAGCGTAGGCTGTGAGATCCCCACGGAGAGGGCACCCAGCCTCTGGAACGAGCCGTTCACCAAAAATTGCAGGCAGCCAAGCATCTTGGTCATACCTGAAATTGCTTGCCCCTTCCTTGTGGTGCGGGCTAACCATGGCCGCAGCTCACTATACAGTTTATGGAGGGAAGCGCGATTAAGCCTGGTCAGCTCGAACAGCTCAGTGTCATGCATGGAATTGATGTCCATGCGTCGCCGCCGGTGCAATCTGGTCTCTGCCCTCCGGACGATCTCAATGCCCATGAGTTGCAGATCCTCATGCTCCTCAAAGGCAGTAGACTCATCCATGGCTCTAGTTCCGTAGTCAAAAAGGTGCCGGGAGTGGTTTGGCCATGAAACGAATTTATGAGGTGTTGGGCCATCGGCAATCAGCTCTCTGAATTAATCGCAAGCCCATTGCAATAACGTAAACTTTCTGAACGGACGAAACATTTCAGATTTGGTGTAAAAAAGCTCCCGAAGTAACGAAAATCTTCCGATTTTCTCACCATTATCGAAAGAGCATATACGCATGGTCTCGAACGTTCGTGCGAGTGAAAAATGTACGAAAAAAAGCAAAAAAATGACAAACACCCACCAAAACTTTCACAGACAGCTACGGAAGTCCGGACGAATGTTTTTTTGAATCGAGCCTATTGTTGAACATGTTTTGCGGCTATGTGGAGGAGTCTGCGCTCCTTTAGCTCCAAGGCATTGCATGTATCAGCATGGCCGAGGCCATAAATTGTATAGCAATGCACCTGAATCAATACATTTCATGTATGTCTTATAGATGCATTTTAATGCTGTCCTAAATTAGTCCTTAGCATGTAAACATTTATTTTTCCACACATCCATATAATTGCTATATTTTTTTAGACTTATGTCCTTTGTGAATTATATTTGGATTGTTGAACTTGAATCTTAATGTGTTGTAGGAGTTAGTGTTTTAGCTGGTTACCTTTGCTTTGTGTAATGATTTTATATTTGGTTGCAGGAACCGCAAGATGTGCCACTCGCCCTTGCTCCTGATGCCCGTTCTTTGCCTGCAGAATGCGGGCCAGGGGTTCTCTAATCGGGCACTATGCAAAACCCGGCCCGTGGTGGCGAGGGCCCTCTGGCTTATGAAGTCCAGATTTAGGTGTTTGGACCATATGGGGGGGGGGGCACTGCAGTATGACCCCAACAAGGTTATACCCAAATTTTAATTTACAGGGACCACACGTGCCAGAGTGGCACAACTGAGTGTCAGGGTCCTTCAGTTGGTGGGTGAGATGCAGGAGCTGCGCGACTCGTTGGGGACCACAGATGAAGAATAATGTTCAGTGGCCTGCCATTGCTATGTATTTAATTTATTATAGTTGTAAAAAGTTGAAATTTAACACATTTTTAAAAAATGCATATTTGATGCTGGAAATTATTAAAAAAAAGTTACATTGTCATTTCATTAACAAACTACATTAACACAAAACTAATGGGCACAGAAATATTTAAAGATGAATATTCACATGACCGAGAAGTGGTTTGGGTGAGCTTTAAGGGTCCAAAAGGGAAGATGGAGGATAGTGATAAGTGGTTTGGGTGTGCTTTAAGGGTCCAAAAGGGAAGATGGAGGATGGAGTGCTAAGTGGTTTAGCTAAACATTGTAGTAGAAGTGAGGGTGGCAAATATGTAGGCGAGCACTTTAATGAGTTAAGTTTGTAGTGCGCAGGCGCAAGATCGTAAGGATTCCGTCTGGACGATTATTTTTGGTAAAATGGAAACAGAATCTATCGTGAAACGTAAAGGATTCGTTGGAGGATACGATGGGAAAAGGGCAAAAACGAAAGCCTACGTTGTAACATGTGGAAATGAAACGGAAAAGTCTGGATGGAAAATGACATCCGCGTAATTCGTAATATGCCGTACGAACGGACGGAAACTTTACACAAGGTTTTCAATGCATGCATAGAATCGCTCGAACGCTCATACGAGAGCGGGAACATTTGAAAAAAATACGACATCGGCACCATTTTGAAAGTTTTTTTGTGTCTCTCTGAATCGAGCCTTTAGATCCAAAAGCCATGTCTATGCGCGATAGCGACTTGCACAAGGTTGAATGGCAAGAAAAAGCCCTTTCTGCGGGGTGTTTCCATCTCCATATTTCTGTTAGGCCCAGGGTCTCTGCCCATCTTGCTAGCGGGGTGAACTGACCTGCCCCAGTTGTCAACTGATCCAGGGCTCTATCCAGGACCATATTGAAGTCACCAGTGAGCATCAGGGGGTCCGGCGGGAAGGTAACTACTCTATCCATGATCTCCTGGAGGACCCTCACATCAAATAGGGGTGGGATATACAACCCCACAATCAGGATCTTAACATCATATATCTTTGCATGTGTAATAACAAACCTACCCTTAGGGTCAGAATAAACTGAAAGAAGAGTGAAAGGTAGATGCTTAGCCACTAGTACTGATACGCCTCTGGCATAATTAGAATAATTTAATAGACATCAATTTCTGTCCCAAAAAGGGGGTCTCTTGCAAAATCATACTGTTGGGCTTATGGCTTTTAAGGCATTGAAGCACTGAGGATCTCTTTATCTTATTGTTGAGGCCAGACACGTACCACAACATCACTTTACACTCCATCTCAATTTGATCCGAATATCATATATGCCAGATTTGCAACCAAGGCCCCAGTGGCTCACATCCCCTCTCGGGGCTTTGGAATAGCAGGCCATACCATTTACACCTCCACTCACACACCAAAGACACAAGCGGAAATAAACCATCAAGAAGAACAGTACCCGAACCCTCCCTGCTCCACCTAACCCCAACTGTGGTGAGCTTGTTCCCTAACCACAACAATACCCGAACCCACCTGGCTCTACCAAACTTAACTGTGGCGAGCTTATTCCCTTAACCAACAACAATTAACTCCTTAACACTGGTTGATAATAGTGCCTATAAGACGTGGTCATTAGACATAGGCACAAAGAGGGGTAGAACAGGGGACAGTTACCCCGCTAGATCCAACCAACCTGAAGCCCGGGGGGGGGAGTGAGGAGGGAGGGGAATAAGTACAGGGGAGAGGAGAGTTGGGAGCGGGGGCACCAAGTCCCGGACCAATTGGATGGCTAGATTTGAAAAGGAAGACCCGTGACCCCTACACTGAGCCACCCGCGGGGGGGGGGGGAGGGGAACATGATGGAATACAAGAACCGGCCGCCCAGTCCCACCGAGCCAGCAAGATTTCCAGCCGCACTAGTCAGCAGATACGAGGAGCACTAAAGCGTAGAGCCACATCCATTCTTGTGGCAGGAAGCAGTCTTCAGGCCACTGGAAGCGAGTCCACCCACGCGCTCGCCTCCTCCGCTGAAAGAAAAAACCTTGTAGTAGCTCCATCTTGCACTCTCAATTTATCAGGAAATAACATGGCATATTTAATGTTCTTCCCCCGAAGGCGTGCCCTCACATCATTAAAGGAGCAGCGCTGCTTTTGCACTTCAGATGTAAAGTCTGGGAAGAAAGACAATCTTGCATCGTTATACCGGATATCCCGCTGCTTCCTAGCAGCCGCTAATACAGTGTCTCGGTCTCTAATGTTCATCAGTTTCAGGATGAAAGGGCGCGGGGGGGCTCCCGGTGGCGGAGGTCTGAATGGGATTCGGTGTGCCCGCTCAACCACAAAAAAGGACGATAGGCCCTCTGGCGCCAAAACATTTTGGAGGAGGTTTACAGCAAAGTTCTCAGGGGTATCACTTTCCGCTCTCTCCGGTATCCCTATTATTCTAATATTATTGCGGCAGTTCCAGTTCTCAGAGTCCTCTGCACGAACCTGGCGCTTTAAGGATTCCACTGTGGAGGTGACCGACAACAGGCTGTCCTCAGCCTCTCCGATCCGCCTTTCCGACTCAGTTGCTCTTTCTCTTATGTTGTCTAGGTCATGTTTAAAGTTGCTCCTGCAGGTTATCAAACTTAGCTGTAAGGACGCTTTGACAGTTAGTGATAGCTGCCATTATTGCCACATTAGCTGCCATTATTGCCACATTATCAGGATTAGAGCTAGATGAAGCAGAACACTCTTCCGGTGCCTCGGCCATGGTTTGCGTTCCGCAATGTAGTAGCACTGAGCGCTTTTTCTTCTTGTTGCCTGTCATATAGAGTGGGGGACCAGGACAGCTGTACTCCAAACCAGCCGCTTGGTTGATTCCGCAAGTGCAGCAGTGATGTAGGACCAGGAGGCACACGGGATGCCCCTTTGTAGATTGATGGAACAGCTATAATGAGTCACAGCCAGCAGGGCCAGGTCAGATTTAAAGCCGCTGTGTAGTCAGGTGGTGCAATGCCTAGGCACACAACTCCTCCGCCCCATAATGCCACGGGATCTGCACCCCTAACAGTCTTATTAGGCAGTATAGCTCTGCGGGGCCCACAGAAGGGGGACAGGTGTGGCAACTAACTTCCTCTCAGCACCCCCCCCACCACTTATGCTGAGATGGTGGAAGGTGGGGTGAGGCCCCCGAAATTTAGAGGCTGCAGCCAAGAGTCGCCCCCACAATCAGGAGGAGAGGGGCGCGTCAGAGGGAGCCGGCAGGGCAGGAAACAGTAAGCCCTAACTGGAGGTGATCACTCCGTCTCAGCTGCCCGGTCACAGGCGAGAAGCGGGCGGGAGCAGCCCCCGGCAGAGGCGCCAAACAGAGAAGACGCTGGAGGAGGGGGCAGCGTAGACGCCGGCGGGGAAAGCCGGCCAGAGAGACGAGCTGCAGGTGGAGGGGGTGGCGGCGCAGATGCCGGTGGAGGGCAGCTGCAGCAGCGGAGACACCGACAGGGGAAGACGGCTGACACTCCAACACCCAGCGGGTGGGCAAACCGGCCACACTCCCGTGCGCAGCAGATGGGAGAGGAGAGGCAGCCCCAGTTCAACGGGATCCCACCTCGTAAAGACTGCCAACTCTGATTCCACAGCTTCTTAGGTGAACTTCCTCTTTGGAAAGGAAAATGGCACCGACCCATGCCATGCGGTGGATTTCAAAGCGGGTGGGGAGGTTGGGCTGCGCAGTATCACCCCAACAGCAGCCAACACAAGTTCCAGGGAAGATAGCGAGAGGGTCCTCCCCACTTGGACCTGTGACAAAGCAGATTTTTTGGGGGGTTTCAGGATAGTTTGCAGGAGCCCTCGTGCCACACGTCTATTCGCCTCAACTACATAGCCACGCCCCCTCATACCTTATGTATTCTAAGCAAAGCTGCTTTCTTTACAGTTTCTAGGCATGGCTGACTTGGGGGAGGAGTGTCATGCTGCAGCTTTATGCAATTCTAAGGGTACCCATCTGCTGCATAAGTAACCATAAACCTAAAGAAGAGCCAAACTGCAGCTAGAGACAGCACAGCCTCCAATATTCTAGACCAGTGGTTCTCAACCTTTCTAATGTTGTGACCCCGCAATACAGTTCCTCATGTTGCGGTGACCCCAAACCAAAAAATAATTTTGGTGGCTACTGCAAAACTGTAATTTTGCTACAGTTATGATTTGGAATGGAAATACCTGATATGCATTATGTATTCTCATTGCTACAAATCAAACATAATTTAAACATAGTGTTTAATCACAAAAACAATATTTAATTATATGTTGAGAAATATTTATTACTAATTCCAATAAATAACATTTCACCATGGCATAGCATGTGTCGGAAACTGTCATTTATCTGCCTCTTATTGAAATTAATAGGAGGCTGTGGCGGATTGGGTGGTAACTTGAGATTCCCGGGAGCTCTCTTCCACAAAATCCGCCGCACTCACAATGAAATCAATAGGAGGCTGATTCAATGCCGGAAACCGCTGATTTCAGCAGTTTCCTCATTCAGAATATGAGAAAATAGTGGGAGATAATTATACATTAGTGAGCAGTGTGAACTACATCTTATAGTGGTCTCTTATCATATAAGACCGACTGTAGTTCACACTGTGTAAATGTATGGTCCCCTTCTTCCCCTGCCCCTTAGGCCCCGGCGCAGGCATAACGGTGTGCCAGCTGAATAGCGCTGCTGTGGGCGGTAGCGCAACTTCTCAGCGGCTAAAGCCATTGGAAATATGTATTTTACAATGGCTTTAGGCGACCCCTGTGTTTTGATCGTTTGACCCCCGCCGGGGTCCCGACCCATAGGTTGAGAACCGCTGTTCTAGACTATCAAAAATAATTTAATAAATCTCAACATACACATAATCACAAAAAACTGTTAAAACCATTGAATCATGAATACAACACCCCATAAACCCAGGGCCTCTGCAGCAAATGATTTCACAATACATATATAATCAAGAGAATAATAATGCTGATATTAATGCACCCACCCTGGATCTAGATCCTCATTGAAAAATTCTCAATCATATATTCAGTTCACAATACTCTGCAGCTTTATGAATCTTGAGAATGTTCTGCTGTAGACAGCTGCGGGACCATTGTGGCTTGCCGTGCTCCCTCGCACTGAGAGCACCAAGGGATAGAGCGGCTGTAAGAGTGGATAAAATTCAAAGTAGTGGCAAACTTTGTAGCCCTGCTTTGGCTTGTACCTGTGCTGCAGGAAATAGAGGAAAGGAACATGGCACAGGAATCAGGAGAACTTCTTTCTGCCTTTTTATTGCTGTTGGGTTTATAGTCCCTGGAGGGACAGACTGGTGATGGACTTAGCAAAACTGTGTCCAAACCTAACTCACCTACAGTATGCATGTATTCTCAAGTGTGACACTCAGGGCGTTATTTAAGAACAGCTAGCGCCAGGTAGGGCTTCATAGCGGAAGGTAGAGGCTCGTGAACGCCGGGCGCTGTACGCAAAACCACGTTTGAGAAAGCAAATCTGGTTAGTGCCTCTAACAGCGCCATGTAGCGCCACATGTATTATAATACGCTCAGCGTATAGCGATGGCGCTCTAGGTTCACGAGCACCACGTACCTTTCGCTCAGTGTTGCTCTCCCATACATTTCAATGGGCTTTCATTAGTTTGTGTTTAAATAACGTGTTTGGCAATTTTTTTTTTATATTTTTATGCAGAATTGTCATTACAGGTCTGGCACTAAAGTGTTATTGTCCCAGTGTTAAAACAATATCATTCCATGTGTTTTCTCTTTTTTACTGTTGGCAGACTTAAATGTTTCCATCATTATTGTAGAAAATCGAAAACATGAAAAACAGCATGTAAAAAATAGAAAACTCTGCCTTCAAAGGCTGCTTAAAGGGGGGACTATCGCGAAAAAATGACACAATGATAAAAATCCATATACTTTTGCTGGATGGGGAGGTCACTTATACACCCTGCATCAAGAAATATCCAGCCAGGCTTGTTTCTTTCTTTTAACGTAACAAAGAGCAGCCCGCCACATCGTGACATGTAGTGGCAGGGGCTCTTTGTGAGTGCCACCAGCAAGTTATATTTAAGATGCAAGAAAATGTTCAGCGCCTCTCCTAGGGCCATTTAGCGTTCCATGTATCTAGAGCACCGGGTGCTTTGTTAGCAACAGTGCTGTGTTCCCTGTAGCGCCACATCACATCAGACGTTTAGAGACATTCTCCTATTGACTATTATCTATTCCACACTTTTGGAACCCTAACAGTGCCTTCTGCTTGTGGCCAACGTTGCAGCTGAGGCGCTAATAGTATTTGCAGATGCTCAAGTGACTCAGCGGGGCACTAGTGATAAATTGGCCTCTTATAAACCTGGCACTCCTGGATTTTATTCCTGCCAGGGCAAAAAAAAAACAACAAGCTGAGGTAAATGACTCCTCTCATTAGCCGACTTGTTTACATGGATTTGTAATAGTACACAATTGTACAATACATCTCCTTTAAGTTTTATTTGTATTATTATTGCACTTGTTTTGCTATTTAAATGCTTTTACATATCAAGCTCTTCTCAAGCAGTTAAACTCTGATGGCCCTGGAGTTTTTTAGACTCCAGGGCCTCCGATGTTCCTCTTTCAATGTTTTTGTTTATTATGAGCATACAGTACTTAGTTTAACAACTATATTGTTGTCATGGTTTAGCTAAAACTCTCTCCCTATATGAAGAAGCTTAATAGTAATCACAATTATTATTATTATTATTGTTTATTTATATAGCGCCATAAACTTCCATAGCGCTTTACATAGTATGATTACAGACAGGGTAAAACATATAGTACAGAGAACGATACAAAATTAGATGCCACAGGTTAAAACCAAGTGTTGTGAGCGCAGGAGACAATAGGGAGGAGTGCCCTGCTTACAGTCTAAAGGATGGGGGTGGAGACAAAGGGGCGGGGTCAACAGTGGTAGAGCTTATGTATGGCCGCATATGCCATTAAAGGTTACAGGAGTTGCTTAAACCAGGTCATAGGCTTGAAGAAGTGAGTTTTGAGGGCCCTTTCAAGGCTTGAAGTGATGGAGAGTGGCGGATCGAGCAGGGCAGTGCATTCCAGAGAAGTGGGGAGGCACGGGAGAAGTCTTGAAGGCGGGAGTGCGAGGAAGTAACCAAGGAAGAGGACAGGAGAATGTCAGAGGCAGAGCGGAGGTTGCGCTTGGGTTGGTAATGCTGGATCAGAGATGAAATGTAGGAAGGGGCCTGGTTAGAGAGAGCTTTGTAGGTTAGCGTTAAAAGTTTGAACTGAACTCTATGGGAGACAGGTAACCAGTGGAGGGATTGACAGAGGGGGACAGCACTGGAGAAGCGAGAGGAGAGGTGGATGAGGCGAGCAGCAGAGTTTAGAATAGATTGGAGGGGAGCCAGTCTGTTTGTTGGCAAACCACAGAGGAGGGTGTTGCAGTAGTCCAGTCGGGAGATGACCAGGGCGTGCACTAGCATTTTAGTGGTGGCAGGTGAGAGGAAGGGGCGGATGTGGGAGATATTTTTGAGTTGGAGACAGGAGGTGGCCAGGAAGTGAATGTGAGGTGTAAATGAGAGAGAGGAGTCCAGAATGACGCCCAGGCATCGAGCTTGATGAGTTGCAGTTATTGTAAGAGTATTTACAGAAATTGTGGTGTTAGAGAGGGGAGGGAAGGGGAGTGAGATGTGGGAAAATGACCAGTTCTGTTTTGTCCATGTTTAGTTTAAGGGAGCAAGATGTCATGAAGGAAGAGATGGCTGTTAGACAGTCAGGAAGGCGAGAGGGGAGCGAAGAGAGATTCCGGCCAGAGAGGTAGATCTGAGTGTCATCTGCATAAAAGTGATATTGGAAACCTAGCGAGGTTACTAGTTGTCCGAGACCAAAAGTGTATATTGAAAAAAGTAGGGGTCCTAGGACTGAGCCTTGTGGTACCCCAACAGACAGAGGCCTGGGAGAGGAAATGGCGTTTGAGTAAGATACACTAAATGTGCGGTGAGAGAGATAGTGGGAGAGCCAAGAGAGTGTGAGTCCTTGAGTTTCAAGAGAAGAAAGAATATTGAGAAGCAGAGCATGGTCAACAGTGTCAAAAGCAGATGATAAATGGAGAAGAATGAGAGCAGAGTAGTGGCCTTTGGATTTGGTCAGTAGATCATTGGTGACTTTGGTGAGTGCAGTTTCGGTAAAGTGACATGAGTGGAAACCAGATTGGAGGGGATCTAGGAGGGAGTTTGTAGACAGATAGTTGGTAAGTTCTGTATGGACATGCTGTTCAAGAAGCTTGGATGAGAAAGGGAGCAGAGAAATTGGGCGGTAATTGGGGAGGGCAGAGGGGTCCAGAGAGAGTTTTTTGATGATTGGAGTTATAACAGCATGCTTATAGGTGGAGGGAGAGGTACCAGTGGAGAGGGAGAGGTTGAATAAAGATATAAGTGCTGGAATGACAGATGGAGACTTGAGGGATAAGGTGGGATGGAATGGGATCAAGGGAGCAGGTGGTCAGGTGAGCCTTTGAGACCAGAGAGGAGAGACCTTAAACAGTTAACTGTGTGAAATGAGTTAATGAGTGGGGCGGGGGGATGTTGGTAGGATAGAGGTGTTCTGAGGGGTGAAGCCACTTCGAATCATGTCGATTTTGTCTTTGAAGTATGTGTCAAATTGCTCAGCTAATAACTGTGAGGATGGAGGAGGTGGCGGTGGGCGGAGAAGGGAGTTCAAAGTGTTAAATAGCTGTTTTGGGCCTGTGCTGATATGAGTGATGTGAAATATTCCTGTTTAGCAGATGAAAGGGCAGTCCTGAGTTCCTGAAGGGCTTTCTTGTATAACAGGAAGTCCTCCTTGGTTTTGGATTTCCTCCAATGCCGTTCAGCAACTCGAGAATGCCGTTTCAATGTTGCAGTGCTAGTATTAAGCCAAGGTTGTCTTTTTTTGGCCTGAGGGCAGCTGTAGTTAAGGGGAGCAACAGAGTCAAGGGCAGCAGTTAGTGTATTATGGTAGTATGAAGCGGCAGTGTCTACATTGGTAAATGAGGGCAGGGTGTGAAGGGGATGTAAAGCATCGGAGAGAGATTGAAGGTCTAGGTTTCTGAGGTTCCTTTATAGCAGATTTGTGTGCTGGGGGTTAGTGGTAATGGAAGAGAGTGTTAGTGTTTGTAGGTTGTGATCAGAGAGGGAAAGTGGGGATAAGAAAAGACTGGATACAAAGCAGAGGTGAGTAAAGAGTAGGTCGAGCGTATGTCCATCTTTGTGGGTGGGGCTGGTAGACCATTGTTTGAGGCCAAAGGAGGTGGTTAGGGATAACAGTTTGTTGGTTGCAGGGTTGTTGGTGTCAATGGGTATGTTGAAGTCCCCCATGATTATTGCCGGGATGTCAGAGGACAGGAAGTGGGAGAAGCCAAATTGAGAAGTGGTCCAGAAAGAGAGTGGCAGGTCCAGGAGGGCGATAGATAATGGCAATATTTAGGTGACAGGGAGAGTAGAGACAGACACAGTGAACTTCAAAAGAAGAGAAGGAAAGGGAGGGTAGAGCAGGGGTTGGGTTAAATGAGCAGTATTCAGACAGAAGGAAGCCAACACCTCCACCCTGTTTGTTGCTTGATCTTGGGGTGTGGCTGAACTGTAAGCCCCCATATGAGAGGGCAGCGGGTGAGGCTGTATCAGGGGGAGTGAGCCAGGTTTCAGTAAAGGTCATGAAAGTGAAGAGGTTGGTAGTGAAGAGGACATGGATATATGCCAGTTTGTTACACACAGAACGTACATTCCACAGTGTGCAGGTGACAATGGGGGGAGTGCATGGGGAGGGGGTGATTGTTGTGAGGTTGGCTAGGTTCCGTGTGTGTGCTGGTTTGATACCACGGTGAAGGTTAGTCTGTGAAGAGTTGTGAGGTGTAGAGGAGCAGGGAGGTGAAGGTTTTGAGCGATGTCACCAGCAGCAAGAAGGAGCAGAGAAAGAGAGAGGAGGTGACTGTGGGATTTGAAAGTGGCAGAGCGTGTTTTGCGGGTGCATGGAGAAAGGGAGAGAGATTTAGCCAGTGAGATGAATTCATGCGAGCACAGGTAGGGGGATGAGAGCAGTGATGGAGAGAAATAGAGAGACTTACCAGGTGCAGGGGGGTGCTGGGAGTTATGGAATTTTTAGAGTGAGAAGAAGCAGGACTGTGAAATACCAAAGGAGCATTGTTGGAGGATGAAAGTTCTTCAGACGAGCAGAGTCTGGTGCCTGTTCCCTTCTGGTCACTTCGGGACTAATTCTTCGATGGACTTAAACAATCCTGGACTTCAGAAATCCAGGACTGCAGCCATTCCCCTCAGATATATTACCACTTGTGAGAGGCCTTGATTAGCTCAGTCAAACAGCTGGGGGTTGGGTGGTACTAGGGCAATAAAGTTGCTTAGCTGGGATTATCAGGAGGGGAAGCTAGGGGGTCGCAATGCCACATTAACCCTAAAGACAGCTAGACTAACAATTAGTAACTTCAGTCGTGGTAATGTAATCAACACTTCACCTCCCTATTGTTTATAGTAGACTACATAACTCATCACTAGATAGAAGGACTTATTGACAGAACATAGACACAATATGTGTATTGTATTCACCATTTATTGCTACAAGTCCTTATAAAGCCAGTCGGATGACTAACAAAAGGAGCACTATCGAGAAAAAATGGCTTAGTCATAAAAATCCATACAAATATGCTGGATGGCAGGATGAGGCATCACATATACACCTGCCATCAAGAAGTATGCACCCAGGCTTATTCTCATTTCTTTTTTTGGAAGGAAGAGGAAATCCAGGGTGACAGACTCTGTCACCCCTAATACACTAAACCTGTCACCCCTTGATTTTATTCCTACCAAGAGAAGAAAACCACAATGTTTTAGGTTCGGGTGCATAAGTAGCTCCTCCTCTCATTAGCCAATGTGTTTGTATAGATTTTTATCACTATACAATTTCACGATACAGCTCCTTTAAGAAAAAAAAATAACACAACTCCAGTGTCCTTGATTTATTCCAACCAATATGTCATGGATCAGTAAGAACCTTCACAGACATGATAATCACAGTTATATGCATAGCATGCTATGCTAAAAAAAGGCTCCAAATCTATCCACTTGAATTTGTTAGCACATAGAAACACATATTTAGGCTAATATATTGATATATATTCTATTTCAGCAATGATGTTCTCCCGAGGATCCAGTACTAAGGAAAAATATTTTGTTACCAGTGGACAAGAAGCTAAATTTAATGACGCCAAGTCTGTTTGCACTCAAGCTGGAGGCCAGTTGGCCTCACCAAGGAACACTGAGGAAAACCAAGCTATAAAAAATATAGTCTCACAGTATGGAAAAATAGCCTATCTGGGTATTAATGATTTAGAGACAGAAGGCAATTTTAGGCACCTCACTGGTGAAGCTATAACTTTTTCTAACTGGCATCAAGGTGAGCCGAATAACACAGGCGGTAAAGAAGACTGTGTGGAAATGCATGCCACAGGCATTTGGAATGATACCAACTGTGAGGGTTCTCGGCTAATCATATGTGAATTTTCTAAACATCTCCCATAGGAAATATATGCTTCCAATAAAATTAGAAAATATATATCAATTCAGCATATTAGCATAGTATGTTAGTTTTCAATATATCATACAGCATCAGCAGCTTGCATGCTGTGCGGTGTGGCGCAATGGTGTTTGGCGATGTAACATGTCAGTGTATGGGTCCTTTCACATCTCAAGAGTAGCTGCACTGACATTGGGAAAAGGTCCTGCTTGCAGTTTTGTGAATTTGCAATGCAACTGCTCCCAAGGGGCAAATATGCTCATACCCTGACATGGCCAAGAATTTGAATTCGCAGTTGCAGGTCACTGCATCACATATCGTGACAGATTGCAGAGGGTGTGCTTAGCCTTTAGACTATTTAAAGAATGATTACAAAATAAAGTTTTGAAAATTGTTAACTGTTTTCTCAGCCTTGCCCTTCAGTCAGGTCAATGTTATAGAGCAGGCTTTCCCACCCCCCCGATGGCCATCCTATTTTCTTATTTGCTCCAAGCCATTTATCCCTGTAACTGCTAGCCTGCTTAGAGGTTTTGTTAGCCTCTGTTGCCAGAACACCATTCACCATTATGCGCTATGTATGTGCAACTGTGATTTTTGCAGAATTGTCCCGGGATAATGATATTGCATATAAAAGACACATTAGGCTCGATTCAGAGACACATTCGTCTGGAGTTTCGTAGCTGTCTGTGTATGTTTTTGTGTGTGTTTGTCATTTTTTTTGTCTTTTTCGTTCCATTTTCCATTCGTACGTTCGTTCGCGCTAATGCGTATCTGCGCTTTCGATGGACGAATCTAAATCTGATCATTTGTGTTAGTTCGTTATTGGGATGTGTTTCCATGTGATTCAAAGACCTGATTGCCGATAGACCTCCGCCCTATAAAACGGATTCTTTTCCGCTTCACTTACGGGTCAGTTGAGGACTCGGATTGCTATTGTTGAACATGTTTTGCGGCTATGTGGAGGAGTCTGAGCGCCTTCAGCTCCAAGGCATTGCATGTATCAGCATGGCCGAGGTCATAAATTGTATAGCAATGCATACCTGAATCAATACATTTCATGTATGCCTTATAAAAGCATTTTAATGCTGACCTTAATAAGTCCTTAGCATGTAAACCTTTATTTTCTCACACATCCATATAATTGGTATATTTTTTAGACTTATGTCCTTTGTTATTTATATTTGGATTGTTGAACTTGAATCTTAATTTGTTGTTGGAGTTACTGTTTTAGTTGGTTACCTTTGCTTTGTGTGATTATTTTATATTTGGTTGCAGGAACTAGAGATGAGCGAACTTTTGAAAAATTCGATTCGACTGATTCGCCGAATTTTCCGACAAAAATCGTTTCGACCCGAATAAATTCGCGACAAATCGCTATTAAAAACGGCTATTTCTGAGCCTCCTAGAGCCTCAATAGGGTTGTAAACCATTCTGCCTTGCTGTAACACGCACAGGATGCGTGCTGGGTTAGTTAAATAATACTTTGAAGAAATATCACATGCAGATCAGAGGCATCGCTAATAGAATCGCAGAGCGGCACAATTGAATTCAAGAGAGTTGAAGTGGCATCACTATGAGGGGCAGGAGCCCAAACATTGCTTTAAAGAGACACTGGAGTTGGCTTCAGGAGCCCAAAAATTGGATGAATCACACCCTGGAGTTGGCAGCAGCAGCAGCAGCAGGAGCCCAAAAATTGGATGAATCACACCCTGGAGTTGGCAGCAGCAGCAGCAGGAGCCCAAATATTACTTTAAAGAGACCCTGGGGTTGGCTTCAGGAGCCCAAAAATTGGATGAATCACACCCTGGAGTTGGCAGCAGCAGCAGCAGGAGCCCAAATATTACTTTAAAGAGACACTGGAGTTGGCTTCAGTAGCCCAAAAATTGGATGAATCACACCCTGGAGTTGGCAGCAGCAGCAGGAGCCCAAATATTACTTTAAAGAGACCCTGGGGTTGGCCTCAGGAGCCCAAAAATTGGATGAATCACACCCTGGAGTTGGCAGCAGCAGGAGCCCAAACATTACTTTAAAGAGACCCTGGGGTTGGCCTCAGGAGCCCAAAAATTGGATGAATCACACCCTGGAGTTGGCAGCAGCAGCAGCAGGAGCCCAAATATTACTTTAAAGAGACACTGGAGTTGGCTTCAGTAGCCCAAAAATTGGATGAATCACACCCTGGAGTTGGCAGCAGCAGCAGGAGCCCAAATATTACTTTAAAGAGACCCTGGGGTTGGCCTCAGGAGCCCAAAAATTGGATGAATCACACCCTGGAGTTGGCAGCAGCAGGAGCCCAAACATTACTTTAAAGAGACCCTGGGGTTGGCCTGAGGAGCCCAAAAATTGGATGAATCACACCCTGGAGTTGGCAGCAGCAGCAGCAGGAGCCCAAATATTACTTTAAAGAGACACTGGAGTTGGCTTCAGTAGCCCAAAAATTGGATGAATCACACCCTGGAGTTGGCAGCAGCAGCAGGAGCCCAAATATTACTTTAAAGAGACCCTGGGGTTGGCCTCAGGAGCCCAAAAATTGGATGAATCACACCCTGGAGTTGGCAGCAGCAGGAGCCCAAACATTACTTTAAAGAGACCCTGGGGTTGGCCTCAGGAGCCCAAAAATTGGATGAATCACACCCTGGAGTTGGCAGAAGTTGGCAGTAGCAGCAGCAGGAGCCCAAACATTACTTTAAACAGACCCTGGGGTTGGCCTCAGGAGCCCAAAAATTGGATGAATCACACCCTGGAGTTGGCAGCAGCAGGAGCCCAAATATTACTTTAAAGAGACACTGGGGTTGGCTTCAGGAGCCCAAAAATTGGATGAATCACACCCTGGAGTTGCAAGCAGCAGCAGGAGCCCAAACATTACTTTAAACAGACCCTGGGGTTGGCCTCAGGAGCCCAAAAATTGGATGAATCACACCCTGGAGTTGGCAGCAGCAGGAGCCCAAACATTACTTTAAAGAGACCCTGGGGTTGGCCTCAGGAGCCCAAAAATTGGATGAATCACACCCTGGAGTTGGCAGCAGCAGCAGCAGGAGCCCAAATATTACTTTAAAGAGACACTGGAGTTGGCTTCAGTAGCCCAAAAATTGGATGAATCACACCCTGGAGTTGGCAGCAGCAGCAGCAGGAGCCCAAACATTACTTTAAACAGACCCTGGGGTTGGCCTCAGGAGCCCAAAAATTGGATGAATCACACCCTGGAGTTGGCAGCAGCAGCAGCAGGAGCCCAAACATTACTTTAAACAGACCCTGGGGTTGGCCTCAGGAGC
The DNA here is from genome assembly GCA_027917425.1 of Gastrophryne carolinensis. NCBI lineage: Eukaryota > Metazoa > Chordata > Amphibia > Anura > Microhylidae > Gastrophryne > Gastrophryne carolinensis. The sequence goes on along the minus strand of CM051235.1, from coordinate 529,545,190 downwards.
CCAAAAATTGGATGAATCACACCCTGGAGTTGCAAGCAGCAGCAGGAGCCCAAACATTACTTTAAACAGACCCTGGGGTTGGCCTCAGGAGCCCAAAAATTGGATGAATCACACCCTGGAGTTGGCAGCAGCAGCAGCAGGAGCCCAAATATTACTTTAAAGAGACACTGGGGTTGGCTTCAGGAGCCCAAAAATTGGATGAATCACACCCTGGAGTTGGCAGCAGCAGCAGCAGGAGCCCAAATATTACTTTAAAGAGACACTGGAGTTGGCTTCAGTAGCCCAAAAATTGGATGAATCACACCCTGGAGTTGGCAGCAGCAGCAGCAGGAGCCCAAACATTACTTTAAACAGACCCTGGGGTTGGCCTCAGGAGCCCAAAAATTGGATGAATCACACCCTGGAGTTGGCAGCAGCAGCAGCAGGAGCCCAAACATTACTTTAAAGAGACACTGGAGTTGGCTTCAGTAGCCCAAAAATTGGATGAATCACACCCTGGAGTTGGCAGCAGCAGCAGCAGGAGCCCAAATATTACTTTAAAGAGACCCTGGGGTTGGCCTCAGGAGCCCAAAAATTGGATGAATCACACCCTGGAGTTGGCAGCAGCAGGAGCCCAAACATTACTTTAAAGAGACCCTGGGGTTGGCCTCAGGAGCCCAAAAATTGGATGAATCACACCCTGGAGTTGGCAGCAGCAGCAGCAGGAGCCCAAATATTACTTTAAAGAGACACTGGAGTTGGCTTCAGTAGCCCAAAAATTGGATGAATCACACCCTGGAGTTGGCAGCAGCAGCAGGAGCCCAAATATTACTTTAAAGAGACCCTGGGGTTGGCCTCAGGAGCCCAAAAATTGGATGAATCACACCCTGGAGTTGGCAGCAGCAGGAGCCCAAACATTACTTTAAAGAGACCCTGGGGTTGGCCTCAGGAGCCCAAAAATTGGATGAATCACACCCTGGAGTTGGCAGAAGTTGGCAGTAGCAGCAGCAGGAGCCCAAACATTACTTTAAACAGACCCTGGGGTTGGCCTCAGGAGCCCAAAAATTGGATGAATCACACCCTGGAGTTGGCAGCAGCAGCAGCAGGAGCCCAAATATTACTTTAAAGAGACACTGGAGTTGGCTTCAGGAGCCCAAAAATTGGATGAATCACACCCTGGAGTTGGCAGCAGCAGCAGCAGGAGCCCAAATATTACTTTAAAGAGACACTGGAGTTGGCTTCAGTAGCCCAAAAATTGGATGAATCACACCCTGGAGTTGGCAGCAGCAGCAGCAGGAGCCCAAACATTACTTTAAACAGACCCTGGGGTTGGCCTCAGGAGCCCAAAAATTGGATGAATCACACCCTGGAGTTGGCAGCAGCAGCAGCAGGAGCCCAAACATTACTTTAAACAGACCCTGGGGTTGGCCTCAGGAGCCCAAAAATTGGATAAATCACACCCTGGAGTTGCAAGCAGCAGCAGGAGCCCAAACATTACTTTAAACAGACCCTGGGGTTGGCTTCAGGAGCCCAAAAATTGGATGAATCACACCCTGTGGAGAGTCATGTGGAGAAAAAGTAGCTTAGTTAGTAATATCTACATAAAATTATGAATAAACAAATGCAAAAGTTTGCCAAAGTGAAGTTTTGTTTGAGGGTGTGTTTCCACCTTTTAATTAAATCAGAAACAAGAAGGTATCATTGCCTCTGACTAATTAGCCCTCAAAAATTCTTGGAATTTTTAATCTGGAATCATGTCTGATCCGTCTTATCCGAAGAATATTAATAAAAAGTAAGAGTAACGTAAAGGATTTTTTATCAATACTTACTTGTGGTCCGATGCGGAGGAATGTCTGTAACTGGAGAGCAGCGCCTTAAATCTGTTTTGCACGATCCATCTTTCTTGGTCTGGCCCCGTCATCAATCTACTGGAATACATCAGGCATTGTTGGGAGGAAAGCTTGGCTGATCCATGCGCCATTCATTTCCACGCAGGGCAGTCTCTGGAAAAAAAAAGTCTGTATAAACCAGGGTCTTTTTCATATAAAAACAAATGGTTATTCTTGCTTTTCAACCATATGTTCCACAGCTTTACCAGTCATTGTGTCAGCCAATGAAGCAACTTTGTCTCGAAGTGCTGCAAAAGCAGTCCACTGCATCACAAGTGGCATCTGACACCCCCAGTCAACTGTCTGTCTGTTATGCTTTGGGTTCAGCTCCACTATCCATTGATCTGATATCCAAGATCTGATAATCATAAAATTCAGCAGCTACTGCCCAGCCAAGAAGTGGAGGAGACACTCGCCTCTTCTTCCACTATCCGGCAATTAGTGATGAGGAGAGTGTCGTGGGAGGAGGTGTTGCAAGCCGAGGTAGTGGAAGAGGGTCCCTGGAGTCTGCGGCGGTGGCGGCGGCAGCAGCAGCGAATTATTGCGGACTGTTGGTAGGAAAAATCAGCTACTCAGCGATGTGGCAGTGTTCCATGCAGCATCCTGTGGAGAAAAAGTAGGTTAGTTAGTGTATATACATAAAATTATGAATAGACAAATGCAATAGTATTGCGAAAGTGAAGTTTTGTTTGAGGGTGTGTTTCCACCTTGCAATTAAATCAGAAACAACTAGCTATCATTTGCCTCTGAATAATTAGCCCTCAAAAATTCTTGGAATTTTTAATCTTGATGTCTGAGGGATTTCTCCTCTCAGACAGCGTCACCATAAGTCCAGCCTGCTGCATTACCCAGTGGTGGACCTTTCAGAGAACTGATGGCTCGTGCCGAGCCGAGGTGGAGAGTCACATGGCATGGTTGTTGAACAGAAGGTGGGCCAGTCCTTTAGCCTGTCAGTGTGTACCAAAGTGCACAGTGTTGTCTACGCCTGGAGCTGTAACTATAGACTCATGGTGGACAATATATATCCTTTTAGGCCCCCTTGGTGATTGTGGTTTCACGCTGTTCTTCACATGGTTTTCCTTGACCATCAGAGTCACACATGGGAGGAACTACTAAAAATGAGAACTCAATCCATGAAAGCATTGCTTAATCCACGAAAACTGCAAATTTGGACCCATGGTGACTGACACTTGGAAGAACATCTTGTTTGCGCTGCGACAAGGAAGCCAGAGTCATGCGTCCTGACATGGCACACGTGTTCAGTCTAGTTTTGAAGTCTTGCCCCCATCTGAAAGACATCCGAACAACAGGAAAGAAAGTTAGCATGCACTTCTGGCACTCCTACACCACCAAGCACAACCTTATTGAGCCTCAGCGTCACAACGGTGTACCCCACCATAGTCTGATTTGCGATGTTTCCACCCGTTGGAATTCCACCCTCCATATGCAGGATCCACTATAGCAGTGGTCCCCAACCCTGTCCTCAAGGCCCACCAACAGGCCAGGCTTTGCAGATCTCCACAAAGATGCTCAGGTGGAGTAATTAGTGCAGCTGCAGAGCAATAGAGCTGGCTATTTGGAGATCCAAAAAACATGACATGTTGGTGGGCCTTGAGGACAGGGTTGAGGACCACTGCACTATAGGAACAGAGAAAAGCCATCACGGATTTCTGGATGATCCAAACGGATAGGGGGACACCCCTGTGTAAATTCAATGTAAACCATTGGCAGCTCATACGTGACACCGACCGTTTGCTCAGGCCCTTTGAGGAAGCTACATTATTAGTCAGTTGCCAGGACTATGAGATGAACGATGAGATTCCACTGCTTCATGTACTACAACACATGTTGGAAAGCATGGCTGGTCAGGGCACTGGAGACATGGCACATACATTTCACAGCCACATGAAGCCTGTGGGGGCTGAAGTGGAGGAGGAGGAGGGGGTGGGGCACAGCAAACCACAGTTTAGGTTTCACAAAATGACCATTTTATCTAGTCATCTGACAGGAGAGGAGGAGCAGGAGCAGCCACAGGAGCTAGAGGGTTGTGAGTAAGGCGAGACAGAGGACCCAGACACACCATGGCAGTTTACAGTGGAGATGGAGACAGGTAGTCCCTCCGAGTCACTTGCACAAATGGCACGATGCATGCTCACATGCATGCGTACTAGTGAGCGCAGAATTGTCTCCATTTGTCAGCGGGAAGACTTCTGGCTCTCCAACTTATTGGACCCTCGCTTCCGGCACAAAATGGGGGCATTTTTTACGCCCACTGAGAGGGAGGACAAACTGACCTACTACAGAGACATCCCACGTAGTCAGTTGGGCGATGTCTATCTGCGCCATGGCCCATACTCCCGCAGGTCTGACTCGGGGGGAAGTCTGCGATCACCTTCCACTGCCATGGCTGCTGGGGGGGTGGAAGGAGCAGCAGCAGCAGCTCCATCAGCAGCAGCCTCAGTCTTCAGTCGCTAGTGAGTAGCTTTCTACACCCGCATAGTGAGTCTACTCATGAGCAGCAGGAAGACCTGGAGCTGGACCTCAAACAGCAGGTCATGTCATACCTTGACATGACCATGCCAACACACCTTCAAGATCCACTGGATTTGCTGGGAAGCCAAACTTGACTTGTGCCCGCAACTAGCAGAGTTTGCCCTGGAAAAGCTGTACTGGCCGGACAGTAGTTGATTTAGATGGCAACTGGGCTGCTCTATATAACGAAGCAAAATGGCAAATTTACCTCACTATATAAGCTATTGCCCCTCAGATTTACACAGGGGCTGCTCTATATTATGCTGCAAAATGGCAAATTAACCTCACAATATAAGCTATTGCAGCTCTATATAAATAAAAATAAATAAATAAAAAAAGGGCCTGTAGAAGCTTATTTAGTATAACAGATAGGGTGACATGTGCTGGTTTGGGATGCCCATATGGGCTAGTGTTTTGGCAGCAGTACAAAAACCAATGCAAAATGCAATAGCTTAATAAAGCTGATGCTGATCAACGCTTATTTAGTATAACAGATGGGGTGCAACATGCAGGTTTGGGATGCCCTGCGGCCTGGTGTATTTAAAGCAGACCAAAACCAATTCAAAATGCAATAACTTAATAAAGCTGAGGCTGTAGATGCTTATTTAGTATAAACAGGTAGGGTGCAAGGTGCAGCTTTGGGGTGCCCTGCGGCCTGGTTAAATGAAAGCAGTCAAAAAGGAAGTGCAAACTGAAGTAGCTTAATGAAGCTGATGCTGATCAACGCTTATGTTGTATACCAGATAGGGTGCAAGGTGCAGCTTTGGGGTGCCCTGCGGCCTGGTTTATTAAAATCAGTCAAAAACAAGTGCAAACTGAAGTAGCCTGATCAACGCTTATGTTGTATAACAGATAGGTTTAAAATAGCATGTGCCTTGGGATGCCCGTGTGGCCTGTTATATTTCAAGCTGAACAAAAAGTAACAATAATCCAAGTATGAGACATCATTTTGACCTTCTTCACAGCGCCATACTTTGAAAAAAAAAAATTAATTTCATGCCGATCAATCCAAAGGTCAATGCCCCTAACAAAAATAGTGTTCGGCATAAGTTTTCCTTCTGGAAGGACGTAACCTTTAGTTTACATGGTTGGGGTAGGTTATCTTACAAATTGGGATACCCCAGGCAGCAGTGTCATTGAAAGAGACAGATTGTAATGCAGGCCATACGCAAGCAGAGAAACTCAGGCTGCAACAGGCCTATTTAGTTTACATGGTTGGGGTAGGTTATCTTACAAATTGGGATACCCCACTGTATATGAAACCGAATATAAATGCACACCCAAAAGTGGACACTCAGCCTCCAAGAGGCCTGCTTAGTTTAAATAAGAGAGCTGCTTAGTATGGTAGGTAGGTTATGTTATGTTACAGAATGGGATGCCCCAAGCAGACTTGAGATCAGTATATATGCACACAGCAGCAGTGTGTTAGCAGGCTCATACAGGCCAAATTTCTTTAAATAAATGTGCAGCTTACAGTAAATGCAGAGGCTAATGGTATGTTACAGAATGGGATGCCCCAAGCAGACTTGAGATCAGTATATATGCACACAGCAGCAGTGTGTTAGCAGGCTCATACAGGCCAAATTTCTTTAAATAAATGTGCAGCTTACAGTAAATGCAGAGGCTAATGGTATGTTACAGAATGGGATGCCCCAAAGCTGACTTGAGATCAGTATATATGCACACAGCAGCAGTGTGTTAGCAGGCTCATACAGGCCAAATTTCTTTAAATAACTGTGCAGCTTACAGTTAATGCAGAGGCTAATGGTATGTTACAGAATGGGATGCCCCAAGCAGACTTGAGATCAGTATATATGCACACAGCAGCAGTGTGTTAGCAGGCTCATACAGGCCAAATTTCTTTAAATAACTGTGCAGCTTACAGTTAATGCAGAGGCTAATGGTATGTTACAGAATGGGATGCCCCAAGCAGACTTGAGATCAGTATATATGCACACAGCAGCAGTGTGTTAGCAGGCTCATACAGGCCAAATTTCTTTAAATAAATGTGCAGCTTACAGTAAATGCAGAGGCTAATGGTATGTTACAGAATGGGATGCCCCAAAGCTGACTTGAGATCAGTATATATGCACACAGCAGCAGTGTGTTAGCAGGCTCATACAGGCCAAATTTCTTTAAATAACTGTGCAGCTTACAGTTAATGCAGAGGCTAATGGTATGTTACAGAATGGGATGCCCCAAGCAGACTTGAGATCAGTATATATGCACACAGCAGCAGTGTGTTAGCAGGCTCATACAGGCCAAATTTCTTTAAATAACTGTGCAGCTTACAGTTAATGCAGAGGCTAATGGTATGTTACAGAATGGGATGCCCCAAGCAGACTTGAGATCAGTATATATGCACACAGCAGCAGTGTGTTAGCAGGCTCATACAGGCCAAATTTCTTTAAATAAATGTGCAGCTTACAGTAAATGCAGAGGCTAATGGTATGTTACAGAATGGGATGCCCCAAGCAGACTTGAGATCAGTATATATGCACACAGCAGCAGTGTGTTAGCAGGCTCATACAGGCCAAATTTCTTTAAATAAATGTGCAGCTTACAGTAAATGCAGAGGCTAATGGTATGTTACAGAATGGGATGCCCCAAAGCTGACTTGAGATCAGTATATATGCACACAGCAGCAGTGTGTTAGCAGGCTCATACAGGCCAAATTTCTTTAAATAACTGTGCAGCTTACAGTAAATGCAGAGGCTAATGGTATGTTACAGAATGGGATGTCCCAAAAACCAGAGAGCACCTGGCAGGCAGCAGTAAGACTATGCACAGCAAAGTTGTCTTTATCATGCCTAATTTCAATTAGAATAGGTGCAAATGGTAAGGTTCTTAAATAGAGGCTGGTGTAGTCACAGAATGGGATGCCCTAAAAACCAGCAGTAAGTACACCTGGCAGGGACAAGTAGTGCTATGCCCAGCAAAAGTGTCTTTATCAGGCTAATTTCAAATATAATAAGAGCAAATGGTTATATGGTCTTAAACAGAGGCTGCTGTAGTCACAGAATGGGATGCCCTGGCAGGGACAAGTAGTGCTATGCCCAGCAAAAGTGTCTTTATCAGGCCTAATTTCAAATATGATAAGAGCAAATGCTTATATGGTCTTAAACAGAGGCTGCTTTAGTCACAGAATGGGATGCCCCAACAGGAATGGACCTGGCAGGGTCCAGTAGTGCTTTGCCCAGCAAAAGTGTCTTTATCAGGCCTAATTTCAAATATGATAAGTGAAAATGGTTATACGGTCTTAAACAGAGGCTGCTGTAGTCACAGAATGGGATGCCCCAAATAGGAGTGCACCTGGCAGGGTCCAGTAGTGCTTTGCCCAGCAAAAGTGTCTTTATCAGGCCTAATTTCAAATATGATAAGAGCAAATGCTTATATGGTCTTAAACAGAGGCTGCTGTAGTCACAGAATGGGATGCCCCAAATAGGAGTGCACCTGGCAGGGTCCAGTAGTGCTATGCCCAGCAAAAGTGTCTTTATCAGGCCTAATTTCAAATATGATAAGAGCAAATGCTTATATGGTCTTAAACAGAGGCTGCTGTAGTCACAGAATGGGATGCCCCAAATAGGAGTGCACCTGGCAGGGTCCAGTAGTGCTATGCCCAGCAAAAGTGTCTTTATCAGGCCTAATTTCAAATATGATAAGAGCAAATGCTTATATGGTCTTAAACAGAGGCTGCTGTAGTCACAGAATGGGATGCCTCAAATAGGAGTGCACCTGGCAGGGTCCAGTAGTGCTATGCCCAGAAAAAGTGTCTTTATCAGGCCTAATTTCAAATATGATAAGAGCAAATGCTTATATGGTCTTAAACAGAGGCTGCTGTAGTCACAGAATGGGATGCCCCAAATAGGAGTGCACCTGGCAGGGTCCAGTAGTGCTTTGCCCAGCAAAAGTGTCTTTATCAGGCCTAATTTCAAATATGATAAGAGCAAATGCTTATATGGTCTTAAACAGAGGCTGCTGTAGTCACAGAATGGGATGCCCCAAATAGGAGTGCACCTGGCAGGGTCCAGTAGTGCTATGCCCAGCAAAAGTGTCTTTATCAGGCCTAATTTCAAATATGATAAGTGAAAATGGTTATACGGTCTTAAACAGAGGCTGCTGTAGTCACAGAATGGGATGCCCCAAATAGGAGTGCACCTGGCAGGGTCCAGTAGTGCTATGCCCAGCAAAAGTGTCTTTATCAGGCCTAATTTCAAATATGATAAGAGCAAATGCTTATATGGTCTTAAACAGAGGCTGCTGTAGTCACAGAATGGGATGCCCCAAATAGGAGTGCACCTGGCAGGGTCCAGTAGTGCTTTGCCCAGCAAAAGTGTCTTTATCAGGCCTAATTTCAAATATGATAAGAGCAAATGCTTATATGGTCTTAAACAGAGGCTGCTGTAGTCACAGAATGGGATGCCCCAAATAGGAGTGCACCTGGCAGGGTCCAGTAGTGCTATGCCCAGCAAAAGTGTCTTTATCAGGCCTAATTTCAAATATGATAAGAGCAAATGCTTATATGGTCTTAAACAGAGGCTGCTGTAGTCACAGAATGGGATGCCCCAAATAGGAGTGCACCTGGCAGGGTCCAGTAGTGCTTTGCCCAGCAAAAGTGTCTTTATCAGGCCTAATTTCAAATATGATAAGAGCAAATGCTTATATGGTCTTAAACAGAGGCTGCTTTAGTCACAGAATGGGATGCCATGGCAGGGACAAGTTGTGCTATGCCCAGCAAAAGTGTCTTTATCAGGCTAATTTCAAATATGATAAGAGCAAATGCTTATATGGTCTTAAACAGAGGCTGCTTTAGTGACAGAATGGGATGCCATGGCAGGGACAAGTTGTGCTATGCCCAGCAAAAGTGTCTTTATCAGGCTAATTTCAAATATGATAAGAGCAAATGCTTATATGGTCTTAAACAGAGGCTGCTTTAGTCACAGAATGGGATGCCCCAATAGGAATGGACCTGGCAGGGTCCAGTAGTGCTTTGCCCAGCAAAAGTGTCTTTATCAGGCCTAATTTCAAATATGATAAGAGCAAATGCTTATAAGGTCTTAAACAGAGGCTGCTGTAGTCACAGAATGGGATGCCCCAAATAGGAGTGCACCTGGCAGGGTCCAGTAGTGCTATGCCCAGCAAAAGTGTCTTTATCAGGCCTAATTTCAAATATGATAAGTGAAAATGGTTATACGGTCTTAAACAGAGGCTGCTGTAGTCACAGAATGGGATGCCCCAAATAGGAGTGCACCTGGCAGGGTCCAGTAGTGCTTTGCCCAGCAAAAGTGTCTTTATCAGGCCTAATTTCAAATATGATAAGAGCAAATGCTTATATGGTCTTAAACAGAGGCTGCTGTAGTCACAGAATGGGATGCCCCAAATAGGAGTGCACCTGGCAGGGTCCAGTAGTGCTATGCCCAGCAAAAGTGTCTTTATCAGGCCTAATTTCAAATATGATAAGAGCAAATGCTTATATGGTCTTAAACAGAGGCTGCTGTAGTCACAGAATGGGATGCCCCAAATAGGAGTGCACCTGGCAGGGTCCAGTAGTGCTATGCCCAGCAAAAGTGTCTTTATCAGGCCTAATTTCAAATATGATAAGAGCAAATGCTTATATGGTCTTAAACAGAGGCTGCTGTAGTCACAGAATGGGATGCCCTAAAAACCAGCAGTAAGTACACCTGGCAGGGACAAGTAGTGCTATGCCCAGCAAAAGTGTCTTTATCAGGCTAATTTCAAATATAATAAGAGCAAATGGTTATATGGTCTTAAACAGAGGCTGCTGTAGTCACAGAATGGGATGCCCTGGCAGGGACAAGTAGTGCTATGCCCAGCAAAAGTGTCTTTATCAGGCCTAATTTCAAATATGATAAGAGCAAATGCTTATATGGTCTTAAACAGAGGCTGCTTTAGTCACAGAATGGGATGCCCCAACAGGAATGGACCTGGCAGGGTCCAGTAGTGCTTTGCCCAGCAAAAGTGTCTTTATCAGGCCTAATTTCAAATATGATAAGTGAAAATGGTTATACGGTCTTAAACAGAGGCTGCTGTAGTCACAGAATGGGATGCCCCAAATAGGAGTGCACCTGGCAGGGTCCAGTAGTGCTTTGCCCAGCAAAAGTGTCTTTATCAGGCCTAATTTCAAATATGATAAGAGCAAATGCTTATATGGTCTTAAACAGAGGCTGCTGTAGTCACAGAATGGGATGCCCCAAATAGGAGTGCACCTGGCAGGGTCCAGTAGTGCTATGCCCAGCAAAAGTGTCTTTATCAGGCCTAATTTCAAATATGATAAGAGCAAATGCTTATATGGTCTTAAACAGAGGCTGCTGTAGTCACAGAATGGGATGCCCCAAATAGGAGTGCACCTGGCAGGGTCCAGTAGTGCTATGCCCAGCAAAAGTGTCTTTATCAGGCCTAATTTCAAATATGATAAGAGCAAATGCTTATATGGTCTTAAACAGAGGCTGCTGTAGTCACAGAATGGGATGCCTCAAATAGGAGTGCACCTGGCAGGGTCCAGTAGTGCTATGCCCAGAAAAAGTGTCTTTATCAGGCCTAATTTCAAATATGATAAGAGCAAATGCTTATATGGTCTTAAACAGAGGCTGCTGTAGTCACAGAATGGGATGCCCCAAATAGGAGTGCACCTGGCAGGGTCCAGTAGTGCTTTGCCCAGCAAAAGTGTCTTTATCAGGCCTAATTTCAAATATGATAAGAGCAAATGCTTATATGGTCTTAAACAGAGGCTGCTGTAGTCACAGAATGGGATGCCCCAAATAGGAGTGCACCTGGCAGGGTCCAGTAGTGCTATGCCCAGCAAAAGTGTCTTTATCAGGCCTAATTTCAAATATGATAAGTGAAAATGGTTATACGGTCTTAAACAGAGGCTGCTGTAGTCACAGAATGGGATGCCCCAAATAGGAGTGCACCTGGCAGGGTCCAGTAGTGCTATGCCCAGCAAAAGTGTCTTTATCAGGCCTAATTTCAAATATGATAAGAGCAAATGCTTATATGGTCTTAAACAGAGGCTGCTGTAGTCACAGAATGGGATGCCCCAAATAGGAGTGCACCTGGCAGGGTCCAGTAGTGCTTTGCCCAGCAAAAGTGTCTTTATCAGGCCTAATTTCAAATATGATAAGAGCAAATGCTTATATGGTCTTAAACAGAGGCTGCTGTAGTCACAGAATGGGATGCCCCAAATAGGAGTGCACCTGGCAGGGTCCAGTAGTGCTATGCCCAGCAAAAGTGTCTTTATCAGGCCTAATTTCAAATATGATAAGAGCAAATGCTTATATGGTCTTAAACAGAGGCTGCTGTAGTCACAGAATGGGATGCCCCAAATAGGAGTGCACCTGGCAGGGTCCAGTAGTGCTTTGCCCAGCAAAAGTGTCTTTATCAGGCCTAATTTCAAATATGATAAGAGCAAATGCTTATATGGTCTTAAACAGAGGCTGCTTTAGTCACAGAATGGGATGCCATGGCAGGGACAAGTTGTGCTATGCCCAGCAAAAGTGTCTTTATCAGGCTAATTTCAAATATGATAAGAGCAAATGCTTATATGGTCTTAAACAGAGGCTGCTTTAGTGACAGAATGGGATGCCATGGCAGGGACAAGTTGTGCTATGCCCAGCAAAAGTGTCTTTATCAGGCTAATTTCAAATATGATAAGAGCAAATGCTTATATGGTCTTAAACAGAGGCTGCTTTAGTCACAGAATGGGATGCCCCAATAGGAATGGACCTGGCAGGGTCCAGTAGTGCTTTGCCCAGCAAAAGTGTCTTTATCAGGCCTAATTTCAAATATGATAAGAGCAAATGCTTATAAGGTCTTAAACAGAGGCTGCTGTAGTCACAGAATGGGATGCCCCAAATAGGAGTGCACCTGGCAGGGTCCAGTAGTGCTATGCCCAGCAAAAGTGTCTTTATCAGGCCTAATTTCAAATATGATAAGTGAAAATGGTTATACGGTCTTAAACAGAGGCTGCTGTAGTCACAGAATGGGATGCCCCAAATAGGAGTGCACCTGGCAGGGTCCAGTAGTGCTTTGCCCAGCAAAAGTGTCTTTATCAGGCCTAATTTCAAATATGATAAGAGCAAATGCTTATATGGTCTTAAACAGAGGCTGCTGTAGTCACAGAATGGGATGCCCCAAATAGGAGTGCACCTGGCAGGGTCCAGTAGTGCTATGCCCAGCAAAAGTGTCTTTATCAGGCCTAATTTCAAATATGATAAGAGCAAATGCTTATATGGTCTTAAACAGAGGCTGCTGTAGTCACAGAATGGGATGCCCCAAATAGGAGTGCACCTGGCAGGGTCCAGTAGTGCTATGCCCAGCAAAAGTGTCTTTATCAGGCCTAATTTCAAATATGATAAGAGCAAATGCTTATATGGTCTTAAACAGAGGCTGCTGTAGTCACAGAATGGGATGCCCCAAATAGGAGTGCACCTGGCAGGGTCCAGTAGTGCTATGCCCAGCAAAAGTGTCTTTATCAGGCCTAATTTCAAATATGATAAGAGCAAATGCTTATATGGTCTTAAACAGAGGCTGCTGTAGTCACAGAATGGGATGCCCCAAATAGGAGTGCACCTGGCAGGGTCCAGTAGTGCTTTGCCCAGCAAAAGTGTCTTTATCAGGCCTAATTTCAAATATGATAAGAGCAAATGCTTATATGGTCTTAAACAGAGGCTGCTGTAGTCACAGAATGGGATGCCCCAAATAGGAGTGCACCTGGCAGGGTCCAGTAGTGCTTTGCCCAGCAAAAGTGTCTTTATCAGGCCTAATTTCAAATATGATAAGAGCAAATGCTTATATGGTCTTAAACAGAGGCTGCTGTAGTCACAGAATGGGATGCCCCAAATAGGAGTGCACCTGGCAGGGTCCAGTAGTGCTTTGCCCAGCAAAAGTGTCTTTATCAGGCCTAATTTCAAATATGATAAGAGCAAATGCTTATATGGTCTTAAACAGAGGCTGCTGTAGTCACAGAATGGGATGCCCCAAATAGGAGTGCACCTGGCAGGGTCCAGTAGTGCTATGCCCAGCAAAAGTGTCTTTATCAGGCCTAATTTCAAATATGATAAGTGAAAATGGTTATACGGTCTTAAACAGAGGCTGCTGTAGTCACAGAATGGGATGCCCCAAATAGGAGTGCACCTGGCAGGGTCCAGTAGTGCTATGCCCAGCAAAAGTGTCTTTATCAGGCCTAATTTCAAATATGATAAGAGCAAATGCTTATATGGTCTTAAACAGAGGCTGCTGTAGTCACAGAATGGGATGCCCCAAATAGGAGTGCACCTGGCAGGGTCCAGTAGTGCTTTGCCCAGCAAAAGTGTCTTTATCAGGCCTAATTTCAAATATGATAAGAGCAAATGCTTATATGGTCTTAAACAGAGGCTGCTGTAGTCACAGAATGGGATGCCCCAAATAGGAGTGCACCTGGCAGGGTCCAGTAGTGCTATGCCCAGCAAAAGTGTCTTTATCAGGCCTAATTTCAAATATGATAAGAGCAAATGCTTATATGGTCTTAAACAGAGGCTGCTGTAGTCACAGAATGGGATGCCCCAAATAGGAGTGCACCTGGCAGGGTCCAGTAGTGCTATGCCCAGCAAAAGTGTCTTCATCAGGCCTAATTTCAAATATGATAAGTGAAAATGGTTATACGGTCTTAAACAGAGGCTGCTGTAGTCACAGAATGGGATGCCCCAAATAGGAGTGCACCTGGCAGGGTCCAGTAGTGCTATGCCCAGCAAAAGTGTCTTTATCAGGCCTAATTTCAAATATGATAAGTGAAAATGGTTATACGGTCTTAAACAGAGGCTGCTGTAGTCACAGAATGGGATGCCCCAAATAGGAGTGCACCTGGCAGGGTCCAGTAGTGCTATGCCCAGCAAAAGTGTCTTCATCAGGCCTAATTTCAAATATGATAAGAGCAAATGCTTATATGGTCTTAAACAGAGGCTGCTGTAGTCACAGAATGGGATGCCCCAAATAGGAGTGCACCTGGCAGGGTCCAGTAGTGCTTTGCCCAGCAAAAGTGTCTTTATCAGGCCTAATTTCAAATATGATAAGAGCAAATGCTTATATGGTCTTAAACAGAGGCTGCTGTAGTCACAGAATGGGATGCCCCAAATAGGAGTGCACCTGGCAGGGTCCAGTAGTGCTTTGCCCAGCAAAAGTGTCTTTATCAGGCCTAATTTCAAATATGATAAGAGCAAATGCTTATATGGTCTTAAACAGAGGCTGCTGTAGTCACAGAATGGGATGCCCCAAATAGGAGTGCACCTGGCAGGGTCCAGTAGTGCTTTGCCCAGCAAAAGTGTCTTTATCAGGCCTAATTTCAAATATGATAAGAGCAAATGCTTATATGGTCTTAAACAGAGGCTGCTGTAGTCACAGAATGGGATGCCCCAAATAGGAGTGCACCTGGCAGGGTCCAGTAGTGCTATGCCCAGCAAAAGTGTCTTTATCAGGCCTAATTTCAAATATGATAAGTGAAAATGGTTATACCGTCTTAAACAGAGGCTGCTGTAGTCACAGAATGGGATGCCCCAAATAGGAGTGCACCTGGCAGGGTCCAGTAGTGCTATGCCCAGCAAAAGTGTCTTTATCAGGCCTAATTTCAAATATGATAAGAGCAAATGCTTATATGGTCTTAAACAGAGGCTGCTGTAGTCACAGAATGGGATGCCCCAAATAGGAGTGCACCTGGCAGGGTCCAGTAGTGCTTTGCCCAGCAAAAGTGTCTTTATCAGGCCTAATTTCAAATATGATAAGAGCAAATGCTTATATGGTCTTAAACAGAGGCTGCTGTAGTCACAGAATGGGATGCCCCAAATAGGAGTGCACCTGGCAGGGTCCAGTAGTGCTTTGCCCAGCAAAAGTGTCTTTATCAGGCCTAATTTCAAATATGATAAGAGCAAATGCTTATATGGTCTTAAACAGAGGCTGCTGTAGTCACAGAATGGGATGCCCCAAATAGGAGTGCACCTGGCAGGGTCCAGTAGTGCTATGCCCAGCAAAAGTGTCTTTATCAGGCCTAATTTCAAATATGATAAGAGCAAATGCTTATATGGTCTTAAACAGAGGCTGCTGTAGTCACAGAATGGGATGCCCCAAATAGGAGTGCACCTGGCAGGGTCCAGTAGTGCTTTGCCCAGCAAAAGTGTCTTTATCAGGCCTAATTTCAAATATGATAAGAGCAAATGCTTATATGGTCTTAAACAGAGGCTGCTGTAGTCACAGAATGGGATGCCCCAAATAGGAGTGCACCTGGCAGGGTCCAGTAGTGCTTTGCCCAGCAAAAGTGTCTTTATCAGGCCTAATTTCAAATATGATAAGAGCAAATGCTTATATGGTCTTAAACAGAGGCTGCTGTAGTCACAGAATGGGATGCCCCAAATAGGAGTGCACCTGGCAGGGTCCAGTAGTGCTTTGCCCAGCAAAAGTGTCTTTATCAGGCCTAATTTCAAATATGATAAGAGCAAATGCTTATATGGTCTTAAACAGAGGCTGCTGTAGTCACAGAATGGGATGCCCCAAATAGGAGTGCACCTGGCAGGGTCCAGTAGTGCTATGCCCAGCAAAAGTGTCTTTATCAGGCCTAATTTCAAATATGATAAGAGCAAATGCTTATATGGTCTTAAACAGAGGCTGCTGTAGTCACAGAATGGGATGCCCCAAATAGGAGTGCACCTGGCAGGGTCCAGTAGTGCTTTGCCCAGCAAAAGTGTCTTTATCAGGCCTAATTTCAAATATGATAAGAGCAAATGCTTATATGGTCTTAAACAGAGGCTGCTGTAGTCACAGAATGGGATGCCCCAAATAGGAGTGCACCTGGCAGGGTCCAGTAGTGCTTTGCCCAGCAAAAGTGTCTTTATCAGGCCTAATTTCAAATATGATAAGAGCAAATGCTTATATGGTCTTAAACAGAGGCTGCTGTAGTCACAGAATGGGATGCCCCAAATAGGAGTGCACCTGGCAGGGTCCAGTAGTGCTATGCCCAGCAAAAGTGTCTTTATCAGGCCTAATTTCAAATATGATAAGAGCAAATGCTTATATGGTCTTAAACAGAGGCTGCTGTAGTCACAGAATGGGATGCCCCAAATAGGAGTGCACCTGGCAGGGTCCAGTAGTGCTTTGCCCAGCAAAAGTGTCTTTATCAGGCCTAATTTCAAATATGATAAGAGCAAATGCTTATATGGTCTTAAACAGAGGCTGCTTTAGTCACAGAATGGGATGCCATGGCAGGGACAAGTTGTGCTATGCCCAGCAAAAGTGTCTTTATCAGGCTAATTTCAAATATGATAAGAGCAAATGCTTATATGGTCTTAAACAGAGGCTGCTTTAGTCACAGAATGGGATGCCATGGCAGGGACAAGTTGTGCTATGCCCAGCAAAAGTGTCTTTATCAGGCTAATTTCAAATATGATAAGAGCAAATGCTTATATGGTCTTAAACAGAGGCTGCTTTAGTCACAGAATGGGATGCCCCAATAGGAATGGACCTGGCAGGGTCCAGTAGTGCTTTGCCCAGCAAAAGTGTCTTTATCAGGCCTAATTTCAAATATGATAAGAGCAAATGCTTATAAGGTCTTAAACAGAGGCTGCTGTAGTCACAGAATGGGATGCCCCAAATAGGAGTGCACCTGGCAGGGTCCAGTAGTGCTATGCCCAGCAAAAGTGTCTTTATCAGGCCTAATTTCAAATATAAGTGAAAATGGTTATACGGTCTTAAACAGAGGCTGCTGTAGTCACAGAATGGGATGCCCCAAATAGGAGTGCACCTGGCAGGGTCCAGTAGTGCTTTGCCCAGCAAAAGTGTCTTTATCAGGCCTAATTTCAAATATGATAAGAGCAAATGCTTATATGGTCTTAAACAGAGGCTGCTGTAGTCACAGAATGGGATGCCCCAAATAGGAGTGCACCTGGCAGGGTCCAGTAGTGCTATGCCCAGCAAAAGTGTCTTTATCAGGCCTAATTTCAAATATGATAAGAGCAAATGCTTATATGGTCTTAAACAGAGGCTGCTGTAGTCACAGAATGGGATGCCCCAAATAGGAGTGCACCTGGCAGGGTCCAGTAGTGCTATGCCCAGCAAAAGTGTCTTTATCAGGCCTAATTTCAAATATGATAAGAGCAAATGCTTATATGGTCTTAAACAGAGGCTGCTGTAGTCACAGAATGGGATGCCCCAAATAGGAGTGCACCTGGCAGGGTCCAGTAGTGCTATGCCCAGCAAAAGTGTCTTTATCAGGCCTAATTTCAAATATGATAAGAGCAAATGCTTATATGGTCTTAAACAGAGGCTGCTGTAGTCACAGAATGGGATGCCCCAAATAGGAGTGCACCTGGCAGGGTCCAGTAGTGCTTTGCCCAGCAAAAGTGTCTTTATCAGGCCTAATTTCAAATATGATAAGAGCAAATGCTTATATGGTCTTAAACAGAGGCTGCTGTAGTCACAGAATGGGATGCCCCAAATAGGAGTGCACCTGGCAGGGTCCAGTAGTGCTTTGCCCAGCAAAAGTGTCTTTATCAGGCCTAATTTCAAATATGATAAGAGCAAATGCTTATATGGTCTTAAACAGAGGCTGCTGTAGTCACAGAATGGGATGCCCCAAATAGGAGTGCACCTGGCAGGGTCCAGTAGTGCTTTGCCCAGCAAAAGTGTCTTTATCAGGCCTAATTTCAAATATGATAAGAGCAAATGCTTATATGGTCTTAAACAGAGGCTGCTGTAGTCACAGAATGGGATGCCCCAAATAGGAGTGCACCTGGCAGGGTCCAGTAGTGCTATGCCCAGCAAAAGTGTCTTTATCAGGCCTAATTTCAAATATGATAAGTGAAAATGGTTATACGGTCTTAAACAGAGGCTGCTGTAGTCACAGAATGGGATGCCCCAAATAGGAGTGCACCTGGCAGGGTCCAGTAGTGCTATGCCCAGCAAAAGTGTCTTTATCAGGCCTAATTTCAAATATGATAAGTGAAAATGGTTATACGGTCTTAAACAGAGGCTGCTGTAGTCACAGAATGGGATGCCCCAAATAGGAGTGCACCTGGCAGGGTCCAGTAGTGCTATGCCCAGCAAAAGTGTCTTCATCAGGCCTAATTTCAAATATGATAAGAGCAAATGCTTATATGGTCTTAAACAGAGGCTGCTGTAGTCACAGAATGGGATGCCCCAAATAGGAGTGCACCTGGCAGGGTCCAGTAGTGCTTTGCCCAGCAAAAGTGTCTTTATCAGGCCTAATTTCAAATATGATAAGAGCAAATGCTTATATGGTCTTAAACAGAGGCTGCTGTAGTCACAGAATGGGATGCCCCAAATAGGAGTGCACCTGGCAGGGTCCAGTAGTGCTTTGCCCAGCAAAAGTGTCTTTATCAGGCCTAATTTCAAATATGATAAGAGCAAATGCTTATATGGTCTTAAACAGAGGCTGCTGTAGTCACAGAATGGGATGCCCCAAATAGGAGTGCACCTGGCAGGGTCCAGTAGTGCTATGCCCAGCAAAAGTGTCTTTATCAGGCCTAATTTCAAATATGATAAGAGCAAATGCTTATATGGTCTTAAACAGAGGCTGCTGTAGTCACAGAATGGGATGCCCCAAATAGGAGTGCACCTGGCAGGGTCCAGTAGTGCTTTGCCCAGCAAAAGTGTCTTTATCAGGCCTAATTTCAAATATGATAAGAGCAAATGCTTATATGGTCTTAAACAGAGGCTGCTGTAGTCACAGAATGGGATGCCCCAAATAGGAGTGCACCTGGCAGGGTCCAGTAGTGCTATGCCCAGCAAAAGTGTCTTTATCAGGCCTAATTTCAAATATGATAAGAGCAAATGCTTATATGGTCTTAAACAGAGGCTGCTGTAGTCACAGAATGGGATGCCCCAAATAGGAGTGCACCTGGCAGGGTCCAGTAGTGCTTTGCCCAGCAAAAGTGTCTTTATCAGGCCTAATTTCAAATATGATAAGAGCAAATGCTTATATGGTCTTAAACAGAGGCTGCTGTAGTCACAGAATGGGATGCCCCAAATAGGAGTGCACCTGGCAGGGTCCAGTAGTGCTATGCCCAGCAAAAGTGTCTTTATCAGGCCTAATTTCAAATATGATAAGTGAAAATGGTTATACCGTCTTAAACAGAGGCTGCTGTAGTCACAGAATGGGATGCCCCAAATAGGAGTGCACCTGGCAGGGTCCAGTAGTGCTATGCCCAGCAAAAGTGTCTTTATCAGGCCTAATTTCAAATATGATAAGAGCAAATGCTTATATGGTCTTAAACAGAGGCTGCTGTAGTCACAGAATGGGATGCCCCAAATAGGAGTGCACCTGGCAGGGTCCAGTAGTGCTTTGCCCAGCAAAAGTGTCTTTATCAGGCCTAATTTCAAATATGATAAGAGCAAATGCTTATATGGTCTTAAACAGAGGCTGCTGTAGTCACAGAATGGGATGCCCCAAATAGGAGTGCACCTGGCAGGGTCCAGTAGTGCTTTGCCCAGCCAAAGTGTCTTTATCAGGCCTAATTTCAAATATGATAAGAGCAAATGCTTATATGGTCTTAAACAGAGGCTGCTGTAGTCACAGAATGGGATGCCCCAAATAGGAGTGCACCTGGCAGGGTCCAGTAGTGCTTTGCCCAGCAAAAGTGTCTTTATCAGGCCTAATTTCAAATATGATAAGAGCAAATGCTTATATGGTCTTAAACAGAGGCTGCTGTAGTCACAGAATGGGATGCCCCAAATAGGAGTGCACCTGGCAGGGTCCAGTAGTGCTATGCCCAGCAAAAGTGTCTTTATCAGGCCTAATTTCAAATATGATAAGAGCAAATGCTTATATGGTCTTAAACAGAGGCTGCTGTAGTCACAGAATGGGATGCCCCAAATAGGAGTGCACCTGGCAGGGTCCAGTAGTGCTTTGCCCAGCAAAAGTGTCTTTATCAGGCCTAATTTCAAATATGATAAGAGCAAATGCTTATATGGTCTTAAACAGAGGCTGCTGTAGTCACAGAATGGGATGCCCCAAATAGGAGTGCACCTGGCAGGGTCCAGTAGTGCTATGCCCAGCAAAAGTGTCTTTATCAGGCCTAATTTCAAATATGATAAGTGAAAATGGTTATACGGTCTTAAACAGAGGCTGCTGTAGTCACAGAATGGGATGCCCCAAATAGGAGTGCACCTGGCAGGGTCCAGTAGAGCTATGCCCAGCAAAAGTGTCTTTATCAGGCCTAATTTCAAATATGATAAGAGCAAATGCTTATATGGTCTTAAACAGAGGCTGCTGTAGTCACAGAATGGGATGCCCCAAATAGGAGTGCACCTGGCAGGGTCCAGTAGTGCTTTGCCCAGCAAAAGTGTCTTTATCAGGCCTAATTTCAAATATGATAAGAGCAAATGCTTATATGGTCTTAAACAGAGGCTGCTGTAGTCACAGAATGGGATGCCCCGAATAGGAGTGCACCTGGCAGGGTCCAGTAGTGCTTTGCCCAGCAAAAGTGTCTTTATCAGGCCTAATTTCAAATATGATAAGAGCAAATGCTTATATGGTCTTAAACAGAGGCTGCTGTAGTCACAGAATGGGATGCCCCAAATAGGAGTGCACCTGGCAGGGTCCAGTAGTGCTTTGCCCAGCAAAAGTGTCTTTATCAGGCCTAATTTCAAATATGATAAGAGCAAATGCTTATATGGTCTTAAACAGAGGCTGCTGTAGTCACAGAATGGGATGCCCCAAATAGGAGTGCACCTGGCAGGGTCCAGTAGTGCTATGCCCAGCAAAAGTGTCTTTATCAGGCCTAATTTCAAATATGATAAGTGAAAATGGTTATACGGTCTTAAACAGAGGCTGCTGTAGTCACAGAATGGGATGCCCCAAATAGGAGTGCACCTGGCAGGGTCCAGTAGTGCTATGCCCAGCAAAAGTGTCTTTATCAGGCCTAATTTCAAATATGATAAGAGCAAATGCTTATATGGTCTTAAACAGAGGCTGCTGTAGTCACAGAATGGGATGCCCCAAATAGGAGTGCACCTGGCAGGGTCCAGTAGTGCTTTGCCCAGCAAAAGTGTCTTTATCAGGCCTAATTTCAAATATGATAAGAGCAAATGCTTATATGGTCTTAAACAGAGGCTGCTGTAGTCACAGAATGGGATGCCCCAAATAGGAGTGCACCTGGCAGGGTCCAGTAGTGCTATGCCCAGCAAAAGTGTCTTTATCAGGCCTAATTTCAAATATGATAAGAGCAAATGCTTATATGGTCTTAAACAGAGGCTGCTGTAGTCACAGAATGGGATGCCCCAAATAGGAGTGCACCTGGCAGGGTCCAGTAGTGCTTTGCCCAGCAAAAGTGTCTTTATCAGGCCTAATTTCAAATATGATAAGAGCAAATGCTTATATGGTCTTAAACAGAGGCTGCTTTAGTCACAGAATGGGATGCCATGGCAGGGACAAGTTGTGCTATGCCCAGCAAAAGTGTCTTTATCAGGCTAATTTCAAATATGATAAGAGCAAATGCTTATATGGTCTTAAACAGAGGCTGCTTTAGTCACAGAATGGGATGCCATGGCAGGGACAAGTTGTGCTATGCCCAGCAAAAGTGTCTTTATCAGGCTAATTTCAAATATGATAAGAGCAAATGCTTATATGGTCTTAAACAGAGGCTGCTTTAGTCACAGAATGGGATGCCCCAACAGGAATGGACCTGGCAGGGTCCAGTAGTGCTTTGCCCAGCAAAAGTGTCTTTATCAGGCCTAATTTCAAATATGATAAGAGCAAATGCTTATAAGGTCTTAAACAGAGGCTGCTGTCGTCACAGAATGGGATGCCCCAAATAGGAGTGCACCTGGCAGGGTCCAGTAGTGCTATGCCCAGCAAAAGTGTCTTTATCAGGCCTAATTTCAAATATGATAAGAGCAAATGCTTATATGGTCTTAAACAGAGGCTGCTGTAGTCACAGAATGGGATGCCCCAAATAGGAGTGCACCTGGCAGGGTCCAGTAGTGCTTTGCCCAGCAAAAGTGTCTTTATCAGGCCTAATTTCAAATATGATAAGAGCAAATGCTTATATGGTCTTAAACAGAGGCTGCTGTAGTCACAGAATGGGATGCCCCAAATAGGAGTGCACCTGGCAGGGTCCAGTAGTGCTATGCCCAGCAAAAGTGTCTTTATCAGGCCTAATTTCAAATATGATAAGAGCAAATGCTTATATGGTCTTAAACAGAGGCTGCTGTAGTCACAGAATGGGATGCCCCAAATAGGAGTGCACCTGGCAGGGTCCAGTAGTGCTTTGCCCAGCAAAAGTGTCTTTATCAGGCCTAATTTCAAATATGATAAGAGCAAATGCTTATATGGTCTTAAACAGAGGCTGCTTTAGTCACAGAATGGGATGCCATGGCAGGGACAAGTTGTGCTATGCCCAGCAAAAGTGTCTTTATCAGGCTAATTTCAAATATGATAAGAGCAAATGCTTATATGGTCTTAAACAGAGGCTGCTTTAGTCACAGAATGGGATGCCATGGCAGGGACAAGTTGTGCTATGCCCAGCAAAAGTGTCTTTATCAGGCTAATTTCAAATATGATAAGAGCAAATGCTTATATGGTCTTAAACAGAGGCTGCTTTAATCACAGAATGGGATGCCCCAACAGGAATGGACCTGGCAGGGTCCAGTAGTGCTTTGCCCAGCAAAAGTGTCTTTATCAGGCCTAATTTCAAATATGATAAGAGCAAATGCTTATAAGGTCTTAAACAAAGGCTGCTGTAGTCACAGAATGGGATGCCCCAAATAGGAGTGCACCTGGCAGGGTCCAGTAGTGCTATGCCCAGCAAAAGTGTCTTTATCAGGCCTAATTTCAAATATGATAAGTGAAAATGGTTATACGGTCTTAAACAGAGGCTGCTGTAGTCACAGAATGGGATGCCCCAAATAGGAGTGCACCTGGCAGGGTCCAGTAGTGCTTTGCCCAGCAAAAGTGTCTTTATCAGGCCTAATTTCAAATATGATAAGTGAAAATGGTTATACGGTCTTAAACAGAGGCTGCTGTAGTCACAGAATGGGATGCCCCAAATAGGAGTGCACCTGGCAGGGTCCAGTAGTGCTATGCCCAGCAAAAGTGTCTTTATCAGGCCTAATTTCAAATATGATAAGAGCAAATGCTTATATGGTCTTAAACAGAGGCTGCTGTAGTCACAGAATGGGATGCCCCAAATAGGAGTGCACCTGGCAGGGTCCAGTAGTGCTATGCCCAGCAAAAGTGTCTTTATCAGGCCTAATTTCAAATATGATAAGAGCAAATGCTTATATGGTCTTAAACAGAGGCTGCTGTAGTCACAGAATGGGATGCCCCAAATAGGAGTGCACCTGGCAGGGTCCAGTAGTGCTTTGCCCAGCAAAAGTGTCTTTATCAGGCCTAATTTCAAATATGATAAGAGCAAATGCTTATATGGTCTTAAACAGAGGCTGCTTTAGTCACAGAATGGGATGCCATGGCAGGGACAAGTTGTGCTATGCCCAGCAAAAGTGTCTTTATCAGGCTAATTTCAAATATGATAAGAGCAAATGCTTATATGGTCTTAAACAGAGGCTGCTTTAGTCACAGAATGGGATGCCATGGCAGGGACAAGTTGTGCTATGCCCAGCAAAAGTGTCTTTATCAGGCTAATTTCAAATATGATAAGAGCAAATGCTTATATGGTCTTAAACAGAGGCTGCTTTAGTCACAGAATGGGATGTCCCAACAGGAATGGACCTGGCAGGGTCCAGTAGTGCTTTGCCCAGCAAAAGTGTCTTTATCAGGCCTAATTTCAAATATGATAAGAGCAAATGCTTATAAGGTCTTAAACAGAGGCTGCTGTAGTCACAGAATGGGATGCCCCAAATAGGAGTGCACCTGGCAGGGTCCAGTAGTGCTATGCCCAGCAAAAGTGTCTTTATCAGGCCTAATTTCAAATATGATAAGTGAAAATGGTTATACGGTCTTAAACAGAGGCTGCTGTAGTCACAGAATGGGATGCCCCAAATAGGAGTGCACCTGGCAGGGTCCAGTAGTGCTATGCCCAGCAAAAGTGTCTTTATCAGGCCTAATTTCAAATATGATAAGAGCAAATGCTTATATGGTCTTAAACAGAGGCTGCTGTAGTCACAGAATGGGATGCCCCAAATAGGAGTGCACCTGGCAGGGTCCAGTAGTGCTTTGCCCAGCAAAAGTGTCTTTATCAGGCCTAATTTCAAATATGATAAGAGCAAATGCTTATATGGTCTTAAACAGAGGCTGCTGTAGTCACAGAATGGGATGCCCCAAATAGGAGTGCACCTGGCAGGGTCCAGTAGTGCTATGCCCAGCAAAAGTGTCTTTATCAGGCCTAATTTCAAATATGATAAGAGCAAATGCTTATATGGTCTTAAACAGAGGCTGCTGTAGTCACAGAATGGGATGCCCCAAATAGGAGTGCACCTGGCAGGGTCCAGTAGTGCTTTGCCCAGCAAAAGTGTCTTTATCAGGCCTAATTTCAAATATGATAAGAGCAAATGCTTATATGGTCTTAAACAGAGGCTGCTTTAGTCACAGAATGGGATGCCATGGCAGGGACAAGTTGTGCTATGCCCAGCAAAAGTGTCTTTATCAGGCTAATTTCAAATATGATAAGAGCAAATGCTTATATGGTCTTAAACAGAGGCTGCTTTAGTCACAGAATGGGATGCCATGGCAGGGACAAGTTGTGCTATGCCCAGCAAAAGTGTCTTTATCAGGCTAATTTCAAATATGATAAGAGCAAATGCTTATATGGTCTTAAACAGAGGCTGCTTTAGTCACAGAATGGGATGCCCCAACAGGAATGGACCTGGCAGGGTCCAGTAGTGCTTTGCCCAGCAAAAGTGTCTTTATCAGGCCTAATTTCAAATATGATAAGAGCAAATGCTTATAAGGTCTTAAACAGAGGCTGCTGTAGTCACAGAATGGGATGCCCCAAATAGGAGTGCACCTGGCAGGGTCCAGTAGTGCTATGCCCAGCAAAAGTGTCTTTATCAGGCCTAATTTCAAATATGATAAGTGAAAATGGTTATACGGTCTTAAACAGAGGCTGCTGTAGTCACAGAATGGGATGCCCCAAATAGGAGTGCACCTGGCAGGGTCCAGTAGTGCTTTGCCCAGCAAAAGTGTCTTTATCAGGCCTAATTTCAAATATGATAAGAGCAAATGCTTATATGGTCTTAAACAGAGGCTGCTGTAGTCACAGAATGGGATGCCCCAAATAGGAGTGCACCTGGCAGGGTCCAGTAGTGCTATGCCCAGCAAAAGTGTCTTTATCAGGCCTAATTTCAAATATGATAAGAGCAAATGCTTATATGGTCTTAAACAGAGGCTGCTGTAGTCACAGAATGGGATGCCCCAAATAGGAGTGCACCTGGCAGGGTCCAGTAGTGCTATGCCCAGCAAAAGTGTCTTTATCAGGCCTAATTTCAAATATGATAAGAGCAAATGCTTATATGGTCTTAAACAGAGGCTGCTGTAGTCACAGAATGGGATGCCCCAAATAGGAGTGCACCTGGCAGGGTCCAGTAGTGCTATGCCCAGCAAAAGTGTCTTTATCAGGCCTAATTTCAAATATGATAAGAGCAAATGCTTATATGGTCTTAAACAGAGGCTGCTGTAGTCACAGAATGGGATGCCCCAAATAGGAGTGCACCTGGCAGGGTCCAGTAGTGCTTTGCCCAGCAAAAGTGTCTTTATCAGGCCTAATTTCAAATATGATAAGAGCAAATGCTTATATGGTCTTAAACAGAGGCTGCTGTAGTCACAGAATGGGATGCCCCAAATAGGAGTGCACCTGGCAGGGTCCAGTAGTGCTTTGCCCAGCAAAAGTGTCTTTATCAGGCCTAATTTCAAATATGATAAGAGCAAATGCTTATATGGTCTTAAACAGAGGCTGCTGTAGTCACAGAATGGGATGCCCCAAATAGGAGTGCACCTGGCAGGGTCCAGTAGTGCTTTGCCCAGCAAAAGTGTCTTTATCAGGCCTAATTTCAAATATGATAAGAGCAAATGCTTATACGGTCTTAAACAGAGGCTGCTGTAGTCACAGAATGGGATGCCCCAAATAGGAGTGCACCTGGCAGGGGCCAGTAGTGCTATGCCCAGCAAAAGTGTCTTTATCAGGCCTAATTTCAAATATGATAAGAGCAAATGCTTATATGGTCTTAAACAGAGGCTGCTGTAGTCACAGAATGGGATGCCCCAAATAGGAGTGCACCTGGCAGGGTCCAGTAGTGCTATGCCCAGCAAAAGTGTCTTTATCAGGCCTAATTTCAAATATGATAAGAGCAAATGCTTATATGGTCTTAAACAGAGGCTGCTGTAGTCACAGAATGGGATGCCCCAAATAGGAGTGCACCTGGCAGGGTCCAGTAGTGCTTTGCCCAGCAAAAGTGTCTTTATCAGGCCTAATTTCAAATATGATAAGAGCAAATGCTTATATGGTCTTAAACAGAGGCTGCTGTAGTCACAGAATGGGATGCCCCAAATAGGAGTGCACCTGGCAGGGTCCAGTAGTGCTATGCCCAGCAAAAGTGTCTTTATCAGGCCTAATTTCAAATATGATAAGAGCAAATGCTTATATGGTCTTAAACAGAGGCTGGTGTAGTCACAGAATGGGATGCCTCACAGCAGACTTAAGATCAGTTCAGTATATATGCACAGTTAGTTACTATAAGCAGCCTGAAAACGCTAACAAAGCCTGTCAGCCAGCTAGTAACACTCAGGCTGGATGAAAAAAAAAAAAAATCTCCCTGTCACAGCCTCCGTTTTTTCCTACCTTTCCCTGGCTTTCTGTCTGTCTCCTGTCTGTCTCCTGCCTGTCTCCAGCCTGTCCCTGTCTGTCCCTGCCTGTCTAACTGTCTGTCCCTCAGCTACACAGCGTTCTGTCTCTCACGAATGCAATAGAGAAATGAGGAAAAGCAAGATGGCCGCCGTTAAATACCGCTGTGTGACGTCACCGGGCTTGCTGGCTGCTGATAGGCTGCATGTGACTGCCCCAGCTTGCACTGGCGCGGGATACATGTCCAGACATGTCCCGTCCGCCATCTTAGAATGCCTGTAAATGTAAATGAATGGATGTTAAAGGAAAACTTCGAGTGATCGAATCGCGGGGAAATTCGGATTCGATCCGAATCGAATTTTTCCTGAAATTCGGATCGAATCCGGGTTCGTCCGGATCGATTCGCTCATCCCTAGCAGGAACCGCAAGATGTGCCACTCGCACAACATACATGCAGTGTTTGGTCCGGATATGCGATTCCTCAGTGTTCTTGCAGGGCATCCAGGGTTATCCCATGATGCTTATATCTTGCGGAGCTCGGCTTATTTAGTCAGTTTGAGTCAGGAGAATTATCTGGTGGATGGCTCCAGGGTAAGTTTGCTCACATTCCATCAATCCATTTTCACTGTATGACAATGAATATAGTTGATGACCCATGTCTTAACCTATGGCTGTTTTAGCCCGTGATGACATGTCAAACAATATTGTTTCTTAGAATGTGTACTTTGTGTTAGTATTTTTAAATTCTTTCAGGGGATTCTGGATATCGGCTCCTGCCCTTGCTCCTGGCGCCCGTTCTTCACCTGCAGGCCAGGAGTTCTATAATCGGGCCCTCTGCAAAACCCGGGCCGTTGTGGAGAGGGCCTTCGGGCTTTTGAAGTCCAGATTTAGGTGTTTGGACCATACGGGGGGGCACTGCAGTAGGACCCCAACAAGGTTATACCAATAATTTATTTTACGTTTTTTTAACAGGGACCACACGTGCCAGAGTGGCACAACTGAGTGCCAGGGTCCTTAAGTTGGTGGTCGAGATGCAGGAGCTGTGCGAATCATTGGGGACCATAGATGAAGAATAATGTTCTGTGGCGTGCCATTGCTATGTATATATTTTACTACATTTTATATGTTATTTTAAAAATTTTAAATATGTTAAAAGTTCTATATTTTTTAAAATAAAAAAAAAAGTTTTAAATTTGTGGAAACAATTTTACTTAAAAAAAACCCTGAAAAATGGCATTTAAGATTATTAAAAAAATAATAAAATTGTCTCGGTGTCATTTCTTTTTCTAAATACATTCATTAAGGGTTGGTTACCACAAAACAAATGCAAAACACTAAATTCAGATATGAAGATTCGCCAGTTTTAGGGGTGGGAAATGGAAGAATATACTGAGTGCGATGTTATTTAGCTAAGCATTATAGCAGAAGTGAGTGAACCAAATATGTAGGCGAGCACATTAATGAGTTAAGTTTGTAGTGCGCAGGCGTAAGGTCGTAAGTTTTTCGTCTGGACGATTATTTATAGAAAAAGGAATTCAGAATCTAACGGGAAACGTAAATGGTTTGTTCGAGGAGACGGGCAAAAACAAAAGCCTACGTTGTAACATGAGCAACATAAACGGAAAACGAAAGCTTGAAAATGACATTCTCATTGGCATACGAACGGACGGATACTTTTACTGAAGGCTTGCGATGCATGCTTTGAATCACTCGTACACTCATACGTGAGCGGAAACAAAACAAAAAAAATACAGATCGGCACAATAACGAAAGTCTTTTTTTGTTTCTCTGAATCAACCTCTGAATCAACCCTATTCTTCCCAATTGCAACAGTACCACACGTCTATCAGTAGAAATTTGTTGTTGCCCTGGAGATCCCCAAACTAAAAAGAGTGTTTTATGACAATGACAATAATGACAATAATATACAACTATGCTGTGCATTTGTCCAGGCAGAAGATAGCAGCTCTATCTCGATCAAAAACATCCAGTAAGCTCTGCATATATCATAGTAACATAGTAACATAGTATGTAAGGCTGAATAAAGACTTTAGTTCATCCAGTTCAGCCTGTTTAACTCCTTCCAGTGGTCTAGTAGCCATAGCTGGAAATGTTATTACATGCCAGGAAGGCATCAAGGCCACTTTTGAACATTTTTACTGTATCCATCATTACTACCTCCTCTGGCAGCGAGTTCCATAGTCTCACTGCTCTTACAGAGAAGAATCCCCTCCTATGTCGGTGGAGAAAGCACCTTCCCTCTAACCTTAGTGGATGCCCCCGGGTTATGGTTACACTCCGGGGTATAAATAGATTGTGAGACAGATCCTTGTATTGACCCCGAATATATTTATACATAGTTATTAGATCACCCCTCAATCGTCTTTTTTCTAGACTAAATAAGCCTAACTTGGACAATCTTTCCGGGTACTCTAGCCCCCGCACTCCTTTTATTAACTTTGTTGCCCTTCTTTGAACGCGCTCCAGTTCTGATATGTCCTTTTTAAGCACAGGTCCCCAGAACTGTACACAGTATTCCATATGGGGTCTGACCAGTGACTTGTACAGGGGTAAAATGATGTTCTGGTCATGAGCACCTATGCCCCTCCTGATGCACCCCATGATCCTATTTGCCTTGGCAGCAGCTGCCTGGCATTGATTACTACAGTTGAGCTTATTGTCAACTAAAACCCCTAGGTCCTTTTCCATTGTTGTTTTACCAAGTGTTTCTTTATTTAGTGTGTAATCATGACACAGATTTCTCCTTCCCATGTGCATAACCTTACATTTATCTGTGTTAAACTTCATTTGCCATTTAACTGCCCATCCTTCCAATTTATCTAAATCTGTTTGTAGCTGCCTGTTGTCCTCCTTTGTTTTAATTACTTTACTCAGCTTAGTATCATCTGCAAAGACTGAGACTTTACTGTTTAATCCCTACCCGATGTCATTTATATATATATTGAAGAGAATTGGTCCCAGAACTGACCCTTGTGGTACTCCACTAGTAACAGTGACCCAATCTGAGTGTGTACCATTGATAACCACCCTCTGCTTCCGATCATTAAGCCAATTTCCCACCCATCTGCACACGTTTTCCCCCAGTCCAAGCATTCTCATCTTTTGTACCAGCCTTTTATGTGGCACAGTATCAAATGCTTTAGAAAAGTCAAGATATATGATATCCAATGACTCCCCCTGATCCAATCTTGAACTTACCTCCTCATAAAAGCTGATCAGGTTTGTCTGGCAGGAGCGATTCCTCATAAATCCATGCTGATATGGAGTAATAAGGTCATTTTCCCCAAGGTGCTCCAGGATAGTATCCCTTAAGAAACCTTCAAACAACTTGCCCACCACACATGTTAAGCTTACCGGTCTGTAGTTCCCAGGTTCCCCCCTAGATCCCTTTTTGAATATTGGCACCACATTTGCCAAGCGCCAATCCATCGGAACAGACCCTGTAGTTACGGAATCCACAAATATTAGAAATAATGGCTTGTCTATTACTGTACATAACTCCCTTAAAACACGAGGATGTATGTCATCTGGTCCCGGTGATTTATCGATTTTCATCTGCTTGAGATGGTGCTGGACTTCTTCCTTGGTTAGACCAGTGACATTTAATGGAGGGTTTCGGTTATTCCCCTGCATTTCACTCGGCATGTCAAATTCTTTTGTGAATATAGAAGCAAAGAAGTTGTTAAGCAAATTAGCTTTCTCCTCATTTCCCTCTATAGGGGTCCCCTCCTTGCTTTTCAAGGGGCCCACACCCTCAGGTTTGTACCTTTTACGGTTTATGTAGCTAAAGAATAATTTGGGGTTAGTTTTACTCTCTTTCGCGACCAGTCTTTCTGTCTCCAGCTTAGCTGCCCTTATCTGTTGTTTACATTGTTTATTTTCTTCTTTATAGTTTTTTAACGCTTCTGCTGTCCCTTCCTGCTTTAAACGTTTAAATGCCTTTTTTTTGTTGTTTATTGCCCCCTTAACCTTTTTATTTAGCCACATCGGTTTACATGTGTGTCTAATAGTTTTATTCCTGTAAGGTATATATCTGTCACACTGAAAATTAAGTATTCCCTTGAATACTTAATACTCTCTTACCACCTAAACAATGGCGACCGCCTTGTTATCTCTTAGATAACCGACAAAATGGACGGCGCCCAACCGCAATGACAGGTACAAGCAGTGGCCAAACAATGAAGAGGAACTACGTCAGATCGGGCACACGCGGCCCGCGTCTTCCTCCTCCGCTGCTCCTATTGCCCAACTAGGGAGCACCACCCCAGACGAAGGAACCATAAAGCAATTCTGTGAGTACTCACCTGTAGAATTGTTTTTGTTCTTGCATGGCACGGCCCGCATCGGTATTCATAACAGATGGGTTATTCCGCCACAAGGTAGCGCAGTAGCACTGCAGAAAGCTGTGGCAGCTCCCAGCTCCCTATAAAAATGGGATTAACCAACAAGTTCCCAGCGTAGACGAGCAGTGAGACAAGAAGCCGGGAGAGAATAAAGGTAAGAATGTAAAAAAAAAAGGTAAAAAAAACCCAATTTAACTCCAATCACCATAAAGAAGCAACCAAGAACAACTATAACAAGGGGGGGGGCGAAGCGGGCCGTGCCATGCAAGAACAAAAACAATTCTACAGGTGAGTACTCACAGAATTGCTTTTTTCTTTAATGCATGGCACGGCCCGCTTCGGTATTCATAACAGATGGGACATCCAAAAGTAATGTCCAAAAGTAGGGTGGGATCCCCAATGAGTAACGCCTAGTAGTTCAAGTCACTACCGCCTGAAGCACCTTGCGGCCAAAGCAGCATCCGCTGAGGCCTTAACATCAACTTTGTAAAACTTGGAAAAGGTATGAACAGAAGTATTGGCCTTGCAAACTTGTTCAACAGAAGCTTGGTGCTGAAAAGCCCAAGAGGCACCAATAACACGAGTGGAATGAGCAGTCACCCTAAAGGGAAGATTCATTCCCTTAGCAGAACAGGCCTGAACCACCGCCTGACGGATCCATTTGCCGATAGTGAATTTAGCTGGAGTCAAACCCTTCCTAGGCCCAGAAGTGAGAACGAACAGAGCATCAGACTTTCTGAAAGTCTCAGTAGCAACCAAATAGAACTTCAGAGCCCTGACCACATCCAAAGAATGCAGAGTCTGCTCCTTGGAATTAGCAGGATTGGGACACAATGAAGGCAAGACAATGTCCTGATTAGGATGAAAGGCAGACACAACCTTGGGCAAGAAATCTGGCTTAAGCTGGAACACCACCTTATCCTGATGCCGCTCAAAATATAGAAGCTTGATGGAAAGTGCCGCTAGCTCAGAAACTCGCCTTACAGAAGTTATAGCCATCAAAAGGGCTACCTTAAGAGTCAAAATGGGCAAGGCGGCCTCACGGATAGGCTCAAAGGGAGGCCCCTGCATAGCAGACAACACCAGATTCAGATCCCAGACTGGTAGCAAAGGCTTACGTGGCAGACGCACATGGTAAACACCCTGGAAAAAAGTTTTAACCAGCCGGTCATTAGCAAAAGATCTTTGGCAAAAAATTGCCAGAGCTGAAACATGGCCCTTGGGAGTACTAAGTTGAAGGCCCAAGTCCAAACCATGTTGCAAGAATTCCAGAATCCTGGGAATAGAAAACTCCCAACAGGGAAGAGACTTGGACTCGCTCCAGGCAATGCAAGCATGCCAGACCCTGTATTAGATGAAAGAGGAGGACTTCTTCCTAGCCCTAATCATGGTATCAACCACAGAAGCCGGTAACCCTTTTGCCCTCAAGATGAAGGTTTCAGCAGCCAAGCCGTTAAAGCCAGCGTTTGTAAATTGGGGTGGCGTAGCCGCCCCTGATTGAAGAGATCTGGATCCTTGGGTAAGACGTACCTGTCTACTGCCAACTGCACGACGTCTGCGAACCAAATCTTGGCCAACAAGAGGCCACCAGGATGGCTGGTACTCGTTCCTGGACTATCTTGCGTAGGACCCTGCCCAGGAGAGGAAACGGAGGAAACACATAGAGAAGCCGAAACTCCGTCCAAGGAATTGCCAGGGCATTCATGGCGAAGGCTAGAGGATCCTGAGACAAGAGAGAAAAATCTGGGAAGTTTGTGATTGTGACGAGACGCAAACAGGTCCACGTCTGGCTGACCCCAGCGGTGACACAGGGAGAGAAACACCCGGTTGTTGAGGGACCATTCCCCCAGATGAGATGTCCCCCTGCTCAGGGAGTCCACCTCCTGGTTCTCCACCCCCGGAATGTAGACCGCTGAGATGCAGGGAACATGCTGCTCCGCCCAAGACAGAATCAGGGACACTTCCTTGAAGGCTCGCTTGCTCCGAGTTCCTCCCTGATGATTGATGTAGGCAACCGCCGTCTGGTTGTCTGATCGGATCTGAACAGCCCGACCCTGAAGGTGAGTGGTCAGGTGAGAAAGAACCAACCTGATCGCCCTCAGTTCCAGGACGTTGATGGAAGTATGGGCCTCCTGGGGGCCCCACCAACCCTGGAACCTCAGGGACTTCCAGAAGCCTCCCCAACCTGTCAGACTGGCATCTGTGGTGACCGTCTCCCAGCACGGGGCAGGAAGGTCCTGCCCCCCAGAAGGGAGTCCATCCACCACGAGAAGGACTACCTGGCCAGAGGAGACAGAGCAAATTCCAAGGACACAGGGTCCCGATCTCAAACTGACAAGAGGTGCAACTGGAGATCTCTCATGTGAAACTGAGCAAAGGGGACTGCCTCGAAGCAGGACACCATCAGGCCCACCAACTGCATCCCCTGCCAGATGAAGGGATGAGGACATGATAGCAGAGCCCAAGCCTGCATCTGAAGACCCTCCACCTTCTGCTGAAGAAGGAACACCTTGACCTGAGAGGTATCCAGAGTCAAGCCCAGAAAGGACCTCACCAAGGACGGGGACAGAGAAGACTTGGGATAGTTGATCACCATCTGAGTGTCCTGCTCGGCCTGAGGAAAGGACTGGGCCACAATCAGGATGTCGTCCAGGGAATGATGCGGATGCCCTGGTTCCTTAGCAGAGCCATCACTCCCGCCAGTACCTTGGTTAACACCCGAGGTGCCGAGGTGATACCGAAGGGTAGAGTCACAAACTGGTATTGCTGATCCTCCAGCGCGCATGAAGATAAGCATCCTTGATGTCCACAGTGGTCATGAAGTTGCCCGGGCGAAGGGTACTGACAGCAGAGCGTAGCGTCTCCATACGAAAATGCTTGAATCTGACAAATTTGTTGAGGCCCTTCAGATCCAGAATGGGCCTCAGCGAGCTGTTCTTTTTGGGGACCGTGAAAAGATTGGAATAGTACCCCTGACCCCGTTCTTGATGGGGCAACTGACAAATGACTCCTGACTCTAACAGGCATTGAACCGCCAGACGCAACCCTTGAGCATACAGGGGGTTTAAAGACATTCGGGATCTGATGAATCTTGGGGGCAGCCAGGCTGTAAACTCTATCTGGAGGACACTACCCCCTATATCCATCGGTCTGAGACGTGAAGCCTCCAGACGTGAGCAAAGAGCCGAAGCCGTCCCCCCACCTTGACGGGTGAGGGTGCCCCTTCATGCCTGAGGGGGCTTAGGGGAGGGAGTGGGTTTGGAGTTCCAGGAGAGACCAGGACGACCACGGGGTCTACCACGGCCCCAGGAATCTCTACGGCCACTGGGAGGGGGGAGCCTCGGCCTCCTCTGGGAACATGAAAGGAAGGGAGGGGGGTAGAGGACCCACGAAATGGCCAAGACTGCCTCCTACGCTGAGGCAGCCTGCCATCCTTGGATAGAACATCAAGACGCTCCCCAAATAGCAGCAGCCCCGCGAAGGGGAGACCAGTGAGAGCTTTCTTAGCAGCAGCATCAGCTATCCATTGGCGCAACCAGACAGAGCATCACATAGCCACCAAGAGTGCGGAGGCCCTGGCACTCAGCCGCACAGCATCATCCATAGCAGTAAGGATAAAGGCCACAAAATCAGAGCAAACCAGGAGAGTCCTAAACTCCTCCCCCCCTCTACGAGCTGAAGTGCCATCCATGAGGCGCTTGAGCAGAGACTTAAGAGCAATATCCGTAATAGCCGCGGCACAGGTCGGGTGCAAGCCAGCTCCCACACAGGTAAAGGTATGACAGGCCAGCTGACCCATGCGCCTGTCCTCACCGTCCCTCAGAGTGGTAGTGTCCGGGGAAGACATGACCGAAATGTTGGACAAGCCTAGCACAGGAGCCTCCACTTCAGGGGGAACTTACCACCTCTTAACAAGATCAGCAGAAAAGGGATACCTCTTATCCAAAGCCTTGGACACAGCAGGCAGCCTGTTAGGACGTTCCCATTCTTTAAGCACCATAGATGTGAAATGACCTTGCTCAGAGAACTCCAGACGCTGTTTAGCTTGAAGCACAATGACACTTTCAGGGCATGGCACGCACACCGTGACACCGTTACTAACAGGGGATACGCCACACATGGAACACAACCGAGCTTGCCCCGAAGGGCCCCCAAGCACGCTATCCCCAGAAGCCTCCATATGGTGATTAACACAGGCGCAATAGGCCAGCGGTGGGTAAAGGCTATACAAAGGCCACCCAGGATGCCCTCCCACGGGATGCCCCCAGAAGTCAGTGAAGGGGGGAATGATGGGAGGGAAGGAGGGGAGCCGGGATATGCCACAACCCAATGGTATCCCACCTGAAAGACATAAGTAAGAAAGACACATGAGCATCCCGCAACACATACACCCCAATTCAATAAAAAACCCCAAGGGGGACTCACAGACCAAGGACACCGCGGGGTCACTCAGGCACAGACCGCAGGATAAGCGACACACCAGAGGAAGCAGCGCCGCAGCCAGGAAGGGAGAAAGCCAGACGTGCAGCTCGTCCCAAATGGTGCCGGCAGAGGTACCTAGATGGGTGGGCCGCGGGGAGACGGAGCGATACGCGTCATCAAGCGGCCCCGCCCCCCCCTGAAGAGTGACCCGGCCGGCACCATGACAAAGCGAAACGACCTCAGGTTATAGCGCCCACAGCCGCGGAGCGCAGTACAAAGCGGTGCCGCAGCTAAATACACCAAAAAACACACAAAACGTCAAAACACCACAATTATCACTGCTCGCAAGCTATTCCCCTCCGTGCCTCAGAGTCTTGCATTTACCTATATATATAGCACCTTGTATATTTATATATTTGTGTATAATAGTGTGGTGTGTTGTATATAGTTATTTGCTAGATGTGTGGTTTGAATTTGTTTCTAGGTTACTAGCTTGCTGTGAATTGCTCAGTGTTTATTTTCACTGTGTGTCACAATAAACCACTTTTTAGCCCCAGTTCTGGTTGCAGTGTCTATCACTTTCTGGTCACTCCTTGCAGCCCCTAAGCAACTGACAGCCTGCCTTGTGTGGAGAAACAAAATCACACAGGCAGGCTGCATCCACACTGATATTCAATGCAGCCAGTTACAGAAAGTGTTTTTATCTGATCTCTGGGCTGACCATAAGGAAGCTTTCTAATGCAAATGTGTGTCTGTGTAGAAGCAAAGACTCCCATCCACCCCCACTCATGCTCATGCATGTGCAGGTCTCTCATGTGTGTTCCAAAAATGCTGGTCCCATGTAATGCTAGTGCAGCTACACAACATCTGCATGAAGTTAAACCCTCTCAACCCTCTGCAGAACCAAAATATTCTTAAGGACAGAGCACTGGTTGCTACGGTGTTCTCTGGGGCTCCCTTTTTACAGTCCTGTAGTGGACAAGGTGAGTAGTGCTCACTGCAAACATTCAATTAATAATCCTCCATCACCCAAAGTGGGGGAGCTTGAGGCTCTGGTACTGGAAGAAAATTTTGATTTTATTGGTGTGGCTGAGACATGGCTGGATTCCACACATGACTGGACTGCCAATCTTCAAGGTTTTGCTCTTTTTTGGAAAGAATATGTAAAGCAATAATTAAAAGCATATATTAACGAGGGGATACAAGCAGAGGTTTGCAAGGATGTAGAACCTTGTGGGTAGAAGTGCAGGGCAATGGAAACAATGTTTATATACAATTTGGTGTAATCTATAGACCCCCCAAACATAACTGAGGAAATAGAGGGCCAGCTGCATAAACACATAGAGCGGGCATCACAAGCTCGTACAGCTACCCAGGCAGTATGGTTCTGCTTCTACTACTAAGGGGTAAAGCATTCCTTAACTTGCTGCAAGATAACTATATGAATCAGTTCATGGAGGCACCTACTAGGGGTGATGCTCTTTTGGATCTTGTAATATCAAATGTTGATGACCTGACAGGGAAGGTACCAGTCTGTGAAAATCTTGGTAACAGAGACCACAATATAGTTGTATTTAACATAAACTGTAAGAAATATTTTATGTCTGAGAGGGCAAAAACAATAAATTTTAGAATGTCAACTTCCCTGCATTCAGAGCCGCATTCCATAGACTGGGATCATCTGTTGAAGAATAAGGATACAGATGCCAAATGGGAATGCTTTAAATCAACTGTGAGTACCAATGTTGCAAAATATATTCCTAGGCTGACACCTGCGGTTAAGAGCGCAATAAAGAACAGGAAAAGGGCATTTCAAAATTACAAGGCTGAGCTCTCCGCTGTAACCCTTGAAAAGTATAAACTAGTAAATAAAGCATGTTAGAAACAAAAGGTTGGCAAAAGCACAAAATGAAAGAGATGAAGCCAAAGAAAGCAAAACAAACCCTAAAAGTTTTTTTTATAATATATAAATTCAAACAAAACTAAATCGGAACAGGTCGGTGCCCTAATTATTGATAATGGGGAAATGGTCACTGGGGATAAAGAGAAGGCGGATCTGTTAAACGGTTTCTTGAGCTCTGTGTACACAAGAGAGGAGCAAGGAGCCAACACAGGATATACTCAAAAAGCTAAACATGGATATCATCTAAGAGAGACTAAATAATTTAAATGTGAATAAGACTGGAGGACCAGATGAACTTCACCCAAGAGTTCTTAAAGAAGTCAACTTCGTTATCTCATTACCCTTTTTCTGGATCTTTAACCCTTTAAGTGCCAGGCTAACAAGAGTTTTTGTCACACTCCCTTATCAGACCACGTTTCAGTATTTTGCACTATAAATGTTCAACTGTGATTTTTTTGAAGGGATCTCCCAGGAAAATTTTATATTGTTTGGGCTTTAACATGAAATGTCTTGTTTGTCATTTTTTAATCCTTTAACTGCTTACGTGGCTGACTCTGCTCCACTTAAATGCCAACCATGTAAGTTCTACGTGGCTGACTTTTCCCCCTGCTAGCGGACAAAGTAAAAAAAAGCCACTCACCTGACCCTATCAATCCGGCCGGGTCTCCTCTTCACCTGTGGGGGGGGGGGCTTCGATCCTCCACCAGGGCTCCTCCGGCTGCAGGAGAGTGCCCCCCTGCTTCAGCCACCGCCGGAATTTCCTTTAAAAAAAAAATAGAAATGATGTTTACTCACCTTTGTGCGAGATTGCTCCCACCGGGTCTCCTCTTCATCGCGGGGGGGCCTCCAACCCCCCCGGCTCTCCTGGCCCAACAGTCCCACTCCCCCTGCTTCCACCATGGGCACCAACATCTTCATGACTAGCTCCGCACCTTTGGGGGCGGGGTGGATGATGTCACCCTGCTGATGTCATCCCGCTCCCTGTCTGACAGTTGTCAGATGCGATGATCGCTGGCCAGAAGGGGAGAGGGGCATGAGATCCTTTGATCATTCTCCCCCCCCTCCAGTAATGACCACATCTGTCATCAACCCTTTACATTTACCCCCCACAATATTCTCTGAAAGTAGACACATTAAGCTTTCTAAGCATACCCAGCTTGTTGTAGTAGGTTGCATCTGGAGGTCATGGAAGTAATCCCTGAAAGAATTCTTAGGTTGCATAGGGTTTCCCTAAAAAAATGTATAAAAAGCAGAATAAAAAACACATTTTCCTAAACTACCAATATGCAAACAAAAAAAAACCAAGCTAAATCTGAAAGCGCAAGGTCCCCCAAACAGAACAATACCCAATATGCATAGCTACTTTTAACCCTTTTAATTGCCTGCCTACTTGAAATTTTGTCACCCTCTGTTGACAGGTCATTTTCACCATTTTGAGCTATGTTTAACTGTGATTTTTGCCAGAATTTCCAGGAAAATTATTTTTTTTTGCTGCAGAGTTTAGGCTTTGAAATGTCTTGTTTGTAATTTTTCTACAGTTTTTTTAAATATTTTTGAGTAAAAAAAAAAAACAAAAAAAGTAAAAAAAGATTTTTTAGAAAATTGTCTCCTTTATTTTTAATAAAACATTTATTCTATTAAAGAAAACTAGGCTGCATGTGAAAGCCCCATTTCCCCTGATTACAATCCTACCACATGTATCAGTAGGCCCCCCATTCTTGCCCGGGTGACCCCCAAACTAAAAAAGGGCACTTTATAACATTTATAAATAAAATAGAACTACTATATAATTTGAATGTTAAGGGTTAAAAGTCTACAAGAAATGACATGGGGTCCTCCCTATCAAGCATAAACAGCCCGGGGACCAGCTTTGCAGGGCTTGTGACTGTAACTGGATTGAAAACTGGCTGAAGAATCGTGTGCAGAGAGTTGTGGTTAATGATACCTACTCTGAATGGTTGCTGGTTGTAAGTGGTGTAGCCCAGGGTTCAGTGCTGGGCCCACTTTTATTGAACTTGTTAATAAATGAATAAACAGAAGATGGAATTAAATGCACTCTCTCATTATGACACAAAGATATGTAGCACAATGCAGTCTATTGTAGATGTTCACAAACTTCAAGCTGACTTGGACACTTTCAGTGTAGATCACAGGCTAAATTACAGCATGCAATGTCAAGCAGCTGTTTCCAAGGCCACCAAGCTATAGCATGGAATCACGGGATAGGGATCTAATTTTGCCTCTTTCCAAGGTACTGGTGCACCCTCACCTGGAATATGTCGTCCTGTTCTGGGCACCTATTCATAGAAAGGACTCTCTGACTATAGAAAGGGTGCAGAGGAGAGCCACCAAACTAATAAGAGGAATGAACGATCTTGATGTGGAAAGATGAGAATTAAATCTGTTTAGTCTTGAGAGGAGGCAACTAAGGGGGGACATGCTTAACTTGTATAAATACATAAATGGGCAATACTAAAAATATGGGGAAACACTATTTCAGGTAAAATCCTCTCTAAAGACAAAGGGACACTCTCTTCGACTGGTAAAAAAGAAATTGAATCTCTGGAGGCGACAATCATATTTTACCTTATAAACTATAAATCTGTGGAATAGCCTCCCACAGAAGCTTGCTACAGCATCAACCGCTGACAGCTGTAAAAAAGGATTAGATGCTTATTTAGAACAAAATAACATTAACAGTTACTATTAGCTGTTATCAGTAAAAAAAAATAAATAAATAAATAACTTCCCTTACCCCAACACTCTTGGTTGAACTTGATGGGCATATGTCACCTTCCCCACCAGCTATGCCTATGTAACACACACTAAATTGCAAGCAGGACCCACATTTTATTCACTTAAACATACAGTATATGCAGGGAACACCAAGACAATATAAAGGGGATCAAATAAGGACTATCTTTGCACTGAACAGATTACAAGCTATCTCAAATGTCTGCTTGACTTTTTTTCAGAATTCCACCCAGCAACTTCCCCTCTCTCTGGATACTCACATGCAGTTATTTACAATATCCTGTTGCACTGCCGTGGGATAAGGGACATTCTGCACTGTGATGTGCCATTATTTATGCAATGCATTGCCTGTGTTTAGGGATGGGTCGACCCGAACAGCAAAGTTCTGGTACATAATGAACTTTGCAAAGTTTTTTCAA
This sequence comes from Gastrophryne carolinensis, assembly GCA_027917425.1. NCBI lineage: Eukaryota > Metazoa > Chordata > Amphibia > Anura > Microhylidae > Gastrophryne > Gastrophryne carolinensis. The sequence goes on along the minus strand of CM051235.1, from coordinate 529,504,135 downwards.
ATTGAAAACCATGCACGCGTTTGGGCCCAAACCCGAAAGGCTGATTGCCTGCACTTCTACCTGAGCTAGCAACTATTGGCCAGGAAGGACACGTGACCCGTAGTATAAATGGTGGGGCCTGCATTGCTGATCACATTGGTGCTCTGCAGCAGGTAGGGAAATGTGCAGGCTGCTGCTGCAGAGGGACAGATAGGGCTTTATTATTTTTACAAAAAGTGTCCTTGTAAGGGCATTTATTTAGGGAAAGAGGCTGGAGTGAAGACTAGATAGGTTGTTAAGCTTGTTATTGTTCTATTCAGGATATTTATTCAGGTAAAGCGGCTGGAGTGAGGGGTAGATAGGTTGGGTGTCAGAACTGTTTAATACCACTTGCTCAAACCACTGGTGTGTCATGTGTCATTTGTACCATTTAATACCATTAGCTTAAGCCATTTGGGTGTCAGTACTCTAGCAATAGCACATGCTCAAAACCTCTGATGTGCCATTACTTTTTAATGCCACTTGCTCAAACCACTGGTGTGTCAGTACTCTTTAATATCACTTACTCAAACCACTGGTGTGTCATTACTCTTTAATACCACTTGCTCAAACCACTTGGGTGTCAGTGCTCTTTAATATAACTTGCTCAAACTACTTAGGTTTCAGTACTCTTTAATATTACTTGCTTAAACTACTTGGTTGTCAGTACTCTTTAATAACAAATGTTAACAGAGTATCCACTCGTTTAAGGCACTTGTGTGTCATTACTGTTTAATACCACTTGCTAAAACCACTTAGGTGTCACTACTCTTTAATACCAAGTTAGGCAAGTCCCCCGCTTGCAGCCAGGTGTCTTGCTGGCCTCTTCTGCCATTTAAGCTGGTACAATCCCTTCAATGTAAGATTTGTTCAAAAGAAAACTCCAAACTTTTGGACTTGGTGCCATTGCAAAATTAAAGTAGCTGTATAACAAAATTGTGTAATATTAAAAATCCATATAAACATGTCAGCTAATGACCTGAACTGAATATAACTCCAGACAACCTTTTGGCTTCTTCTCCTGGTAGGAATAAAATCTAGGGGTGGCAGATTTGAGTGTATCAGGGAAGACAGAACCTGTCACTAGCGATTTCCTCTTCCTTCCATTAAAACAAACAACAAGTTTGGCTGGATATTTCTTAATGCAGGGTGTATAAGCTCCCGCCATCCAGTATATTTATAAGGATTTTTATAATTGGCTCATTTTTTGCTGATAGTCAACTTTTAAAGGACATTTGGACCGATTCAATTTGTGACAAACTGATACACTGATCTTTGGTATTTATTTATTTTTTAAATGGTGTGGGGTCCCCCCTCTCTAGCAAATCCAGCCCAGGCACCAGTAATGTGGGCTTGTAGCCCAGGGCTCAGAGACCAAACAGCCAACCCCCCTGTCCATTAGTGGTGCAACTCATGGGGTGGGGGTTTCAGATAGTCACCCACTTGCCAGTAGGTGGCTTGCTGTCCCCTCCTGCCCTTTGAGCTGGTATAGGGGTCTCAATGACCCCATACCAGTTCTCAAAGGGGTAAGTAAAAAAACAAAAAAAGTCCAGAATTTTGTTTTTTACAGCAATACTAACCCTTTTCCATCGCAGGATGCTGTCCCACACCAGCTGCCACTCACTATTGTCTTCAATGGGGCAGAGGACACAGATCCTACACCCCGCTACTGGCCTCTGCCACCCACTTCTGCCAGAGGAAGGGGTCAGAATCAGAGTGAGCTGATGTCAGCTTATGCCCCGGTATATAGAAAGCCGCTTCCAGCGGCGGGGAGCGAGGGCTGAGAGTCCTGCACAGGGGTGCAGAATCTGGGTCCTATGTCCCGCTGAAGACACTGTGGACAAACCCATGATGAGGACATCGCATGCCGCTGGAATGTGGATGAAGGTAAGCTTATTTTTGAAGTGATTTGTTAAAGTTCGTTTGAATTGAATTGAATTGAAATTCAATCAGAATTGGGGAAATTCAGCGAATCGCCCAAATCGATCTTTTAAAAAGTTTGCTCTTCTCTATTTCAAAGGTATTTACATATAATCAAAGGTTTTGCGATGCACTGAAATATTTTACTTTGCAAAGTTCCCATGTAGGACAAGGTAGAAGAATAATACATATTATTATACAAAATTACAGGTACTTAAATTCCACTGTGACATGGTGGACTTTTTATATAAATTATTATTTGTGAATAATAATTTAAAACTTTTTTATATTAGAAAAGTATATGTGTCAGAGTAAAAACACAACTCTGTGAAGTACTCACCTGTAGAGTTGGAATTATATGCATACAGCACGTCCTGCTCCAGATATAATAATGTGTGGGTAATCCTCCGCCTCGGGCGCCGTGCACTGCAGGCTAGGGATGAGCGAATCGATCCGGACGAACCCGGATTCGATCCGAATTTCATGAAAAATTCGATTCGGATCGAATCCGAATTTCCCCGCGATTCGATCGCTCAAAGTTTTCCTTTAACATCCATTCATTTACATTACAGGCATTCTAAGATGGCGGACGGGACATGTCCAGACATCTACCCCGCGCCAGTGCAAGCTGGGGCAGTCACATGCAGCCTGTCAGCAGCCAGCAAGCCCGGTGACGTCACAGCGCTATTTAAGGCCGGCGGCCATCTTGCTTTTCCTCATTTCTCTATTGCATTCGTGAGAGACAGAACGCTGCTGTAGGCAGGGAGAGAGACAGTTAGACAGACAGGGACAGACAGGGACAGGCTGGAGACAGGCAGGAGACAGGCAGGAGACAGACAGAAAGTCAGCGAAAAACAGGGAAAGTTAGGAAAAATCGGAGGCAGTCACAGTCACAGTGTTACTGGCTGGCTGACTGGCTTTGTTAGCGTTTTCAGGCTGCTTATACACTAACTGTGCATATATACTGAACTGATCTTAAGTCTGCTGTGAGGCATCCCATTCTGTGACTACACCAGCCTCTATTTAAGACCACAACCATTTGCACTTATTCTAATTGAAATTAGGCCTGATAAAGACACTTTTGCTGTGCATAGCACTACTGGTCCCAGGTGCACTCTGCTGTGAGGCATCCCATTCTGTGACTACACCAGCCTCTATTTAAGACCATAACCATTTGCACTTATTCTAATTGAAATTAGGCCTGATAAAGACACTTTTGCTGTGAATAGCACTACTGCTGCCTGCCAGGTGCACTGCTGGTTTTTGTGGCATCCCATTCTGTGACTACACCAGCCTCTATTTAAGACCATAACCATTTGCACTTATTCTAATTGAAATTAGGCCTGATAAAGACACTTTTGCTGTGCATAGCACTACTGGTCCCAGGTGCACTGCTGGTTTTTGGGGCATCCCATTCTGTGACTACACCAGCCTCTATTTAAGACCATAACCATTTGCACTTATTCTAATTGAAATTAGGCCTGATAAAGACACTTTTGCTGTGCATAGACTTACTGCTGCCTTCCAGGTGCACTCCTGTTGGGGCATCCCATTCTGTGACTACACCAGCCTCTATTTAAGACCATAACCATTTGCACTTATTCTAATTGAAATTAGGCCTGATAAAGACACTTTTGCTGTGCATAGCACTACTGCTGCCTGCCAGGTGCACTGCTGGTTTTTGTGGCATCCCATTCTGTGACTACACCAGCCTCTATTTAAGACCATAACCATTTGCACTTATTCTAATTGAAATTAGGCCTGATAAAGACACTTTTGCTGTGCATAGCACTACTGGTCCCAGGTGCACTGCTGGTTTTTGGGGCATCCCATTCTGTGACTACACCAGCCTCTATTTAAGACCATAACCATTTGCACTTATTCTAATTGAAATTAGGCCTGATAAAGACACTTTTGCTGTGCATAGACTTACTGCTGCCTGCCAGGTGCACTGCTGGTTTTTGGGGCATCCCATTCTGTGACTACACCAGCCTCTATTTAAGACCATAACCATTTGCACTTATTCTAATTGAAATTAGGCCTGATAAAGACACTTTTGCTGTGCATAGACTTACTGCTGCCTGCCAGGTGCACTGCTGGTTTTTGGGGCATCCCATTCTGTGACTACACCAGCCTCTATTTAAGACCATAACCATTTGCACTTATTCTAATTGAAATTAGGCATGATAAAGACACTTTTGCTGTGCATAGCACTACTGGTCCCAGGTGCACTGCTGGTTTTTGGGGCATCCCATTCTGTGACTACACCAGCCTCTATTTAAGACCATAACCATTTGCACTTATTCTAATTGAAATTAGGCCTGATAAAGACACTTTTGCTGTGCATAGACTTACTGCTGCCTGCCAGGTGCACTCCTGTTGGGGCATCCCATTCTGTGACTACACCAGCCTCTATTTAAGACCATAACCATTTGCACTTATTCTAATTGAAATTAGGCCTGATAAAGACACTTTTGCTGTGCATAGCACTACTGCTGCCTGCCAGGTGCACTGCTGGTTTTTGTGGCATCCCATTCTGTGACTACACCAGCCTCTATTTAAGACCATAACCATTTGCACTTATTCTAATTGAAATTAGGCCTGATAAAGACACTTTTGCTGGGCATAGCACTACTGGTCCCAGGTGCACTGCTGGTTTTAGGGGCATCCCATTCTGTGACTACACCAGCCTCTATTTAAGACCATAACCATTTGCACTTATTCTAATTGAAATTAGGCCCGAGAAAGACACTTTTGCTGTGCATAGACTTACTGCTGCCTGCCAGGTGCACTGCTGGTTTTTGGGGCATCCCATTCTGTGACTACACCAGCCTCTATTTAAGACCATAACCATTTGCACTTATTCTAATTGAAATTAGGCCTGATAAAGACACTTTTGCTGTGCATAGAGTTACTGCTGCCTGCCAGGTGCACTGCTGGTTTTTGTGGCATCCCATTCTGTGACTACACCAGCCTCTATTTAAGACCATAACCATTTGCACTTATTCTAATTGAAATTAGGCCTGATAAAGACACTTTTGCTGTGCATAGCACTACTGGTCCCAGGTGCACTCCTGTTGGGGCATCCCATTCTGTGACTACACCAGCCTCTATTTAAGACCATAACCATTTGCACTTATTCTAATTGAAATTAGGCCTGATAAAGACACTTTTGCTGTGCATAGCACTACTGGTCCCAGGTGCACTGCTGGTTTTTGGGGCATCCCATTCTGTGACTACACCAGCCTCTATTTAAGACCATAACCATTTGCACTTATTCTAATTGAAATTAGGCCTGATAAAGACACTTTTGCTGTGCATAGCACTACTGGTCCCAGGTGCACTGCTGGTTTTTGGGGCATCCCATTCTGTGACTACACCAGCCTCTATTTAAGACCATAACCATTTGCACTTATTCTAATTGAAATTAGGCCTGATAAAGACACTTTTGCTGTGCATAGACTTACTGCTGCCTGCCAGGTGCACTCCTGTTGGGGCATCCCATTCTGTGACTACACCAGCCTCTATTTAAGACCATAACCATTTGCACTTATTCTAATTGAAATTAGGCCTGATAAAGACACTTTTGCTGTGCATAGCACTACTGGTCCCAGGTGCACTCCTGTTGGGGCATCCCATTCTGTAACATACCATTAGCCTCTGTATTTACTCTAAGCTGCACAGTTATTTAAAGAAATTTGGCCTGTATGAGCCTGCTTACACACTACTGCTGTGTGCATATATACTGATCTCAAGTCTGCTTGGGGCATCCCATTCTGTAACATACCATTAGCCTCTGTATTTACTCTAAGCTGCACAGTTATTTAAAGAAATTTGGCCTGTATGAGCCTGCTTACACACTGCTGCTGTGTGCATATATACTGATCTCAAGTCAGCTTTGGGGCATCCCATTCTGTAACATACCATTAGCCTCTGTATTTACTCTAAGCTGCACAGTTATTTAAAGAAATTTGGCCTGTATGAGCCTGCTTACACACTGCTGCTGTGTGCATATATACTGATCTCAAGTCAGCTTTGGGGCATCCCATTCTGTAACATACCATTAGCCTCTGTATTTACTCTAAGCTGCACAGTTATTTAAAGAAATTTGGCATGTATGAGCCTGCTTACACACTGCTGCTGTGTGCATATATACTGATCTCAAGTCAGCTTTGGGGCATCCCATTCTGTAACATACCATTAGCCTCTGTATTTACTCTAAGCTGCACAGTTATTTAAAGAAATTTGGCCTGTATGAGCCTGCTTACACACTGCTGCTGTGTGCATATATACTGATCTCAAGTCAGCTTTGGGGCATCCCATTCTGTAACATACCATTAGCCTCTGTATTTACTCTAAGCTGCACAGTTATTTAAAGAAATTTGGCTTGTATGAGCCTGCTTACACACTGCTGCTGTGTGCATATATACTGATCTCAAGTCAGCTTTGGGGCATCCCATTCTGTAACATACCATTAGCCTCTGTATTTACTCTAAGCTGCACAGTTATTTAAAGAAATTTGGCCTGTATGAGCCTGCTTACACACTGCTGCTGTGTGCATATATACTGATCTCAAGTCAGCTTTGGGGCATCCCATTCTGTAACATACCATTAGCCTCTGTATTTACTCTAAGCTGCACAGTTATTTAAAGAAATTTGGCCTGTATGAGCCTGCTTACACACTGCTGCTGTGTGCATATATACTGATCTCAAGTCTGCTTGGGGCATCCCATTCTGTAACATCCCATTAGCCTCTGTATTTACTCTAAGCTGCAAACTTATTTAAAGAAATTTGGCCTGTATGAGCCTGCTTATCCACTGTTGCTGTGCCTATATACTGATCTCAGGTCTGCTGTGGGGGCATCCCATTCTGTAACATAACATAACATACCTCTCTTATTTACACTAAGCAGCTCTCTTATTTAAACTAAGCAGGCCTCTTATTTACACTAAGCAGCTCTCTTATTTAAACTAAGCAGGCCTCTTGGAGGCTGATTGTCCACTTTTGGGTGTGCATTTATATTCGGTTTCATATACAGTGGGGTATGCCAATTTGTAAGATAACCTACCCCAACCATGTAAACTAAATAGGCCTGTTGCAGCCTGAGTTTCTCTGCTTGCGTATGGCCTGCATTACAATCTGTCTCTTTCAATGACACTGCTGCCTGGGGTATCCCAATTTGTAAGATAACCTACCCCAACCATGTAAACTAAAGGTTACGTCCTTCCAGAAGGAAAACTTATGCCGAACACTATTTTTGTTAGGGGCATTGACCTTTGGATTGATCGGCATGAAATTAAGGTTTTTTTTCAAAGTATGGCGCTGTAAAGAAGGTCAAAATTATGTCTCATACTTGGATTATTGTTACTTTTTGTTCAGCTTGAAATATACCAGGCCACACGGGCATCCCAAGGCACATGCTATTTTTACCCTATCTGTTATACAACATAAGCGTTGATCAGCATCAGCTGCTTTATTAAGCTACTTCAGTTTGCACTTGTTTTGACTGCTTTTAATAAACCAGGCCGCAGGGCACCCCAAAGCTGCACCTTGCACCCTATCTGGTATACAACATAAGCGTTGATCAGCATCAGCTTCATTAAGCTACTTCAGTTTGCACTTCCTTTTTGACTGCTTTCATTTAACCAGGCCGCAGGGCACCCCAAAGCTGCACCTTGCACCCTACCTGTTTATACTAAATAAGCATCTACAGCCTCAGCTTTATTAAGTTATTGCATTTTGAATTGGTTTTGGTCTGCTTTAAATACACCAGGCCGCAGGGCATCCCAAACCTGCATGTTGCACCCCATCTGTTATACTAAATAAGCGTTGATCAGCATCAGCTTTATTAAGCTATTGCATTTTGCATTGGTTTTTGTACTGCTGCCAAAACACTAGCCCATATGGGCATCCCAAACCAGCACATGTCACCCTATCTGTTATACTAAATAAGCTTCTACAGGCCCTTTTTTTATTTATTTATTTTTATTTATATAGAGCTGTAATAGCTTATATTGTGAGGTAAATTTGCCATTTTGCAGTATAATATAGAGCAGCCCCTGTGTAAATCTGAGGGGCAATAGCTTATATAGTGAGGTAAATTTGCCATTTTGCTTCGTTATATAGAGCAGGCCCTGTGTAAATCTGAGGGGCAATAGCTTATATTGTGAGGTAAATTTGCCATTTTGCAGCATAATATAGAGCAGCCCCTGTGTAAATCTGAGGGGCAATAGTTTATATTATGAGGTAAATTCATGGTTTTGCACCATTATATGGAGCAGGCCCTGTGTAAATCTGAGGGGCAATAGCTTATATTGTGAGGTAAATTTGCCATTTTGCTTCGTTATATAGAGCAGGCCCTGTGTAAATATGAGGGGCAATAGCTTATATTGTGAGGTAAATTTGCCATTTTGCTTCGTTATATAGAGCAGCCCCTGTGTAAATCTGAGGGGCAATAGCTTATATTGTGAGGTAAATTTGCCATTTTGCAGCATAATATAGAGCAGCCCCTGTGTAAATCTGAGGGGCAATAGTTTATATTATGAGGTAAATTCATGGTTTTGCAACATTATATGGAGCAGGCCCTGTGTAAATCTGAAGGGCAATAGCTTATATTGTGAGGTAAATTTGCCATTTTGCTTCATTATATAGAGCAGCCCAGTTGCCATCGAAATCAACTACTGTCCGGCCAGTACAGCTTTTCCAGGGCAAACTCTGCTAGTTGCAGACACAAGTCAAGTTTGGCTTCCCAGCAAATCCAGTGGATCCTGAAGGTGTGTTGGCATGGTCATGTCAAGGTATGACATGACCTGCTGTTTGAGGTCCAGCTCCAGGTCTTCCTGCTGCTCATGAGTAGACTCACTATGCGGGTGTAGAAAGCTACTCACTAGCGACTGAAGACTGAGGCTGCTGCTGATGGAGCTGCTGCTGCTGCTGCTCCTTCCACCCCCCCCAGCAGCCATGGCAGTGGAAGGTGATCGCAGAGGTCCCCCCGAGTCAGACCTGCGGGAGTATGGGCCATGGCACAGATAGACATCGCCCAACTGACTACGTGGGATGTCTCTGTAGTAGGTCAGTTTTTCCTCCCTCTCAGTGGGCGTAAAAAATGCCCCCATTTTGTGCCGGAAGCGAGGGTCCAATAAGTTGGAGAGCCAGAAGTCTTCCCGCTGACAAATGGAGACAATTCTGCGCTCACTAGTACGCAAGTATGTGAGCATGCATCGTGCCATTTGTGCAAGTGACTCGGAGGGACTACCAGTCTCCATCTCCACTGTAAACTGCCACGGTGTGTCTGGGTCCTCTGTCTCGCATTCCTCACAACCCTCTAGCTCCTGTGGCTGCTCCTGCTCCTCCTCTCCTGTCAGATGACTAGATAAAATGGTCATTTTGTGAAACCTAAACTGTGGTTTGCTGTGCCCCACCCCCTCCTCCTCCTCCACTTCAGCCCCCACAGGCTTCATGTGGCTGTGAAATGTATGTGCCATGTCTCCAGTGCCCTGACCAGCCATGCTTTCCAACATGTGTTGTAGTACATGAAGCAGTGGAATCTCATCGTTCATCTCATAGTCCTGGCAACTGACTAATAAAGTAGCTTCCTCAAAGGGCCTGAGCAAACGGTCGGTGTCACGTATGAGCTGCCAATGGTTTACATTGAATTTACACAGGGGTGTCCCCCTATCCGTTTGGATCATCCAGAAATCCGTGATGGCTTTTCTCTGTTCCTATAGTGCAGTGGTCCTCAACCCTGTCCTCAAGGCCCACCAACATGTCATGTTTTTTGGATCTCCAAATAGCCAGCTCTATTGCTCTGCAGCTGCACTAATTACTCCACCTGTGCATCTTTGTGGAGATCTGCAAAACCTGGCCTGTTGGTGGGCCTTGAGGACAGGGTTGGGGACCACTGCTATAGTGGATCCTGCATATGGAGGGTGGAATTGCAACGGGTGGAAACATGGCAAATCAGACTATGTTGGGGTACACCGTTGTGACGCTGAGGCTCAATAAGGTTGTGCTTGGTGGTGTAGGAGTGCCAGAAGTGCATGCTAACTTTCTTTCCTGTTGTTCGGATGTCTTTCAGATGGGGGCAAGACTTCAGAACTAGACTGAACACGTGTGCCATGTCAGGACGCATGACTCTGGCTTCCTTGTCGCAGCGCAAACAAGATGTTCTTCCAAGTGTCAGTCACCATGGGTCCAAATTTGCAGTTTTCGTGGATTAAGCAATGCTTTCATGGATTGAGTTCTCATTTTTAGTAGTTCCTCCCATGTGTGACTCTGTTGGTCAAGGAAAACCATGTGAAGAACAGCGTGAAACCACAATCACCAAGGGGGCCTAAAAGGATATATATTGTCCACCATGAGTCCATAGTTACAGCTCCAGACATAGACAACACTGTGTACTTTGGTACACACTGACAGGCTAAAGGACTGGCCCACCTTCTGTTCAACAACCATGCCATGGGACTCTCCACCTCGGCTCGGCACAAGCCATCAGTTCTCTGAAAGGTCCACCACTGGGTAATGCAGCAGGCTGGACTTATGGTGACGCTGTCTGAGAGGAGAAATCCCTCAGACATCAAGATTAAAAATTCCAAGAATTTTTGAGGGCTAATTATTCAGAGGCAAATGATAGCTAGTTGTTTCTGATTTAATTACAAGGTGGAAACACACCCTCAAACAAAACTTCACTTTGGCAATACTATTGCATTTGTCTATTCATAATTTTATGTATATATACTAACTAACCTACTTTTTCTCCACAGGATTGTGGATGCAACATGAAAAACTGACACATCGCTGAGTAGCTGATTTTTCCTATCAACAGTCCCCAATAATTCACTGCTGCTGCTGCCGCCACCACCGCAGACTCCAGGGACCCTCTTCCACTACCTCGGCTTGCAACACCTCCTCCCACGACACTCTCCTCATCACTAATTGCCGGCTAGTGGAGGAAGAGGCGAGTGTCTCCTCCACTTCTTGGCTGGGCAGTAGCTGCTGAATTTTATGATTATCAGTAGGGATGAGCGAATCGATCCGGACGAACCCGGATTCGATCCGAATTTCAGGAAAAATTCGATTCGGATCGAATCCGAATTTCCCCGCGATTCGATCGCTCGAAGTTTTCCTTTAACATCCATTCATTTACATTACAGGCATTCTAAGATGGCGGACGGGACATGTCCAGACATCAACCCCGCGCCAGTGCAAGCTGGGACAGTCACATGCAGCCTATCAGCAGCCAGCAAGCCCGGTGACGTCACAGCGCTATTTAAGGCCGGCCATCTTGCTTTTCCTCATTTCTCTATTGCATTCGTGAGAGACAGGACGCTGCTGTAGGCAGGGAGAGAGACAGTTAGACAGGCAGGGACAGACAGGGACAGGCTGGAAACAGGCAGGAGACAGACAGGAGACAGACAGAAAGTCAGCGAAAAACAGGGAAAGGTAGAAAAATCAGAGGCTGTCAGCCTGTCACAGGGAGTTTTTTTTTTTTTTTTCATCCAGCCTGACAGGCTTTGTTAGCGTTTTCAGGCTGCTTATACTAACTAACTGTGCATATATACTGAACTGATCTTAAGTCTGCTGTGAGGCATCCCATTCTGTGACTACAGCAGCCTCTGTTTAAGACCATATAACCATTTGCTCTTATTATAATTGAAATTAGCCTGATAAAGACACTTTTGCTGGCCATAGTACTTCTGGACCCTGCCAGGTGTACTTACTGCTGGTTTTTAGGGCATCCTATTCTGTGACTACAGCAGCCTCTGTTTAAGACCATATAACCATTTGCTCTTATTATATTTAAAATTAGCCTGATAAAGACACTTTTGCTGGCCATAGTACTTCTGGACCCTGCCAGGTGTACTTACTGCTGGTTTTTAGGGCATCCCATTCTGTGACTACAGCAGCCTCTGTTTAAGACCATATAACCATTTGCTCTTATTATATTTGAAATTAGCCTGATAAAGACACTTTTGCTGGGCATAGTACTTCTGGACCCTGCCAGGTGTACTTACTGCTGGTTTTTAGGGCATCCCATTCTGTGACTACAGCAGCCTCTGTTTAAGACCATATAACCATTTGCTCTTATTATATTTGAAATTAGCCTGATAAAGACACTTTTGCTGGCCATAGTACTTCTGGACCCTGCCAGGTGTACTTACTGCTGGTTTTTAGGGCATCCCATTCTGTGACTACAGCAGCCTCTGTTTAAGACCATATAACCATTTGCTCTTATTATAATTGAAATTAGCCTGATAAAGACACTTTTGCTGGCCATAGTACTTCTGGACCCTGCCAGGTGTACTTACTGCTGGTTTTTAGGGCATCCCATTCTGTGACTACAGCAGCCTCTGTTTAAGACCATATAACCATTTGCTCTTATTATATTTGAAATTAGCCTGATAAAGACACTTTTGCTAGGCATAGTACTTCTGGACCCTGCCAGGTGTACTTACTGCTGGTTTTTATGGCATCCCATTCTGTGACTACAGCAGCCTCTGTTTAAGACCATATAACCATTTGCTCTTATTATAATTGAAATTAGCCTGATAAAGACACTTTTGCTGGCCATAGTACTTCTGGACCCTGCCAGGTGTACTTACTGCTGGTTTTTAGGGCATCCCATTCTGTGACTACAGCAGCCTCTGTTTAAGACCATATAACCATTTGCTCTTATTATAATTGAAATTAGCCTGATAAAGACACTTTTGCTGGCCATAGTACTTCTGGACCCTGCCAGGTGTACTTACTGCTGGTTTTTAGGGCATCCCATTCTGTGACTACAGCAGCCTCTGTTTAAGACCATATAACCATTTGCTCTTATTATATTTGAAATTAGCCTGATAAAGACACTTTTGCTGGCCATAGTACTTCTGGACCCTGCCAGGTGTACTTACTGCTGGTTTTTAGGGCATCCCATTCTGTGACTACAGCAGCCTCTGTTTAAGACCATATAACCATTTGCTCTTATTATATTTGAAATTAGCCTGATAAAGACACTTTTGCTGGCCATAGTACTTCTGGACCCTGCCAGGTGTACTTACTGCTGGTTTCTAGGGCATCCCATTCTGTGACTACAGCAGCCTCTGTTTAAGACCATATAACCATTTGCTCTTATTATATTTGAAATTAGCCTGATAAAGACACTTTTGCTGGGCATAGTACTTCTGGACCCTGCCAGGTGTACTTACTGCTGGTTTTTAGGGCATCCCATTCTGTGACTACAGCAGCCTCTGTTTAAGACCATATAACCATTTGCTCTTATTATATTTGAAATTAGCCTGATAAAGACACTTTTGCTGGCCATAGTACTTCTGGACCCTGCCAGGTGTACTTACTGCTGGTTTTTAGGGCATCCCATTCTGTGACTACAGCAGCCTCTGTTTAAGACCATATAACCATTTGCTCTTATTATATTTGAAATTAGCCTGATAAAGACACTTTTGCTGGCCATAGTACTTCTGGACCCTGCCAGGTGTACTTACTGCTGGTTTTTAGGGCATCCCATTCTGTGACTACAGCAGCCTCTGTTTAAGACCATATAACCATTTGCTCTTATTATATTTGAAATTAGCCTGATAAAGACACTTTTGCTGGCCATAGTACTTCTGGACCCTGCCAGGTGTACTTACTGCTGGTTTTTAGGGCATCCCATTCTGTGACTACAGCAGCCTCTGTTTAAGACCATATAACCATTTGCTCTTATTATAATTGAAATTAGCCTGATAAAGACACTTTTGCTGGCCATAGTACTTCTGGACCCTGCCAGGTGTACTTACTGCTGGTTTTTAGGGCATCCCATTCTGTGACTACAGCAGCCTCTGTTTAAGACCATATAACCATTTGCTCTTATTATAATTGAAATTAGCCTGATAAAGACACTTTTGCTGGCCATAGTACTTCGGGACCCTGCCAGGTGTACTTACTGCTGGTTTTTAGGGCATCCCATTCTGTGACTACAGCAGCCTCTGTTTAAGACCATATAACCATTTGCTCTTATTATATTTGAAATTAGCCTGATAAAGACACTTTTGCTAGGCATAGTACTTCTGGACCCTGCCAGGTGTACTTACTGCTGGTTTTTATGGCATCCCATTCTGTGACTACAGCAGCCTCTGTTTAAGACCATATAACCATTTGCTCTTATTATAATTGAAATTAGCCTGATAAAGACACTTTTGCTGGCCATAGTACTTCTGGACCCTGCCAGGTGTACTTACTGCTGGTTTTTAGGGCATCCCATTCTGTGACTACAGCAGCCTCTGTTTAAGACCATATAACCATTTGCTCTTATTATAATTGAAATTAGCCTGATAAAGACACTTTTGCTGGCCATAGTACTTCTGGACCCTGCCAGGTGTACTTACTGCTGGTTTTTAGGGCATCCCATTCTGTGACTACAGCAGCCTCTGTTTAAGACCATATAACCATTTGCTCTTATTATATTTGAAATTAGCCTGATAAAGACACTTTTGCTGGCCATAGTACTTCTGGACCCTGCCAGGTGTACTTACTGCTGGTTTTTAGGGCATCCCATTCTGTGACTACAGCAGCCTCTGTTTAAGACCATATAACCATTTGCTCTTATTATATTTGAAATTAGCCTGATAAAGACACTTTTGCTGGCCATAGTACTTCTGGACCCTGCCAGGTGTACTTACTGCTGGTTTCTAGGGCATCCCATTCTGTGACTACAGCAGCCTCTGTTTAAGACCATATAACCATTTGCTCTTATTATATTTGAAATTAGCCTGATAAAGACACTTTTGCTGGGCATAGTACTTCTGGACCCTGCCAGGTGTACTTACTGCTGGTTTTTAGGGCATCCCATTCTGTGACTACAGCAGCCTCTGTTTAAGACCATATAACCATTTGCTCTTATTATATTTGAAATTAGCCTGATAAAGACACTTTTGCTGGGCATAGTACTTCTGGACCCTGCCAGGTGTACTTACTGCTGGTTTTTAGGGCATCCCATTCTGTGACTACAGCAGCCTCTGTTTAAGACCATATAACCATTTGCTCTTATTATATTTGAAATTAGCCTGATAAAGACACTTTTGCTGGCCATAGTACTTCTGGACCCTGCCAGGTGTACTTACTGCTGGTTTTTAGGGCATCCCATTCTGTGACTACAGCAGCCTCTGTTTAAGACCATATAACCATTTGCTCTTATTATATTTGAAATTAGCCTGATAAAGACACTTTTGCTGGCCATAGTACTTCTGGACCCTGCCAGGTGTACTTACTGCTGGTTTTTAGGGCATCCCATTCTGTGACTACAGCAGCCTCTGTTTAAGACCATATAACCATTTGCTCTTATTATAATTGAAATTAGCCTGATAAAGACACTTTTGCTGGCCATAGTACTTCTGGACCCTGCCAGGTGTACTTACTGCTGGTTTTTAGGGCATCCCATTCTGTGACTACAGCAGCCTCTGTTTAAGACCATATAACCATTTGCTCTTATTATATTTGAAATTAGCCTGATAAAGACACTTTTGCTGGCCATAGTACTTCTGGACCCTGCCAGGTGTACTTACTGCTGGTTTTTAGGGCATCCCATTCTGTGACTACAGCAGCCTCTGTTTAAGACCATATAACCATTTGCTCTTATTATATTTGAAATTAGCCTGATAAAGACACTTTTGCTGGGCATAGTACTTCTGGACCCTGCCAGGTGTACTTACTGCTGGTTTTTAGGGCATCCCATTCTGTGACTACAGCAGCCTCTGTTTAAGACCATATAACCATTTGCTCTTATTATATTTGAAATTAGCCTGATAAAGACACTTTTGCTGGGCATAGTACTTCTGGACCCTGCCAGGTGTACTTACTGCTGGTTTTTAGGGCATCCCATTCTGTGACTACAGCAGCCTCTGTTTAAGACCATATAACCATTTGCTCTTATTATATTTGAAATTAGCCTGATAAAGACACTTTTGCTGGCCATAGTACTTCTGGACCCTGCCAGGTGTACTTACTGCTGGTTTTTAGGGCATCCCATTCTGTGACTACAGCAGCCTCTGTTTAAGACCATATAACCATTTGCTCTTATTATATTTGAAATTAGCCTGATAAAGACACTTTTGCTGGGCATAGTACTTCTGGACCCTGCCAGGTGTACTTACTGCTGGTTTTTAGGGCATCCCATTCTGTGACTACAGCAGCCTCTGTTTAAGACCATATAACCATTTGCTCTTATTATATTTGAAATTAGCCTGATAAAGACACTTTTGCTGGGCATAGTACTTCTGGACCCTGCCAGGTGTACTTACTGCTGGTTTTTAGGGCATCCCATTCTGTGACTACAGCAGCCTCTGTTTAAGACCATATAACCATTTGCTCTTATTATATTTGAAATTAGCCTGATAAAGACACTTTTGCTGGGCATAGTACTTCTGGACCCTGCCAGGTGTACTTACTGCTGGTTTTTAGGGCATCCCATTCTGTGACTACAGCAGCCTCTGTTTAAGACCATATAACCATTTGCTCTTATTATAATTGAAATTAGCCTGATAAAGACACTTTTGCTGGCCATAGTACTTCTGGACCCTGCCAGGTGTACTTACTGCTGGTTTTTTGGGGCATCCCATTCTGTGACTACAGCAGCCTCTGTTTAAGACCGTATAACCATTTGCACTTATTATAATTGAAATTAGCCTGATAAAGACACTTTTGCTAGGCATAGCACTACTGGATCTTTTTTGGGGCATCCCATTCTGTGACTACAGCAGCCTCTGTTTAAGACCATATAACCATTTGCACTTATTATAATTGAAATTAGGCCTGATAAAGACACTTTTGCTGGGCATAGCACTACTGGATCTTTTTTGGGGCATCCCATTCTGTGACTACAGCAGCCTCTGTTTAAGACCATATAACCATTTGCACTTATTATAATTGAAATTAGGCCTGATAAAGACACTTTTGCTGGGCATAGCACTACTGGATCTTTTTTGGGGCATCCCATTCTGTGACTACAGCAGCCTCTGTTTAAGACCATATAACCATTTGCACTTATTATAATTGAAATTAGGCCTGTTAAAAACACTTTTGCTGGGCATAGCACTACTGGATCTTTTTTGGGGCATCCCATTCTGTGACTACAGCAGCCTCTGTTTAAGACCATATAACCATTTGCACTTATTATAACTGAAATTAGCCCTGATAAAGACACTTTTGCTGGGCATAGGCTTACTGCTGCCTGCCAGGTGCACTTCTGTTGGGGCATCCCATTCTGTAACATAGCATACCCCTCTTTATTTACACTAAGCAGCCCTCTTATTTACACTAAGCAGGCCTGTTGGAGGCTGAGTGTTACTGCTCACTTTTGGTGTGCATTATATTCTGTTTCATATAGACCCACCGCTGCCCGGGGGATCTTAAAATATCACCTACTACCACGCCAGTTAGACTATGTCGGGCAGACAAGTGCCTGGAAGTGAAAAGAGGAGTGGCAGAGGCCAAGATTCCGCAGGCAGAGCGCGCATCAGACTGGGGGCCAGTAGCAGCAGGAGTCACGCTGAGAGACCTAATCTGCCAGTATCTGCTAGCGGTCGGGTCTCCACCAGTAACGCATCTGCCGTGGTAGATTGGTTGACGCGCTCATCAACAACATCATCACAACTTACGTCTGAGACCCCCAGTCTAGGGTCGGTAGGTTCCTCTGACACAACCCTGAGTTGGCATGCCCCGAGAGCAGTCCCTGTCCTCCCATTGCCTCTGTCCTACGCCGTTCCCTCCCCCAGCGACGTATCCTATGCTTTGGGTTCAGCTCCACTCTTTAGTGAGGAGGACGATCAGATACAGGAGGACAGTCAGCAGCTACTGCCCAGCCAAGAAATGGAGGTGGCTTCTTTAGCTAGGCAGACAAATAGTGATGTGGACAGTGTCGTGGGTGCAGCGAGCGTTCCAGCTCCTGCGCCAGACACTGTTGACGAATCCACGAACATCAGTGACGTACAGCCACAACTCGGTGATGATGACGATGAAGCCGATCGCACTTGGGAGCCGGGTGAGGAAGGGGCTTCATCGTCATCATCAGGAGAAGAGGGGCGCAGGTTGCCCCGGAGTCAGCAGCTGAGGCAGCAAGGTGGTAGCAGTCAGCATGGGGGCACAATTCCAAAGGCTGGAGCCGGCCGGGGCCGGGGCCGGGGTAGAGCACCTGCTGTGCGGCAGTCTACCTTATCGGGAGGTAGTGGAGCAGGGGTTCCTGGAGTTGGCAACAGCAGCAGTGAATCAGTGAGGCCAGGGGGTGGGAAAAGTAGCTACTCGGCAGTGTGGCAGTTTTTCCTGAGGCATCCGCAGGAGGGTAACATGGCCACATGCAAGATATGTAGGCAAAAGGTGAAGCGTGGCCAGGGTCCAAATGTTAGCACCACGGCCCTGCGTCAACATATGATGCGTCACCATAAAGCGACCTGGGAGAACCGAGGCTCCCAAGGGGTGGTCCAGTCTGCTTCCTCACCAAGTGAGCTCCCAATTTCTGCCAGCCAAGGCTCCAGCACCTCAGCCGAAGGCAGCTGTGCGTCATACCCATCCTCTGTCGCTATTGCTCCTCCTCCTCCAAGTCATGCATCCCGCCAGCAATCCATCAGCGAAGCCATGTCCAAGAGACAGCAGTATGCGCCCACTCATCCTACGGCGCAGAAGCTGAATGTGCTCCTGTCCAAGTTGCTGGTGCTGCAGTCGCTCCCTTTTCAGGTGGTGGAATCTGCACCTTTCAGAGAACTGATGGCTTGTGCCGAGCCGAGGTGGAGAGTCCCAAGCCGTCATTTCTTTGCCAAGAAGGCAGTACCAGCGCTGCACACTTTTGTTGAACAGAAGGTGGGCCAGTCCTTGAGCCTGTTGGTGTGTAGCAAAATACATGGCAGCGCCGACATCTGGAGCTGTAACTACGGTCAGGGGCAGTACATGTCGTTTACGGCCCACTGGGTGGATGTGGCCCCTTTGCAGCAGCAGCAGCAACTTGGACAGGTCACGCCGCTTCGGCCTCCGCGCTCTCTGCCCATTGGACCTGTGACACCGTGCGACTCGGCCTCCTCATCCTCCGCCATCTCCTCACCCTCCACTGTAGGCTCAAGTCTCAGTGCCCCTCCAGTCTACCATGTGTGCAGGGCACGGAGGTGTCACGCAGTGCTTCACATGGTTTGTCTTGGCGAACGGAGTCACACAGGGGAGGAACTGCTTAAATGTATTCATCAGGAAATCCAAACATGGCTTACTCCGAGAAAACTTAAAATGGGAATCATGGTTACCGACAATGGGAAGAACATTTTGTCTGCGCTGCGCCAAGGAAGCCTGACCCATGCCCCCTGCATGGCTCATGTCTTCAATCTGGTTGTCAAGCGGTTTCTGAAGTGTTCCCCCCATCTGCAAGACATCCTAACAACTTCAAGGAAACTTTGCATGCACTTCAGCCACTCCTACACCGCCAAACACACCCTTCTTGAGCTACAGCGTCAGAATGGGGTCCCCCAACATAGTCTGATTTGCGATGTTTCCACCCGTTGGAATTCCACCCTTCACATGTTGGACCGATTATATGAACAGAGAAAAGCCATCACGGATTTCCTGATGATCCAAGCAGATAGGGGGACTCCCCTGTGTAACTTCAATGTCAACCAGTGGCAGCTCATACGTGACACCTGCCGTTTGCTCAGGCCCTTTGAGGATGCCACTTTATTTGTCAGTCGGCAGGATTACGGGATGAACGACGTGATTCCACTGCTTCATGTACTACAGCACATGTTGGAAACCATGGCTGGTCAGGGCACTGGAGACATGGCGTTTACATCTTACGGCCACATGAACCCCGCTGGAGCTGAACTGGAGGAGGAGGAGGAGGAGTTGCCCAGCGAAACACAGTTTAGGCTTGGCGAAATGGCTGGTTTATCTAGTCAGCGGACAGGAGAGGAGGAGCAGGAGCAGCCAGAGGAGCTAGAGGTTTTTGAGGAAGGCGAGACAGAGGACCCGGGCACACCGTGGCAGTATGCAGTGGAGATGGAGACAGGTAGTCCATCCGAGTCACTTGCGCAAATGGCACGAAGCATGCTCACGTGCTTGCGTAGTGACCCCAGAATTGTTTCCATCTGTCGGCGGGATGACTTCTGGCTGTCCACCTTATTGGACCCTCGCTTCCGGCACAAAATGGGGGCATTTTTTAAACCCACCGAGAGGGAGGACAAACTCAACTACTACAAAGACATTCTACGTAGGCAGTTGGCCGATGCCTATCTGCGCCATGGTCCATACTCTCGCAGGTCTGACTCGAGGGGACCTCTGCGCTCACCTTCCACTGCCATGGCCGCTGGGGGGGTTGGCAGGAGCAGCAGCAGAAGCTCCATCAGCAGCAGCAGCCTCAGTCTTCAGTCGCTAATGAGTAGCTTTCTACACCCGCATAGTGAGGCTACTCATGAGCAGCAGGAAGACCTGGAGCAGGACCTCAACCAGCAGGTCATGTCATACTTTGACATGACCATGCCAACACACCTTGAGGATCCGCTGGACTTCTGGGCAGCCAAACTTGATTTGTGGCCGCAACTAGCAGAGTTTGCCCTGGAAAAGCTGTCCTGCCCGGCAAGTAGCGAGCCATCTGAGCGGGTGTTTAGTGCGGCAGCGGCCATAGTTACGGCGAGGAGAACTCGTCTGTCAACTAAAAATGTGGAGAGACTCACCTTTGTCAAAATGAATCAGGGATGGATCAGCCAGGATTTCCACCCACCAATGCCTGATGCATGCGACTAGATTCAGCATGGTGCCACGTTTTACACTTTCCAAATGGTGCAAAACATATTTATGTCTTTAGGCCATTTTTTGGGCTCCTGCTGCTGCCAACTTCTGCCAACTCCAGGGTGTGATTCATCCAATTTTTGGGCTCCTGAAGCCAACTCCAGTGTATATTTGGGCTCCTGCTGCTGCTGCTGCCAACTCCAGGGTGTGATTCATCCAATTTTTGGGCTCCTGAAGCCAACCCCAGGGTCTCTTTAAAGTAATGTTTGGGCTCCTGCTGCTGCTGCTGTCAACTCCTGCCAACTCCAGGGTCTGATTCATCCAATTTTTGGGCTCCTGAAGCCAACCCCAGGGTCTCTTTAAAGTAATATTTGGGCTCCTGCTGCTGCCAACTCCAGGGTGTGATTCATCCAATTTTTGGGCTCCTGAAGCCAACTCCTGTGTATATTTGGGCTCCTGCTGCTGCTGCTGCCAACTCCAGTGTGTGATTCATCCAATTTTTGGGCTCCTGAAGGCAACTCCAGTGTATATTTGGGCTCCTGCTGCTGCTGCTGCCAACTCCAGGGTGTGATTCATCCAATTTTTGGGCTCCTGAGGCCAACCCCAGGGTCTCTTTAAAGTAATATTTGGGCTCCTGCTGCTGCCAACTCCAGGGTGTGATTCATCCAATTTTTGGGCTCCTGAGGCCAACCCCAGGGTCTCTTTAAAGTAATATTTGGGCTCCTGCTGCTGCTGCTGCTGCTGCTGCCAACTTCTGCCAACTCCAGGGTGTGATTCATCCAATTTTTGGGCTCCTGAAGCCAACCCCAGGGTCTCTTTAAAGTAATGTTTGGGCTCCTGCTGCTGCTGCTGTCAACTCCTGCCAACTCCAGGGTGTGATTCATCCAATTTTTGGGCTCCTGAAGCCAACCCCAGGGTCTCTTTAAAGTAATATTTGGGCTCCTGCTGCTGCCAACTCCAGGGTGTGATTCATCCAATTTTTGGGCTCCTGAAGCCAACTCCTGTGTATATTTGGGCTCCTGCTGCTGCTGCTGCCAACTCCAGTGTGTGATTCATCCAATTTTTGGGCTCCTGAAGGCAACTCCAGTGTATATTTGGGCTCCTGCTGCTGCTGCTGCCAACTCCAGGGTGTGATTCATCCAATTTTTGGGCTCCTGAGGCCAACCCCAGGGTCTCTTTAAAGTAATATTTGGGCTCCTGCTGCTGCCAACTTCTGCCAACTCCAGGGTGTGATTCATCCAATTTTTGGGCTCCTAAAGCCAACTCCAGTGTCTCTTTAAAGTAATGTTTGGGCTCCTGCTGCTGCTGCTGCCAACTTCAGGGTGTGATTCATCCAATTTTTGGGCTCCTGAAGCCAACCCCAGGGTCTGTTTAAAGTAATGTTTGGGCTCCTGCTGCTGCTTGCCAACTCCAGGGTGTGATTCATCCAATTTTTGGGCTCCTGAGGCCAACCCCAGGGTCTCTTTAAAGTAATATTTGGGCTCCTGCTGCTGCCAACTCCAGGGTGTGATTCATCCAATTTTTGGGCTCCTGAAGCCAACCCCAGGGTCTGTTTAAAGTAATGTTTGGGCTCCTGCTGCTGCTTGCAACTCCAGGGTGTGATTCATCCAATTTTTGGGCTCCTGAGGCCAACCCCAGGGTCTCTTTAAAGTAATGTTTGGGCTCCTGCTGCTGCCAACTCCAGGGTGTGATTCATCCAATTTTTGGGCTCCTGAGGCCAACCCCAGGGTCTCTTTAAAGTAATATTTGGGCTCCTGCTGCTGCTGCTGCTGCTGCCAACTTCTGCCAACTCCAGGGTGTGAATCATCCAATTTTTGGGCTCCTGAAGCCAACCCCAGTGTCTCTTTAAAGTAATGTTTGGGCTCCTGCTGCTGCTGCTGCCAACTCCAGGGTGTGATTCATCCAATTTTTGGGCTCCTGAAGCCAACCCCAGGGTCTCTTTAAAGTAATGTTTGGGCTCCTGCTGCTGCTGCTGTCAACTCCTGCCAACTCCAGGGTGTGATTCATCCAATTTTTGGGCTCCTGAAGCCAACCCCAGGATCTCTTTAAAGTAATATTTGGGCTCCTGCTGCTGCCAACTCCAGGGTGTGATTCATCCAATTTTTGGGCTCCTGAGGCCAACCCCAGGGTCTCTTTAAAGTAATATTTGGGCTCCTGCTGCTGCTGCTGCCAACTTCTGCCAACTCCAGGGTGTGATTCATCCAATTTTTGGGCTCCTGAAGCCAACCCCAGGGTCTCTTTAAAGTAATGTTTGGGCTCCTGCTGCTGCTGCTGTCAACTCCTGCCAACTCCAGGGTGTGATTCATCCAATTTTTGGGCTCCTGAAGCCAACCCCAGGGTCTCTTTAAAGTAATATTTGGGCTCCTGCTGCTGCCAACTCCAGGGTGTGATTCATCCAATTTTTGGGCTCCTGAAGCCAACTCCTGTGTATATTTGGGCTCCTGCTGCTGCTGCTGCCAACTCCAGTGTGTGATTCATCCAATTTTTGGGCTCCTGAAGGCAACTCCAGTGTATATTTGGGCTCCTGCTGCTGCTGCTGCCAACTCCAGGGTGTGATTCATCCAATTTTTGGGCTCCTGAGGCCAACCCCAGGGTCTCTTTAAAGTAATATTTGGGCTCCTGCTGCTGCTGCTGCCAACTTCTGCCAACTCCAGGGTGTGATTCATCCAATTTTTGGGCTCCTGAAGCCAACTCCAGTGTCTCTTTAAAGTAATGTTTGGGCTCCTGCTGCTGCCAACTCCAGGGTGTGATTCATCCAATTTTTGGGCTCCTGAAGCCAACCCCAGGGTCTGTTTAAAGTAATGCTTGGGCTCCTGCTGCTGCTTGCAACTCCAGGGTGTGATTCATCCAATTTTTGGGCTCCTGAGGCCAACCCCAGGGTCTCTTTAAAGTAATATTTGGGCTCCTGCTGCTGCCAACTCCAGGGTGTGATTCATCCAATTTTTGGGCTCCTGAGGCCAACCCCAGGGTCTCTTTAAAGTAATATTTGGGCTCCTGCTGCTGCTGCTGCTGCCAACTTCTGCCAACTCCAGGGTGTGATTCATCCAATTTTTGGGCTCCTGAAGCCAACCCCAGTGTCTCTTTAAAGTAATGTTTGGGCTCCTGCTGCTGCTGCTGCTGCTGCTGCCAACTCCAGGGTGTGATTCATCCAATTTTTGGGCTCCTGAGGCCAACCCCAGGGTCTCTTTAAAGTAATATTTGGGCTCCTGCTGCTGCCAACTCCAGGGTGTGATTCATCCAATTTTTGGGCTCCTGAGGCCAACCCCAGGGTCTCTTTAAAGTAATATTTGGGCTCCTGCTGCTGCTGCTGCCAACTTCTGCCAACTCCAGGGTGTGATTCATCCAATTTTTGGGCTCCTGAAGCCAACCCCAGTGTCTCTTTAAAGTAATATTTGGGCTCCTGCTGCTGCCAACTCCACGGTGTGATTCATCCAATTTTTGGGCTCCTGAAGCCAACCCCAGGGTCTCTTTAAAGTAATATTTGGGCTCCTGCTGCTGCTGCCAACTCCAGGGTGTGATTCATCCAATTTTTGGGCTCCTGAAGCCAACCCCAGGGTCTCTTTAAAGTAACATTTGGGCTCCTGCTGCTGCTGCCAACTCCAGGGTGTGATTCATCCAATTTTTTGGCTCCTGAAGCCAACCCCAGGGTCTCTTTAAAGTAATGTTTGGGCTCCTGCTGCTGCTGCCAACTCCAGGGTGTGATTCATCCAATTTTTGGGCTCCTGCTGCTGCCAGCTCCAGTGTCTCTTTAAAGCAATGTTTGGGCTCCTGCCCCTCATAGTGATGCCACTTCAACTCTCTTGAATTCAATTGTGCCGCTCTGCGATTCTATTAGCGATGCCTCTGATCTGCATGTGATATTTCTTCAAAGTATTATTTAACTAACCCAGCACGCATCCTGTGCGTGTTACAGCAAGGCAGAATGGTTTACAACCCTATTGAGGCTCTAGGAGGCTCAGAAATAGCCGTTTTTAATAGCGATTCGTCGCGAATTTATTCGGGTCGAAACGATTTTTGTCGGAAAATTCGGCGAATCAGTCGAATCGAATTTTTCAAAAGTTCGCTCATCTCTAATTATCAGATCTTCATCAATGGATAGTGGAGCTGAACCCAAAGCATAACAGACAGACAGTTGACTGGGGGTGTCAGATGCCACTTGTGATGCAGTGGACTGCTTTTGCAGCACTTGGAGACAAAGTTGCTTCATTGGCTGACACAATGACTGGTAAAGCTGTGAAACATATGGTTTAAAAGCAAAAATAACCATTTGTTTTTATATGAAAAAGACCCTGGTTTATACATACTTTTTTTTTTTCCAGAGACTGCCCTGCGTGGAAATGAATGGCGCATGGATCAGCCAAGCTTTCCTCCCAACAATGCCTGATGTATTCCAGTAGATTGATGACGGGGCCAGACCAACACTAAAGAAAGATGGATCGTGCAAAACAGATTTAAGGCGCTGCTCTCCAGTTACAGACATTCCTCTGCATCGGACCACAAGTAAGTATTGATAAAAAATCCTTTACGTTACTCTTACTTTTTATTAATATTCTTCGGATAAGACGGATCAGACATGATTCCAGATTAAAAATTCCAAGAATTTTTGAGGGCTAATTAGTCAGAGGCAATGATACCTTGTTGTTTCTGATTTAATTAAAAGGTCGAAACACACCCTCAAACAAAACTTCACTTTGGCAATACTTTTGCATTTTTTTATTCATAATTTTATGTAGATATTACTAACTAAGCTACTTTTTCTCCACATGACTCTCCACAGGGTGTGATTCATCCAATTTTTGGCCTCCTGAAGCCAACTCCAGTGTCTCTTTAAAGTAATGTTTGGGCTCCTGTTGCTGCTGCTGCTGCTGCCAACTCCTGCCAACTCCAGGGTGTGATTCATCCAATTTTTGGGCTCCTGAAGCCAACCCCAGTGTCTCTTTAAAGTAATATTTGGGCTCCTGCTGCTGCTGCTGCCAACTCCAGGGTGTGATTCATCCAATTTTTGGGCTCCTGAAGCCAACTCCAGTGTCTCTTTAAAGTAATATTTGGGCTCCTGCTGCTGCTGCTGCTGCCAACTCCAGGGTGTGAATCATCCAATTTTTGGCCTCCTGAAGCCAACTCCAGTGTCTCTTTAAAGTAATGTTTGAGCTCCTGTTGCTGCTGCTGCTGCTGCTGCCAACTCCTGCCAACTCCAGGGTGTGATTCATCCAATTTTTGGGCTCCTGAATCCAACCCCAGTGTCTCTTTAAAGTAATATTTGGGCTCCTGCTGCTGCTGCTGCCAACTCCAGGGTGTGATTCATCCAATTTTTGGGCTCCTGAAGCCAACTCCAGTGTCTCTTTAAAGTAATATTTGGGCTCCTGCTGCTGCTGCTGCCAACTCCAGGGTGTGAATCATCCAATTTTTGGCCTCCTGAAGCCAACTCCAGTGTCTCTTTAAAGTAATCTTTGGGCTCCTGTTGCTGCTGCTGCTGCTGCCAACTCCTGCCAACTCCAGGGTGTGATTCATCCAATTTTTGGGCTCCTGAAGCCAACCCCAGTGTCTCTTTAAAGTAATATTTGGGCTCCTGCTGCTGCTGCTGCCAACTCCAGGGTGTGATTCATCCAATTTTTGGGCTCCTGAAGCCAACTCCAGTGTCTCTTTAAAGTAATATTTGGGCTCCTGCTGCTGCTGCTGCCAACTCCAGGGTGTGATTCATCCAATTTTTAGGCTCCTGAAGCCAACTCCAGTGTCTCTTTAAAGTAATATTTGGGCTCCTGCTGCTGCTGCTGCCAACTCCAGGGTGTGAATCATCCAATTTTTGGGCTCCTGAAGCCAACTCCAGTGTCTCTTTAAAGTAATGTTTGGACTCCTGCTGCTGCTGCTGCTCCTGCTGCTGCTGCTGCCAACTCCAGGGTGTGAATCATCCAATTTTTGGGCTCCTGAAGCCAACCCCAGGGTCTCTTTAAAGTAATATTTGGGCTCCTGCTGCTGCTGCTGCTGCCAACTCCAGGGTGTGAATCATCCAATTTTTGGCCTCCTGAAGCCAACTCCAGTGTCTCTTTAAAGTAATATTTGGGCTCCTGCTGCTGCTGCTGCCAACTCCAGGGTGTGATTAATCCAATTTTTGGGCTCCTGAAGCCAACCCCAGGGTCTCTTTAAAGTAATGTTTGGGCTGCTGCTGCTGCTGCTGCTGCCAACTCCAGGGTGTGATTCATCCAATTTTTGGGCTCCTGAAGCCAACTCCAGCGTCTCTTTAAAGTAATATTTGGGCTCCTGCTGCTGCCAACTCCAGGGTGTGATTCATCCAATTTTTGGGCTCCTGAAGCCAACCCCAGGGTCTCTTTAAAGTAATGTTTGGGCTCCTGCTGCTGCTGCTGCTGCTGCTGCTGCCAACTCCAGGGTGTGATTCATCCAATTTTTGGGCTCCTGAAGCCAACCCCAGGGTCTCTTTAAAGTAATGTTTGGGCTCCTGCTGCTGCTGCTGCCAACTCCAGGGTGTGATTCATCCAATTTTTGGGCTCCTGAAGCCAACCCCAGGGTCTCTTTAAAGTAATA
Source organism: Gastrophryne carolinensis (assembly GCA_027917425.1). NCBI lineage: Eukaryota > Metazoa > Chordata > Amphibia > Anura > Microhylidae > Gastrophryne > Gastrophryne carolinensis. The sequence goes on along the minus strand of CM051235.1, from coordinate 529,476,927 downwards.
TTTGGGCTCCTGCTGCTGCTGCTGCCAACTCCAGGGTGTGAATCATCCAATTTTTGGGCTCCTGAAGCCAACTCCAGTGTCTCTTTAAAGTAATATTTGGGCTCCTGCTGCTGCTGCTGCCAACTCCAGGGTGTGAATCATCCAATTTTTGGGCTCCTGAAGCCAACTCCAGTGTCTCTTTAAAGTAATGTTTGGGCTCCTGTTGCTGCTGCTGCTGCTGCCAACTCCTGCCAACTCCAGGGTGTGATTCATCCAATTTTTGGGCTCCTGAAGCCAACCCCAGTGTCTCTTTAAAGTAATATTTGGGCTCCTGCTGCTGCTGCTGCCAACTCCAGGGTGTGATTCATCCAATTTTTGGGCTCCTGAAGCCAACTCCAGTGTCTCTTTAAAGTAATATTTGGGCTCCTGCTGCTGCTGCTGCTGCCAACTCCAGGGTGTGAATCATCCAATTTTTGGCCTCCTGAAGCCAACTCCAGTGTCTCTTTAAAGTAATGTTTGAGCTCCTGTTGCTGCTGCTGCTGCCAACTCCTGCCAACTCCAGGGTGTGATTCATCCAATTTTTGGGCTCCTGAATCCAACCCCAGTGTCTCTTTAAAGTAATATTTGGGCTCCTGCTGCTGCTGCTGCCAACTCCAGGGTGTGATTCATCCAATTTTTGGGCTCCTGAAGCCAACTCCAGTGTCTCTTTAAAGTAATATTTGGGCTCCTGCTGCTGCTGCTGCCAACTCCAGGGTGTGAATCATCCAATTTTTGGCCTCCTGAAGCCAACTCCAGTGTCTCTTTAAAGTAATCTTTGGGCTCCTGTTGCTGCTGCTGCTGCTGCCAACTCCTGCCAACTCCAGGGTGTGATTCATCCAATTTTTGGGCTCCTGAAGCCAACCCCAGTGTCTCTTTAAAGTAATATTTGGGCTCCTGCTGCTGCTGCTGCCAACTCCAGGGTGTGATTCATCCAATTTTTGGGCTCCTGAAGCCAACTCCAGCGTCTCTTTAAAGTAATATTTGGCCTCCTGCTGCTGCCAACTCCAGGGTGTGATTCATCCAATTTTTGGGCTCCTGAAGCCAACCCCAGGGTCTCTTTAAAGTAATGTTTGGGCTCCTGCTGCTGCTGCTGCTGCTGCTGCCAACTCCAGGGTGTGATTCATCCAATTTTTGGGCTCCTGAAGCCAACCCCAGGGTCTCTTTAAAGTAATGTTTGGGCTCCTGCTGCTGCTGCTGCCAACTCCAGGGTGTGATTCATCCAATTTTTGGGCTCCTGAAGCCAACCCCAGGGTCTCTTTAAAGTAATATTTGGGCTCCTGCTGCTGCTGCTGCCAACTCCAGGGTGTGAATCATCCAATTTTTGGGCTCCTGAAGCCAACTCCAGTGTCTCTTTAAAGTAATATTTGGGCTCCTGCTGCTGCTGCTGCCAACTCCAGGTTGTGAATCATCCAATTTTTGGGCTCCTGAAGCCAACTCCAGTGTCTCTTTAAAGTAATGTTTGGGCTCCTGTTGCTGCTGCTGCTGCTGCCAACTCCTGCCAACTCCAGGGTGTGATTCATCCAATTTTTGGGCTCCTGAAGCCAACCCCAGTGTCTCTTTAAAGTAATATTTGGGCTCCTGCTGCTGCTGCTGCCAACTCCAGGGTGTGATTCATCCAATTTTTGGGCTCCTGAAGCCAACTCCAGTGTCTCTTTAAAGTAATATTTGGGCTCCTGCTGCTGCTGCTGCTGCCAACTCCAGGGTGTGAATCATCCAATTTTTGGCCTCCTGAAGCCAACTCCAGTGTCTCTTTAAAGTAATGTTTGAGCTCCTGTTGCTGCTGCTGCTGCCAACTCCTGCCAACTCCAGGGTGTGATTCATCCAATTTTTGGGCTCCTGAATCCAACCCCAGTGTCTCTTTAAAGTAATATTTGGGCTCCTGCTGCTGCTGCTGCCAACTCCAGGGTGTGATTCATCCAATTTTTGGGCTCCTGAAGCCAACTCCAGTGTCTCTTTAAAGTAATATTTGGGCTCCTGCTGCTGCTGCTGCCAACTCCAGGGTGTGAATCATCCAATTTTTGGCCTCCTGAAGCCAACTCCAGTGTCTCTTTAAAGTAATCTTTGGGCTCCTGTTGCTGCTGCTGCTGCTGCCAACTCCTGCCAACTCCAGGGTGTGATTCATCCAATTTTTGGGCTCCTGAAGCCAACCCCAGTGTCTCTTTAAAGTAATATTTGGGCTCCTGCTGCTGCTGCTGCCAACTCCAGGGTGTGATTCATCCAATTTTTGGGCTCCTGAAGCCAACTCCAGTGTCTCTTTAAAGTAATATTTGGGCTCCTGCTGCTGCTGCTGCCAACTCCAGGGTGTGATTCATCCAATTTTTAGGCTCCTGAAGCCAACTCCAGTGTCTCTTTAAAGTAATATTTGGGCTCCTGCTGCTGCTGCTGCCAACTCCAGGGTGTGAATCATCCAATTTTTGGGCTCCTGAAGCCAACTCCAGTGTCTCTTTAAAGTAATGTTTGGACTCCTGCTGCTGCTGCTGCTCCTGCTGCTGCTGCTGCCAACTCCAGGGTGTGAATCATCCAATTTTTGGGCTCCTGAAGCCAACCCCAGGGTCTCTTTAAAGTAATATTTGGGCTCCTGCTGCTGCTGCTGCTGCCAACTCCAGGGTGTGATTAATCCAATTTTTGGGCTCCTGAAGCCAACCCCAGGGTCTCTTTAAAGTAATGTTTGGGCTGCTGCTGCTGCTGCTGCTGCCAACTCCAGGGTGTGATTCATCCAATTTTTGGGCTCCTGAAGCCAACTCCAGCGTCTCTTTAAAGTAATATTTGGGCTCCTGCTGCTGCCAACTCCAGGGTGTGATTCATCCAATTTTTGGGCTCCTGAAGCCAACCCCAGGGTCTCTTTAAAGTAATGTTTGGGCTCCTGCTGCTGCTGCTGCTGCTGCTGCCAACTCCAGGGTGTGATTCATCCAATTTTTGGGCTCCTGAAGCCAACTCCAGTGTCTCTTTAAAGTAATATTTGGGCTCCTGCTTCTGCTGCTGCAAACTCCAGGGTGTGATTCATCCAATTTTTGGGCTCCTGAAGCCAACCCCAGGGTCTCTTTAAAGTAATGTTTGGGCTCCTGCTGCTGCTGCTGCCAACTCCAGGGTGTGATTCATCCAATTTTTGGGCTCCTGAAGCCAACCCCAGGGTCTCTTTAAAGTAATATTTGGGCTCCTGCTGCTGCTGCTGCCAACTCCAGGGTGTGAATCATCCAATTTTTGGGCTCCTGAAGCCAACTCCAGTGTCTCTTTAAAGTAATATTTGGGCTCCTGCTGCTGCTGCTGCCAACTCCAGGGTGTGAATCATCCAATTTTTGGGCTCCTGAAGCCAACTCCAGTGTCTCTTTAAAGTAATATTTGGGCTCCTGCTGCTGCCAACTCCAGGGTGTGATTCATCCAATTTTTGGGCTCCTGAAGCCAACCCCAGGGTCTCTTTAAAGTAATGTTTGGGCTCCTGCTGCTGCTGCTTCCAAATCCAGGGTGTGATTCATCCAATTTTTGGGCTCCTGAAGCCAACCCCAGGGTCTCTTTAAAGTAATGTTTGGGCTCCTGCTGCTGCTGCTGCTGCCAACTCCAGGGTGTGATTCATCCAATTTTTGGGCTCCTGAAGCCAACCCCAGGGTCTCTTTAAAGTAATATTTGAGCTCCTGCTGCTGCTGCTGCCAACTCCAGGGTGTGATTCATCCAATTTTTGGGCTACTGAAGCCAACCCCAGTGTCTCTTTAAAGTAATTTTTGGGCTCCTGCTGCTGCTGCCAACTCCAGGGTGTGATTCATCCAATTTTTGGGCTCCTGAAGCCAACCCCAGGGTCTCTTTAAAGTAATATTTGGGCTCCTTCTGCTGCTGATGCTGCCAACTCCAGGGTGTGAATCATTCAATTTTTGGGCTCCTGAAGCCAACTCCAGTGTCTCTTTAAAGTAATGTTTGGGCTCCTGTTGCTGCTGCTGCCAACTCCTGCCAACTCCAGGGTGTGATTCATCCAATTTTTGGGCTCCTGAAGCCAACCCCAGGGTCTCTTTAAAGTAATGTTTGGGCTCCTGCTGCTGCTGCCAACTCCAGGATGTGATTAATCCAATTTTTGGGCTCCTGAAGCCAACTCCAGTGTCTCTTTAAAGTAATGTTTGGGCTCCTGCTGCTGCTGCTGCTGCTGCCAACTCCAGGGTGTGAATCATCCAATTTTTGGGCTCCTGAAGCCAACTCCAGTGTCTCTTTAAAGTAATGTTTTGGCTCCTGCTGCTGCTGCTGCCAGCTCCAGGGTGTGATTCATCCAATTTTTGGGCTCCTGAAGCCAACCCCAGGGTCTCTTTAAAGTAACATTTGGGCTCCTGCTGCTGCTGCCAACTCCAGGGTGTGATTCATCCAATTTTTTGGCTCCTGAAGCCAACCCCAGGGTCTCTTTAAAGTAATGTTTGGGCTCCTGCTGCTGCTGCCAACTCCAGGGTGTGATTCATCCAATTTTTGGGCTCCTGCTGCTGCCAACTCCAGTGTCTCTTTAAAGCAATGTTTGGGCTCCTGCCCCTCATAGTGATGCCACTTCAACTCTCTTGAATTCAATTGTGCCGCTCTGCGATTCTATTAGCGATGCCTCTGATCTGCATGTGATATTTCTTCAAAGTATTATTTAACTAACCCAGCACGCATCCTGTGCGTGTTACAGCAAGGCAGAATGGTTTACAACCCTATTGAGGCTCTAGGAGGCTCAGAAATAGCCGTTTTTAATAGCGATTCGTCACGAATTTATTCGGGTCGAAACGATTTTTGTCGGAAAATTCGGCGAATCAGTCGAATCGAATTTTTCAAAAGTTCGCTCATCTCTAATTATCAGATCTTCATCAATGGATAGTGGAGCTGAACCCAAAGCATAACAGACAGACAGTTGACTGGGGGTGTCAGATGCCACTTGTGATGCAGTGGACTGCTTTTGCAGCACTTGGAGACAAAGTTGCTTCATTGGCTGACACAATGACTGGTAAAGCTGTGAAACATATGGTTTAAAAGCAAAAATAACCATTTGTTTTTATATGAAAAAGACCCTGGTTTATACATACTTTTTTTTTTTCCAGAGACTGCCCTGCGTGGAAATGAATGGCGCATGGATCAGCCAAGCTTTCCTCCCAACAATGCCTGATGTATTCCAGTAGATTGATGACGGGGCCAGACCAACACTAAAGAAAGATGGATCGTGCAAAACAGATTTAAGGCGCTGCTCTCCAGTTACAGACATTCCTCTGCATCGGACCACAAGTAAGTATTGATAAAAAATCCTTTACGTTACTCTTACTTTTTATTAATATTCTTCGGATAAGACGGATCAGACATGATTCCAGATTAAAAATTCCAAGAATTTTTGAGGGCTAATTAGTCAGAGGCAATGATACCTTGTTGTTTCTGATTTAATTAAAAGGTCGAAACACACCCTCAAACAAAACTTCACTTTGGCAATACTTTTGCATTTTTTTATTCATAATTTTATGTAGATATTACTAACTAAGCTACTTTTTCTCCACATGACTCTCCACAGGGTGTGATTCATCCAATTTTTGGCCTCCTGAAGCCAACTCCAGTGTCTCTTTAAAGTAATGTTTGGGCTCCTGTTGCTGCTGCTGCTGCTGCCAACTCCTGCCAACTCCAGGGTGTGATTCATCCAATTTTTGGGCTCCTGAAGCCAACCCCAGTGTCTCTTTAAAGTAATATTTGGGCTCCTGCTGCTGCTGCTGCCAACTCCAGGGTGTGATTCATCCAATTTTTGGGCTCCTGAAGCCAACTCCAGTGTCTCTTTAAAGTAATATTTGGGCTCCTGCTGCTGCTGCTGCCAACTCCAGGGTGTGATTCATCCAATTTTTGGCCTCCTGAAGCCAACTCCAGTGTCTCTTTAAAGTAATGTTTGAGCTCCTGTTGCTGCTGCTGCTGCTGCTGCTGCCAACTCCTGCCAACTCCAGGGTGTGATTCATCCAATTTTTGGGCTCCTGAATCCAACCCCAGTGTCTCTTTAAAGTAATATTTGGGCTCCTGCTGCTGCTGCTGCCAACTCCAGGGTGTGATTCATCCAATTTTTGGGCTCCTGAAGCCAACTCCAGTGTCTCTTTAAAGTAATATTTGGGCTCCTGCTGCTGCTGCTGCCAACTCCAGGGTGTGAATCATCCAATTTTTGGCCTCCTGAAGCCAACTCCAGTGTCTCTTTAAAGTAATCTTTGGGCTCCTGTTGCTGCTGCTGCTGCTGCCAACTCCTGCCAACTCCAGGGTGTGATTCATCCAATTTTTGGGCTCCTGAAGCCAACCCCAGTGTCTCTTTAAAGTAATATTTGGGCTCCTGCTGCTGCTGCTGCCAACTCCAGGGTGTGATTCATCCAATTTTTGGGCTCCTGAAGCCAACTCCAGTGTCTCTTTAAAGTAATATTTGGGCTCCTGCTGCTGCTGCTGCCAACTCCAGGGTGTGATTCATCCAATTTTTAGGCTCCTGAAGCCAACTCCAGTGTCTCTTTAAAGTAATATTTGGGCTCCTGCTGCTGCTGCTGCCAACTCCAGGGTGTGAATCATCCAATTTTTGGGCTCCTGAAGCCAACTCCAGTGTCTCTTTAAAGTAATGTTTGGACTCCTGCTGCTCCTGCTGCTGCTGCTGCTGCTGCTGCCAACTCCAGGGTGTGAATCATCCAATTTTTGGGCTCCTGAAGCCAACCCCAGGGTCTCTTTAAAGTAATATTTGGGCTCCTGCTGCTGCTGCTGCCAACTCCAGGGTGTGAATCATCCAATTTTTGGCCTCCTTAAGCCAACTCCAGTGTCTCTTTAAAGTAATATTTGGGCTCCTGCTGCTGCTGCTGCCAACTCCAGGGTGTGATTAATCCAATTTTTGGGCTCCTGAAGCCAACCCCAGGGTCTCTTTAAAGTAATGTTTGGGCTGCTGCTGCTGCTGCCAACTCCAGGGTGTGATTCATCCAATTTTTGGGCTCCTGAAGCCAACTCCAGCGTCTCTTTAAAGTAATATTTGGGCTCCTGCTGCTGCCAACTCCAGGGTGTGATTCATCCAATTTTTGGGCTCCTGAAGCCAACCCCAGGGTCTCTTTAAAGTAATGTTTGGGCTCCTGCTGCTGCTGCTGCTGCTGCCAACTCCAGGGTGTGATTCATCCAATTTTTGGGCTCCTGAAGCCAACTCCAGTGTCTCTTTAAAGTAATATTTGGGCTCCTGCTGCTGCTGCTGCAAACTCCAGGGTGTGATTCATCCAATTTTTGGGCTCCTGAAGCCAACCCCAGGGTCTCTTTAAAGTAATGTTTGGGCTCCTGCTGCTGCTGCTGCCAACTCCAGGGTGTGATTCATCCAATTTTTGGGCTACTGAAGCCAACCCCAGTGTCTCTTTAAAGTAATATTTGGGCTCCTGCTGCTGCTGCTGCCAACTCCAGGGTGTGATTCATCCAATTTTTGGGCTCCTGAAGCCAACCCCAGGGTCTCTTTAAAGTAATGTTTGGGCTCCTGCTGCTGCTGCTGCTGCTGCTGCTGCTGCTGCTGCCAACTCCAGGGTGTGATTCATCCAATTTTTGGGCTCCTGAAGCCAACCCCAGGGTCTCTTTAAAGTAATATTTGGGCTCCTGCTGCTGCTGCTGCCAACTCCAGGGTGTGAATCATCCAATTTTTGGGCTCCTGAAGCCAACTCCAGTGTCTCTTTAAAGTAATATTTGGGCTCCTGCTGCTGCTGCTGCCAACTCCAGGGTGTGAATCATCCAATTTTTGGGCTCCTGAAGCCAACTCCAGTGTCTCTTTAAAGTAATATTTGGGCTCCTGCTGCTGCCAACTCCAGGGTGTGATTCATCCAATTTTTGGGCTCCTGAAGCCAACCCCAGGGTCTCTTTAAAGTAATGTTTGGGCTCCTGCTGCTGCTGCTGCCAAATCCAGGGTGTGATTCATCCAATTTTTGGGCTCCTGAAGCCAACCCCAGGGTCTCTTTAAAGTAATGTTTGGGCTCCTGCTGCTGCTGCTGCCAACTCCAGGGTGTGATTCATCCAATTTTTGGGCTCCTGAAGCCAACCCCAGGGTCTCTTTAAAGTAATATTTGAGCTCCTGCTGCTGCTGCTGCCAACTCCAGGGTGTGATTCATCCAATTTTTGGGCTACTGAAGCCAACCCCAGTGTCTCTTTAAAGTAATTTTTGGGCTCCTGCTGCTGCTGCCAACTCCAGGGTGTGATTCATCCAATTTTTGGGCTCCTGAAGCCAACCCCAGGGTCTCTTTAAAGTAATATTTGGGCTCCTTCTGCTGCTGATGCTGCCAACTCCAGGGTGTGAATCATTCAATTTTTGGGCTCCTGAAGCCAACTCCAGTGTCTCTTTAAAGTAATGTTTGGGCTCCTGTTGCTGCTGCTGCCAACTCCTGCCAACTCCAGGGTGTGATTCATCCAATTTTTGGGCTCCTGAAGCCAACCCCAGGGTCTCTTTAAAGTAATGTTTGGGCTCCTGCTGCTGCTGCCAACTCCAGGATGTGATTAATCCAATTTTTGGGCTCCTGAAGCCAACTCCAGTGTCTCTTTAAAGTAATGTTTGGGCTCCTGCTGCTGCTGCTGCCAACTCCAGGGTGTGAATCATCCAATTTTTGGGCTCCTGAAGCCAACTCCAGTGTCTCTTTAAAGTAATGTTTTGGCTCCTGCTGCTGCTGCTGCCAACTCCAGGGTGTGATTCATCCAATTTTTGGGCTCCTGAAGCCAACCCCAGGGTCTCTTTAAAGTAATATTTGGGCTGCTGCTGCTGCTGCTGCTGCCAACTCCAGGGTGTGAATCATCCAATTTTTGGGCTCCTGCTTGCAACTCCAGGGTGTGATTCATCCAATTTTTGGGCTCCTGCTGCTGCCAACTCCAGTGTCTCTTTAAAGCAATGTTTGGGCTCCTGCCCCTCATAGTGATGCCACTTCAACTCTCTGCAATTGTGCCGCTCTGCGATTCTATTAGCGATGCCTCTGATCTGCATGTGATATTTATTAAAAGTATTATTTAACTAACCCAGCATGCATCCTGTGCGTGTTACAGCAAGGCAGAATGGTTTACACCCCTATTGAGGCTCTAGGAGGCTCAGAAATAGCCGTTTTTAATAGCGATTCGTCGCGAATAAATTCGGGTCGAACCGATTTTTGTCGGAAAATTCGGCGAAAGTTCGCTCATCTCTACTGCAGACATGTAGAAAACAAGCTCCTCCCGGTCCTACATATACCAGAGGACCTCCCACAAATCCCCAGCATTGAAAAGCAGTGAGAAGAGAAGCCGGAAGAAACAAACCACCCAGAAAAAAATGGCAATAATACCAAGTGATAACAATCACCATACAGGGGATCCGGAACAAGTGAAACCAGGGTGGGGTGGAGCAGGACGTGCAGTATGCATATAATACCAACTCTACAGGTGAGTACTTCCAGATATAATAATAACGTGTGGGACATCCAATAGCAGTGTCCATAAATAGGGTGGGATCCCTGTAAGAAAAGGCACAGCCAACTGTAAAGCGCTATCACCCTCAACCACGCTACCAGAGCAAAGAGAGCAAGGCTCTAACCTCAACCTTTGAACCTTGTAAAGGGAGAACTGAACCCAAGCAGCGGACTAGCCAACTTGCTCACCAGACTTAGTGCTAGGAGTCATAAGACCAATCACAAGTAGTGAGAGAAAGAAAATGGTAGAGAAGAAGAATCTTCCCATAACAAAATAGGCCAGAAGAAAAGGCCTAACCATGCTACTGCAAGGAGTGCAGCCATGGCAACATCAAACGTTCCTCGACAGGGAATATGAAACCTGGTCTCAGTCAGGACCAGCAGGAAAACTAATAACAACACTCAACAGATGCCGAAGGTATACTTCTTGGCACAACAGGTCAACTATCCGAGTAAGACCAATCCAATGGCACCTCACCCGTGGAGGTAAATATAGCCAGTACTTCATAAGAGGACACCAAACCCCTAAAAGGCAAAATCCCTCCAGGGACAAGATCATTCAAGAAGATCTCCAACCCTGTAGAGAGATGCAAGTCCCCTTTGTCTCAAGTAAGCAGGACAATAGCCCAGAGACCGGAGAATCTGGAATAATGAGAATAAGGACCCTCGCCTGGAACCAGACTAGCATAAGGCGGCACCCTCACCTCATGGTACAGATATAAGTAACAATGTATATATATATGGAATGAATAGAACCGCCACAGAACCATACAATATGGCACACTTCTGACTGGGGCAACTACCCCGGAGGAGTGATATGAAGAAAGGAACGGTTCAGACAAGAACCTGAATAAGAATCAAGGGAACCCTAAGCAGGGCATCGGGATAAAAATCCCCCCAAAAGGAACCCAGGAAGTCCCCAAGGAATGCACTGAGCAGACCCTGAAGAATACTCAACACAAGAGATGGATCAGGCAGTTGCAATAGGTGAACAGGGCAAGCCCTGAACCTTTAACAGAACTAGGTTGGGAGCCATTACCAACACTGCTGATAGGACCCTAATCCTTGGTAACAGAAATCGTCCAACAAGGGAAGGAGCTTAGACCCAGTAAGACAGTAGGGTACAACATACCCTAACATAGCATGGCAGATGGAAGGAAACGAAGAGGAGGAACTAGGTCCTAACTTCTTCAGAAGAACCAGACACCCCGAGATATGTCATCTCCAACAGGGTAAGCGCAACCTGCCAAACGCCAAGGTAGAGCCTAAGATAAGGATCCTGACTGTGTAAACTAGACCTGGTGAGGGAACATACAGGCCCACTGATCTCAGCAGACGCATCCGCGGACCACGCCCCACTGGGCCACCCAGGCCCCTAGCATAACGGTGCAACTTGCCATCAGAGACTTGCGCAAACCCCCCGCCCAGTAGGGCAAGGGGATAAGACATTTCAAGAATAATACCTAGCCAGAACCACTGACCCCAACTTAGGGCAGACCAATCTGGGCCAGTAATAGGGGTAGAACCCCGCGACAGGGACGAAGTCCAACAGGGCCCTGCCAGTATGAACTCCATGGGACAGAAGAGAACCTCCCGCAGGAGGGATACTACAAGAAGGACAAGGAATATTAATTCCCCCAAAGAAGGAATCAGGGCTCCCTTGGAATAGAGCCAGGCCCAAGAGTTCCACAGGGAACAAAGAACATGCCACTGTCCTACAACGAACCAAAAGTCCCCAATTGGACAGGTACCGAAAGGGAGTAGTCCCACAAACTAGTACCCACCGAATGCTCATTGTGACAACAAAAACCACGTAGGTAACCAGATCCTTCAAGGTCCCTACCTAGGAACCACCTGGGGTTCCAGAAGAATAAGCCCCCTTTGTCATCCTGCCAGAATTGGTACCATGGTAACCATCAACAGGGAAAAACAGAAAGGTAAGGAATGATCCCCGACGGTTCCCTCGAGTAACCCAGCGGGAGAAGAACCTCTTCCACTAGAAGGAAGTAGAAGGAAGGTAAACAGACCCAGACCCAGGATGCGGAACCCTTATCCAGGACTAATAGCTAAAGTGTCTCAGGGCCCCAAGGGCACAGAGAACAAGGGAAGTCAACAGACCAGCCACCCACAGTCACACCAGGTGCAATCCTGCCTGGAAATAATAACTAGAAAGGACAGAGGCCCGGAGGCCTCATTCCAGTAAAATCCCTTATAGCCAAGAGAAAAAGGCACTAGCTGAAGCCTAATCCAGGAACAACCTGGAACTAGAGGATGGAACAGAGTAAGGCTAGAGTCAACCGAGGTCCATCCAAAAGACTCCCTCTTGTGAGTAAACAGGAGGACCTGATAGATCCCCTGGTATCTGCCCCCTGGTGTCGTGCGAGACACTACACCCATCCAGAGCCTAGCGAGCACATGAATGCAACAGGGGACCTAGTCTAAATCCACAACAGTGAAAGACCACCAAAAACCCTGCAGTAGAGGGCTTAGTATCCAGAAGACACATGGAATCAGAATAAACATCTGAACACGTCACTGGCAGCCAGAGGACCACTGGAATATAGGGCACCGACGGCCCTGTCAGAGGGCCCAAGCCTGAATACATCTGGATACAGATGCTACACCCCCCGAGGGGTTGGCAAGATAGACTCCCTCATAAAGGTAGCACTCACCACACAGGTCCCAGTGAGATCTGAACTCACGACCCCTGGTACACAAGACCAGTGCTCTAACCACTGAGCTATGGAGCCAGACCCTTAATGTAAAAGGGATGAGCAAACAGGTGCAGGGGCCCCAGTCTCTATATGATAAAGGCGTTCTGGCAAAGGAAGCCCTACCTAACAGGCCCAGGTAAGCCTGCACCCATACCTGAAGAAAGCAGGGGACCATAGTCCTCCTGACCGACTCAGGAAAGGACCACCCAGCGAACACTATCCCATATCTGGAGGAACTTCCTCCTAAAGCTACTAGAACGAGGCAGACTGCCTCCTGATAGGAGTAGGGTGCTGTGGCCGTCCCCTCACCCAGGTGGGTGAGGGCGCCCCCTAATGCATGAGGGATCTTGGTGAATGATACGGGCTTAGCCCGGCCAGAAGACCCCGGGCGATGAATGTCACTTCCGGAACAGGATACCGAACCAGACCCCGCAAGGGGCATCCCTGGTTCCTGATTAACGCTATGATATGGAGGAGGAGGGGTATCCCTGCTCCGAGGGGGCCGGGACGGCCGCCTCTGGTTGGATGAACTGTCCTGATTTCCAAATAGATCCAGACAGGCCCCAAACAGGCGATGCCATCTAAAGGGGAGCCCCATCAGAGCCTTTTTTGCGTCATCCTCCGCCCCCCACTGTCACCGCCAGAGCAGGCGATGTATAGCTACCATTTGGGCAGAGTTCCTCGCACACATTTTAATGGTGTCATCCAGGGCTAAAGGGATAAATTTGACGAAAATATCACAGCTAGAGAGTGTGTTAAACACATCCCAAGGTAAATCTTCAGGTTGGTGCTCCAGCCTCTTTCTTATGAGGGTCCTAGCGGCCACTGCAGTGATGGCAGCGGCACAGACAGGGCGTAGTGCCATTCCTGCACAGGCAAAGGCGTGGGAAGCCAGCCTATCAATGCGCCGGTCCTCGGCGTCCCGCAAGGAGCTGTGAGGAAGGGGGGGTTAGGAACCCCAATAATCGGTGCGTCTACCGCTGGAGAAGAAGACCAAATGTCAACCATCTCGGGGGGGAAAGGGTATTTCCAACCCCAATCCTCTGGGGCCCCTTGAAGTGCAGTGGAAAATTCCCATTCCTTAAGTGCAAGAGCATGGAAGTGAGCCTGCTCGAGGAATTCTAAGCGTGCGGGCGCAGTATGGAAGCGCCCCCCTCTCGGCCTAGAGACCACACCAGGAGGCGAAATGGACAGGGCCTTAAAAATCCTGAGTAAGATACCACCAATATCAAGCTGGTCGTCTGGGAGAGGTGTCTATTTGTAACTCCCCACTTGTACAAGACTCAACAGGAGTGAGATTTAGGTTAGAGGAAAGGGGAGAGAATGAGCGAGGTGCAGCCACAGGTGTCGCTCGCAGATCCAGCGCCGTGCCCCGTCAGCCTCAGCATGAGGGAGACCACACGCTACACACAGCCGGTTCTGTCCCAGAGGGACCCCGGTAACACAATCCTGAGATGCCTCCATATGGTGATTGTTTAACACAAGATGCCAATAGGGATTTATGCCTTAAGCAACCCTGGATGCCCCGACTACCCGCTGATTAATGTGGGAGATTTTAGGAAGGCCCGCTAATATCCTTGTACGTATATGTATAATAAATGTACGTATATGAGGCTGGGAGAAGCCACCCGGGAACTCAGCGTCTGAAAGACATAATGGGAAATAGATGTCAGGGCCATGTGCAGCTGGACAGACAACAAACAGGGGGAATCGCCCGCGAGGGCACTTACAGAACAAGCGGAGAAGGAGTAGACCGCCACCACGCGCGCGCGAAGCTCGACAAAATGGCGCCCAGCGAACCTCGAAGGGCGGGCTCTATACTCTGCCATGACGTGGAGCGCGCAGAACTAATGGCCCCGCCCACTCAAAAAAGGTGCGAAGCTCTGACGCAATAATGAAGGCAATGATACAACCACAAGCCTAAAATTCATTGAACGGTAACATTAATAAAGACTGGCACCGCAATATTATGCAGCAAACCATGTATTAACAAACGGCGTAAGCCGAAAAAGGGAGCAAGCAGCGCGGCTCTGACATCTCTAAACTAATAAGGCAGAAAAAGGTCATGAGCGTGACACGCCGGTACACTGGGACCGCCACACACATACCCCCCCCCCTTTCTTTTCCCCCTAATAGTTGGGGAAAAGAGGGAGAATGGCGACCCCTTACATAGGGCCCAGCACTACGCGGGGTACGGGGAATATTTGCGGGAGGGGCATCCACTATAGGCTCACCATCGGCCTAAACCACCTACCCTATGGTGGGGGATTGCGGTGGAGCATGGTGCTGCCTACCTTCAACCGACCAACGCAGCCCAGGCTGAGGAGGCATATTCAGATCATAAGAAGGACGGGTGGAAATAGTCCCGCAGGGCCTCGGGCTGTAAAGCCCCGCTCGCCTGCGAGAGCGTGATACTTCATGTCTTCGCAGTTCCAGCACTGCAGAGAAATCTGGGGATTTGTGGGAGGTCCTCCGGTATATGTAGGGCCAGGAGGAGCTTGTTTTCTACATGTCTGCAGTGCACGGCGCCCGAGGCGGAGGATTACCCACACGTTATTATTATATCTGGAGCAGGACGTGCTGTATGTTTAGAATATAACATTCTATTTTGATTCTGCATCAAAGCTAGTGTTTATGTGAAGATGAGGCAATTTTGGTAGATAAATTAGACATTAAAGTGGACCAACACCCAGGATTTTCACTATCCTGGGTGTTGGTCCACTTCTGCGGGGCACCCCGATCGGGGGTGCGCGAGAGGCGGCAGCGGCCCGCGCATGTGCCGTTGGAACGAGGAGAAGGTAGGATTTGTGGGCGCCCTGGGGGGTTTCACCCCGCGGGGCATGCCGATTTCGGATGCCCTGCGGGGAGGGAGCTGATCAGCAGTGGCTGTTGGTCAACTTTAACATAATAAGTTATAATGTTTCATTTTTGTTATTTCCTAACTAATAAATAAAGATATTTACCACAGTGTTTGAGAACAAGAGTAATTAGGCAATTATTGTTTGCATTGTTTTTTTGTTTTAACCGTAAATAATTATCAAATAATTTTACTGTTTTTCTTTTTTGTTTTAACCGTAAATAATTAGTGAATCATTTATTTGCAGACAACAACGCCATTCCAAAGTCCATAAAGTAATCGATAATCTCCCATAGAAAGGCCCTTCGCGCTTTGTGTTGCATGAAACGATCTGCTGCATTCCCACCAACTGGTGACCTTTCTTAATCTAGGTACAGTAAATCCTTTTTATTAGCAATGTTTAGATTAGAAAAATGTATTACTTAACAAAATTGGTGTCTATTACTTTAGGCTGACATGAAGTTTTACCTTCATCTCCTCGCTTTAATATCTGCGATAGCCTTTAATTTATTTTCAATGACTAAGTCAGATACAACTCCTACATGTTCTGTGATACAAGGACTCCCAGGACTTAATGGACGGGATGGCAGGGATGGTTTAAAAGGAGAGCAAGGTAAGAAAACTGTACAATCTTTGAAATTATTTCAAACAGGCAGCTGGATCTTGTGCCTGTAAAGGTCAATTTTTTACCTCTAAAATTGTTTATTAATTATTCAAATCAATAGGGTACAGTGGTTGAGACTTGTAGGGTATTTGCTATCACAATGAATTGCCACACTGGTACATTTTATGTCCCTTAAAGTGGAACTTCAGTCAAAAATTGCCCCCCCCCCAGCCCTGCCACCCTACTGAGAAAGAAAAAGACCCCTTACCTTATCTAGTGACCCACGCCGCTCTTTCGTATTAATTAGCCTAGTTTTTCTAGATACGTTAACTAGAAAAAGAAGCCTTTGAAAAGCATTAATTTCAAAATCACATTCTGTGCCATGGGTTAGAATGTGTTATATCTCCTTAATAGTAAACTCCAGGTTTTTGTAAACTGAGGTTTTTGGTCTCCTGCTATATTGATTTCCTCTTCCAGAATGTAAACCAAACATGTGTATCAAGATAGTTTTGACATACCTGTGATTAAGTTATCAGTATGCTATTTCCAAGTTTCTTATATTCCTCTGGCTCTGTGCTGCTAAAGTGGGACCCCGCAGGACATCCTATAGCTGGACGCCCCGCTGTGTGAAACTACCGGGGTTGGCGGTAAACTTACCGTTACCGGTGGCGGCTGCGACACTGTGATTGCTGGCCAACGCATCCCCGTTATCTGTGTAGCTGTGCGTGCTCAGCCCAGCCATTCAGTTTTTTATGTGGTCCTGGAGAAATGACATTGAAAGGGGGGGGGGGGGGGGGTTTGGAGCCCTGGTATGGTTTTCTAGCCAGCACTGCAGGAAATAGAGGAGAGGCATATAGGACAGGCAACAGGTGAGCTGCTAACTGCCTTATTATTGCCATTGAGTTTACAGCCCATTAAATTATGAGGTTAATTTGTTTATTATAGTCATTCAGAGGGGCATTAAATATATTAAAATAAAACATCTTTACAGGGAACAAAAGGAAAACCATAGGCATAAGTCCAGTTAGAAATGATGCCACTTGACTATCTGCTGTGGAGCGATCTATAAAATTGTTGTATTTTCGTAGTCTGTGGTCAGTGGTGCCTTCTCTCTGCTGTCATTCTACCGCCTCCTCCCTACTCTATTTTTATTTATTTTAAACAATATTGTTTCACAAAACTCAAATCAAATGTACAGCAGATTACAGGCTTCAGCAATGCAGCTGCGTATAGAAAACAAAAAACTTTTGAAATTTCACATTTTGAATTCCATACCCTGTATATGAGGGCTAAGTTATAGTTTTATCTGTAAGCCTCACCAGTTAGCAGGTCCAGGTTAGTCGCTAACGCCCAATCTCCAAGGCTATCTTCACCTCTAGACAAGCCCCCGTTTGCTGGGATGTAAGCAGGCCTCACCGGACACGGTTGGTGCCAGGTTTTGCAGTGCGAAACAATACCAACTGAGACCTAGACCGGCAGGTGGGTGACCACAACTGGGGTTCACAGGATGTCAGGTGAAGCAAGTCAGTCCAACAGGCATCAATGCAGAGGAATATCCGGAGTTGGGGTCAGAGGACAGGTCGAAGGTTAAAAACCATAGCTGGAGCAAGTTACCAGAGAGAGCAGGCAGAGGCAGGGTTAAGGATTCCGAGGTCAGCAACGGGGTCTACACAAACCCAAAGTGCTAGCTATCATGGGCGCTGATGACAGGAGCTGGGGCATCTTTATTAGAGGAGGAAAACAGGGATTGGCTGGACTGGGGATGGCTGATTGGCCCAGCAATAATCCTAGGGCTTAAAGCCGAATCCTAATTGCCAGCGAGAGGCCCCAGTAACATTCTTAGAGCTGATTGGCCCGTTCGAATAAGCCTTTGGCCGCCTGCGGCAGGCATAAAGGTCAGGTGCTGAGATGCTGGGGATGTGGCCGGAGGAGCAGAGTTGTGGCGCCCCCAGAACCGACGTCTCCCGAGCTGTCATCCGGGGCTGACACGCCAGCTGTGGAGTGGAACGCCTTGACATTATTGTTTGTCAAGTACAATTTGTTTGCATTGCTCTTGATTGTTATATATCAGTGTTTTAGAATATAGTTATATAATTTTGCTCAGTGTCAGTATTAGCTTTGTCTTTGTAAAGGAAATATATCAACTTTAATGTGTATTATTTGATTGGTAATAATCACTTAAATAGTTTTATCTTGCTCTTTTAAAAAAAAATCACTTTAATACATTCACAGGTCCACAAGGCCTGCTAGGTGCAAGAGGAAGCATTGGACCACCTGGAAAAATGGGGCCTGCAGGAAATCCTGCAATGCCAGGTATGATGGCAATCTAGAATAAATAGAAAAGAGAGACAACTGTTAATTCTAGTTGTGTGTAGTGGTGTATGTTTCTATTGCTTTAATATTTTCTTTTTTTATACGCTTACAAAGCATGTCAGAAAATCTAACTTACCCTACCTTACTATGTAAGGCACATATTTAATAAAGAGTTGGAATTAAAGTAGCTCCCTTTTCAGGTCAGAAGGGAGAAAAAGGAGCAAATGGAAACACTGGACCCCCAGGTATGCTGTTTACAGTACAATTGTGTGTCAAAGGGGACCTGTTGGGTAGTCCAGACAGAGTTCAGCCAAAATACACACGCATACACAGGCTCACACCCAGACAAACGGAACACTAAAACATAGTGCATGCGTAGGCTGAGGTGTCATCCCCCAGCAGATGTGGATGACCAGCGTGGACATGCACAGCCAAGGCAGAGTGGCCGGCAAGAGGCACACACCAATGCATTCATTCCAAATATCAGATACCTGTATTATATACATTTCTGAATGGCTGGTGCAGGCATGAGAGCTAGAGGCTAGAGGTGAGCAGAAATGTGTCTGGGGGCGATACACACAGTGGGAGTCCTAAATCAGATTTCCCCCAGCAGGAGAAACAAAACAAAAAATCTTTGGGTTTTGTTCCAATTTAAGAGTATCAAAACCCAGGTACGGCTACGCTAGAGCAGGAGCTGTACCAACAGCAGGTGTCTGATGGGTCTGGAATATTATTTTAACAGTAAAACATCAACCCTACTTGCTTTAAAAGTGCTACAAGACCTGTGACCTACTTATTTTGGTAAAATCTAGCATTTATCCTCTTTTTGCGGGTAGGGGTACTTAGAACCACTGCTCTATAGGAGTGAAAAACCTGGCTTTAAAGCGGAGTAAAAGCCGGGAATTTGACTTTCCCTATTTTTTTTTTGTTCCCCCCGAGGCATCCTGAATCTTAATTTAGGCCCCACTATGTGAAACCCATGAGAAAGCCTGTAATTATCTATCCCCGGTCCAGCAGTGAATGTGCCTGCTCTCATCCATTGGGAGACGTCAATGTGATTCAGCAAAGGGCTCTCAATGACTTGAATGGGGAGCGCATACTGCCTTATCCACGGCATTCCCGACTGTGTGCATGCTCCCATCCTAGCTTATCTGAATGAAGTCAATGAGAGACGTTTGCCAAATGAAATAGTCAGGGCAGACGGCTCTCATTGGATGAGAGCACGTGCATGTGCCGTTGGATCGGGGAAAGGTGATTACCGGTGCCCTGGTGGGGGTTCACACATCAGGGCATCCAGAATGTGGATGCCTTGGGAGAAAGCCAGCTAAATCAAGAGATTCCAGGGTGGCTGCAGGTGGGTTTTGTTTCGCTTTAAGTAAAACAGTCAGGGCAAAACCAGGGGGTAGAACATTTCGTAATGAAATGTGACAGGACCCTTTATAGATCTCTCTGTAGCCGAACTTGCACATTACAGGGGACAAGTTTTAAAGAGAGAAGGGAATAAAACATTGGCTTACTTTGAAATGTGCTTGATGTATTGTACCTGGAGCTAGAAGGGTTAATGTTCATCATGTCAGATTCACAAGCCCCTGCTGCTGATACACGGATGAATGGTTCAGTGACCTTCACCTTCCTGCACAGTCGCTTCTGCCAAGGAGGCCCCAGGGCTCCAGATAGAGTATTTTTTTCCTTTAAAATAATAAAATAATAATAACTATTTATAGTCCTTTAAAATAGTAACTGATGGTGTTTGTCTGGCACCTGCCTACTTACTGCGTTGAGTCCCTTGTGCCACCCTCGTGTGGAAGCGTGCTGCCCAGGAACTCCTGCTTTGCCATTCTGGGTGGCGGGGTGTAGTCGCCCAGTTGATCCAGCAGAAAACAATTCCCTGCATTGAGCTGCCAGCGGCTGTGCTCGGTGGCTAATGTGCAGTGAGCTGCCAGCAATTGACCGCTCTGCACCCACCCATCACTGTAGCCCCAGATATGTTTGCTTTGCTGCTCTAGACTCTCCCTCCTGCCCTGTCGTGGCTTTGGCTGCAGGCTTGCAAAAACAATAAAAGGCTTGCCCAGGCACTGCCACTGATAGCTTTGTGCTGCCCCCACTGCCTGTCAGACCAAAGACTGATAGGCCTCCTGCAGGGCAAGTGGTGGAGGCCACGGGGTGCGCGCCCCTTGCTCCCCTTCACAATCTGGCCCTGGCTTCCGCCCACATCTTCTCCCCACTCAGGAGGATGTACTATGTGCTTCTGTATTTATCAGTGAGCCCTGGAGGATATCAAGGGGCCCCAAACACCACGTGCTCTGCTGCTGGCCTATGCCCCGCACTTCACTGATGACCGGATATGTCACTGTCTAACATGTGGCACACACATTGGCAGCCAGGGGCGTACATAGGTTTCACAGGACCCCATAGCCAAAGTCACAATGGGCCCCCTCATTAGGGGATACCGGGAGACTGAACTTCCACTTTAAATATATTGTGTATATTTGATCTGTGATTTGCATGAATTTTGGTAATTAATGAATATATATGATATTTGGACATTTTCTGTTGTGCTTCTCATATTGCTTAATTGTCTAGAATTGTGTAAAGTACAGTGATTTGGATCAGACGGGCACACCTATTTACATAATTATAATGTGCCAGCCCACTGAACAACAGCATGGGAGCACATTTCAGGTGAATCATTAGTAGTGATGGGCGAACTTGAACCGCAACTTTCGGGTTTGTACCGAACTTTGTGAGTTCAGGTGCCCAAACCCAAACTCGGACTTCAGCCAGAAATCCGTATTCGAGTTTGGCATCTGGTCCGAACATGGTTGATGGGCTGTTGAGCAGGAAACTCTGCTGTAACTTACCTCAGCCCCGCGGTCCCCTTCCTGTCAGCGCCTGCTTCCTTTAAATCAGCCAGATCCCGGGCTACAGAAACATGGCTGCCGGCTCCCATGACTGAGGACACTCCTAGTGCCAGCACTGGCACCATCACTGACAAGAAGAGGGTCCCGGGGCCGATGTAAGTTACAGCAGCACTTCCTGCTGCACACTCTGCGCCCCCCACCACAGCCACCCTCCAAAGTTTGGGTCCCCAAACCCGAACTCGATCATTTTTTCAAAGTTCGGCTGAATATGCCGGACTCGAACTCTGGGGGGTTCACTCATCCCTATTCATTAGAAAAGTATCACAGCTCTTACACTAACTTGACTTACTTTACTGGTTTTCTTTTGTATACACAGATTTAACCCACAGATACTTTTCATTGTAGGGTTGGAATTAAAGTAGCTCCTTTATTTCAGGTCAAAAGGGGGAAAAAGGAGCAAGTGGAAACACTGGACTTCCAGGTGTTCTTCTTCACTGCACCGTATTTGGGCCTTGGGGTCTTTGCTACACTGTCAATGTCTAGAGACCTATGTGAATAGAGGGTTAGTGATGACAAAAGGGTGCTTCAGGGGAAGAAACTGCCAGGAAGTCACTGGAATCTCTCTTGCAGCTGTGTCCATTCTTGAGTTTTTTTTTAAAGTGGACCAACACCCAGGGGGGATCGGCCCGGGAATCTATAAGATTCCCAGGCCGATCAGATCCCTCCCCGAAACCCCTCAGGAAGCCCACAATCCTACCTTCTCCCCGTTCCAGCGGCGCATGTGCGTCCGCCGCCGTCGCCTCCCGCACATCCCTCTAGCAGGGCTGCCTCTCGCTTGTCCGTCCGCACTGATTGGATGCAGCGGTCACGTGGGAGCGGGGTGAGGTGAGTTTTCAGGGCTTTCTGGGGGGTTTCATACAGCGGGGCACCCCCGATCGGGGTGCCCCACCGAAGTGGACCAAAACCCAGAATAGTCAAAATCCTGGGTGTTGGTCCACTTTAAATAGGATAGATGCATTGGACGTTGCGAGATTAAACAGCTAATGGCTCAGCACATATTTCCCCATTAAATACTTTTAGGCTAAAATGAGGAGAAGGGTAAATAAAATCAAGTTTATAAAACCAGAACCAACTGAGGCTCTGAATGCCAAGAGTCAATAAAAAGAAAGATAGCACAGTGCATAAAACATCTTTTCAAGTAAAGATCTAAAAACTGGGTAGAATAACTTCCACTTACTAGGTCAATAGAATACTCTCACACCACTATGTTCACATATGTGTGATCCCTTCACCTCATAGTAAACTGCTTACCGGAGGGTCATCTCTATATTCAAAAGAAACAAAGGAGGGGTGGCAGCCGCTCAGACCATTTTTTAACTAACCTGGGAAGTGCACGTTAGCAGGGCAATTAGGATACAAAAGTCTTAAAGGAGCCACAACACTCAACCCTGTTAGCTTGCAGACCAACCTTAAATCTGTCTCTAAATCTGGTTAAAAACAGAGGCTTGGTCACACACATCTGCAGAAGTATGCTTAAGCTGCACCACCAGCGCCAAGGTGCCTCTGTGAGGTGCAGTCCTAACTCTAATCTCTGAGAGCCCCATTTGGGACATACAGTACAATGCAATAGATCATAGGTCATCTCTATATGGTGCTTCTGCCTCAATATCATCCAGTAGTTGCAGTATAAATCCAACCAGCAAAGAACACAATTCCACCATTTGCTCCATACATTATATCTGTGGAAAAAAAACTGATATAACATAATTTAGTTAAAACATAAATACATTTTTATTTTTATTCTATTAAAATAAATTTGGTTAGCTTTTTACTGTGCAGAAATGCACATATAGCAAAAAGCCCTCAATGGCATTGTTTATCTTCTCCCATACCACTGCGCCTGCTAGAAACAGGGGGAAATTATGTCTCACCACCAGTGGGCAGAGGGTCCTAGATTGTGCTCTTCTAATGGTCCACCGCTTCCCAACCACCTTGCATGTCTGTAGATGTCTGAAATCCATGCCAAGGTCAAAGAGGTACTGCTTCACTGTCGGGAATCATACAAAAGAGGAGCTGACCGATGCCGGCAGCCGAATCCTGATTATCAGGTAAGGGATCAGGAATGGCTGTCGATGGAGAATCTTTGACTCTAGTGTCCATCCAAGAAGTTTACCCCACTGAAATAGACCTTTCTCCAGCCTCATACCGCATTACACAGGCCAAAGTCCAGCCGGCACAGAGGAGTAAGAGATGGAGAGGATACTCCAGAGTGAAGGGTGTGGGAATTTGGTAACTTGTAAAAATTGAAGGGTTATGGTCCTGATGAGAGTTCCTGGAAACCATTGGTGGTGGGAACCATCCTGAAATCTTGCACAAGGTGCCAGTAAAACTAAGGCCTGCCATGATTTTCTTTTTTACCTCCTACAAGATCTTTGTTTTTTCAAATTAATTGTACAGGTTCTAGGTGACATTAAAGTTGGTAACAGTGTTGCAATTATTCTACTTCTACTATTCTTACATGACAAAGAACTGAACTTTAGTGCTGTTTGAGAGCAAACAGCACTAACATCGATAACAGGTCTCGGAAGCAGACTTGGTCAGGCATGGCAGGATCAGCAACTTATCAATGTTGGCAACAGGGCTTGGCTGCAGATGTGGTCATATATGCCAGGGTCAGCAATAGGGCTTTGACAGATGAGGGGGTCAGAAAAGGCAGGGTCGGCACCAACGCTTGGCAATACGAATAGCAGTGATTCCTGAAGGGGAAGTTTAAATTACCCATCAGATGTTATGCCGGATGCTGAGCAGCACAGGATGCCACCCGCTGCCGGATTCAGGGAGGATTGCGGGAGTGACTACCAGGTAAGTTGCTCCAGCACAGTTTTGAAAACAACATAAGAATCAACCCTTTTCTCACAGATACTTGGAACAGTTCACATAGAGATAGACAGAAGTTGCAGCATAGCTGTATAACAGGAGAATGGAGACTGGCGCAACAGTTCTCTGCTGAAAGATCAGACTAGTCGAAATTATCAGTGGTAAGATACTTATACTACAATTCTATAGTCTTCCTTTACAGTTTCTTTAATACCTATTTTATATCCACACAGTAGTATCATCTGGATTTAAGGTTAACAATTCTATTTTTATTGCAGCAGAATTGGCATATGTGCTACAGAAGTTATCAGTTCTTGAAAATAAGGTGCATACATTACAGTCCAGTATGGCAATGCAGAAAAAAGGTAAATATTAAATTAAATATGTTTGCAATATTCATTTTATTATTGTAGTGTATTCATATTTCTTAATAAATGCCCCTATATGTGGCCTTTTTATGATACTGATTATCTTCTGTCCATTTTAGACAAAATATATTCAAATGTATATTAAAAAACCTCAAAACACTTTTAGTTTTCTATTTTCTAGAGATTACCAGTCTAGCAGAAACTAGAAACTAAAATAGATACTATTTCCTTATCACCTTTTTGATGTGATTAATACCTAAGGTTAGGGAGTTAGGTAGCAAGTGTATACTTTTAATAGCCTAAATAGCGTAAGGCCCTTATTTATGAAGGAATAGCGACAGGTAGCGACTGGTGAGTGACTGGTAATGACGGGCACCACCACGAGAACGCCGGCTCCCCACCACAATCACACATTTATCAAGCCGATCCTGCTTAGCGACTGAGATAGCGCCATATAGCGACTCATTCATCATTATTCCAGCCTCAGCCCACAGCGCCAGCGTCCGACCTTGAACAGCGACAGGTATGACCTCTCGCTACCTGGCGCTCTCCAATGCATGTCAATGGAACAATCTTTAAATATTAATAATTAATTGTTATTAATGTTTTTTTTTTTTTTTTTATGTGAAAAATTCTGTGACCACTTCTGCCATGTTAGATAATTTTTTTTTAAGTTAAAAAAAAAAAAAAAATTTGTGCAGAATAGATATTACAGGTCTGATATTATTGTATTCATATTACTAAATTATAAAAAAAATTTTTTTTTTTGGTTTCCAAAAATATGGTGGTTTGGGGGTTAAAAAACTACTTTTAACACATCGCCGCCAGCGCTCTGGGGTTTAAACATGCATTTCACAGCGCTTGAATTTTTTGAGCCTGATTTTTTGATGAATATGGTGGGAGCCGGTCGCTTTGACCAGTCGCTATCATGCGCACCCATACATCGCGGAACCTGTCAAATAGCGACTCGTCACCTTGTATTCAACATTACTGCACACCGACTGAGTCGCTATCAACAACCGAACAACGGCCAAGCACAGCGACTACTAGCGGGCGCTGTGAAAATACTGCTGCAGTCGCTCAACTGTCGCTACCTGGCGCTATTAATGAATCGGCCTCCCCGATCCCACCTTAGTGGACTTTTGTGATTGCTTCCACTGAGTTACAAAGAATATCCAATGATAAAGAAATTGCAGCTTTCCAGTAGTGAAGGAACTAATAAAATGGTGTATCATGTTAGCTACTGATATAATATGCCTTTTATTGGCTAACTCAATAGACTGAAAATGCAACTTAGACTGAAGGCTTTATATTTAGGTAGAACGGGGGTGCAGAAGGTGAGCATAAGAGCCAACGCAATCTACAGTGTAACATGGTGGTAGGTACCAAGATGCCTGTTCCTGCAAACAGGTTCTGAATAGAATAATGGAGCCAAACTACTATAAATACACTAAAAATGCCTCACTTAAATATTTCATTAAATTTTTTTCCTTATAAATGCTCAAAAACATTCAAAGCAGACTTGGAGTAACAGTGGTCCCAGTAAGTGTTATCAATACAGTAGCATGGAATCAATATGAAATGTGCATTAGTCCATTCTATATTACGATTTTAAAATGACTCCATGCATGTTTTTTTTCTTATATGGTGTCTTATTTTAAGTATACCCTGTAATATAATATATGTAATATACTGTAAACCTGTAACAAATGCTTATTTTTTTTATCCTCATTTTTCAAGGGGGTTTTGATGCTTTTCAGAGAATAATGAACACTCTCGTCTCCTAACTATCTTTTTGTTTATGCACCATTTTTCATGCAAAGCTTATTTCTTTAGCTGTTCTAATCTTGTGGCCTGAATCTCATATTTATCTGACCAAGCACAGCTCCCACTAAGGTGAGAGAAATGTCTCCTAGAAATGAAACTGACTCAGGGCCTTATTCATGAAGGGATAGCGTCAGGTAGTGCCTTGTAAATGACAGGTAGCGACTAGAGATGAGCGAGTAGTGAAATATTCGAAATTTCGAATTTCGATTCGAATAGACCGCGTTACTCGACTACTCGACCGAATATCGAATCCCATTATAGTCTATGGGAAAAAAATGCTCGACACTTGGAAATCTCAATTCGACCACTTGGAGGTCACCAAGTCCACCCTGAAACATCAGAAAATGATGCCAACACTGCTGGAATGCAACTGGGACAGCAGGGGAAGCATGTCTGGGTGCATATAACGCGCCCAAGTCGCACTATTACGCCACTATCACAGCCACTCAACAATACACTCCAAACAAAATATAACTTCTACGTAAAGTGAGACAAGACAAGGAAACCTTCTTTCCTCTACATTGCCATGGACCCCAAGCCAAACTGTACAAAAAAGAAGAACAAAATTCTGCACCCCTTAAAATCACGTTGCCTAATGACAACCACAGATGGCATAGGCAAGGGGGAAAATAAATAGACCCCACCCCTAATTGTCATTGTGTGTGTGTGTGTGTGTGTGTGTGTGTGTGTGTGTGAGATGTGGTCAGACATGTCCTCTTGTGTCATTGTGTCACCCCAGCAGTAAGGGAAGCTTAAAGGAGGAGGTTTGTTACAGTGTGTTACCCCAGCAGTAAGGGAAGCTTACAGGAGGAGGTTTGTTACAGTGTGTCACCCCAGCAGTCAGGAAAGCTTACAGGAGGAGGTTTGTTACAGTGTGTTACCCCAGCAGTAAGGGAAGCTTACAGGAGGAGGTTTGTTACAGTGTGTCACCCCAGCAGTCAGGGAAGCTTACAGGAGGAGGTTTGTTACAGTGTGTTACCCCAGCAGTAAGGGAAGCTTACAGGAGGAGGTTTGTTACAGTGTGTCACCCCTGCAGTCAGGGAAGCTTACAGGAGGAGGTTTGTTACAGTGTGTCACCCCAGCAGTAAGGGAAGCTTACAGGAGGAGGTTTGTTACAGTGTGTCACCCCAGCAGTCAGGGAAGCTTACAGGAGGAGGTTTGTTACAGTGTGTCACCCCAGCAGTCAGGGAAGCTTACAGGAGGAGGTTTGTTACAGTGTGTCACCCCAGCAGTAAGGGAAGCTTAGAGCTGAGACCTCTTAAAAATTGTGTGGAGGCCCAAGAGCTGAGACCTTTTAAAAATTGTGTGGAGGCCCAAGAGCTGAGACCTTTTAAAAATTGTGTGGAGGCCCAAGAGCTGAGACCTTTTAAAAATTGTGTGGAGGCCCAAGAGCTGAGACCTCTCAAACATTATGTGGAGTCCCAAGAGCTGAGACCTTTTAAAAATTGTGTGGAGGCCCAAGAGCTGAGACCTTTTAAAAATTGTGTGGAGGCCCAAGAGCTGAGACCTCTCAAACATTGTGTGGAGTCCCACGAGCTGAGACCTCTTAAAAATTGTGTGGAGGCCCAAGAGCTGAGACCTCTCAAACATTGTGTGGAGTCCCAAGAGCTGAGACCTTTTAAAAATTGTGTGGAGGCCCAAGAGCTGAGACCTCTTAAAAATTGTGTGGAGGCCCAAGAGCTGAGACCTCTTAAAAATTGTGTGGAGGCCCAAGAGCTGAGACCTTTTAAAAATTGTGTGGAGTCCCACGAGCTGAGACCTCTTAAAAATTGTGTGGAGGCCCAAGAGCTGAGACCTTTTAAAAATTGTGTGGAGGCCCAAGAGCTGAGACCTTTTAAAAATTGTGTGGAGGCCCAAGAGCTGAGACCTTTTAAAAATTGTGTGGAGGCCCAAGAGCTGAGACCTTTTAAAAATTGTGTGGAGGCCCAAGAGCTGAGACCTCTTAAAAATTGATTGTATTAAGCCCAAGAGGTGAGCCATAATTTTTTTTTATTAATACAGCAATTCTACGGCGGTTAAGGAGGAGGAGGAGGAGGAGGAGGAGGAAATGGCACTTCATACAGATGGCACTTCACTCTTGGCTGCTTTCCACTGTTGTACAAGCAAAGTCCGGGTCAATCCACTTGCTGTTCATTTTGATTAGCGTCAGCCTGTCGGCACTGTCGGTTGACAGGCGGCTGCGCTTATCGGTTATAATGCCCCCGGCTGCGCTGAACACCCTTTCTGATAGCACGCTGGCGGCAGGGCAGGCAAGCACCTCCAAGGCGTACAGGGACAGTTCCAGCCACGTGTCCAACTTGGAGACCCAGTAAGTGTAGGTCGCCGAGGGATCGGGGAGGACAGGGGTGTGGTCTGCCAGGTAGTCCCGCAACATCCGCCGATACTTGTCCCTCCTGCTGATAGCGGGCCCCGCAGTGATGGAAGTTGCACGAGGGGGTGACATGAACGTGTCCCACACCTTGGAGAGTGTTCCCCTGGTGGCTGTGGGCCTGATCGATGTTGTCAGACTCTGGGAGACACTCTCCTCTCTGCCGCCAGCGATGCTGGGTGGGAAAATCTGCATCATGTTCTGCAAGAGTTCCCTCTGGTATTCCAGTAATCGATTCGTCCTCTCCTCTACCGGAATAAAAGAGGAGAAGTTATCTTTATACCGGGGGTCCAGGAGTGCGAACACCCAGTATAGTTTGTTCTCCAATATCCGGACAACACGTATGTCCCGGGAAAAGCAGCCCAGCATGAAGTCAGCCATGTGTGCCAGACTCTGAGTAGGCATGACGTCACTGCCCCCACCAGAAGGATCATTTTCCATTTCCTCCTCTTCCTCCTCCTCTCCGCCCCATCCGCGCTGAACCAATGGGACGCACACAGCCTGACTGCTACCCTCGCCGCCAGCATCCTCTTCCACAGCCACCTCCACGTTGTCCTCCTCCTCCTCATCCTCCTCCTCCTGCAACTGCCACCGAGCAGCAGACAAAAGTGTGGTCTGACTGTCTACCTGCGTTGCGTCTCCTCCTACCCCCGTCTCCTCTGTGTGCAATGCGTTCTCCCTTATTGCGATGAGCGATTCTTTAAGGACGCATAGGAGCGGGATGGTTACGCTCACTATAGCGTCCTCGCTGCTGACCTTCTTAGTGGACTCCTCAAAGATACGCAATACATCGCATATGTCTGCCATCCATGGCCACTCGTGGTTGGCAAACTGAGGGAGCTGAGTTGGATGCACGCGTGGATGCATCATCTGGTACTCCATCAATGCTCTCTGCTGCTCACACACCCTGGCCAACATGCAATAGGTGGAATTCCAGCGAGTGGGCAGGTCGCACAACAGCCGATGTTGAGGCAAATGGAGGCGTTGCTGGATTTTTTTTAAGCTAGCAGCAGCTACAGTTGACTTCCGAAAGTGAGCGCACAAGCGCCGCACTTTCACCAGTAGCTCTCCCAGGTTGGGGTAAGTCTTTAGAAACTTTTGAACTACCAAATTAAAAACGTGGGCCAGGCATGGTACGTGATTGAGTTCTGCAAGCTCCAGAGCCGCCACCAGGTTACGGCCGTTATCGCACACGACCATGCCTGGTCCTAGCTGCAGCGGCGACAGCCACATCTCTGTCTGCTGCAATATGGCGTGCCTCACCTCTGCGGCGCTGTGCTTCCTGTCGCCCAAGCTGATGAGCTTAAGCACCGCCTGCTGACGTCTCCCCGCGCCAGTGCTGCAACGCTTCCAGCTAGGGGCTGAGGGCGATGTTAAGGCAGAGGAGGAGGAGGAGGAGGAGGAGGAAGAGGAGGGGGGTCTATCAGAACCCGTGCTGGCAATCTTGGGTGGGGGTGGTATGTAGGCCGTCCCTGTTGGCGACCCCGTCCCCGCTTCCACAACATTCACCCAGTGTGCCGTCAAAGAGATGTAGCGTCCTTGGCCGCAAGCGCTTGTCCACGAGTCGGTGGTCAAGTGGACCTTTGCGCTGACTGCGTACCTCAGGGCCCGCCTGATGTTACGCGACACGTGCTGGTGCAGGGCGGGGACGCCACACCGGGAAAAATAGTGGCGGCTAGGGACGGAATAGCGAGGTGCGGCAGCCGCCATCAGGTCGTGGAAGGCCTGCGTCTCCACAAGCCTAAACGGCAACATCTCCAGGGCCAGCAGTTTGGAGATGAGGCAGGTTAAGGCTTGGGCTTGGGGGTGACTGGAGGCGTACTTCCGCCTGCGGTTGAACGCCTGCGAGATGGACAGTTGATGGGACGAGGAGATGGAAGGTGCAGACGAAGATGCGGGGGAAGGGGGGGCTGAAGGAGAAGGCCCCAAAGTAGCCGAGGCAGAGGCAGATGTGGAGGTGTCCTGGCTGGAGGTCTGGACCGCAGTGGCAGCACACAACAAAGGGGAAGAGGCAGTGGCAGCAAGACCGGGCGCAGGTTGTATTGCGTTTGCTCTCTCCCACTCAGCCCAGTGCTTGAATTCCAAGTGACGGCGCATGCCTGAGGTGGTCAGATTGCTCTTCTCAGAGCCCCTACTCAGTTTTGAGTGGCAGATTGCGCAAACCGCGCTCAGTTTGTCATCCGCGCAAACATTAAAAAATCTCCACACCACAGAAGTACGAGGCCTCGATGGGGGAGCTTCGCGCGACTGCCTGCTGCCGGGAAGAGCTTCGGCCCTGCTGGCTGTGGCCTGCCTTCTCTGTCTGGACTGTCCTCTGCCTCTGGACTGTCCTCTGCCTCTTGCTGCCTTATTCGGTGATGCGCAGACCGCATCTCCACTGCTTTCCCCGCTGGACATCACCCCTGTCCAAGTGGGGTCGGTCATTTCGTCGTCCACCACCTCCTCTTCCCCTTCCTCTCTCTGCTCCTCCTCCTGCCCACTGGACATTCCAACAGCCTCCCTTGATGGCAACTGCGTCTCATCATCATCATCGCTCATGATAGCAGATGCTGGTTCCGGGTCCACATCACTAGCAGATGGCGGATACTCAAGTGTTTGGGCATCACTACAAACAAATTCCTCTGCTAGCTCCTGGGATTCTTGCAGCACATCTGGAAAAGGACCCGAAAAGAGGTCCTGGGAGGGGTCAAGGGTGGGCTGACTCTGTTGGCCAGGTTGGGAGGAAGGAGGGTCAGAGTGAGACTGTGTGGATGACTGGGTGGTGGACAAGTGACTGGAAGCGTTATCGGCCATCCATTGCACCACCTGTTCACGCTGCTCAGGCCTTAACAGAGGTGTACCCCGCCCCCCGCATAACTGTCCCATAAAGGCAGGGAAGCTGGATGAGCGTAATGCTGGCTGCCCCTCACCAGCACGCATTGTATCCCCACTGGCTTCAACGCGGTTTGTGCCCCCACCAGCATTTCCGCGCCCCCG
The DNA here is from genome assembly GCA_027917425.1 of Gastrophryne carolinensis. Classification (NCBI taxonomy): domain Eukaryota; kingdom Metazoa; phylum Chordata; class Amphibia; order Anura; family Microhylidae; genus Gastrophryne; species Gastrophryne carolinensis. The sequence continues at coordinate 529,445,761 of CM051235.1, read as the reverse complement.
TCCTCGTCCACGTCCCTTTGCGCTAGCCCTCCGCATTTCAGACGTTTTACTTTTTTGGCCACGCGTTATGCCAAATATAAAAATATTTTTAAGAAGAACACCTGGTTATACAGCCGTATACTGCCAGAAGGTGAAATGGTGCCTATACGCACCGTGTATAAAACAGTGTTTTGTTGGCACAGAGGACACAAAACAGTAGTGCCAAATATAAATATATTTTTAAGAAGAACACCTGGCTATACAGCCGTATACTGCCAAAAGGTGAAATGGTGCCTATACGCACCGGGTATATAACAAGGTTTTGTTGGTAAAGAGGACACAAAACAGTAGTGCCAAATATAAAAATATTTTTAAGAAAAACACCTGGCTATACAGCCGTATACTGCCAGAAGGTGAAATGGTGCCTATACGCACCGGGTATATAACAAGGTTTTGTTGGTAAAGAGGACACAAAACAGTAGTGCCAAATATAAAAATATTTTTAAGAAAAACACCTGGCTATACAGCCGTATACTGCCAGAAGGTGAAATGGTGCCTATACGCACCGGGTATATAACAAGGTTTTGTTGGCACAGAGGACACAAAACAGTAGTGCAAAATATAGTTTTGTATATAGGTGCTAATACACCACTGAAGTCTTTCTGTCCCTATTCCAGCATCAGCAGCTACACCTCACTAAAGCAGCCGTTTTGAGCAGAGTGTATATAGTTTTGTATATAGGTGGTAATACACCACTGAAGTCTTTCTGTCCCTATTCCAGCAGCAGCAGCTACCCCTCACTAAAGCAGCCGTTGTGTGCAGTGTGTATATAGCTAGAATGAGCTATATACTGTTCAGCATAGTAGCCCTAATAAGGGCTCTTAATAACTCTCTTGTCTTCTGGTAGCTGGTATATATGGTGGTAAAAGCGATATTCTGAGCTTCTGGGGCCCTGCCTGACTACATAGAATATGAGCTATATACTGTTCAGCGTAGTAGCCCTAATAAGGGCTCTTAATGACTCTCTTGTCTTCTGGTAGCTGGTATATATGGTGGTAAAAGCGATATTCTGAGCTTCTGGGGCCCTGCCGGCCTACATAGGATATGAGCTAGATACTGTTCAACATAGCAGCACTAATAAGGGATTAAGGACTCTCTTGTCTTCTGGTAGCTGGTATATATGGTGGTAAATGCGAGATTCTGAGCTTCTAGGGCCCTGCCTGACTACATAGGATATGAGCTATATACTGTTCAGCGTAGTAGCCCTAATAAGGGCTCTTAATGACTCTCTTGTCTTCTGGTAGCTGGTATATATGGTGGTAAAAGCGATATTCTGAGCTTCTGGGGCCCTGCCTGCCTACATAGGATATGAGCTATATACTGTTCAGCGTAGTAGCCCTAATAAGGGCTCTTAATGACTCTCTTGTCTTCTGGTAGCTGGTATATATGGTGGTAAAAGCGATATTCTGAGCTTCTGGGGCCCTGCCTGCCTACATAGGATATGAGCTATATACTGTTCAGCGTAGTAGCCCTAATAAGGGCTCTTAATGACTCTCTTGTCTTCTGGTAGCTGGTATATATGGTGGTAAATGCGAGATTCTGAGCTTCTAGGGCCCTGCCTGACTACATAGGATATGAGCTATATACTGTTCAGCGTAGTAGCCCTAATAAGGGCTCTTAATGACTCTCTTGTCTTCTGGTAGCTGGTATATATGGTGGTAAAAGCGATATTCTGAGCTTCTGGGGCCCTGCCTGCCTACATAGGATATGAGCTATATACTGTTCAGCATAGCAGCACTAATAAGGGATTAAGGACTCTCTTGTCTTCTGGTAGCTGGTATATATGGTGGTAAAAGCGATATTCTGAGCTTCTGGGGCCCTGCCTGCCTACATAGGATATGAGCTATATACTGTTCAGCATAGCAGCACTAATAAGGGCTCTTAATGACTCTCTTGTCTTCTGGTAGCTGGTATATATGGTGGTAAATGCGAGATTCTGAGCTTCTAGGGCCCTGCCTGACTACATAGGATATGAGCTATATACTGTTCAGCGTAGTAGCCCTAATAAGGGCTCTTAATGACTCTCTTGTCTTCTGGTAGCTGGTATATATGGTGGTAAAAGCGATATTCTGAGCTTCTGGGGCCCTGCCTGACTACATAGAATATGAGCTATATACTGTTCAGCGTAGTAGCCCTAATAAGGGCTCTTAATGACTCTCTTGTCTTCTGGTAGCTGGTATATATGGTGGTAAAAGCGATATTCTGAGCTTCTGGGGCCCTGCCTGACTACATAGAATATGAGCTATATACTGTTCAGCGTAGTAGCCCTAATAAGGGCTCTTAATGACTCTCTTGTCTTCTGGTAGCTGGTATATATGGTGGTAAAAGCGATATTCTGAGCTTCTGGGGCCCTGCCTGCCTACATAGGATATGAGCTATATACTGTTCAACATAGCAGCACTAATAAGGGATTAAGGACTCTCTTGTCTTCTGGTAGCTGGTATATATGGTGGTAAATGCGAGATTCTGAGCTTCTAGGGCCCTGCCTGACTACATAGGATATGAGCTATATACTGTTCAGCGTAGTAGCCCTAATAAGGGCTCTTAATGACTCTCTTGTCTTCTGGTAGCTGGTATATATGGTGGTAAAAGCAATATTCTGAGCTTCTGGGGCCCTGCCTGACTACATAGAATATGAGCTATATACTGTTCAGCGTAGTAGCCCTAATAAGGGCTCTTAATGTCTCTCTTGTCTTCTGGTAGCTGGTATATATGGTGGTAAAAGCGATATTCTGAGCTTCTGGGGCCCTGCCTGCCTACATAGGATATGAGCTATATACTGTTCAACATAGCAGCACTAATAAGGGATTACGGACTCTCTTGTCTTCTGGTAGCTGGTATATATGGTGGTAAATGCGAGATTCTGAGCTTCTAGGGCCCTGCCTGACTACATAGGATATGAGCTATATACTGTTCAGCGTAGTAGCCCTAATAAGGGCTCTTAATGACTCTCTTGTCTTCTGGTAGCTGGTATATATGGTGGTAAAAGCGATATTCTGAGCTTCTGGGGCCCTGCCTGCCTACATAGGATATGAGCTATATACTGTTCAGCGTAGTAGCCCTAATAAGGGCTCTTAATGACTCTCTTGTCTTCTGGTAGCTGGTATATATGGTGGTAAATGCGAGATTCTGAGCTTCTAGGGCCCTGCCTGACTACATAGGATATGAGCTATATACTGTTCAACATAGCAGCACTAATAAGGGATTAAGGACTCTCTTGTCTTCTGGTAGCTGGTATATATGGTGGTAAATGCGAGATTCTGAGCTTCTAGGGCCCTGCCTGACTACATAGGATATGAGCTATATACTGTTCAGCGTAGTAGCCCTAATAAGGGCTCTTAATGACTCTCTTGTCTTCTGGTAGCTGGTATATATGGTGGTAAAAGCGATATTCTGAGCTTCTGGGGCCCTGCCTGACTACATAGAATATGAGCTATATACTGTTCAGCGTAGTAGCCCTAATAAGGGCTCTTAATGACTCTCTTGTCTTCTGGTAGCTGGTATATATGGTGGTAAAAGCGATATTCTGAGCTTCTGGGGCCCTGCCTGCCTACATAGGATATGAGCTATATACTGTTCAGCATAGCAGCACTAATAAGGGATTAAGGACTCTCTTGTCTTCTGGTATCTGGTATATATGGTGGTAAAAGCAATATTCTGAGCTTCTGGGGCCCTGCCTGCCTACATAGGATATGAGCTGTATACTGTTCAGCGTAGTAGCCCTAATAAGGGCTCTTAATGACTCTCTTGTCTTCTGGTAGCTGGTATATATGGTGGTAAAAGCGATATTCTGAGCTTCTGGGGCCCTGCCTGACTACATAGAATATGAGCTATATACTGTTCAGCGTAGTAGCCCTAATAAGGGCTCTTAATGACTCTCTTGTCTTCTGGTAGCTGGTATATATGGTGGTAAAAGCGATATTCTGAGCTTCTGGGGCCCTGCCTGCCTACATAGGATATGAGCTATATACTGTTCAGCGTAGTAGCCCTAATAAGGGCTCTTAATGACTCTCTTGTCTTCTGGTAGCTGGTATATATGGTGGTAAATGCGAGATTCTGAGCTTCTAGGGCCCTGCCTGACTACATAGGATATGAGCTATATACTGTTCAACATAGCAGCACTAATAAGGGATTAAGGACTCTCTTGTCTTCTGGTAGCTGGTATATATGGTGGTAAATGCGAGATTCTGAGCTTCTAGGGCCCTGCCTGACTACATAGGATATGAGCTATATACTGTTCAGCGTAGTAGCCCTAATAAGGGCTCTTAATGACTCTCTTGTCTTCTGGTAGCTGGTATATATGGTGGTAAAAGCGATATTCTGAGCTTCTGGGGCCCTGCCTGACTACATAGAATATGAGCTATATACTGTTCAGCGTAGTAGCCCTAATAAGGGCTCTTAATGACTCTCTTGTCTTCTGGTAGCTGGTATATATGGTGGTAAAAGCGATATTCTGAGCTTCTGGGGCCCTGCCTGACTACATAGAATATGAGCTATATACTGTTCAGCGTAGTAGCCCTAATAAGGGCTCTTAATGACTCTCTTGTCTTCTGGTAGCTGGTATATATGGTGGTAAAAGCGATATTCTGAGCTTCTGGGGCCCTGCCTGCCTACATAGGATATGAGCTATATACTGTTCAGCGTAGTAGCCCTAATAAGGGCTCTTAATGACTCTCTTGTCTTCTGGTAGCTGGTATATATGGTGGTAAAAGCGATATTCTGAGCTTCTGGGGCCCTGCCTGCCTACATAGGATATGAGCTATATACTGTTCAACATAGCAGCACTAATAAGGGATTAAGGACTCTCTTGTCTTCTGGTAGCTGGTATATATGGTTGTAAATGCGAGATTCTGAGCTTCTAGGGCCCTGCCTGACTACATAGGATATGAGCTATATACTGTTCAGCGTAGTAGCCCTAATAAGGGCACTTAATGACTCTCTTGTCTTCTGGTAGCTGGTATATATGGTGGTAAAAGCGATATTCTGAGCTTCTGGGGCCCTGCCTGCCTACATAGGATATGAGCTATATACTGTTCAGCGTAGTAGCCCTAATAAGGGCTCTTAATGACTCTCTTGTCTTCTGGTAGCTGGTATATATGGTGGTAAATGCGAGATTCTGAGCTTCTAGGGCCCTGCCTGACTACATAGGATATGAGCTATATACTGTTCAACATAGCAGCACTAATAAGGGATTAAGGACTCTCTTGTCTTCTGGTAGCTGGTATATATGGTGGTAAATGCGAGATTCTGAGCTTCTAGGGCCCTGCCTGACTACATAGGATATGAGCTATATACTGTTCAGCGTAGTAGCCCTAATAAGGGCTCTTAATGACTCTCTTGTCTTCTGGTAGCTGGTATATATGGTGGTAAAAGCGATATTCTGAGCTTCTGGGGCCCTGCCTGCCTACATAGGATATGAGCTATATACTGTTCAGCGTAGTAGCCCTAATAAGGGCTCTTAATGACTCTCTTGTCTTCTGGTAGCTGGTATATATGGTGGTAAAAGCGATATTCTGAGCTTCTGGGGCCCTGCCTGCCTACATAGGATATGAGCTATATACTGTTCAGCGTAGTAGCCCTAATAAGGGCTCTTAATGACTCTCTTGTCTTCTGGTAGCTGGTATATATGGTGGTAAAAGCGATATTCTGAGCTTCTGGGGCCCTGCCTGCCTACATAGGATATGAGCTATATACTGTTCAGCGTAGTAGCCCTAATAAGGGCTCTTAATGACTCTATTGTCTTCTGGTAGCTGGTATATATGGTGGTAAAAGCGATATTCTGAGCTTCTGGGGCCCTGCCTGCCTACATAGGATATGAGCTATATACTGTTCAGCGTAGTAGCCCTAATAAGGGCTCTTAATGACTCTCTTGTCTTCTGGTAGCTGGTATATATGGTGGTAAATGCGAGATTCTGAGCTTCTAGGGCCCTGCCTGCCTACATATGAGCCATATACCGTTCAGCGTAGTAGCCCTAATAAGGGCTCTTAATGACTCTCTTGTCTTCTGGTAGCTGGTATAGATGGTGGTAAATGCGATATTCCGAGCTTCTGGGGCCCTGCCAGCGACAGCCTGTCTTTCCCTGCTGTGAGCGTCTGTCCCTCACTAAGTTCAAGCTGCTAATGCTGACGAAGAGGAAGTGCTGAGTTTTGTATATTCGAGGTCACATGGTTTTTCCAGCCAATGCGTGTAGACGCCGTTCTCGCGATGCCAGCGTCCTCCCAGGACCTGTCCCACCCCCCCTGCATGGTGATTGGTGTAAAAAATGCGCCAGGGAAGGTGGGAGGGGAAACGAATTGTGAGTGCGCCATCGCCGCTGTACTCGATCGAAATCGAGTATGACGAACAGCGTAGTATTCGATCGAATACCGGCTCGGTAGAATACTACTCGCTCATCTCTAGTAGCGACAGGTAGCGGCAGGTGAACGCCGGACACAGCACGCAATTACACATTTATCAAGCGGATTCTGTTGAGTGACTGTGATAATGCCATGTAGCTTCTGATTCATCAATATCCCAGCCTTAGCGTACAGCGCCGGCATTCAGCATTGCAGAGCGCCAGGTATTACCTCTCGCGCTCTCCCATACATTTCAATGAACGTTCTTTTATTTCTTTTTAAACAGGGGGTTTTTAATATTTTTTTTTTATAATCTCAAAAAATGTTGTGACCTCTCCAGGGCTAGAAAAATTATTATTCATTTTTTATACATTTATGCAGAATTGACATTACAGGTCTGGCATTAATGTGTTCATGTTACAATGTTATTACAATGTAATTCCATATGTTTTCGCTTTGTTACTGGTGGATACATGCTAAAAAACAGACTTTAATCAAACAGCCTCTGGTGCTCTGAGTCGGTCGCACTGACCAGTCGCTAACATGCGCTCCCATACAGCGCTGTACTGGGGAAATAGCAACTCCTCACAATGTATTCATCATTGCTGCACACCGACTGAGGCGCTCTGAACTAGCGACCCACAGCCGAGCACAGCGACTACTAGTGGGCGCACTGAAATGTCTGCTACAGACACTCATCTGTCACTACCTGGCGTTAGTGATGAATCAGCCTGTGAGTCAACTCGGGTGGTGGTGAATCCATTTCTATCTGTTTCCTGGAAGTTATTTTCCTTTCTTATTAATCTTAGGATAAAAGGTAAATTTCTTCCTTACTCATCATAGCTGTAAAAAATTAATTCCAATGCTTCAAATTAACCCTTAAAAAAACAACTAAATCCTCCTGTGTGTTGCATTACAAAAAATAATAATTTTTCAAGCAGAAGTGAACTCCATTCTCCCATGTAAATGTATTAATGCTCCCACCACCCTACAAAACCTTATGGATTTAATGAAATTACGCTGTAATTCCCCATCTTTTAAACCCTATATATCACCCTGGTATAACAAGGGATTTGATATCCGAGAGCCAGCAACACTAATGGCTATTGTAGCATATGCTTTACAAGGTGGTGGGTCTAGGATCTGTTGACTGGAATATTAGAAGACACCATATAAGAAAAAATATCTGTAGAATCTTTTTAATATAATAAGAATGGACTAGTGCACATTTGATATGTGCTCCATGCTATTGTATTGGTAGAGCCAAACTAATACCTCCATACTCACCTATATAGCAGATGTTATAGGCAAGTTTGGCCAAACTGAAAAATGGCTTGGGTTTTTAGGACCCGAACCCGGTCCCCATGGAAATCAATGGGGAACAGAATTTGGGGGGGGGGGCGATTCTGCCTCTGGGGAGATAAAGAGTGGAAGATGCAGTATCAGGGATAAAAAAAATGTGATGGCAGGTGGGGGCACAGAGAAGAAAGCCTGCTGTAACTTACCTGAGCGGTCAGCATTCCTTACAAATATGGCCACTGCTTCCATAAATGAGGACACTCATTGTAATGAACGCTGACAGGAATGGATCACACGAATCAGATCTTGCAAATTTCGGTAGGAACCCGAATTTTGTGGTTTGTGTTCACCCAACACTACTTTTAAGAGGTCTCAACAAACTGCATTACGTTTGCCTCGGTGGTATTTGCCTATGGTATTTCTTTCATTGATGTTCCCCATATTATCGATGTCTCTCTATATGGATTCGGCAAGTCTGGGCGGGGCATAGGTTTTGGGGCTCTGCTTAATTGTCTACTTACATTGAGCTGCTTAATTGTCTATGTTTTTTTATAATTCACATTAATTAGAGGATTCTTCCACTTGTTATTTTTTTCATTTTATGTGCAATAATATCTTTTATGCATAACAAAAATGTCTTATGTCCTATTTTAGCTTTGTTGTTTGCTAGAGGGACCAGCTCTGGAAATAAAATATTTGTCTCACATGGTAAGAAGGCAAATTATGAAGAATCTCAAATGCTGTGTGAACGTTTTGGTGGTCAGCTGGCTACACCAATGAATTCCGAAGAGAATAAAGCCATCCAAGATCTTGCTCAATATTATGATGCCAGTCCATTACTGGGCATTACTGATAAAAAAACAGAGGGGACTTTCAGATATAAAAATGGAGATGTACTTAGGTATTCAAAGTGGAAAAAAGGAGAACCTAACCAAGAAGGTGAAGAAGATTGTGTTGAAATGTATCTACAATCTAAAGATCTAGGATTGTGGAATGACAAGAGTTGTGGAGAAGCAAGACTAAATATATGCGAATTCTCCTTGTAAGCTAAGCAAAACTGAACAACATTGCAAATGCTAGAAAGCATTTGCTGTAATTGTCATAGATGTTTAAATGAAAACCTAATGTATATGTAATACCTATCCAGCCTATTGTTGCACCCCACATACTTCAAAAGTACTGCCTCAGTAATCTTACAAGACCAAGGGCTTGATTCAACAAACATAGAAAAAAAATTGGAAAATTGGATCGCATGCAATGCAGAATACTGGAGCCCCCCCAAACATAACCTCCCCTAGAACTCCCAATATCCTTACCTTCACCTCGAGCCAGCACCTGGAAAGGAGTCCAACGATTGGCTGAAGTGAAGGTAAGTATATCAAGCGTTCTGGGGGGTTATTTTCTATGGGGATCCAGCAATCTGGATGCCCCCTGAGCTTGTTCTTATTCTCTGTCTGAGGGACCAACACCCATTACAGGAAAACTGAGTGTTGGTCCAGTTTAAGTAACTTCGAGTGATTCAACAAAGTTGACTAAATAAATTCCCCCTGTCAAATAGGTTTGAAAATTTCCATGTGAAAATGGCTTTATTTTATTATCATCTGGAAAATCGGCTGAAAATCGAAAATCTCTGAAAGCCTCTCTGGGGTTAAGAAGCCTTTACCCAAAATCTGATTGCCCCGCCAGATTGGTACAGTAGAGTACAGCACTCATGAAACTGTGTTTGTATGACCGATCCTGGGACTTATACATTGTAGGGTATCCCAAAGCTGATCGCCCCACCAGATTGGTGCAGTACAGTACAGCACTCAGGAAAGTGTGTTTGTATGGCCGATCCTGGGACTTACACACTGTAGGGTATCCCAAATCTGATCGCCCCGCCAGATTGGTACAGTACAGTACAGCACTCATGAGGTGTGTTTGTATGGCCGATCCTGGGACTTACACACTGTAGGGTATCCCAAATATGATCTCCCCGCCAGATTGGTGCAGTAGAGTACAGCACTCATGAAAGTGTGTTTGTATGACCGATCCTGGGACTTATACATTGTAGGGTATCCCAAAGCTGATCGCCCCGCCAGATTGGTACAGTAGAGTACAGCATTCATGAAAGTGTGTTTGTATGACCGATCCTGGGACTTATACACTGTAGGGTATCCCAAATCTAATCACCCCACCAGATTGGTGCAATACAGTACAGCACTCAGGAAAGTGTGTTTGTATGGCCGATCCTGGGACTTACACACTGTAGGGTATCCCAAATCTGATCGCCCCGCCAGATTGGTGCAGTACAGAACAGCACCCAGGAAAGAAAAATCTGGGGGGTGGCTCTTTATGGACATTTTTACAAGGAAAAGGACAATCCACCTCTCCAACAACTCAGTAGTAGAGAAAATGAGCAGTAACGTCTAATAAGCTTTTCACTTTAGCAACGCACTATTTAAGGTTACTAACGTTTACATGAGTTGACTAATAGGGACTTCAACCATTATATGAATATTAATTACTACAGCTTCTCGCTTTTACTGCAAAATCAGCAAAATTGTAGTTGAAACTGAATGTAACTTCAATCTGATTAGCAACATTACTGTGAAGAAGCTTGTAGTCAGCTATCATTTGTGTATTACATGACCCCAGGAAGGAGGCTTTCATCACAAACTCTGGCCACATATTTCCTCTTAACAGTGTTCCTTTTACATCATACCACAATACTGCAAATGCTGATATTTAAAGCCTTCGGTATTCCCTGCAATTTATCAAGTTACACAATAACCTCAATCCAGTAACTTAACGGGTAATTCCACTTTGAATGGCATTTTAAAAAATGTCCTATATTGTACGCAAAAATGATGTCATCATGGTGCTGAGATTATCTGTTAATTTTTCTTTTTTATTTCTTTGCAAGTTTGTGTTTTAAAAGAAATAATTTTCTTTAGCAACAATGAGTTTACCTTAGCAGCTGTACACAAGCTGGTGTATTTGGTGTACAGCACAAATATTTCCTGGCTCTGGCTTGCAAATCATCTGATTGTCTGTGGCAGAGATGACACTCCACATGTTTAACCCCTGCTGCTCTAACTCAGCCTCCATGGGAGATGGGATAACAATCTTGTGTTCCAGTAGCTAAAGGGATACTGGAAGTGATATCACCTAGGAAAAAATGTCTTGTCAGTGGAAGGATTCTAGGATTTTAGGCAGAAGCTATACTAAAGGGCTTTATTCCAGGCCAGGAAGGGCACTCCTACTTGAGAAACACAGAGCCACAGGAACATAAGAAACTTGGAGAAGCATTCTAACAAGTAAATCACAATCCTAACACACATGTTTATTTTACATTTCAGAAGAGAAAAACAATAATGCAGAACCCTTTCTCAGATCTAAATACAGCCAAGAAAGCAATTCAAATATATACTCTTGCATTTTCAAGCAGGTGCTATTTTTTAAGTAGGGATACCACTTTAAATTTCAAGTTTAAATTTTACTTTACTTGGCACTGCAAGCATATGCTCTAATATCACCTAGACTCTGAAGCCTGTGCTTCCCCAGCTATGCTATATATATAGGTATATATTAAGTAGTTTTGGTAAAATTATATATACCGTGTTTCCCCGAAAATAAGACCTACTCCGAAAATAAGGCCTACTGTGCTTTTAGCATGAAGGCTAAATATAAGACCTCCCCCGAAAATAAGACCTCCCCCCCCCTGAAAATAAGACCTCCCCCCAAAATAATGTTAGAACACCACCCACCCGCTGATCCTCACATCCTCCGACACCCTTCCACCCACCGCCCCGCCCCGTCGCCGTGAGTTATTTACCGGTATGAAGGCGCCGCGTCATGGCTGTGATCTCCAGAGCATGGGATCCCACAAGACCCCAAAACAATGCCTAACCAAACAACTAGCACCACCACATACTCTTATAACAAAATATATTCAATTTATTATTCATCCAATACAAAAAAAGTTTAAAAACAATTAAAAACACACATCTCATGAGGGGGAGGACTACAAGAACACATGTATGCCTAGTACATCTATATACATACAATTATTAACCCCGTGTTATCTTCAAAATCATCAATATACAATATCAACCAACTTATATAATGTGTATAAACTATCCTATATACATCTATATACATACAATTATTAACCCTGTGTTGTCTTCAAAGACATCAATATACAATATCAACCAGCTTATATAATGTGTCTAAACTATCCTATATACAATCCTATTTTATACAAATATACATCAGTAAAGTGCAATCCAGTGCTATCAGTATCACTCTACCCTAAAGAAGACACCGAGGGGGAAAAGACATAGAAAAACAGTGCAGTAAATCATAACATGTGCTATGTGTACTTCACCAGGCAGACATGCGCCGAGCGCCTCACCCCGTCCCAGCCAGCCAACGCGTTTCGTAACGGACCTCCCGTTACTTCATCTGGGCCACAAGTATAGACTGTCTGTCCCCCCCTGGGTCCCCTAAATACTCCTCCAGCATCATAATAGAAAATTGGAAACACCGGTGTCAGTCAGCACGAGGCGCCTGAAGTGCATCATCAGCCGCATTTAAAAACGAGGCTTGGGACTCACTGCAATACTCCGGCCGGAAGTAGGTCAGCGGTCCCGCCCCTTGACATGGTTACTAATATTAACACAAAGGACAGCTGCACTTCCTCGCAGCGCATAGCAGACTGGGCGCCGGTATTACCAGAGTGCCACCCGGCAGTCTGATCTAGTTAAGAAAGGAGGGGAGGTTTGGAGGGTAGATGCGGGACCCGTCAGGGACAAACAGCCTTATTGTTTAAACATATATCCCACAACCATACTTATGTTTGTAATCTATCTATAACCTAAACCATAAATAATTTTCTAATTGTGCCTTAGTATACCCACTTATCAAACAGGAGACTCTTTTGTCCTAGGGAATCAAAGACAGAAGGTGATATCTATGTGATTAACTCTAAGCCCATTTACATAGTTTGTCCCACAACCAAGGAGGAAGACCTCAAATATCGGGTTCTACCGGTCTCTACAGACTGTCTACCCATAGGTTCTGTACCTAAACTATGTATGGGTAAACTTATGTCATTTTGACTGCACATGTTGGACTGGCCTCTAGTCTTACCATAACACTACCCGATGGTCCCATATTCTGCAAAACAGGATAAATAAAAATTCAAAGAGTAACTAATCTCTACATGGATAGCCCATGATCTCATACTTACCATCACATGGGCCAAGTCCTCTATCAAGAGCTTATATTTGTAATCTATCTATAACCTAAACCATAAATAATTTTCTAATTGTGCCTTAGTATACCCACTTATCAAACAGGAGACTCTTTTGTCCTAGGGAATCAAAGACAGAAGGTGATATCTATGTGATTAACTCTAAGCCCATTTACATAGTTTGTCCCACAACGAAGAAGGAAGACCTCAAATATCGGGTTCTACTGGTCTCTACAGACTGTCTACCCATAGGTTCTGTGCTTAGACTATGTATGGGTAAACTTATGTAATTTTGACTGCACATGTCGGACTGGCCTCCAGTCTTACCATAACACTACCCGGTGGTCCCATATTCTGCAAAACAGGATAAATAAAAATTCAAAGAGTAACTAATCTCTACATGGATAGCCCATGATCTCATGCTTACCATCACATGGGCCAAGTCCTCTATCAAGATGAGGCAGTGCCCTGCACACTAAATATACTAAGTTGTTAACCAGTATAAATCAGGGGACAAACCCACTATAACGGAACCTCCATATTACATATAGCCAACATATATTAAACAATATCCTCCAAAGATTATTCTTAACAATGGGGGCTGGATGGATGGAACAGGCGACCAGGATGCAATCCGCTGCAATCTCAATGCTCTCCATGGATCTTCCATCAGTGTATTGGACTTGACATGTCCCCCCCACACAGGGCTTCTCAAGCTGTTTCCAATAAACGAGGAACACAGATCTCTCATCAATCCTAAAACTCAAAAAACAAAAGTAAATACCCATACCTATAACACACTATACACACCTAAAGTGAACAAAAAAAAAAAAAAAAAATACATCACTGACCCAACACACATAATCAAATTATATGACCCCCATATGGGGGACTATCTAGTGAACCTAACCCTCACCTAGAAATGGTGTAAAAGCTGTGTCCTCATTGAGCCCTAGTGGGGACTGAGCATCCAAATTGAAGATCCAGCGGAGCTCCCGTTGTTGTAGGCGACGCTTGATATCACCGCCCCTTTGTCCCAAACTCACCTTTTCCAATCCAATGACTCTGAAGTTATCCACTTTACTCCCATGTGCTTGTAAGAAATGGAGTGCCACCGGGGGGACCACTCTCCCCATCTCCATATTCCTGCTACCGTAACTTCATAGCCGCCATAGTGACTGCAGCGATCACCTGCAGAGAGCTGCGGCCGCAGCAAGTATTTGCTGGTAAGCGCTGCCATAGCAAGCGCCTGCAGGAGTGGCCATAGCGAGCGGCCGCAGCAAGAGTCCTCAGTCAGCTGCGGCCGGCTCTCTCTGATGACGAGTGACGCCCCTGACGTTGCGCATAGGGGGACGTCACTGGGGGACGTCACTCGTCATCAAAGCGGCCGCCACCAAAGTGAAAGCTGCTGTCTGCTGCTCGCTCTCTGACAGTAAGTTAGTGAGTAGTGGCAGCAGACTGTGAAGAAGAAAAAAAAAAAGAATTTCTATGGGGGAAATGCCAGGTGAAGTGAGGGGAGGGGGGGATGGAAACTAGAGAATTCCCTGGATTCTCTAGACTCTACCCCCACCTCCCCCACCTTCACCCACTGATGATGAGGAGGGGGGGGGTTGTATGTTTTGGATTCCCCACATATGCCACTACCGGTAGTACAGGAGAAGGGGGGTAAATTGGGACAGGAGGATCAGGGGGGGGGGAGGTAACATGAAATTTTGACAGGAGTCACATTTTGTCTGGTTATGCTGGTTTGTGATGGCAACTACTACTGTTTAACAGTTAATACATTTCCTTGCATGTGAATTCTTCTTCATTGAAAAATGTAAGACATCCCCTGAAAATAAGACCTAGCGCATCTTTGGGAGCAAAAATTAATATAAGACACTGTCTTATTTTCGGGGAAACAGGGTATATAATTTTACCAAGACTACTTTATATATATATATATATATATATATACAATGTTACCAAGACTACTGCATTAGTTGGCCATCTATGTAAGCATAAAATGGGAAGTTTAAAGTAATACCATTTATTGCATCAGTAGGTTGAGTTAAACTTTCAAAAACCCTTTAGGTTTCTTCTTTCAGCATAATAAAATTATTATTAATAATAATAATAATAATAAGCCTAAAGAAATAACCTAAGGGTTTTGAAAGCTTGCCTTTTCGATCTATAAAGTTAGCCAAAAAAAATCTATCATTTGAGCTGCCCATTTTCTGCCTTCCTAAAAGACTCCAGGCCTTCCCAAATTCCAGTCCTTGGGGCACCCCAATTGTGATGCCCCGCTGTGTGAAACCCCCCCCCTCCCAGAACCCCCCGGAGCCCTCACCCTCCCCTGGAGCCCTCGCCGCGTCTGTGCATTCTGTCCCCATCCCTGCTCACCCCTAGCTGTGCATGCTCCCTTCGGTGCCACTTGGCTGCCAAAGAGAGTCGTGTGACAGCGCTGATTGGCTGAGTGAGCCGCCTGACCGAAGGACAGAGGACACTTTACCTGCAGTGCCCATAGACTTCTATAGGGGCGCATTGGGGTTGCTCTGCGGGCAAAGTGTTACATGCAGCGTTTTGCAAACCACAGCAGATTGATCTGAAAAAACCCAATTATTTTACTGCGCTGCCTTTTCTAGCCATTTGTGACACATTGAAGTATTTAAAGTGGACCAACACCCAGGATTTTTACTATCCTGAGTGTTGGTCCACTTCCGTGGGGCACCGCTGTGTAAAACCCCCCAGAAAGCCCCTAAAATCTTACCTCTGTAGGCGACAGACAAGCGACGGATAAGCCGCCGCCACCTCTCGCGCATCACTCTTACAGGGCGCGCGCGCGCCGGCCATTCACAAACGGCCCTGCTAGAGGGACGCGCGGGAGGCGGCAGCGGCGGCTTATCTGTCGCCTAAAAGGTAAGATTTTAGGGGCTTTCTGGGGAGTTTCACCCCGCGGGACATCCCGATTTCGGATGCCCCTCGGAGAGGGAGCTGATCGGCCCGGGAATCTTATAGATTCCCGGGCCTATCAGGGGTAGGTGTTGGTCCACTTTAACTAATCTAACACCTGGTTAGGGGCCAGGCGTGAAAGGGGCCTAAATGAGAAAATATCTCTTTGACTAGTCTACAGTATTTTATCTGCTGACTCTTCAATCTAATTTTATATTATCTTTCTTCCCTCCTCTTCTCCCGCTATCGTTTTTTTTCTTCTTTACTTTCTTTTCCTATGCAATGCTAAATTGCTTGCTCGACTTAGGCCCTTATTCATCAAGCGATAGCGCCAGGTAGTGTCTGACGAGCGCCAGGTCCCGCCAGCTAACGGCGGCTACCGACTCAAGTACGCCCGGCGTCGGCCACAATGACGCATTTATCAAGCTAAATGAGGCTAGCGCCGGCGAGAGCGTCAGCTAGCGCGGGATTCATCATGTAGCCGACTGCAACGAACAGCGCCGCTGCTAATCCCATCACAGCGACAGGTATGACCTGGCGCTACCTGCCGCTCTCCCATACATTTCAATGGCAGACGCTGCAATGATTGTTTTAAGTGGTTTTTGTGTTCTTGTCTTTGGCACAAAATTCAACACATGTTTATTGGGATATGTTTTATTAATCTGTCTTGTTATTTTTCTTTTTTAGATGAAAGTTGTAATTTTTACACTGTAATGTTGTGAGTGACATCTAAAATGCATCTCCTCCCACAAAACTCATTGGGCTCAAAATCGCTTGTTTTCACAACACACGGGGCTTGTAAAGCTACTTTTTAGTCAGTGATGTTTGGCGCTTACGTTCGCTCATCGAAATTGTCAGCGCCCAAGCTATTCGGCAGCCCTGTCCTTGATGAATCTGTGGTGGTCAGAGTTTGTGCAGTCGCTGTTTTGATTCGCTATGTGGCGGCGCGAGCGGCGCTGTGCTGCGCTGTGCTGTGCTGTTCATACATGTGCCCATGACCCCAGTAGTTCTTAATGAATACACTGTAGTTGTGAGCGTGCATGTCCACATTATGCAGGATTTATTCAGGCGTACAAGCGTTATGCATTCTCCTGTGTGCCACATTATCATGTAGTTGGATAGTTTTATTGTGTGATTATTTTATGAAGGACTAAGATTTGTATTTTTAAGCACCAAGCTTTTTGGTTTTCAAGGACCTATGCATTACAGGATCTTGAACCCCCTGCTAAATCAAGCTAATAATTAATGGCGTCTTTGCCAATAGCTTGTTGTAACCCGTTATGCATTCTCCTGTGTGCCACATTATCATGTAGTTGGATAGTTTTATTGTGTGATTATTTTATGAAGGACTAAGATTTGTATTTTTAAGCACCAAGCTTTTTGGTTTTCAAGGACCTATGCATTACAGGATCTTGAACCCCCTGCTAAATCAAGCTAATAATTAATGGCGTCTTTGCCAATAGCTTGTTGTAATGCGTCAATTTACTTTTTCCCGCCACTTAGCTTGCACATAGCTGATATTAGCTTGTTCCTGGTGCGCGGAGGTTTTTTTTTTTTGGAATTTTTGCACAGTTGCTTTGGTCATATCCGGTTCCTGTTTCCTCCTTTGCGTTTCAAAGCCCCATAAAGCTTTAACTTTCTTGCGCTTTGTCCAATAGCTTGTGTTAATGTGTAAATTGTGTTTTTCCGCCACTTAGCTTGCACATAGCTGATATTAGCTTGCTCCTGGTGCGCGGAGCGTTTTTTTTTTTTTTTTTTTTTCCCCAGTTGCTTTGGTCATATCCGGTTCCTGTTTCCTCCTTTGCGTTTCAAAGCCCCATAAAGCTTTAACTTTCTTGCGCTTTGTCCAATAGCTTGTGTTAATGTGTAAATTGTGTTTTTCCGCCACTTAGCTTGCACATAGCTGATATTAGCTTGCTCCTGGTGCGCGGAGCGTTTGTTCTTTTTGTTTTTTTTCCCCAGTTGCTTTGGTCATATCCGTTTCCTGTTTCCTCCTTTGCGTTTCAAAGCCACCTAAAGTTAAAAATTACTAGCGCTTAGTCCAATAGCTTTTTGGAACGCGTAAATCGACTAGTTCCGCCACTTAGCTTACACATAGTGGATATTAGCTGGTTCCTTTTGCGAGGAGCGTTTTTTTTTTTTTTTTTGGCCCCTGTGGCTTTGGTCATATCCGGTTCCTGTTTCCTCCTTTGCGTTTCCACCATGCTGCCCAGGAGACGGATTCTGCGCCTCCCCAGCTCCTCCTCTGATTCTGACCCCACCACCCCTCCCCCACCTCCCCCACCTACCTCACCTCCCCCACCTAACCCCCCTCCCACCCCTTCCCCTCCTGGGCAAGCAAAATGCAAGAGACAGATGGTGGATAGCCGCGTAAACGGCCAGGTGGTCAAAGTGAGTATGTTTCTCTTGGATTTTCTGTTTAAAGTGGACCAACACACAGGGGGGATTGGCCCTGAAATCTCTTAGTTTTCAGGACCAATCTGATCACTCCCTGCGGGGAGGCCAAAAACCTTACCTCTGCACCGTCCCATCTCTGCATGCGTGATCCGCGGATGCATCTTGCGCTTCCCTCTAGCAGGGTGGGCCCCTGCGCCAGACATTTGTTAATGGCCTGCGCAGGCGCCCTCCCTGTTAGAGTGAAACGCCACACGTGTCCTACAGCGCTCAGAGGCAGCTGAGCTGGTATGCACGTCCAAGCGGGCTTGGACGCGCATACCACAGCGGCGCAGAGCGCTGTGCTAGGCTGGTGCAGTCACGTGGGAGCGTGGTCAGTGGTGTATTTCTGGCCTTCCCAGGGGGTTTCAGACAGCGGCCCACCCCCGATTGGTGTGCCCCACCAAAGTGGACCCAAACCCAGAATAGTCAAAATCCAGGGTGTTGGTCCACTTTAATCTGTTCTCAGTATAACTGTTTATGCCATTGTTCTGATGTCATGTATTGATTTGTGTTTGTTTTTCATTGCTCATAGGATTTCTGCATCCACCAATATGACTATGCCCGTGGGGGCAAAAAGCGCATTGCCATGGAGGTGAAGGCCACAGTGTACCGGCGCTTCAACACCCAGCTATCAGTCCGAGCTATCCAGCAGAAGTAAGATAATATATACACAGAGCTATCTTCTATCCAAAAACACACTTTTAAATGTGTAAAAATAATATCCAAGTGTGCAAGCGAAACACCAAATCAGAATAAACCTAAATAAAACCACAAATAAAGTCTCTCTCAGTTCTTCAGCCACATCCCAAAGTGCATGTGCTCAAAAGTTCTTCTTTGTGCTCTTAACACCCCTATGTGCAGATCCTTACCAGAGGCGTATCTTGTACATAATCAAACAAAGCAATACATGAATAGGTGTTTCCCGGCATCAATGATTGGTCTGTTTTATATCAGGTTATCCACATCCAAGCTTAATTTCCACAAGGCGGAGAATATTTTTGAAATATCTCAGGATAGCATAGGTTCAATGGATGGTGAATCCAATATATAGGAGAAAGGAAAATAGCAACACTAGTGCAGTAACGTTAAAAACCACTATTTAATGCTGCTGTACAATCAAGAATCACACTCACATTCTAAATATTAAAAACCAGCATGTCAGCTCATTAACAGAGCAATAAGCAGGGCGGGTCTCACCACCAATCTTCAATGCTCCCGCTGCTCCAGCCGAAATTTGGTGAACATTCCTGGAAAGGTATAGTCCTATATACCCACTGCCAAACTCCCAACGCGTTTCGTCGCAGATGCGACTTTAACCAGGTGTAAGGCAGTTAGAAGAGATACATACATTTATACCGGATTGGAGTGTTTCGCTTGCACACTTGGATATTATTTTTACACATTTAAAAGTGTGTTTTTGGATAGAAGATAGCTCTGTGTATATATTATCTTACTGCACTTGGGAAAAAGTTTTGGGAGTTTTTCTGACACGTTGAGCTTTATTGTAAATTAATTTAATTTGTATATTTTAACTAACTGTCATACAATTTATCAGCGCGGTGCTACACAACATATTTTGTTATCCAGCAGAAGTGGTCGGACTTCAAGCGCCGGGACCCTGAAGGCGTGTACCGCCTATATGATGCCTACGCATCAGGTAAGTTTAAGCTTATGCTATGTTTATACTTTTGTTTAACTAATCTGCTAAGCTGTGTCCATTTGGGGTATTAATATTAATTATTTTCATTCTCCCCCTCAACACAGATAAGCGTCCTCCCCTGGGGAAACGTGGGAAGGGATTCCTCCCCCGAACCAGGCAGGCGGACTCGGGGGAGTCATCGGGGGAGGGTCCCTCTCGCGGCTCCTATTTAGAGGACCCAGGGGAGGAAGGGGATGACGCCCCAGAGGAGTGTGCTGCTGGGGGGCTGGCAGGATCAAGCCTCAGCTCCTCACACTCTGACTCTGAGGAGTCACAGCAGCCAAGGGGCCACTCTCAAGTGGGGAGTCCAAGTGGGGTGGAAGATGTGGACTCTCCCACACTCCCTGAAGGAGCAGGGAGTGAGAGGGAGGAGGGTGGCCCTTTGGCTGGGGGATCTTCGGAGCAGAGTGTGAGGAGCCGAGGCTCCCCGCCTCCTCCTCAGAGCCCTCCCTGGGCTTCAAGTGGCGGATCATCCCCTGGTGAGTGCACATTTAGTCAGTGTTAGTCTGTGACAGGTTTCATCTGGCCATTTGTACTTAGCCCTTGCCATTCCTCTCTAATTTGCAGGGCATCATATAGGCGGCACCTCCATGGCCTTTTGGCAACGCCTTCTCCACGGGCATAGTCATGGTAAGTGTTTGTTGATATCCCTCACATTCCATATGTTATGACATTCCTTAAAGTGGACCAACACCCATTGTTGATTGTGCTTGGAATCTCTAAGCTTCCATGCCCAATCACCTCCCTCACCCAGGGCCCCCCCCCAAAAAAAGCCCACAAACTCCTTACCTCATTGGGGGTGGCAGAAGCCACCGCCGCAGCCTCCTGCGTGCCCCTCTAGATGTGTGTGCGCCTGCGCTCTCCGTTTCATAATGGCCTGCGCGTGCGCACACACTGGAGGAGTGATGCGCGGAAGGCAGCGGCGGCGGACGGTGTCTCACTCAAATTGTTGTGCTCTGCCAAAGCGGACCAAAACACAGAATAGTTGCAATCCTGGGTATTGGCCCACTTTCAACAGACACATGTTTCCTGGTCCATAGTACAAGCTGGTTGGATAATGTACATTAACATCAAAAACCCCACTACCGTGCAATCCAAATGGCAACCACCCCTATGTTTCTGCCCACACCATGATGGGGGCTAGCAAATGTGTTATTTGGTTAAGTTGTTCCGGCTAACACATGTTGCACACTAGTAACATTCTACAATCCACTGCAAATGATTCCTTAGCATTGCACTGTCAAGGTTATTGGCACATTATCTTTATGTGTCCATGTTGCAACCATAAATAATTTAAAGGAACTCATGGACGAGGAAATATGCTAATGTTGGACAACATGTGTGTAACCATGCAAGCATTTGTTTTTGCAGACTCCCTAACCAGATGGATGACAAATAGTCATGTGTCATTGGCCCACTAATTTTGCTTTTCTCTTTTGCTTTCTCATGACAGATGTTGCCACGCAGACGGAGCCGGTGTACATCACCACCACACCTCCCGGGACGGCCAGCAGCATGGGCCCCCGCCACAGCTGCGATGGTGAGTACATCCCACTTCATATGCCTAAAGACTTGTGAACCCTATGTCTTCTAGTCAATTCTGCAGACATTTACAATGTACCTATGTGTTTAAGCAACACACATCTAAGTTACATGTGTTTGGCCAACAATCCTACATGCATGTCTGCATGCTTGATTGTTGCCTCACATTCTTGAGTTTGCCACATAGAGACAATTTGTGGTTTGTACCCAACCAAATGGGCCTGCTTAGGTCATGACCTCTAAGATTCTTGGCCAAACTAGTTTACTCGTTAGGACTTAGGCCCTGATGTTTGGCTGTGACTAAACACATAAATGTTCACACTGGGACTTATACCTTCTTTGATTACCAAGAGTTAAGAGTAAATGTATGCTTGGGATGTGGTGGCCACATTTAAGCCAGCCACTAGTACTCATATAATGGTAACACCTAAGGGCACAGTGGGCAACAATGTTAATGTGAGCATCAGCTAATTGGACCCCCTGACATTACATTGCTACATCTGTGTCTGTTGAGGTCACATTCCATTTATTAAATCTGTTTTTTTTTTACTCTCTCCAGCTTGTGAAAACCAGCATCGCAGACTGTGGCGGTCGATCCGGCGTCTTCGCCTTATGCTGCTGGCCAAGAAGAGGCGTCGGCGTTAAAGTGGGGTGATGACTGGCCCCTTGTTTTAGCCCCTTTGGGGGCAAATGTTGGGCCTGTTGCCCACCTTTACAATTAAAAATTTTCTATTTTTCTAATTACAGTGTGTTGTGCCTTGCCAAGCATAGTTTAAGTGTATACAAACCCATTTGTGTGTAAATTTTGTCATACCTTTGTAGCCATTTAATGTGTAAACCATAGTAAGCTATGGTCACAAATGTGTGGCATAAATTTTGGCCTACATTTACATATGTAGATCAAGATACTCATCCCTGACTGTGTTCTTAGCTATGTCTTAGGAAAAACACAATTTAGAGGTGGGTTAATCAAATCTATTTACACAAAAAAATTAGAACCACAAACAAATTAATATTCTTGGCTGGGTTGCCGGGGAGGTTGGGAGTCATTGCTAGGGGCGGTGTTGGGGCCAACAGTGCAGTAAAAAAAATAGACTGCTGTTGTGTGAGCTGTTGTGTCAACAACAAACTTTGTTCCTGCCGCTGGAGACATTCTTCCTGGCGCTGGAGACATTCTTCCTGGCGCTGGATAGATTGCTCCATTAGATTGCCGAGGCGACCAAGTTCCTGGTTATGTTGTTGGTTTTGGAGCAACTGGTCTATCTGGCGCTGCTGGGCCTCATTTTGTTGCTGACACATCAACACCTGATGTTCCAACACCGCAATGCGCTCATTAGTTCCATCACGCGGCTGTTGGCGACTGTAGTCCTCCAGCATCCGGACCCCTAGCTCATAAAAATCATGACTGGTTGGTGCCACACCTCCTCTTGCTCTGGTTTGAGGCTAACAAAATAGAAAACAACATTTTAGTCAAACAGAACCAATGCAGCTATGCCCCTCAAAATCATTTGCCCAAACTGTAACAATACAACTTACCCTTGTTTGAGCCTCTGAAGCTTGGCCGCATGGCACTTGGGAAGAGGTCCCAGCTTGGGGTTCTGGTCCCGCCTCCTGCAAAAACAACCAAGAAAGGAAATGTGACATGTTGGTTCATCGCCTACACATGAAAGTAAAACTTTTATGAGGTATAATGTACTACTTCACAGGTCCTACTGTTAGTTGGGCAGAAAGAGAACAAGCTAATCACATACATAAACATTACCATCACAAAATAGAAAGAAAATATGTACCTTCAGTCCAACCTGTGGTGTCATCCCCAGGATCCACACCCTGCAGCCGAGCAAGTGGAATTTTCCCCTTCAGCATCTCCTCATACGGCCTGTAGGTACTCTTTGGACCCTGGATGGTCCCACTCTCGACATCAAGGTCGTGGTTCATCTTTTTCATAAGGGCCCCTCTCAAAGTGTAGAAGCGTTTCCTGCAGGATGGGCCACTACGTGGGTGTTGAGCACTGCTAGTAAGCTCCTCACCAATGGCATCCCACAGTTTGCTTCTTTCTTGTTTGCCTAGTGACTTGCTTTGGGAGCCAAAGATCAGCTCCCATTTCGCAAGGGTCAGGCGAACAAGATTATTATTCTCCGCCAAATTAAATTCAGGCTCCCTCTTGGCACCTGGGCGCTTAGCCTGGGGTGCTGCACCACCTTCAGGCTGGGCCCTTTTCCTTAAGGGAGGTCTGCGCACAGCACCCACCACACTCCTACTTGGGCCTGCTGTGGCCGGCAGATGTCCTGAATTTGGCTCCATCCTGTAGCTGCACACACACACCAATACACAACCAAAAAGCACGCATGCAGACTACAGAATGGCATCGCCCTCTCTTTGGGTTGGGCAGGTTTTATGTGCTCTAACAGCCAATCACAAACAGGCCCACTTAATTGATTAACACATACTGGCAAGGTGCTTGTAGCCACAGCTCAAATGCAGTGATTGAACCATGTGTGGTAGCCAATTAACTAATTACAGACCTCATTAACAAAACAACACACAACCAAAGACTACAATGTACTCATGTATAGTAAACACTTGTGACATGTGGCTATACAAACGGCTATTTAAATCAAGAGCAGCTTACCTTTCATTGGTCCACCACAGAATTTTCAGCCATGTCCGTTAATGCACGCAAGTTTAGGCTCACGTACGCTAGTAGCGCTACTAGCGTACGCGTGCGCACTCCGTTTCACGCACACCTGGGTCAGCTAATTGGAGGCCGGAAATAGCAGAGCAACGCAAAAGGCGGCAAAGCGGACCTGTCCTTTTTGAAAGGGAAGTATAAATGGCTTGATTTGGCAAGCTTCTGGTATTGTTACACTGTGGCAAAGGCTGTGGTGTGGTGCTTGTTTCCCTTAGCTCATTTGAGTGTCTGGCTGGGTTTGGTCCTCACTCTCTGTGGCTTGTTGGGTGATTTCTGACATCAGTGCTGTTTCTTTAGGAGATTGATTTTGTTGGCATATGCAAATATTGTGGAGCATACAGCAAGCATACAGCAAGTGAGGCTTGATTTTGGGGCCTTTTGTGGGCTGTGCAGCAACTCCCCTCTTGGTTGTGCCTAACTTAGAAAGCTGGTTTTCAGCAGGCTGGTGGTTTGTACCACTATACTTCTGGTTTTGTGGTGAGCTGCATTGTAGTGAGTGTGTGAGGAGTGTGATTGTTTGTGTGTGTGGTGTGTTAGTGGTTTTTGGTTTGGTTTGTCTGATTTTGTATATCTGTTGAGTGTGTGTGATGGATAAGAGGGTGATGTATGGGGTATGGGTGGATGGATGTATGCGTATGCAGGGAGCGGGGTGCTGTGAGGCTTAGGGCACCCCGCTCCTTTGGAATCCGCCTTTCAGTATGGGACTTAAGTGACGAGCAGATCAGGAGCCGCTTCCGTCTGAATCGTGCTGCACTACAGTCCCTATATGATCAGATTAAGCACAAAATCGAGCCATCCACCAAACGCACTCGATCCATTCCAGGCATAGTACGCCTGTGTGCCACTCTGAATATTTTGGCACGAGGGACCTTCCAGGCAACCTCTGCCCTCCTCAGCGGGATCAGCCAGGCTACTATGAGCCGCATATTAATCCAGGTAGTTCTGGCGATTTGTGATTTGATCCCAATTTACATCAAGTTTCCTGAGGATGAGGAGGAGGTTGCCAAAATAAAACATGCCTTCTATCTAATGGGAGGGATCCCGAATGTGCTAGGGTGCGTTGATGGTACACATATCCCTTTCCGCCCTCCCCGTGCACAGGAGCTGTATTACCGAAACCGGAAACAATTTCATTCATTTAACATCATGGTGGTCTGTGACCACGAAATGAAGCTGCGGGCGGTGAGATCGGGGTTCCCCGGCTCATGCCACGATTCTTACGTCCTGCAGCGGACAGTCCTGTGCCGGAAGTTTGAGAACAACGAAATGCCAGCTGGCTGGCTACTGGGTAAATAATTAACCATGTCAAAGTATTTGGCCTAAAATATGTGGCCTAGTAAGCGAAATTAGTAAAAATGAAAACCAAAACATGTACTAGTACTAATTGCTGTCTCTCTCCTTGTGTTTTTTCTACAGCGGACAAGGGATATGGGCAGAGAACGTGGGTGCTGACTCCGGTCAGAAGCCTACAGACCTCTGCCCATGAACGCTACAATGCAGCACACCGCAAAACCAGAAGCATTGTGGAACGAACCATCGGCCTGCTGAAAGCACGCTTTCTATGTTTGGCACGCCCAGGAGGAGAGATGCTGTACAGTCCACAGAAGGTCTCCAAGATCATCCTCGCCTGCTGTGTGCTCCACAACATTTGTATATGCCACAGAATTCAATCCCCTGAAGAGACAGCACTGGTGCCCGAAATCCCCAACTTGCCCGCAGAAAGAAGTGAGGACACCCAGACTGGCAAGGAGCTAAGGGAAAGCCTGATCACTTCTTTTTTTGCGGTAAGCTAACTACCCTTCACTGTAATCCAAGTACTGCACTACAGGGCAAATCTTTTTTGACTCCAATCATAATTTGTCCAAAACCACTATAAGGGGGGTGTAAGATGACCAAAACCACTATAAGGGGGGAGTAAGATGACCCAAACCACTATAAGGGGGGTGTAAGAGGACCAAAACCACTATAAGGGGGGAGTAAGATGACCAAAACCACTATAAGGGGGGTGTAAGAGGACCCAAACCACTATAAGGGAGGTGTAAGATGACCAAAACCACTATAAGGGGGGTGTAAGAGGACCCAAACCACTATAAGGGGGGTGTAAGATGACCAAAACCACTATAAGGGGGGTGTAAGAGGACCAAAACCACTATAAGGGGGGTGTAAGAGGACCAAAACCACTATAAGGGGGGTGTAAGAGGACCCAAACCACTATAAGGGGGGTGTAAGATGACCAAAACCACTATAAGGGGGGTGTAAGAGGACCAAAACCACTATAAGGGGGGTGTAAGAGGACCAAAACCACTATAAGGGGGGTGTAAGAGGACCCAAACCACTATAAGGGAGGTGTAAGAGGACCCAAACCACTATAAGGGAGGTGTAAGATGACCAAAACCACTATAAGGGGGGTGTAAGAGGACCCAAATCACTATAAGGGGGGTGTAAGATGACCAAAACCACTATAAGGGGGGTGTAAGAGGACCAAAACCACTATAAGGGGGGTGTAAGAGGACCAAAACCACTATAAGGGGGGTGTAAGAGGACCCAAACCACTATAAGGGGGGTGTAAGAGGACCCAAACCACTATAAGGGGGGGTGTAAGATGACCAAAACCACTATAAGGGGGGTGTAAGAGGACCAAAACCACTATAAGGGGGGTGTAAGATGACCAAAACCACTATAAGGGGGGTGTAAGAGGACCCAAACCACTATAAGTGGGGGTGTAAGATGACCAAAACCACTATAAGGGTGGTGTAAGAGGACCAAAACCACTATAAGGGGGGGTGTAAGATGACCAAAACCACTATAAGGGGGGTGTAAGAGGACCAAAACCACTATAAGGGGGGTGTAAGATGACCAAAACCACTATAAGGGTGGTGTAAGAGGACCCAAACCACTATAAGCGGGGGTGTAAGATGACCAAAACCACTATAAGGGGGGAGTAAGATTACCCAAAACCACTATAAGGGGGGTGTAAGAGGACCAAAACCACTATAAGGGGGGTGTAAGATGACCAAAACCACTATAAGGGGGGTGTAAGATGACCAAAACCACTATAAGGGGGGTGTAAGAGGACCCAAACCACTATAAGGGGGGTGTAAGATGACCAAAACCACTATAAGGGGGGTGTAAGAGGACCCAAACCACTATAAGGGGGGTGTAAGAGGACCCAAACCACTATAAGGGTGGTGTAAGAGGACCCAAACCACTATAAGGGGGGTGTAAGATGACCAAAACCACTATAAGGGGGGTGTAAGAGGACCAAAACCACTATAAGGGGGGTGTAAGATGACCAAAACCACTATAAGGGGGGTGTAAGATGACCAAAACCACTATAAGGGGGGTGTAAGATGACCTAAACCACTCTAAGGGGGGTGGAAGCTGAACAACATAACAATTAGGGTTGTTGTGCAAGTTGGACCCAAATGTTTGTAACAAATTAATGCAATATTTTTTAACAGCGAATAAGCCACATTAAATATAAATACTAACTGCACTTTTTAATATTTTTCAGGCACCCCGAGAATCAACTTGAACTTTCCTTTTGTTTTTTTCTTAATTTTCATTTAATTTGAAAAAAATATCAAACCAAAATAAAAAAAATAAAAAGAAACATGTTGCAATGTGTTTACTTGTGAAGGTACTAACATTGATTTCAAGCCCACAGCAAAGCAAAGCGCAGGCGCTGTGTTGAATAGTGTGGTCAAAATGACAGCGCCTACAAAGCTGAGCTCAAACATCATATTCAGCAATGTAGGCGTTGTTCCCAACAACGCCAGGTAGCGACTGAGGAGGCCTGCTATAGCGAATCGCTACCGCCCGCGGTGTACGCTAGCGGCGCTCATAGCGCCATACTTCAGTCGCTCATCTGTCGCTACCTGGCGCTATTAATGAATCGGCCTCCCCGCTAGGTATTTTGGTATCCCTTCATTTCTTAGCTAAAAATAAAAAAGTCTCTAACATTTTATAGGGTTATAATATTTTTATGGATATGGTCAAAGCAGAACAAAACCAGGATTTTGCCATGCATTTTAAATGTTTGGGATCTTAAGTGGCCCTCCCGCTCCCACCCCAAGTCTACGGCTGGAGTCGGGAGCGGGCCCACAGAGGTGGGGATGCAGCTGCCCAATATTTTCATTGGAGAGGGAGCCAGTAGGCAGGTGAGTTTTGTGGTGGACTGGGTGGTTTCACACAGAGGGGTATCTGGATCTGGAATGCTCTAGAGGAAGACCAGCGACCAGCCCTGGAATGTTTTAGATCCCAGGGCAGCCCATGCTAGGTTTTGTTCCACTTTAAAGCAAACCTACAGGCTCCCGTGCAACATTGTGCCAGGGTATGTCTTGGATTACAGGGAAATTTTCCTAACATACCCCACACTGCCAGTGAGCCTAGGTTTTGGCCCCACTGCTTGAAACCCCCCAGATCGCCCAATCCAACTCACCTCATCCCGGTCCTACGACACACGCACGACCGCTTGTCCAATCAGTGTGCTAGGAGCCACTGACATTGGGTCGTCGGGCAGGCTCATTCATCACTAACGGCAGGTAGCGACAGAAGAGCGTCTGTAGCAGGCATTTTCAGAGCGCCCGCTAGTAGTCGCAGTGCTAGGCCGTGAGTCGCTAGTTTATAGCGACTCAGTCACTGTGCAGTAATGTTGAATACATTGTGACGAGTCGCTATTTGACCAGTACAGCGCTGTATGGGAGCGCATGGTAGCGACTGCTCATAGCGACCGACTCACAACATATTCAAGAAAAAAAAAGCCTCACACAACTCTGGCGCAGAAAAATGCTTAGCTGAAGCCCAGAGCGCAGGAGGCGGTGTGTTTAAAGTGTGTTTTTCAGCATCTATCAACTAGTAACAAAGCGAAAACATATGGAATTACATTGTAGGTACATTGTGACATGAACACTTTAATGGCAGACCTGTAATGTCATTTCTGAAAAAATATATCAAAAATGAAAAAATTGGGGAAAAAAACTGCTTTTTTAATGCCAGAAGTGGTCACAGAATTATTTGTGATTTTTTTTTTTTAAAAATACCCCGTTTAAAGAGAAGAAAAGGTTCGTCCATTGAAATGTATGGGAGAGCGACAGGTAGTGAGAGGTCATACCTGGCACTGTGCAAGGCTGAACGCTGGCGCTGTTCGCTGAGGCTGTGAAAATGATGAATCAGACGCTACATGGCGCTATGCCAGTCGCTAAACAGATTCTGCTTGATAAATGTGTAATTGCGTGCTGTGTCCGGCGTTGACCAGTCACTACCTGTCGCTACCTCTCATTAACCTGCCACTACCTGACGCTATCCTTTCTTAAATAAGGGCCTAAGGCTTCATCTAAGGCCAGCAGGCTTAGATCATGCTGACGGCTGCATCCCCCGCTACCCTCTAACAGGGAGCATACTTGCATCGGCCATTCACAAATGCCTGGTGTAGCTACGCGCCCTGCTAGTGGGATAGCGGCCGCGGCTCACGCATGCGTCATTGGACTGGGAAACAAGTTAAGTGTATGGGGCGACCTGGGGAGTTTCACACAGCAGGGCATCAGGATTTTGGATGCCCTGGGGGAAGCAAATAGATTGGCCCCGGAATCTTATAGATTCCCCAGCCGATCACCGTGCTTTTTGGTCCACTTTAATAGCTACACACATGTAAATAGCTACTATCCCCTCCATCATAAAGGGCTTAATTCCTGGTTTTGGCTCCCTAAGGATCTTTAACTGTGGATGCATCCCAAGCCCAGATACCCTGAGGGAGAGTGTTAAAAGGGACACAAAGGCCCTTATTTATGAAGGAATAGCGACAGGTAGCGACTGGTGAGCGGCCGGTAATGACAGGCCCCGCCACGAGAACGCCGGCTCCCCACCACAATCACACATTTATCAAGCCGATCCTGCTTAGCAACTGAGAGGCTGATTCATTAATAGCGACAGATAGCGTCAGATAGCGACTGTTGAGCGACTGTAGCGGTATTTTGACAGCGACCGCTAGTAGTCGCTGTGCTTGGCCGTTGTTCGGTGGATGATAGCGACTCAGTCGGTGTGCAGTAATGTTGAATACAAGATGCTGAGTCGCTATTTGACAGGTTCGCTGTTGTATGGGAGCGCATGATAGCGACTGGACATAGCGACCGGCACCCACCATATTCATTAAAAATCAGCCTTAAAAATTCCTAGCGCTGTGAAATGCATGTTTAAATCCCAGAGCACAGTAGGCAATGTGTTAAAAGTAGTTTTTTAACCCCCTAACCACCCAAAAAAAATGATTTTGAAGTAATATTTACACCTGAATAGTTTAAAATCAGACCTGTAATATCAATTCTGCAAAAAAAAATGTTTTTTTAAAAATCCCCAAAAAATACATTTTCAAAGGAAGAAGTGCTCACAGATTTTTTTTTTTTAATTTAAAAAAAAAAAAATATATTAAAAAATAATTATTAATTAAAATACATTCTGCCATTGAAATGCATTGGAGAGCGCCAGGTAGCGAGAGGTCATACCTGTCGCTGTTCAAGGATGTTCGCTGGCGCTGTGGGATGAGGCTGGGATAATGATGAATGAGTTGCTAGGTGGCGCTATCTCAGTCGCTAAGCAGTATCGGCTTGATAAATGTGTGATTGTGGTGGGGAGCCGGCGTTCTAGTTGCGGTACCTGGCTTTACTGGCCGGCTCCCCATTCGCTATCTGTCGCTATTCCTTGATAAATAAGGCCCTGAGATAACGCCAGATAGCGGCTCATTCATCATTATTCCAGCTTCAGCCCACAGCGCCAGCGTCCGACCTTGAACAGCGACAGGTATGACCTCTCGCTACCTGGCGCTCTCCAATGCATTTCAATGGAACAATCTTTAAATATTAATAATTAATTGTTATTAATTTTTTTTTTTTTTAATGTGTAAAATTCTGTGACCACTTCTGCCATTTTAGATTGATATTACAGGTCTGATATTAATGTATTCATATTACTAAATTATTTAAATTATTTAAAAAAACTTTTTTTTTGGTTTCCAAAAATATGGTGGTTTGGGGGTTAAAAAACTACTTTTAACACATCGCCTCCAGCGCTCTGATTTTTTGATGAATATGGTGGGAGTCGGTCGCTCTGACCAGTCGCTATCATACATCGCGGAACCTGTCAAATAGTGATTTGTAACCTTGTATTCAACATTACGCCACACCGATTGAGTCGCTGTCAACAACCGAACAACGGCCAAGCACAGCGACTACTAGCGGGCACTGTGAAAATACCGCTACAGTCGC
This sequence comes from Gastrophryne carolinensis, assembly GCA_027917425.1. Taxonomy (NCBI): domain Eukaryota; kingdom Metazoa; phylum Chordata; class Amphibia; order Anura; family Microhylidae; genus Gastrophryne; species Gastrophryne carolinensis. Next base: position 529,414,295 of record CM051235.1, on the reverse strand, counting down.
TCAACTGTCGCTACATGTCGCTATTAATAAATCAGCCTCAAAGTCATTTTTTGGTCCTTTAAAGAGGGCTTCTATTTTTACAAATATAATACACATGTGTTAGCTAAAAGGGAAAGATGAAATGAAGTTTTGTTTGTTAACTATATTTAAAACAGAGCTGGTCAAATGTTGACAGAAATTTGCCAAAATAGTTTGAATGAAATTGCTAAAGTTAAATTTTACTGTATCCTAAAAAAGCAAAACAACACTATGCTGAAAAGTTCTTTTTATCAAGTGAAAGTGATTCCCGGTATTCAGGATGCACCTGATGTTGTTTCCAGCTTTATCTTTTTGGCTTTTAATACTCTGCACTTCTAGAATGCTGCAAGTCTAGATTGCAACACTGTTGTAACTTCGAAGAAATTACTTACTTACAAGGAAACAGAATTTCCCACAAAAGGTCACAGCCGGCCATGATATATTCTGTTAGAATAGGTATAAAAGCAGCCACACGAAACCCATGAAGAAACAATCTTGAGACTTCATCCTTCTACTGATGTAAGTATTTTTTCTCCTGTTCAACCTTAATGTGTAGTCATTTGCTCTTCCTAGCTTGCTGCTACAAGTGCCTGCTGTTGTAAATGTGAGTTGAAAAGCAAGAGTTTCTGTGGTAAGTGGGTGGTAAGTTGTTTAGAGCCTTATTTATGAAGGGATAGCGTCAGGTAGTGCCTTGTTAATGAGAGGTAGCGACAGGTGAACGCCGGACACAGCACGCAATTACACATTTATCAAGCAGAATTTGTTGAGCGACACTGTTGATCTGTTGGCATTAAAGTGTTCATGTTGTAATGTTATTACAATGTAATTCAATATGTTTTCGCTTTGTTACTAGTGGATACATGCTGAAAAACAGACTTTAAACACACCGCCTCCTGCGCTCTGGGCTTTAGAGAAGCATTTTGCAGCGCCAGAGTTTTGTGAGGCTGTTTTTTTAATGAATATGTTGTGAGTCGCACTGACCAGTCGCTAACATGCGTTCCCATACAGCGCTGTACTGGTCAAATAGCGACTCCTCACAATGTATTCATCATTACTGCACAGCGACTGAGTCGCTATGAACTAGCGACCCACGGCCGAGCACAGCGACTACTAGCGGGCGCTCTGAAATGCCTGCTACAGACGCTCATCTGTCGCTAACTGGCGTTAGTGATAAATCAGCCTGCCCGTCAACTTGGTAGCTGGGTAAATGCACACACATTCATCACAGCGGTATTCACTCTTGAACTACTGCTCCAATGTTAATAGTCATCCCAGTTTAAAAAACAGCATTGACTACAAAAAGTAAAATATTTACAGTTGTAGCTCTTAAGGTGGACCAATCACCCCTATGGCTGGCCTGGAATCTAAAAGATAAATATATCTGATATATATCAGATACCCCCATGTGTGAACCCCCCCGGGCGCCAGAAATCTTACCTGATCCTTTGCTCCAGCGATGCTGTCTTCACTGGCTGCCGCACCCCTGGCTTCTCTGCAGCTGTATGCTGTAAGCTGTATGTATGCAGCACATAAAGTGCTGATTGTATAAGTGCCCATGCATTCATCATAGGGACAGGGAAAGGTGCATGAAAGTGGCTGATCTGGGGGGTTTCACACAGAGGGGCATCCTACATCGGAGTGCCCCCGGGGCAAGGAGCTATTACCAGGATAGTCGAAATAGTCGAAGCTCTCTGAGTCATAGCCTAGGAGGCCGATTCATTAATAGCGCCAGGTAGCGCCAGATGAGCGACTGTAGCGTGATTTTTTCAGCGCCAGCCAGTATTCGCTGTGCTTGGCCGGCGTTAGCTTGATGACAGCGACTCAGTCGGTGTGCGGTAATGTTGAATACGGGCTTAGGGGTCGCTGTTTCACAGGTTCAGCGTTGTATGTGAGCGCCTGACAACGAATGGCCAGAGCGAACGGCTAGCTTCATATTCATTAACAAATCACGCTCCGAATTTGCTGTCGCTGTCCATTCCTTGTTTAAACCCCAGAGCGCTGGCGGCGATGGGTGTTAACTAGTTTTTAACCCCTAAACAACCATATTTTTTGATTGTAACATTATACATGTTTTTAGAATCATTTTGTAATATGAATACATTAATATCAGACCTGTTAGATCAATTCTGCACAAATTTTTTTTTACATTTTTTTTTACTTAAAAATAAATCCTAACATTGCAGAAGTGGTCTCCAAATTTTTGACATAAAAAAAAAATAAATAAATAAATTAATACCAATTAATTATGATTAATTATAGATTGCTCCATTGAAATGCATTGGACATCGCCAGGGAGCGACAGCTCATACCTGGCGCTGTGAAGGAATTTGCAGCGGCGCTGTTCGGTCCAGGCGGCTTCATGATGAATCCCGCGCTAGCCGTCGCTCTCGCCGGCGCTAGCCTCATTTTGCTTGATAAATGCGTCATTGTGACCGCCGCCGGGCGTACTTGAGTCGGTAGCCGCCGATAGCTGGCGGTACCTGGCGCTCGTCAGACACTACCTGGCGCTAGCCCGTGATAAATAAGGCCCTTAGATTTAACCCCTCCTACTCAACAACACAGCAAGGCAGTAGGGAACATGTTTTTCATTTGTGTCAATTAGTTAATTATCACAAATAGAGAAACCAATCAGCTGCAGGAGACAAAAGGTGAATACCTAAGCTAATTATTTTTCAGAGGGACAGGTTTGGTATGCTTATATTTTGACAGCTTAACAATTTGCTAGGTTTATTTTTGGTCTTAATCATAAATTGTTGATTATTGCTTTTGAAAATTAACCAAGCAATTTAAAAAGTTGTTACTGGATCGGGACGGAGGTCTTGGTGACGAGATATTCACTTACCCCATTGAATACATGGCAGACTTTGCAGCTTACACATTATTGAAGCTCCATGTCCAGGGCTATGGACGCTGCAAGACCTCTAACCCCTTTTGAACAGTCTTGCTCAGGCAGCGGCCACTTCAGAGGAGCTTTGTCCCATGCTTACTCACTGCTGATCTCCCCTCCAGACTCCTATAAACCCTCGTATGTTGAGGGCTGGGAGACGGAACTAAATAGGAGTTTCACGAAAGAGCAGATGCAGGCCATGTTACAGGTAGCTCACAGGTCATCGATGACCTTCAGATACCAGGAGGCCTCCTATAAGGTTCTCTCACGCTGGTACCTCGTGCCGTCGAGACTAGCGAGAATATTCCCCTCCTCTTCACCCCTGTGCTGGAGATGTTCTGGGGCCAGGGGCACAATGATTCACATTTTCTGGGAATGTGGGGCACTAGCCGGGTTTTGGAGCAACGTCAGGAGAATAGTTCTGAGACTGACTGATTTAGACCTGGGTGAGGACCCGGCGGGCTACCTCCTAGGTTTAGCTCCTGCATCCATCGAGAGGAGGACCAAGTCCTTGTTGGCTCCCCTCCTGGATGCGGCCAGGACTTGCATCCCATCCTGCTGGAAATCGACGTCACCCCCAACGACGGCTATGTGGCTCACCAGGGTTGGCGACATTCGCAGGATGGAAAAGATGACGGCCTCGTTGAGAGGGAAGGTAGACCAGCACAGAGAGAAGTGGCAGGCTTGGAACCGATTTGCCTCCTCGGCGGACTACTTAAACTTTTTGCAGGAGTAGCAGCAGGTGTCCCGGGTGGGGAACAGCCTCTCTCTCGGGGTTTTCAACCTCCCCTCTCCCCCCCCCCTTGCCCCCCCTTCTTCTCCTTACCCCCGCCGCACCCTTTGTTTGAGTCTGTGTTGTCCCGCCTCTCTCCCCCCCCCCCGTTTGTCCCAGTTGTGTTTCTTGTAGTTTGATCTATACGAGTTCAATTTATGTTTATAATGAGAAAATGTTAGAGGCGTGATGTGCAGATTGCACATTTTATTACAATTTGATGTTTATTAAGAATTAGGTTAAAAAGGGGCACCCCTCCAGCTTTAGTCTTATAGGATAAAGGGGATAGCCAATACCCAAGGACAATAGTCCATTTTCTTCTACTGGTTCTTATGGCCCCTGATGTCCAAGTTGGATAGGGGTGCGTCTTGTGCCTTGGGCGTTACCGCTGGTTGTTTTCATTATCTTTTTGTACATCTGTATATTTGTATCCATTCTCACTGTAAGCTGATGTTTAACTGTGCTGAACGTGATCTGTCATATTCCATGCTTCTTCAATAAAAACTACAATTTAAAAAAAAAAAGTTGTTACAGTTTAGGTGTCCCAAATTTGTCCCTCTAAAAAATTTGTCAGCTTATGAATACCTTTTTGTTTTTTAATTTGCTTTGACAATCCCTTTAAATGAGCAAAACAGGACAAAATAATTTTATTAAAAAATTACAAAGCTGAGCTCTCATCAGTAACCTTTGAAAATTATAAAGCAGTTCATAAAGCCTATGTAAAAGAAAAAACACTGGCAGAAGCACAAAATGAAAAGTATATTGGCAAAGAAATCAACACAAAGACTTAAACTTTTCTTTAAAAAAAATAATTCAAAGAAAACAAGATTATAAAAGGTATTTATTATTAATGGTAATAGGGAATTGATCATGGGGGATAAAAAGAAGTTGGGGCTGCTAAATGGGCTTTTTAGCTCTGTGTACACAAAAGATGAGCAAGGTGAGGATATAGGCAATTCCACTGCTGGAAATACTCCAAGCAAAATTCTTACCTGGTAAACATAGATATCATCCAAGAAAGGCTGAATAATTTAAGTGTGAACAAGATTCTAGGACCAGAGGAACTTCACAAAAGAGTTTTAAAGGACTTGGCTCAGATATTTCCTCACCCCCATTCATAATCTTTAAATACTGTCTAAAACAGATATAGTGACAAGACGCAAGGTGCAAGGCAAATATGGTGCCCATTTTGAAAATGGTTCTAGGTGTTCCTTGGGTCATTACAGACTCATAAGCATAACATCAATTATGGGGCTCTTAAGGGACTACATGCAGCATTATGTGACTATGCATAATATTATAAGTGACAACCAGCCAATTTTTACTAAGGGTAGAAGCTGCCAGACTAACCTGAATGGCTACTATGAGAAGGTAAGTAAAAGCCTGTACAGAGGGGAAGCTGTAGATATAGGCCCTTATTTTAGAAGGGATAGCGTCAGGTAGTGCCTGGTTAATGAGAGGTAGCGACAGATAGCGACTGGTCAACGCCGGACACGGCACGCAATTACACATCTATCAAGCAGAATCTGTTTAGCGACATCTGGGATAGCGCCATGTAGCGTCTGATTCATCATTTTCACAGCCTCAGCGAACAGCGCCAGCGTTCAGCCTTGCACAGCGCCAGATATGACCTCTCGCTACCTGATGCTCTCCCATACATTTCAATGGACGATCCTTTTCTTCTCTTTAAACATGTCACAAATAATTCTTTGACCTCTTCTGGCATTGAAATAGCATTTTTTTCATAATTTTTTCATTTTTAAATATTTCCTCAAAAATGACATTACAGGTCTGGCATTAAAGTGTTCATATTACAATGTTGTTACAATGTAATTCCATATGTTTTCGCTTTGTTACTAGTGGATAGATGCTTGAAAACAGACTTTAAACACACCGCCTCCTGCGCTCTGGGCTTCTATTTTTCAGCGCCAGAGATTTGTGAGGCTGTTTTTTTGCTGAATATGGTGTGAGTCGGTCGCCATGAGCAGTCGCTAACATTCGCTCCCATACAGCGCTGTACTGGTCAAATAGCGACTCCTCACAATGTATTCAACATAACTGAACAGCGACTGAGTCGCTATAAAGTAGCGACCCACGGCCTAGCACTGCGACTACTAGCGGGCACTCTGAAAATGCCTGCTACAGACGCTCATCTGTCGCTACTTGCCGCTAATGATGAATCAGCCTCAGTGTGTTTCTGGATTTTGCAAAAGCATTTGACAATATCCCTCATATTCTGCTACTCCCCATAGCCTGGCTTAGGAGAAGTAAACCACAAGCTTGGGGGAATTTTTTCTAGTTGGGATGTATAAGTAGCTTCTCCTCTCACTATCCAGCATGTTTATATAGCTTTATAATATTGGGTCCTTTCTCTATATAGCTCCTTTAAACATTGAGTGGCTTTGTGATAGGAATGTTTGCTGCTGCCTGCTTCACCCTTATCCATCATTGTACAGCACATCCCTGTAAATAAGTGGACCCTGCACGTTATGTAAGGCATGCAGGGCCACCGTCAGAAGGGGCTGGGCTTTCCCAGACTCATAGTGGGCCGGGAATAACGAACGCAGCAGTGATACACTGACGGTGGGCTGCTAAAAAAAAAAAAAAAAAAACACTAGCAAAAAAAAAAAAAAAAAACACTAGCAATCCCCTTGTGTGTCTCCTGGTTCAGCTGCTGTTCTGCTCTCCTCAATTCCTGTGCCATTGCCACGCTAGGATCAGGTAGTGCAAGTGGGGAGGGCCAGAAATCATTTGTATAATATGCAAAATAACAGCGCCAGCGCAGGTGCTGTGACACCACGATATTCAGGCATACAGCACCATGTGCAATACAAGAAAAAGTGGGGATGGCTGCACAGAATATACATTTAATGAAATTGGGAACATACACATTACATGACACATGATTGGCAAGCATGAAAACGCAAGTAATCAGCAGGTAACCTAAGTACAAAAATAAATGCAAAAAACATTCTGAAAAGGGCAAGGATCCTGTGTCACTTGACTGAGCAAAAAATAAATAAAATACGCCAAGCGGAAGTCACCAAAATGCCTGGAATGGAATTAGAGTCTATGGGGGAACGACAATGAGTGTCTGATGCGATTTGGCGCTGTAGTAAACACAGCACTGGCGCTAACAAAGCACCCGGCGCTCTTGATACCTGGAGCACTACATGGCGCTAGGAGAGGAAATATGACTTCCTGGTGGTGCTCACTAAAACACCTGCCATTACCCGTCGCTATGTGGCATTATCTGCACAGAAAAAGGTGAGTATAGCCTCTTTACCTCTTTACTGCATGCACAATCGCTTTAAAATACAATAAGGCACTATGTAGTGCATACCTGTCTGGTGACTATAAGCAGGGGGCCACCCATAGTACTGGGCCCTGGGTCAGGACACCCCCCCCCCCCCCCATGTAAAGGTCCTGCATCCTGTATAATTAGCATCATAGTTGGGAACACATTTTATAAGGGTGGTAGTAAAGCCTCATGCTTTCTCTCACTACATCTTACTTTGTTGTTATGTAAGTTCTACTACCAATCTGTAATGTTACAAGTATGTCATAAAGGTTATGTTTTTCTCACAAGCAATGTTTTAAGAACTATACCATTTTTTGCAGATATATCCAACCAGACATGGGGCCTTATAGAGGAGTGGTGGCCACCATAATGATGATGCTTATCTCAGCATCCTGCCAAACTCCAGAAAAGCCTGTTGTTTGCTCAGTTATTCAAGGCTTACAAGGTCTGAATGGAAGAGATGGGAGAGACGGCATGCCGGGCCTGAAGGGTGAACCAGGTAAATAAATGGATTGTTATAAGGGACATGCTACTCTGTCACTGGAAACATTTCTCAATCCTCTCCTCAAGGCCAACCAACAAGTCATGTTTTGTGCATCTCCACATAGCCTTCCAATATTGCCTGTCATCCTGCTATCTCGCTATTTCATGATTTTGCTGGATTCTTACCTCATGGATCCAAGTTATCAGCAGTGTGAGCTAGACTTGCAGTGCTCCCCAACCCTCTCCTCAAGGCCCACCAACAGGTCATGACCAGACATGTCAAGTCACCTGGTTGTCCCCCCCAACCTGGTTACTAGTTGATGTCACCTGACCACACACACTCAAAGTGGCAAACACTCTCGTAGTCCTGCCAGTCATTGTCTGTGTACATTTATGGGGACAGGGCTGCATGTAGAGCATAACTCATTTCTTTCTGCAATCCCAATTTAGGATGTTTCCAAGCTGTTGCCAAACAATTCCTGTTGTTCCCAAGCTGTTGTTTCCTAACCAAAATATATCCTTTGGGAAAATGATAGATCTCACTAGTAGAAATGTCCCAACTCAGGTACGGAAAAAACATTGGAAATTGTTAAAGTAAAAAAATATCACTGAGATGCAGGTTGCAATTTATGCCCAATATTGCGCACAAAGATAAACTTGTTTCACCAAATTATTAGCATGAACCACTATATGTGCACTTTAGCTTTTACCTGTTATACTTAGCATAGGTTTGCCACATTTGAAAATCATTGCTAGTAGTTAGGTTAGTGAGAAGCAAGGCCGTGGTTTGTAAAGTCAAAGGCAAACTTGAACTCAATCCGAACTTGAACCTGAACCCCAGACTTGAGGCCCAAAAATGGCTGTATAAAGGTGGTAGTAAGGGCTAGAGGGCTGCAAATCAGCGGGAATACCAGGGCAATTGCCCTGCACAAAATGGGCTAGGGAAAGTACTCAAAACAATTAAAGAAAAAATACGAAATACATACATAAATAAATTAAAAATAAAAATCAAATATAATTTTTTTCACAGGTAGAAAAATATATGAAAAACAAATAAAGAAAAATTGATATTTTTTTAGAGGTGTCAGATTCAGAGGCTAATTTGGGGGTAACACCAGGGTGAGTGAAGTACACAAAATGGGGTAGGGAAAGTACTCAAAATAATAACGAAATAATGATAACTTGGCCAGACTTGGTGATAGTGGTGACGCTGCTGCTGCTGCTGCTGCTGGTGGAGCTCTCCCATCTTTCAGATCATATGGGAAATACAATTCCCACTGATTGTACAATGTAGATCAAAGGCTGTATAAACCTGCCCACTGACTCCATCAGTCCCTTCTGGCCATCTATATATGCCCAGCAGCTTGATTTGCCTACCTCAATCAATAGTGCAAAAAAGTGCTCTAAAGTGCATAAGTACTGAGGTTTACCTCCATGTTTTGCTTGGTCCCCTTGAGGAAGGGTGAGGAAACCGCCTAAAACATTGGGGTATGGTTGCAGCTAATCTATGATGCTTTAATAAGTGTATGAAGGCTAATGTAGTCATTTTGTTTCTCCAGTGGAGGATACTGGCACCTAGTGGCAAATTATTGTACAGCACTGTACACTGTTTTCCTATGTTCCTATGAATTCTTTTTTTATATAACGTATATATATATAAACACACTACTTCTGCATCTAATATTTTGGTGTATCGGCTGTTTCTCTCTCTCTCTCTCTATATATATATATATATATATATATATATATATATATATATATTAAGTCCTAATGTCCTAACGTTATGTATAATCAAATTAATGTTTTCTTGTTCTTAACTAGGGTCACCTGGGCAAATTGGAATTCCAGGCTTAAAGGGAAGTCCAGGTGTGCCAGGCAAAGCTGGTCCACAAGGGGAGAAAGGAGATAAGGGTGACAGAGGAACTGATGGCAAAGCAGGTAAAGTTAACCATGATGATATTAATTTTCTTAAAATAGGCTGTATTTTAAAGCACAATAATGAATGTGGGCCTTATTTAGTGGAAGTTCCTTACTCTATGTCTCATGACATCGTCTATGTCTCTGTAGTGTCAAAAATATATTAGAGTACTGTGGAAATATGATCATCATGTAAAAGGTATTTTTATTGTCTGAAATCAGGTTTACTAGGTCCAAAAGGTGAAAAGGGCTTAATCGGTCCTTCGGGAGTAAAAGGAGCTTCTGGATCACCAGGTGCTAAGGGTGATGAAGGAGCAACAGGATCTCCTGGAATTCCAGGTATCAAAGGTGCCGCTGGAGCCAAAGGAGACAAAGGTGACCCAGGTAATCTAAATTTGGTTTTGAAACTATTATTGTGATGTAATATCTAGCGTATCTATCCATAGCTCATAGATTAATAAATTGCTCTGTACAGGAAAACATTATGCATTTATAGATTAAACAAGTAGGGAACAGACCATCAGGCACCAGAATGATATATGGGGACTGTAATGGGAATTGTGACACACTTAACGGGTAAAAAAGAATTATGCAGCCGCAAAGCAAATACATTATTTTCTGTTCTCCACTGGATTTTAATACCAGAGAAGCTTGCTGGTTTGAAATTATCAGCGGGTTATTATTTGCATGTAGGCAGATTGAAAAATAACGCTATGTGCCTAATATGTTTGAATAGTATATATTTGTTATATACCAGGTTAGTGGCAGTGTTGTGCAGGATCCTCTGGACTTGGGGTGCCCAATATGGGGATTTGGGCGCAAGGGTCAAGGGTGGTGTTGGTTTCTTCTTCTAATGTCTACTGCTTTCTTTTCCTTTATTTTTAAACTATATACATTTGCCTTATTCTGATTCATATGTAAATTATGTATCTGTCCTATATGCTGCCATCTTGAGTATTTACTGCTAATTACACCGAAACATACTCAAGCTCTCAGCTTTTTAACTATATATATATATATATATATATATATATATATATATATATCCCCTAATTTCACAGTCTGCTATGGAAGATGGGGTCTTTGTCACAGTCTGCTACGGAAGATGTGGAGCTTTGTCACAGTCTGCTATGGAAGATGGGGTCTTTGTCACAGTCTGCTATGGAAGATGTGGAGCTTTGTCACAGCCTGATATGGAAGATGTGGAGCTTTGTCACAGTCTGATATGGAAGATGGGGGCTCTGTCACACTCTGCTGTGGAAGATGTGGGGCTTTGTCATAGTCTGATATGGAAGATGGGAGCTTTGTCACAGTCTGCTATGGAAGATGGGGGCTTTGTCACAGTCTGCTATGGAAGATGTGGAGCTTTGTCACACTCTGCTATGGAAGATGTGGGGCTTTGTCATAGTCTGATATGGAAGATGGGGGCTCTGTCACAGTCTGCTATGAAAGATGGGGGTTTTGTCACACTCTGCCATGGAAGATGTGGGGCTTTGTCACAGTCTGATATGGAAGATTATGGGGGGCTCTGTGACAGTCTTCTATGAAAGATGGGGGCTTTGTTACAGTCTGCTATGGGAGAAGAGGGGGCTGCTCTGTCACAGTCTGCTACAGAAGATGACAGTGATTTTTCTGTCTTCTATCGGGATGATGGGGGTTGTGCTTCAACACAGTCTGCTGAAGGAGATGATGGGGGTTGTTCTGTCACACATTCTGCTATATGGATGATGGGGGTTGTTCTGCCGAACATTCTGCTATATGGATGATGGGGGTTGTTCTGCCGAACATTCTGCTATATGGATGATGGGGGTTGTTCTGTCACACACTCTGCTATAGGGATGATGGGGGTTGTTCTGCCACACATTCTGCTATAGGGATGATGGGTGTTGTTCTGTCACACATTCTGCTATATGGATGATGGGGGTTGTTCTGCCGCACATTCTGCTATATGGATGATGGGGGTTGTTCTGTCACACATTCTGCTATAGGGATGATGGGGGTTGTTCTGTCACACACTCTGCTATAGGGATGATGGGGGTTGTTCTGCCACACATTCTGCTATAGGGATGATGGGTGTTGTTCTGTCACACACTCTGCTATAGGGATGATGGGGGTTGTTCTGTCACACACTCTGCTATAGGGATGATGGGGGTTGTTCTGCCACACATTCTGCTATAGGGATGATGGGTGTTGTTCTGTCACACATTCTGCTATATGGATGATGGGGGTTGTTCTGCCGCACATTCTGCTATATGGATGATGGGGGTTGTTCTGTCACACATTCTGCTATAGGGATGATGGGGGTTGTTCTGTCACACACTCTGCTATAGGGATGATGGGGGTTGTTCTGCCACACATTCTGCTATAGGGATGATGGGTGTTGTTCTGTCACACACTCTGCTATAGGGATGATGGGGGTTGTTCTGTCACACATTCTGCTATAGGGATGATGGGGGTTGTTCTGTCACACACTCTGCTATAGGGATGATGGGGGTTGTTCTGCCACACATTCTGCTATAGGGATGATGGGTGTTGTTCTGTCACACACTCTGCTATAGGGATGATGGGGGTTGTTCTGTCACACATTCTGCTATAGGCATGATGGGGGTTGTTCTGCCACACATTCTGCTATAGGGATGATGGGGGTTGTTCTGCCACACATTCTGCTATAGGGATGATAGGGGATTGTTGTGCAACACAGTCTGCTAAGGGGATGATGGGGTTTGCTCTGCCACTCATTCTGCTATATGGATATGATGGGCGCTGTTCTGCAACGCAGTCTGCTATAGGGAGAATAGGGGTTGTTCTGCCACACAGTCTGCTATAGGGAAGATGGGGGATTATTTCTTACATTTAAAAAAAAAATACGTGGGGAACCCCCAAGGACTACCAGTCCAGGCACCAGGCATAAGGACTTGGAGCCCAGGTCTCAGAGGCTGCGCTAATTACTGCGAGGTACAAGCCCTTATGCCCTTTGGTATGGGCTTAGGGTTCCCCTAGGAGGACCCCATGCCCACACCAATGGGCATCGAGATCTTCTGCACCCCCAATGTGCCAAATAGGGGTGAAGGTAATGTGACAATTTACCAGCATGGCAAACACCGAGCCTGGTAGGTGCCATTCTGGCTACTGAACACGTGGAACTTGTAGAGGGGTCCTCTGGATCTGTGCTATAGGGCCTAAGGACTTGTAATAGAATTACAAGCCCCCTATGCTTGGTTCGCCAAGTTGGTAATGCTTAGCGGGGGGACTTCATGCATAAAAAAAATGTAAACATGTTGGGGACAGGGTTACATTACATTCCATAGAACCCCTTACCAGTTCAAAGTGAAAGTGTGGTAAACAAAAAAGAGCACACACGTTTTAAAAAATACTTAATCCTAATTAACTTATACTTACCTTCTCCATTTGGGCTCCTGTGCAGGCTCCTTTAAATGTATGCCACCGGGGCATCTAAGGACTCTCTGTCAGCATTTAGCAAGGAGGGGAACACTGGTTCCCCTCCGTTCATCCCCACTCCTGGCCAAAGACTGCATGATAAGCCTCCAGGGAGCAGCTTTTAAACTAAGAGACGGGGCCTCTCCAGGGGACCCCTATACCGGTTTACCATGGCCAGGAGCCAGCATAGCATGACACATTACCCGCACCCCCATTTGGGGATTTGTATCTAATGAAAAATGTACCCCAAAAAAATACAAATATAAGCCCACAGGCAGTTTTAATGCTAAACTGCATGCCTGTAAAAGTCGCATTCAGTAAAACACTGTAAACTGAAGAAATTAAAAAAGTCAGGCTATTTTTCATTAGGTAAAAATTGTATCTAATGAAAAATGCCCAAAAATTACCCCAAAATCTAAAAATATAAACCAGCAGGCAGTTGCAATATTAAATTGCATGCCTGTAAACACGGCATTTAGTAAAACACTAAAAACTGAAAAAATACAATTAAAAAATTAAAAGTCAGGCTCCTTTTCGTTAGATAAAATTGTATCCAAGGAAAAATGCCCAAAAAGATTACCCAAAAATATAAAAAAAATAAACCTGCAGGCAGTTACCTGTGACGGGAAGGAATAAGACATGGTAAAAACTCATTTTGTGCAGGACAATCGCCCTGGTGTCCGTCCCCCTCGATTTGTAACTGTCTGTCCCATGCTACCCCCATGTAAAAGCCATTTTTGACCTCAGTCCAGAACATTCCCTCGTGCACATGAGCATGTGGGATTTATGCCATCTTGCCAGCGATGCAGACAGCGCACCCGCTGGGGGATATTTTGAATGGGCCAATGAGCCCCAGCGTTTAATGTGGAAGAGAGTGCCCCTGGTTATGGTGGGCTAATCAGCCCCCAGGTTGTTAGAGGGCCAATGTGCCCGAAGTTGCTCCCGACCAATCCCCAGCACTCTAGCCGTATTTAAGTATCCTCAGTTAACTGTCTCATTGCCTGTGATAGCGTTCTGCTGGATGTTCCTCTGTAGTTCCTCTGCCTGTTATTGTTATCCTTTGCTGACTTTGTCTTGCCTGACCACCAGAAAACCAAATAGACCATGGGGTAGCCCCAAAACCTCCACACAACCACACCAAAAACCTCCGCACCACTGTGTATATTCCAAAGCAATATGAATGTTATTGTTTAAGTTGGGCAAAGACAAAAGACACAATTAAAAACCATTAAAATACATATAACACATAACTGACACCATAATTTCTAGGGCACTGCAATACAATAAAGTGCAATTTCTAATAAATAAGGCTAAATGGTGCCTCTTGAGGTCCCCTGAGGAAGTGAGGGGAGCCGTCCGTCACAGAACGCGTGGAAGGCGGGGGCACTGCAACATAGAGGGCTGGTAATCTTTACTTACATACTGTTTATGGCGCGTGGGTACCCTGAGTCCTTTTTCATTGGACACCAGAGGTTATGGGAACATTCGTGTGTCGCTGCCAATAAAATTAATGGTGGCAAATATTTTAGTATTAGATCCAAATAAGGATTAGGTTCAAATCTGGGGACCTTTGTCCAACCTCCTGCAGTTTTATAATTGGGTCCAATGTGTACCATGACCAGAAGATTAAGCTGGCCACACACATTTGAAATATAAACCATGTAATAGGACATTATAGGTGTATAAAGCTTTTAAAACATCCCTTCCATTTTATTATTTTAGGTCCTCAAGGTTTAAAAGGTGAAAAGGGAATCACTGGTTCAGCAGGGGCCCCTGGATCACTAGGACCTCCAGGTACTAAGGGAGCAACTGGACCTGCTGGAGCCTCAGGTAGTAAAGGCCTTCCTGGAGCTAAGGGAGACAAAGGAGATCCAGGTAGGTTACTATGAATTTTGATGGTGAAAAAACAACAACGTCTGCTTTATCAACTTTTAGTTTGAGAAATGTGAGATTTGGGCCTGAGAAATATATTTTAGTGTCATGTGCAAAGATTAGGTACTCAAATAGTAAAATTAATTTTATTAAAGGTCAGTTCAGAGCCAGGAGAGAAAACTGCCATTCACTTTCATTGTCTACCTTTGGGCTGATTCAGAGCCAGATGAAAATTTACATCCGGTAGACAATGAAAGTGAATGGCAGTTTTCTCTCCTAAAAAAGAAAGGGGGTTTATATTTAGAGCACATATAATTTGGTGTAATTATGTGTTTAGGTGAAATTTGAATGTTTATTTTTTCAGGCCCACAAGGCTTAAAGGGAGAAAAGGGGGCTTTAGGAGCACCAGGGGCAGCGGGTGCTCCAGGAGCCGCAGGAATAAAGGGTGCTGCTGGTGCAAGTGGTGCACCTGGAATACAGGGAGTTAAAGGAGCTGCAGGTGCCAAAGGAGACAAAGGAGATACAGGTAACAATAATAATAATAATATAATATTGTTATTATTCAATTACTAAAGCTATCAATGGTTTATGCAAACTGAATTCTGGGAAATGTTTCAATTATAGGCACAAAAAGTGACAGCTCAGTGGGGGGCGAGTGGGAGGTTGTGTTTGCCAATTATCTGAGAATAGACTTAAAGGAGCAGTATCGCTAATTATTCTTGGTGACTTATATTTAAATGGTACTTTGAATGTAGGTAAGTGTTGGAGTAAGAATTACAAATTTAGAAAAAAATGATGTGTGTGTTGAGCAGCTGGAGACTAATAGCTCATGTTTATGTGTTCTGAGTGTCGGGACCCGACACTCTGGCCTGTTCCACGCTGAGGAGAGGGGGAAACAATGTATCAAAGTATCAGCTGTTCAGTGCTGGCAGAGGTCCAGCATAAGATAACAACATTGCAACATTGCCCGGCCAGAACATATATATCTAAAACAGAGAGAAAAGCTCTAGAAGTCATTTAGCTGATTTTGACAGTTTTCCCTTTATGTTGGCTCTGCTGCAGAATCTTTCAGTTTACCATTTTCTCTCTTTTTTCCATATGATCTTTCTTTCAGCTTTGTGTGTTTTGAGCAAAGCCCAACCCAGGATTTTCACTATCTGGAGTTTTGTTTTGTGCCCCTAGGGGCATCCTGACTTGGGATGCCCTGATATGTGAAATCCCCAAGTTCGCCTGTAAAAACGTACCTTTCCCTGTCCCACAGCCCATGCGCGGGCTCTCATCCAATCAGCGCTGTTTGCACGCAGATGGGGAGCCTGAGCAGTAACCTTCCTGGCCGCCTATCTGCGTGAGCGCGCCAGAAAAATGGGGGGATCTGTGGTTATCCAGGGGTCGTTTCACACAGTGGGCATCCTGATTTAGAATGCCCAAGGGGCAAGGTCAATGGCCGGGTCTTATAGACTTCAGGGTCGGCCACTCAGGGTTTTGTACCACTTTAATACCTTTAGATTTTCCTGCACAGTTATTCAAAGAAGAATTTCAGTTATTTTCAGTCAGTTTAGTTTATTTTGTATAGATTTTACACATTTGAGTCACCTGGTCTCATAATAAAAGCAGCACCTCACACACACACAGCCGTTACCACTGATTACAGTGTCAGCCTCTGAGGTAAAGTGTTGCTAGGAGACCAGTGGGCTAAATGAAGCAGCTCACTAAATACAACCCAGCAGATCCCCCTATTCAGCAAATGGACTGAGCCATTGTCATTATACAATTTAAAAGAAAGGCATATATTTTTTCCTTTTTCTATCGCCAGATTATTTATACACATGTTAGAAGCTATTGTGTGGCTATTTAATTATTTATCTTTTTTAATGCAAATTTTGCGATACTGCTCCTTTAAGCTATAACACGTGATGCTTCAACCAGCTTTATAAGTGGAGTTTTAGCTTATTTTTAACCTTAAATTAAAATGTCCTCAAAATCCTCCTGTGCATCTTATTAGCCTGTTACATAATTCTTCATTCCAAACACTTAGTATGGTACAGTATGATTTTCAGATTTGCAGAACTGTAAGTGCAACAAAAGTATAACCATAGTTATACTTTTCTTTTTCCCGAGCAGCGGCCGCATCCCCACTATCCCTTTAACAGGTGAGCAGGCTGGCAGGTAGCCAGGTAGGTAGGCTGCTGGGTGACCTGGTGGGTGGGCAGGCTGGCAGGTAGCCAGGTAGGTAGGTAGGCTGGTGGGTGTGTGACCTGGTAGTTAGGTATGTGGGCAGGGTGGCGGGTAGCCAGGTAGGTAGATGGGCAGGATGATGGGTGACCTGGTAAGTAGCTAGGTGAGCATACAGACAGGAGGCAGGGAAGGAGGACTCCGACAGTGGTGGTGGTTGTTGCAGCTCTGGTAGATGGCGGCCTTGGGAAGGGCATTTGTACCTGCAGGCCTCTGGTGGTGGCTTCTTTCCATGGCTCATGTGGGGTGGCAGCAGACATCTCCCTGGTCTGGGGTGCAGACACCTGGGGCGGCAGCTCATATCCCCAGTCTCGAAAGGCTCTTCCAGTGGCGGACGGCTTCTTAGCGGTGGGGAGTCTTCAACCCACACCTCCAACTCCCAGTGACAGTTGGCCTGCTTCTGGGGGGGGGGGGGGGGGCTGTCAGTACTGGGAGAGAGAGCACTGCCAGGAGGAAGCTGGGCAGAAAGGCGGGAGGATGGGCATGGGGCAAAGATCAAAACCCAGGATAATCAAAATCCTTGGTGTTGGTCCACTTTAATTACAAAGCTGTAGTGCTTGGAAAAAGATCTACCTGTATATTTAAAGCGGAACAAAACCAAGGGTGGCCAGCCCTGGCCACTGTGAAACGTTCTCCCGACACTACTCCTAAGAAAAGTAGAGAACTTTTACACTTTTTACACTGTGATAAAACGTGCCATTGACTTTTCTTAGGAGTAGTGTCGGGAGAACGTTTCACAGTTCGGATTCCCAAACATAGACCTCAGCCTGAAGTCCGTGTTTTGCTTTGTCGTTCGGGGCTCAACAGTAAAGCTGGTTGATGGGCTGGTTGAAGCAGCTTTTAGCCCTCCTCTCATAGCTGATCATTCAACAACAGTAAAATTCTCAGGCTTTTTCTCATAATATGGATTTACTACCATGAGATTTTTTTAACTCTTACTGAATCAAGGTTATTGTGTTATCACTGTTTTAAATTATATAATAATTTTTATCTACATGTAATATTTCTGTGCTTTACATGCCTCCAGCTTGGCACCAGAACCATGTTGGTTGCTAAAGCATACTGTACAGTAGGTAATTGTGTTACGCAGTTACTGGGCAATTTGTATATTATGATAGTCTCCTTGACTGAATATTTTAATGTCATCTTAACATTTACATTTTGGTTTTCTTAAAGGAGCACAGGGTCTTAAAGGCAGTGCTGGCATAGCTGGTGCTAAAGGACAGAATGGACTTCCTGGCGTGGCTGGTTCTAAAGGTGCTACAGGTGCACCAGGACCATCTGGTACTGCAGGGGCAAAAGGAGCTGCTGGTGTCAAGGGACAGGGAGAACCTGGTAATAAAAATACATGCATGCTTTCCTTGTAACCACATTACCAGCTTGCAAAATATTCTGTGATACCTTTATTTTATTAAAAATGTGTAGCAATGTAAGTATTTCTTTAAGCAGAAGTCCTCTCTGACCAAGCACACGCTAACTCTCTCCCATCTTGTCCTTGGTGGGAGCAGTGTAAAATTTGCCATTTTAAAGTATTTCGAATTAGCCATTTTAAAGGTATTTATATATAAATACCTTATATATTTAAAGCAAAGTCACTTTGATTGCTTCAATTCCTGGGTGGTGGCTGCACTGCGAAGGGCGTGTCATGGTGCAGCTTTATGAGTCTTGAGCATGCTCTGCTGTGGTCAGAGACAGCTGCGGGACTACTGTGGCTTGCTGTGCTCGTTCATCCTGAGAGCACCAAGGAAAAGAGTGGTTGTTAGACCACTTATCTGAGTGGTCCTGGAGGAATGAAATTGAAAGGAGGGCAAACTTTGGAGACCTCCTATAGCTTTTGCCTGGTGCTTCAAGAAATGGAGGAGAGACACATGAGACAGGCATGAGTAAGCTGCTTTCTTCCTAATTGCCATTGGTTTATAGTCCCTCTAAGTCCTGATAAAAGGTCTTTCAACAACTGTCACATTTTGGAAAACATAAAGTCTAATTCCTGATCTTAATTAAAGTGTCTAGGTGACTTGCCATGCCCCCAGCCACCTCAAGGTAGAAACAAGCTTCAGCATAAACTTATATTGATATAGCACATTTCTTGCTGAGTTGAGTGATTTCTCTCCCTTCCTTCAGACTGCTTCTTTTCCTTAAAATGATCCTATACCCAGAGAGGAAGTTTATGTCATCACCCTTAGCCCCCAACCCAGTTCCTCAAAACAGCCTGTGTTTCTTTTTTTCACTAAAGCCTTTGCCCAATATTCATAAAAACACGAATTGGATGCAGTCTGCTGTTCAATTGTTCGGCCATATTGCTCCCTGTTGCTTTCCAGCAATGAGACATTAAGAGGCCGATTCATTAATAGCGGCAGGTAGCGACAGTTGAGCGACTGTAGCAGTATTTTCACAGCGCCCGCTAGTAGTTGCTGTGCTTGGCCATTGTTCGGTTGTTGATAGCGACTGAGTCTGTGTGCAGTAATGTTGAATACGGAGTGACGAGTCGCTATTTGACAGGTTCCGCGATGTATGGGTGCGCATGATAGCGACTGTTCAGAGCGACCGGCTCCCACCATATTCATCAAAAAAACACGCTCAAAAAATTCTTGCGCTGTGAAATGCATGTTTAAACCCCAGTGCGCTGGCGGCGATGTGTTAAAAGTAGTTTTTAACCCCCAAACCACCATATTTTTGGAAACCAAAAAAAATAAAATTTTTAAAGAATTTAGTAATATGAATACAATAATATCAGACCTGTAATATCAATTCTGCACAATCTAACACGGCAGAAGTGGTCACAGAATTTTTCACATTAAAAAAAAAAAAACATTAATAACAATTAATTATGAATATTTAAAGATTGTTCCATTGAAATGCATTGGAGAGCGCCAGGTAGCGAGAGGTCATACCTGTCGCTGTTCAAGGTCGGACACTGGCGCTGTGGGCTGAGGCTGGAATAATGATGAATGAGTGGCTATCTGGCGCTATCTCAGTCGCTAAGCAGGATCGGCTTGATAAATGTGTGATTGTGGTGGGGAGCCGGCGTTCTCGTGGCGGTGCCCGTCATTACCGGTCGCTCACCAGTCGCTACCTGTCGCTATTCCTTCATAAATAAGGGCCTTAGTTAAACACGGCTCAGCATTGGAGGTCAGCCTTATGGCAAATGCTTTAGTAAAAAGTGTTGGAGAGGGAAAAGGGGGAGATGTCACCCAGCAGCATGGCTCTGTCGGCGAATAGAATAGAATGGTGGAATAGCACATTCATTTACTAGTCTAGGCTTATTATAAGTAGCATAACATCCTCACTTAGTACAAGCCCAAGAACAAAAGTGTGGTGAATATTTAATACTGTCTCCGTTTTTTTTTAATACAGGTCAGGTATAGCTAAAAACAACCTAATAATGGTCAATTAAACAACATAACAAACTGTATAATTTAAGTTCTCCACCTTGCACAACAAGTAACCTTGTATATGTGAGGGCATGTGTATCAGTAGTAAAATGTTTCTTAATCCATTTAAAGATAATTATGGAAGGAGAGAAGTCATGGCTGTAAAGATTTTGTGGGCTATTCACTAAGCCTGGAGAGCTTCCCAAAATGCAATGAAGAGCCCATACAATGCTCTTATTTTTATATCTGACCTTTTGAGAAAAAAAAGACTTTACCCGTAGAACTGCCCCATTGTAAAACAGAATTGGACGCAGGGGATTTTTTTTTACAGAATTAACTGCTGACCAGCATCCTCACCAAACCATACCCTATTGTATACCATATGCTATCATTCAACCATTTAAAAACCACTGCATGCACTCTAGAAATTAAACCCACAACTCAAAAAGTAGAAAAATAAAATTTTCATAGTAAAATTCCTCATAACATACCGTAATATAATATAAGGCTTTATTCAGAGTCCATTTCTTGCCATTTTTTTTTGCGTGAAAATTTCCATTCTTGTCCATTTTTCCCCCTTATCTGATTCAGCAGAGCCTTTTTTGTCTGTGACATTTTTTATGTGAAATGTTTTCATTCGTGTTGTCAAATGTTGTCATTTTTGTGTGATTTTTTGTTTCGTTGCAAGACCTCCAAGAAACAGCTCTGAATCAACCCTTTTATTGGGATAGTAAGTGAATGATAGTGCTAGTCAATGGCATTGCATATATAGTGCAATGTACCGCACTACATCTCAAGTGTGCTGCATAGAGTTTTACCTCACTCCAGGGACAGGGCAGTGGGGCTTAGACTACAGGGCTGTCCTGCATAAAGTAAAGAGAAATGCGTTTTTATACTCAGCTGTAGATTTTTGCTTCCTCCTGCACCCTTGCAACCTCCCCTAGGATAATGTGAAACTGCTAGTGTGAGGGCACTACCAAAAATAACAACCCGTGGGTGCTCCTGGAATTCCACTACTACCATATGAAAAAAGACCAAAAAGATAGAATTCCACAAACTGGGCACTCCACCAGGAAAGCATATACAAAGAGTTTATTATTGGCGCAATTAAAACTACATATAATACACACACATGACAAAAATTTAAAACCAAAGATCCCCCCTGGATGGTAGCAATTAATAAAAAATATATATATCAATTGATGAAACAATTTCAAATTACCGTATATACTCGAGTATAAGCCGAGTTTTTCAGCCCACTTTTTGGGCTGAAAAAAGCCACCTCGGCTTATACTCGAGTCAATACGGTAATTGAGCTGCACTTCCAGGCTGCTGCGTGCAGGTCGTCGGAGGGCGTGCCCCATATGGCCGGCGTCCAATGAAAATATTGGACGCCGGCCATATGGGGCACGCCCACCGACGACCAGCGCGCAACAGCCAGGAAGTGCTGGTGGCTAGCGGTGGCGGCAACGGCGGGAGCGGCGGGAGCGGCGGGAGCGGCTGACGGCGGCGCTGAATGGAGAGAGCGACCGGCAGGAGGAGGAGGTTGGTGGCGGCGGCAGCAGCAGGTACCGTTTGTGTGTGTGTGTGTGTGTGTGTTTGTGCGCGTGTGTGTGCTGGTTCATGCTGACCTCCCTCTCATCTCTATGCCCAGTCCTTTAGAGCAGGGGCAGGGCCAAAAAATGTGGCATGGTCAAGATGCCTTTCCTGTCCACAGCAGCATTAACCCTGCCTGTCCCTGCTTTCCCCCCAAGAATGTTTAATGTCTGCTGTCCCAGGGGGCACAGCAAAAAGCAGGGCAAAGATAGGGGCGAGGGGGAGCAGGACAGAGACAGAGATTCAGCATGCCAGAGATGGAAGTGAAATGTGTAGCAGGGTGGAGATTGGGGTGCAGCATGGAGCAGGGCAGAGATGGGGGTAAAGAGTGCAGCAGGGCATACATGGGGGGCAGCATGGAACAGGTATGTGTGTGTCTGTGTCTTTTTCTGTGTGTGTGTCTTCTGTGTGTCAACTCCAATTCCAATTGAAAAAAGCCGCCTCGGCTTATACTCGAGTCAATAGCTTGTTCCACTTTTTTGGGGTAAAATTAGGTGCCTCGGCTTATACACGGATCGGCCTATACTCGAGTATATACGGTATATATCTCGAATAATATATATGATGGTAATTGCTCACAGTATATCTACCACAAGATAATGTATAGAGGATGCCCCTGCCCCCTACTGGTAAACAATAAAAATTGCTCCCAAATGCATTCTAGATAAATAAAATTGATATAGCCTTCATGTAATGATAAACCTTCAAATAACTATCTAACAGTGCTTAATGTGAATAGCTATCCTACAAACAACATATATGTATATACAGACAATATAAAAAATAATTAAATAAAGTGCATAGTGCTATATCACCTTGTTTTCAATAAGATGAATAAATGTCTATTACCCCTACCATCAAAAAGTGCCAAGTGCCAAATAACATTACTATGTGTCCGCACAAATACATGCAAAATTATGTTAGGAGTATGTAAGGAAGCAAGGAGGAGCAAAACATAATCAATACATGTTAAAGCATCATCAACAGTGAGCAATCAAATTACCACCAGAATGACTCATCCAGGGGTGTATATCGCTAAACCCCGCGCGCTCCGCCAAGCGCCCAAGGCTTCCTTACATACTCCTAACATAATTTTGCATGTATTTGTGCGGACACATAGTAATGTTATTTGGCACTTGGCACTTTTTGATGGTAGGGGTAATAGACATTTATTCATCTTATTGAAAACAAGGTGATATAGCACTATGCACTTTATTTAATTATTTTTTATATTGTCTGTATATACATATATGTTGTTTGTAGGATAGCTATTCACATTAAGCACTGTTAGATAGTTATTTGAAGGTTTATCATTACATGAAGGCTATATCAATTTTATTTATCTAGGAGAATGCATTTGGGAGCAATTTTTATTGTTTACCAGTAGGGGGCAGGGTCATCCTCTATACATTATCTTGTGGTAGATATACTGTGAGCAATTACCATCATATATATTATTCGAGATATATAATTTGAAATTGTTTCATCAATTGATATATATATTTTTTATTAATTGCTACCATCCAGGTGGGATCTTTGGTTTTAATTTTTTGTCATGTGTGTGTATTATATGTAGTTTTAATTGCGCCAATAATAAACTCTTTGTATATGCTTTCCTGGTGGAGTGCCCAGTTTGTGGAATTCTATCTTTTTGGTCTTTTCTCCCCTAGGATAATTCTGACATTTAGGCCCCAACGCCCTGTCTCCGGAGCCATGGCAACTGCCTGGTTGCCTCGCACCACCAATCGTTGTGGTG
Organism: Gastrophryne carolinensis; assembly: GCA_027917425.1. Classification (NCBI taxonomy): domain Eukaryota; kingdom Metazoa; phylum Chordata; class Amphibia; order Anura; family Microhylidae; genus Gastrophryne; species Gastrophryne carolinensis. The sequence goes on along the minus strand of CM051235.1, from coordinate 529,390,652 downwards.
CTGCGCTGTGTTGCACCACGCTCCCCTTGTACCCCTACTCCACCACAAGAAGCTACTAAGCACAGGGCACTTAATGTATTCAGTCTAATATTTTATTCAAGATAAAAATGTTCTTATGCCAACTGTTTGCATACTGCATGAAAAATGATTTCATTTTCAAAATGTTTACTGCATACTGAGATAAAGATTAGCTAATCATGTTGCCAACCATAAGATTACCCTCTGAACTACCTGTTATAGAAAGCAAAAAAGGAGTTCTCTCTATTGTATCCCTCAATATAACAATATATTACAGTAATATATGTACTACATGTAATACATTGTAATACATACATTTGACAAAGTAATCTATCTTACAGGTACACAAGGGCTTAAAGGAGACAGAGGACTGCCAGGTCCTTCAGGAACATCTGGTCCTCCAGGAGGGGTTGGTCCAAGAGGTGCTACAGGAGTTCCTGGGGTCCCCGGTGCTAAAGGAGCTCCTGGTGTTAAAGGAGATAAAGGGGGTACAGGTACTGTTATCTGCCATGTATTCCACTGTTCTCTATGGTTAATGATTCATTAAGTCAATGTACCCTGATTATTAGAAGGATTAAACCAACAGTGGCCAATCGAGTTCAACAGGCATGCTTTGGCAAAGAGAGGCATATATATATATATATATATATATATATATATATATAGTACTTTTCACAATATAAGAGGGGTTGTCTGTGTGTCTTATAGCATGAATGTGTTGCTGGTAAAAGAAAAGTCTACTTACTCTTTCGCTACTGATAGTCCACAGCCCAGGTTTCGGTCGGTGAATGGTTCCGGATGGAGTGCTTGCTGCTCCCCATACTGCGCAGCTCTGTCATCTGAAAACTTATATCACTTGTACGAGCCATGCAGGCCTTGGAGTAGCAGGCCCCACTGGAACCCCAAAAATAACCGCTTCATCATAACAGAGCTGCATACAGATGCAAGGCTGCTCTGGGACAGAGGGGTTTGCTGTTTATGGGTTCTGAATGGGTTCTGTTATGGTGTTCTTGGTTGGGTAGGGATTGTGCACACTGTTATGGAGGTCTTAGTTGGGGAGGGGTTCTGTACACTGTTATGGTATTCTTGGTTGGGGAGGGAATTTCGCACACTGTTATGGGGGTCTTGGTTGGGAAGGGATTGTGCACACTGTTATGGAGGTCTTGGCTGGGGATGGATTGTGCACACTTTTATGGGGTTCTTGGTTGGGGAGGGATTCTGCACACTGTTATGGAGGTCTTGGTTGGGGAGGGATTGTGCACACTTTTATGGGGTTCTTGGTTGGGGAGGGATTGTGCACACTGTTATGGAGGTCTTGGTTGGGGAGGGATTGTGCACACTGTTATGGAGGTCTTGGTAGGAAAGGGATTGTGCACACTGTTATAGGGGTCTTAATTGGAAAGGGATTGTGCACACTGTTATGGAGGTCTTGGTTGGGGAGGGATTGTGCACACTGTTATGGAGGTCTTGGTTGGGAAGGGATTGTGCACACTGTTATAGAGGTCTTTGTTGGGAAGGGATTTTGCACACTGTTATGGAGGTCTTGGTTGGGAAGGGATTGTGCACACTGTTATGGAGGTCTTGGTTGGGGAGGGATTCTACACACTGTTATGGAGGTCTTGGCTGGGGAGGGATTGTGCACACTGTTATGGAGGTCTTGGTTGGGGAGGGATTGTGCACACTGTTATGGAGGTCTTGGTTGGGGATGGATTCTGCTCACTGTTATGGAGGTCTTGGTTGGGAAGGGATTTTGCACACTGTTATGGAGGTCTTGGTTGGGAAGGGATTGTGCACACTGTTATGGAGGTCTTGGTTGGGGAGGGATTGTGCACACTGTTATGGAGGTCTTGGTTGGGAAGGGATTTTGCACACTGTTATGGAGGTCTTGGTTGGGAAGGGATTGTGCACACTGTTATGGAGGTCTTGGTTGGAAAGGGATTTTGCACACTGTTATCGAGGTCTTGGTTGGGGAAGGATTTTGCTCACTGTTATCGAGGCCTTGGTTGGGGATGGATTCTGCACACTGTTATGGAGGTCTTGGTTGGGAAGGGATTTTGCACACTGTTATGGAGGTCTTGGTTGGGAAGGGATTGTGCACACTGTTATGGAGGTCTTGGTTGGGAAGGGATTGTGCACACTGTTATGGAGGTCTTGGTTGGGAAGGGATTGTGCACACTGTTATGGAGGTCTTGGTTGGGAAGGGATTGTGCACACTGTTATGGAGGTCTTGGTTGGAAAGGGATTTTGCACACTGTTATGGAGGTCTTGGTTGGGGAGGGATTTTGCACACTGTTATGGAGGTCTTGGTTGGGGAGGGATTGTGCACACTGTTTTGGAGGTCTTGGTTGGGAAGGGATTGTGCACACTGTTATGGAGGTCTTGGTTGGGAAGGGATTGTGCACACTGTTATGGAGGTCTTGGTTGGGGATGGATTCTGCACACTGTTATGGAGGTCTTGGTTGGGAAGGGATTGTGCACACTGTTATGGAGGTCTTGGTTGGGAAGGGATTGTGCACACTGTTATGGAGGTCTTGGTTGGGGATGGATTATGCACACTGTTATGGAGGTCTTGGTTGGGAAGGGATTGTGAACACCTCCACTAAACGGTAGGTGCGTCTTATTTTCAGGTGAATATTATAGCTTAAAAAATTATATATATATATATATATATATATATATATATATATATATATATTCAATATATAATTATGATATCTATTTTTATTTATAGATCCCACCCTTACAAGTAAAGTTGCAAATCTAGAAAACAAAATTGCAGCTCTAGAGAGAAGTCTTAACTCTCTCAAGAAAGGTATTGTTCATTATTTTTACATATTTTATTATTGTAGGTTATTTATCAGTAAATAACCCATAAAATACAATTCAAAATACTTAGAGAGCATGTCAGAAGGTTTGTTAGAGTAGCATTTTAACCCCTGATCCCTGGGGTCCTCTGTCACCGCACACTCTCTGTTTTTTCAGCTATTCAGACAGAAAACAGGTAAATGATGCACAATTTTTTGCAATTATGAATAAATAATAATTAATGTATAACAAATGGCTCCTGGGGATCATTGGTAAACTGAGCAGATGCCCCACTTTTGGTGGGACAATCCCACTTTGAGGCATTTAGTCCCACTGTTCCACAAAAACTCTGGGGACACTTAAAGCGGACCAAAACCCACTGAACTTGTAAAAATAAATTTGGCCGAAGCCCCTGGCAATATTATTATTATTGTATATTTATATAGCGCCATCATCTTCCGTAGCGCAATACTCCCCTCTTAGGGTATAGAACTAGAAATGGATATTTTCACTTTCTGAATCGTCCTGGAACACTGTTTTTTTGGCTGTCAATGCAGTCAATCAGTCATTACATAGCTGTGGCAATGGCATCATTGCCACCCACAACAGTGGCAATGAATGGAGAATGCAGAGCTTTACAGCTAAAACAGGTGCCATTATCTGGGATTAGATTGAAGTAGGGGCAGTAAAAATTGGCAAAAGGTGCTCTTCATGTGGGGAGCAATTCAGGGGATGCTAGTGAATAAAATGGGTTTTGGTCTGCTTTAAATGTCCCCTTTTGCTAAAATCAGTAAAAAAGCTGTCCCGCGAAACTCGATGTCTGGTCAATTTACAACTGGGACCTCATTTGGGTGGTATGGGTGATTTTTTTTATCACCCAGACACTGCTGCATCCAGGACTAGATTTATTGGGATGGAGGCCCCTGTAATATGTTTAGCTTTAATGCTGGCGTAGCAATATATTAGCGATTCATCAGAGTTTTAGTGGCAATTTGTGATTGCGTTTCATTGGCAATCATTAGAGATGAGCGAACTTCTTGAAAGTTCGATTCGGGCGATTCGCCGAATTTCCCCAAGAAATTCGGGTTCGCCCGAATCGAACTTTCACGAATCGCTCATCTGAAAAAAAATGCCGGCATGGTGGGAGCGGGCAGGCCGGCTATGCCTGTCAGTGGGCCGCCGCCGGCCCGCTGACAGCGTAGCCGGCCTGCCTGCTCCCACCATGCCGGCTAAAATGCCGGCATGGTGGCAGCGGGCAGTCCGGCCTGCCCGCTCCCACCATGCCGGCATTTTTTTAAAAAGCAAACACTTACCTGCATGGTCGGAGCGTGGAGGCCGGCGCCGCTCTCAGGCGCCCTCTGATGACGCGTCCTCTGATGACAGCTGAGAGTCCGGCGCCGCTCTCAGCTGTCATCAGAGGACGCGTCATCAGAGGACGCGTCATCAGAGGACGCGTCATCAGAGGGCGCCTGAGAGCGGCGCCGGCCTCCATGCTCCGACCATGCAGGTAAGTGTTTGCTTTTTAAAAAAATGCCGGCATGGTGGGAGCGGCCATGCCGGCATTTTTTTTTTTATTTCAGGGGAAATTCGATCGGCACGAACCAAAAAAAAATTCGGGTTCGTGCCGAATCGAATTTTCCCTGAAATTCGGAGCGAATTCCGGTTCATCCGAACCGGTTCGCTCATCCCTAGCAATCATCCCAGTTTGAAAGTAGCCTAACTCTAAATGAATTGCTGCTCTTGGTAATAAGTGTCATAACCTGCTGCAGTGCTGGACACTCAAAAGCCAGGAATAGAGTTTTTGGCTCCAGGCACATGATCTGGTACAACACAGGGACCAGGATTTTATTTCAGGTTTTATTTAAACAACTCATATTGTTGTGTTGGGTTGTTTTCAGTTAAAGTGTATGTATATATTAATAACCTGGTAAAACTGACGCAATTTTACTTTCTGTAACAGTGTGCTATTTCCAAAGTGGAACAATATCATCTGGGAACAAACTATACGTCACTAATGGAAAAGAGAGCAATTATGACACTGCACAAGCCTCTTGTCAAGGGGCACAAGGCACGCTGCCAACTCCATTAAACAGTGCTGAAAATGCGGCATTGCTGCAGGTTGTCAAAGCAAGAAACAGAAGATTTTTCCTTGGAATAAATGACAAAAAACAAGAAAACGCATTTGTATATCTCAATGACAAACCAATTTCTTATAAAAACTGGTACCCAAAGGAGCCTAATGGAGGAAGGAATGAAAACTGTGCAGAAATCACAGAACACGGATCATGGATTGATAGGAGTTGTGAATACAAAAATCTAATTGTCTGTGAATTTCCATTGTGATGCTAATTACTTTTAATTTTCATTATATTTTTTCAAAAAAGCGACTAAAATATTCAAAGAACTGAAAAAAATAAGGTTTATTCAGCACCATTTGTAAAAGGTAAAATGTTTACTTTAGGTGAATAATGAAAAAAGTGCTCTTTTTCCACCTGGTGCTGAATCATCCCCTAGGTCAGGGGTGTCAAACTTATTTTCATTGAGGGCCACATTGCCATTCTAGTTGCTTTCAAAGGTCAAAATGCAAACACAACTCAAACGTATGGTTACAGACACAGATTTTTTCCCGGGACAGATGCAAGTGCAGAATTATATTCCCCAGCACAGGCACAGATGCTGAATTATTTTGTTCAGGGCAGGTGCAGATCTCTTTACCTCATGACGGGTGCTGAAATATTTTGTCCAGGACAGAAGCAGATGCTGAATTGTTTTGCCCAAGACATAAGTAGATTCTGAATCATTTTGTCCAGGACAGATGCAGATGCTGAATTATTTTGCCCAGGACAGATGCAGACACTGAATAATTTTACCCAGGGCAGCACTACAATAATTAATTTGTTTCCCATCCCACCTGCCAATAGCTAGTAATAACCCCTGTAGCAGCTGTGGTAACCTCTGCTTTGGCAGTTAATTGGGTGATAGCACAGAGACACAGGACAGTTGCAGGTACTAATCCCCCCGTGAATGTTAAAAAGGCACACACCAGCTGCTTTTATAAGTACCACACCTAGGGACAGAATTAGAGGCAGTACTGTGCTCTGTAACACATCAGTGCCTCACTCTGCAGAACCACACAGATGCAAAGACTTGCTGCCGCTGTCAGGAGCCTTGGAGTGACCAGGCTGGCTAGAAGGGGTGCCGTCCAGCCATCACTATTTGGCCTCTGTCAAAGGGCCACATGGAAAGGCTTGGAGGGCTTTATCCGGCCCCTGGGCCTTGAGTTTGAAACTCCTGAGGTCTGATGGGAAAGTGGACTTTCCCTTTAAGTAGACAATATGTACTAGGGGGTGGTTCAGAAAGGGATGGATTGCTGCAAACGGGCAACCTTTCAATAGCATCTCCTGGAGGAGATTCTGGTCTGGAAAGTGGATAGTTGTTCTAGTATTCAAAGTAAATACTTTGAAGAAGGAGATGGCTCAAGGAGGAAAGGGCGGCTTTAGCAGGGGGCACTAGGAAGGTGGGGTCAAGGGGCTGAAAGAGACCCAAAAGGTAGGGGAGCTGCAGGAAGCACCCAGCAGATGGAGAAGATAGGGGCAGAAGCTTTGAGGGGAAGGGAGTGGGATTCCGGGGCACCCTGAAGGTAAAGAGGGGGGAATGGGACTGAAAGGTAGATAACAGTGAGGTAGATAAATGGAGGGGCCTACAGGGAGAAAACAGTAGGTAAGGGGAAGCTGGATATTAGGAGGAGGGAAGAGGAAAGGTGCTGCTGAGAGCAGACAGAATGTAAGAGATAGGGGAGTAAACCTTGAGGAGGGAGGATCTTTGGGGGAAGCTCGCAGATTTAGGTAGAAAGGGACCTGAAATGAGTTGGTATTGAGCCGTGAGCAAAAGAGAGTTAGAAGAGTCATAATTGTAAACTGAACATGGTGAGTGGTATACTTACCTGGCTGCACCCAATTAAGAGAAACTTGTGTTACTGCCTCCCAAAATGCAAACTGCTCAATGAGGAAGCGTGAGTGGCGCAAGGCTCTTCTATTCCCTTATATTCCTCTGGCAACTTACTAACATTAAGCCATCTATTCAAGGTTCCACTTCTAAGGGAATTCAGGCATTTCTCTCTAGCCATCCAACAACTGAACGTTATTGGTGCTTATGTATTTTTAGATCAAATCATCATTTTTTTCTGTGGCTCATGTGGAGTTGTAGATACAAATGTGTAAATGTATAGATGTAAAAATTTAAAGTTTTGTTTATCTGTAGAGACCTGGTCGCACATTTGTACCCTCTCGCCAGTGTAAATTCCTTGGACGTATGTGTTACTGTATAATAAAGCTAATGAAAATAAAGCTAAATCTGAACCCTTTGGAGAACATACCTTTCCTGAATGGTAATGTTTCTAAATCAGCATAGAGAACGGCCTACAGTCTGGCTGGCCTTCTCCACCATTGTGTGGATTTGACAGGACTACAGCAAATCTTGCAAGATGGTGACACCAAAGTAATGGAAATGGTTAATTATGGCCAAAGAGGCTTTTCTATACAAATGGGGGGCGGTAGCTTCTCTACTGGTTGATGCACCAGTTCTAAATAAGTAATCTCATCATTATCTATAATCAGGCCTACCAAAACTGCAATGACTGAGACAGCAAAATTGTGACTTCTCTGAAACCCCATCTGCTGCTGCTTTATTTTAATGAAAAGCCCAAATCCTTAAAAAAACTATTCATCAGCATTTGAAAGGAATATATTTTAAGTTTTAATTTGCTTACAATTTATTCTTTCCCCCCCTGGGCTGCAGCCTGGTTCAGGACTCCAGCATACGGGTGCTTCCATCTTGCCACAGAAGTATCACATACTTGTGGAGAGGAGCGGGGGGGGGGGCAAGTGCAGAGGGGCGAGGTTATAGCTGTGCTTTGCACAAGCAGAGCAAAGCTGGGGTCAGGAAAACGACAGCAATCCCAGAATGCAGAGCAGCATAGTCAGAAGACACTTCCTGTCTGCAGGCAGCCTGAAACTCCATGGGTAACCATCTTGGATGTTTAGAAGCACAGAAAAGGCAGTTGATGCAGGTAGAATGATTTTTAATGTGAGCAAGCTGTATGTACGGGGTGGGCGAAACATACAAGATAGACTCTTATTTAGAGTAAAGGTCCGGTTTAAGCTTTCCTTTTCAAACAGTTTCTAGTCTTAAAGCGGGTATAGAGCTCATTATTCATCGTTTTTTTTGGAAACTGAGAATTATTAATTATATGTGTTATTTTATTGCAAACAATCAAAAAAAGAAAAAAATCATACAATGTTACAATTCACACAAAAAATCATATTTGCTCCCTACTTACAATTCTTGATTCAGAAATACATTAATTCTGAGCAAGTGTTAAAGGAAATCAATAGAACTGTAGAGCCACTGACCCAGTTTCTGAAATTGTGCTGTGTGCCAAATTTCTATAAAAAAATAAAGACTAAGCTCTTGCACCCAAAGGAACAGTATTAGGCCTGGTAAGCCTGTTATTTGCACAGGAATGTGGCAAAGGTTGTTACACCCCTCTTCAGTCCCAGAACACATGGACGTGTGATTCGGGGGATCTGCCCGTCATCTGCACAAGGCCGGAGATAGATGGCTGTATGGAGGAGGAGCTTTTGGATGTGCCAAACACCCTCTTTTTAAACCGGACCTTCATCGTTCAAAACAATTTGCTCTTTTTTGCCCGCCAATCCAGTAAATACATATTGGCCACAGTAGAAAAATGTCTTACCTTACCCTTAACTGAGTGTAAGTCTTTTTTATTCCTAAATGGTGGCCCATGGAGACACAGTTATTCAGCAAAATGGAAGTTTCTATGCATCTATTCTGCCAAGCATTGTGGGATAGATGTCTGTGTCCTCTGCTCAGCCATGCGCATGTCAGAGCACTTCCTCTCCCCTTCTTTCCTCTTTTGACCGGTTGGTTGTCACGGCCTCTGAGGCTTGTGTTAGGTGCATTGTATGTGGCTCCTGTAATGGTGTTACTGCACAGGGGCACAATCTAAATGAAAGGCAGGGAGATGCTGGAAAGAGAGAGAAATTAATATCCAAGATGGTGGCGGATGTGTGCATAAGTGTTTATATGCTTTATTCATTAAGAATTTTGTTGCCAGGGAATATGTTTTTCCACATTTTTTTTCAAAAGGATGAAGAGCCGATTTAAACGCACAAGGCAGAGTGCTTTCTTAATACAGAAAAAAAATGCACAAACTGCTCACAAACCAAAGATTTGAAGATTACAGTGGGTGGAGCCTTACATATTAGCTCTTTACACCTCTAAAGGCATCACCGGATCTCCCAGAGAGCCCAGGTGTATAAATGAAGCACCTAGCCATGCAGTTTGCCTTTACATATATTTGGAGAAAAATGGGTCATTGTAGTACTTATTGAATTATAGCTTGGTTCTATAATAGATTGATTGCATGTCAAATCGCAACATTTTTTTTTCTCCTAATTGAAAATTTGGGAATTACATTAACCCAGCCATGATGCAGCAGATAACATATAGTTAAAGAACGGGGTTGCTGGGTGTTTAAGTGGACCAAAACCCAGGATTTTGACTAACCTGGGTTTTGGTCTACGCCCCAAAGGCACCCTGATCGGGGGTGCCCCACTGTGTGAAACACCTCAGGTCGCCTGATCTCACTTACCCTTCCCCACTCCTATGGCGCAGCCCTCTCGTCCAATCAGCGCCCGTCATCCAGGAGCTCGTCTGATGTGAGCGGATCCAAGCGCACTGATGAATAACCCCCTATGTGAATCCCCTGGGGTGCTGCAAAACTCACCTGTTTCCTAGCTTCCCTGCGAAGTAAACATCAGGACAGCCACATCCCTGCATGTTCGGGCATTCAGCGTGCCCACTGCTGGGTATGCGACCACACCGCGATCCCGACTGCCGTAAACAAAGCCATTGCCGAACATTTAATATGCATGACAAATGGCTCTGACTGAATGAGAGGTTGCACCTGTGCCATAGGACTGGTAGGAGGAGCTGAGTTATATTGAGGGATCTGTGGGATATCACTCAGCGGGGAATCCCAAATCAGGATGCCGGGGGGGGGGCAAGGAACAAAACCCGCAACAGTCAAAACCCCGGGTTTAGTTCTGCTTTAATCATTCCCTAAACATGCAATAATGTCATCTATTTTCATCAAATGTAGAGCATAGATATTATTTTTGCTGCACCAAATAATTATGGGGAATATGCTGATTTGTCAGGGTTATACTTTGACAGTTGCTTGGTGCACTTTTGTTAATAAAATATTATTAACATATCTATAAATTCTTTTATGCTTATTGAAAATCACATAGCAGAAACGAGTACTTCATTCTACTTGCTCCATCAAAGTGCTTACTTAAGATTAATTAAGAGTTCTTCAAACATCTTTTCTCTAAAGTAGTGTAAAATTATGCAACTGTTCCACTTCATTAAAACAAACAGAGACCAAAATGTACTGGAAAGAACATTATGTCCCTGCTTATCTCACTTCACTTGTAAGTGAATAGAAAATGTGGCAAGTGCATGACTCTTATGTAGAAAGTACTGGAAATGGTAAGAGATAATTTGATGATTTTTGCTCTAAAAGTAGGAATTGGTAATTTCTGAAAACATTCCAAATGTATTTCTTTGGATTGATTCAGCGCCAGGTGATAACACTGTACTGCATTTTAAGGGAGAAAACCATTCACGTTCATTGTCTACCTTGGAGCTGATTCAACAACCAAATGCAAATTTTCACCTGGTGCTGAATCAGCCCCAAGGTAGACAATGAAAGTGAAGTAATTTTCTCACCTGGTGCTGAATCACTTCCAATATATTTGTTCGGCAACCAGCTATTCAAGACCAATACATTTTAGCATGATCTGTTTTAATGAGTCTATTTTATGGTCAAAATTTACTAAATATTTTCAATGAATACAAAATAAAAACAAAGTAAACAACACATACAATCTGGTGCCATCATTACATCATTACATTAGGTTATAGTAACACCTTAGGTGTGGGACCCTTTTTTTTAAAGTCAGTGGGGCTTTACATTTTGCTAGATTAGCAAATGCCCATAATGAGGTACCCCTCCCCCATATTATGTGGGTGCAGGGACACCTGGAGGTTAATGAATTTGACACTAGCTTCTAGTATTCACTGCCCCATCAATAGTACTCTAAATTACTCAAAAATAACTGCAGTTCGGGCCAACTGGTCCAAATGATACAAAATGGGAAAGGTCACAGCTGCTCAATTTATAACTAATCTGGGAATATAGAAAACAAAAAAGCCAGCACTCCAATGTTTAAAATCAGTTCTATTAAATTCCAAGAAGCAACAAGCAAAAGGCCATAAATGAGTAACATATACTCCATATACTCGTCCAACGTTTCAGGGTTCCAACACCCCTTCTTCAGGGACAGACAAAACAGAGAACACACATGCTTATGGGGATTAAACACACAGAGGTCATCCAAATCCAGTCTGACATCATCAATGACATAATAAATGAAAAATAGTCATATGTATGATTGCTTTTCCTAGTTCTTAAAAATATCTTTTCACTCTTGTTTTGCCTACCAATGTGAGCTCCACAACTAAAAATGAGCCTAAACGCACTACAGCATTTTGTCCTTTTGTTCGTAGCAGTGATATCATATTCCTGTAATTAAATTATACCAACTGGTGCCTATAATATCCACTTCTAACCTCTGCCACATGTTAAAAATAGGCAAACATGGCATACTGCATCTTCAAGTTGGTGTAACCGAGTAAATGGCACAATGTCTGTGGGCACCCAACAACATTTATTTTGAATTCAGCATAATGAGTCATATTTGACGGCCGTAGCACCCTGCAACTTCAGGAAGGGGAACATTGTGCTTGAATTGGCCCAGGAGCTGTTGGTGCACTCTGGGGTAAATTATCAGCACGGGCTTATCAGACATTACTGGTCTGACTAGACATTGTCTAGTGGATCTATATGAAATGATGTCCCAGTAATTATGTAAATATATAGAGTCATTAGATTTAGTTATTATCACCATTTTTATACTGCAAGGCGTTTTAATGGATCCCTTTGAGAAGGAGGATTCGCAAGCGTCGTATCTGTGGACCCTAGATGAAGGTGTGTTGGCTTGTCCCTAGATAAGTTGAAGTTTAGCCACGCCCATTACTCCATTCATTGATGAGTACATGTACATTACTTATGTTGCCTCTGAAAAATCTAGTTTGTTTTAATATGTAAACCAGAAGATGGCCATTTATTGGGCGCTGGGACTCCATGGAGATGTTAAACATGTGGGCCTTCATATTTTTTAATTTAAACTGGGTTGTTAAATATATGTTATTTTTAATTAATTTAATAAACATCTCAGAGCAAAACTTGGAGGATCTTTATCTATCCCTACATCCTTTGCCAAGCACCTCTGTAGGCCTCCAATATAAGTGAGGTGGCATTTGACAGTAACTGCGAGAGAGACCTTTATCACATCCCCCAAGGGTATAGCTCTTCCCTCTTTTTAACATGTCCCCTTGTGGGACCAGTAACCAGCATTCCAATATGCAAGCATAAACCTTATTCAACTATAACATGTATGAGGAATGTGAAAGGAGAATAACAGGAGAAAGATATAAAGGAAGAGAGAGAAAGACAAAGAGGAGACAATAGAAGAAAAACAACAGGCAAGAAAGCCAAAGCAGAAAATGTATGATTCATTAAAGATTCCGGCACCCCACCCGGGCCGACATACTGAAACCACAGGGTCCAGACCTTCAGAAATTCTTCATGAGTATCATTTCGTAGGGCAGACAATTTATCAATTACCATAATATCAGAGATCTTGGTTTTGCTTCCTGAACGGAGACTTCCAAGCTCTTGCTATGGTTTGTCTAAAAATAAAGTAGATTTACTTATGCTGCGCTTTAGGCAGATCCTGAGATTTACTGCCAAGTAAGGCCACCCATGGTTCTTTCATCATATTTAAATGAAGTACTGACTGTATCCGATTGTAAATGCTAATCCATAAACTTTTAGCTTTGGGACATGACCACCATATGTGAATCATCATACTCTCCACAGGACATCACCTAAAGGAAATTGTTGGGTAAGATGGCAAAGCTTTATGAATCCTGCTTGGGGTAAGGTACCAGTGAAAGAGCACTTTATAATTATTCTCCACACCATTTATATTATATGTGCTACGAGCTTTGTCCCACCATATGCAAGTCCATTCATCTGTGCTAATACTAGCACCAAGGTCCACTTCCCATCACTTATATTGCACTTGTTTTTTAGTTTTATTATTTTATTTTTGCCTCTGTTACATATTTTAAGAGTTTTTATTTGAAAGCCACAAAAATGTAGATGTATTTGAAATCAAAAATGTTTATATCACAAAAAACAATAACCACAAAAAAACCCATTTTGTGCTGTGGACATGGTTCTTCAATTGCAAGGTCTTCGAGTGCATGGTTGGGAAAAGCAACGCCCTGGACTATCCCAGAACAAAGTTCTGCTGCAGCATCTGATGCATAAATTAATAATGGATTGCAGCTCCTGGTTGTTGCTTGCACTGCATTTTTTCTGCCAGTTTTGCTCCTGGGATTCCTGCACTGTTTCACTCGCAGCTGAAGCTATGGTAGAGGGAAACTGCTGTATGGCCCTTTCCAGTTGTTCCAGCCACTGTCCACACTGTCCAGCACCATTATTTTTTTACTAAATTTTTTTTTAGAGAAAACGCTTGTGTTCATGATTTTTTCACAGTGATCCCACAGCTGTCTCTGACCACAGCAGAACATGCCATGACATGTCCTCCCAGCTCAGCCATGCCCAGAAAATGAAGCTAAGAAAGTGGCTTTGCTAAGATAACATAAGGTATTTACATAACATATGAGAGTTTCAGATGTTTTGAAATGGCTTATCTTTTTTAAATGGACTCTAAATATTGGCCCCTGATGAAAACAATGATACTGGGGCTCAGCTTTGATCAGTTTGGATAACATTAGCAAATCAATGTATTAAGCGATTACTTTGTCAATAAGAATACACTGTATGACTATGTAAACTAGGCCTTGAGGCCTCTACTGTGTCCTCGTTTAATCAGGGCCGTATTTGGTGTTCATAGTGCCCTAGGCAATTTAAGTGCGTGTACTTCCCTGGAGGGAAGTGTGGAGGGGAAAGGGTGCAACAGGCTAAATGCAGATTATGTGTGTGGGGGAGGGAGAGGGCACAAAGGGGGAAATGCAGAGAAGCAAGCAAGCATGTTCCATCTTTAACGACATTCTGACATACAGGAGTCACATGATCGCACCAGTGGAGGGGAGATGCTCTGGCCTGTGTTCAACTCATTGCATCCCCCCCTTTACACAAATACACTCTGTGTCCTTCCGTGGCTGGGGGTGCTTATTAGGAGGCATTTATTTTCTGGCTACGAGAGGTTTTAATTTATTTTTTTACTACAGTAGTAAAATGAAGCAGCACCCTCCCCCCTTTCAGGTTTCCACCCTAGGCTCGTGCCTAGGGTTGCCTAACGAAATACAGCCATGCATTTACTGTGCAACAATGTATTTGGCAAGTTGTTGGTTTATGTTGAAAATGCATCCCTTTTCCTTCAATAAACATATTGAAATAAAAAATTTACCTCACACACTAGCATATGACAATACTGTACAAATCTTCCTGTAAACTTTTCTATTACAATTTTGCGGGTTGATGTTACAGTTGCCTAAATGAGCAACAAGAGTCACATTTGAATGATGAATGCAGTAATACTACACTGCCAAACAGAGCAAGCAATGTCATTGAATACCTGTGTGGGTGGATGTTATGATGCAGGCACCCTAGTCGGGACAAGCGACTTTCCAAAGAAATGGGAAATCAACCTCCGGCATGAGCTAGCACCAGGGATTTGGAACAAGGTCTTTTCATCATTAATGATGGTTAAAGCGCCTTCTTTAAAGGGATTTTCAGGCAAAAGGTTAAAAAAAAATAAGCATCAGCTTACATTGCCAAGCATTCCTCCAGTGCTGTGCCTACTCTCAGCTCAGCATCCTAAATGAGGAAATATACTTCATCACCTGCCCCTCCAGCACCAATGTGGGCCACCAATACTAGTTCAAGGAGCCAGTCCTGACCCCCCCCCTCTAAATTGATGGCTTGAACAGCACTTTCAGAGCTGTCATTTAAGCCCAGCTAAACTCTACCTCCTCTCCACCCAACGTCCCACTAGAAAGTGCTTTCACACCCTCCACCACCCCACCCATTTACTGATTATTATGATGCATCACAGCTCCAATGATCCACACCCAAATGCTTTAGAAGAGACATCGTTAGTAGAGATGAGCGAACTTTTGAAAAGTTCGATTCGGCCGATTCGCCGAATTTCACAAAGAAATTCGGGTTCGGCCGAATCGAACTTTTACGAAGTTCCCCATCATAAATGCCGGCATGGTGGGAGCGGGCCGGCCAGTTCCGCTGTCAGCGGGCCGGCTTTGCCCTCTGATGACGCGCCCTCAGATGACAGCTGAGAGCGGCGCCGGCCTCCACGCTCCGGACCTGCAGGTAAGTGTTTGCTTTTTTTTGAAATGCCGGCATGGTGGGAGCGGGCCGGCCGGTTCCGCTGACAGCGGAGCCGGCCGGCCCGCTCCCACCATGCCGGCAAAAATGCTTTTTTTTTTTTTTTTTTTGTTTTTTAAATGCCGGCATGGTGGGAGCGGGCCGGCCGGCTTTATTCTATTCTGTACTATGTAACTATTGCACAATTACTATGTATTTTTGCCAAGGTATTCCACTGATCATAATTTAAGTGATTCACCTAAATATAACTCAACACTAACTTTTAGGCTTGCCACTTCACTTGGCATTTTTTTTTTATGTAAATCTTTCGTTTTGAAATTATATTTGTCAAGGCACTCACAAATATGTACAACTGAACAAAGGAACTGATAAGGAAGGACGATAAGATGTTTATGATGGCTTGATGGAGTACTTACTGAGTATAAAAATGAAGCTATATCGCAGATCACTTATCATTTACAGTGAAAAGGTATGTATGCTCATTTTGAAACTATTATATTTATGAATATTATAACCTTTTTTGTGTTCCTATGAATAGTATTATTTTGATAACAGTCATTTTGTAGTTTAGAGACATTAGTTTAGGGACAAAAATTACAAGAATTTTTCTCATTCACTGCTGAACCATTTAATGATCTTTTACATAGCTCTATAAGTGCAGCCTGCCTTGATTCCTTTTGATGGAAGACAATTCATGGGAAGGCTTCTTTTCCTCTACATTACACGATTCTTTTCTATTTTGTTTTACAGAGCCAAAATGATATATCTCTGGGAACGTCTCTGGTTATTCATTTTACTTATTGTAGTAGCATGCCAATCAGAATCTCCTGAAAAATGTATGTATGGAGCTGCAGGCATTCCAGGCACTCCAGGACAAAATGGGCTTCCAGGTAGAGATGGAAGAGATGGCTTACGAGGAGAACCTGGAATACCGGGTATGGAAGATTTATATTGTAACTTGGATTGTACTTTATACTAGCCACACTGCACCCAAAAGTAAAATATTTAATAGGGCTAAAAAATACTATGTACACTATGTACTATGTACAAGTTCAGTTAAAAAAACTTAGAGGGCAAAATAGCAGATAACAAGCTAAAGTTAATCTAAAGAGAGGCAAATAAAGTAGAGTCTAACATTTTGTATTTTAGAAAAAATAAATATGCCCTCTTTTAATTGTCCATCTTTAAGTTAAAAGTTCATTTTTTGTCTCCTAAATTGTTTTTTTTATCCCCCTGGATTGTTAACTTTACATTTACATACTTTGAATGTAATTTTTTGTAGTCATCTGTCTAGAACAATCTGTAAATTGCAGGCATCTGCAAATGTTTTTGAATTTAAAATACATTTATTTCAAAGGGCTTTTTGACAGCTTTACACTGGAGCAATCATCAAAATTGATTTTTGCCCAGACAAATTCTTTCCTAAGGCATCCAACATTAGGATACCCTGTAGTGTATTTGCCTAAGAACCCCCTTCCTTCAGCCCAAAGGCTATACCCACCAGTTCCAGGATCTCATACTGTTCAAACGCAGCCCTGTGTAGAGCAGCTTTCCACTGCAGCCACATACTTGCCCCCATTCCCTGTGCATACCCCCACTGGCAGATGCTCAGCTCAAAAGGGCACTTTATGAGGTAAACTTATATGATCCCAAAAAGCAACTACACGTCTTTTAGCCAATGTTTTTTCTAATGACACTATCTATAACTGTTTCCAAATATAATTTAGAGATGGTCAATGCAGTGTCATGCATGTCAGGGGTTTGACATCTGTACTACAGCACACCATCATAATATCTCATCCACAACCTTGGCTTCTCAAATTTCCAGGATCCTTTGTGCTTAAAATTTGAACTCCCCGTGCAGCTTCCCCTGTGGGTTGCAATGGGCAATCTGTTCTTCAATGTTCCTAACATATTGCAGTGAGGTGTGAACCAGCATTGCTAAAGTCATTGCCCGCAGCCAACTGCCCGCGTAGGTTCTAACCTTGAGACTTACATCACCATACTCCTCCCCACAGCTATTAGTATGTCCAGTGTCATTTTTTGCCAGGCCATTAAAGATGTAGGGTCTAGCTGTTCTGAAAAATAACTGTAAGGGCACCACTTCTAATTTTCTGAGAAATAACTTCACCTTGGTGGGTGCACCATGAAATCTAAAACCACCATAAATCAACACAGAAAAAACATATAGAATCCCAAAAACTTTATAGGGCACACCAGCAAGCTATACAAAATAAATCTCTTTTATTTGATTCAAGAATCACCAGCTAAAACCACATATACACACAAGACGTATTAAAAACATTCTTACAGCCTCCAGGTCTTATAACAAATAATCAAAAATACATGTAAATACAATCAATGTGATAATCAACCTTAATAAGCAATGAGATAATCCAACTACTGGCGGAAGATACTTAATGGATAATTGTGTTAATAATGTATATACAAAAAGCCCTCCTTGATATTACTACCCCTTTAGAACAGACAAAAGTATATATGTAAACTCACCCACCAATAAATAATATAAATGGTGATATATTCAATAATAAATAATAAACGCAAGATATTACACAGTACGACCCACTAATAGTGGAGATAATAGAAAAAGATATATCCAAAATCCAATTAATTTAACTTTAGTACATCCATTTGGGATGTCCATATTACGGCACTAGGCACTTTAGTAGGATAGTTATGAGTTGTATTTATATTGGACACTTTTGAGGTTAAATTAATTGGATTTTATATTATTTATTGGTGGGTGAGTTTACATATATACTTTTGTCTGTTCTAAAGGGGTAGTAATATCAAGGAGGGCTTTTTGTATATACATTATTAACACAATTATCTATTAAGTATCTTCCGCCAGTAGTTGGATTATCTCATTGCTTATTAAGGTTGATTATCACATTGATTGTATTTACATGTATTTTTGATTATTTGTTATAAGACCTGGACGCTGTAAGACTGTTTTTAATATGTATTGCGTGTATATGTGGTTTTAGCTGGTGATTCTTGAATAAAATAAAAGAGATTTATTTTATATAGCTTGGTGGTGTGCCCTATAAAGGGTCTAGCTGTACTCATATACCTTTCACTGTATCCCTGTTGTAATTCACAAACCTCTGCTGATTGTAATAGATTTAATTTATCCAGCTTGCATTTTTGTATTTCACTAAAAGAGAAGTGGCTTCAGATATCTTAATTTGAACGCATTAGGTACACCCCTAGGGATCACTATTCTTATCTATATAAATTTTGAAAGGACATTTTCAGTCCCCAGCTGGTAGTGCTTAGGAAGAAGGGCATCAGGTGGACCAAGGCACAATTACTTTTCACTGGTTGTTTGGGCCTAAACTTATGTTCTCAACACAACCACTTCGCTCTTGTAGAAGTCTGGTATGTGAACTATTTGACTGAATAGTTCCCCAGGGGGTCAGTTATATCAGCTGAATGTAAGAAATAATTCTCATTATGATCCCAAGGTTCTCACCTTCCCTCAATCCTAAAAAAACTGTGTAGTTACCTGGGTGTTATTAATGGTGGACTGTACTTTCCCTTATCAAGGGGTAAAAGCAAGCGGCAGTTTGCCAGCTTGTGTCAAACCATTTCTCTACGTAAATAGCACTATTACAGCCAGGCAAAGTGAAGTGAAACCCAGTAAAATGCCTGCAATCTGTCTGTTCTCCCTACATTCACCGCTACAATTATATAACTGATTGCTAGAATTATAGCTTAGTTCACCACCATATTCCACAGTTGCAAGACACTGTGCTTTGAAGGTAGGCCGAACTAATGAAAACCAGCAAACAAAATAAATCAAGCCCCATTTGTACTGCCAGACAGGGATAAAGTATGCAATTGGACACAAGTGGTCTAGAGGTAGGGGAGTGGCCTTGTGACGGGAGGGTTGGCACCTAACCCCCAACTGATGTGGTAAGGTCAGCCCACCACTCCCACACTCACTGTTTTTAGTGTGTTCGCTGGTGTATTCACCATTGTGTGGTGCTCGGATGGGTTAAAAGCAGATCACAAATGCCCTTGTATTTGCAAGCTTACATTAGTCATATGAGCACAATATCATTATCTCATAAATACACAAGATAAAAATCTGCTAGAAACTAATGCATTGCACATAAAGCTACAGTAATGCTTTTTATCCTTTAAAATTAAAAGGTAATATAGCCGTAAACTCACCAAAATAAAAGCTTTTTTTTAAAAAAGTATTCTAAACCCTTTCTGTGTCAGCTATGTAAAACTTTCTGCAACTGTTAAGTGCCAGCTATGTTAATTCGACGTAGCTTGGGTTATCCCCTAGTTGTGTCCCAAAAAAAACACACCTCCACCCAGGATCCAGTGCCAGGGCCCCCCCAGGATCTTGAAAAGGTACAGAGAATGCCTGTTCATTTTGGCAGCTCGCTCAGCACCACAGGGAGGGGCCTTATATACCGGGAGTGAGATGATGTCAGCATAAAAGGCTCCTCCAGCCGTGGGAGCAAGCAGTCAGAGGCAGGAAGTGATCGTCGGAAGCTGGTAGAGGGCAGGGGATTCAGCTACCCTGCCTGATACCGGTTTCCACTGATCATTTTCAGCTGTCAGTGATCGGAGCAGTACAGCAGGATCGGTAGTGGAATCAAGGTAAGCTGAAAAAAAGTAAAATACTTTTCTGTGCGTGTGTGTGTTTTTTCACAGGTAACTTTTTGTGAACTGGTAAGGGGTCCTTGAGATTCCTATCCCAGTTCAGGGGGCAGTTGGGGCTGGCAACTCACCTTGCAGCAAGTGGGTGACTTGCAATTAGCCCCTGCCCCATTACCTGCATCCCCAAAGCTCAGGGGTTGCAGAACAGCACCCTGGTCTTTCAACCCCCATAACTGGTTTTGCTGGCTAGGAGGGATGGGCCTAAACCATTTTTTAAGGGGGTCCCCATGACATTTTTTTTAAATGTAACCATTAATCGTGTACATGTAATGTATTGTACATGTAATCATATTTTATTGAAAATCACATAAATTGCTATTTTCAATTTGTTTTTTTAAGAAATGCTATATTTAAAAAATAGATTTTTTCACTTATTTCACCCACAAATATTGAGAAAGCATAAAAAAATCACAAACAAGTAATTTTATGTTAAAGCCCAAACAAAAGGGAACAATATATAATTTTCCTGGTAATGACTCGAAATTCACAGTTAAACATATGTAGCGTAAAATGGTGAAAAATAGCAAGGCCACAAAGATTGACAACAACTCTGGGTAGGCACTAAAGAGTTAAAATCAACAGAATAGAACAAAAGAGCCAAATGCTATATACTGGAGCACATAGTTACCATATTTTTATCCTATTTTCCCCAAAAGTGTGTGTAAAAAAATACTAAACTCACATGAGATGAGAATGGGGAATGTGAGAGGGGGAATGCCACACTGCCTATGAGGAATTGTGGGGGGAGAATGCCACTCTGCCTGCAAGTGGGGGATTCTGCACCTTGCCTATTATTTGGTTCTGGGGGGGGGGGGGTGGTTGAGCAAATAAGAAAAATTTTTTTTCTTATTTTCCTCCTCAAAATTCTAGGTGCATCTTATAGAGCGAAAAATATGGTAACTGAGTTTTGAAAATAATCAAACTTCAGAGAGATGTTTAAAGTTCGAATTCTAGATTCAAATCATGTAATTCTCATTCTCACATAAACTTTCTATTTCCAATTTTTTGGCACATTCACACACTCCTTCATCAGCCAAACCTGACAAAGATTGCATTTTCCTAGTACAAGGTTATAAGTGGGGTTACCTTTTACTGGGCTGGCATGGATGCTCAATAATAAGCCTTAGATGTAAGTGAGCTGGATGTGATAAGATTCCTGTTTAATTCCTGCTATATTCAGGTTGATCCAACCAGTCTGGATTGAAGACCAAAGTGTCTTGGTGGGTCATTTATGCATTTCCTGATTGTAAGCTAGTTGAGTACAACAGTTCCAGCATTATATAAAGAGTTCCTATTGTCTAAAACCCAGCATAAAGTATGTGCATGCATATTACAAAAAACAACAAACACAGGTTAGCGAAATATGAGCTGACTTATTACCACATGGATTTCCGAAATGGCACTGACGCATTTTGGTACCGACTCAATTTTTGTAATGTGATGCATTCACAATGACTATAAAGCATTATGCTGATCAACCTTGCCATACAGGTTTTATCAACTAAAGAGAACATGTCACTTCCACTTTTGTAATGATTTTAAAACTTTTGAGATGCTTTAGTAGCTATAAAATATTGCAATGCTGGAACTGCTGATAATGACAAACAATACAATATATATTAAACAATAGAATAAAGACAATAAAACAATAGTTTACCTAGGGGCTAGTTACATAAACAAGACAGCTAAAACCTTTTGCGCATAGTTCATGTAATTCTACCCCACTCACTTTACCCTAAATTAGGGAGCTTATTTATGAGGTGCCCAATTTAGCATCTTATTTGTGGGAATAGCGCCAGTTCCAGAGTGCTGGCATTTTGGTCTTATCTGGCGCTGTAATGTGGACTACATTGGTGATGGCAGTCGCTGCACCGAACGCTAACTATTTAGCTTTGATTGTTGCATTAGGTATCTCTTTTTTCGCCATATTTATGATTATTTTCTGCCTTGAAATCTTTGTTGCTGTATTTTTCCGGTGCTGGTCAGCGCTTTATCATTACAGTTACAGGATATCACTTCTGGGGACTAGGGGACAAACTTTACAGTGTACTGTAAAACAGTTTACTCATCACACACCAGGGGGCAACAGTGATATACAGACATCCCTTTTATCCTTTTATCCAGTTGTTATCACCATCTTAAATAACAGAAGCCATCACTTCTATACATGATCTTATCTGCACCAGGCACAATTTGCTTTATTAATTGTTGTCCAAATTACACATTGTTAAGTAAAAGTATCCAATAAAGTGGACCAACACCCAGGATTTTCACTATCCTGGGTGTTGGTCCACTTCCGCGGGGCACCCCGATAGGGAGCGCGCCCTGCTAGAGGGACGCGCGGGAGGCGGCGGCGGCTTATCCGTCGCCTAAAAGGTAAGATTTTAGGGGCTTTTCTCGGACATCCCGATTTCGGATGCCCCACGGGGAGGGAGCTGATCGGCCCGGGAATTTTATAGATTCCTGGGCCGATCAGGGGTGGGTGTTGGTCCACTTTAAAATCAATTTTAATAACACCAACAAAAAGACATTTTGTGAAATCTGCGTTTCATTTGTTGATAAGTCTCTGTATAAAAAAATGCGTTTACTATTAAGGTAAGGATGAGTGGACCCACTGAAGATCGAACTCGCCAAGTTCAGCTGAATTAGAACATAGTTCGGGTTTGTATCCTAACCTGAACCCCATTGAAGTCATTGAAGAAGGGGACCCAAACTTGAGGGCTCCGAAATGACTGTAAAATGGGGGTAGCAAGGACTAGAGGGCCGAAAATTGAAAGGAACACCAGGGTGATTGTCCTGTACAAAATCGGGCAGGGAAAGTTTTCAAAATAAAAACAAAAAACTATACAAAGAAATATACAAATAATTTAATACATTTATCAATATATACATAAAAAAATACATATTTGCATCAATAAATACATATATACATGTGGTGATTTAAGCGTAAGAGGTTGGGGAGGAGGAAGTAGAAAATACTTTAACCAGCCATGAAAAACACACTAGGGAACAAGGTTTAGCGTGGGACTGGCACAATAATGCTGCAAAGTCAATGACAATGTACAAAAAGCTTTAATAATTCTCAAATTGCACAATCACATCGTACCAACAAAAAAATAAAAAACATGTATAGGTGAATTAAAACACGGGGGCCCCCCATTCATGCAGCCACAGCCACACAATCACACCACCACCGCTCCATACCACTCCATTCACAAGCCTTATTAATAGAGATCCCAAAAGTAAGACACCCCGTCCGGGGAGTGTAATTGGTCTCTAATGAGGTGCTATTTTGCCGGTGTCTGGCCAGTTAAAGTGAATGGGAAAAACCGGATCCAAAAAAGAGCTTCCAAAAAAAGAGAGGGAAAGGTTTCGACTGTGTGCGCCTTAGGTCCAGGGATATACTGCGTGTCCTCTAGGTAATACAGTTACTTGTCAAGCCCCAATTGATTTAAGGACCGATATAAGGGTTCAGCACAATGTCCCACCCTAAGCAGGAAGACAGTACTTAACTTGGTCTTGGCGCCGCAGCGCATCCGTCTATCACCACTGCCGCAAGGTACAGGGGACAAGCCGCCTGTCGCTGACTTCACGTCAATTCATTCGCGGCTCCATCCACCGCTGGCATAAGACACACTAGATGTAGCACGTGCAGGCGAGTGTTGGAGGCTGGGGAGCGGGGACTGCGGGTTGGCCGGCCGTCCGCCGACACGTGTTTCGCTCCGCCCACCGGAGCTTCGTCAGGGTGACCTGCTTAGGGTGGGACATTGTGCTGAACCCTTATATCGGTCCTTAAATCAATTGGGGCTTGACAAGTAACTGTATTACCTAGAGGACACGCAGTATATCCCTGGACCTAAGGCGCACACAGTGGAAACCTTTCCCTCTCTTTTTTTGGAAGCTCTTTTTTGGATCCGGTTTTTCCCATTCACTTTAACTGGCCAGACACTGGCAAAATAGCACCTCATTAGAGACCAATTACACTCCCCGGACGGGGTGTCTTACTTTTGGGATCTCTATTAATAAGGCTTGTGAATGGAGTGGTATGGAGCGGTGGTGGTGTGATTGTGTGGCTGTGGCTGCATGAATGGGGGGGCCCCCGTGTTTTAATTCACCTATACATGTTTTTTATTTTTTTGTTGGTACGATGTGATTGTGCAATTTGAGAATTATTAAAGCTTTTTGTACATTGTCATTGACTTTGCAGCATTATTGTGCCAGTCCCACGCTAAACCTTGTTCCCTAGTGTGTTTTTCATGTATTGATTGTGGTTTGTGGGACGCCTGTATTATTGGAGGCAGTGCACAGGCTATGATATTGTGGAATCTCCCCTTCCTTTTATTTGTTTATTACTTTAACCAGCCACTCAGGTGGTTCATCTTAGGGAATGTAAGGATGTCCACGTGAATAGATGATCCTCCTGTCGGTAATGACACCCCCTGCAGTGCTGAACACATGTTCTGATAGGACACCTGCTGCAGGGCAGGCTAGTACCTTCAAGACATAGAGAGCGAGCTCTGTCCAATTTACCAACCCAGAAATTGAATGGGGAGGACCCATTGCTCAGTACCAGTAGACACCTGGACAGGTAGTCATCCATCATATTAGTCAAAGTCTGCCTCCTGGTACTACAGGCTGTATCCGATGGTGGTGGATGTGGAATAAGTTGTTCCACGTTGTGGCCATGCTCACCTTCCCCTGTGAGGTGCTGACGGTGCCCCTGCTGCGTTGGCGACTTGCTCCTCCTCCTCCTAGTGCCACCACTCAAAGTCACCTGGGAACTGCGTCAGTAGTGCGTCCACCAGCATGCGTTTTTACTCTCATTTATCAATCCAGCTCCAGTGCTGGAATCAAGGAGGTGATGATGCTCTTATAGCGAGGCTCCAGCAGGGTGGCCATCCAGTAATTGTGCAGGCACTGGAGCATGTTGTGGCTTATGTGAGCCAGGCTGCCCTGAGTCAAGGAGAAGCTGTCCTCAGTCTCAGGTGTCCTCCTCCAGCTCCTTCCTCCATGCTCCAGTGATGCCCATGAGCTATGCTGGGTGCCACCCTGCTTTGAGAGAAAGTAGTGCCCCTCCTCCCCCTCTTCCTCCTTTGATTCCTCCAAAACTGTTGGCTGGACATTGGCATACCTGGTCGCTGTTGAAGTGTGTGGAAGAAATTCCCATGGAACTGGTAGCACTGCGTGCCATATAATCTATGACTGTATCAATTTGTTCTGGCCTCACCACTCAGTATTGGGGCCTACGAAATGTGCTCTAAACCCTGGCGTCTGCTTGCATCAGAGAAAGGTGTAGCAGGCTTGAATAAAAGACATCCTCTATCTGCAGCACCAGCGACCAGATGAGAACCAGCTCCATTACCAGCACCCAGCCAATCTAGCCCTTACTCCAGCCACTATGCCTGACTACAGTTTTTTTAACAAATGAGGCCTATCTCTCCCTAAACTGCAGCAGCAGCACCTCTCCCTATTTAATCCAACAATGCTCTCAGTGCTGTGGGACAGGGCCCTCATATTATTTATGGGGGGTCAAGTGTCCCGGCTGGCCATCCTTGCTCAGAATAGGTATTCCTGTGCTTGCGAGGGAAAGAAGAAGGCTGATTGGCTGCTGTGCAGCCTTCTTCTGGGTCTGGGACGAACGCCGAACCCGCGCATGGATTTCAATTTGAAATATACGTTTGGGTTCAGGGTCCCGAACCTGCAAAGTTCTGATCCACTCATCTCTAATTATAAGCATTATTCAGTCCAGTTCTTCCCATTGTGTTCTATAAGATCTTGACCTGCAGCGCTAGGTTTCATGTAGCATCCAGCGCTGCAACCTTTTTTGCGCTTGTGGTAAATTAGACGCTAGCTGGCGGCCAAAAAAGTGGTGCTGTGTGGTGGTAATGCTTCTTAAATACAGCTCTAAAATGACTTCACTTTTCTCACAACATGCCCCTGTTCTTGCTTCTCTTTAAAAGGTTTACCTCCTCATTTCTTTTGTAAAGCACAGCGTATACCTCTTATCACCTCTGCTGCTCTGCCCAATAAATTGCGTGTTCCTCACTAAACTGACACCCAATATCTATCTTTTGGCATTTTGCTGCTTCTATTTTCTCTTCTACTGTAGCTCATTACAAAATTCCAGTTAACCTTCCAACTCTTTTGTCTATAATTAAACATTTTATTTTTCATTACTTTCACACTGCAACCCCATATTAACCATATTTTCTATAAAGGAACAAAGCGAGGATAAAAGGGAGGATAATTTATATAATCAATAAATAATTAATAAAGCTGATATAAATCCATCAATAAAGATAATATCTCTATACTTTAAATGGTCTACACAGATAGTATTAGTCATGATAATTTATGCGTTTCGTTAAAAAGTTCCTTCACTACTCATACCTGTCATGCTGCTGTTAATGCCTAGTTGCAAGGTGATCACTCATCGGAGACTTAGCCAGCTTTCCTAAAAACCCTATTTAAAGATCTGTACAGTGATGGTCATAAGATCCTATTTGACCGGCCACCCTTCACAGGATGAAACTTTTTAAAAATACAGGATGGTCACTCTGTGCCTAATTGAAAAATGTATCTGATGTTATGAGAACAGATCAAAGTCTCACTTCTAACTGCTTATGAAAATAGCATAAAAGTCACATAGGAATTCTTATATTCTAAATATATATTTATACTTTAAAAAGAAATATACATTTGTCAATATTCAACCAAGTTCCCTGAACCCAATTGTTTAACATGGTCCATAGGGTGTTTATTTAGAGTAGCTCTCCCACATGACTGTGTACTAAGAGGCTGATTTATTAATAGTGACATGTAGCGACAGTTGAGCAACTGTAGCGGTATTTTCACAGCACCCGCTAGTAGTCGCTGTGCTTGGCCGTTGTTCGGTTGTTGACAGCGACTCAGTCGGTGTGGCATAATGTTGAATACAAGGTTACGAGTGGCTATTTCACAGGTTCCGCGATGTATGGGTGCGCATGATAGCGACTGGTCAGAGCGACCGGCTTCCATCAAATTCATCAAAAAATCACGCTCAAAAAATTAAAGCGCTGTGAAATGCATGTTTAAACCCCAGAGCGCTGGAGGCGATGTGTTAAAAGTAGTTTTTTAACCCCCAAACCACCAAAAAAAAAAGTTTTGAAAATAATTTAGTAATATGAATACATTAATATCAGACCTGTAATATCAATTCTGCACATTTTTTTTTTCCCCTTAAAAAAATTATCTAAAATGGCAGAAGTGGTCACAGAATTTTTCACATTTAAAAAACATTAATAACAATGAATTATTAATATTTAAAGATTGTTCCATTGAAATGCATTGGAGAGTGCCAGATAGCGAGAGGTCATACCTGTCGCTGTTCAAGGTTGGACGCTGGCGCTGTGGGCTGAGGCTGGAATAATGATGAATGAGTGGCTATATGGCGCTATCTCAGTCGCTAAGCAGGATCGGCTTGCTAAATGTGTGATTGTGGTGGGGAGCCGGCGTTCTCGTGGCGGGCCCGTCATTACCGGCCGCTCACCAGTCGCTACCTGTCGCTATTCCTTCATAAATAAGGGCCTAAGTCTCTCTAACTTTACATTTTTTTATATGAAGTCTTAACTTGGTCTGATGAGACCGTCCTCCCTCTGTCATCAAAGCAGTCACTCTCCACTCCACTCTCCAGCATGACTAGACATTTTTTATGCCAATTCAAGTAGGGGGGTCTTTGATTTTAAGATGGTCTTGCAACCATCCCTGTGCGTGGTTTACAATTTCACTTACCTAGAGAATAGGAAGGACCAGATGCTAAGATGTTTCACTGTTTCACAGCAAAAGAATATGCTGCCTTTGGAGACTCACACTCATCTGAAGAACATGTCCTTGAAGAGTCTGTCTATGGCATCCTCTGTAGACATGAAGTGGTATTCTATACTACCATTACATATGAAGCTTTTGTTATAACCTACTCAGTTTTTGTAACACTCTTCACTTTGCTTCTCAGGGCCAATGGGCCCTCCAGGAGGAAATCAAGGCCCACCAGGAAGAGACGGTCTTCCTGGTCCAATCGGACAACCTGGTCCAATAGGATTAAAGGGAGAAAAGGGAGACACTGGACCTGCAGGTAAAAATATAATATCCTCTTTATTTCATTGGTAATTGTTCAAATAAATAAGTTAAATAAAGAAGTTAATTAGGTAAATGAATGTACCTATTTTTGCATATTAATTGTCATGCTGTGGATCAACCATTGAGCGTAATCTAAAAGATCTGGGAAAGCAAGGCACACTTTGGGAGTGCCTCGCAAGCTGCTTTGGGATAGGCACTTCAGTTACAAAATAGCCAAAATGTCCCGAAACTCACTTGTTTAAACCAAAGTGCTAACTTAATCTACCCAATTAAATAGCTTGTAACTAATGAGTTTTGTGGACCATCAGAAGGAAAACATTTAATTAATAATTTGTAATTATCAGAAGCTGAACAATATAATAAAAAAGTGAACTTCTGAAGTTTGTCTGTCAACATATGATATTTGGAACTCAGAATATGCTATTTAAAGAGGACCAAAACCCATGCCCCAACGGCCTGGAATCTAAAGGATTCCAAGGCCACCAGATCCCCTCCGTTGGGGGCATCCAGAATCGGGATGCCCCACTGTGTGAAATCCCTCCAGGTTGGCTGGAAATTCACCTTGTTTCCCAGTCCAATGGCGCATGCACGAGCAGCAGCCGCATCCCCGCTATCCCTTTAGCAAGCTGCCTGCCCGCACCAGGCATTTGTGAATGGCCGGCACAGGCAGGTTCCGTGTTAGAGGGTAACGGGGGATTCGGTCACCAGGGAGCTTGAAGCCACTTGCCTTAGACAAGCTTTTAGATGAAGGAGCGAGAGCTGATCCGATCGTGCTGATTAGACGAGAGGCTGCACATGCGCTGGGTGAAGGGTAAGGAAGGGTGAGTGAGATCGGGCGACTTGGAGGGTTTCACACAGCGGGGCTCCCCTAATTGGGGTATCCCAGGAGCAAGAACCAAAACCCAGGATAGTCAAAATTCTGGGTTTAGGTCCACTTTAAGCTAGCACCGAAACTAACACTCAGGATAAGAGCTACTAAGCACAAATTGAAAAGCATTACTTACCTGACCACCCTCAAAGTCCAGGAAATGTTGTACCAGGACAGGTAAAATGTTTTAATGATTATAGAGTTGGCTCAATATTAAGTAATGATTACTGCCATTGACAGGAACTCCTGCATCCCTTGATCCAGAAGTGTTGTTTCAGCTAGAATATCTAGAAAGACGCATCCAAAGACTAGAAGGAGGTAAGTACCAAACTTAAGTGTTTCTGCAAGAATAGTTCAACAATGGGAATCATGATAATTATTTGGTAAAGTAAGTTTAACTTTGGGTATAAATTGCAATCTGCATCTAAGTCAGCATAAGGATATTTCTTGGACTGTGTCTTCCCCTTCTGTGGGGGTGCTCACAGACCTGTTCAAGTGAGTGGGCTGGCGAGGGCTGTGCATAGAGCGGGAGAAGCTACTCTATGCAGCAGATCCAAGATGGTGGCACCCAGCAGCAGAATCCCCCACCCTACATTATTTAGAGAAAGGAAGCATTTTTTCTCTCCTATGTTTCAGTCTTTAGTTGTTAAGGCAGACCAAAACCCACATTTTTAACTAGCATTTCCTGAATTGCTCCCCCTATATGAAGAGAAACTTTTGCTAATTTCCACTGCTTCTGCTTCACTCTAATTCTAGATAATGCCACTTGTTTGAGCTGTAAAGCTCCGCCTCCTCCATTCATTGCCACTGTGGTGTGTGGCAATGATGTCATTCTCACACCAAGGAACAGCAAAAAAATCCAGGACAATACAAAAAGTGAAAATATCTATTTTTAGTTCTACACCCTGAAAAAGGAGTATTGGCATAGGCTTTGGCCTAAAGTATTTCCCAAGTTTAGTGGGTTTTGGTCCACTTTAAGCTGCATCCAAAGACAAAAACAAGTTCACTTTATGTGGCTTGGAAGGGCCCCATTTACATTCACCCTAGGGCCCTGACACATTTAGTTATGCAGGGGCATAATAGCATAACAATGGCTGGGATGTCTTAGCTGAGGGCGTATAGTGGGGGCGTGGTACAGGATAAGAGGCTGGGAGGTGACCCAGGAGGCAGGAACACCCAGTCCAGCAGGTTCATCCTATCCCAAAACAGTGTAGTCTACCAGCTATTTTCTAGGTTCTCCCTATGACCAGTCCACCCTACTCCAGTGTAAAATACATGTTGAAAAATCTACCCACCTAGCTTAATAATTAGCTTCCATCTAGTAACAATGTGTCTTTGTTTTTAATATTTCAGTTCTCCTTCTGCAAGAAAAAATACAAAATGTTAATGATAAAATACTGGCCAGTAATGGAAAGGAAGTTGATTTTGAAACCAGCAGGATGACCTGTAAAGATGTCGGAGGAAGCATTGCTACTCCAATGAACGAAGATGAAAACAATGGCCTTGTAAAAATTGCTCAAGTATTCAACAGATATGTATATCTGGGAATAAAGGAGGGATCAACGCCTGGAGACTTTCACTATTTGGATGGACAGAGCCTCAATTACACCCACTGGCGAAAAAGTGAACCTGGTGGCAAAGGGAAGGAAAGTTGTGTGGAAATGTTCACAGATGGAACATGGAATGACAAGCCGTGCAATCAACGCAGACTTACAATTTGTGAATTTGTCAACTTGGAAAAATAATCATTGGGTTCACAGTTAGTGTAGTACTTTGCACATGTTGTATAGTTTAAATTCTTTGTCTAGGCAAACACATAGGAACATCATTACTTACCTGACTGCCTGCTGCCTCCATGCTTCAAAGCAGAGGTGTAAATAAATGTGACTGTACCCTGACCCTAACATAGAATGGAACCCCAGCAGGGCTCATACGGTGCTTTTTTTTTCAACTTAACTCGACACAGCTAAACAACTAAAGACTCAAACAGCTGAGACCACCCAAAAGGCATACTCCCTTCATTTTAGTGGGTATAACCACTACCGGGGGTATTGCCATTTCCACCCCAATTTGTGGTGCCCTGCTGTGTGAAACCCTCAGAACGCAAACTCACCTCTCCCTGAGCCCACGGCACATGCGCTGCCTCTCGTCCAGTCAGCTTCTCCGGTCACGCATATTAATGTGTGGCTGGAGAAGCTGAATGGAATCTTTAGCTGCAGACATTGGTGGTGTGCAGCATCACTTTCTCCCTTTGGCTGTGCGTCGCCACTAGGGATGAGCGAATCGATCCGGACGAACCCGGATTCGATCCGAATTTCAGGAAAAATTCGATTCGGATCGCATCCGAATTTCCCCGCGATTCGATCACTCGAAGTTTTCCTTTAACATCCATTCATTTACATTACAGGCATTCTAAGATGGCGGGCGGGACATGTCTGGACATGTATCCCGCGCCAGTGCAAGCTGGGGCAGTCACATGCAGCCTATCAGCAGCCAGCAAGCCCGGTGACGTCACACAGCGGTATTTAACGGCGGCCATCTTGCTTTTCCTCATTTCTCTATTGCATTCGTGACAGACAGACAGAACGCTGTGTAGCTGAGGCAGTTAGACAGGCTGGAGACAGGCTGGAGACAGGGACAGACAGGGACAGGCTGGAGACAGGCAGGAGACAGGCAGGAGACAGACAGGAGACAGACAGAAAGCCAGGGAAAGGTAGGAAAAACGGAGCTGGCTGACAGGGAGATTTTTTTTTTTTCATCCAGCCTTTGTTAGCGTTTTCAGGCTGCTTATAGTAACTAACTGTGCATATATACTGAACTGATCTTAAGTCTGCTGTGAGGCATCCCATTCTGTGACTAAAGCAGCCTCTATTTAATAGCATAATAAACATTTGCACTTATTCTCATAGAAATCAGGCCTGATAAAGACACTTTTGCTGTGCATGCTCTCTGGTTTTTGTGGCACTGGCATCCCATTCTGTGACTAAAGCAGCCTCTATTTAATAGCATAATAAACATTTGCACTTATTCTCATAGAAATCAGGCCTGATAAAGACACTTTTGCTGTGCATGCTCTCTGGTTTTTGTGGCACTGGCATCCCATTCTGTGACTAAAGCAGCCTCTATTTAATAGCATAATAAACATTTGCACTTATTCTCATAGAAATCAGGCCTGATAAAGACACTTTTGCTGTGCATGCTCTCTGGTTTTTGTGGCACTGGCATCCCATTCTGTGACTAAAGCAGCCTCTATTTAATAGCATAATAAACATTTGCACTTATTCTCATAGAAATCAGGCCTGATAAAGACACTTTTGCTGTGCATGCTCTCTGGTTTTTGTGGCACTGGCATCCCATTCTGTGACTAAAGCAGCCTCTATTTAATAGCATAATAAACATTTGCACTTATTCTCATAGAAATCAGGCCTGATAAAGACACTTTTGCTGTGCATGCTCTCTGGTTTTTGTGGCACTGGCATCCCATTCTGTGACTAAAGCAGCCTCTATTTAATAGCATAATAAACATTTGCACTTATTCTCATAGAAATCAGGCCTGATAAAGACACTTTTGCTGTGCATGCTCTCTGGTTTTTGTGGCACTGGCATCCCATTCTGTGACTAAAGCAGCCTCTATTTAATAGCATAATAAACATTTGCACTTATTCTCATAGAAATCAGGCCTGATAAAGACACTTTTGCTGTGCATGCTCTCTGGTTTTTGTGGCACTGGCATCCCATTCTGTGACTAAAGCAGCCTCTATTTAATAGCATAATAAACATTTGCACTTATTCTCATAGAAATCAGGCCTGATAAAGACACTTTTGCTGTGCATGCTCTCTGGTTTTTGTGGCACTGGCATCCCATTCTGTGACTAAAGCAGCCTCTATTTAATAGCATAATAAACATTTGCACTTATTCTCATAGAAATCAGGCCTGATAAAGACACTTTTGCTGTGCATGCTCTCTGGTTTTTGTGGCACTGGCATCCCATTCTGTGACTAAAGCAGCCTCTATTTAATAGCATAATAAACATTTGCACTTATTCTCATAGAAATCAGGCCTGATAAAGACACTTTTGCTGTGCATGCTCTCTGGTTTTTGTGGCACTGGCATCCCATTCTGTGACTAAAGCAGCCTCTATTTAATAGCATAATAAACATTTGCACTTATTCTCATAGAAATCAGGCCTGATAAAGACACTTTTGCTGTGCATGCTCTCTGGTTTTTGTGGCACTGGCATCCCATTCTGTGACTAAAGCAGCCTCTATTTAATAGCATAATAAACATTTGCACTTATTCTCATAGAAATCAGGCCTGATAAAGACACTTTTGCTGTGCATGCTCTCTGGTTTTTGTGGCACTGGCATCCCATTCTGTGACTAAAGCAGCCTCTATTTAATAGCATAATAAACATTTGCACTTATTCTCATAGAAATCAGGCCTGATAAAGACACTTTTGCTGTGCATGCTCTCTGGTTTTTGTGGCACTGGCATCCCATTCTGTGACTAAAGCAGCCTCTATTTAATAGCATAATAAACATTTGCACTTATTCTCATAGAAATCAGGCCTGATAAAGACACTTTTGCTGTGCATGCTCTCTGGTTTTTGTGGCACTGGCATCCCATTCTGTGACTAAAGCAGCCTCTATTTAATAGCATAATAAACATTTGCACTTATTCTCATAGAAATCAGGCCTGATAAAGACACTTTTGCTGTGCATGCTCTCTGGTTTTTGTGGCACTGGCATCCCATTCTGTGACTAAAGCAGCCTCTATTTAATAGCATAATAAACATTTGCACTTATTCTCATAGAAATCAGGCCTGATAAAGACACTTTTGCTGTGCATGCTCTCTGGTTTTTGTGGCACTGGCATCCCATTCTGTGACTAAAGCAGCCTCTATTTAATAGCATAATAAACATTTGCACTTATTCTCATAGAAATCAGGCCTGATAAAGACACTTTTGCTGTGCATGCTCTCTGGTTTTTGTGGCACTGGCATCCCATTCTGTGACTAAAGCAGCCTCTATTTAATAGCATAATAAACATTTGCACTTATTCTCATAGAAATCAGGCCTGATAAAGACACTTTTGCTGTGCATGCTCTCTGGTTTTTGTGGCACTGGCATCCCATTCTGTGACTAAAGCAGCCTCTATTTAATAGCATAATAAACATTTGCACTTATTCTCATAGAAATCAGGCCTGATAAAGACACTTTTGCTGTGCATGCTCTCTGGTTTTTGTGGCACTGGCATCCCATTCTGTGACTAAAGCAGCCTCTATTTAATAGCATAATAAACATTTGCACTTATTCTCATAGAAATCAGGCCTGATAAAGACACTTTTGCTGTGCATGCTCTCTGGTTTTTGTGGCACTGGCATCCCATTCTGTGACTAAAGCAGCCTCTATTTAATAGCATAATAAACATTTGCACTTATTCTCATAGAAATCAGGCCTGATAAAGACACTTTTGCTGTGCATGCTCTCTGGTTTTTGTGGCACTGGCATCCCATTCTGTGACTAAAGCAGCCTCTATTTAATAGCATAATAAACATTTGCACTTATTCTCATAGAAATCAGGCCTGACAAAGACACTTTTGCTGTGCATGCTCTCTGGTTTTTGTGGCACTGGCATCCCATTCTGTGACTAAAGCAGCCTCTATTTAATAGCATAATAACCATTTGCACTTATTCTCATAGAAATCAGGCCTGATAAAGACACTTTTGCTGTGCATGCTCTCTGGTTTTTGTGGCACTGGCATCCCATTCTGTGACTAAAGCAGCCTCTATTTAATAGCATAATAAACATTTGCACTTATTCTCATAGAAATCAGGCCTGACAAAGACACTTTTGCTGTGCATGCTCTCTGGTTTTTGTGGCACTGGCATCCCATTCTGTGACTAAAGCAGCCTCTATTTAATAGCATAATAACCATTTGCACTTATTCTCATAGAAATCAGGCCTGATAAAGACACTTTTGCTGTGCATGCTCTCTGGTTTTTGTGGCACTGGCATCCCATTCTGTGACTAAAGCAGCCTCTATTTAATAGCATAATAAACATTTGCACTTATTCTCATAGAAATCAGGCCTGACAAAGACACTTTTGCTGTGCATGCTCTCTGGTTTTTGTGGCACTGGCATCCCATTCTGTGACTAAAGCAGCCTCTATTTAATAGCATAATAAACATTTGCACTTATTCTCATAGAAATCAGGCCTGATAAAGACACTTTTGCTGTGCATGCTCTCTGGTTTTTGTGGCACTGGCATCCCATTCTGTGACTAAAGCAGCCTCTATTTAATAGCATAATAAACATTTGCACTTATTCTCATAGAAATCAGGCCTGATAAAGACACTTTTGCTGTGCATGCTCTCTGGTTTTTGTGGCACTGGCATCCCATTCTGTGACTAAAGCAGCCTCTATTTAATAGCATAATAAACATTTGCACTTATTCTCATAGAAATCAGGCCTGATAAAGACACTTTTGCTGTGCATGCTCTCTGGTTTTTGTGGCACTGGCATCCCATTCTGTGACTAAAGCAGCCTCTATTTAATAGCATAATAAACATTTGCACTTATTCTCATAGAAATCAGGCCTGATAAAGACACTTTTGCTGTGCATGCTCTCTGGTTTTTGTGGCACTGGCATCCCATTCTGTGACTAAAGCAGCCTCTATTTAATAGCATAATAAACATTTGCACTTATTCTCATAGAAATCAGGCCTGATAAAGACACTTTTGCTGTGCATGCTCTCTGGTTTTTGTGGCACTGGCATCCCATTCTGTGACTAAAGCAGCCTCTATTTAATAGCATAATAAACATTTGCACTTATTCTCATAGAAATCAGGCCTGATAAAGACACTTTTGCTGGCCAAAGCCCTACTGGACCCTGCCAGGTCGATTCCTGCCCGGGGCATCCCATTCTGTGACTACAGCAGCCTCTGTGTAAGACCATATAAGCATTTGCTCTTATCATATTTGAAATTAGCCTGATAAAGACACTTTTGCTGGCCAAAGCCCTACTGGACCCTGCCAGGTCCATTCCTGCCCAGGGCATCCCATTCTGTGACTAAAGCAGCCTCTGTTTAAGACCATATAAGCATTTGCTCTTATTATATTTATATTATAAGACACTTTTGCTGGGCATAGGCTTACTGCTGCCTGCCAGGTGCACTTCTGTTGAGGCATCCCATTCTGTAACATAGCATACCCCTCTTTATTTACACTAAGCAGCTCTCTTATTTACACTAAGCAGGCCTGTTGGAGGCTGAGTGTTACTGCTCACTTTTGGTGTGCATTATATTCTGTTTTATATAGACCCACTGCTGCCTGGGGGTTCTTAAAATATCACCTACTACCACGCCAGTTAGACTATGTCGGGCAGACAAGTGCCTGGAAGTGAAAAGAGGAGTGGCAGAGGCCAAGATTCCGCAGGCAGAGCTCGCATCAGACTGGGGGCCAGTAGCAGCAGGAGTCACGCTGAGAGACCTAATCTGCCAGTATCTGCTAGCGGTCGGGTCTCCACCAGTAACGCATCTGCCGTGGTAGATTGGCTGACGCGCTCATCAACAACATCATCACAACTTACATCTGAGACCCCCAGTCTAGGGTCGGTAGGTTCCTCTGACACAACCCTGAGTTGGCATGCCCCGAGAGCAGTCCCTGTCCTCCCATTGCCTCTGTCCTACGCCGTTCCCTCCCCCAGCGACGTATCCTATGCTTTGGGTTCAGCTCCACTCTTTAGTGAGGAGGACGATCAGATACAGGAGGACAGTCAGCAGCTACTGCCCAGCCAAGAAATGGAGGTGGCTTCTTTAGCTAGGCAGACAAATAGTGATGTGGACAGTGTCGTGGGTGCTGCGAGCGTTCCAGCTCCTGCGCCAGACACTGTTGACGAATCCACGAACATCAGTGACGTACAGCCACAACCCGGTGATGATGATGATGATGACGATGAAGCCGATCGCACTTGGGAGCCGGGTGATGAAGGGGCTTCATCGTCATCATCAGGAGAAGAGGGGCGCAGGTTGCCCCGGAGTCAGCAGCTGAGGCAGCAAGGTGGTAGCAGTCAGCATGGGGGCACAATTCCAAAGGCTGGAGCCGGCCGGGGCCGGGGCCGGGGTAGAGCACCTGCTGTGCGGCAGTCTACCTTATCGGGAGGTAGTGGAGCAGGGGTTCCTGGAGTTGGCAACAGCAGCAGTGAATCAGTGAGGCCAGGGGGTGGGAAAAGTAGCTACTCGGCAGTGTGGCAGTTTTTCCTGAGGCATCCGCAGGAGGGTAACATGGCCACATGCAAGATATGTAGGCAAAAGGTGAAGCGTGGCCAGGGTCCAAATGTTGGCACCACGGCCCTGCGTCAACATATGATGCGTCACCATAAAACGACCTGGGAGAACCGAGGCTCCCAAGGGGTGGTCCAGTCTGCTTCCTCACCAAGTGAGCTCCCAATTTCTGCCAGCCAAGGCTCCAGCACCTCAGCCGAAGGCAGCTGTGCGTCACACCCATCCTCTGTCGCTCCTGCTCCTCCTCCTCCTCCTCCAAGTCATGCATCCCGCCAGCAATCCATCAGCGAAGCCATGTCCAAGAGACAGCAGTATGCGCCCACTCATCCTACGGCGCAGAAGCTGAATGTGCTCCTGTCCAAGTTGCTGGTGCTGCAGTCGCTCCCTTTTCAGGTGGTGGAATCTGCACCTTTCAGAGAACTGATGGCTTGTGCCGAGCCGAGGTGGAGAGTCCCAAGCCGTCATTTCTTTGCCAAGAAGGCAGTACCAGCGCTGCACACTTTTGTTGAACAGAAGGTGGGCCAGTCCTTGAGCCTGTCGGTGTGTAGCAAAATACATGGCAGCGCCGACATCTGGAGCTGTAACTACGGTCAGGGGCAGTACATGTCGTTTACGGCCCACTGGGTGAATGTGGTCCCTTTGCAGCAGCAACTTGGACAGGTCACGCCGCTTCGGCCTCCGCGCTCTCTGCCCATTGGGCCTGTGACACCGTGCGACTCGGCCTCCTCATCCTCCGCCATCTCCTCACCCTCCACTGTAGGCTCAAGTCTCAGTGCCCCTCCAGTCTACCATGTGTGCAGGGCACGGAGGTGTCACGCAGTGCTTCACATGGTTTGTCTTGGCGAACGGAGTCACACAGGGGAGGAACTGCTTAAATGTATTCATCAGGAAATCCAAACATGGCTTACTCCGAGAAAACTTAAAATGGGAATCATGGTTACCGACAATGGGAAGAACATTTTGTCTGCGCTGCGCCAAGGAAGCCTGACCCATGCCCCCTGCATGGCTCACGTCTTCAATCTGGTTGTCAAGCGGTTTCTGAAGTGTTCCCCCCATCTGCAGGACATCCTAACAACTTCACGGAAACTTTGCATGCACTTCAGCCACTCCTACACCGCCAAACACACCCTTCTTGAGCTACAGCGTCAGAATGGTATCCCCCAACATAGTCTGATTTGCGATGTTTCCACCCGTTGGAATTCCACCCTTCACATGTTGGACCGATTATATGAACAGAGAAAAGCCATCACGGATTTCCTGATGATCCAAGCAGATAGGGGGACTCCCCTGTGTAACTTCAATGTCAACCAGTGGCAGCTCATACGTGACACCTGCCGTTTGCTCAGGCCCTTTGAGGAAGCCACTTTATTTGTCAGTCGGCAGGATTACGGGATGAACGACGTGATTCCACTGCTTCATGTACTACAGCACATGTTGGAAACCATGGCTGGTCAGGGCACTGGAGACATGGCGTTTACATCTTACGGCCACATGAACCCCGTTGGAGCTGAACTGGAGGAGGAGGAAGAGGAGGAGGAGGAGTTGCCCAGCGAAACACAGTTTAGGCTTGGCGAAATGGCTGGTTTATCTAGTCAGCGGACAGGAGAGGAGGAGCAGGAGCAGCCAGAGGAGCTAGAGGTTTTTGAGGAAGGAGAGACAGAGGACCCGGGCACACCGTGGCAGTATGCAGTGGAGATGGAGACAGGTAGTCCATCCGAGTCACTTGCGCAAATGGCACGAAGCATGCTCACATGCTTGCGTAGTGACCCCAGAATTGTTTCCATCTGTCGGCGGGATGACTTCTGGCTGTCCACCTTATTGGACCCTCGCTTCCGGCACAAAATGGGGGCATTTTTTAAACCCACCGAGAGGGAGGACAAACTCAACTACTACAAAGACATTCTACGTAGGCAGTTGGCCGATGCCTATCTGCGCCATGGTCCATACTCTCGCAGGTCTGACTCGAGGGGACCTCTGCGCTCACCTTCCACTGCCATGGCCGCTGGGGGGGTTGGCAGCAGCAGCAGCAGAAGCTCCATCAGCAGCAGCAGCCTCAGTCTTCAGTCGCTAATGAGTAGCTTTCTACACCCGCATAGTGAGGCTACTCATGAGCAGCAGGAAGACCTGGAGCAGGACCTGAACCAGCAGGTCATGTCATACTTTGACATGACCATGCCAACACACCTTGAGGATCCGCTGGACTTCTGGGCAGCCAAACTTGATTTGTGGCCGCAACTAGCAGAGTTTGCCCTGGAAAAGCTGTCCTGCCCGGCAAGTAGCGTGCCATCTGAGCGGGTGTTTAGTGCGGCGGGGGCCATAGTTACGGCGAGGAGAACTCGTCTGTCAACTAAAAATGTGGAGAGACTCACCTTTGTCAAAATGAATCAGGGATGGATCAGCCAGGATTTCCACCCACCAATGCCTGATGCATGCGACTAGATTCAGCATGGTGCCACGTTTTACACTTTACAAATGGTGCAAAACATATTTATGTCTTTAGGCCATTTTTTGGGCTCCTGCTGCTGCTACTGCCAACTTCTGCCAACTCCAGGGTGTGATTCATCCAATTTTTGGGCTCCTGAGGCCAACTCCAGTGTATATTTGGGCTCCTGCTGCTGCTACTGTCAACTCCTGCCAACTCCAGGGTGTGATTCATCCAATTTTTGGGCTCCTGAAGCCAACTCCAGTGTATATTTGGGCTCCTGCTGCTGCTGCTGCTGCCAACTTCTGCCAACTCCAGGGTGTGATTCATCCAATTTTTGGGCTCCTGAAGCCAACTCCAGTGTATATTTGGGCTCCTGCTGCTGCTGCTGCTGCCAACTTCTGCCAACTCCAGGGTGTGATTCATCCAATTTTTGGGCTCCTGAAGCCAACTCCAGTGTATATTTGGGCTCCTGCTGCTACTACTGCCAACTTCTGCCAACTCCAGGGTGTGATTCATCCAATTTTTGGGCTCCTGAGGCCAACTCCAGTGTATATTTGGGCTCCTGCTGCTGCTGCTGCCAACTTCTGCCAACTCCAGGGTGTGATTCATCCAATTTTTGGGCTCCTGAAGCCAACTCCAGTGTATATTTGGGCTCCTGCTGCTACTACTGTCAACTCCTGCCAACTCCAGGGTGTGATTCATCCAATTTTTGGGCTCCTGAGGCCAACTCCAGTGTATATTTGGGCTCCTGCTGCTGCTGCTGCCAACTTCTGCCAACTCCAGGGTGTGATTCATCCAATTTTTGGGCTCCTGAGGCCAACTCCAGTGTATATTTGGGCTCCTGCTCCTGCTGCTGCCAACTTCTGCCAACTCCAGGGTGTGATTCATCCAATTTTTGGGCTCCTGAAGCCAACTCCAGTGTATATTTGGGCTCCTGCTGCTGCTGCTGCTGCCAACTTCTGCCAACTCCAGGGTGTGATTCATCCAATTTTTGGGCTCCTGAAGCCAACTCCAGTGTATATTTGGGCTCCTGCTGCTACTACTGCCAACTTCTGCCAACTCCAGGGTGTGATTCATCCAATTTTTGGGCTCCTGAGGCCAACTCCAGTGTATATTTGGGCTCCTGCTGCTGCTGCTGCCAACTTCTGCCAACTCCAGGGTGTGATTCATCCAATTTTTGGGCTCCTGAAGCCAACTCCAGTGTATATTTGGGCTCCTGCTGCTACTACTGTCAACTCCTGCCAACTCCAGGGTGTGATTCATCCAATTTTTGGGCTCCTGAGGCCAACTCCAGTGTATATTTGGGCTCCTGCTGCTGCTGCTGCCAACTTCTGCCAACTCCAGGGTGTGATTCATCCAATTTTTGGGCTCCTGAGGCCAACTCCAGTGTATATTTGGGCTCCTGCTCCTGCTGCTGCCAACTTCTGCCAACTCCAGGGTGTGATTCATCCAATTTTTGGGCTCCTGAAGCCAACTCCAGTGTATATTTCTGCTCCTGCTGCTGCTGCCAACTTCTGCCAACTCCAGGGTGTGATTCATCCAATTTTTGGGCTCCTGAGGCCAACTCCAGTGTATATTTGGGCTCCTTCTGCCCCTCATAGTGATGCCACTTCAACTCTCTGCAATTGTGCCGCTCTGCGATTCTATTAGCGATGCCTCTGATCTGCATGTGATATTTCTTCAAAGTATTATTTAACAAACCCAGCACGCATCCTGTGCGTGTTACAGCAAGGCTGAATGGTTTACAACCCTATTGAGGCTGTAGGAGGCTCAGAAATAGCCGTTTTTAATAGCGATTCGTCGCGAATTTATTCGGGTCGAAACGATTTTTGTCGGAAAATTCGGCGAATCAGTCGAATCGAATTTTTCAAAAGTTCGCTCATCTCTAGTCGCCACCACAAACAGCCATTCAGTTGCGGTGGAAAAGGGTGCACACAACTGAGAAGGAAGGTGAGTGGTGCCGGCGATGGCTGCTCATGTGGCATGGGCTCAGGAGAAAGGTATTGGGTGTTCTGCGGGGGTTTCACATAGCGGGGCATCCCAGTTTGAAAGCCTACCCGCGAGTCTCATAGACTCCGCAGGGGGTTTTGGTTCACTTTAATTATGGGTTTTATTAGGTTTTGCCCAGACAGGGATTTTAAATGCAAGAGTAAACCCCACAGTTTGCTAAATCGCCCTTAAAGGGACATTACATGCAAGTTGCTAATTTAGCCTGCTTTCTGCTCTCCCCATGCTGGCTGTGAGGGGCTGCATCTTTCATTCCGCTTGATAAGCTATAGTGTATGCTCTCTCTTTTGCTGGGCCATCCTCATGCATTTATGTGTCATAGGCTCTGTTGCAGTGTAGACGTCCCTTAGAAGTGAAATTCACTGAGGAGGCTGAGAATGAGTCAGCAGCAA
Source organism: Gastrophryne carolinensis (assembly GCA_027917425.1). Taxonomy (NCBI): domain Eukaryota; kingdom Metazoa; phylum Chordata; class Amphibia; order Anura; family Microhylidae; genus Gastrophryne; species Gastrophryne carolinensis. The sequence goes on along the minus strand of CM051235.1, from coordinate 529,348,447 downwards.
GTCCAATAGGGTTAATCAACAAATGCAAAGTGCTGGTGAATTAAAAATGCAGACCCTAAAAGCCAGCATGGGGCAAGCAGAAATCAGCCTCATTAGGAATATTGGTTAGAATGTCCCTTTAAATGGAAGAAATACCCTTTTTATGAAAATTGTTGTTAGTTCTGCCTTCAAAAACTGTAAATAACATTTACAGGAAAATGAATGTAAATTTTAATAAATGTAGAATCACCTGAAATTTTCAGGTTCATTGTCTTTTTAGCATGTTTTGGTAGATCCCTATGTCCCTCTTTATGTGATCCCCCCAAGAGAGGCCTCCAAAGTTTGCCCAATGTGACACCAGCAGGGTCAATTTACCAGCCAGAGCTTTGGTCATGGATTCAAATCAGTGGGAGTTTGCCAAAAGAGCTGGTTCTGCCAAATTGGTAACTATAGAAGCAGTAGACCGGGGCTGAGCCAGGCAGCTCTGGGTAACAAAAGCTGAGTTTTGCCTACATTTGCCTTTAAAATGTATTTCTAAATACATGATTTATCCTCGGTGTTCAGCTATGTGATTCAGAGCTTGCTAAACAAATTTAAATGATGGGAGAAGATGGTGCTGAATACAGCTGAATGTAGCCCCTTTTCTTTAGCCAATCGATTTTATTTATTCATGACCACCCTGAGAAATGGTTGGAACCCCCACCCCCCCCGGTCTCTTCACTACAAATTTTACTGCCAACATCAACAAGAGACAAAGATACATTGACATGCAGGGACAAGGCATTTTCCCACTGCCTTTACAGCATGAATGCTACAATTCCAGTTTGTGTTTCATTAATGAAAACCAAAAGGCGGTGCTGTAATAGCATGGTCCTGGTATCAAGCAGGGCCCACCCTGTCCCTGTTCAGCACATAAGTATAAAGGAAAGAAAATATGATACCGTATGAATGCTGCTTAAAGATGAGAGCTGGTCCCGCTTGCTTTATTTGTGGCGGTACAAGAACGACTAGCTTTTGGGGACGTGCCCATTCGTCAGGTCAGATTCCAAATAAAGTTAGTTTTTTTCACCCAGTGAAATTCTCTTCTGATAGATCAGACTACCAGAGATATATACAATCCTGTGCCATATGCTTTTCGAACTAACCCATTCTTCCCCTCTCCAGGGAGAGCACCAGAAAGTGCAGCTGCATGGCCAAGTAGCCATATGGTCAGCACTCAAATGTCATTGCGTATAGATATTGTTTTGATGAATATGGTGCAAAGACTCTAGTAAAGTAGGAAACACTGGCTGTTTCAGGGCAAAGGGCCAGAATAGAAGGTGACAACTAGGGATGAGCGAACCGGAATTCGCTCCGAATTTCAGGGAAAATTTGATTCGGCACGAACCCAAATTTTTTTTGGTTCGTGCCGATCAAATTTTCCCTGACATAAAAAAAAAAAAAATGCCGGCATGGTGGGAGCGGGCAGGCCGGCTACGCTGTCAGCTGTCATCAGAGGACGCGTCATCAGAGGGCGACTGAGAGCGGCCGCGCTCCGACCATGCAGGTAAGTGTTTGCTTTTTAAACAAATGCCGGCATGGTGGGAGCGGGCAGGCTGGCTACTCTGTCAGAGGGCCACCATGCCGGCACCATGCCGGCATTTTTTTTTTCAGATGAGCGATTCGTGAAAGATCGATTAGGGCAAACCCGAATTTCTTGGGGAAATTTAGCGAATCACCCGAATCGAACTTTCAAGAAGTTCGCTCATCTCTAGTGACAACCTATACTTCTCTAATAGGTATCACTTTAATGGATACACAGCGTTGTATCCAAATTGGAATGCTTCTATGCTGCAAGGTGAGTGGACCAGTAGTCAATTTTAGACAAATAGTCAATTTTGACAACGGAATGGGTTTCCTTAAGGAAATCGAGATTTTGTCTCCTGTGGATGGGCATGCTGTTTCTCCTAAGTAGGAGTAGGGTAAATGAATAGCTAATGAGTCTGGGTTGCAAATGATCACTGCAAACCCTGTAAATGTGCAGCCCTTACTTAGGTCTTCCTTAGTGTGTGAGTGCCAAATTTATTAGAGGATTATTGGAACAAAATGTATAGTTTTGTTGAGTTTTGTTGAGTTGAGTCAGGTTTGGAAATACCATTTTGCTTTTACAGGGGAAATGGCTCAACTCTCATGGCCTGTCCCCTAAGCTAGCCTGTGCTGGAAAACAATGTATTGCCATTGCAGTACTATAGGTGTGTCCAGGCTTTTAAGCATCAGGCACTGCTCGGGACAGATGTTAAAATAGCTATTCCCACAGGTTGGGGGGGGGGGTGAACAATGCTCCACTGTAAAAGTGAAATAATAACTCAAAAACCTGTCACCCCTGCATTTCAGAAACCCATGGCTTGCTATGCCTTAATACGTTCCAGTGGGTGGAAAGAAACATACTGGAATAATGTTGACAAGGCACCTGTCTCCTGAGGAAATACAGAGGTAGTGGCCAGTTGGCTGAGATACTATAGAACTGTGGATATCCCTGGCACTAAATATCAGAAGTCGGTGAAATTAGCACTGGTCCTTGTGCAACCCCGACAAGTGGCTGTTTGAACCAGCAGACCCATGGTGACTACCTGTCTGTGTGTGTACGCCTAAAGGCTGCCCTGTAAGGAACAACTGCTTTTCTAAGTCTTACAAAACCAACTCTAATCTCTTGCATTACTGATTCAGATGTGCATTTTTAGTTTCCGTGGCTACTGTTTTATGCATACTTGGCATGATCCGTATGCAGGAATGTACATAGGGCCCCAGCAAAAATTATATTTTACCCCCCGCCAAAAAAAAGAGCAGGTATCTTTGTTAGAAGATAATTAATTAATTAATCACTATTAAAATATATTGTAAAATATTACATTGTATGTCTGATTGACATGAGCCCCAAGTGCCAGCAGCTTGTTTCCCCAGTGCACAATAGTCAGTGCCAGGAGAGCCATGGGAAACAAGGTGCTGGCATCTGGAGGCCAACATTCATGGCCTCTGGTGGTGTGTGCTGCTGTATGGAGGGGGGGCATGAAGGGTGTGGAGTACCAATTGCTGCTGCTGAAAACCTTGGACAAATGAAGTGGACCGGACCCTGCCATCATCAAAAACAGATTCTGCTGTGATTGGCCAAGCCCATCTGGCCTGGGGAGCACCAGTCTGCCAGGGTCCCACCAGAGTATTAGGTGCTGCAGAACGGAGGGCTCAAGTTGCATGGGGCCCCCATTTGGCATGGGCCCAGAAGCCGCTGCTTACCCTGCCTGTATGGTATGTACACCCTTCCATGTAGGAACTGGAACTAACATTATCCCAGGTTGGAATTATTATTATGCAATTATTATTGCATACATCCCCGTTTTGCCACACTAATTCTATTCTCTGATTCTCTGGAGTTACTTCTCTAGGTTTTAATATTCACTATAGCTGCCATAATTGCAACAGCTAGGCATAAACTACATGGCTCTGGAGTGTCAGGGAATCCATAGATTAAATACCATTGTATACCTATTCCCAGAGTATTATATTGTAGCAGAGTGTTTTGCTCGGGTGTATTTTTTTGCTAAAATTTGTAGTATATTTGCAGCCTTTCAACCAGACTTTAAAAATCATCCTACCTGCATCTACTGCATTTTTTGAGCCTTTAAACATCCAAGATGGCGGCCCATAGAGTATCAGGCCGCCTGCAAACAGGAAGTGTCTTCTGACTATGCTGCTCTGCATTCTGGGATTTCTGCCCTTTAACTGACCCTGGCTCTGCTCTGTCTACGCAGAGCACAGCTATAACCCTCCCATGTACTTTTGCCCTGCTATCCTCTTGTAAGTATGTGATGCTTCTGAGGCAAGATGGCGGCGCCCGTATCCTAGAGTCCTGAACACAGTTACAGCCCAGTGGGGGAAATAATAATAAGTAATAGTTTTGGGCTTTTCATGAGTATGCTGAAGGTCCGGTTTAAGTGTATAAAGCAGTTAAAGGGCTTAAATATATATAGCTCTCGTTGTCTAATAAGTTCATATGTCAGTAACTCCAAGTAAACACGGGGAGGCCGATTCATTAATAGCGCCAGGTAGCGACAGATGAGCGCCAGCGTGATTTTCACAGCGCCAGCTAGTATTCGCTGTGCTTGGCCGGGGTTTGCTTGTTGACAGCGACTCAGTCGGTGTGCGGTAATGTTGAATACGGGCTTAGGGGTCGCTGTTTCACAGGTTCAGCGTTGTATGGGTGCGCCTGACAACGAATGGCCAGAGCGAACGGCTTGCTGCAGATTCATTAACAAATCACGCTCCGAATTTTTTCGTGCTGTGAATTCCTTGTTTAAACCCCAGAGCGCTGGCGGCGATGGGTGTAAAATAGTTTTTAACCCCCAAACAACCATATTTTTTGATTGTAAAATTATACAAGTTTTTATAAACATTTTGTAATATGAATACATTAATATCAGACCTGTAATATCAATTCTGCACAAATTTTTTTTTTTTTTTACCTTAAAAAAAAATCCTAACATTGCAGAAGTGGTCACAGAATTTTTGACATTAAAAAAAAAAAAAACATTAATAGCAATTATTTATGATTAATTAAAGATTGCTCCATTGAAATGTATTGGACATCGCCAGGGAGCGACAGGTCATACCTGGCGCTGTGATGGGATTAGCAGCGGCGCTGTTCGTTGCAGTCGGCTACATGATGAATCCCGCGCTAGCTGTCGCTCTCGCCGGCGCTAGCCTCATTTAGCGTGATAAATGCGTCATTGTGACCGCCGCCGGGCGTACTTGAGTCGGTAGCCGCCGTTAGCTGGCGGTACCTGGCGCTCGTCAGACACTACCTGGCGCTAGCCCTTCATAAATAAGGCCCAAAGAGAGTTGTTTTTAGACCTTGCTTGTTACAATGTACAAATATAAAATGCTACAAGAACTGTTAAAAAAAGCCTCAACCAGGTCAAAATAGCACAGGTGATCTCTGATTGGGCCAAATCTCAATCCAACAGGTATAGTATCTATTGCTTGCCTATTAGCATGTGTCACGAGATGTGTGCACTTCGCACATGAGCGGCAGGCACTTCCTGGGCACCAAAGGCCTTTTAAAAGGAAGCCTGCAGGACAATGGGAGTTGCCTGCAAATCTTCTTGCAGTGACACTTACCTCTGTTCCTGTTGGACTTCCTGGTTTGATTGTCGGCTTTAATTTCTGGCTTTGGAATATGACCCACTCTGGTTCTGAACCTCTGGTTCTTGGATTACGACCCTTGCTCTTGCTCTGGCTTCCGTGCTTTGGACACTGACCTCTCTCTGGCTTCAGACTCCTGGCTTTGGTGACTACCTGTTTTGACTCTCTGAAGTTGGATTATGGCTTTCCCTGGCTCTGGACCCAAAAACCCAGACTAGATTTTTCCCATATTTGAGCTTACTGGCTATTGGCAACAGTAGTGGGACCCAACTTTTCTGCAGCACAGTCCAACCCTCACTGCAGAAGGCTTTGGCAAAAACCAGATCTGTCGGCAAACTCCCTATGCTGAAACCAGTTGGCTCCCCTCAGTTACAGTCAGCTTTAATTCTCTATTGTCTTCTAGACCTTCCGTTTCCTGCCCAGTGTTCCTGACTCATCTGCACACTTGACATTCTGGCCCTACCCTTTGCTGAGTTTCCCCAGTCTCAACCCTCCGGGTATGCCGCATGCTGTATTGCTGGTAGCTGTCTGTGTCTACATTGGCCTGGTTTCCGGAAAAGTATGTGACAGCATGTGACTAACAGCCCAGGCCAAAATTAAAATTAAAAACAAACGCAAGACCATGCTGAATACTAATTAAGTGTTCAAAAACCATTTTCTTAAACAAAGGGGGTCAGCCTATATACAGGGCAAATTTGATTGTGTACAATTTTTCAATTTCTTGGGGAACAAAATATATAAAAATATCATAGCTTTACATAGAGGAAACTGTTGAGGGTGAACCTTTGCTACTATTGGGATTAGCTGATTCAAAGTTCCAGAGGCTCAGACAACTACGGGACCAGTTACAACGGCATATCATCTTTTGAATAATAAAGTGCAGATTTTCCAAACTTAATGCGGAAGTCCGGTCATGGGGTAACCCCCACCCTGCCATCTTCCCCTGGTGCTGAGGCAGGACAGTGGGGATGGGGGTTACAAAGATAAAAAAACCTATGCCCCCCGAAATGTGCAGGAGCACACATAATGAAGGGTATGCTGCTTTGTTTCTTTCAGTTCCGTGTCCGCACGGACCTGGTAGAACAGCTCTGGACCAAGGTGTTTTTTCTTTGTAACCCCTGTCTTGTCTCAGCGTCAGGGCAGGGTAGCAGGGTGGGGTGTTCACCCCAGGACTGGTCTTCCAATTAAAAAAGGAAAGTCAATTTTCAATGACATTGATATAATTGTTTACACACACACATTTGCTAACATAGGAAAAATGCTAGAGAAGCTCAGCGCCTTAAAGGCATTTTGGCACACAAGAATAATACAGTTTTACAGTACAGTAAAAATTCTATTGAAAGTGGACCTCTCTTTAATGTTCCAGAGATGCCAACAGGAACATAAGGCCTTGAAGATAACACACAGCCAGTATAGTAGATTCAGCCTTTTTCACACAGGGCTTCCTGCCTATTCACCAGCATACTATACATAAACAGCTTACAAGAAGCAGGGTTGTGCTATTCGAGATTGTGCATATATAGCACGCAGGTTATTTTAGTGCAGGCACACCCAGCCAACTCCAATTCCACTTCTCTAGATTATAGTATGGAGGTGCAGTGCAGCACTCCTCTGCCTATATAAAGATATGTTACACAGGCACCAGTCTCAGCAACACACATGTACCAGCCCTGGGTGGCCCCTTCCCATTCCAGCAGATGGAAATCAAAGCTTAGCAAATTGCTACTTTAAAGCATTCATTTGGCAATCAGTGACATAACCTATTTGAGCGGGCTTATTGTAGATGTTATGATATAGCAGACAGATTATGTGCTTCTGTGTGGCCATCTTGCCACATACATGAAAGCACTGCTTCTGAAAAACCCAATTCCACAGTCAAATTTGCTTAAAATCTTTGTGCAATCATTCCTTATTTCTAACCAGAAATCTATCACCAGTATTTGGTAATCATTGCTCTGCTCACATCAGAGATCAACTAGATACATTGCGCCTAATTTAGGAATGTGCACCTTAGCGTCATTTTTGTGGCTACCAGTTTCAGAGTGCAGACATTCCCGTCTAATCTGATGCAGAATATTAACTAATTAGCTTTGATTGTTGCACTGCGGTATTGACCGGCCTATGTCAGCAGCACCTTTTGGACCCGTCGGTTGATTATACCAGCGCCAGTGAGCGCCACTTTGTACTGCCATTATTCTTGCGTTCCCCAACATATTTATGACATTTTTCCTGCTTGAAATCCTTGGCCCTGTATTTTTCTGGCGCTTGTCACTGCTGTGGACAAAGGGAAAAAACTTTAGTGTGTTTATGTTGCATTTTAGTTGTTGTTCTCCAAATTAAACATTGTTAAGTAAAAGAAGCCATTAAAATTAATTTTAATAACCCCCCAAAATACATTTTGGACCATCTACGTCCTGTGTTTTCATTATTGACAAGCCGCAATGCAGGTTCAGTACAAACAAATGTGTGTAATATTAATTATAAACATTAAAGACTTCAATCCAGATCTGCCTTTTGTGCTCTGTGGGATCCTGAGCTACAGTGGCAGGTTTTATCTGGCGGTGCTTCAACAAGGGCGCCCGACGCTGCATCCTTTTCGGCGCAAGTGTTAAATAAGAAGCTAGTCGGCAGCTGCATTGCCATTAGCACTTTTTTTTTGTGTTAAATCAGACACTGAGTGCCACTGAAACATTAAAGACTTCAATCCAGATCTGCCTTTTGTGCTCTGTGGGATCCTGAGCTACAGTGGCAGGTTTTATCTGGCGGTGCTTCAACAAGGGCGCCCGACGCTGCATCCTTTTCGGCGCAAGTGTTAAATAAGAAGCTAGTCGGCAGCTGCATTGCCATTAGCACTTTTTTTTTGTGTTAAATCAGACACTGAGTGCCACTGAGGCCCAAAAAGTGGCACTGTTCAGACTCTTCTTAAATAAGGCTCCCGGTTTGCACTGCCTAAATGCTCTGTGGCTACTGAACCTATAGAGATACATTGTATTAGCGTGTGTGTATGTGTGTGCATGTGTGTTTGCAGCAGGATAGTCAAGCTTCCTCATATCGCATATCCCCAGGTACATGTCGCTCTTTGGTGTGGCCTGCTGCTGGCACAGCTTCCTCCTCATGCTCATGTGTAAGCAGGACTGTCAGATGTGTAGTAAGATGAAGACTCCCATGTAGTTCAGGAGTGCAGAATCTATGCATTTCCACAACATCTGCATGGAGTTAAGCCCCCTCAAACAGCTTACACCACTGATTATCAGAAAAGGGGGTATAGGGGAGCAATTTGCTGAAAGTTATTTATTGACCGGATGTCTACTTTAAACCCCATAAAACAAAATGAGTCTTGCCAGTAGGCATTTGGTAATGGGGGCCGAGGAAGATACAAGCCTATGACATCATCTATGCCTTCCTGAACAAATCTGCTAAGATCCCTAGCGTCACCGCACCCCTGAATTTGTGAGTGTGGTACAGTGTAATAAGTAAAGGCCCAAATAGCACTCAGGTCTGACCAGTTAATTAAGCTAAAGCTAAAATAAAGCTAAACAAAACCCTGTTCAAAAAAAGGAACACCAGGGCTGCCAAAGCTCTCTTCTGAAATACTTGTTCCATCACCTTAAAGCGGAACAAAACCTGGGATTTTGACTTTCCTGGGTTTATTTCTGTGCGTCCGGTTTGTGAAACCCCCCAATTTGCCCATAAACCTCAGCTTGCTAGGCTCTAGCGACGCATGGTGGACTCTCCTTTAATGAGAGCCGTCTGCTGGGACTATGTCTCACATTGGACGAGAGCCCGTGCATGCAACTTTGGAGCATGGCAAGATGAGTTTTTAGGGCAAACTGGGGGGTTCCACACAGCATAGCCTCCCAATGCCAATCCCAAAGCCAGCAGCTGTCCCTCATATCTTTTACATTTCAGGCCAGACACTGGTGGATTTTGTTCTGCTTTAATGCTAAACATCTGCCTAAACAACCTGTAGATTCACTGCTTAGAAAAAATATGCAGCTTGTGAAGAGTAGACAACGCAGCTAGTATGTTTCAAATGATTAGAAATACAGGCCCAATTGATTTCTCATAAGAGTCTAATTCTTATATGTATACTTTACGTTTAGAATCTATACTAAATAAAAATACGTCATTATGTTCACCACTTAAGTCCATAATATACCTAATACGTAAGAAACTTGGGCTAACTTTAAGGACTGTACTTGTGTTACTTTCCATAAAGAATTTTGGATTAACAGTTTGTGCAAATGACTGAAGTTTACTCAAGGTACTTCCCAAGGCACAGAGAAGTGGTCATTGAATCACATGCCAGTCCTCTTAACGATGGATTGCTCTACTCTATTCCTTTTTCAGCTTTTGCAGATACTTAAAAGCACCATTTAGCACAGTCAAATGCCTCTTAAAGGCCACTGGTTTGTGTAAATCCATTTGATTCCCTGAAACGGACAGCATCAGATTACCATTTAATGTAAAATGAAGTGTCCCAGCATAGTATAAAAGTGAGACAACTCTAGCACCGGCTAATCTCCTCTGACTGTGCAAAGGTATGTAGTACATTCAGTGGTCATTTGTATTTTATGTTGCTTTACTTTTTGAATTGGTCAACTGAGGGTACATGTCAAACTGGGATTGCATTCCTGAGCAAACCTACAGTTTACTACAGTGAATTTTGTAACCTTTTCTATTCAACGTACCTACTTTAGCACCAGAACCTCAGGTCCTACCTATGTTTGCATCTCTGTATTTTTTCATGACCTGTCATTATTAAAGACAAACAGATGAAATGAAAACCCAAAACTAAAATTAGATTAGTGCATTGCTGCAGGCTTTATCTAATGTGTCCCACTTTGGGTATCATGTGCAAAGTAAGTGGTTTCATGCACCTCTACCAGCTTGAGTAGAAGGAAGTGAAGACAGAACTGCTGCTGGGCCCCAATTTAACAATTCAAAGTTCAACAATCCAGCACTGTCTGCTTAAAAAAAAAAAACTTTAAAAAGTAACTTTTACTGCATCTGTATGCTGCATCAACTGCAGTGGCTTGATAACAGAGGTCAGTCCCTGAAATGCTTTGCACTTATGGGATTGGGGGATGGGACACCTGCCCCCATGTAAGCACAACCTATACTCAACAATTTTAAACAGATGCAGTAAAAGTTACGTTTTAGGTTTTTTTAAGCAGACAGTGCTGTATTGTTGAACTTTGGGTATCATGTCTAAAATAAAAAGTAATGGTTGAAAAAGGACATATGTTCATATTCACGTGCAACCAAGGGTGTTGGTAAGTTATATTTTATTTTATTTTTTGTTTTTTCTGTGGTAGGCTATTCCACAGATCTATAGTTCTTAAAGCGGACCTTCACTCTGAATAAGAGTCTATCTTATATGTTTCCCACACCCTGTACATACAGATTGTCCACATTAAAATTCATCCTACCTGCATCTACTGCATGTTATGAGCCTTTAAACATCCAAGATGGCGGCTTATGGAAGCCGCCATCTTATCAGGCAGCCTGCAAACAGGTAGTGCCTCCTGACTGTGCTGCTCTGCATTCTGGGACTGCTGACAGTTACCTGACCCCAACTCTGCTCTGTCTGAGCAAAGCACAGCTATAACCTGCCCCCCTGTACCTTATCCCACTCTCCTCTCTTCAGTAAGTGTGATGTCAAGATGGCGGCGCCCGTATCCTAAATTCCTGAACAGAGTTGCAGCCCAGTGGGGGAAAGAATAATAAGTTAGTGACTAAAAACTTAAAAAATATTAATTTTAGATGCTGGGGAACCGTTTTTTAAGAGTTTGGGCTTTTCATTAAATCACGCTGAAGGTCCGGTTTAAGGTAAAAAATGATGTCACCTCCCGAGGCTGAATTTCCTTTTTTTCTAAGGAAGTGCTCCTTTGTCTTAGAGAGGATTTTACCTGAAATAGGGTTTGCCCATATTTTTTGTATTGGCCATTTATATATTTATACAAGTTAATCATGTCCCCCCTCAGACGTCTCCTCTCAAGACTAAACAGATTGAATTATCATAATCTTTCCTCATAACTAAGATCCTTCATTCCTCTTATTAGTTTGGTGGCTCTCCTCTGCACCCTTTCCATAGTCAGCATCCTTTCTATGAATGGGTGCCAAGAACTGGACGGCATATTCCAGGTGAGGGGACACCAGTGCCTTGTAAAGAGGCAAAATTACATCCCTATCCTGTGATTCTATGCCTCTTTTAACATGACATTGCATGCTGATATTTAGTCTGTGATCTTCCAGTACCCCCAGATCCTTCTCAACAAGTGTTTCTCCCAGTTTTACTCCCCCGAGTATATATGTGGCCTTCAGGTTGTTAGACCCCAAGTGCATGAATTTCTCCACACTGAGCTTCATTTGCCAAGTGGATACCCAGACACTTAAAGTGTCCAAGTTAGCCTGACGCTTGTGAACATCTTCAACAGACTGCATCGTTCTACGTATCTTTGGGTCATCTGCAAAAGTAGAGACAGTGCCATTAATTCCATCTTCTATGTTGTTTATAAACAAGTTGAATACCTGAAGATCTAAATTTCCCTAGTAAGCGTCTATAGGGGACAGTGTCAGGTTAGTCTGGCAGTTTCTGTCCTTAGTAAATCCGTGCTGGTTGTCACTTATATTATACATAATATTCGTGTATGTAGTACTTTAATAGTCCCTCAAGCAATTTTCCCACAATGGATGTTAGACTTACATGTCTATAATTGCCCGGAGAAAACCTAGAGCCCTATTTAAAAATGGGCACCACATTAGCCTTGCGCCAATCTCTTGCCACTATACCAGTTGTTAGTGAGTCTTTAAAGATCAAGAACAGGGGTGATGAGATAGCTGAGCTGAGTTCTTTAAGAACTCTTGGGTGAAGTTCATCTGGTCCTGCCGTCTTATTCACATTTAAATTATTTAGTTTTTCTTGGATGATATCCATGTTTAGCTTGTTGAGTATTATACTTGGGCTATTGCTATCAGTGGCATCTCCTGTGTTGGTTCCCTGCTCCTCTCTTGTGTACACAGAGCTAAAGAATCCCTTTAACAGCTCCACCTTCTCTTCATCCCCAGTGACCATTCCCCCATTATCATCCCCATTTTCTTTTAATTTATATATTTAAAAAACATTGATGGTTTGTTTTGCTTTCTTTGGCCTCATCTCTTTTATTTTGTGCTTTTGCCAACCTTATTCCTTTCTTACATGCTTTATTTACTAATTTATACTTTTCAAGGGTTCCAGCTGAGAGCTTAGCCTTGTAATGTTTAAATGCCCTTTTCTTGTACTTTATTGCCCTTTTAACCGCAGGTGTCAGCCATGAGAGGTTTCATTTTAGCCACTTATATTTGTTACCCATAGGAATACATTTTGCAACATTGGTGCTCACAATGCTCCCATTCTATGTCCTGGAGTGCAGCTCTGAGCTTGGGGAAGTTGGCCTTCCTAAAATTCAGTGTTTTGCCCTCCCAGACAGAAAATCCTTTTTACAGTTTAAGTTGAATACAACTATATTGTGGTCACTGTTACCAAGATTTTCACAGACTGACCTATCAGGTCATCATTATTTGATATTACCAGATCCAAAAGAGCATAACCCCTAGTAGGTGCCTCCATGAACTGATTCATATAGTTATCTTGCAGCAAGCTGAAGTATGCTCTCCCCCTTGTAGTAGAAGCAGAACCATGTCTCCAGTCGATTCCTAGGTAGTTAAAGTCCCCCATCACACCCACTGTACCCATCTGACCTTCTATTTCCTCAGTTATGTTTGGGGGTCTATAGATTACACCAAATCGTATTTTAACTTTTTACATTGCCCCGCAATTCTACCCACAAGTATTCTACATCCTAACAATCTTCTGCTAGTATCCCCTCATTAATATATGCTTTCCGTAGAGACACACTCCTCCCCCTTTTCTTTTTGCTCTGTCTTTCCAAAATAGAGCAAAACCTTGAAGATTGACAGTCCAGTCATGTGTGGAATCCAACCACGTCTCAGCCCCACCAATAACCTTAACATTTTCTTCCAGTACCAGAACGTCAAGCTCCCCCACTTTACTTACCAGACTTCTGGCATTTGTGAACATACACTTTAAGTTCCTATTTAGTTTGACACATTAAGCTTTAATATTCGCTTTCGTAGTAATGCATCCTCCTAATTTTTCACTGCTGGTTTGGAACACATGGATCTCATTATCCATCATAGCAGTCCTCCCCCTTCTAATTCTCCACCCACTATCATATGCTGTACCCTCAGTAACCTGTTTTCTCTCTTGCCCCTCCCCCCTTAGTATTTAATTAACCAGTCCAGTGATTACTGAGTGGATCAAAGATATATTATATTGCGTACTGCTTTTGAGGTATCCCTGGCTTGAAAAGAAGAAATGTAAAGGACTCCTAAAACTAAACTAAACAGCTAGAAATATGAATATACTGCACAATTTAAACCCTATATTACATTTTATTGTGCTGATCAGTTTCTTAAACCACATTTATTATTCACACCAGAATGTTTTTTGCATATATATTTTTATATAGGACCATGACTAGCATATCTAAAATAAGTTACTTAATTTCAGAATCATGTCTCTGTGGCTAAAAAATGCTTCAATTAATTAACTCAGCCCATTTTATGTATCCAACTAGTGACATAGTTGTAAGCATATTCACATATATATATTGTTACACTATTCTTGACATGGAATGTATTAATTATATTGTTATTGTCATAATTTAGAGCCATTTTTATTCTCAACAGACCACTTGCACTTTGCCAAGAATGCATTTCCTGCAAGGGGCTCTGCTGCTGTTAGCAGTGGTGTGTCTGGTGACTTCTCTTCCTCAACTATCCCTTCCTTCACTTTCTGATCCTGAACCAGACCTACAATTACCAGCAGGTCCTGAACTATCTCTTCTTCAACCAGACCTATCTTTACCACCAGTTTCTGAACTACCTCTTTCTCAACCAGACATTCCTTTATTATCAGTTCCTGAATCCCCTCTTTCTCAACCAGAGCTTCCTTTACCACCAGTTCCTGAATCACCTCTTCCTCAACCAGAACTTCCTTTATCATCAGTTCCTGAATCACCTCTTTCTCAACCAGAGCTTCCTTTATCATCAGTTCCTGAATCACCTCTTTCTCAACCAGAACTTCCTTTATCATCAGTTCCTGAATCACCTCTTTCTCAACCAGAACTTCCTCAGACACCTCTTTCCAAACAACCTCTACCTAAACCACGTACTGCCAACTGTCCAAGCCGTCCACGTATTCCAGACTCTGCAAAAGTAAATGGACTTCCCCAGGTAGATGCTAAACTTAAAGAAGTTAAAGATGTAAAGAGAGGAATACTTGACAACCCTGTAGTAACAGGTATGTATTAAAAATTATGCAACTTGTATTAGTGCAATGCAACTGATTGTATACATATGTTTGAACACATCTCGCCTCACATATTCATATATTAATGTGCTTTTTGCATTGACTCATAATACTGTATGTATTTCATGCATTAATTTTTATATCCCTGTTATAAATTACTTATAATGCCCTGTGTATCATAACTATGTTACTTGTTCCACCCCCCTGTAACACTCTGTACAGTGCCACGGAATGCGATGATGCTTTATAAAAAAAACAATAATAATAATAATGAAGTATACATGGCCAAAAATTGTCATACTGGCATTCACACCACTACTGAATACCAACTTTGCACAGTTAGTAGTGTTGTTTGTATTGATACTATGACAAATATGGATATATATATATATACATATATATAATGCTTGATATTACGAAACTTTAATCATAAATATAAGATACAAAATATTTATTTTATTCAGTTATAAACCATTGTTTAATTCTTTCAACCAGTGCTAAAGAAAGTATTTGGAAAAAAATTGCCTGTTAAGGTCAATGCACTGCCTTTACCATTACCTCAACCAGGAGTAGATCTATTACCTATTAATAATGTTAAAGATGCATTGTCACTACCTAAACTGGATGTCAAAGGAATAGCTGGAGATAAAGTAAAGCTGCCCAGCCTACCAGGTATACTATATAAAAAATGTACCTGGATATTTCCCTGTATACATTTAAATGTCTATATTATGGAATAAACTGCTTTAATTCTATGCATGTTAAAAAATGTAAAATCTCAATAATTGTTGTCATTTTTAAGGTGTGCCAGCTGCCGCCAATGCGGGAGGTCTAGAGAGTAAGGTCAACAGACTGTTATCAGGCAAGTTTTCTAACAAATTCACTGGGTGCCAGGAAGGATCTCTGTACAAAGGAACGTATTTTTGAATTATAGTAGGACTAAAGCAAGAGGCGTATACATGTATATCAGTTGCTCAATGCAGGATATTTCTTCGTACTGTCATTCTAAAACCTTCTGAATCTTACATGATATATGGAATATAAGTCAAACAATTTAATGCAAGAAGATCCCAAGGAATTTAGTGCCCAGAACCATCACTGATCGTTTATCTAAAAGGAGAGAACATTTCACAGGAGTGTAAATACAATGTAACGGGGGGAGTTTAGAAATAACTGTGCCCTATAAAATGCCAAATTATTCTGCATAGCCTATAGGGTGCTGTTACTTCAAGATTTAAAAACAAATATGGTTACATCATTGGAAAAAATGATGTATCTCATTATGCCCCATAATAGATAAAGGTGACTTTTGGACGGGTAAAAGTGTTGCATAGCTCAGTAAATCTCACTATATTTAGTTTCAAAAAAAGTGAACTAGCTCTCACAAATAAAGTAAATGCTTTTAACATTGGGCTTTTTTCCATATAGAGCATAACATAATTTACTGGTAGGGGTTGGATCATGGAAGTAATCATCACTATTAGCAAATTGGCTTAGACTTATTGTTTGCCTTCAATGGCATTGAATGCCGCTTGTTTTTATTCTACCTTTTTTTACTTTCCTTTTTTGAAACTATTGGAGAGATTCCCATTTGCAATATAAATAACATTGTCTTGCCAAACTATGTTTTAAATAGGACCATAACTAGGATATCTAAAATTAGTTACTTAATTTCAGAAACATGTCTTGTTGTCCACTAAGAAAAAAATAGGATGTTGCTTGCTAAAAAATGCTTCAACAAATTAAATCAGCCAATTTTGTCTTACGGCTTTTATTAATATTTGATGTATTGTAAAACTATGTTTCACAAGGGACTATTGTCTTATTTTTAGTGCTCAAACTGCTAGGATGGATTCAAGAGGTAGGAGACAAATATATAGCCACAAGTGGAAAGGAAGAAACACTAGAAGTATCCAAAAATGCCTGCAAAGCAATCGGTGGCCGCCTTGCTACTCCAATGAATGAAGTAGAGAACAGGGCCATTGCATATTTTACCCAGAAACATAATAGATATGCTTACCTGGGCCTGAAGGAATCACCAGTACCTGGAATTTTCCAATACGAAAATGGACTTCCAGTAAGATATTCCAAGTGGAGAAAGAATGAGCCCAGTGGTCAAGGAAAAGAAGCATGTGTTGAAATGTACACCGACGGCCAATGGAATGACAAGAGCTGCAACCAAGAACGTCTCACAGTGTGTGAATTCTAATTGTGGAAAGTAAATTCTGGCCTCTATCATTAGTTGTAGCACAACAATACACAAAGGATATACATTGATGTTTTTATATGACATAATATAAAAAGGTTTGTTGCCGGCAAATGTTTTATTTTTGTCAAGCTATTTTATAAGGTTCACTTTATTTTGCATTACATTTAAAATCTGTAACAAACTTTGTTCTGTGATTGTGAAATAAAACCCTAAGCATATTGTGTAGTCTTGTCTTCATAAAATCATTTTTTTGCCTTAAATTGTTTCTGTTAAAAGGATGTCAAGGGTGGTCATGTAATAAACTTAGAATAGGAACTGCCAACATTTGTGCCTAAAAATCCAATAAAGGTGCACTTTAATTTTATTTAAAGAGGAACATCGGGATAGGTTAAAATTGGACTGCCCCCCCCCCCCACCCACCTAGTTTTACCTTTGGGCAGTTTATACTTACCTCACCAGGGCATCAATCTTCTGGGTCCCTCGGATAACGGGCGAACTCCCGACGGGGAGCACCATCTTGCATCCCATTAGGCACTATTTGTGCCGCCCAATCTTGCGCCTGTATAGTGGGATGCAATGGAGCCATGGGGTGAGACGGGGTGAGGCTCAGGCCTTGAAGCAGCCATATATGGTTGCAGCAGGCAGTGGTGACATCTAAAAGGTAAGTAGGTGCTGATGGGGGGGGTATTTTTGGTCCGATATTCCGCTTTAAATGACAAACAAAGGATACAGATCATCTGCCAATAGATCATCTAAAATGTATAGATTTTTAACCCTGAATGTGAACAAGGCTAAAATTGACTGGGGCATGCCGGAAGAAAATCCAGTTTTTGCAGCAATGAGAGATTCTAATGTCTCATTAAAGTGAAAATACACATTTGTGGACTTTCCCACAGACCTCGAATCAGGTAGTGCCAGAGGGCACGAGACTCCCTGCTTACCTGCCAGCCTCTCATCTTTGTAGGATCGGTTGTGTGCTGAGGTGAAGCGATGGACATATATTGAATGGAGGTGAGATGACAAGCTCACCACATGGAACTGTGAGATTACCATATAAAGTGAAAAGCCTCCCACATAAGGTGGACAACATCAAAAAAATCACAAATGTAAAATAAACATTTGTTTTAGGATTGTGCCCCCAGACCTGTGATCATCCCTGAGACTCTGTTTTGCTATAGCGGGAGTGGTTCTCATGGTCTAAAGTAAAAAACATGGACTACAAGTCCCACAATTCTTCCAAAGAATTACATATGCAAAGATTCAGGCAGCTCTCACTGATCCTGAGACCTGACTGGCTGTCCTAGGTGCTGCAAAACGCTCCAGGAGACTTGAAGAATGAAGAGTAAAAAATCCCAGCGGCATCTAGCCGGATTTTTTACTCTTCATTCTTCAAGTCTCCAGGAGCGTTTTGCAGCACCTAGGACAGCCAGTCAGGTCTCAGGATCAGTGAGAGCTGCCTGAATCTTTACACATGTATTTCATTTCTCCCATATCGTGAGTGCAAATTTGTCTTTTATTGAATGTTTATATGAGTTACACAGAATGGTGATCATAATTTTGGGTTTATTTGATTGATTATTCTCAGCTGGCAACCCATTGAGCACCTGGCAACCTATTAAGTACAGCGAATTTTATGCAGTATCCTGGATCAGTTTATTATTAGCCACATGAGGCACTTTTAATGTTAGCCCCAATACCTCTTCCCAGTATTCCTCTCGCAAACCAGGGATATTTTCCTGCCACTTAATCAGTGCCCCATTTTCCTGGAGGGACCCATAGTAAAAGGAAATGAGTTCTTCCCTCCCTGAGCCCAGATCAGTTCCCTCCCTCCCATCCCTTCCTCCCATCTCCAGACCTGCCACACAAGTAGGCCAGCACCCCCCCCCCCCCCTTCAAATCTGGCAAGGCCACCTATAAATTCCCCTTCTTTCTGTTTATCACCAGGGGGAATACTACATATTTCATAATTCCTCCAGTTTATGTACAGTCCTGATAGTAGACCAAACTCATCTATACAGATCATAGCAGCTGCCAAGGACTCATTAGGGTCCTGAAGGAACAATATCAAATCATCAGTGTAGAGGCCTATTTTATTTTCCTCTGTCTCTATCCTGAGGCCCGTAATCCTAGTATTTTGTCTTAATTTGCACGCCAATGCAAATAGATATGTTGACAGAGGACACCCTTGACTAGTCCCCCTATGGAGTGCAAATGGCTCAGTAATACCGTTCACTTGTATACCTGCTCTTGGGTGACTATACAACAGCTGAACATATTTTAAAAAAACAGGCCAAATCCAAATCTTCTCATACATCCCCAAAGAACGCCTCCAGGATGCCAAGACCCTGTGACCCCTGTTGTCATGGATATCCTGAGTAATAGATAAAATCACCTGTTGCAGCCTATTGGCTAAAATTTTGGCTAGAATTTTATAATCACTGTTTACACATTATATCACACAATGTGGGATCCCTGCCCTCCTTTGGGATTACCACCACAGTAGCATCATATACCATCATAGGAAGCTTGCCCTTTTTCAATGCCTTCTGGAGCACAGTAGGCTGCAAGGGGCACAGCTGTTCAGAGTATCGTTTATAGACCTCTATAGGGAGCCCATCAGGTCCAGGTGATCTGCCAGATGTTAGGCACCCCACCACACCTGTACTTCATCTGCCATTTTTGTAGCCTGCCCTATCCAAATAAGAGTGTATGTCTGAGGCCCAGACCCCAGAACGCAAGTGGTACAGGTCTGCATAGTAATTAATGAAACATCTGGCAATGTCCTTAGACAATGCGTATTCCCCTCCCCCAGACAAATCCTTAATTGCTAATACAGTTTTAGAGGAGATGGAATCCTTGGTCAGTCTTGCCAACAGTCTAGCAGATTGACCCCCCTGTTTGAAATAGCTCTGCTTCTGGAAGAAAAGATGGCAATGTGCCCTGTCATGCATCAACAACGAGTACCCCCAAACTGCCCACACATGCTTGTTCTCAGATGTAGGGGAATTAATCATTAAAGATTCAGCCTCCTGCAATTGATGTGTACTCTGTTCCTCTTTTCTCCTAGATGTTTTCTTCATTTGGCCTATGGAGTCATTATAACTACCCAGCAGGAATGCTTTAAGGGTCTCCCACTGCCCCTCATTTGATGTCCCCTCAAAATTCAGTGCTATACATTCTGGTAATTTCTCTGCTATTAGGTCAGGCAGCAAAGCCAGAAGGGGTTCAGCCTCAGGTCCTCTTCCGCCCATCCCCATCTACAGCAGCGTAGACAGGCATGTGGTTAGATATTCTCCTGGGTAAGTGGCACACATCTAAGAACATGGGAGCAGCTTCCCTCGAGACAAACATATAGGGCCTGATTTATCAAGCACCATTTAAGTGCAAATTAGAGTAGTGCAAAATATGATTTATACATTTTCAGCATGTTGTTGCACTGCTAATGTTTTAGTAAATGTGCTTCTTGTAGTGCAGGAACATGTGCAAATGTTGCACTGATGTGGCACTGTCTGGAAAAAGTACTTGATAAATAAGGCCCATAATCAATTCTGGATAGCGTCTGTATATCATGTAAACTCCTTTCAATCTGGGTTCCGGTTTCGCCACACATCCACCCAACCAAATTCAGACATTTCTGAGAGTACGGTCCCAGAACACAATAAGTGCTGTCGGGTAAACAAGAGAAAACAGGTATACCTACCTCTGTCATGCACTTGCAAAATCTTATGTCTCGGGCCAATTCTAAACAGAATTGACACCCCACTGAAATAGGTGGAGAAACAATTGTGGTACGCCCATCCCACCCAAGGCTTATGCAGTTTCTTCATGCAGTTGGGGAGCAGATACGTCTCCTGCAGACACACAACCCCTTGCCTGTAGTTATCCAGGAAATTGTGCACCACAGCCAGCTTGACCGGGTCGTCCAGGACAAACCTACCCCCCTCACCCATACAGTAAAAGTAGCAGTATCCAGGGCACCATCTCAGAACCAGGCCCAGACCCTGCATCACTGCACCAGAGAACCCCTTTATAGGTTAACAAATTCAAACCAAACACCCCCCATCCCCCGCTCCCACCCTGCCTCAGTCCCAAATTCAGTCCTGAAATCTGATCCCCAACCACCAACATAACTCAGAACAGAAAAAAAAAACTCTATTAAATATTAGGGCAACACTAGCAACTTGTTTATGCAAGAGCTAGCGTGTGGTTCTGGCTGAAACCTGGTCCTTTGTAAATGGATCATGCAGGGGTACTCAACATTCTCAACAACCAACCAAAAGCAAGAAAAAAAAATCATCGGTCACCTCCCAGCTATACAGTCCAGAAAGATGGCCGAGGCACAGGTTTTAAGTAGAACTGTACATTCCAACCAGAGTTAACTTTTAAACTATAGGCTTAGCTGGGGACATCAGACACGCCACTGCTGGTGTTGCTTGTGGGGTAGGAAGCGCCTAAGGAATATGTTTAAAGTAACAGGAGAACAAGATCCCCAGTTCAACAATAGCCCGTTATAAGGGATATTAGGTCTGCCAAGAATGCCCAACAATTTTTATGCAGGTCAGGGTAAACCTCTACATTTAAGACTGATCACTTCTAAGCGAGAGAGAGAGAGAGAGAGAGAGAGAGGAGACGACAGCAGGATCAGCTGACCCCCAGCAGAGTGGGCTCCCACACGCAGCTTCAGCATCAATCCTTAGGACGTGCATCTAGCCAGGTTACTGCCAGCCGAGGCTCCTCTTTATGTCTGGCAAGGTGCAGTATTTTGTCTCGATCCTTGTTGCTGAGTAAATGCGCCAGAAAGGTACTCGGCAGAGAGTTCTGATGCTGGGAACATTTCCAGAAGCCAGGCCTAGGTGAATGTTTTTAGGGCATCCCTCTCCACCCCCTCCCGGATGCCTATAATCCTCAGATTATTGCACCTCAAGCGATTCTCCAAGTCAGCCTTAGATTGCCAGGCACCTGTTTTGGTTTTAAGATCTGTCACTAGGGGGTTAACCTGGTCTTCCAGGCTAGAAGACATCCCTTGCTCACTCCCGCATGTCCTGGCAAATCAGCCCAATGTTCATCTCCTTGATCATACCTGTCAAAAAAGATCTAGTAGTGGTAATCGCTGCTAAGAACTCAGTACGGAGTTTTGACAGGGTAATCTCCTCCTCCGATTCATGATCCTCCATCCCTGCCAGATCAGCATCCGGGCGCTGGTGTTTGCCACCGGCCTCCGACGGCATGCGTGGTAACCCACCGCCACCTTGCCAGGCCGGCCTGGCAACTCTCTCCAGTTTTTCTGAGGTCTTCTCCTCCCCAGCCTTGCGCTGAGCCATGGTGGTGCTCGGGAACCTCGGAGTTCAGCTGCAGCCAGAGTCGAGTAATCTCCTAAATACCGCTGTTAACAGCCACGAATGAGCGCGCCAGGTGGGAGCTCCTATACCCTGCATCCGCTCGCATGGCCAGCCAGACCACATCCCTACCATTATTTTTTATTTGTAGATTGGGTTGTTCCACAGCAGTGGCGTAGCGACCCGGGGGCGGGGGGGGGCGGACCGCCCCGGGTGACACCAGACCTAGAGGGTGACACCGCACTATAGCATTATGTCACCTCAATTATTGCCAGCCTGTGGCACAGAGCAGTCAGTTGTGGGGATGCTATGCCCTCACGGCGACACCTATGCATCTCTCCCACAGCGCTCGAGCGCCATTTGGCAGGAGGCGGAGCGGCTGCTGGTGCCTGTCCAGAATCTGTGGACCAATGGTGTGCGCGCACAGCAGGTCACGTGGACGAGGTGGGAGCTTTTGTTCGCTGTTGCTGAGAGCGCGCGCGGTATTCGTCGCCAGAAACAGGTGAGGGCGTGTGTGGTGTTGCTGGGGTGAGCGCACGCTGTTCCTGTTTATTCGGGGATTTATAGCTGTAACTGCTCAGTGGCGTGTGTGGTGGTGTTGCATGGTGGGCGCGTTACCTGGCGGGAGATGGGTGTTTTTAATGGACATAAAGGGAGCGTGCAGGCCGATGTATGTGCGCTAGTGAGGTACTGCACAACGCATAAGCGCCTCTGCTATCATACATTGATTATAATAGGCGCGCGCCCCGCTTTTGTTCAGGTGCGATGTCTGGCCCTGCCCTGACTCCTATTGGTTGCTGCCTGTCTGGCCCGCCCCTTTTCTCCTCCAGCTGTCTGTAATCGGTGTGCTCCTTTTCTCTGCCATTGAGTTCTTTCAACATACAAAAATTTTTTTTCTTTGGGGGGGGGTGACACCATTTCCTACCGCCCCGGGTGACACCAGCCCTAGCAACGCCACTGTTCCACAGGATTGGTGTTTAGCAAATGTGGTGCCAATATTTTAAAAAGGGTCTTAAGGGGAACCTGGGAACTACAGACAGATTTAGATAAATTGAAAGCATGGACAGTAAAATGGTGGAATTAAGGTTTAATACAGATAGTTGTAAGGTTATGCACATGGCCATGATTACATACGAAAATGCTTGGTAAAACTGCAATGAGAAAGGACTTAGAGGTATTAGTTAACAATAAACGTAACTGTAGTGTCCAATTCCCGGCAGTAGCTGCCAAGGCAAACAGCATCATGGGTTGCATCAAGAGGGTCATAGGTGTCCATGACCAGAGCATCATTTGGCCACTCTATAAGCTAGTGGTCAGACCCCATATGGGATATTGTGTACAGTTCTGGGCAGCAGTGCATAAGAAGGACATACTGTATCACAACTTGAGCGTGATCAAAGATGGTGTATGGAAGTGGCGTGACCCTTTAAGCTTCTGCTTTTAACAAGAATAAATTATGCCATGTTTGGGATAGGCGATTTGAGCAACCACCTCTTTGAAGGGTGTCAAACAATCAAATACAGCCTCCTGTGGAGCACCGAGCCTCCTGTTCCCTTTTGAGGTCTTTACATACATTGTTATGACAAACCCTTATGGCATATGGCGATGACTGACTGTCAATGTAATTACACATGAAAAGAGGAATTATACTGAGATTTCTCCAAAAAACAAATGTACACTGACCTCTAGTTATAGCCTGGCGCTCTGAATTGTTACACAAGCCTGCCCTCTAGTGGGGTTGAGTGGACACTGCAGTATTGGTTCAGACTTCAAGGCTACGTTTTTTGATTGGATAGAGGATAATGAAGAGGTGTGCTATATATGGAAAAAGGGGGTGGTACCTGGGGCGGTGTTTGGAGGTAGGAATGGATTCAGGCACTAAAAATATGGACCCCAAATGAGCTTTAGCTCATTCCATCACCATGAACTATATCTGCTTATTACTTTAGCTGGGTCAAGAGCGCTGAGGAGGACCTATTACCATTTTGATTCTGCCTGTTATTTTGATTTCCTGTATTTTTATATTTTATTTTGTTTTAACGAATAAGTTACTTTTAAGACTTATCGGCAGACTGACCCTTCTATCTGATCAGCAGCAAAAGGAAGCAAAGATCAAACGGGTGTCTAAACCCAAGTGGGCAACTAAATCAATGGCATGCTGAGACCAGAGTGTCCTAAAACAATGTTGAAATTAGGTTTATATAATTTGGAAAAGAAGCGCCTGAGGGGGGATCTAAAGACTATGTATAAATATATCCAGGGTCAATAGAAAGATCTTTCCCAAAAGCAATTTTTTACCTAGTATTGTAACTATAACCCAAGGTCATCTACTAAGTTGCTTCTTGCACTGCCAGAGGAGGTGGGAAATACACTAAAGCAGGAGTACTCAACTACTTCTTTGAAAGGTACATTTAAAGGCATCCGGTAAGGGGTAAAGGTCCAGGCAGAGGGCTGGGGGGGGGGGATAGTTATAAATCAGCAAACTGGGATATAGATTCCCAGGCAAAACCAAAAATGGCTGCTTGCCCCCCCACCCCTAAATTCCTATTGAGCACTGGGAAAAAAACTTTTTTATGGCCCCACAGAACCTACAGCTCTAGCCAGTCGCACACCCCCATTGCATTGTGTGTAGGCCATTTACAGGGGTGGACTAGGGCCCGAAATGTTACTGGCAATAAGTTCTGGTAATAAGGGTGGTAGATAGGGCTCGGGTGAAAAGGATGAATAGGAGAGAATTTGTAGGGAAGAGGGATGGATGGGCAGAACTAGTAGGACAGGAATGAATGGGCAGAGTTTAGTTGGGGTAGATGACAGAGCTGGAAGATTGAGTGATGGATTGGCAAAGCTGGGAGACTGAGGATTGGATGGGCAAAACTGGGAGGACAGGAATGGATGGGGCAGAGCTGAGGGGACAGGGATGGATGGTGTAGGGCTGGGGGGGGGGGGGAGGAATGGATGGGGCAAAGGGACAGAAAAACAAAGTTTGTGTGCACCTTGCAATGCCACTTTACGTCCGTGCAGTATATATATATAATGCAATGCTAGGTGCCAGGGAGCCATGAGACTGTACAGAAGAAGAAGTACATCACCAATTAAAGGGGCATCTCTGAGCACGGCAACACAGAAGCAACTGAGTGCAGGGCTGTCAGAGCAGGGGTCCGGAACTCTGGCACCAAGGTCTACACTTGGACCCCGGTACGCCAGTTGAGTATTGCTGCACTAAAGGTTCAAAATCAGCCTATATGCCTTCTCTGCTTGTAATTAGAGATGAGCGAACTTTTGAAAAATTCGATTCGACTGATTCGCCGAATTTTCCGACAAAAATCGTTTCGACCCGAATAAATTCGCGACGAATCGCTATTAAAAACGGCTATTTCTGAGCCTCCTACAGCCTCAATAGGGTTGTAAACCATTCAGCCTTGCTGTAACACGCACAGGATGCGTGCTGGGTTAGTTAAATAATACTTTGAAGAAATATCACATGCAGATCAGAGGCATCGCTAATAGAATCGCAGAGCGGCACAATTGCAGAGAGTTGAAGTGGCATCACTATGAGGGGCAGAAGGAGCCCAAATATACACTGGAGTTGGCCTCAGGAGCCCAAAAATTGGATGAATCACACCCTGGAGTTGGCAGAAGTTGGCAGCAGCAGCAGCAGCAGGAGCCCAAATATACACTGGAGTTGGCTTCAGGAGCCCAAAAATTGGATGAATCACACCCTGGAGTTGGCAGAAGTTGGCAGCAGCAGCAGCAGGAGCCCAAATATACACTGGAGTTGGCCTCAGGAGCCCAAAAATTGGATGAATCACACCCTGGAGTTGGCAGGAGTTGACAGTAGCAGCAGCAGCAGGAGCCCAAATATACACTGGAGTTGGCCTCAGGAGCCCAAAAATTGGATGAATCACACCCTGGAGTTGGCAGAAGTTGGCAGCAGCAGCAGCAGGAGCCCAAATATACACTGGAGTTGGCCTCAGGAGCCCAAAAATTGGATGAATCACACCCTGGAGTTGGCAGAAGTTGGCAGCAGCAGCAGCAGGAGCCCAAATATACACTGGAGTTGGCCTCAGGAGCCCAAAAATTGGATGAATCACACCCTGGAGTTGGCAGAAGTTGGCAGCAGCAGCAGCAGGAGCCCAAATATACACTGGAGTTGGCCTCAGGAGCCCAAAAATTGGATGAATCACACCCTGGAGTTGGCAGGAGTTGACAGTAGCAGCAGCAGGAGCCCAAATATACACTGGAGTTGGCCTCAGGAGCCCAAAAATTGGATGAATCACACCCTGGAGTTGGCAGAAGTTGGCAGCAGCAGCAGCAGGAGCCCAAATATACACTGGAGTTGGCCTCAGGAGCCCAAAAATTGGATGAATCACACCCTGGAGTTGGCAGGAGTTGACAGTAGCAGCAGCAGGAGCCCAAATATACACTGGAGTTGGCCTCAGGAGCCCAAAAATTGGATGAATCACACCCTGGAGTTGGCAGAAGTTGGCAGCAGCAGCAGCAGGAGCCCAAATATACACTGGAGTTGGCCTCAGGAGCCCAAAAATTGGATGAATCACACCCTGGAGTTGGCAGAAGTTGGCAGCAGCAGCAGCAGGAGCCCAAATATACACTGGAGTTGGCCTCAGGAGCCCAAAAATTGGATGAATCACACCCTGGAGTTGGCAGGAGTTGACAGTAGCAGCAGCAGGAGCCCAAATATACACTGGAGTTGGCCTCAGGAGCCCAAAAATTGGATGAATCACACCCTGGAGTTGGCAGGAGTTGACAGTAGCAGCAGCAGGAGCCCAAACATTACTTTAAAGAGACCCTGGGGTTGGCTTCAGGAGCCCAAAAATTGGATGAATCACACCCTGGAGTTGGCAGAAGTTGGCAGCAGCAGCAGCAGGAGCCCAAACATTACTTTAAAGAGACCCTGGGGTTGGCTTCAGGAGCCCAACAATTGGATGAATCACACCCTGGAGTTGGCAGCAGCAGCAGCAGGAGCCCAAATATACACTGGAGTTGGCTTCAGGAGCCCAAAAATTGGATGAATCACACCCTGGAGTTGGCAGAAGTTGGCAGCAGCAGCAGCAGGAGCCCAAATATACACTGGAGTTGGCCTCAGGAGCCCAAAAATTGGATGAATCACACCCTGGAGTTGGCAGCAGCAGCAGGAGCCCAAATATTACTTTAAAGAGACACTGGAGTTGGCTTCAGTAGCCCAGAAATTGGATGAATCACACCCTGGAGTTGGCAGCAGCAGCAGGAGCCCAAATATTACTTTAAAGAGACACTGGGGTTGGCTTCAGGAGCCCAAAAATTGGATGAATCACACCCTGGAGTTGGCAGCAGCAGCAGCAGGAGCCCAAATATTACTTTAAAGAGACACTGGAGTTGGCTTCAGTAGCCCAAAAATTGGATGAATCACACCCTGGAGTTGGCAGCAGCAGCAGGAGCCCAAATATTACTTTAAAGAGACACTGGGGTTGGCTTCAGGAGCCCAAAAATTGGATGAATCACACCCTGGAGTTGGCAGCAGCAGCAGGAGCCCAAACATTACTTTAAACAGACCCTGGGGTTGGCCTCAGGAGCCCAAAAATTGGATGAATCACACCCTGGAGTTGGCAGCAGCAGCAGCAGGAGCCCAAATATTACTTTAAAGAGACACTGGAGTTGGCTTCAGTAGCCCAAAAATTGGATGAATCACACCCTGGAGTTGGCAGCAGCAGCAGCAGGAGCCCAAACATTACTTTAAAGAGACCCTGGGGTTGGCCTCAGGAGCCCAAAAATTGGATGAATCACACCCTGGAGTTGGCAGCAGCAGCAGGAGCCCAAACATTACTTTAAACAGACCCTGGGGTTGGCCTCAGGAGCCCAAAAATTGGATGAATCACACCCTGTGGAGAGTCATGTGGAGAAAAAGTAGCTTAGTTAGTAATATCTACATAAAATTATGAATAAACAAATGCAAAAGTTTGCCAAAGTGAAGTTTTGTTTGAGGGTGTGTTTCCACCTTTTAATTAAATCAGAAACAAGAAGGTATCATTGCCTCTGACTAATTAGCCCTCAAAAATTCTTGGAATTTTTAATCTGGAATCATGTCTGATCCGTCTTATCCGAAGAATATTAATAAAAAGTAAGAGTAACGTAAAGGATTTTTTATCAATACTTACTTGTGGTCCGATGCGGAGGAATGTCTGTAACTGGAGAGCAGCGCCTTAAATCTGTTTTGCACGATCCATCTTTCTTGGTCTGGCCCCGTCATCAATCTACTGGAATACATCAGGCATTGTTGGGAGGAAAGCTTGGCTGATCCATGCGCCATTCATTTCCACGCAGGGCAGTCTCTGGAAAAAAAAAGTCTGTATAAACCAGGGTCTTTTTCATATAAAAACAAATGGTTATTCTTGCTTTTCAACCATATGTTCCACAGCTTTACCAGTCATTGTGTCAGCCAATGAAGCAACTTTGTCTCGAAGTGCTGCAAAAGCAGTCCACTGCATCACAAGTGGCATCTGACACCCCCAGTCAACTGTCTGTCTGTTATGCTTTGGGTTCAGCTCCACTATCCATTGATCTGATATCCAAGATCTGATAATCATAAAATTCAGCAGCTACTGCCCAGCCAAGAAGTGGAGGAGACACTCGCCTCTTCTTCCACTATCCGGCAATTAGTGATGAGGAGAGTGTCGTGGGAGGAGGTGTTGCAAGCCGAGGTAGTGGAAGAGGGTCCCTGGAGTCTGCGGCGGTGGCGGCGGCAGCAGCAGCGAATTATTGCGGACTGTTGGTAGGAAAAATCAGCTACTCAGCGATGTGGCAGTGTTCCATGCAGCATCCTGTGGAGAAAAAGTAGGTTAGTTAGTGTATATACATAAAATTATGAATAGACAAATGCAATAGTATTGCGAAAGTGAAGTTTTGTTTGAGGGTGTGTTTCCACCTTGCAATTAAATCAGAAACAACTAGCTATCATTTGCCTCTGAATAATTAGCCCTCAAAAATTCTTGGAATTTTTAATCTTGATGTCTGAGGGATTTCTCCTCTCAGACAGCGTCACCATAAGTCCAGCCTGCTGCATTACCCAGTGGTGGACCTTTCAGAGAACTGATGGCTTGTGCCGAGCCGAGGTGGAGAGTCACATGGCATGGTTGTTGAACAGAAGGTGGGCCAGTCCTTTAGCCTGTCAGTGTGTACCAAAGTGCACAGTGTTGTCTACGCCTGGAGCTGTAACTATAGACTCATGGTGGACAATATATATCCTTTTAGGCCCCCTTGGTGATTGTGGTTTCACGCTGTTCTTCACATGGTTTTCCTTGACCATCAGAGTCACACATGGGAGGAACTACTAAAAATGAGAACTCAATCCATGAAAGCATTGCTTAATCCACGAAAACTGCAAATTTGGACCCATGGTGACTGACACTTGGAAGAACATCTTGTTTGCGCTGCGACAAGGAAGCCAGAGTCATGCGTCCTGACATGGCACACGTGTTCAGTCTAGTTTTGAAGTCTTGCCCCCATCTGAAAGACATCCGAACAACAGGAAAGAAAGTTAGCATGCACTTCTGGCACTCCTACACCACCAAGCACAACCTTATTGAGCCTCAGCGTCACAACGGTGTACCCCACCATAGTCTGATTTGCGATGTTTCCACCCGTTGGAATTCCACCCTCCATATGCAGGATCCACTATAGCAGTGGTCCCCAACCCTGTCCTCAAGGCCCACCAACAGGCCAGGCTTTGCAGATCTCCACAAAGATGCTCAGGTGGAGTAATTAGTGCAGCTGCAGAGCAATAGAGCTGGCTATTTGGAGATCCAAAAAACATGACATGTTGGTGGGCCTTGAGGACAGGGTTGAGGACCACTGCACTATAGGAACAGAGAAAAGCCATCACGGATTTCTGGATGATCCAAACGGATAGGGGGACACCCCTGTGTAAATTCAATGTAAACCATTGGCAGCTCATACGTGACACCGACCATTTGCTCAGGCCCTTTGAGGAAGCTACATTATTAGTCAGTTGCCAGGACTATGAGATGAACGATGAGATTCCACTGCTTCATGTACTACAACACATGTTGGAAAGCATGGCTGGTCAGGGCACTGGAGACATGGCACATACATTTCACAGCCACATGAAGCCTGTGGGGGCTGAAGTGGAGGAGGAGGAGGGGGTGGGGCACAGCAAACCACAGTTTAGGTTTCACAAAATGACCATTTTATCTAGTCATCTGACAGGAGAGGAGGAGCAGGAGCAGCCACAGGAGCTAGAGGGTTGTGAGTAAGGCGAGACAGAGGACCCAGACACACCATGGCAGTTTACAGTGGAGATGGAGACAGGTAGTCCCTCCGAGTCACTTGCACAAATGGCACGATGCATGCTCACATGCATGCGTACTAGTGAGCGCAGAATTGTCTCCATTTGTCAGCGGGAAGACTTCTGGCTCTCCAACTTATTGGACCCTCGCTTCCGGCACAAAATGGGGGCATTTTTTACGCCCACTGAGAGGGAGGACAAACTGACCTACTACAGAGACATCCCACGTAGTCAGTTGGGCGATGTCTATCTGCGCCATGGCCCATACTCCCGCAGGTCTGACTCGGGGGGAAGTCTGCGATCACCTTCCACTGCCATGGCTGCTGGGGGGGTGGAAGGAGCAGCAGCAGCAGCTCCATCAGCAGCAGCCTCAGTCTTCAGTCGCTAGTGAGTAGCTTTCTACACCCGCATAGTGAGTCTACTCATGAGCAGCAGGAAGACCTGGAGCTGGACCTCAAACAGCAGGTCATGTCATACCTTGACATGACCATGCCAACACACCTTCAAGATTCACTGGATTTGCTGGGAAGCCAAACTTGACTTGTGCCCGCAACTAGCAGAGTTTGCCCTGGAAAAGCTGTACTGGCCGGACAGTAGTTGATTTAGATGGCAACTGGGCTGCTCTATATAACGAAGCAAAATGGCAAATTTACCTCACTATATAAGCTATTGCCCCTCAGATTCACACAGGGGCTGCTCTATATTATGCTGCAAAATGGCAAATTAACCTCACAATATAAGCTATTGCAGCTCTATATAAATAAAAATAAATAAATAAAAAAAGGGCCTGTAGAAGCTTATTTAGTATAACAGATAGGGTGACATGTGCTGGTTTGGGATGCCCATATGGGCTAGTGTTTTGGCAGCAGTACAAAAACCAATGCAAAATGCAATAGCTTAATAAAGCTGATGCTGATCAACGCTTATTTAGTATAACAGATGGGGTGCAACATGCAGGTTTGGGATGCCCTGCGGCCTGGTGTATTTAAAGCAGACCAAAACAAATTCAAAATGCAATAACTTAATAAAGCTGAGGCTGTAGATGCTTATTTAGTATAAACAGGTAGGGTGCAAGGTGCAGCTTTGGGGTGCCCTGCGGCCTGGTTAAATGAAAGCAGTCAAAAAGGAAGTGCAAACTGAAGTAGCTTAATGAAGCTGATGCTGATCAACGCTTATGTTGTATACCAGATAGGGTGCAAGGTGCAGCTTTGGGGTGCCCTGCGGCCTAGTTTATTAAAATCAGTCAAAAACAAGTGCAAACTGAAGTAGCCTGATCAACGCTTATGTTGTATAACAGATAGGTTTAAAATAGCATGTGCCTTGGGATGCCCGTGTGGCCTGTTATATTTCAAGCTGAACAAAAAGTAACAATAATCCAAGTATGAGACATCATTTTGACCTTCTTCACAGCGCCATACTTTGAAAAAAAAAAATTAATTTCATGCCGATCAATCCAAAGGTCAATGCCCCTAACAAAAATAGTGTTCAGGATAAGTTTTCCTTCTGGAAGGACGTAACCTTTAGTTTACATGCTTGGGGTAGGTTATCTTACAAATTGGGATACCCCAGGCAGCAGTGTCATTGAAAGAGACAGATTGTAATGCAGGCCATACGCAAGCAGAGAAACTCAGGCTGCAACAGGCCTATTTAGTTTACATGGTTGGGGTAGGTTATCTTACAAATTGGGATACCCCACTGTATATGAAACCGAATATAAATGCACACCCAAAAGTGGACACTCAGCCTCCAAGAGGCCTGCTTAGTTTAAATAAGAGAGCTGCTTAGTATGGTAGGTAGGTTATGTTATGTTACAGAATGGGATGCCCCAAGCAGACTTGAGATCAGTATATATGCACACAGCAGCAGTGTGTTAGCAGGCTCATACAGGCCAAATTTCTTTAAATAAATGTGCAGCTTACAGTAAATGCAGAGGCTAATGGTATGTTACAGAATGGGATGCCCCAAAGCTGACTTGAGATCAGTATATATGCACACAGCAGCAGTGTGTTAGCAGGCTCATACAGGCCAAATTTCTTTAAATAACTGTGCAGCTTACAGTAAATGCAGAGGCTAATGGTATGTTACAGAATGGGATGTCCCAAAAACCAGAGAGCACCTGGCAGGCAGCAGTAAGACTATGCACAGCAAAAGTGTCTTTATCATGCCTAATTTCAATTAGAATAGGTGCAAATGGTTAGGTTCTTAAATAGAGGCTGGTGTAGTCACAGAATGGGATGCCCTAAAAACCAGCAGTAAGTACACCTGGCAGGGACAAGTTGTGCTATGCCCAGCAAAAGTGTCTTTATCAGGCCTAATTTCAAATATGATAAGAGCAAATGCTTATATGGTCTTAAACAGAGGCTGCTGTAGTCACAGAATGGGATGCCCCAACAGGAATCGACCTGGCAGGGTCCAGTAGTGCTTTGGCCAGCAAAAGTGTCTTTATCAGGCCTAATTTCAAATATGATAAGAGCAAATGCTTATATGGTCTTAAACAGAGGCTGCTTTAGTCACAGAATGGGATGCCCTGGGCAGGAATGGACCTGGCAGGGTCCAGTAGTGCTTTGGCCAGCAAAAGTGTCTTTATCAGGCCTAATTTCAAATATGATAAGAGCAAATGCTTATATGGTCTTAAACAGAGGCTGCTGTAGTCACAGAATGGGATGCCCCGGGCAGGAATGGACCTGGCAGGGTCCAGTAGTGCTTTGGCCAGCAAAAGTGTCTTTATCAGGCCTAATTTCAAATATGATAAGAGCAAATGCTTATATGGTCTTAAACAGAGGCTGCTGTAGTCACAGAATGGGATGCCCCGGGCAGGGATGGACCTGGCAGGGTCCAGTAGTGCTTTGGCCAGCAAAAGTGTCTTTATCAGGCCTAATTTCAAATATGATAAGAGCAAATGCTTATATGGTCTTAAACAGAGGCTGCTGTAGTCACAGAATGGGATGCCCTGGGCAGGAATGGACCTGGCAGGGTCCAGTAGTGCTTTGGCCAGCAAAAGTGTCTTTATCAGGCCTAATTTCAAATATGATAAGAGCAAATGCTTATATGGTCTTAAACAGAGGCTGCTTTAGTCACAGAATGGGATGCCCTGGGCAGGAATGGACCTGGCAGGGTCCAGTAGTGCTTTGGCCAGCAAAAGTGTCTTTATCAGGCTAATTTCAAATATGATAAGAGCAAATGCTTATATGGTCTTAAACAGAGGCTGCTGTAGTCACAGAATGGGATGCCCTGGGCAGGAATGGACCTGGCAGGGTCCAGTAGTGCTTTGGCCAGCAAAAGTGTCTTTATCAGGCCTAATTTCAAATATGATAAGAGCAAATGCTTATATGGTCTTAAACAGAGGCTGCTTTAGTCACAGAATGGGATGCCCTGGGCAGGAATGGACCTGGCAGGGTCCAGTAGTGCTTTGGCCAGCAAAAGTGTCTTTATCAGGCTAATTTCAAATATGATAAGAGCAAATGCTTATATGGTCTTAAACAGAGGCTGCTGTAGTCACAGAATGGGATGCCCTGGGCAGGAATGGACCTGGCAGGGTCCAGTAGTGCTTTGGCCAGCAAAAGTGTCTTTATCAGGCCTAATTTCAAATATGATAAGAGCAAATGCTTATATGGTCTTAAACAGAGGCTGCTTTAGTCACAGAATGGGATGCCCTGGGCAGGAATGGACCTGGCAGGGTCCAGTAGTGCTTTGGCCAGCAAAAGTGTCTTTATCAGGCCTAATTTCAAATATGATAAGAGCAAATGCTTATATGGTCTTAAACAGAGGCTGCTGTAGTCACAGAATGGGATGCCCTGGGCAGGAATGGACCTGGCAGGGTCCAGTAGTGCTTTGGCCAGCAAAAGTGTCTTTATCAGGCCTAATTTCAAATATGATAAGAGCAAATGCTTATATGGTCTTAAACAGAGGCTGCTGTAGTCACAGAATGGGATGCCCTGGGCAGGAATGGACCTGGCAGGGTCCAGTAGTGCTTTGGCCAGCAAAAGTGTCTTTATCAGGCTAATTTCAAATATGATAAGAGCAAATGCTTATATGGTCTTAAACAGAGGCTGCTGTAGTCACAGAATGGGATGCCCCAACAGGAATCGACCTGGCAGGGTCCAGTAGTGCTTTGGCCAGCAAAAGTGTCTTTATCAGGCCTAATTTCAAATATGATAAGAGCAAATGCTTATATGGTCTTAAACAGAGGCTGCTTTAGTCACAGAATGGGATGCCCTGGGCAGGAATGGACCTGGCAGGGTCCAGTAGTGCTTTGGCCAGCAAAAGTGTCTTTATCAGGCCTAATTTCAAATATGATAAGAGCAAATGCTTATATGGTCTTAAACAGAGGCTGCTTTAGTCACAGAATGGGATGCCCTGGGCAGGAATGGACCTGGCAGGGTCCAGTAGTGCTTTGGCCAGCAAAAGTGTCTTTATCAGGCTAATTTCAAATATGATAAGAGCAAATGCTTATATGGTCTTAAACAGAGGCTGCTGTAGTCACAGAATGGGATGCCCTGGGCAGGAATGGACCTGGCAGGGTCCAGTAGTGCTTTGGCCAGCAAAAGTGTCTTTATCAGGCCTAATTTCAAATATGATAAGAGCAAATGCTTATATGGTCTTAAACAGAGGCTGCTTTAGTCACAGAATGGGATGCCCTGGGCAGGAATGGACCTGGCAGGGTCCAGTAGTGCTTTGGCCAGCAAAAGTGTCTTTATCAGGCTAATTTCAAATATGATAAGAGCAAATGCTTATATGGTCTTAAACAGAGGCTGCTGTAGTCACAGAATGGGATGCCCTGGGCAGGAATGGACCTGGCAGGGTCCAGTAGTGCTTTGGCCAGCAAAAGTGTCTTTATCAGGCCTAATTTCAAATATGATAAGAGCAAATGCTTATATGGTCTTAAACAGAGGCTGCTTTAGTCACAGAATGGGATGCCCTGGGCAGGAATGGACCTGGCAGGGTCCAGTAGTGCTTTGGCCAGCAAAAGTGTCTTTATCAGGCCTAATTTCAAATATGATAAGAGCAAATGCTTATATGGTCTTAAACCGAGGCTGCTGTAGTCACAGAATGGGATGCCCTGGGCAGGAATGGACCTGGCAGGGTCCAGTAGTGCTTTGGCCAGCAAAAGTGTCTTTATCAGGCCTAATTTCAAATATGATAAGAGCAAATGCTTATATGGTCTTAAACAGAGGCTGCTTTAGTCACAGAATGGGATGCCCTGGGCAGGAATGGACCTGGCAGGGTCCAGTAGTGCTTTGGCCAGCAAAAGTGTCTTTATCAGGCTAATTTCAAATATGATAAGAGCAAATGCTTATATGGTCTTAAACAGAGGCTGCTGTAGTCACAGAATGGGATGCCCCAACAGGAATCGACCTGGCAGGGTCCAGTAGTGCTTTGGCCAGCAAAAGTGTCTTTATCAGGCCTAATTTCAAATATGATAAGAGCAAATGCTTATATGGTCTTAAACAGAGGCTGCTTTAGTCACAGAATGGGATGCCCTGGGCAGGAATGGACCTGGCAGGGTCCAGTAGTGCTTTGGCCAGCAAAAGTGTCTTTATCAGGCCTAATTTCAAATATGATAAGAGCAAATGCTTATATGGTCTTAAACAGAGGCTGCTGTAGTCACAGAATGGGATGCCCCGGGCAGGAATGGACCTGGCAGGGTCCAGTAGTGCTTTGGCCAGCAAAAGTGTCTTTATCAGGCCTAATTTCAAATATGATAAGAGCAAATGCTTATATGGTCTTAAACAGAGGCTGCTGTAGTCACAGAATGGGATGCCCCGGGCAGGGATGGACCTGGCAGGGTCCAGTAGTGCTTTGGCCAGCAAAAGTGTCTTTATCAGGCCTAATTTCAAATATGATAAGAGCAAATGCTTATATGGTCTTAAACAGAGGCTGCTGTAGTCACAGAATGGGATGCCCTGGGCAGGAATGGACCTGGCAGGGTCCAGTAGTGCTTTGGCCAGCAAAAGTGTCTTTATCAGGCCTAATTTCAAATATGATAAGAGCAAATGCTTATATGGTCTTAAACAGAGGCTGCTTTAGTCACAGAATGGGATGCCCTGGGCAGGAATGGACCTAGCAGGGTCCAGTAGTGCTTTGGCCAGCAAAAGTGTCTTTATCAGGCTAATTTCAAATATGATAAGAGCAAATGCTTATATGGTCTTAAACAGAGGCTGCTGTAGTCACAGAATGGGATGCCCCGGGCAGGAATGGACCTGGCAGGGTCCAGTAGTGCTTTGGCCAGCAAAAGTGTCTTTATCAGGCCTAATTTCAAATATGATAAGAGCAAATGCTTATATGGTCTTAAACAGAGGCTGCTTTAGTCACAGAATGGGATGCCCTGGGCAGGAATGGACCTGGCAGGGTCCAGTAGTGCTTTGGCCAGCAAAAGTGTCTTTATCAGGCTAATTTCAAATATGATAAGAGCAAATGCTTATATGGTCTTAAACAGAGGCTGCTGTAGTCACAGAATGGGATGCCCTGGGCAGGAATGGACCTGGCAGGGTCCAGTAGTGCTTTGGCCAGCAAAAGTGTCTTTATCAGGCCTAATTTCAAATATGATAAGAGCAAATGCTTATATGGTCTTAAACAGAGGCTGCTTTAGTCACAGAATGGGATGCCCTGGGCAGGAATGGACCTGGCAGGGTCCAGTAGTGCTTTGGCCAGCAAAAGTGTCTTTATCAGGCCTAATTTCAAATATGATAAGAGCAAATGCTTATATGGTCTTAAACAGAGGCTGCTGTAGTCACAGAATGGGATGCCCTGGGCAGGAATGGACCTGGCAGGGTCCAGTAGTGCTTTGGCCAGCAAAAGTGTCTTTATCAGGCTAATTTCAAATATGATAAGAGCAAATGCTTATATGGTCTTAAACAGAGGCTGCTGTAGTCACAGAATGGGATGCCCCAACAGGAATCGACCTGGCAGGGTCCAGTAGTGCTTTGGCCAGCAAAAGTGTCTTTATCAGGCCTAATTTCAAATATGATAAGAGCAAATGCTTATATGGTCTTAAACAGAGGCTGCTTTAGTCACAGAATGGGATGCCCTGGGCAGGAATGGACCTGGCAGGGTCCAGTAGTGCTTTGGCCAGCAAAAGTGTCTTTATCAGGCCTAATTTCAAATATGATAAGAGCAAATGCTTATATGGTCTTAAACAGAGGCTGCTGTAGTCACAGAATGGGATGCCCCGGGCAGGAATGGACCTGGCAGGGTCCAGTAGTGCTTTGGCCAGCAAAAGTGTCTTTATCAGGCCTAATTTCAAATATGATAAGAGCAAATGCTTATATGGTCTTAAACAGAGGCTGCTTTAGTCACAGAATGGGATGCCCTGGGCAGGAATGGACCTGACAGGGTCCAGTAGTGCTTTGGCCAGCAAAAGTGTCTTTATCAGGCTAATTTCAAATATGATAAGAGCAAATGCTTATATGGTCTTAAACAGAGGCTGCTGTAGTCACAGAATGGGATGCCCTGGGCAGGAATGGACCTGGCAGGGTCCAGTAGTGCTTTGGCCAGCAAAAGTGTCTTTATCAGGCCTAATTTCAAATATGATAAGAGCAAATGCTTATATGGTCTTAAACAGAGGCTGCTTTAGTCACAGAATGGGATGCCCTGGGCAGGAATGGACCTGGCAGGGTCCAGTAGTGCTTTGGCCAGCAAAAGTGTCTTTATCAGGCTAATTTCAAATATGATAAGAGCAAATGCTTATATGGTCTTAAACAGAGGCTGCTGTAGTCACAGAATGGGATGCCCTGGGCAGGAATGGACCTGGCAGGGTCCAGTAGTGCTTTGGCCAGCAAAAGTGTCTTTATCAGGCCTAATTTCAAATATGATAAGAGCAAATGCTTATATGGTCTTAAACAGAGGCTGCTTTAGTCACAGAATGGGATGCCCTGGGCAGGAATGGACCTGGCAGGGTCCAGTAGTGCTTTGGCCAGCAAAAGTGTCTTTATCAGGCCTAATTTCAAATATGATAAGAGCAAATGCTTATATGGTCTTAAACAGAGGCTGCTGTAGTCACAGAATGGGATGCCCTGGGCAGGAATGGACCTGGCAGGGTCCAGTAGTGCTTTGGCCAGCAAAAGTGTCTTTATCAGGCCTAATTTCAAATATGATAAGAGCAAATGCTTATATGGTCTTAAACAGAGGCTGCTGTAGTCACAGAATGGGATGCCCTGGGCAGGAATGGACCTGGCAGGGTCCAGTAGTGCTTTGGCCAGCAAAAGTGTCTTTATCAGGCTAATTTCAAATATGATAAGAGCAAATGCTTATATGGTCTTAAACAGAGGCTGCTGTAGTCACAGAATGGGATGCCCCAACAGGAATCGACCTGGCAGGGTCCAGTAGTGCTTTGGCCAGCAAAAGTGTCTTTATCAGGCCTAATTTCAAATATGATAAGAGCAAATGCTTATATGGTCTTAAACAGAGGCTGCTTTAGTCACAGAATGGGATGCCCTGGGCAGGAATGGACCTGGCAGGGTCCAGTAGTGCTTTGGCCAGCAAAAGTGTCTTTATCAGGCCTAATTTCAAATATGATAAGAGCAAATGCTTATATGGTCTTAAACAGAGGCTGCTTTAGTCACAGAATGGGATGCCCTGGGCAGGAATGGACCTGGCAGGGTCCAGTAGTGCTTTGGCCAGCAAAAGTGTCTTTATCAGGCTAATTTCAAATATGATAAGAGCAAATGCTTATATGGTCTTAAACAGAGGCTGCTGTAGTCACAGAATGGGATGCCCTGGGCAGGAATGGACCTGGCAGGGTCCAGTAGTGCTTTGGCCAGCAAAAGTGTCTTTATCAGGCCTAATTTCAAATATGATAAGAGCAAATGCTTATATGGTCTTAAACAGAGGCTGCTTTAGTCACAGAATGGGATGCCCTGGGCAGGAATGGACCTGGCAGGGTCCAGTAGTGCTTTGGCCAGCAAAAGTGTCTTTATCAGGCCTAATTTCAAATATGATAAGAGCAAATGCTTATATGGTCTTAAACAGAGGCTGCTGTAGTCACAGAATGGGATGCCCTGGGCAGGAATGGACCTGGCAGGGTCCAGTAGTGCTTTGGCCAGCAAAAGTGTCTTTATCAGGCCTAATTTCAAATATGATAAGAGCAAATGCTTATATGGTCTTAAACAGAGGCTGCTGTAGTCACAGAATGGGATGCCCTGGGCAGGAATGGACCTGGCAGGGTCCAGTAGTGCTTTGGCCAGCAAAAGTGTCTTTATCAGGCTAATTTCAAATATGATAAGAGCAAATGCTTATATGGTCTTAAACAGAGGCTGCTGTAGTCACAGAATGGGATGCCCCAACAGGAATCGACCTGGCAGGGTCCAGTAGTGCTTTGGCCAGCAAAAGTGTCTTTATCAGGCCTAATTTCAAATATGATAAGAGCAAATGCTTATATGGTCTTAAACAGAGGCTGCTTTAGTCACAGAATGGGATGCCCTGGGCAGGAATGGACCTGGCAGGGTCCAGTAGTGCTTTGGCCAGCAAAAGTGTCTTTATCAGGCTAATTTCAAATATGATAAGAGCAAATGCTTATATGGTCTTAAACAGAGGCTGCTGTAGTCACAGAATGGGATGCCCCAACAGGAATCGACCTGGCAGGGTCCAGTAGTGCTTTGGCCAGCAAAAGTGTCTTTATCAGGCCTAATTTCAAATATGATAAGAGCAAATGCTTATATGGTCTTAAACAGAGGCTGCTTTAGTCACAGAATGGGATGCCCCGGGCAGGAATGGACCTGGCAGGGTCCAGTAGTGCTTTGGCCAGCAAAAGTGTCTTTATCAGGCCTAATTTCAAATATGATAAGAGCAAATGCTTATATGGTCTTAAACAGAGGCTGCTGTAGTCACAGAATGGGATGCCCTGGGCAGGAATGGACCTGGCAGGGTCCAGTAGTGCTTTGGCCAGCAAAAGTGTCTTTATCAGGCCTAATTTCAAATATGATAAGAGCAAATGCTTATATGGTCTTAAACAGAGGCTGCTTTAGTCACAGAATGGGATGCCCTGGGCAGGAATGGACCTGGCAGGGTCCAGTAGTGCTTTGGCCAGCAAAAGTGTCTTTATCAGGCTAATTTCAAATATGATAAGAGCAAATGCTTATATGGTCTTAAACAGAGGCTGCTGTAGTCACAGAATGGGATGCCCTGGGCAGGAATGGACCTGGCAGGGTCCAGTAGTGCTTTGGCCAGCAAAAGTGTCTTTATCAGGCCTAATTTCAAATATGATAAGAGCAAATGCTTATATGGTCTTAAACAGAGGCTGCTTTAGTCACAGAATGGGATGCCTCACAGCAGACTTAAGATCAGTTCAGTATATATGCACAGTTAGTTACTATAAGCAGCCTGAAAACGCTAACAAAGGCTGGATGAAAAAAAAAAAAAATCTCCCTGTCAGCCAGCTCCGTTTTTCCTACCTTTCCCTGGCTTTCTGTCTGTCTCCTGTCTGTCTCCTGTCTGTCTCCTGCCTGTCTCCTGCCTGTCTCCAGCCTGTCCCTGTCTGTCCCTGTCTCCAGCCTGTCTAACTGCCTCAGCTACACAGCGTTCTGTCTGTCAGGAATGCAATAGAGAAATGAGGAAAAGCAAGATGGCCGCCGTTAAATACCGCTGTGTGACGTCACCGGGCTTGCTGGCTGCTGATAGGCTGCATGTGACTGCCCCAGCTTGCACTGGCGCGGGATACATGTCCAGACATGTCCCGTCCGCCATCTTAGAATGCCTGTAAATGTAAATGAATGGATGTTAAAGGAAAACTTCGAGTGATCGAATCGCGGGGAAATTCGGATTCGATCCGAATCGAATTTTTCCTGAAATTCGGATCGAATCCGGGTTCGTCCGGATCGATTCGCTCATCCCTACTTGTAATATAGAGCTATAGCTACAAGACCACTGGACAGAGGTATAAACAGGCTGAACCAAATGACTGAGGTCTTTTTCAGCCTTATATACTATGTTACTATGGGGGTTATTTAAGAAGGTATAGCGCCAGGTAGTGCCTTGTATCGACAGGTAGCGTCTGGTGATTGCCGGACGCTGTACACAAAA
The DNA here is from genome assembly GCA_027917425.1 of Gastrophryne carolinensis. Classification (NCBI taxonomy): domain Eukaryota; kingdom Metazoa; phylum Chordata; class Amphibia; order Anura; family Microhylidae; genus Gastrophryne; species Gastrophryne carolinensis. The sequence continues at coordinate 529,307,057 of CM051235.1, read as the reverse complement.
CCAAATTTACGAAAGCGAATCTGGTGAGCGCCATGTAGCGTCACATGTATTATTACAGGCGTACAGCGCTTGCGCTCTAGGTTCCAGAGCACCATGTAGTACCTCCGTGTACCTCCATGTAGTCGCCTTGTCGCTTTCCCATACATTTCTATGGGGTGTCATTAGTTGTGTATAAGTAGCGTGTTTGGCAATTTAAATTTTTTTTTTTGCTCAAATCATTGTGTGACCTCTCCTGGCTGCAAACAAACACTTTTAGAAACTTTTTAAACTTTTAATATTTTTATGCAGAATTGTATTTACATGTTAAAACAATGTCATTCCATGTGTTTTCGCTTTGTTACAGGTGTATATGTGTTCAAAAACAGACTTCAATCACACAGCGTCTGGCGCTCTGTGCTACAGCTCCCAGCTTTAGAGCGCCGACGCTCTGTGTGTCTAGTGTTTTGTTAAATGGTGATGTGCCGAGTGCCGGATGCACTGAGCTGGCGCTACTTCTCGCTCGCTTCAGGGCTGTACTGGTGTTACTGTGCCCAACGCACATCACATTCATCAATGCCGGCCAGGTTACTAGAGCGACTGAGATGCTCTATTACAGTGCCCGATACCTGCTTACAGCGTCTACAAGCGGAACTAGCGTTGTACAGACGTTTATCTGCCGATACCTGGCGTTAGTAGTGAATCAGCCTGAACATTACTATGGGGGACATCTAATTGAGGGATGGCCTTAGAGTTTCCCAGCACAAGATTTCAGTATGGTGCCCCCTAGGCACACACACACAAAATGGAGGGCAAGCAACAGAGGAAAAACATGAAAAGAGAGATAGAGAGATGGGGCAAGAAAAACAGGGATTACAGAAAAAAAGAGATGGAAAGTAGACGAGAGAAATAAGAGGAAATATGAAGAGGTGAAGTAAAGGCCAAAAGAGAAAAGATGGGGAAATGTGGAAAATAGAAAGAAGGATAAAAGATTAAAAAGATAGGATGACATATAGAGAGGAGGAAACTGAAGGAATGTGACAGAAAGATGGAGAATTTGTGTCCACTGTCCCGCTAAAGACACCGGCCCCAGGATTAGAGGGTTAGGACATTGCCTGGTGCTGAACGCGAATGGAAGTGAACTTTTTTTTTTATTTCATTAAAATTCAATTCAGACAAACCCACGGACTGGTTATTCTGGGTAGGAGGGACCCAACATCATTTTATGTGGGGATTTCTAAGGGGGACCCTATGTAAAAAAAATTTAATTAACCCCTTCTGTCCTGGAGAAAAATGATTTGGACTTTTTTGATGTTTAGTTGGAAAATGCCTGCCTACTAGGATGCGGATGTTACCTATCCTGACATAGTAGACAAGCAAAAGGAGGGATATGGGCCGCACCAAACACTCTGCCCAAGAGTAACCAAAATAAATTAAATTAAGTTGAAAAGAGTAATAAATAGTGGTGTGCACACCAGTCCAAACACACTATATATAAAGACAACAAAAACACCCAGGGGAGAGGACCACACCTCCCACAAAGTGCTATGGACAAAGTGGCACCACCCCACTAAAGTTATAATCAAAATCTCAATTTATTACATGATATACTACAGATTAAAATTACATACAGACAATTACAATACAGACATAACACAACACCAGAGGGCGCCAGAGGTCTTAGAAGAAATACATAATAAGTGAATTCATATCAAAAGCATAAGAACTAAATACAAAATAATAAAACTCTATCTTCAACCAATCAAGTATGTGCAAAATATGCAATTTAAGTGCCAAGTGCAAACAACCCAATTACAATCAAAAGTACTTCAGTGCATCTAAATACAGCAATGTGATCCCCACCAGGTACAAGATGACGCACCTGAGTGAGCACAAGACAAAAGAACAATAAGCGTGTATACAAACCGACCAGGGGCGCCCCCACAAACCGTCGCCAACGCGTATCGTGGTGTCACCGCAACGCACCACTTCCTCAGGGCAATGTGCTCAAAGGGGGTCCATCCCAGAATTTAAAGGGTCAGTAGGGGTCAGTAAGGGCCACCTCCAACAGTTAAGTGGCCAATCACAGCCCATCATTATATCTAACCTACAGGGAAACTCCCCAAATTGCCCGGACGTCCGCCCCAGCAACATTATCGCCCCTTATGTCTCCATATAACATACACCTGTGTTTGATAATAGCGTACACGAATTAACATGATCGAGTATGCAGAAAGGAAAAAACAACAGGGCCGCGCGCGCACACTCCGGCCGGAAGTGTGCAGCGCATCGGCCCCGCCCCCGTTGCCGAGCAATAATCAGGATCGATTTAGTCCCTCTTGTGCGGATAAATTACATGCCTGGCCTCTTCCAAAAGACTGTTGCCATACAGGCAGCGCAAGTGGCTGTCATTAGTGGACATTACGGTTCTTTGATCTGAATTTATATGTCATAAAGCTTGGTATCCTCCGCTGTCCCTGCACTTGCAATCCTTGATTATTTGTATATAGCATGCTAATGTGTATTATGAACCTCTATTATTAATAGGTTTCCGTTATTTTGACGTTGAATATGGATTATTACACTTCATATGATTGCTTATATTTTAAAATATATGCTTCTTCTGTTTATTTGAATATGGATACGTTTAATTATATAGTTTAGGTATGCTTTAGACTATTCTGTATGTGTTTTACTACATGTGTGTCTAAACAACCGTCTTTGTGCTCTCAGGGGTTCCATACCCATTCAGGCTGTACATGTCAGTTCCCTCCAACACACTTTTGAATGTGCTGTCACTGCTGTGATAGCTGAATAGGCAGCTTCCCTCAGTGATAGTCCCCGTTTGTTGCTGCGGCTATAATACCGCCCCTTCTCCTCCAGCTTTGGAGCAAGCGCACTGTGCATGCCTAAGTTATGCTGCTGGCCCCCTGTGTCCCTTATTATGCACCTGCGAGCGCTTATACCTGTGTTTCATGATCGCGGATTTCTCGCTTATGCGGTACATGGGGTGTGCACACTCTGTCCGCGGCCACTGTACCATACACATTGTTGTCATTATCTATCCGCCGCATATATTTTATGTTGGCGGCCGTTGCTCGGCAACGGGGGAGGGGCCGATGCGCTGCACACTTCCGGCCGGAGTGTGCGCGCGCGGCCCTGTTGTTTGTTCCTTTCTGCATACTCGATCTTGTTAATTCGTGTACGCTATTATCAAACACAGGTGTATGTTATATGGAGACATAAGGGGCGATAATGTTGCTGGGGCGGACGTCCGGGCAATTTGGGGAGTTTCCCTGTAGGTTAGATATAATGATGGGCTGTGATTGGCCACTTAACTGTTGGAGGTGGCCCTTACTGACCCCTACTGACCCTTTAAATTCTGGGATGGACCCCCTTTGAGCACATTGCCCTGAGGAAGTGGTGCGTTGCGGTGACACCACGATACGCGTTGGCGACGGTTTGTGGGGGCGCCCCTGGTCGGTTTGTATACACGCTTATTGTTCTTTTGTCTTGTGCTCACTCAGGTGCGTCATCTTGTACCTGGTGGGGATCACATTGCTGTATTTAGATGCACTGAAGTACTTTTGATTGTAATTGGGTTGTTTGCACTTGGCACTTAAATTGCATATTTTGCACATACTTGATTGGTTGAAGATAGAGTTTTATTATTTTGTATTTAGTTCTTATGCTTTTGATATGAATTCACTTATTATGTATTTCTTCTAAGACCTCTGGCGCCCTCTGGTGTTGTGTTATGTCTGTATTGTAATTGTCTGTATGTAATTTTAATCTGTAGTATATCATGTAATAAATTGAGATTTTGATTATAACTTTAGTGGGGTGGTGCCACTTTGTCCATAGCACTTTGTGGGAGGTGTGGTCCTCTCCCCTGGGTGTTTTTGTTATCCTGACATAGTAGACGTGCTCATATATACGAGTTATGTGTTTTTGATTTGTATTAAAGATGTAAAAATCGTCCCATCTGCACCTCAGCAGCTATATTACATAATTTGTGTTACAATATGCAAAGTGGGGAGTTTTTATTGTCCTACCCTATAGGGATGTCATTTTGGGTCCTGTGGTATAAAAGGTTTTTTACTCGGCGTTGCAGCCCCCCCTCACTACAGAAAACGATGATGCGGCTGCAACAACCACTCCCTGGCATCAGAAGACCAGCACCTGCCGGACCAGGAGGGAGCCCCCAACCTGGTGGGCCTGAAGTGAGGTCATCTTCTGGCGGCAGACAGGGGGAGCGGGGGCGGCGTTTTTTTTTTTAACAATTTGTGAACTAGTAAGGGATCCAAGGGACCAATTTACCAACTTACACTGTATTGTGAGGGTGACAGAGTAATTGTATTTGTCAATCGGAAGTACCAAGTACAGAATGTTCTCTAACAGAAATCACATAAAATATTGATTTTCTAAATGAATGAAGAGAATGAATGGGAAATGAGACAAAACCCCTAACTGATTGGGAAATGTAGGGAAAAACATAATTTTTTTTCATCAGGTTGCCAAACCTCATTGGGATTTTTTTTGTTATGTTTGTGCATACATGGTCATAAGACCAATTACCAGGTGAGCTGGCAATTTCACTACATGAGACACCAAGATAAAGTGACAAAGTCCCTCACATAAGGTAGAGACCACGCCAATATTGTTGAAGCAACATGCTAAAGTGAACCAAAACCCAGTATTTTGACTCTCCTGGGTTTTGGTCCTTGCCCGGAGGTATCCCGATCAGGGGTTGCCCCAGTGCAAAACCCCCCCCAGGTCACCCGAACATACTCACCTCTCCCCGGTCCTAAGGCACATGTGCATCCTCCTGCCCAATCAGTGTGCTCTGATCAGCTCCTGCCCACTAGTCCAAGGATCGTCTAAGACTTGACTCCAACTGAGTCTAGCTGAGTCCTGACAAGCGGACCCGATTGCACTGACAGCCTCATCCTTACTGCCTTCTAACAGGGAGCCTCCCCGTGCCGGCCACTCACAAATGCCTGGTGTGGGGACGTGCCATAGCGGGGAGTGATGCCTCTCGCGCATGTGGCGTTGGATTGGGGAAAAGGTGACTTTATTGGGCGACCTAGAGGGTTTTAGACAATGGAGCATTCCAAATCTGGGAGTCTCATAGACTGCAGGGTGGGATTTGGTCCACTTTAAGTGAATTCATACATAAACAAGTAATATAAATATTGAACTTCCCAGGACTAACTTTGACATGCATCAACTGTTGTAAAAAAAAACTTTTTTTCAGCTATAAAAGCCCCACCTGTCCATCTGTCGCACAGCATAGAATGCTTATTAGAGGAAAGTGCCGTGGGATCACTGCGAAGCTAAGCGTAACAGGTAAACTGTCAGCTTTCACATAGCAAGGCGTCCCGAACTGGGAAGCCCCAGAGAGGAGAATCAAAACATGTGTCAGTGTCCAGGATTTTGTTCCTCTTAAATTGCAGCTTGAGCAGGTAGTGCCAGCTCTTCTGCATTCAATTTTTATCTCCCTGTCTCTGGTCTCATGCTTAGGTAGCTGGCTAAATAGCAGTCTTCGAGATTGTTATGATGCTGTGGCTGCTGATTTGCTGCAGAGAGGCAATTTCAGACTGTATCGAACCTGCCAGGGCCCTTCCCTTCTGTGATCTCTAAACCTAAATGTTCAAAATATTTTAGTGGTATTGACCTGCCTGCAATGGTCCTAATTGTTGAATAGAAAAGACCATGGCATTGCGTTTCCAGTCTTCCTTCTTTTCTCGGGTGTTGTGCAGATTTTAGGCAATACATTGAGCACATACTGACTTTTTCGGGGTGCCTCTATGCAATTTGGGGGCATTTGGCTGCTTTTTGGTGCTTTCCAGAGACCAGGATTTCCATGCCGATTTCTTCCCCCATAGATTATAATCTTGCTTGGTTTAGGCGTACTAGGATACCAGCATACTTTGGTAGATTCTGCAGAAGAACCATCAAACCAAATAGTGGTCACTTTAAAGGTACTGTTTTTTTCCCCCTGAATGTAGAAAAAAGCTCTATCTGGACTAAAACTGTCCTCACTTCAGGCCAAAATGTTCCACATCATATGGGATAGCTAATAGGTTTGTGCAACAAGCTCTCATGTGGAGAGATTTACACACATTAGTAATTCCCCCGTAGGGGTATTGAGGTTGGGATGTTGCCATACTTTATTGAATGATGGTGGTAAGATGGTAAGCTCTTCACATGAGACAGTGGGATTGCCATGTACATTGAGGTCAAGCAAATAGGACCCCACTTGTTTTATTTTCTATAAAGAATTTTGTATTAACAGTATATACACATCATTTAAGTTCACTCAAGCCACTTCCTAAAGCTCAAAGAAGTAGTCATTGCGTCACATGCTGCTCCTCTTGACGATGGATTGCTCTACTCTATTCCTTTTTTAGTTTTTGAAGAAATACATAAAAGCACAATTTAGCACTGTCACAGCCTGTTAAAGGCCACGTGCTTGTGCAAATCCATTAGTTTTCCTGAAATCAGCCGCCTCAAATTACCATCTAATGTACAATTAAGTGTCCCAAAACACTATAAAAGTGAACCAACTCTAGCACTGGCTATTCTCTTCTGACTGTGCAAAGGTATGTAGTACATTCAGTGATATGTTGTATATTATGTTGCTTTACATAATTGCTTTGATACAACTTAATTTTGTTCTGGACAGTTATATTTTACATAGTAACATAGTAACATAGTATGTAAGGCTGAATAAAGACTTTAGTCCATCCAGTTCAGCCTGTTTAACTCCTTCCAGTGGTCTAGTAGCCATAGCCGGAAATGTTATTACATGCCAGGAAGGCATCAAGGCCACTTTTGAACATTTTTAATGTATCCCTCATTACTACCTCCTCTGGCAGCGAGTTCCATAGTCTCACTGCTCTTACAGAGAAGAATCCCCTCCTATGTCGGTGGAGAAAGCACCTTTCCTCTAACCTTAGTGGATGCCCCCGGGTTATGGTTACACTCCGGGGTATAAATAGATTGTGGGACAGATCCTTGTATTGACCCCGAATATATTTATACATAGTTATTAGATCACCCCTCAATCGTCTTTTTTCTAGACTAAATAAGCCTAACTTGGACAATCTTTCCGGGTACTCTAGCCCCCGCACTCCTTTTATTAACTTTGTTGCCCTTCTTTGAACGTGCTCCAGTTCTGATATGTCCTTCTTAAGCACAGGTGCCCAGAACTGTACACAGTATTCCATATGGGGTCTGACCAGTGACTTGTACAGGGGTAAAATGATGTTCTGGTCATGAGCACCTATGCCCCTCCTGATGCACCCCATGATCCTATTTGCCTTGGCAGCAGCTGCCTGGCATTGATTACTACAGTTGAGCTTATTGTCAACTAAAACCCCTAGGTCCTTTTCCATTGTTGTTTTACCAAGTGTTTCTTTATTTAGTGTGTAATCATGACACAGATTTCTCCTTCCCATGTGCATAACCTTACATTTATCTGTGTTAAACTTCATTTGCCATTTAACTGCCCATGCTTCCAATTTATCTAAATCTGTTTGTAGTTGCCTGTTGTCCTCCTTTGTTTTAATTACTTTACTCAGCTTAGTATCATCTGCAAAGATTGAGACTTTACTGTTTAATCCATACCCAATGTCATTTATATATATATTGAAGAGAATTGGTCCCAGAACTGACCCTTGTGGTACTCCACTGGTAACAGTGACCCAATCTGAGTGTGTACCATTTATAACCACCCTCTGCTTCCGATCACTAAGCCAATTTCCCACCCATCTGCACACGTTTTCCCCCAGTCCAAGCATTCTCATCTTTTGTACCAGCCTTTTATGTGACACAGTATCAAATGCTTTAGAAAAGTCAAGATATATGATATCCAATGACTCCCCCTGATCCAATCTTGAACTTACCTCCTCATAAAAGCTGATCAGGTTTGTCTGGCAGGAGCGATTCCTCATAAATCCATGCTGATATGAAGTAATAAGGTCATTTTCCCCAAGGTGCTCCAGGATAGTATCCCTTAAGAAACCTTCAAACAGCTTGCCCACCACAGATGTTAAGCTTACCGGTCTGTAGTTCCCAGGTTCCCCCCTAGATCCCTTTTTGAATATTGGCACCACATTTGCCAAGCGCCAATCCATCGGAACAAACCCTGTAGTTATGGAATCCACAAATATTAGAAATAACGGCTTGTCTATTACTGTACATAACTCCCACCATGCCGGCATTTGTTTAAAAAGCAAACACTTACCTGCATGGTCGGAGCGTGGAGGCCGGCGCCGCTCTCAGGCGCCCTCTGATGACGCGTCCTCTGATGACGCGTCCTCTGATGACAGCTGAGAGCAGCGCCGGCCTCCACGCTCCGACCATGCATGTAAGTGTTTGCTTTTTTAAAAAATGCCGGCATGGTGGGAGCGGGCAGGCAGGCTGCGGCCTGCCCGCTCCCACCATGCTGGCATTTTTTTTTTCTCAGATGAGCGATTCGTGAAAGTTCGATTCGGGCAAACCCGAATTTCTTGGGGAAATTCGGCGAATCGCCCGAATCGAACTTTCAAGAAGTTCGCTCATCTCTAATTACCTGTTATGTAGTCCAGTGTAATGAAATGTTAGTTTACTGTATGTTACTTGAATGAAAATGGTATTTAATTAACCATTTTAGCAAGTTAATATGTAATTCAGGGCAGTTTCTAGGCAAAATAGTGCTTATGACTCCCAATATGGGGGCATGATCGGCCTGTCTTACGGCCGGGACCACTAACAGTGGCCTTGACCCATCTGCAGAAATCAAGATGGCTGATATAAAGGCGTCCCAAATAGCTTTCGCTCCCAGGGCGCTCCCTTGCCCTCCCCTAGAAACAGCCCTGAGGTAATTAAATGATTCCTAAATTGAAAATTAAAGACAGACTAAACTAAAGAGCTACAAATAAATATAATAAATATGAATGTAATTTAAATTGTAATTTCCCTTTTTTCGTGCTGATTATTTTTTTTAAACCTCATTTTCTCTTATTCGCACTAAAATGTCTTCCATGCATTTGTATTTTAAATACGGACTCACCAAGAACACCCAAAACAAGATACTTCATCTCATATACATGTTTTGTTGTCTACTGTGAAAAAACTAAAAGATTTATTAGCTTATGTCAATGCATATGGGCCAAAATATTATGAAATAAACCAATTAGATGGTTTTTCTTATGATGAAGTGGTTCTAAAATATATTCTCCAATGAATTGTTATAATATCCTTGAAACAGAATGAAATCATTTTACTGATATTATATTGCTGTGACTGTCCTAATTTGGAGCCATTTTTATTTTCCACAGACCATTTAATTTTGCCCAGGATGAACTTCCTTCATGGAGCTCTGCTGCTGTTAGCAGCGGTGTGTCTGGTTACTGCCCTTCCTCAACCATCCATTGATTCACTATCTGTTCCTCAACCACCTCTTCCTCAGCCATCCCTGCCTCTACCACCAGTTCCTCAACCACCTGTTCCTCAGCCTGAACTTTCCCTACCATCATTTCCTGAATTGCCTGTACATCAGCCAGACCTCACACTACCATCAGTTCCTGAATCACCTGTACCTCAGCCAGACCTCACACTACCATCAGTTCCTGAATCACCTGTTCCTCAGCCAGGCCTCACACTACCATCAGTTCCTGAATCACCTGTTCCTCAGCCTGACCTTTTTCTGCCATCTCTCCCACAATCACCTTCTTCCCTACCAAACCTTCCTCAGCCACCTCCTTCCAAAAAACCTTTCCCTAAACGTCCTGGCAACTGTCTCAGCCGTCCACGTGTCCCAGACGCTGCGAAGGTAAATAGACTCCCCCAGATAGATGCTAACCTTAAAGAAGTTAAAGATGTCAAGAGAGGACTACTCGACAACCCTTTGAAGACAGGTATGCATTAAAATAGACACAGACTGTTTTACCGGAAAAAGATGAATACAGTGATTGCATACATGGACTGAAGTGCTATGAAACACATCTGATCAGAAACATACAAACATGGGCAAAATAAAACATATTATTACCGTCACACCACTTCTTCTGTCTATGTTCATACTAGAGACTGAATGAAGTTGGTAAGGTTGTTACTATGACAAAGATGATTATAGTTATTTTGATCATAAATATGAGATATACCGGTAGATGTAAAATATTTATTACAATAATAAGCCATTGAAATTATTTAAAACAATCCTGGACAAATATCTTTTTAATGTTGGTGCATGGCAAATATATCACTGATGTTAAAGCAGACCAAAGCCCATTCATTAAAAACTCTAGGTGCTTAATTTTTCAAGCACTATTTGCCAAACTATGCCGGTGAAATGTATATTTTTTTCAGCATGTTGCTGCACCAATAATGTTTGAGCAAATGTTTTTCTTCCAGTGCAACAACATGCGGCGGTGTAAAAAAAAATGCATCAATGTGGGGTAACCTGGCATATAGTGCTTGATAAATCAGGCCCTAGAGACAGATAAAAGCCCTCCCCAATTAGAATGCCATGCTTTTCAAACCCCTCAGGAAATTGGCTGATTAATTCTTTGCTCCCTGCTCCTACAGTGTGTGTTCAGGCCGCTCCTGGCTTCCCTGCATTGTGTGCGCCCAGGACTAGGTTGGTCTAAGTGGCTGGTGGTAACCATCAAGAGCCACCTGCCAATGATCACACATTATCATGCACAGCTTTAATGATCATTGGAGGAGGCCCAGATAAAGGTAAACAAGGTAAACAATTGGACCACAACTCAAAGGGCCAAATTCCTGGGTATAGGTCTGCATTAAAGATGCATTTTCATAAACTAAACTGGACATCCAAGGGATAGCTGGGGACAAAGCAAGACTATCCAGCCTGCAATATATATATATATATATATATATATATATATATATATATATATATACATATATATATACCAACACACATATATTTCACTGTATACATTTTGATATCTAAGTATTTTACAATTAATTGCTTTACTTACCATACATGTGTAATTGCAAATGTTGAAGAGAATTACATACTGAACATTGCCCTCATATTGTTTTTTTTTAAAGGTGGAGCAGCTATCTCTAATGCTCAGCCGAGTCTAGAGCGTAAGGTCAACAGACTGTTAGCAGGCAAGTGCTTGAACTAATTTACTTGATGCTAGGAAAGATCTCTGTACAAATGAATGTATTCTGTCATTAAAGTAGGTCTATAGCAAGATCACTATACATCTAAATTAGTTGATAAATAAAGGATATTCTTCATACTGACAGGGCTGTATTTCCCATTAGGCAACCCTAGGCACGTGCCTAGGGTGGCAACCTGAAAGGGGGGAGGGTGCTGTTTTATTTTACTACTGTAATAAAAAAAAAAATTTAAACTCTCATATCCAGAACATTAATGCCTCCTAACAAGCACCCCCCAGCCACAGAAGGACACAGAGTGTATTTGTGTAAAGGGGGTGGCCAGAGCATCTCCCCTCCACTGGTGCGGTCATGTGACACCTGTATGTCAGAATGTCGTAAAAGATGGAACATGATTTCTCTGCATTTCCTCCTTTGCGCCCTCTCCATCCTCTACACATATACTCTGCATCTAGCCCATAGCACGCTTTGCCCCTCCACACTTCCCTCCAAAAAGGGGGTGCAAGCACTTAAAGTGCCCAGGGCACCATGAACACCAAATACGGCCCTGCATACTGACATTCTAAACCCCAGTTATATAATATAAAGCCTTTATGATTAATGAAAACTAAATCAGACAATTTAATGCAAGCAGACCCCCGGTGCTAGAGGTGTCTGAAAAAGAGAACATCATACAGAGGTGTATATCCAAATTATGGGTGGAGCACTGACCATGACTTATCTCTGTATACGATTTGCTTTATATAGTGCATGTTACCTGTACACCCCTAATATAGGAACAGACAGCTGTATTGTGGGTGGTTGAAAATCATGCCACTATCAGTTTTATAAGAGTTAGTGGAATCACTGTTGGGTTAGATCATAGATGACATTCACAACACCAATCTGCTGTTCTAAATCTGGTAAAAGCATCTCTTGTATTAAAGGGGCAAATACTGCCGGGAGACAGACAGTTCAATAATAAGACCTAACCTCCAGTTTATAAAACTAGCCTAGAGCTGAAAAATATGTTGCGAAGTGTGACTTTATTCAGAAGTCAACTAGAGAAGCTCAATATATCTCACTATATTTAAAAAAAAACTGAAGACATAATTGCCCACATTAACTAGTTTTAGCATATATAGTAAAATGAGCTTGATTATTTCACGAGCAGGGGCACATCCCCATTCTGGTCACCTTCAAAGGGCTGGTTAACAAACACAGAACAAAACGCAAACATAGGGCCTTATTCGTGAAGGGATAGTGCCAGGTAGTGCCTGTACAGTGTCAGGTGAACGCCGGCGACGGCACGCAATTACACATTTATGAAGCCGAATTTGGTGAGCGACTAGAACCACGCCAGGTAGCGTATAATTCATCATTATCCCAGGCTCAGCGTATAGCTCTGGCGTTCAGCCGTTCAGAGCGCCACGTCTAACCTGTCACTACCTGGTGCTCTCCCATACATTTCAATTGGCAATCCTTAAATCCCTTTCCTGATCCCAATTTTTTTTTTTTCTTAAGAAAAAAATGCCAAAACTTCTGACATGTATCCTGGGCAAGAAATTGACATTTTTGAAAACATTTTGGATTAGTAATATTTTTATGCAGAATTGTCCTTACATGTCTGGTATTAAAGTGTTCATGTTACAATGTTATAACAATGTAATTCCATATGTTTTCGCTTTGTTACTAGTGGATACATGTTCATTAACACTTTAATCACACAGCCTCTGGCGCTATGGGCTACAACTACATGATTTTGAGCGCCGACGATGTTTGAGGCTGTTTTTTTGATGAATGTGGTGTGAGTCAGTCACCGTTCGCTACCGTTCGCTCCCATACAGCGACTCACACATCATATCTGTCAATGCCGGCCAGCGACTGAGGCGCTCTGAATCAAAGAACCATGGCAGAGCACAGCGACTACTAGCAGTCAAAGCCTCGCTACAGGCGCTCATCTGTCGCTATATGGCATTAGTAATGAATCAGCCTGATAGCCATTCAAATGTATGGCTTACAGACTCAGGACACATGCAGATGCAGAATTATTTTCCCCAGGGTAGATGCAGAGGCAGAATTTTCTAGGCAAGGACAGATATAGACACTGAATTATTTTGCCCAGGACAGATGCATGAATTATTTTCCCCAGGACAGATGCATGAATTATTTTCCCCAGGAGAGATGCATGAATTATTTTCCCCAGGAGAGATGCATGAATTATTTTCCCCAGGAGAGATGCATAAATTATTTTCCCCAGGACAGATGCATGAATTATTTTCCCCAGGAGAGATGCATAAATTATTTCCCCAGGAGAGATGCATAAATTATTTTCCCCAGGAGAGATGCATAAATTATTTCCCCAGGAGAGATGCATAAATTATTTTCCCCAGGAGAGATGCATAAATTATTTCCCCAGGTGAGATGCATAAATTATTTCCCCAGGAGAGATGCATAAATTATTTCCCCAGGAGAGATGCATAAATTATTTCCCCAGGAGAGATTAATAAATTATTTTCCCCAGGGCAGATGCAGATTTTTTTTTCCCTGGACAGATGAAAATGCTGAATTATTTTGCACAGGACAGATAAAGATGCAGAATTATCTTACCCAAGGCAGACCCAGAATAATTTTGCATAGGTCAGCCACATTTATTTTGTCAAGGACAAAGAATAATTTGCCTAGAATAATGCCTAGAACAGTCCCAGGAGCTGAATCATTTTGCCCTGGGCAGCATTTTAATAACTGTTTCCCATCCCACTGGGCAAGTTGGTGGGTTAGGCGGGTGCCCCTTTTATGGGAGTTGGTTGCACAGAGACACAGGACAGTTGCACAACCTAATCTCTTCTACCCCAGAATGGTAAAAAGAATGGTTCACTCCACAGTTGAATGCAGCACGCAGCTTGTTCTTTATTTTCATTTACAATGCTTGAACTAAATAGACAGATATAATTGTTTCTAATGTATATAATAAAATAATAGTTTTATTTGTATTTGATGTATTATTAAAGTGAACCAAAGCCCAGGATTTTCACTATCCCGGGGTCTTTTCCTTCCCTCCCTAGAATGCCAAATCCACTCACCTCTCCACGAGCCCACACAGCGGCTAACCATACTTACGATCGGCACATGGCATCACTCAGCTCCCTTCCATAGCCGAGAAGGGAGGAGGGTGATGTTGGTGCTGGCCGCACATGCGTTGTGGGCTCCAGAGAAAGGTAAGAATATCGGGTGTCCTGAGGTGTTTCACACAAACTGGGATGCCCCGGGGGAAGGAGTAAGCCTGCCCTGGAGTCTCATAGACTCCAGGGTGGGTTTCGGTCCACTTTAAACGGGGAGGCAGATTCATCATTAGCGGCAGGTAGCGACAGATGAGCGTCTGTAGCAGGCATTTTCAGAGCGCCCGCTAGTAGTCGCAGTGCTCGGCCGTGGGTCGCTACTTTATAGCGACTCAGTCGCTGTTCAGTAATGTTGAATACATTGTGAGGAGTCGCTATTTGACCAGTACAGCGCTGTATGGGAGCGCATGTTAGTGACTGCTCATAGCGACCGACTCACACCATATTCAGCAAAAAAACAGCCTCACAAATCTCTGGCGCTGAAAAATGCTTGTTTGAAGCCCAGAGCGCAGGGGGCGGTGTGTTTAAAGTCTGTTATTCAGCATCTATCCACTAGTAACAAAGCGAAAACATATGGAATTACATTGTAACAACATTGTAACATGAACACTTTAATGCCAGACCTGTAATGTCCGTTCTGAGGAAATATATAAAAAATTATGAAAAAACTGCTATTTCAATGCCAGAAGAGGTCAAAAAATTATTTGTGATTTTTTTGAAAAAAAAAAAAAAAACCTGTTTAAAGAGAAGAAAATGATCGTCCATTGAAATGTATGGGAGAGCGACAGGTAGCGAGAGGTCATACCTGGCGCTGTGCAAGGCTGAACTCTGGCGCTGTTCACTGAGGCTGTGAAAATGATGAATCAGACGCTATATGGCGCTATCCCAGTTGCTAAACAGATTCTGCTTGATAAATGTGTAATTGCGTGCCGTGTCCGGCGTTCACCAGTCGCTACCTGTCACTACCTGTCATTAACCAGCCACTACCTGACGCTATCCCTTCTTAAATTAGGGCCTATGTATTACTTTCTGTTTTATTACTGATTTCTCACAGTAGGCTATTGTCTTATTTTTAGTGCTTAAATTGCAAGGATTGATCCAGGAGGTAGGAGACAAATTTATAGCCACAAGCGGAAAAGAAGAGACACTAGCAGTATCCAAAAATGCCTGCAAAGCAATCGGTGGCCGCATCGCTACTCCAATGAATGAAGTAGAGAACAGGGCCATTTCCTATTATACCCAAAAATATAATAGATATGCTTACCTGGGCTTAAAGGAATCACCAATACCTGGAATGTTCCAATATGAAAGTGGACTTCCAGTAAGATACTCCAAGTGGAGAAAGAATGAGCCCAGTGGCCAAGGAAAAGAAGCATGTGTTGAAATGTACACTGACGGCCAATGGAATGACAAGAGCTGCAACCAAGAACGTCTCACAGTTTGTGAATTATAATAAATACCCCAAAAAATCTATACAAAGGTATAAACATATCTATGCTTATAATTGTGTATATGTGTATAAAATGTAACTTTAAAAGTCCTTTAAAAATAGATGCAGCAGTGTAAGATATGAGGTTCTGTTGGAGCCGAATCAGTCAAATAAAGCTCTGTATTCACCACGTGTTTTCTCACATACATTTGTGGCCACTCTTTTGAACTAAATGCTGGTCTATTGAATTAGTTACAACAATACAATACACCAAGATTATGTATGAAATAGTATCAAATGTTTGTTTCGGGCTTTATTTTTATAAAGCTATTTTATGTTTTGCAATACTGCAATCACATTCACAAACTGTAACAAACGTTGTTTAATGATTATGAAATACAATCTGAAGCATATCGTGTTGTCTTGTCTCTTTGTGATAAAGTCAATTCTGAAATGTTAATTCAAAATGGACTATAACAATGTCAAGGATGGGGGCAGAGTGGCACCAACCCAGCATGGTGGTAGCAGTCCGATATCCCAAGCAAAATAGGGGAGGGGTACATTATTCGCTAGTCAGCAGATTAGCTTGCAAGAACGCACTGGCAGTGAATGGGCATAGCAAACAGCCAGTACACTGTGCTCATGAAAAACATTATTATTCCCAAGTGTGGCAGTTTTTCCTAGAGTTGTCTGGCAATTCTAATCTGGTGTGCACACTTTGTCAGCAGAAAATAAAGCATTGTGGGCATTAGTTCCCTATGTGCACACCGTGAATGCTACCACAGCATTGCCAGGGCGAACCGCAGGCAAAATATTTAGCACCTTCCAGTGCACAATGCACCATCGTCAGGGCTCCTAAGGGCCTTATTCATGAAGGGATATCACAGGTAGTGCCTTGTAAATGAGAGGTAGCGACAGGTAGCGGCAGGTGAACGCCGGACACGGCACGCAATTACACATTTATCAAGCGGATTCTGTTGAGTGACTGGGATAACGCCATGTAGCGTCCAATTCATCATTATCCTAGCCTCAGCGTACAGCACCGGCGTTCAGCCTTGCAGAGCGACACGTATTACCTCTCGCTACCTGTTGCTCTCCCATACATTTCTATGGACGTTTTTTTACTTCTCTTTAAACCGGGGTTTTTTTTTTATTCTCAAATAATGTTGTGATCTCTCCTGGCCTTGAATAAGCCATTTTTTTAAACTTTTTTTTTTATATATTTATGCAGAAATGACATGACAGGTCTGGCATTAATGTGTTCATGTCACAATGTTATAACAATGTAATTCCATATGTTTTCGCTTTGTTACTGGTGGATAAATGTTCAAAAACAGACTTTAATCACACAGCCTCCGGCGCTCTGGGCTACAGCGAAGCATTTTGGAGCGCCGGAGGTGTGTGAGGCTGTTTTTTTTATGAATATGGGAGTCGGTCGCACTGACCAGTGGCTACCATTCGCTCCCATACAGCACTGGACTGCTCATATAGCGGCTCCCCACAAGGTATTCATCATTGCTGTACAGCGACTGAGGCGAACCATGGGCAAGCACAGTGACTACTAGCGGTTGCTCTGAAATCCGCTCTACAGACGCTCATCTGTCGCTACCTGCCGCTAGTAATGAATCAGCCTGCCCCTTTCTGGTCGCTCCCTGAGGCAATTGGATGAAAACAGGAGTCACCCAGCAGTCATCCAGTGGTGCAGAAGCTCAATGTGCACCTGGCCAAGTTGCTAGTGCTACAGTCCCTCCATTTCCAGATAGTGGACTCCACACCTTTCAGAGACGTTGTGGCTGATTCATTACTAACGCCAGGTATCAGCAGATGAGCGTCTGTAAGCGGTGTGAGCGACTGGGCGAATGGCAGTGACATGGACAACAGTTCTTCAAAATTAAAGACCAGTTTTATTGAAACCAAAATGTTCAGCAGAAAAGAAATGTCTCTTACTTCAGAGGCTGCATCATGCAATGCAATAAATTAAGTGGTTACTTCGCCAACTCAATGAAAGTCCAGGGTTTGGTACTCCCAAGTCCAAGTTTTGGGGTCGCAGAAGCCAAGTCCTTCGGCTTAAATCCTGTTCTTTTATTCACCACTGAGCAGTACAGCCTGGGCTCCTTCCTCCAGGCTGGTCAACAGAAAACTGACAGGCTCAGTGGCTCCTTTTATTCAGGCTTCCCCTGCAATCAGCCTCATCACCTGTGCAAGGACTGAGATCAGGAAACAAACCTGTAGAGGACTGGGGAATGTGAACTGGGTCCTGAAAACCCGGCATGGATTATGCTTGATACAGCATAGCATGGGAAAAATACACACTATTTATCACTTTTCCATACACATTACCACAGCGGGTATCGGGTGCTGTAACAGAGCGCCTCAGTCGCTGTAGTAACCTGGGCGGCATTGATGAATGTGATGTATGTTGGGTGCTCTAACACCAGTAGAGCTCTGCAGCGAACGAGAGGTAGCTCCAGCCCATGAGTCCAGCACTCAGCGCCCCACACCACATTTATCAAAAAAGTACACACACACACACACACACAGTGTCGGAGCTCTAAATCTGGTCGCTATAGCATAGAGCGCCAGACGCTGTGTGATTAAAGTCTATTTTTGAACACATATCCACCAGTAACAATGCGAAAACACATGGAATGACATTGTTTTAACACTGTGACAATAACACTTTAGTGCCAGACCTGTAATGACAATTCTGCATAAAAATATAAAAAGTCAAAAAATGTATAAAAGTGTTTGTTTGCAGCCAGGAGAGGTCACACAAAGATTGGAGCAAAAAAAATGTAAATTGCCAGACATGCTATTTATACACAACTAATGAAACCCTATTGAAATGTATGGGAGAGCGCTACAGATCAACAGGTCACTCCTGAGCCTTTCTTAAATGTGGTTTTGGGTGGTCCGGCGTTCACCAGACACTGCCTGCCGCTACGAAGCACTACCTGGCGCTATCCTTTCTTAAATAACCCCCCTAATGGCTTGTGCCCACCGAAAGCAGGCATCATTTCCATTAAAATGCAGTGCCATCCCAGTACAGCTACATGCAGGAGATGGGCCAATCATTGGGTTTCCAATCTGTTTCGGTTTCGGTTTCCAATCTGTTGCACTACAGCACCAGACAGAAGGGCTGCGGAGGACGAAGATGAGCATAGCCCAGGATCTTACTGGCCCTGACCAGGTCACTAACAGCCCATGAAATCTGTTAGTTATCACACTTCTTGTATTGTGTTTGCTGATCTTTATCGAGCATTCGGAAAAACATTTCACTACATGTTATGCTATGGATTTATTGATGTGTATGTGACCAATAAACCTGACTTTGACTTTGATGAGCTGTTTAGCCTTACCCCCCTTCTTCTTGGCTGGTTAAGGAGTGCATTCCAGAGGTGAGGTTACATAATTGCAGGGACAGATTGAGGGTGGATGTAGCCTCTCTTAAAGTGAACCACTCCTTGGCCAGCTCTACAGTCCAAATTCGTGAGGCCCTGCTTTGCGAAATCCACTGGTTTGTCATATATACTAAATGATCTGGCAAGCCCTTGCACCCACGCTGAGTCTAGCTGAATGGCTGGAGACATATTGGCCACTCCCAGCAATCTATGCCGGACTCTGATGACAAACAGCGTTCTATGCCATTCGCTTATATTCATCTTGACCTAATCTAGTATTTGGGACTTCAGCTGCAACAGCAAGATGGTCTTTGAAATGATGGGTTTCCCTGCAGGGTAATCCAGACCTTTGTCTGGAATGTGTGCAGAATTACGGGCTAGTGCTTTTACTATATACTTATTAACTAAGCAATCACTTAAAGTTAAAAAATAGTCAATATCTGGGAGGCCGATTCATTAATAGCGGCAGGTAGACGCTGTGCTTGGCCATTGTTGGGTTGTTGATAGCGACTGAGTCGGTGTGCAGTAATGTTGAATACAGGGTGACGAGTCGCTATTTGACAGGTTCCACGATGTATGGGTGCGCATGATAGCGACTGGTCAGAGCGACCGGCTCCCACCATATTCATCAAAAAATCACGCTCAAAAAATTATTGCGCTGTGAAATGCATCATTAAACCCCAGAGCGCTGGCGGCGATGTGTTAAAAGTAGTTTTTTAACCCCCAAACCACCATATTTTTGGAAACCAAAAAAAAAAATGTTTAAAGAATTTAGTAATATGAATACAATAATATCAGACCTGTAATATCAATTCTGCACAATTTTTTTTTTTTTTACCTTAAAAAAATTATCTAACATGGCAGAAGTGGTCACAGAATTTTTCACATTTAAAAAAAAAAAAAAAAACATTAACAATTAATTATGAATATTTAAAGATTGTTCCATTGAAATGCATTGATGCATTGGAGAGCGCCAGGTAGCGAGAGGTCATACCTGTCGCTGTTCAAGGTCGGACGCTGGCGCTGTGGGCTGAGGCTGGAATAATGATGAATGAGTGGCTATCTGGCGCTATCTCAGTCGCTAAGCAGGATCGGCTTGATAAATGTGTGATTGTGGTGGGGAGCCGGCGTTCTCGTGGCGGTGCCCGTCATTACCGGTCGCTCACCAGTCGCTACCTGTCGCTATTCCTTCATAAATAAGGGCCTAAGTATTAATGGGATCCGAGGGAAATGAGTAGGGGGCTATTATGTTAAAAAGGGAATTGAACTATACACAGCAGATATAAAGTCTACACACAGGGCTGTACATAGGTTTACAGACTTCATGATATGTAAAGACAGCTCACAAACACCTAATGGGTAATCCCAGTGACGCACAATATGTGATTCCAGCTCACCAAGTCCCTTAAAACCTAACATTTAATGTAATCTTTAAAAACAATTCTAGGTAAGATTAAGAGGCTTTTAACCCTGAATCGCGTAACCTTGGTGAGGGGGGCGGATTGGAGTGCACCACCGCACGGGATACGTATGTTTTTAAAGATTACATTAAATGTTAAGTTTTAAGGGACTTGGTGAGCTGGAATCAGCTTTGTCTGTTCTGTACATAGGTTTCACAATGTCCTTAGGACTGGGTGACTCAGGTTTCTGGCATGATGGTACAGGAGCCAGTGCTGTGCTTCCTGAATAGTGCTCCTTTCAGCCTTTTCGCCTTTCACACCTACAGACTACTAAAAAGGTCTCGCCCCCCTTCTCTGCTACAAGGTGCTGAAACTTATCCCAAACTCTCTTTAAATAATTGATTAAGCACTGTTGTGGGAAATTGGGTAATTCAGCAGACCTACAGTATATTTTATCTGCATATGATTTTGCACATGCAGATAAAATATGCAAATCCATGAAATGTGTTCATGAAAAACTCTCTTTAAAGTACTGCTTGATTCCCTCCCCCTGGGGCAGATTTAGGATGCCCCGCTGCGTGAAACTCACCTTCACCCCAAATCCAAGGGCGCATGTGTGAGCAGCGTCCGCTCTCTGCTATACCTTTAGCAGGTCATGCACACTTGAGGCATTTGAGAATGTCTGGCGTGGGCTGTTAGAGGATAGATAGTGCTAGTGCATTCCCTGGTCATATCCCGTCTGGATTACTGCAACATCCTTCTTTGTGGCTTACCAACTAACAGACTGACACCACTCCTATCTATCCTGAACTCTGCTGCTCGCCTCATCTATCTCTCCTCTCGCTGCCAGTCCCACAGCGAATCCTGTTCAAAACTCTCGCATACAAAGCTCTCTCCAACCAGGCCCCTTCCTATATCTCATCTTTAATCCAACAATATCAACCTAGACGACCAATCCATCACACACCTGCACCCGATCCCTTGGCTGGGGTAGGACTCCCATTGGGAGTCATTTATATTGTACTGATATATATATATATATATAATATAATACATTATATTATATACATCTGGGCAGTGGCAGGAACAGTCATAGCCTAGTAGTAAGGAAGTGATTTTGTAACCATAGGGTTGCTGGTTCAATTTCCAGTTTGTGGAAGACTCTTATGTTGCAGCATGTACAGAACACCGTTCCATTCGTCCAGAGTCCCTATGATGCTTTACATTATCTGACCTGTGACATTGTGCTTAGTAATGTAAGGCTTGTGTACTGTACACTTGCTTGGTCATGAAAGCCCATGGCATGAAGCTCCCTTGGCAGCATAAGTTAGTGTCAGAGGAGGTTTGGGGTTATTGCGTTAGTGGAACTTTTTGAATTTTATGCACTATTTGTCCCAACTGTATTGTATTACAGTACTACACTGGAAAATAATGGTCTCCTTAGAGTGACCTATCCGTTAAAGGAAAAGTTTTTACTTTTTTCTTTTCTGGGATGTAAAATAAACCTGTGTGTTAGGATTGGTCCCCCAGACCTGGGATTTATGTTTCAGCATGCTTTATCCACGTTTCTTATATTCCCAGGTGTGTGTCTTCGTAAAGAAGAAGCGGCATTATTGCCTTTCAGTAAAGCTTCACGTATCCTTATCTCAATACAAATCCCAGAATCCTTCAACTGTAACATGTGTCTTTATTAGCAGCTTTGGCTAAAGGAAGCAGCGATCATGCTTTTCACCTGAGAATGTTTCTAGCAACCCTTTAGCTTTTTGAGCACAAGACGGATTCACCCTATCTGAAGAGATTGAAATAATGCAGATGGGGTTAAATTTGTCGTATCTGCCTCGGCCGATCAGATAATTAGCATGGCAGAGTGAGGAAGCTTCTGAAATGTACATCTGAACACAACTTTCATATAAGTTTCTAAGGTAAACACATTGTTGCTATGGAGAAATGTTTTCTTTTATAACAAGGAGATGCAAACATAGAAAAGTAAAAAATGAATAGATAAACTCAGCACCTTGAGCACATCATATTGGCACACTAGATTGGAAACGTTGAAAATTCAATTGAAAGTGGAATTACCCTTTAACAAATATTTATGAATGCAGACTTTAAGAGTAGGGCTTGCTTTTATGCACATAAATTCAATGATTAAAGTGGACAAAATCCCATGGTCTTCTACATTTCGGGGATGCCTGACCCCCCCCCGGCTGTTTGAAACTCCCAGAGTTCCCCAAAAAACCTACTCCTTCTCAATCGAATAAGACTTGCGTGAGCATCAAGCACCATCAGCTATACCTTTAGGGCTTTTTAGAAAAGGCTGGGGCACGCACTGCCGGTTTGCTCAGCTTCTTTCGGTTAGACTCGGGCCCTTAGCTGAGTCTTAGGCCCTTATTTATGAAGGAATAGCGACAGGTAGCGACTGGTGAGCGGCCGGTAATGACGGGCCCCGCCACGAGAACGCCGGCTCCCCACCACAATCAAACATTTATCAAGCCAATCCTGCTTAGCGACTGAGATAGCGCCATATAGCGACTCATTCATCATTATTCCAGCCTCAGCCCACAGCGCCAGCGTCCGAACTTGAACAGCGACAGGTATGACCTCTCGCTACATGGCGCGCTCCAATGCATTTCAATGGAACAATCTTTAAATATTAATAATAAATTGTTATTAATGTTTTTTTTGTGAAAAATTCTGTGACCACTTCTGCCATTTTAGATTTTTTTAAGGGAAAAAATTTTTACAAAAAATTGTACAGAATTGATATTACAGGTCTGATATTAATGTATTCATATTACTAAATTATTTAAAATACTTTTTTTTTTGTTTTCCAAAAATATGGTGGTTTGGGGGTTAAAAAACTACTTTTAACACATCGCCTCCAGCGCTCTGGGGTTTAAACATGCATTTCACAGCGCTTGAATTTTTTGAGCGTAATTTTTTGATGAATATGGTGGAAGCCGGTCGCTCTGACCAGTCGCTATCATGCGCACCCATACATCGCGGAACCTGTCAAATAGCGACTCGTAACCTTGTATTCAACATTACTGCACACCGACTGAGTCTCTGTCAACAACCGAACAACGGGCAAGCACAGCGATTACTAGCGGGCGCTGTGAAAATACCGCTACAGTCGCTCAACTGTCGCTACATGTCGCTATTAATAAATCAGCCTCCCGCCAATATTTATGAGCGTAGGGATTGGAGGAGAGCTCGAACATGCGTCATAGGCCTGGGAAAATGTGAGTTTTACAGGGGGGGGGGGGGTAACACAGCAAAGACCAAAACCTGAGAGAGTCAAAATCTTGGGTTTTGGTCCACTTTAAGAGGTGTATTCCAATACTGTGTTTCATGTGGTATATGTGCCCCAACTGCCTAAACAACTTCCATTCCCTAGTATATATAGTGATACCCTAAAGCACACTGTTTAGCTGCCAAACTTTTACCAACCTTCAGCATATTAATTGTCATGAAAGTGTTCATTCATTTTAGACAAGATCATCTCTGGTCTTCAGGGAAAACAGCTTGAGGAAAAGCTTTAGCAATAATGTGTTCTCAGGCTACACCTGGTGTGACGAAAACAAGCCAGAAATAGCTGTGTACAGTTGACATAATACCTGCGTACATGTGACAAATCTGTTTCTGTAGAAATGGCACCTGCACGGATAGAGCTGTCCCCTCCGTTTTCTGTCCCCTGACCATCAAAAACAACATTTACGTTTTCCTTTTGGAGAAAGCACAAGGTAGGTGCATTTAAACAGCAGCATTTGTGTATTGATATAACATTTATAAAACCTGTTAGAAAGCAAACTTCATGATATATTTTTTTTACATACCGTATTTATATACTTATTTTAATAACAGCTAAACTACCTTTATGCGCTCATTTTAATGCATTACCTAATATAGGATTTATTAATATTACATTTTTAAAGCTAAATCATCCATTCTTGCTTTTTCTTCATTGACATTGATATTGCTGTGAAAGTGCTTCATAAAAAAAAAGGCAAATCCATTTGTTTTCATTAAAACATGTTTTTATATTTACTGTAGCAATAGATGTTAGGTTAGATTAATTCATTGAATAATTGGCTTAGCAAATAACAATAAGCCTGACAAAATCAATAGGCAGGAAATGTATTCTTGCTATTGCTTATTGCCTTTAAATGCAAACTAAAGAGAAAACATTTCAGAAAGATGTTTCCCCCTCTGATTGCAATTGCATTGATTTGGCTTATTATTGTCTTTTCTGCTCCGATAATAATAGGATTCATATAAAATAAGCCATGCCCTTATTTTAGTCAGTATTATTAAAAAGAGTCTTAAAGCAGACCAATGTCCATGCAGTTGAAAAAAACATTCGCTCCTGCACCCACTCAAAGCTGAAATGGCATTTCACCATCTTTCTCCTGGTCGCAGCCATCTTGGAGCACCTGGGATGCTTCTTCCTTTCCCAACCACTCAGCTGTGTTTATGCCTGGACTTAAAGGGACTCTGTAGGCAAAGTGCATAAATTGTCATTCAGCTGCAGCTCACCTCATCATGGCTGCCCTCTCCCTTCCTGTCAGCACACAGTTGCTTCTAAAAGTAGAAACAAGGCAAAGATTAGTGGAACACACCCTGAATTCCTTTGCCATAGACCACCAATTATAGGGCTAAGCTGATGGTCTAAAGCTCCACATCATCAGACTGTGGATGCTGGGAGAGAGAGAGAACAGCCAGGGTGATGAGAACGCCTGTTTGACAAACCCCGCCCACTATTATTATTGCGGCATCACAGAGCCAAGGTCCATGCCCAAATATTCCAAAAGATAAATCATAAGGTCAATCTTAAAGCAGACCAACAGTTAAATATGACTTAGACCAGACCAAAACAACAAACATATGCATCCCTCCCAAGGGCAATTGGCAGGCTGATTCATTACTAGCGCCAGGTAGCGACAGATGGGGGTCTGTAGAGCATATTTCAGAGCGACCACTAGTAGTCGCTGTGCGCGGCCATGGATCATTGTTTCAGAGCGCCTCAGTCGCTGTCCGGCATTGATGAATATGATATGTGATTCGCTATACTACGCTGTATGTGAGCGCACCGTAACGCCAGCTCAGTGCGACTGTTTTGCATGGCAACCAAACATTTATTTTCTGGGAGATGGAAAATGCTGCCTTATTTAAGAAGCATCTGCGCTACTTTTTTGGCCTCAGCATTCAATCGCGGCACTCAGTGTTCAATTGAAGAAATAAAAAAACGGCAACACCAAGCTAGCATCTTATCTAACACTCGTGCCGGAAAGGATGCGGCGTCGAACGCTCTGGTTGAAGTGGCGCCAGTTGTAACCTGATGCTGTAGGTCAAGATCCTATAGAGTACAATGGGCAAAGTGTAGTGTTTAATGCTTAGAATTAATATTAAACACATTTATTTGTACAGAACTTGCATTGGGACTTGTCAATAATGGATACACAGGACCTACATGTCACAAAATCTATTTTTCGGCGGGTGATTAAAATTGATTTTAATGGCTTCTTTTGCTTAACAATGTGTAATTAGAATAACAATAACTAAAACACAGCCTAAACTCAATGTAAAGTTTGTGCCCTTTGTCCCCAGCAGTGGTTGCTTATATCTGTAATGATGAAATGTGACCAACACCGTAAAGCACCAAAGATTTCAAGGAGGAAAAAATCATAAATATGTAGTGGAGCGTCACAAAAGTGGCAGTACAAAGTGGCGCTGGGATAATCGACCAGCGGTCCAACAGGCACTGACATAGGCAGGTCAATACCTAAGTGCAATACCTAAGTTGATTCAGAGAAACAAAAAAAGACTCCAGTTTTTGTGCCGATCTGTTTTTTTTTTTTTAAATGTTCCCGCTCTCGTATGAGTGTACGAGCGAGTGTTCTATGCATGCATTGCAATCCTTCTGTAAAGTTTTCGTCCGTTCATACGGCAGAGTACGAGTACGAGGATGTCATTTTCCAGCGTGACTTTTCTGTTTCATTTTCTCATGTTACAACGTAGGCTTTTGTTTTTGCCTTTTTTTCCATCGTCTCCTCCCACGAATCCTTTACGTTTCCCGTTAGATTCTGTTTCCCTTTTTCAATAAATTATCATCCAGACGTAAATCCTTGCGATCTTGCGCCTGCGCACTACAAACTTAACTCATTAAAGTGCTCGCCTACATATTTAGGTCACTCACTTCTGCTACAATGCTTAGCTAAATCACTTTGCGCTTTCCTACATCTTCCATGTTTGACCCCTAAAACTCACCCAAACCACTTCGCGGTTAGGTTCTTCTTCCATTTTAGACCCCTGAAACTCACCCAAACCACTTCGCGGTCATGTGAATATTCATCTCTAAATATTTCTGGGCCCATTAGTTTTGTGTTAATGTATTTTGGAAATGAAATGACGCTGAAACTTTTTTTTTTTTAATACCAAATGCTATTTTTGTTTGGCCTTTTTTTGAAAATGTTTTTTTTTAAATGTAACATTTGTTTTCTTCATAAAATATAAAATATTAAAATATTTACACAATTTAAAATTTTTGCAACTATAAAAAACTAAATAAAACAAAGGGGGGGTGGCAGCCGCTCAGACCATTTTATAACTAACCTGGGAGGTGCACGTTAGCAGGGCAATTAGTATACAAAAGTCTTAAAGGAGCCACAGCACTCAACCCTGTTAGCTTACAGGCCAGCCTATAATCTGTCTCTAAACTTGGTTAAAAACAGAGGACTCGGTCACACACATCTGCAGAAGTATGCTCAAGCTGCACCACTACGCCAAAGTGCCTCTGTGGGGTGCAGTCCTAACTCTAATCTCTGAGAGCCCATTTGGGACATACAGTGCAATAGATAAATTGGGAGCAGGCTTACCTGAGGTTGCCCTAAACCTCTCACACCATGTGCTTGCACAAATTCAAAAGAAACAAAGGGGGGGTGGCAGCCGCTCAGACCAAATTAAATTATTGGTATAACCTTGTTGGGGTCATACTGCAGTGCCCCCCCCCGTATGGTCCAAACACCTAAATCTGGACTTCAAAAGCCCTCGCCACCACGGCCCAGGTTTTGCATAGGGCCCGATTATAGAACTCCTGGCCCGCATTCTGCAGGCAAAGAACGGGCATGTGGAGCAAGGGCAGGAGCGGATATCCAGAATCCCCTGAAAGAATTTAAAAATACTAACATAAAATACACATTCTAAGCAACAACATGTCATCAAGGGCTAAAAACAGTCATAGGTTAAGACATGAGTCATCAACTATATTCATTTCCATACAGTGAAAATGGATTGATGGAATGTGAGCAAACTTACCCAGGAGCCATCCACCAGATAATTCTCCTGACTCAAACTGACGAAATAAGCCGGAGCTCTGCAATATATAAGCATCATGGGACAACCCTGGATACCCTGCAAGAACATTGAGGAATCGCATATCCGGAGCAAACACGGCTTGTATGTTGTGCGAGTGGCACATCTTGCGCTTCCTGCAACCAAATATAAAATAATTACACAAAGCAAAGGTAACCAACTAAAACAATAGCTTCTACAACAAATTAAGATTCAAGTTCAACAATCCAAATATAATTCACAAAGGAGTCTAAAAAAATATAGCATTTATATAGATGTGTGGGAAAATAAAGGTTTACATGCTAAGGACTAATTAAGGTCAGTTATCTGAACGAATGCAAAATATCAGATTTTGATGGGAAAATGATCCAAACTAAAGCAAATGATCCGATTTAGTTTCGTTCTTCGAAAGCGCATATACACATTAGCCCGAACATTCGTACGAATGGAAAATGAACGAAAAAAACAAAAAAAATGACTAACACACACAAAAACTTTCACAGACAGCTACAGAAGTCCAGACGAATGTGTCTCTGAATCGAGCCTTATATCCACAAGAAAGATGTATATATTTGGTTATTACAGGTAATGCCTCCAATTTTCTTATTATTTTACATTCACTTCTTTTAAACTAATAATTATAAATAATAAACACCTTTATATTCGGTTTATTATACTCTATATATTTAAAATTATACTTATCTATACTACATTATACTCTATACATTTTTTTTACAAGTTACAAAATAACCGCAGCCCAGGGAAAATCCAAACACATGTGGAGAGGCGTTTTGATTTCCCATACCCTATTGAAAATCATGTGCACTTACTTGCAGAACTGTCCCATTACATGTGCAGGGGCTTTTGGTTTCTATATACTGTAGAAGAAAACTTTTTTGCCACATTATTGTGAAAGTGGGAATGCTTAGGAAACTTAGGTTCCCAAACCCTAACATGGACTTCAGCTTGAAGTCTATGTTCGAATTCGGCGTCCGGAAAAGCTGGTTAATGCGTGCACTCAACTCAGCCCGTAATCCTCAGCGGTGGCGAAGCGGCAGTGGTGTTTGTATCTGGCCCATACGGGGCTACAAACAAATGGCCGCTGGCTCCCATTAGGGAGGACACTTCCTCTTCTGAGAAGGAGGATTACTGTCTGAGGTGAGTTACAGCAGCACGCTTACTGCTACACACTGTGCGCCCCCCCCCCCCCCCAGCTACCATCAAAAGTTTGGGTCTCCATTGGGTCTCCATTCCGTACCCGAACATTTATTCAAAGTTTGGCCAAACTTGCCAGACCCGAACTTCACCCACCCCACTCATTACCTCTCAAAGCCTTCCTAGATCTAAAATTATTTGGATTACCTCCGAGTGCCACTACTAGTATTACCCTATTATCTCTCTCTGATGTGTTTGTATCTTATGGGTCAAAAATGGAACTGCAAAAAGTACTGTTTTTTGGAATAAAGTGACTAGTTGAGAATATGTTTAATATTGTTGATATAAGTATGAGATAATATGATTTAGTGATAACATATGTACATATATGCCAATAACAGCTCCCTATGGAGATATTCAAACAGATTTAAAAAGAGCTGCTATGAGTTTGTTTCAATTTTTAATAAAAAAAAATAACTTTACCCAGTTGAAAAGTTGTAAACTCTAAGCTGTACAACTTCCCCGTCACAAAACTCGATCGGGTGTTTTTCTTTTTAATTTGAAAAATGTACGTTTTTGTATATACTCTCTATATTATGTCTTGAGAAGAGCTACTGTAGTTTGGCTAAGTAGGGCAAAATAAACCAAAAAGTCTACTTTTTAAAGGGCTATGGTTCATTTCTTATTTTTAGAGACTTTTTAAGTATTAAATGAATGATCAGCTTGTTTGGCAAACACTATGGGCTCGATTCAACAAAGGTCGAAAATTGATTTTTCGTGTGTTTTGTGCTTGTTGCGATTTTGCTATATTTTTTTTACGAGTGATTCAGCTACCTGGAACCATTGTAAAACACGAGTCACTTGAATTAAATTCGAGTGCGATTGTAAAAGTGCAAATTAAATTAGTGGATCGAAAAATTTACTACTGCATTTTACAATTCGAAAATGTTACTACTGATTCAGGTGGACTTGATGAGCCACACACATGATATAAATTAGAGTGTTTCACACTAGTTTTTTGATGCAGCTTTCAGCTGGAGAAAACTCATTTTGCTCTCTCACAATGGAGCCCTTCTACTTTCTTTGCAATGGTAGTAAACTCTAATGGTAGTAAAACATTCAATTCATAAGAAAAAAGCCTGAAAATTCCACTGTTTGTGAATCACTAGTTAGGAAGACAATGAAAGTGAATGGCACTTTTTACTCCTGAAAAAAATACTGAACTTTTTACCCTTTTTTACTAGTAGTAAAAAGTTCCCTTGACTTTCAGTGTCTTCCTATCTGGTGATTTGGTAACAGTGAAATTCTCAGGCTTTTTTCTCATGAATTAAATTTTTTACTACCATGAGAATTTTTTTCAATGATTTGTGAATCAAGGCCATTAACTTTGAACATATTGCAGATGATGTGGTGCAGAGAAGGCACACACTACCCATTCCCATATTTTCGGACACGTTTGGAAGTGGATCAGCTGCCATATCAAGCACTTTTCCAGCTTACTAGGCTAAATCGTGCAGCTTTGGAATCCATATTTGGCACCATTAACTGGTAGAAGACCTTTGGTCGACCTTTGGGTTTTTACATTGCGGTGCACCAAAACCCAGAATAGTCAAAATCCTGGCTTTTGGTCCACGTTATAGTGTAAGCATAAGAATGGCGTACCATGAGGTTAAAGCTAGCAAAGAGCTGCTCCCTGCACCCAGGGACACGTGGTGCTATGTGAGCAAGCTTTGTATAGAAAACAATGGCCACATTTCTGCATTAAAGGAAACATTTTTAATACAGGTCCCTGGAAATAATACCACCCCCCCAAAAAAAAGCTACATGCATGCCTCTTACAAATATTACTGTTTAATTAGTACTTCCACTACAGCATACCTTGCCTCTTTATTACATGTATCCACAATGTTAGCCATGTACATACAGCTACACAGGTAACTTAAAAAGTTGAAAAAAAAATTATGCATTTACATTTACCCATTAAAAAGCCTTACAACACCATGCAGCAGTCAGAAAACAATACTAAACAATAGAAAAAAAATTTGAGTACATTCTCCAATAATTTTCGCTTGCGACAGCCTTTTTACGAGCATTTTGAAAATTTTACGAGTGATTAGAAAATTTTACGATTGCATTTTCGAGTGCAAGTATTTAATTCAACCCCTTTTTTGAATCACTCGAAAAAGTTAAAACTTTGTGCATGCGATCTGATTTTTCGAGTGACACGAATTTATTTCTACCTTTGTTGAATCGAGCCCTTTGTCTCCTATCATTTTCAGAAATCTCTTATACAAACAATGATTGTGTTGTGTGCAGTATGAGGAAGAACTACTGACCAGGAACTAATTCATCTTCTGAAATATTTATTTAGGTTAATGAAATAGCAAATGGGAAGAACAATGTGAGTTCATGCAATACAGTAAATACGCCAATAACCTTGACCTGGGAAAGTACAGTCAAGGCAATAGCTTGCGTTCATAATGAACATTAAGGATTACAGCTCTGTAAAATGACATAAAGGTGCTATTGTATAAGTGAAGCCGACAAGCAAAGAACACAGTGTAATATACAATGCCACTTTCTTTGTGATGTTGCTTTTTTAAAAGCTTGAAGGAGTGGAAGGGGAGGGGAGCAAACCAAGAAGTACTAAGTTAATGCAGGCCTATATTTGGGTCCTTGAGTATAAAAAATCCCTTAAACCTCACTGCAACCCTTACCGTGCACACAAGTTTCCCCTACCAATCCCTAAGAATATATTTTTTTCATTTTAGAAGTTACAAAATGACAGCAGCCTATGGGGAATCCAAACTAATGCTAGCCGACTCTGCTGACCTTGGACTAGACTAGGCCTAGCTGACTCTGCTGACCTTGGACTAGACTATGTCTAGCCAACTCTGCTGACCTTGGACTAAACTGGGCCTAGGCGACTCTGCTGACCTTGGACTAGACAGGGCCTAGCCGACTCTGCTGACCTTGGACTAGACTAGGCCTAGCCGACTCTGCTTACCTTGGACTAGACTGTGCCTAGCCAACTCTGCTGACCTTGGACTAGACTAGGCCTAGCAGACTCTGCTTACCTTGGACTAGACTGTGCCTAGCCAACTCTGCTGACCTTGGACTAAACTGGGCCTAGGCGACTCTGCTGACCTTGGACTAGACAGGACCTAGCCGACTCTGCTGACCTTGGACTAAACTGGGCCTAGGCGACTCTGCTGACCTTGGACTAGACAGGGCCTAGCCGACTCTGCTGACCTTGGACTAGACTAGGCCTAGCCGACTCTGCTTACCTTGGACTAGACTGTGCCTAGCCGACTCTGCTGATTTTGGACTAGACTGTGCCTAGCCGACTCTGCTGATTTTGGACTAGACTGTGCCTAGCCGACTCTGCTGAACTTGGACTTGACAGGGCCTAGGCAACTCTGCTCACCTTGGACTAAACTGGGCCTAGCTGACTGCTGACCTTGGCCAAGACATGGCCTAGATAAATCTGCTGACCTCGGCCTGGAGGGGCCTAGCCAAGTCTGCTGGTGGAAAGCATGTGTCTGACATGGAAAAATGGTTGATGGCGCTGGATTGGATTGACTGGATAAAGCTTTTCCAATTGTTGGAATAGAAGATTGGCTGCTGGTGATAAAAGGTGAGTATACACCTGAACAAACCCTTTAAGCTGGACAGTGCAGGAAACAGTGGGTTTTCTTTAACTAAAATGTGGAAGGAATTTTAACAATATGACTGCTTTTTAACATGGGGGACAGAGGGACATGTGGTTAAGTTAAATTGTCGGTTCAGGACCACTCGAATATAGATTTCCCTTCAAGAAACAGACTAGGCCCCACTGCCACTGACCTGGGACCTCCAGTAGTCAGCAGTATCAGTAAGTACAGTACATGTGACGTCTTTTGGGAGGGGGTCTCACTATGACTATTGCTATGGTCATGTATGCCTATGTATGCCCCTGGTCCCTGCTATGCCTTCTGAGCAGTAACCCTACTACAAATGTGGTACAGTTTTGTAACTGCCATCACAAGAGACAGGACATCTTCCTCCCGGCATTATGTCCCAAGGTAGTGGATTTACAGTCAGCGCAGAAAAATGGGCATTAAAAACTCACATTTCAGTAGGTACCTATTAGTACACCTAGATTGACTCAGTTTGCAGCAGCTTAGCAGCTTGTATCCATAATAGCTCTTTGACAGAAGGTGCAAGAAGGAAGTTGGTACAAAAACAAAATTAAAGCGCCTTTTGTTCACAGCTCAAATGTCAATATGGAAAATCGTTCTAATTAAATAGATATCCTGTTAGATATCCTATTAGCCTCACTAGTGTAATATCTGTACAAGTAAGCCTAAAGGGGTAATCCAATAACATTTGGAGAGGTCTCTAGGATTATTAAGTAGAAAAAAAAAACCCACCAGTGAAAGCAAGTGAGGGGTTCAAAATGAAAAAAAAAAAACATACAGTGTCTCCTGAGCTGCCAGGGCTTCTGTCCAGCCGGCAGCCGCTAGCCTTGATGAGTGATAGTCTTTTCCCCCAATCACAGCAGTCCTAGCAGGCTCATCATCCCTATGCAGCTCAGCAGAACTGAGGATGGGACAGCAGAGGACAGCTCCAGTACCATTGTGGGACTAGGACCCACTTCACTGGGCAACACTGGGTTGGAAGGAGGGCGATATAGGCCTGTCAGATTTCAGGGTAGCTGTTGAAGCAGTGGCAGTACATGTGCCAGGTTTCTTGGCTGCCCTGCTCACTAGGACCATCCACCATGCTTGTCCCACTCACTCCGAAAAACTCACATTTGCGTGTCCTCCTCTTTCACAAAGGCTCCATGTTCTGAGCTGCCAACCTGCAAATTAGAGGGAGTTACACTTTTCAGTAATTAGCCTTAGGTCCATGTGTTTGTATATAACAAAGCATGACAACTGTGTTTTTTATTCTTCTAGAATCAAGATATTTAAGATATGGAAGCAACCATCCTGGAGCCATGGATTATTATATTTGTCATCTTGCTAACTGTGCTGGTTATGTATTTCATGATGATACTACCATCTGTTGTTGTCATTTTATGGAGGAGGAGTCACATGCCTGTATTTTCTCTGGATGGAGCTGTTTAATCAAGATAACCACTTTTTTGAGTTGCTGCATGAAGGATGGATCTGTTGCTCTTCTTTAGAGTCAGGGGCTTCAATTTCAAGTATTCTGACCCCAGCACAGTGAAGACAGACCACAAGACCCTGTTGAATATCATGACTGCAGGACTGTCCCCATTCAGGAACCTCAACTGATTAGATTTGTGCACTGAAATATCACAGAAGTGCAAAGTAAACATTATCTACATATGTACATAAAATACCATATAAAAAGCATGGAGTTGCAGTCTTTAAACACTCGACTTTCTGTTTTTTCCATTTTTCCATTATTTTCCATTATTGATTAGAAGTCAACCAGTATAATATAGAAGTCTTGTACCATTCACCCATAAAGCATTTTCTTACTATATATTTGGAAATTTCTGCTTCTAGTAGTCATAACATTCAGGTGCATTTGAACCCTTATACATTAAATTGGGAGGTTAAAACTTCCCCCGAACTTCAGCAAACTAAAGAGACAGGAGAGGAAAAAGGCTCAACCCAAATTTCGCTCACAATTACACACAGGGTTGAGCATAAAAGCACAGTGTAATCCAGCTTAATTTCTAGAAGGTTTTTTTTGATAAATACTAAGAACTCACAAACATAAAAGTGTTAAAAGCATTGCATATATCGAATTGCCCAAACAGCCTGTCTCCAGGGGCGGGCCTATCATTTCTGGGGCCACATGCAAAGTTGTGTCTGGGGGCCTTATCAGGACTTTTTGTATAACAAGATACAGTAGCGCACCTTGTACAACCTTGATTTTCTTACTGCAATCAGAAATTAAACATTTTGGTTTTGGTTTCCACGAAAGTTAATCAAATTGATGAATATGATGAATAGGAGGGTAACCCACCCCAGCATGACAGCTCCTACCAGTACTTGATTTGCCCCAGACAATGGCAGTGTGTTTCATTTTGTACAGGGCAATTGCCCAGCTGTTCCCCCCTCCCCCCTCAATTTGGCCCCAACACCCTTTTTTATTTATGTATTCATGTATTTCTTCCATTTTTTAGTTTTCTGTTATTATTTTGAGTACTTTCCCTTGCCTATTTTGTGCAGGGCAATCACCCAAATGCCACCCCCCCAATTTGGCCCCCTAACACCCTTAACCTTAAACTAATATTCTTTTTCATTCACACCATTAAACTCAATTTTACTAAATTTAACTCAAACTCGATTTGCAGCCCTCTATCCTTTGCTACCCCCATTTTACAGCCATTTTTGGACCCCAGAGTTCGGGTTCCCACTGACTTCAATGGGGTTCGGGTCAAGTCCGAAAGACCTGAACCGAACTTTAGCAGTAAGTTCCACAGGCTTGCTAATTCCTACTCACAAGTGATATGAATTTTGTCACCACAGCAACCTAAGATAATGTATAAGCACAGAGGTCCCCTACACCCCTCATCAAGGCTCACAATCAGGTCTCCACATAGCCGACTACTGCTGAATTACTTCAACTGTACCTCTGTATAATGATCGTCAAAACAATACCTGTCCCGTAAGCACTAACTAAGAGGTTTGGGGACCCCATGTATAAGTAGTCATACAATATTCAAGATACATTCATCAAAATTGAGAAATCATCAGCCACAACTTGGCTTGGTAGCCTCCTGAAGACCTTGG
This sequence comes from Gastrophryne carolinensis, assembly GCA_027917425.1. Taxonomy (NCBI): domain Eukaryota; kingdom Metazoa; phylum Chordata; class Amphibia; order Anura; family Microhylidae; genus Gastrophryne; species Gastrophryne carolinensis. The sequence continues at coordinate 529,271,351 of CM051235.1, read as the reverse complement.
TCTGCATATATTCAAATATTTGCACTCAGTGTGATTGTAAAGCTAGAGGTTCCCACTTCACACATCCCAGCCCTGGCAAGTAATATCCCATTTAGGGATTTTTTTAATTGCTTTACAATGGTCGTAGTTCACTTACTGACTGAAATGCCTTGTGGAAAGTTGGCCAACCTCGTCCCCCTAACAGCCACACACTTTCTTGAGGGTAATCAGGGAACACAATTGAGATTCATGCTCACAGAAACAAATTCTACCTAGTAAGAGACATGTTTTTTCTAGAGAGAACTTTTGGATCTATGAATTGCAAACCATGCATCCACCACGGATAAATAATAATAATAATAGAATAGTGGGGTAAAATTAGATCTATCTAGTTTACCCTTTTTTCCTGAGAGATATAATTTATTATTGAATGGTTTGTCGTTTCTAATTCCCATGTAGTCATGTTACCAAAGTGATTTTAGCTCATTTGTATATAGCAATAGTGATATGCTATTTGCACACCAGGTGGCGATGGGGTATACAGGCTCTACTTCCTCAACTAATGACACTAGCATAAGTGACTGGATATTAATAGAAGCATTATTGTGTTGTACCATGTTAGCCATTGAGAATAGTAGAAAAGTGAAGAAAAAGACAATACCTGAGCATATTTTAAGGTGAGCTTTCTAGAATACCTAGTGCTCTTCATCGGACATGATGTTATACAAGGAACCAAAAAATCACAGACATTTATACAAATAAAATCAGCACACATTGAAAGTTTATAAAATCATAAGCATCATAAGATGCTCTTTCAGAGCAAGTTATTTACAATCATAAGTTTAAATTAACATATTTTCTTGTCTCTCTGTGTTTTAAAATGCCCCCTCAAAACTGTCACCTTAAGGTCATCAATTGCGTGTCCCCCTCTGGAGAAATGTGCCGCCACGGGCAGGTCTGTCCTGCAATTCATGATGCTGAAATGCTGAGTTTATGTGCTGAATCAGGCCCTGCCCTGTTTCTCACACATAGAGGCCCGAGGGTGGATGTGCACACATGATCAGGTCATGTATATATTTTGTGTACATACTGTATGATTGCATGTAAGACAAGCCTACAGGCTTTGATCTACATTACTTAACTTCTGACATTGTTTTTGTATAATAAAGTGAGTCTGGAGGGGAAACTAGGCACAGCCAATATCTGAGCACCTGGCAGATGAATTTGTGCATAGTTCATTATTGCTATTGTCAATGTTAAATTTCTGATTTATGTTCAGTGATGTGCTTGGAGCTTAGTTCTCTTCCTGTGGGTATAGCATTATATAGGGAGGCTAATTTAAGACTAGCGCCACATATCGCCATTTGAGCGTCTAGGTAGTGGCACTTAGAGCTGCAAGTGGGTGTCTGGCGCTATAACCTAGCGTAGCAGGCGGACAAGTGACACTGCACTATCCTGTCCAGCATTGATAAATGTGATATCTGGAGGGCGTTATAGAAGCGCTCGCCCTGATTCACTGCAGAGCCAATCGAGAGCGCTAGGTGGTGCCCCGGGGTCAAAGCATATAAGAATACCCTACATCTAACAATAGAACAACACTGCAGCGAAAGTTAGGTAACGCCAGTTAGGTCCATCCGTCACTCGGCGCTGAAGCCCATATTTAAGAAAAAACTACACACAACCAATGCCGGCACCTAAAACTGGGAGCTCTAGCATCGAGCGCCAGAAGCTACGTCATAAAAGTCTGTTTCTGAACACATATGCACCAACACCACAGCGAAAACATATGAAATGGTGTTAGCCTTTCTTAAATAACCTCCTAAATTGTCTTAAAGGGACATTCACCTATTTCAATATGTATGCTCCAGGGGTGGTATGTTTTGTTGTTTTTTGTTAAGTGAGGAGAAAGAACTCACCCTATCGATACAGCACCAGTTAGGGGTGTGCCTACCAGTATTTGATAAAGGGAAAGAAAAATGATCACTCTCATCGAGTAGTATAATACCTTGGACAAGGTATCTAAACTTTTCACTATCCTTGGTTTCGGTCCTTGCCCCAGGGGCACCTCAATGGACGATGCCCGCGGTGCGAAACCCCCCAGGTTGCCCGAATGAACTCAAATCTCCTCGGTCCTATGGCGCATGCGCGGCCTCTTGTCCAATCAGCGCGCTCGGATATACTCCCGCCCCTTCGTCTAACGTGAGCAGATCCAAGGGTGCTGGCGGCCTCATCCCCCGCTACACTCTAACAAGGAGTGTGCCCGCGTCGGCCATTCACAAATGCCTGGTGCGGGCAAAAGTGATAGCAGGGATGCAGCCGCTGCTTGTGCATGTGCCGTTGGAACAGGAAAGAAGGTGAGTTTCTGGGTGACCTGGGGGACCCCACACATAAGGGCATCTCGATTTTGGATGCCCCGGGGGGGTGGGAATCAAGCGGTCCTGGAATCTTATAGATTCCCGGGCCGATCTCCATGGCTTTTGTGGCTGTATCAGAGCACAGACAGGGTTGTGCAGCTAAAAAGCAAATTACATTACACAACAGCAAACAGGTATTTAAAGTTGTGGGTGCCTCTGGAGTCCTGCAAACCTCCTGGGATCCTGCAGAGGGTTTCAGTTATGCATAAACCTATTATTAGGCTACCCCTAGCCAGTGCTTACAAGCAGAAACAGTTGCTGTTAGCCCAGACAAACAAGACAAATTTTCAAGCAGTCTAGTTAACTGATGAGTACCGTACAACCCTGTAAGTTCCAGATGGATGGAGTAGTGGATGGTGGTGGTGGGTGGATGTGCCAACAAGGCTGCAATGTCTACAAGGAAGTAACAGAGTCATGTTTTGGGCCAAAATCATGGGGAGAGAGATTGTAGGCCACTTTAGACTACCTGGAGGTGTGAAAATAACCCAGTCAAAGAATATAGAATTTCTGACTGATCAATTTCTTCCATGGTACAAAAAGAAGAACCATGACTCCCGTAGCTAAACCATCTCATGCTGCAAAGAATACTTTTGAGTCATTGGTTGCTAACATTGTAAAGATGGCCTGTAACTTGGCATTTTAAAATGTTTTTGATTTCAGTGACCTGGTAAAGTTGTAACACTTCTTTACAACCTAAAAAATGTATTAAAACTAAGGGCCTTACTTATAAAGAGCACCATTTAGCATGTTTCTGGCTGACCAGTTTTGGAGCTCCAGCTTCTTTATCTTTTCTGGTGCTGCGATAAGGACTACAATGGCGCTAAATGCTAACTAATTCACTTTCATTGTTGAATTCGGCATTTGATGGCCTGTGTCTGTGCCTGTTAGACCCAATTGCTGTGCCAGTGTGCTCCACTTTGTACCGCTGTCTAAAAAACATTTGGCAAGATGTAGGTTCTGGATTTACATTAATGACAAGTCACAATGCAAGTTTTGTACAAAAACATGTGTGTAATACTAAAGGCCTTATTTATGAAGCGCTAGTTCCATACACTCCAAACCGTCATAACAGGAGCACTCTTACCATGTCACACAATGCCATACAGAGGCTGTCTTTTCTGTTGCGTCACCTCACTGCCATATTTATGACACTAAAAAGCTTTTGTAGCGTCCAATGTATCACTTTCGCCGAGTCCGTTTTACTCAGTGGCTTTCTAGCCACTTTTCTGGTCTTTTCTAGCCATTATGCTTTTTGTACTTTTGGTGTGTTTGTTTGAAATAATTTATTGCTCATTTAGCTTACACTTGAGATGTAATGTTCTCACTGTAGTTTATGTATTTTTGGAATCTTTATTGATCATCCCATTAATTGCATTTTCAATCTTGCCACTTGTGTCACAAGCCCTTTGTCACTGTGCTCTGCATTTTTTACTGGGTTATTTTGCTGGGCACCTGGTGCTCCGTACCTTATCACCGACCCGGGAGCTGTTGTTTTATGTCGTGCAGCGTATCCTTGTCTTGGATGCTATACCTGTCTTGAATGCAATCGCACGGTTATATTGATCATTGTAATATTGTCTGTGCCCTTTGTGTTAAGCTGATTATCCTTTTTTCTGTTTGTGTGTCCTTGTAGTGTGTTTTTCGGCTTTATTTTTGTTTGGTCGGTGTATACATGTGCTGTTTCTCCACATGTGTGTTTCCTGCAGGTGTGTCCACCCCTTGTCTGTTTCCTCTTTAGGTTGTTTTTTTTTCTGCTGTACTCAGCAATGGACTTGTGGGTTTGGAGTCTTCTTGTGTGAGTTTTAAAATCGAAGTATGTGTAAGGGCTAGTTTTTTTCTGCTTGTTTAAGTTTGTTTGGTTGTGTCCGTTTGTGTGTACCTGATTGTTTGTTACCACTGTCTGTATTTTGTTTGTCTGACTAGTTGGCCATCTGCCAGCGATGGTCTGAACAGAAGCGCCAGGCTCCCAAGTATGCCTACTAGCTGTACAAGGCCTACTGCTCCAGTAAGTTAATTAGCCTTGTCCAGCTATTGGACTATTATCAACCATAAAATGACTCCTCAACATGTTTTTGGCTTTTTTATCCACAGATAAGCATCCCTCCCCTATGCAATTATGGCAAAGTAGTCCCCCCAGTGACACAGACAGCTCCCCGGGGGAGGGCCACTGTGGTCATGCAGAGGTGGTGCACCTGGGATCAGAAGTGGATAAGGTGGTGGATGACCCAGAGGAGTCAGCCAGGGAGGAGGAGGAGGTGGGGGAGACTTTGTTGGAGGAGGTGGCGGAGTAGTTGGAGAAGGGGTGTGGCCAGTCTCAGGGGGAGTCTGTAAGAGGAGGCAGTAGACGCCCCATCAATCCAGGTTATTGGTAGGGGTAGCTTGGAGGAGGCTGGTCCCTCTGACCTGGACTCGGGCGGAAGCATCACTGTGTTTTTGTTTTGTCTTTCATATTGTTTCAGGGGATCATAGGCCGGAGTCATCCCCCCTTCCGAAGTTTTCGCTGGAGCAACCACAAGGTGACTTTTGCCCCGCAAATATACATCCTCAACTATCTATTGTGTTGCCTCTGAGCTGCCTGCTTGCTTGTTTGCCACACCTAAGGAACCTTATTTAGTTTCTTTCTCTTGCCACAGATCAAGCGACTCCTGCTGGGGCATCCGCACCAGGGCTGCTGTCGCCTTTTTCCAATCAGCATCACATTGGGTCCAGCAACATGGTAAGTAACTTTGTTACAGGTTCACATCTTGTTTTGTTGCCTTGTTTGGGTGGCCACAAAGTGTGTGTGTGTATATTTGGTAGCATTTGTGTTGATGTGTCTCGCATGTTATGTGTCGACAAATCCGATTCTCCCCATTAGCTCAGCCAGCTGTTGTTATGTTAAAGATTGCACATAGCATTTATGTGGGCCACACTTACTCCCAGATCTGTGTTAGGGTTATTGGCTGATCTACCCGATCTGCTCTGCCTGATCTTTGTGGATGATTTTGCTTATTGTTTGTGGAACACAAATGACAATTTTACAATTATTTGGGCAGCTACACAAAAAGTAGGGTTGCACTAAATCCAGAACAAGCAAAGTGTGACCTAGGTGTGATGTGTTTAGAAAATAATCTGGTGTCTGTTTCCTGCCGTTGCTGACCTTTTGTTCTTTTTACAGAATTCGAGAGCATCGTCACATCTGGGCCTATGTCTTGGCGGTCCGGCAATGCTGCTGGACTTGCAGGTGATGCCACATGCTGGCTGGGCGGGATAGTGGTGTGAAGGCCCACACAGTGTTCGTTTTTGGGTCTGTTGGCGTGTAGCCATGTTTCTTATTAAAATGTTCTATGTTTGTACAAATGCGTGTGTCTGTTTTATAGGCCCATGTTTTAGGTATAGTTCCTTGTCATTGGGAGCAAGAGGAGGGTTGGAAGCAACAGGCCCAGCTCCAAACAGAGCCTGTAAAAAAATGTTTTGCTGCTGGACTTGCTGATTCAGTACCTGCACCAACTGATGTATTTCCCTCCTGCTCTCCTGAAAATGGCCAGATGTTGCTCCTGGGCTCATGCCACCTGTTGTTCCTGCTTCACTCATGTTGGTAGCTGGCTTTGCAGGTCCCTTGCTTGGCCCTCCTAACCGCCACTCTTTTGGCCAATTGGGAATGAGATTGGTGCCGATTGTAGGAAGCCAGTATCTGTGCCACCAGTTCAAATAGCTATGCGCTACTGGGGTGCCTTTCCAGGTCCTGATCAACCCCCCAATGGATCATGTAGAGGAGAGAAGAAAGAAACATCACTTAACTGTCTGTGGTTGCCTGTAGTTTATTGCTCCCCTCTGAGCTAACCCAGAAAATGTTAGTTTAGTGCGGGGATCGATTAAGTAATTTGGCAGCTGTTGTGATATGAGGGAATTTTTTGCAAGTGAAGAACAAAATTAGACCAAAACAAATAGAACACATAGCAAGACAGGTGACTGGTGACTGGAACACCTCAAGGTGGTGGTTCATGTGTTTGGTTAACACACACACACACACACACACACACACACACACACACACACACACACACTGTTTCCAGAGATGGGCAGGCTCACTAGGTGACAAATATGGCCACACAAGAAGAATGGGGACATTGCTTAAAGATGGGGAATACGCTTTCAAATATCTGTGTAGAATCATCCACCGATGATTGTGTGGGCTGCTGCTGGGCTGGCTGCTGCTGCTGGGGTAGCTGCTGCTGCTGTGCACCGAGTGACTCTGGGAACTCATACAAAGCTAGAGTATGCAAAACAAAGTGCAATCAAAATGTAGGCAACTTTGGAAGACACAAGACAAGAGTAGTCAAGCACATGTCAAGGCTTCAATATACATCTCTAACATTATACACAAGCACTTGCTAACTGTTCTCAGAGTGTGTTCCATGGGCCAAATATGCCAGGTTCCTGCCAATGTTAGCAACACTACAAATGAATATGGGCCCTACTAGTGAGGTGCTTTACATACCTGCAAACTCCTCTGCTACATTTTCTGAATGTCAGACATTAGACCTATGAACACAGGGGAAAACAAGAACAAATAACATCAGCGAGTGTGAGAACATCAACCAACATGCCCAATGCACTATCAGAAAGATATTTAGAGATGTACACTTACAGACAGTGTCAGCTTGGCTGGAGGCACACAAGGCTGCTGATGGGTTGCCCTGGTGCCTTGGGCCTGCTTCCACATGGGATGACATCTGGTGGCTGGTGACAGGTTTGGATTCTGGGGGCTGGTCCCCATCAGAGCCAGAATCATCATTCTCGGTTACTGAGTAAACAAAGTAAACACACATGCTAACCAAAATGGAAAATTGAGGGGACCACATACCTTCATCCAATGCTGTGGTGTCATCCTGCACATCCAACCCCTGCAGCCGAAATGCAGGGAAACGGGGCTTCAACAGTAGCTCATATTCTCTGTATTCATTCAGTGGGCCTTCCAGTTCTCCATGCCTAATTTGCAGGTCAGCCTCCATTTTCTTCATGAATGCCCTGAGCAAGGTGTAATAGCACTTCTCGTTGGATCGGGTGATGCGGTGCTGATGTGCAGCCATGCAATTGCGGGTCCCAGCAATCCCTGCCCAGATCTTGGTACATTCTGTCTTGCTAAAACCCTGAATTTGGGAGCCAAACAGATCATTTGTAGCTTGACCAGTGTAATATTATCGGCCAGGTTAAATTCTGTCTCAAGCTGGGACCATAAGCACCTCCTGCACCACCACCATTGGGGCCTGGCAGATTGGGCTCCTCTTCAGCAGATGTGTAGGACTGGCCCTGACTGGCCACCACAGCAGCAACCACTGCCCTTGAAGAACCCCGACGACTAGACCGCCCCAACCTCTCAACAACCCTGTACAGAAATGACACTGCTGACACTGCACAGCCATGAGGGGAACCCCTGGGGCTGCAGCGAGCAGGGGACCATCCCAGGACACGCCTTGCTCATCTAGCCTGTGGCATCCTGACATTCTTTCTCTTCACCAACCCCAAAAAACAGCATAAAACACCCCTGTGCGAAAAAGCAGCAAGCTTGCCCTGAACTTGCTCCAAATTTCAGGCACAGTGTGTCACTACAAACGCTACCAATGGAATCACAAGCAAGTTTTGCGCTCATATGCATGCACATGCAGAAGCTGGAATCAACTGCTAGCACGCAGCAGCATGCTTTAACAGCTTTTCAAAAGCTAATCAGTGTTTTGTGTTTGTGGCTAGCGGGGAGGAGGAAGATGGCAAACATGTGGATCTTGTGCACTCGATTTATGGCTGCAGCTAATTATGAAAGGACGCTGTGAAACGCAGCAAAATGGATTTATGCCCTATTGCATTTGCCTAGGGTTTGTGTATGTCTGTGTGTTGGACTTTGGAGTAGGTGTACAACGTTTAAGGCCATGATAAATTAGCTGTTCTGTGTGCACCATGCAAAGGCAGTCTGTCTGTTAGGTGAACTGTCTGTTAGCAGGTCTGGGGTTTGTGACATTAACTGCATTTCCTCTGGCTCCGACATCTGAAGTAGTAGGCTAAGATTGAGGAGCATACAGCAAGCCAGGATTGTATTCAGCAAGCCTTGTCTGATCATGTCAAACACACCTGTCTAGCATCTCCCCTCTTGGACTGGGCAAACTTAAGAAGCGTGCTTTCAGCAGCCTAATGGTTGTTTCCCCAATGCATCTGTTATTCTTTGTGAGCTGCACTGACTTGCACTTCTGCGTGCAATAGTGGGTGTGAGTGCTGTTTTGTGTTTGCTGTGCTTGGTGAGTGTGTATTTATTATTGTGGTTGTGTTTGTTGGTTTGTGAAGTGGTAATGCAGTTATGTGCGGAACAAGATTTTGCATTGATGTTTGGGTTGTGGTGCAGTTGTGTTGCAGCCACAGAGGAGGAAAAGGAAGCAAAGGAAGCCATAGTGGTGCAAATCAGGGCTGACAGAGTGTTTACCACCAGGCGGACTGTGGCTTATTTAGGTGACAAACAGATCCGCAGACGATTCCGGCTCTATAGAGACACACTTATGTCCTTCTACCAGCAAATTTGCCACAGAATTGGCCCTTCCACTGGGTGCAGCATGACCGTACCAGGCATAGTGAATCTTTTTGCCTCATTAAATATAATAGTAAGGGACACATTTCAAGCCACTTTCGGCTCCATTAAGAGACAATGTGCCACATCTTTCATTAGGTCATCTTGGCCATATGTGAGCTGATTCCCATCTACAGAAAATCTCCAGCCAATGAGGAAGAGGTGCAACACATCAAACGAGCCAAGGAACTGCAATGTACTCTTGAACCTGGACCTTCACACAAAGAACTCCCACTAATATGATGTTAGGTCTATTTAATGCCTAATCATAATCCTCTTCAAATCTATTGAACCATTAGTAAGAGCTGAATATTGATTCTAAACTGACCTTATATAACTACTTAAAGTCAGCCTCTGTCTAATTACTTGACACTAATCTCATTCCTGGTTTTATACTACACTCTAGAGGACACTTAACATAACCACATATTTTCTGTCTTGATTAATCTATTTCCCAGAAAGGTGCTAAACTCATCTCTTATTGTTGTTTCTAATTGTCACTACCTATACAGGCCCTACACATAGACAAATAGATATGGCAACCATAGCTTAAAGGCTCAGTGTAGTATGATGTAGTGACATTGATTAATGGTGGAACCATTGCAGTTACACAATATTGTTATTCTTTAGGTAGTTTAGTGCTAGAGGCCTGTGAAAGCTGATTTATTATGACATATGTGTCTTCACTTTTAGGTGTGTTTGCCTCACCTTGCAACCCTGCTGCAAGGTGAGGTCTAAACCTTGAACAATATACAGGTGGTGCTTACTCATGCTAGAAAATATGTATATCTGTACAAATGGCCTTGCAATAGCACAGGTCACCTACATATTTGTATATATAAAATGCGTATATCTTATCACAAAGTGTAAAATCCTGGTGGAGGTTTTGTAATCATTACTAAACTACTGTAGGTTTGGGCCTATTCTATCCACAGATACCATATCATGTTATGAAGTTCCATAAGCCTAAGGTAAATGAAATTGAAGAGAACACAAAGAAAATGTGAAGGAAATAATAAATATTCGAGATCTAAGAAGGGTAGAGAAAAGAATCAAGAGGGACGGTTTTCATTTTCCAATATACATGTTAAAGGGGAAATTAAGTGTACTAGACATCCCCAAATTATAAATAAATTAAAAAATGCCTAAAAACTTATACCCAACCCAGCCCATTGATGTGTATGAGATAAGGCAACACAGTGCAGGATAAGCGCGTGGTCCTATCTGGCACTGTAGTGATCTCTGCACCGGCATTCATCCATCACCCGCCCTGTTGATAGATAGGACACTACCTGGCACTATCACAGGCGCTCTGGATTTTTGACTTGATAAATACACATTTATTACTGAAACCTGACACTCATCTGGCACTACCTGGCACTATGTGGCCTTAGAGTTTCTTAGTGGGGGTAGGGGAGCTCTGTATCAGACACAGACATGACGCTGTGGTAGGGGGGCAGCAAAGTGATGTGCTACCTGTGTAGAAGGCACCTGGTATCCAGAAGCAGGTCAGGAATTGCAGGAATGCCTTTCCCCATCTTCCGTTGGGTCTTTGTGCTGTGGGGAACTGGGGACTATACTTACTGCCACCTTCCTCAACAGGACACTCTTGATGCTGCATTCATTGCTGTGTCTTCTGGTCCCTCAGTGCAGAGACATGAGCAGAGAGGTGAGCTGAGTAAGTTAAAGTAGAGGTCCAGTCACGCTGGTACTTTGCTGTCAACCCCCACCAGTGCAGAGAGCATATTAGAGTAAAAAAAAAAAAAATAGGAACTCATCTGACCAGTGCCAGTTTTCCTCCTAAGGGCAGCAATTCCGCAAGCTCACTGACTGCTTAGCTGTGGGGAAACTGAGGACCTAGGGACCTAGGGACCAGTGTTGGTCAGATGAGCCTTTTTTCCCATTCTCCAGATCAGGCTCAGCACCAAGCAGGGAGCTGGTGGTGGCAGAGTATCAGTGTGACTGACTTCCATTTTACCTGTGGGGGTGACAGCAGGGGGTGTTTAGTTGACAAGGGAAGGTCCATAGGTTCCATTAAAGTGAAACAAAATCCTGTCTGGCACTGGGGCATCCCAAGTAAACAGCGGCAGTCGCACCCCCAGTATCTGAGGTGCAAGCCTGCCACCAGCCAATCAGATAGGCTGGGGCTGGGAGCACGCCCATGTCTAAAGACAATTGGGGATGCAGAAAATCCAACTGTTGACGAATCACCAGATAAAGGTAAGTTTTTATGGCCAATCTTGGGAGTTTTTTATCACAGCGGGGCATCCTAAATTCTGATGAGCCTGGAGCAAAAAACAAAACATGGGATAGTGAAAATCTTGGGTTTTGATCCACCATAAAGTGAAAAGCCGGCCTCTTTGGTGTATAAAAAACTCCAGGAGGACAAGATCCCTATCCATGAGGTATCCTGATTTGGAATGCCCCACTCTGTGAAATCCCTTGGATCCTGGTATACACACCTTGGGGCAATCCCATGGAGAATATGCTTCCCTCTGCTTAAACCCAACCAAGCATTACTTGGCTATCCCAGTTTTTGTTCCATGTCCCGGAACATCCTAAATTGGGATGCCCCTGCTGTGTGAAATCCCCCTGAACATCCTGCAAAACTCAGCTCTTCCTGGGCGAATCTTGTCCAATCACTGTTTGCTGTGACTGTTATTTGGCCAAGGGTTGGATAATCTTCAATAGGGCGTGCAAGTTACTGCATCCCCAGTGGCGTACTCTCCCATCTGAAGATGCATGGGATGAGGCCACTCTTACTCTCCATTGTAAACAATCAGAGCTGCTTGCTAAATTACATAGGCACGGCAAACGACTTGGATTGATTGAGAGCCTGCACATGTGCTGTTGGTCTGGGGAAAGCTAAGCTGGTACTGGTGATCTGGGGGGTCTCACACAGTGGGCTTCCCAATATGGGATGCCCCGGGGGAAGGCCACCTTTTAGATTTCAGGGCCAGCTGCCCTGAGTTTTGTTCTGTTATAAGTAGAAGCCCTGTCATGGGGTAGGTGAGGGATGAGGTAAGGAGTTAGGGAGATATGGTGAGGTGTTTATCACATGACTAGAGTTTCGGTTGAATGGCTGGTGTAATAATCACAGCTGAAAGGGAGCGGCTAGTGCTCCATCCAGCTTTACTGAACTGCTCCAACACAGAGATAAATGGAGTGCTGGCTACTGATTTGAGAATAGTATGTTCACACGCTGTGGGAACATCAGTGAAGTAGGAAATTGAGGGAATTCAGGGGAATCCATACACCCCAAATAGTGATGCTCCCTGAGAGGAACAAAGAGAAAGCACACCATTTAATCAGAATAGACTCACAGGTGAAACCATCCAATTTGATTAACAGAAAACCCACATATACACTGTGGGATCATGGATATGACAATTCCTGGGGATTACACACAGGGCATCCCAAATCAGGAACTCCATGTTAAGCAGACTGAAACCAGTTGTAAAATTGGGTTTTCTCCTGTTTAAATGCTTAGCCATGATATGTTTAAAGACCAGGCCAGGTTTTCATTCCGACCTGCTGTCCTGTGTGGCTTCTGCAGTGTCCTGATATGTTCACCATGATGTCTGTCAGCAGCCCCCCTCGTGCTCCAGGCATCTCTGCGTCCCCCGGCTCTAACATGTGGAGATGGAAGGGAGGCGAGTGTAAGGGAGATATCTGAGCTGCTCCTGGACAAGCAGGGAGGGGCAGTGCTTTTCACAGCTCTAATGCACATAAAATGCAAGAAAGCAGCAAATTTACTGCAGCAGATTTTTAGTGCATTAGAGCGGGGGGGGGGGGGCAGGTGGGGCGCATGTGTCCCAGTTGCAGCAAGTCAGGGGGGCACCAAAGAGGGGCCTGAGCACAAGTGGGGCGACATTTTGAATCTTTGACCCGGGGGCCAGAAAGCCTAGCTACGCCTCTGCATTAGAGCTATGATTTTATCATAAAGCGCCCCCCCCCCCCCCCCCCCCCCCCCGGGCAGCATTTGTGATTGCCCAACAATAACCTGCTTTGTGATGCTTTGAGGTGGGGGGCTTTAAGCTATATTAAAGTGGAGCAAAAGTAAAAAACGTAAAGCGCTACGGAAGTTGATGGCGCTATATAAATAAACAATAATAATAATACTGCATCCCTCCCCAGTGCAATTAGATTGCTGCATATACAAATTACTTTACCGTTTTATAACTCCTGCTGTAGTAAATTTTAGAAACAAGAAGTGCTGCTGGGCCGTTACTGTGCATTGTCAGTTATGTCAGCATGGCTGAGATGCTGGGAGAAGAAGCTCCAAAATGGACTCTACCTTTCTTTTCCAACTGTGCCAGGCTGTTAGTCCAGTTTAATACCTGCCTGCGGGAGTGATATTTATCCACCACCTTATTAGTGAAAGTAAAAAATGATTGTAACATGAGGATTTTGATAATAGATCTGCATACACCGTTTAATAAACAGCATTAAAGGATACCAGACCACCATCAGTATGGGAAAGTAATATTCTCCTTCTCAGACACAACCATTCAGCTGATTACAAATATCACTGATAAATTGAGAGTAGGTAGATCATAAATCTAACAGTATGTCTGTACTTTTCCCTAGGTATCATCCAAATTGTGTGGCAATGCTTACAACAGTTACAAGAAAAGCCTCCTTATGGTGCGCTGTACTTGTCCTTCTACACCACTGGGTGGCGCCTAAGTCAATCACAGCAAAGATATTCTAATGACCTAATGCTGGTATTAAAGTGGGCCAACACCCAGGGGTGATCGGCCCGGGAATCTATAAGATTCCCGGGCCGATCACCTCACACACCGCGGGACATCCGAGATCGGGATGTCCCGCGGGGTGTAACCCCCCCAAAACCCCGAAAAATCCTTACCTCTCCAGCCGCTGCTTCCGCCGCCGCCGCCTCTCTCGCGCTCCTCTAGACAAGCGCACGCCCGCGCCGGCCGTCTCTGAATGGCCAGCGCGGGCGCGCACACGTCAAGAGTGACGCGCGGGAGGCGGCGGCGGGCGCGATCCCTTGTCCGTCGACGGACGTCACTTGTCCGTCGGCGGGCATTGGACAGCGCACTCACGTGGGAGCGTGGAGAGGTGAGTTTTCGGGGTGTTTGGGGGGGTTTCAGGTAGCGGGGCACCCCAAATCGAGGTGCCCCGGGGAAGTGGACCAATACCCAGGATAGTCAAAATCCTGGGTGTTGGTCCACTTTAAACCGCACCAACAGCTTTGCACACTTTTCCCATCTGCATGCATTATACTAAATCATTGTCAGCATTACAAAATTTACATTTGCTCATGCACCCCTTCAAAGCAGAAACAACACCTCACAGATTTTGTCCTGGTAGCGGTCATTTTGGAGCTTCCTTTCCCAGCATCCCAGCCCTGTTGTTGCCTGATTCAACTGTCATAATTCCACAATGCACAGCGGCACAAAACTTCCTGTTAGCAGGGGGCCTGCAGCTCATTGAGAAGCCATTTTAGTTTTTAAATTAGACCACAACAGGAGTTATAAAAAGGTAAATGAATGTTTATGTGCAGCAATCTAAATTGCCCTGGAGGGTGTACCAGGCGATGCCCAGGGATACACCCAGTGGGGTATTTTAATTTGGGATACCCAATAAAGAAGGAGACCACCAGCCCTAGAGTCTTATAGACTCTAGGGAAGGGTTGCCCCTCTTTAAAAATTAATAGTGGCCTCCCTGGAGTCTGGAGTCTGCATGTCTCCAGATAGGCAGATTTCCTCATTCATGGGGCATCCTGATTTAGGTTGCAGTGTTGTGAGAAAGCCCTGAGATAGTCTAAAAAAACTAACCTTCCTGCGATCCCATAGTGCATTGTGGGTCACAGCCGCTTCCCCGCTGTCTTCTAGCTGAGCCATTTACCCACACCAGGCATGTCTGAATGGAGCAGGCAATGGCACGTGCTTCATTTGTCTTTATTTCAGCAATCTGTTGTCAGAATAGGTAATGCATTAACCAGCTGCTGATTGGCCGATGGTCCACACATGCACTGTGGGACAGCCACAAGATCTAACTTAACCTTATCCAGGCAGATGGCACCATCATGAAGAGTGGGGAGAACATCTCTGCTCTGAAGTGCTGCTTCCGGCCCCACCACTCCTATGTGCTGTCTTGGTACTGCCAGCCAGGGGAGGGCAACTAGGTGGAGATCACTCTGCTTCGGCCGAAGTGGAAAAAAGTTTCTGGCAACAAGAGATTTGGCCCAAGCGGCAAACTGCCCTTAGTTTCTTTCGCACAGCTTATTTTTCTTAAACGCACAGTAAAGTTTGTCCCCTATCACAGCAGTGAAATCCTGTAACTGTAATAAAGAAACGCTGACCATTGGCTGTTAAATACGGCGTCAATCATTTCAGGGTGCCAAAAATGATTAAATACGGTGTGAAGTGCCTAAAACTTGGCAGTACAGCTTGGTGCTCACTGGCGCTGTTATAATGGGCCTAAGGGTCACTGACACAGGTCGGCCTATACTTAGTGCACCAATCCACGCTGATTATTTAAAGTGGAACTCTGGATTTTTAATATCTGGAGTTTTGTCCTGGAAGCATACCACATTGGGATGCCCACTATGTGAGACCACCCAGATTGCCCAGATCAGGAGCGTGCTCACAGCTGGAAGATGCGAGGATGCAGCTTCTGCATGTTTACATCAGCAAGGAATCCATGAAGCAGATGAGTGTCACAGCACCCGGGGGGTAAACAAAGCAGGACATCACAATCTGGGATGCCCCAGGGGAACACCAGTAGCTATTATTGAAATCTTTTACATTCCAGCACCAGCCTGTGTGGGTTTTGTTCAGCTTTAACATTGGGCATTGTGACTTGCAGAGATCATGATTAAGGACCCCTCACGGTCCGAAATGCGTTGACCTTTTACTGGGATTTGCCTTTCATGTGATTTTTACCGATTTTTGGAATAACGTTTTTGCTAATTTTATGGGAACTTCTGGCTGGATACTTGTTTGTGATCTATATAAGTGGAATTGAGTGCTCTTAGCCACGCTGATTTTCCCAATACCCTGGGAAGGAGGATGCCATTATAAGGTAGAGCTGACTTTTTTGTTTGTGTCTTCATGTTGTGACTTGCAGCGCCATTTTGTAAAATTAACAGCACCAAATATATAGAAGCTGGAACTCAAAAACGGGTAGTATGCCAGCAAATTGGCGCTAAATGGTGCACTCCATAAATAAGTCCCTTAGAAACAATAAACCTACTGCCCATTATTGCTTTGACTTTGAAATGAGGGATTGCTGCTAATTATAGATCAAATAAAAGATTATAACAAATATTGGAAAAGTTATGAGTAGAGGGTGGGTAAACCCGGACCACAAAGTTGGGGTCCTACCAAACTTTACGAGTTTGGGCTCCCAAACCTGAAAAATGACTTCAGACAGAAGTCAGTGTTCAGCATCCATGCCGAACAGAGGTAAGTCAGAGCAGCGCCCCCCCCCCCCCCCCCCCCACCACCACCACAGCCTCCCCCCAGAGTTTGGGTCCCCATTTATTCAGTGTTCAGCCAAACTTGCCAAACCTAAACTTTGGGGTTCGTCCATTCCTAGTTATGAGATGTTAACGAATATTGGTTAGGAGAATGGGGACGTTTCAGGAACCCCCCTTTACAGACAGGAAACAATCCTGTTTCTGAGGCATAAAAGGTTGGAGGTCTGAGGGCAGGGAGAGCTTCTTGTCTGTAGACCCAGCACAATGTAGAACTGCTTTTCACCCAGCAGCTCACTCCCATGTGGCCTGTTAAAGGATTTTCCCTCAACACCAGTTTCAGTCAGGGGCTATTTTGGAAGTGGCTGGGAGGACCTATAATATAGACCTATAAAAGGCTTAGTTTACCAGTAATAGTTATAATTAAAGAGACAGTCCAGTGAATGGCAATAATACAGGCAGTTAATAATACAACCACTCTGGTTTGCCATACTCCCTCATGTTGGGAGCGCTGAGGGACAGAAGTGGTCATGTGACCACATTTGAAGCATAGTTGTGGAAAAAGCAGAAAGGAAAGGGCATGCAATCTTCGACCCCAGCTACAAAAACTACAGCATGCTGCAGGAAATGGAGGAGAAACATGTGGGACAGGCTTTAGATGACCTTCCTGCTGCATGATTGCCATTAGTTGGACTGTCCCAATATGAAGGGGTATACTGTTTGTAGTCTATGGAAGAATTTGCGTTGACTGTGAACAGATATTGCGCATTTCTATTAGAGTGTTCTGTGTAACTGAGTGCAACTTGTGGGAGAATCTCCTAGTAAGAGTTAGGGATCTATTCTACCAGTTGGCAACTCATTGAATATTCTTATATCTTAATTAAAGAGGAAGTAATGTCAAGTCAGCCAGTTCTTACCACTTCCTCATTCATTGTATGGCTGCCAATCACATGACTGTCAGGCACGAACTGGGTTTGCTGAATGTGCTTGCTCACCAAACCTGAATGGTTGCTGTGGTCACATGATTCACTGCCATTTGCTGCTACTAAATGGTGAATTTACCTCCTCTTTAACTATAACAGATGTCACTGTAACAATTACATTTGATTTAAAATGTAACTTTAAAGTGGAACAAAGCCCAGGATTTTGCTGGGTTTTGGTCTTTGCCCCCCCGGCACCCCGATCCGGGATGCCCTGCTTTGTGAAACCCCCCAGGTCGTCAAATCTCACTTATCCTTTCCCGGTCCTATGGTGCATGCTCAGCCCTCTCGTCCAATCATCGCACTGGTGGCCACATCCCCCACTACCCTTTAACAGGGAGCATGCCCACGCCAGGCATTCACAAATGCCTGGTGTGGACCTGGTAAGGGGGCGGACCTGCTAAGGGGAGGTTCGCGCATGCGCTGTTGGACTGGGAACGAAGGTGAGTTTTCGTGCGACCTGGGGGTTTGACACAGCAGGGCATCCCAAATCTGGATGCCCCGGGGGGAGTGAGTATGCCTGCCCTGGAGTCTCATAGACTCCAGGGTGGGTTTTGGTCCACTTTAAAGCTGTTACCACTGGGTTACAAATAAAGATAATTACTGTGCGTTAGTAATAAATGCAGTATTGTTAAAAAAAATATAGGGCCGATACAGCACCATGCAAATATATATTCTTATGGTGAGAATGTATATACTTGTATGTAGCTTCAGTTCAAATGCATGTGCTATTCAGCAGTGCAGGTGCATCTATCTTGTGCGTACGAAAATTCTTCTTGCATGCATGCGAACGTATGTTTGCATGTGAATATCTGCACGTGAGAAGGCATCGGAAGTGTGCGAGGGCGTATAAGCTGTGCGAACATGTCCAAGCAGTGATGCCTGTGGACACTTAGGCCCTTATTTATGAAGGAATAGCGACAGGTAGCGACTGGTGAGCGGCCGGTAATGACGGGCCCCGCCACGAGAACGCCGGCTCCCCACCACAATCACACATTTATCAAGCCGATCCTGCTTAGCGACTGAGATAGCGTTATATAGAGACTCATTCATCATTATTCCAGCCTCAGCCCACAGCGCCAGCGTCGGACAGCGACAGCTATGACCTCTCGCTACCTGGCGCACTCCAATGCATTTCAATGGAACAATCTTTAAATATTAATAATTAATTGTTATTAATGTTTTTTTTTTATTTATTTTTTTTTTTTATGTGAAAAATTCTGTGACCACTTCTGCCATTTTAGATAATTTTTTTAAGGGAAAAAAAAATTTAAAAAAAGATATTTTACAGAATTGATATTACAGGTGCGTGATTTTATATGGTGGTATTTATATTTTATATGATGAATATGGTGGAAGCCGGTTGCTCTGACCAGTCGCTATCATGCACACCCATACATCGCGGAACCTGTCAAATAGCGACTCGTAACCTTGTATTCAACATTACGCCACACCGACTGAGTCGCTGTCAACAACCGAACAACGGCCAAGCACAGCGACTACTAGCGGGCGCTGTGAAAATACCGCTACAGTCACTCAACTGTCGCTACATGTCGCTATTAATAAATCAGCCTCTTATCTGCCTATGTGAGAAAGCATGTAGCTATTTGCACTTATACACACATGCAGATTATGGATGCTTACATATGCTAAGAAGAGAAAGCATGTATCTTATCTGCTCACATTTGTGAACATAGATAAATGCTTTCTTATCTAAGCAGATCTGTGCAAAAAATTTAAGTTATTTACTGTTTTTATTTTGTGATTTTTATTTGATCCTTTATTTTATCCTTTCATCCCTTATTTTTAGTATTTCATAAATTACTGTTACCTGTTTATGCGTAATGTTTATTCTTAGTTGTTTCACAACATATAAATCATTTTTAGATATGTTTATGTTTCTCTAATGTATCTATCTATAACTTGTTATTTCTGTTATCGCATTCAAGCGAATAGCAATGTTCTCTCCTAAAACATTATTGTACTTTTGCCTATGTACATTAGGGGTTGTCGTTTTGAAGGTTTTTTGCTCCATGGCTACTTACCTGTTAATTTGAGAGTGGTAGCACAACAAACGTGTGGAAAAGTCTATTTTTGCATGAGAAAAGGCCACACTCACCAGGTAAATGGAGGAGAGCAATTACCTTGGTGCCTTTTTATCGCATAGGAAAGGTCATGAAACTGCTGAATGCTGAATAATGCTCGCACTTGATTTGCAAAAAATAAATTCGCAAAGCAAAATTCGCATGCGAACATGCATACTCTCGCAAAAACTGTGTGAGAATTGGAATTCTCATGGTGTTGAATTGACTGTTATCTGTACATTTGTGTGTGTAATACAGCAGTAAAAAATATGTATTCCAGGATATGTTACTAGGTCTAAAGAGAATGATTAATATCATCAATTAATATAATGGTTCATAATTATGGATACCACTACTGTAGTTTAATATAAACATTGAAATATTTTTTCTTTTGGGGGAGTTATCCAAATAATTTTAGATTTCTCTGAAGAAGCAGAGTTTATAGAGGCAGTCAGAGCTTAGTTTAGCACAGAATAAAGTTAAAGAAAACATTTTCATTTATTTCAAATTCAAAAACTTGTGCACAGCGATGGGGCAGTTTTCCAGGTAAGGTGCAATTTTTTTTGATAGGGTATTATTATTATTATTATTATTATTATTATTATTAATAATAATTTATAGAGCACCATGATTCATTTTAGAAGTTGCCAAATCAAAACAGTCTATGGGAAATCCAATCACATTTCAAATGTACAAACTTCTAAAATACAGTATATACCCTGTTTAAAAATAATTTGCACCCCATCTGTAGAACTGCCCCATCCCATCAATAATCAAATATAGAACAGACAATAAAATGCATTTTCCTTTTATTTGTATATTTACTAACTGGATTTTTCTTGTGGTTGCTGCTACTGACATTTCAAGCACAGAAGGTCAATGCATACATGAAAAAAGCATATATTTCACTAATTTAAGCTGATCACAGTACGTTATTATGCTGCATTCTTTCATTTATTTTCCACAAGCAACATAATCCAGCTCTTTCTTGTGTCCCTTTAGGCCTCTTTGACTCAGTTCATTTATAAATTCATCTATGTACTCCTGACGTGTTTCTGCATTAGAAATTTCATTCTCACACTTTCCGCTTCTGAAATAGGCAGATGGTTGTCCACTAACTATAACTTTGGAATCTGAAAAAAAAAACTTACAGTTACAGCATCTAGTCCACTCTGTTGTAAATATATGAGAGGCCAGCTACAGATTGTTATGCAAATTATCTCTTTCTGAGAGTGGGAGGCCGATTCATTAATAGCGGCAGGTAGCGACAGTTGAGCGACTGTAGCAGTATTTTCACAGCGCCCGCTAGTAGTCGCTGTGCTTGGCCATTGTTCGGTTGTTGATAGCGACTGAGTCGGTGTGCAGTAATGTTGAATACGGGGTGACGAGTCGCTATTTGACAGGTTCCGCGATGTATGAGTGCGCATGATAGCGACTGGTCAGAGCGACCGGCTCCCACCATATTCATCCAAAAATCACGCTCAAAAAAATTCAAGCGCTGTGAAATGCATGTTTAAACCCCAGAGCGCTGGCGGCGATGGGTTAAAAGTAATTTTTTAACCCCCAAACCACCATATTTTTGGAAACCAAAAAAAAAAATTTTTTTAAGAATTTAGTAATATGAATACAATAATATCAGACCTGTAATATCAATTCTGCACAATTTTTTATTCTTTTCTTTACCTTAAAAAATTATTTAACATGGCAGAAGTGGTCACAGTTTTTTTCACTTTAAAAAAAAAAAAAAAAAAAAAAACATTAATAACAATTAATTATGAATATTTAAAGATTGTTCCATTGAAATGCATTGGAGAGCGCCAGGTAGCGAGAGGTCATACCTGTCCCTGTTCAAGGTCGGACGCTGGCGCTGTGGGCTGAGGCTGGAATAATGATGAATGAGTGGCTATCTGGCACTATCTCAGTCGCTAAGCAGGATCGGCTTGATAAATGTGTGATTGTGGTGGGGAGCCGGCGTTCTCGTGGCAGTGCCCATCATTACCAGTCGCTCACCAGTCGCTACCTGTCGCTATTCCTTCAAACATAAGGGCCTTAGTTTTTTCGGGGTGCAAATTATATTTTGTTTAAACTTCTTTAAAGAAATTAAAGAAAGGACACCATGGCCCTGTCTCCTTTGAACCAACCAGCCAGAGGCACTGGGTATAGAGGCTGGCAACCCAGGGTTCATAGACCAAACAACTGGCCCCCAGCCCTGGTGATTTAGCCCCTATGTTCTTTGGCACCAGAGCCATGCCAATGGGCCCCAGACTATTATGGGAGGGTTCCCCAGAGACACCACCTCTGTAGTATAAAAGCTTCCCTCCACCGCAACTTCATGGGGATGCTATAGTAGAAGCAGAGGGGAGCCTTTTTCCACCTGCAAACCAAATGTCGGCAGTAGCGATAATTTCAATTGCTGCTACCGGCAGATGTTGATGAGGGACCCACTCCAGAACGAGTAAACCACAAAATATGACCAATTAATAGAACCAAGGGAGGCACTACCTATAAAATCGGAATCACATCTTTATTTCATGTCAGAAAATCACACAATCACACAAAATAATTAAAAACACATAAATAAAGGAAAAAAGATAAGAGAGAGTTGTAGATGGGGGGGGGGGGGGGGGGCAAACAAATCAACAATAGTGCAAAAATAATAATTAGAAAATATGTGAAAAAATAAATATGCCTGTCTATGATTCGGAAATTCTGGATCCTAGGATATAGTGTCGCCGAATCAAACATCAAACCTAAATATTGTACTACCACATGCCATGAAAAACACAATAAATGATGCAAAGCAACAATTAAAAGTGACCCCTAAATTTCAGCCTATCATTATGATGAACAAAGTTAAGTATAGTTTATTTAAACTCTTAAAGCGCAACAAAAGCCTGGATGGAAGGCCGGAGGGTCTTTCAATGGGGTGTCCCAAATCGGGTAGCCCGACAGTGTGAAACCCCCCCAGGGTGCTGCAACATTACCTTTGCCGTGGATGCGCTGGGCTGAGATGCGCTTTCGCAGCCAGCCATTCAGATAGGCTGGGAACAAGAGCACTTCCCAGTCTAAAGGGAACCTGGGGATGCAGCCACTCCCCCTCCCTATTGCCGAGCTCTGTGTCTACAAGAGCCTGTGCAGGTGCCGTGTGGCTGGAGACCAAAGGTACCTTTTCAGGGGCAATAAACTCGCCAACTTGTGCGATTCAATCTCCCATTTGCGAGTGCATGCAAGAACGACACACAATTATTTTCGAATTGCACAAGATTTTTGACTTTTCGACCCAGATAAGGGAGAAGTGTCCTTCAGGCTGTGACACAGCGAAGGCTGGGACATTCATACTACAATGGAGCCCAGCCTCTGGAAAGAGCTATTTGCAAGAAACTTCAGACATGCAGACCATGTCTGCAGCTCAGACCACGGCTCAGCCAGATCAGCTAAAAATTTGCCTGGTCACTCATGTTGTCCACATCCAGGCGCTCCTGAAACAACTTGGGCTCAGCACGAGCAAAAGTAAACATGGTGGCCTGTTGCAAATTCTTCAGTTCAGAAACTCCATCTGCATCTCCAAAGCTCCATCCTTGCCGAAAATAACACAAACTCGCTTCCAAACAATTACTCCAGCAAAACAATCGTGCAAATGTTCCCTCCCAGCATCACCTTTTGTTACTGACTAATTGGTTGTTTGGGTGAATTTGAATCAGGTGAGAGCGACCGCAAAGCTGGCCAGAACTCACGCTTGTGAGGATGGAAAGTGTGAAAATTCTTGCGCGCAGGCACAAATTCTCACACAAAAAAACTTGTGCAAATATTTCATTCAAACCTATGCTTGCCCAAACAAGGATCTTCCTCTTTTGTGGTGGCTCTTTGCTTATCTGGCTGTTCCAAACTGACAATGCTGAAAAAGCTCCATGGTGTAGCTGGTTTGGGCATGTTTCCCCGCCCCCAATTATCGAGGGAGTCCATTACCCTGTGACTGAGGGCACATGAGCTCAACCCTCCTCCTCAAAGGCCAGCAACAGACCACGTTTTGCAGATCTCCACATTGAAGCCCAGGTGATCTAATAAGATCTTGAGCAGAGCTATAGCCTGAGGCCTAATCTGCAAAACCTGGCCTGTTGGTGGCCCTTGAGGAGGAGGTTTAAGCACCTATGCGCTAAGCAGTGCCTAATAACCTCTCTTGTGTCCTTTGGAATTATTATTTGCTCTATTAGTATAATCTTTGAATACTGAGACAGTTAATAAACTCAATACTTGTTACATTTGACTACAGGATGTGCATTTACCTATGCAGTCAGCTAGACGAGGTCCACCAATGTACTGAGATGTCCAAGTAAAAGCAGTTTTAATTCCACATTGCTCATACAGCCTGCTCCTTCTTAGAAATGCAAAGTCATAGCCCTAAAATAAACAATGCAATATTTTACAAACAGCTTAGTTACATCTTAATAGAGATGAGTGAACTTATGAAAGTGGACCAAAACCCAGGATTTTCACTATCCTAGGTTTTGGTCTGTCCCCGGGGCACCCTGGTTTGGGGTGCCCCACTGTGTACAACCCCCCAGGACACTGAGTCCACATACCTCTTCTCGGGCCCATGCTGTGGCTAGAGCAGCCTAGCTTGAATCCTGGCACACTTGCAGCTCCGGTATCACTTGGTTTCCATTCGGCTGTGCGCAGCCCCTGCACACCCATTCAAATTTGGGTTGGGCGGGGCCACACACAACTGAGGAGAGAAGTGAGTGCGCCGTTCACACAGGTGCCATGGGCTCAGGCCAAGGGTGTGTTTACTACGTGCCCTGGGGGTTTCACACAGTGGGGCATCCCAGTCCAGGATGCCGCTAGGGGAAGGAGTAAGCCTGTCATGGAGTCTCATAGACTCCAGGGTGGGTTTTGGTCTTCTTTAAAAGCTCAATTCAAGAAATTCAGGTTCGTACAAAACAAACTCGCTCAAAAACAATTAAAAAACAAGCTTACCTCTGTCCCCGTTCCATCGCAGTGCGACGTCCTAATGTTCCAGACAGCCGCAGTGTTTTCAGCGGGACAGAGGACCCACATGCTATGCCCCATATTGACATCAGAGGTAAGTAGGGGGCCAAAAATAAAATAATAAAATACATATGCAGCTTTCTTTAAAACGCCACTTGGTGCACTTGTGCATCATGCTATCTTGAAACCTTGAATGCTTTTCAATGGTTTCTCTGTGAGATATCACAATGGGCTGAACTGTGATGTGTCGGATAACGACTGCTACATCTGCACTTTTTTAATTTCACGTCTGTGTGTTTTTTTTTTTTTTTTACATTTAACCCTTTGTGATCTGGTAAGGGCACCTTGAGACCCCTATGTCAATTTACAGGACAGGAGGGGCTGCCAAGTCACCTGCCAGCGACTTGCCACAGCCACCTGCCCCCGCCCCATTACCTGCATCCCCAAACCTCTCCATGCTCTTTTTTTAAAACAAACAATTTAAGGATTTAAACCCCTAAAAATTAATATGACATGGGTCCCCTCTATCCAAGTAAAACGTGTTGACATATATGTGACTGTACTGTCTCGGCTAAAATCAATAAAAGGAAAGCTAATAACTACTATCTAGAGAAACTGAGTTATTGGAACAGCTGCAGTTTAATGCTCGAATAGTTTATTGTAATGCTGTACAAGTTTCTAATGAGGGGGAACCTTCTCAAGAAACATTGGACAGTCCTTACCCCTTACATGCACCACAGGGCAGCA
The DNA here is from genome assembly GCA_027917425.1 of Gastrophryne carolinensis. Classification (NCBI taxonomy): domain Eukaryota; kingdom Metazoa; phylum Chordata; class Amphibia; order Anura; family Microhylidae; genus Gastrophryne; species Gastrophryne carolinensis. The sequence goes on along the minus strand of CM051235.1, from coordinate 529,246,122 downwards.
TGGTGTCCCTTATATTCTAGGCTATGTATACCTTCCAATTATCAGCAAACATTTTGGACTTATGATTGTTGCCACTAACACTGTATTTACTAAGGATATAATTTTTTAATACCATATAGTTGCACTGTGAAGGTTCTCATGCTGGCACCACACCAAGGAAGGTTTAGGAAACTGAGCAGTCTCTTAATGTCTGATACTTCATGGTGCATTTATAAAAAATAAAATTATACTACCTGATCACACATTGGTTTGCAGTAGTAGATGTTGTCAAAAGAAGCACACACCAATCCTCCATTTGTTGGCACCAAAGGCATTGGGCAATTGGATAAAGCCACAATATTCTCAAAGCCTATAAGCAATAAGAGCAGGAAAAGCGATATATAGCTTACACAATTATTTTATTTGGCATCTTGTAATATTCCACACCAGGTGGAATGTGTCAGGCCGAATGCTGCTGCTGAGAATACATCACACACCTATTACCCTGAATTAAACCATTTCCATTTTACATTTTACATTTACATTTTTTGTCACGTGGAAATATGTCTTGTTAATTGGCGTAACAGGGGTTTATCAATTAAAGGGCTTAAAAAATAAATTACTTTGCAGATGAAATTGTCATGATCTAGCCGTCGGCAAATGAACACCTATGTGCGGCCTATCGTAGGACCCAGTTTCAGAGAGTGGGGCGTGGGTAACAAAAACGGGTTACAGGGTGGATATGGGTGAGAGGGGCATCAGTAATTGGGTAACCTCTGCACTGTGATTAGTACCCATTTCTGTGCAAAAATAATATGTCTGACCACATCCAGTGCCAAGCCTTGTTGCTGGCCTAGTTTCAGGACTAACCATTTTCAAGTCCAGTTGTCAATTTACGCCACACCTGTCCACGTCTACACTATTGCTTTCAACCTTTGTCCCAGTTTGTACATCTAACCACATCTCTTGCTGTCAAAGCCGCAGCCCCTGGTCACATGCCACCACCGCCTAGGAGAAGCCTTATCCACACTGGCTTCTCAGGCACCAGCAACTGTATCTGCTAGTTACACTGTTGATCTGTTATACACTGTAGTTGTTGAAATTGTTCTATTACTACTCAATCGATCCAACAATCAGGCGTATGCTACCAAATCAAGGCCTCTACATAACCCAAGTACTTACATTAGTACATATGAAGAAATAGTGTAAATGTACTAATAACATTTTACAATTACACATACAACTTTATTGAATCAGTGTTATAACCTGAGAACACAATGTTGAATGATAGTTTTGACCCTCAGAGGATTCACAGTTGAACAGATCAGAGAGATTCATCATAATATCTAAGGTGATTTTCAGAACCAATTAACTAATACTAAAAAACCACTAGCATCAACTTTTATTGTTCTAGAGGGTATATTAACAATGGGCTTTGCTCCTTGTTGAGCCTAAAGCAAAAATCTAGAGACCAGGATACACATGGATTTTCCCACTGTAGACTATAAAAGGATTCAATTCTGGGTGTATGCACAGACAAGCCAAATAGTGATCAGTTAGGTTTATCACTAGTGTTTACATGATGCCATGATGAAGACAGTGGTTAACAAAAAAAATCCTTTCCTGGTCCCAGAATCCAGTGCTGTCCAGTGCAGTGCATTTCGGCTGGCAGCCACAGGGTGAATGCATCTCTGTAACAAAAGGTAAGCCGCTCTACCCTGGCTGGGGCTTTTTTAGCACTGGTGCCTGGATGGGGGGACTGAACCCCTCAATACAACGTCTTCCAAAAATCCAGCACTTCAAAGCATAAAATGTATTTTATTTATTGTATTGGAACTACTGGTAACTATTGGAAGTGAAATCAGTTTGAATAAAATGAAATTAATTCCAAATATCCTACAAATTCAGAGTTTAGGAATCGTTTGGGACACTTTTTAATTAAAAAAAGGTTGCCTGCATTATTTCAGTCCGAAAGAAAATCTCCCAGTCATACTCGGATGAACAATCATCATCACAATCATCCAAAACTAATTTTCTTTGAAAGCAAGGTGAACAAAACTTTAGATTTGATTCAAATCCAAAATGAGTCATGGATCATTTCAGATGAATCAGCATAAAACAAATTTCAAAAGATTTTCTCATCTATAGTAAATAGAGAATGGTGCAGGAAGCAGGATCTCTACTTGACTGTTCTGCCTCACCTCATCTATTCTGTGGTATCGCTTCTGACTCATCTGAGGAAAACAGATGGCTGGGATTAAGCCCCCCCCCCCCCCCATACACAATGGCCTTGGCACTCAGAAAGTGGCCCCAAAAACAGCCCTGATTTCTATTAAACCAGAAGTCCTGTCACACTGGACCGCCTCCCCCCGAGCCAGCTGGCCCAATGCCTGGTTCTTATGAAAGAAGCATAGTTCTGGGTCACTATTTTATTTCTGGACAACTGAACACAGGAAAAGGTGAAATGGCATGGCTTGCAGAATATTGTTCCATTGGGTCTACCGAAACGGAAAAAAAATTGATGGCTGTGGTCAAAGGTCTCTGGGACAGCGGTCCATGCCAAACTGGGGGTGGTCTGAGAAGGCGTAGGGTACAGTGTGACCAGACTGGCAATCAATGTGTCTGTGTGTGTGTGTGTGTGTGTATATATATATATATATATATATATATATATATATATATATATATGCCTGCTGGGTGTAGGCCACTCATTTTTTGTCCCCCCTCCCACCTGGGTTTCACCTTTACCTAACCCTCTCCTACTCACTTCCTCCCCCCTCCCACCTAGCAATAAAACCACTTGGAAAAGCAAAATAAACAAATCACAAATAGATCCCCAATTGAGACAGCAAGGTCCCTCTCCTGTGTCTCACCCCCTCCCTTGGAATGTGGTCCGTTGGTATCATATAGCAGAAATGAGATTGATATACTCTGAGACAGGCTGTGAAACCAACACCAGCCCCCTGGTAGGAGGGGTAAAGAGACCCCCTGTTCTGGTGCCTATAAGCATGGCTGGCAAGAATGGAGACACTCTTCATCTTACTATCAAGAGTGACACACGCTGCCTTTAACAGCAGAAGACCAGAAAGCGTGTGGGGACTGAGAAACAATTTATTTGATAGAACAGAACGCAGCCCAGACAGACTCTTAAGTATATTTTTCACTGTTTTTATTTGCAATTGCTATCTAAATTATTTACTGTGTTTTATAGTTAATTCTGATTTTATCACCTTGCACCAGTTTTTTTCTTGTTGTTTTTGTGTTTTTCTGGTTGTTTAAAAATTCTAAAAATACAGCAGAGGGTAACTATGATCTGAATTAAGGATCTAAAAAGCTCACGCTATTTCTGAAGAGCCTGGCTACCTTACTAGCCTAGGACGCTCGATCGCCCCCTGCTTGGAAGGGGTTGTGGGTCGATCGATCCGTTTGATCTAGAGTTGAACCCTGTTTGGGTTCTGGTGGCAGCGATTTATAGCCCTGCGTGTTGCTAATTGAACAATTGCAGTGACACACGTGGGGTACGATTGGCCAGTCTGATCAGATGAACGATCAATAGGTCTGATCAACCGGTGCGATTGTCACATACAGTGTTTACTGACAGAAAGGACATGATATGTAAGACAAATACCTCACAGATGTTCGGGTAGAGTTTCAGACTTCTGCACGGCAAATATCAATTAGTGGTAAATACAAGAAGTGCACAGGAGAAGGATCAGTTGAAGGGATCCAAGAGGTACCCAGGAGTAGGGCCAGGTATGGCCTGATCTTGATACACAAGGGTTAGCACAAATATGTTGGAAAATGGTAACGCAGATAAATTAATTCAGAAGGGCCTAAAAGCAAGAGGTGGAATCTACCGCCAAGACAACCATATTAAAGAAGTACTTTAAACCTATTCATATTCCAGTATCCAGATCCCATAGGCTCATTTATTATCAGCTGTAAAAAAAGGTGCTCATTGTACTGCCTATCACTGAGACAAAGTAGCCACCTGGCCAGATATGGCCTAATTTTCACAAGGGTTAGCATGAACATGTTGGAGAATGCTGAAATTAAACCCACAGAGGTTGCGGAACGGAAAAGTGGTACTTGACCTTGTATATCCTGCTATTTGTGAGAGAGATTATGGGGCGGGACCTGTTGTAGAATAGACATTTGCTACTTCATATAGAAGTTCTCAACTAACTTTTTTTTAGTCTGTTAATATGGTACATACAGTAGTAAACTGCTCTACAAATGTTATAAATATGCAACAAATGTTACATACCAGGGGTGGGAGAAATGATGTGATCTTCTACTGCATCATACTCTACAAACAGAATTACAATTTAGTTAGAAAATTAAATGTTTTAAACACAGTTTGCGATAAGATCAAGTTTCAGAAAGTTTACACGTAGGAGGCCATCATTATTACTTATGACTTTGTCAATTATTCTACAGCAGTGTTCCCCAACCCTCTCCTGGAGAGCCACCGACAGGTCATGGTTTGCAGATCTGCACCAAGATGCACAGGTAGAGCCAACCATGTGGAGATCCACAAAACACGACCGGTCGTGACCTGTCACAGGAACCCTGTGAGAGTATAGATATAAGAAGTGTTTTTTCTGGTATATATAGCGATATATGACCCACAGTTGACTTTTAACATTATATAAAAGTAAATCATATAATTATAGGGTTTATACGTAGACATGGGGGAGCATGTCAGAAGACCTGCTGCTTACAGGTGGAAACAAATTGGGTCCCCAACCACGACCGGTCGTGACCTGTCACAGGAACCCTGTGAGAGTATAGATATAAGAAGTGTTTTTTCTGGTATATATAGCGATATATGACCCACAGTTGACTTTTAACATTATATAAAAGTAAATCATATAATTATAGGGTTTATACGTAGACATGGGGGAGCATGTCAGAAGACCTGCTGCTTACAGGTGGAAACAAATTGGGTCCCCAACCAGAGGTGCCCAATCTTTCTTATCTTGAGAGCAATAGGTGATGAGCCACCATAATATAGAAAGCACCTCCTGTACCCAGCCCCACTGTACTCACAAGGCAAGGAACTCCAGCCCCCAATGCTATAGCCCCGGAATCATGGTTGGTGGGGGCCCACTGTACCCACAAGCCAAGGAACTCCATTTCCCAATGCTATAGCCCCAGGATCATGGTTGCTTACTGTAATGCTGGTTTTCAGTCTGCATATAAACAACATCATTTTATTCTCAATCAGTACGAATCCCCCAGACCACCAAACCTAACATGAGGAGTGTGTGTGAAACCTTAACCTCCAAAAAGTAATAAACTGACACTGTGTAGGTCTCCATTAATCCCCCCAAAATGATTACGTGTCCTATATGTAAGTCCCCAGCCTCTAAAATGAATTATGCACAGTGAGCCCAGTAGCTTAAAAAAACCCTGACAAGTGGATCTACAAAGAGGTGAAGGCAGAGAGGTGTTCTGGCTTACCTGTCTCTGCAGCATCCAACACCACACTTTACATGGTCCAGGAATCAGAATGTGAGCATGGTGCACAGTTGCAGAGATTGGTAAGCTGGTACATTTCCCCTCTTGCTGAAAAAAATGACCACAGGCATTCCACAAGCCACACAGCAATGATCCAAGAGCCACATGTGGGTCCTAAGCTACAGGTGGGGAGCAGACATATGGTGTTACACATATGTGATCTGTTAGTCATGCTCATTGGCACTGGTAGGTGACATGGACTATTTAAGGTGCATGTACAGTTTGTATTTGTAACTATAAAGGTGGGGGTTGGCTGGGTGGAAAGTTGTCCAGGTTTTCAGGTTTGCCCCACTAGTGCTTTAAGGGGTATGCAAAAGGTCGTGGTAGAACTAAAGATGCCCAAAGGTAGGCAGAGGTTGCCGACAGGCAAACTAAAGTAAAGTCAATGGCATATACCAAAACCAGTTCAGACAGCTGAGGATCATTAACAGGTAGAAATCATTAGAGGCAGCTCATGCTCATCTGCAGACAGGCCTTGGTCAGTTCAGGTAGCTCAGGCTTGTAGCCAGGTAATGAGCCAGGTTTATACAGAAGCAATCATAAGCAATGTCAGGCACATCAGGGGGCCAAACTGAACACAGCAAATTCTTCCCATGTCTATATAGGGAACCTTTTTAGAACAGTTGTGAGATGAAGTATGCAGATTACCAAAGCACACAGAAAATCATCCAGTGATTGCCCTATGGCAATGTTTAGTGCATTTCCACAAAGATGCAAAGGTGAAGAAATCCTCAGTGCTTTAGAGCACTGGTGGCAGTTGATGAGGAACACTCAAACACTGATATTGTTCCACTTAAGCATTAGAGCATTGCATTACCACTGGCTGCCAATGAAGTTTGCAGGGATTACTGCAGTGCTGTGTATGCCTGCCCATGACAGGCATTTCTAAGTGGTTGGTGCAGGCATGCACCGTAGGATTAAATGAAAATGAGTTTAGATTGAAAGAATGGTGAGTTTGGATTGAAAGAATGGTGAGTTTGGATTGAAAGAATGGTGAGTTTGTGGCCAATACTGAGGGTAACACACAGCAGGGTATGCCAAATCAGGATCCCCCAGGCAGGAGGAACAAGGTGATAGTGAAATGCCAAGATTTTGTTCCTCTTTAAGGAGTGTTGATCCCCCATATTTTTAAGGGTTGGGAAAACACTACTCTAACATGCTTTGGGGCAATCGATTTATGAAGCCCATAGGTTATCCTATCCTGACCATGTTGTGTCCTGATATCCTGGTATAAAAAAGTTGTGAGCTTATGTGTCTAGCTGTATGTTTATGTCTATGAAGAGGATAATTTCTTTACCTGGGGCAGGGTGCAGCCTCTTAATTTCATGAACATCTACAAAGAAGAAGTATGATAGTGTCTAGTTATTCCATTTCTAAATGGTAAAATATTGAAGTGGAAGTCCAGTTTCCTTTTAACCCTCTCCACTGGCTCTCTCTCCTGGTGATGAGGCAGAAAAGTGGGTTTAAAAAAGGAGCAACAACTTACCTGTCCAGAATCCAGGGCTGGCATCTTCACTTTTGCAGCGACCCCCACAGAGGCTGAAGCATCCCTCGCTCTGAGCGCACTCTCACTCCTGAGTCAAGTGAATGGGCAGCCAGCACACACATAGAGCAGGGGATACCACCATGGTGGCTGCGCACAAGACCGGAAATTCTGGGAGGCTGCCACTGGAGTGCAGGGAAAAGGCAAGTTTTAACAAATAAATCACCCATCCTGCTTTAGCGTGGGGGGGGGGGGGGGGGCACAGGGTTAATAGGAAACTGGACCTTCACTTTAAAGTAAAATATATACATTTTTTATAAATTATAATATAATCTAAAAGATTAAAAACAAACATGGCTTAGCAGACACCCTTAGAAAAGCATGAGCAAATTGTAACATTTATACTTTGTAGCTGCTTTAAAAATAGGGATGTTTAAATGTAGTCCAACACTTAAAATAAGTACTGGACCAGATTGTGACAGTTGCAGAGGGGGGATCGATCCACATTGCTGGCTTGCAGTGGTATATGCACGTGGGGGGCAGAAATCTGGATCCCCCACCCCCCTGCAACACTTGTACAAACCGGGTGTTGGACTATCCTCAGAAGTAAGTAAAAGTGTGTGGATTAAAATTTTACCTAGATCAGTCTGCTAGAAATCATCTCTTATTAAAATATCGGAACATTTGTTTAGTGCTTACCTGCAGCATTTACAGAATTATTAAAATAAAAAAATGTAGTGAAAAGGATGATTAACTTCTGCATGATGTTTTTGCTGGTATCAGTTTTGCCTAAGCGAACACGCAATATGTTCTCTGATGTTCTCTTATTTTTATTCACACGCCTTTAAACAGTATATCAGCTGACTGCCCACAATTCCAGGAAATGAATAGTTTCCTGGATGAAATCTAGATTTGCTGGGAAATTGTACAGAAATGCTGAAGAATAAAGGTTCTTACACACAAAAGAGGGAATGCCAGTCCCTAGATACTGTCCCTCTGAACAGTTGACTGAGGGGGTGTTTAACCCCTTGAAATGCATCCTTTTCGATAGCGTGGTCCTCTTTTTCTTGCTCATTAAAGTGAAAAGGACCTAATTGTGTTGATCCCCGAAGGGCAACACTCTGTGTTGGGGCTGGTACAGACTCAAGGCTTAAGGTAAAATCAGATAAAAATTTGTTGGACTTAGGCAGATCCCAACCACAATATAAACCTCTGAGCTTGACCCCGCCTCAATCAATCAAAGGGATTCATTATATATATATATACAGGGCCGGCGTCAGCACCTGGCAAGGCAGGGCAGCTGCCAGGGGCCCCGACCCTCCGGGGGGCCCACTGACAGGGCCAGCCTTTGGGATGTGCGAAGGCGCATTACCGGCGGTGGATTGGGAGGGCAACGCCACAGTTGGTGCCCACATCTCCTCAAATGGCGGGGTTCAACACAACGGGGCATCTCGATTTAGGTTCCAGGGGAGGAAGTGTTGGGTTTTGTTCTGCTTTTAAGTTGCCCACCCCAGCTGATTTCCTATCCCTCGAGCATCCAAATCAGTGATACCCCACTGTGTGAAACCCCCTGGGATCACTGGCATGCCCATTATGCAAGAAATTCCACCCCTGGGTTTTGGTCCACTTCACAGGGTCATTGATATGCCCCTGTTTGTGAAAGAACCCCCCTGGTTTGGCCATTAACTCAAACTGGTGATCCCACAGTGCATTCACCAGTTCGAGGAAAGTAATAAACAAAGGAGGGGGAAAGTCACACACAGGGGCATTCAAAATCAGGAGAATCTAGATTTGTTTAGACTCCAAGGTCAGGTTTAAAGGGGTTTGGTGCGCTTCAAAGTAGACCAAAACTAGAGTTTTGGTTCTAAAAGCATGATCTTTAGGGGGCATCCAGATTTGGGACGTCCCTTGGTGATGTGATGCGACTCTTTATGACAAAGGGGCCCACTGAGACCATGCCGCCCAAGGGCCCACATAAACCTGGAGCCGGCCCTGTATATATAAATACAATGAATCTCTTTGATTGATTGAGGCGGGGTCAAGTTCAGAGGTGAATATATTGTAGTTGGGGTCTGCCTAAGCCCAACAGATTTTTACGGGAAACATTAAACACGGGGAGGCCGATTCATTAATAGCGCCAGGTAGCGACAGATGAGCGACTGTAGCGTGATTTTTCAGCGCCAGCCAGTATTCGCTGTGCTTGGCCGGCATTAGCTTGATGACAGCGACTCAGTCGGTGTGCGGTAATGTTGAATACGGGCTGGGGGGGTCGCTGTTTCACAGGTCCAGCGTTGTATGTGAGCGCCTGACAACGAATGGCCAGAGCGAACGGCTAGCTTCATATTCATCAACAAATCACGCTCCGAATGTGCTGTCGCTGTCCATTCCTTGTTTAAACCCCAGAGCGCTGGCGGCGATGTGTATTAACTAGTTTTTAACCCCTAAACAACCATATTTTTTGAATGTAACATTATACATGTTTTTAGAATCATTTTGTAATATGAATACATTAATCTCAGACCTGTTAGATCAATTCTGCACATATTTTTTTTAATTTTTTTTTTTACTTAAAAATAAATCCTAACATTGCAGAAGTGGTGTCCGATTTTTTGACATTAAAAAAAAAAAAAAAAAAAATTAATACCAATTAATTATGAATAATTATAGATTGCTCCATTGAAATGCATTGGACATCGCCAGGGAGCGACAGCTCATACCTGGCGCTGTGAGGGAATTTGCAGCGGCGCTGTTCGGTCCAGGCGGCTTCATGATGAATGCCGCGCTAGCCGTCGCTCTCGCCGGCGCTAGCCTCATTTTGCTTGATAAATGCGGCATTGTGACCGCCGCCGGGCGTACTTGAGTCGGTAGTCGCCGTTAGCTGCCGCTACCTGGCGCTATCGCTTGATGAATAAGGGCCTAAGTTTTTTGATTTTTTTCCTATGGATGATGTAGCTGAGTTGAGAATGGAGGTAGGTGGGACCAGCTGGCCCAGTGATGCTCAACTCTCCACCTCAAGGGCCACCAACAGGCACAGATTTCCACACTGATGCACAGGTGTAGTAATTAGGACTCAGTCTATAATCTATAGTCTATTGAAATTAGTGCTAGAAGGAAGCTAAATGAAGCTTTAATTTCCCCTTAATTTTCCCCTCAATTTCCTCTGAAGCCAAAATCTTTTGTGAGTACTTTTAGCCAATTCATTACCAGGACACTAAGGGGAGTTGATAGCTGTGTTTTTTAACCTTTCATAGGATGTGGTTGGTCCGCTTTAAGAACACTAATTATTCCACCTGGCCTGTTGGTGACCCTTGATGGAGGAGGGCTGAGCATGAGTGAGCTGGCCAATAATCCCCATTAGAGAAATCAACTTCAAACAATGTAAGCAATACTTTTTTGGCAATGTGTGGTCCCTGATTAAGAGGAAGAGATACCTGAACGTCTGTAAGCAGAGCTGGAACTGAGGTTCTATTATATCCACAACAAGAACATTTGCAAGAGGAGGAAGTACCAGAACCTCTAAAAGGGGAGCAGGCTCTTAGGCTGGATTCACACCAGGCGGATTGCAGAGCTGTTGTTTATCACCCCAATTATAAATCCTAATAAAACGATGGTCTTGGTAATCTTTGGGCACTTTCACTAATTCATTTGGAAGTGTGTGGAGGTCACTGCTAGTGATTCCAAACCATGTGAATGGAAAGTGCTGGCACAAACGCCCACCATGTCATGAACATTGGAAAAGCCTGGAACACGGAAATTATGAGCGCCCTGTGAGCACATCTGTGAAACCAGCCAAGGAGGTTTAGGAAGTCCGGAGTTGAAAAGCACACATGTGGAGCTGTATTAAGCACCAGAGAGTTCAGAGACACCCTGAAGAGCTGAGACATATCTACATTAGATACAATTAGAATACTAAATACAGAAACAGCAGCATATACAACTGGTGCTTTCTTTCTGTACATGAAGCTATGTGAGTGCAAATGCTGTAGGATAAATAAGATGAAGATAAATAAGATAAGATGGCTAAATGATCAGTATCAGAGAGTTGTTGTTGATGGTGTGAAATCTGAACAAAGATGAGTTACTCCTCTGCCTTCTCTGCATTTTCCCTTAGTGCCCTCTCCCCCCTCCACACACATATACTCTGCATTCAACACAATGCACCCTCTCCCCCTCCATGTTTTTTTTTTATATGGACAGTGACCTAAGAAAAAAGTGGATGCCAGCACTTAAAGTGCCTAGGGCACCATGAACAGTACGGCCCTGGCCCCAGCTGATTCTGAGAAAGCATGGTATTACCATTTTTCCATCTATTGATAAAAGTTGCAGGTGATTTCGATCATTGTCACTCTGGAATGTGAAATTTATCTTTAAAATTGAATGATTTTTGGAACAGTTCATAATTTCCCCATCTTGACTAAAGCCCCAGTTCCAACAGCAGAAGAACAGCTCAAAAGCATCAATCTGCCTCCACCATGCTTCACTGTGGGTATGGTGTTCTTTTGTTGATGGGCATATCTTTTTAATTTATGGCCAAAAAGTTTCAACTGTAGACCATTACACATTATCCCACATGCTTTGGCTGGCTTCATGTAGGTGTTGTCAAAACATAGCCTGGCCTAGACATATGAAAACCAAGGAATATTGATGCAGGACCATATTAAAGTGGTCCAAAACCAAACCAATTTTGACTATCCTGGGTTTTGGTCCATGCCCTGGGGTGCCCTTCTGTGTGAAACCCCCCAGGTCACCCGAACAAACTCGGCCGCTCATCCAATCAGCGTGCTCGGAACAGCTCGAACCCATTCATCCAGGAGCTTGTCCTATACAAGCGAATTTGAGCCCGCTGGCGGCCGCATCCCCTGCTACCCTCTAATAAGGAGCGTGTCCACACTGGCCATTCACAAATGCCTGGCGCAGGCACGCGCCTTGCTAGAGGGATAGCGGGGATGAGGCTGTGGTTCGTGCATGTGGCGTTGGACCAGAAAAGAAGGTGAGTTTATGGGCGACCTGGGGAGTTTCATACAGCGGGCCCAAATTTGGATGCCCCGAGGAGAGGGAATGATTCGGCTCAGGAATGTTATAGATTCCTTGGCCGATCTCCGTGGGTTTTGGTCCACTTTAAGGATATCCATGGTAGATAGCAAATCTTTAATGACCCCACCCCCACCTAGGCAACATAGATGGCACTCTGTTCAGATCTTCTGTTTAGATTAGTGGGCTGTCTCCTTTATGTATAAGCCCTGTAAAGTATACACAGCCATCTAGTTGTGAAACCAACTACTGGTGTTTTCACCTTAATACTTTCTTAATAGTATCAGCACCTGAAGCATGGGCAATAAATGATCTTTTCTACAAAACAAATTTTTGTTTGTGGTTAGAACCAGCAACTCTGATCCACTGCATTCACAAAGGTCTTTAACTTTCAAGTCAAAAATTAATATTGGACCTCTAAGACCTGTAGCAGGAGGGCATTCAATTTCTGGATTCCCCACTCCACATACTGGTCCATTCCCCATGGTAACCCAAACCTGGGCCCCGTTACTCACCCACATTCTGTGATTTTTCCAAAGCAGTGGGGTTTTCCATGGGGGCGCACACAAGGCACTGTATTGCATTCTAAAAACAGAGCCTGGCATAAAGAGTGTGGAGCGGCCGCATTTCTGTTCGGCAGCTTAGAGATACCTGGGCATGTGCCAGTCAGTGAGTAAAATGTGCGATCCCAGGGGTTTGACATAGTGGGGCATCCCAAAATGAGATGCCCCCAGGATTAGGATTTGGTCCAGGGTTTGGGGACATTTTAAGTTATTTAACAAAAAAAATGAAAAAATACATCCCTATATGCAAATTTGCACAAATAATAATGCACATATTTGCATTTAGGGATTTTTAAAAATTAAATAAGGATTTAATTAAATAGCGGCAAGATAGATAGATGAGGTGGGCAGCAGAATTGAAGATTGATTGCAGAGATGCCAGTCTATTAGCCTGTAGACTGCAAAGGAGGGTGTTGCAGTAGTCTAGGGGAGATGATCAAGGTATGTACTAAAATTTAAGGGATATCAGGTGGGAGTAAGGGACAGATGCAGGTGATGTTTGTTGGAGTTGGAGGCAACAGGAGGGTCTTGTTTTGCCAAGAACTCTTTATGTACCCCTTAGGATGGGTAACTCAGCCCACTATCACCATTATAATGAGGATCCAGCTCTGGATTTATTGTCACATCCAGTACAACCAGTATTGTGTTTTATATACTGTACATAGCATCACACAACACTGTTCAGACTCTAACTGGTGTAACTGATTAGACAATAAGTTTGTTCCCGTTGAATGGAAATTTTAAGTAATCTAAAACATCAAATGTAATGTTAGATCCTGCTACTACAGGTACTATAATGACCACCCAGGTATACATTAAGAACATTCGACAATAACACAAAAAATATTCTTTGTTAATGAATAATAACACCACATGTATGTGTAAGTGTAACAAATTGATGATGTAAATGATTCAGACTTTTGTTTCTTTAACAATGCATACTATCTGTCACTAAACTAATCCCCAACCCAGAACGTGCATAGAACTTACAATGTCTGCTTATTCATGAAAGTTGGAATAAATTCATGTCATGGTACGTCTATAGCAATTAGTCAAGGCAACTAGGTTTTCTGCATTTTCCGTAAAAATGTTTAACCAGTTACTCAGCTAGATTTTTTAAATTGAAATCAGCTGTAGATCTACAGCTGTAGATAAGGAAACTTGATTTTGTCGGGAAGCTGTTTTTTTTTTTGCGTCCTCTTAGTGATGTCCCGACCATTTACCGGCTCTTGTGAAGCTGCCAGCGCCTCATTTAAAACTGCATGTTTTACCCATAGTTGGGAGTAATATACTGTATCATGGCTGCCATCAGGAATTTCTGGGCCCCATGCACCAAAAATGTCAGGGCCCTTTGTGCTGCTGTGGGGCACAAGAGCATTAAGGCTTCAGTTAGCCTTAAAGGGCCTCTTTGCTCCACTTCAGCCTAAAAGGCCCCTGTGTCCCACATCAGCCTAAATAGCCCCTTTGCTCCACAGCAGCCTAAAGGACCCTTGCGCTCTAAAGTGTGGCACGTACGGGAGACGCTGCAGTGCTGTATACAGCAGCTCTGCTAGTTTGATGCCCCATGCTGGCTTCACCTGGCTGAGCCCCGCCCCTTCTCCTCCACTGGGACCCAAGCCTTTGAACCCCCCCCCCCCATGGTGACCCTGTACAGTATAACACAATGACCAGCTTCTTTAACCCAGCGCAGTGCATAGTTAGGGCAATGCTAACCCCTAATGATGTACCAATAAATTCCCTACTGCTTCACTATCTATCAGAAACATGTTTACCTTTCCAGACTACTATAGCTCAAATTAGTAAAAAATGACAGGTTGCCTAGGCAGGTATCCTCAAACCCATGACGCATCAGCCTCTCAGCCTCAAAACATTTGGTAACTTTGCATTGCATGGCCAGGAGAGGGAGGGTAAGGAATCAAGGAGAGCTGAACAGTTCTCCTCCCATCAGTCCTGGGTGTACAAGATCACTGGACACTAAGGCAAGTTTGAGAATCCCCTGGTTTAGGAACTGCTGTGTATGGTTGTAATCTCAAGTGAGATTGTATCCTAGGAAACTGCACTTAATATATGCATTCGTTTTTGCTGAGAGTTTTTTTTAAAACATTTGTTTTGGCAACAGGTCTGTGCTGCATTATGCTGCAAAGCTAATTGTTTGGTGGTGTATCAAATTTATTAGGAGACTTTCTATTCCACCTGCTGACATATTGCTGATCCTTTTCCAGAGATTGCTGATATTGGGAGAAAGTAAAGTATTTCTATAAATAAGATAGTTCCATGCAGTGCTGACATCTTGATATTTACTGATGAGGGAAAATTCCGGTGTCTGACGCCAAGGACGCGACCATGGCCCATGTGACCACCTGGCGGCCAATAGCAGGACTCCTTTCCCAGCGCTGGCTCATGGTGAAGGTAAGGATATCGGGCGTTCTGGGGGGGGGGGGGGTTATGTGCTGGGGGGCTCCAGCATTCCGGATCCCCTTTTGTTTTTATTAGCTGTCTGTGGGACCAACACAGTTAAAGAAAAAAGCGGGTGTTGGTCTGGTTTAATTATACAATATTATACAATATACAATACCAGAATGATCAAAGCATCAATTTAACACTCACAATAAGTCACTGGTCAGACCCCATATGGAATATTGTATACAGCTTTCGACATATCAAAACTTGAGCACATTCAAAGGCAGGCAACAAAATTAATAAATGGAATGGGGAGCTAGAGTACACTGAAACTTAGGTTTATTTAGTTTAGTCAACTTTTGGGGTGCATCTTATGGAGTGAAAGACAGTAAACCCCTCTGCAAAGGTTTGGGAGGGAAAATTCAGCAAATTAAAATTGAATCTCATTAGCCGTGTATCACTATTTCAAATGGTGATATCACCCTGATACATCTAACTGATACAGAATATCAGTTACTAATGATCAGGTGACCTCACCCTTCGGTGTTAAATATGCCATTGGTTCAAATGTTGGGCTTGATTCACAACCTAATTTTCATTTGGAGATTCTAGGCAAAAGCCCTGTTCTAAGGCCCATTCATTTGACCACATAACAAAAATTGTTCATAAAACATGTAATTTGTTTTAAACAAGATTTGTTACGATTTTCCTAAAAAATACAGTCTACAAACTTTCATGGTGAACAATGTTGGATTCCATTTAAAGGATTAATTCATACTTTCTCTCTTTCTGTGAGGTTCAGGGTAAACATGTTTCGCCTTTTGGCTTTATCAATACCTCATAACTGTGCAAAAATAATAATAATAATAACACATTTACTGCATGATCGCATATATACTTCAAATTACATCAATTGTACAGGGGACCGCGATGGGGACAACTTTTGCCCCGTCGTTTGCAAACCTGTACCTGGGTTGGTGGGAGAGGTGGTTGTGGTCACAGGACAAGGTAACAGTAAATTGGAGTAGGCCAGAGGCAACAATTAGGTGTAGTCATCTTTCCATTTTCCAGCAAGCACACGTAAGTAGCTATATGAGATATAAATATAGGAACCGAAATTCCCAAATCATTGTTACCCTCTAAAATATTATTTACGATGCCCATACTATTAAAACCAACCATACCACAGGTACATACAGGTATCATTTAATTCATTTTGTTGAAGCCAAAAGAAAGAATCCCCCCCCCCCCCCATGTGTCACTATCAACAAAATGCGATGATGAGGAATGACTGACACAAATATTAAATACTTATACGTATTTATTTGTCTGTAGTAACATTGTTACAGTTCAGTAAAACATGTTTAACATGGCAGATGCAGTAGTAAAATTAGGACATATATATTGATTAATAGTGCAATAATCCCATTGCTTCTAAATTACAGTTTATTACCAGCTTCTTTTGTAAACTAGCAGCCTTTCTTGCAGCATTTTACATTCCTTGTTGAATTCTTTATAATTTTTCAGGGGTCATTAGTAATTAGCATAACTTAGCTAAAGTTTAGAATTTTACTCCAGCTGTTTGCTTCTTCAAAGAGAGGGGAAAGAATCCCATTAATTTGTATTCCTGCTGTTTGTGACACTACTGAAGAAATATAGTGTTTTTTCTGAACATTATAGCTCCATGGATGATATAAGAGATGAAAAGTGATGACCACACAAAAGTTCCAGCACCCCCATTACTCTACAAGGGAAACTCACTAACTTGTTGGTCACAACTCACAACAGAAAAGGAGAGTAAATATTCAGAATGTGGTCAGAAACAGCAAAATGGCCCTAACCCTTTCCTGCCCCATTAAACTAACATTATGGTTGAAGCAGACCTAAACCATACATCAACCCCCAGGACCATTCTGTACCCCACTTCATGTGCATTGTGAATAGGGATGCCTTTCAACCGATGGGTGAGAGGGGTGTAGATCCGATTTAAAGCAAAACATAGGATACAAAAAGCAACTGCCTACAGACTGCTTACAGATTTCCAAGATTGTAAATGTACAACTGTTTGTGAAATAAAAAAAAACATTACTACTTCTGGAATAAATCATTTTTATCAACTTATCCAACTCCAACCGTCAACTGGACTTTTAAAATACCTATCTGTTGCTCTATAGCATAGGTAACTTCTGTGTCGTTAGGGGAACCAAATGGCCTGGAGATAAACTATAAGATCAGTCCCTTTGGTAGAACTGGTATCTAGTCTATTGAGCCGTATCAAAGAAAAGGAACATTTCAGGTATTTGGAAGTTAATAAAAACTACCCAACCCTGTATTTCTCTGCCCCTCCAGTTTCACAATTTACAACTTTTGACTTACCTGTCTGGTCGCATTGCGCTCCGGCATCCTTTGGTCCTGCACCCTCACTGTAGGGCAGTGCCATCCTGCCATGCTTTGCGCTGCCCCTCAGATCTTGCGCATGCGGAGTGTCACTGCATAGGCTGCAATGACACTCGGTGCAAATCCCACAAGAAGAGCAGCGCAACCTTCACTCAGCGATGGCTATGGGGGTGGAGGGGGGGCCATGAATGCTGCCGGATGTCAGCATTTTACATAACTCCACCATCCGAAAGGCAGTGAGGGAGGGAGGAGGGGTGTTTAGAAAGGAACATCAGAGAAGATCTGATGTTCCTCTTTAAGCACATTGTTTGAAAACACCCCCTTACAAAAGACACACTATTAGAATGGATCCTGTACAGTCTTTCACATAAAAAAACAGAATATTTGTGAATTGTAATACAAGTGTAAACAATGGCTTTTTATATATTATGTAAATATACCGTATGATGGGCAACAGAACTATATTGGTATTCCTCACTTATTATATAAATATCCAGACATATCTATTATGGCATGGCATTGGAGAATCTGAGCAGGCCTGGGCAGGGAGCAGTTGGACATAAACTGTAGTTCAATTAGCTAATAGCAGCATTTCGAAGCTGATCAATAAAAGCTGTTTCAATGGAACAAGCAAAGTATGTTTGGGGCAGCTTTTGGGAAAATCCTGGAATGTAGTAGTGCGATGTAGTGCGAGTGCAATTTTCAAGCAATACAAGTTTGCTGTGCCTGGGATAATTCAGGGATTCTCCATCTAGAGTGTGGCAAAGTGGGTTTTCACAGTTTCAGGCTAGTGGAACTGGGTGGACAGGTTCTGGATTTCAAAGAAGATCAGGGTATAACTAGCCAGTAACAAGGCAGAGAGGGAGAGAGCCCTGGAGAGGAGGCTCAAGTCAGCTTAGCAGGAGAGCTGGTAACCCACCAGACAATCAGGAAATAGGGTTTCCCTGTCAGGAGGGTAAATATATCTTTTGCTTGTCAGGTCTTTTTTGAATGCTATTAAGTCCGGTGGAATAGATCTGAGGTTCTAATATTTAACAGATCTTTTTAATGTTGTTTTGTCCCCTTGGTTGTCATTATTTTCTTTCCTGGAATACTTGTAACACTGCACTATTAACCTAAACCTAAAACCTATGTTGCTTGTAGTACTGTGTTAATAACCCGCATTGTAATCGTGTGTTAATAATCTGTACTGCGGCCACCCATAACATTGCATTTTTAATCTGTACTATGCAGCATGTAACCCAGCTGTTAACATATATATATATATATATATATATATATATATATACCTGACATAGAAATCTCAATCTTAGCCTGTTGTACCTTCTTGTGTAGGATTTGATTGTATCTTATATTATTGTACCCCATCATAAGTCTTTATTTATCATCTGTCTCAGTGTGTCTTTTGAATACCATGTATCTAAAGAGCTACAATCTTTGTGGTTATCAGTTGCATTACTGTTGGCCAGTTGTTTTATATATATATATATATATATATATATATATATATATATTTACATATTTTAGCAGAGCATATAATTTGGCTTAGCCAGGTAGGAGTTAATATTGTATTAATCACTGATGTTTTTATAATAATAATTGTTTACAAAAGTTAAAATTAGCAGCCTGTGATTGGAGGATGGCAGTTTTGATTTCCGACCAGGGCAATACTAAAGGCAAACCAACAGTCAAAAAAGACTTAAACCGGACCAACACAACAATTCTCATATGCATCCCTCCCCAGGGCAATTCATATTGCTGCACATACAAATTAATTAACTCTTTTCAAACTCCTGCTACGGTAAATTTTAGAAACAAAATGGCGGCTCATGTATCTGCAGGCTGCCTGAAAACAGGAGGTGCTGCTGGGTTTCCTGTTACTGTACATTGTCAGTTATGTCAGTTGAATCCAGGCAGCAGCATGGCTGAGATGCTGGGAAGGAAAGCTCCAGAATGGGCAATACCACTCGAAAACCGAAGAGGCAGCGTTTCAGCAATGCTTTAGTATAATGCATGAAGATAGGGCAAGTGAGTTTGGGGGTGTTTTTTATTTTAACTGTGACAGGCTGTTGGTCCGGTTCAGGTTCTCTTAAGCAAGACAACTAATCCCCCCAACTGCTCCCCACGCATCATTGCTAGGGCAGCCCACCACTCCGGGCATATTTACACTCACTGCGTGAATGGGTTAAATGCAGAGGAATAATAACAATGTATGCACAAGCATAAAATGACCATAAAAAGTGCTAAGCGTATAAATTATTTTTACTTTTCCTGTAAACAAATGTTTGTTTTTTTAAAGCAGGTTTCACTATCTGCAATCTGTTTCTATTGGCAACTGAACACCAAGAGCAACTGGCACTCAAATCCCTAACAATCTGTTGTGTGGACATGACTTCAGATAAATTGTTGGATCTTTTACTGGAAAAGGAGATAATACAGGATGGCAAAATTACACAAAGGTTCTGCCTGTGGGGGTGAGAGATGCAGGTTAGCCAGCCTGTTTTTTGTAATCGCCCCACCCCCACTCCCCACCCCCACCCCGCCACCCTCTCCTAGCACTGAAGCAGGATGGGGGGGGGGTGTTACATAAAAATAAACCCCTTTCCTGACCCGCAATTTAGCGTCGTTCATCAGGCAATTCCGGCACTGCTCAGTGGCATCTTTGCTTCTGCCAGGCTGGCTGCCGGGTGACCTGGAAGCGTGCAGTCCTTGCGAGGAAGTACGCACAGCCCGGGGAGTGTACACTCCAGGTGGCACACGGTCACCGGCCTGGCCGAAGCATAGGTAGCGGCCAGCGGTGCCTGAAACACCAGACGATCAGCGCTGGATTACCGGTCATGTAAGTGTTTTTCTATGTAACACCCCCGCTCTGCTTCAGCGCTAGGGGAGGGTGGCAGGGGATTAAAAATATGGGGAGTGGCTGGACTATCCCTTTAATGATCAGTTGAGACATATTGTTATAGTCTAAAACCGTGACCTTCCTTTTCCAGTACTTTTTTTAGTATTTGAGAAAGGTCCTGTCAGAGATACTTTGATCCCAGCTTTGTTCATTTGGTTACCTCTGGGTCATCAACAATTAGCATTTAAATGAATATCCTTTATATTCTTGCAGTGGTTTTCCCAAGTCATTCAAGGTTGACTATTGACTATTTAGAATTGCATGTTTATCTGACAAATGCATTGGAAGGTGCCAATAATACTGTTAAACTTTTTACAAAGGAGCAAAACATTTGAGGGATACAGAAGACTGTTATACCGGCTTTTTTTCTAGAAACATTTTGACTTGATATTATTCATTTTAGACATTTTGTTCCCAGGCAATGTTTCTTGCAGAAGTTCTCATACTGTAAGTAAATCTTTTCTGTATTTTTCCTAAGGTAAGAGGATTGCTAATCATTTGCATGGCCAGGGTTAAAAAAGCAACTCTTTTGGTACTTCCCATGAAAAACCATCTCTGCCAAAATGACCATAACATGCGGTGCTCTGGTATATAGGCCTCTTCAGATCTAGGTCTCTGTTAAAAAAAAATAATGATAATAAAAACACAATCTCAATCACATGCCAGTTATAACAACCAAAGAAGTGAGGTCACATTTTAAAGATTATTATATCCCATGCACATTATATGTAAAAATAGAGTAAAACAACTATTTTAGTAAATAATACATTTTGTATGTGCTTTTCACTGGCCATACTTATAATAAGTCATGTATTTGCTTCAGCAGCTGTATGATGTGTATCTATATCCTGTACAGTTACAGTGGCAACCACTCGTCTGCTTCACATCGTTTCCTAAATGGTTTGTAATCTAAAGTCTTTAACCAGGGGCACAGCTGGCATGAGGCCATGTGAGGCTGGCAGCGGAAGTGGCAGCCTCCCATATATTTATATATTTTTTTACTCATTGGTGAATCAGCAGGGGTACGAACACACTGGGGACATCTTAGCGGGCAGTTAGCCACTTTCCTTATTGTCGTCACACATGGCCATCACGCAGCCTGCCCGGAGAGACGATGGGTTCTCAGACACTCTGATGACATGCTGTGTGTGTTGTCCAGACCAGAAAACTTCCACAATCTACATTTGCCTAAGAAAATGTGTAGTTTAGAAGTTTACATGTGCCCAAGCTGTTTGCCCCTGCTCCCTCAGCACCTCCTGATGCTGCTTGGAGACCATTTAAGCTTCTCTCTGCATCGTTGATCATCTGCCCCCTCATGGTTGAGGAGAGCTGTGGCAGAGAATAAGGAGGCACATAAATCCGAGCTGCCCAGTCACTCTTGTCTGTGTAAAGAACTGAGTAAATTCCAGGACGGGAAACACACAGGTACAGCCTACTTTTGTGGTTTGTGCAAAAAATCATGCAACAAACCATCGAAACGGAAGAAGATGTTGTTACTTGATCAATGTCATAGACAAGGTTTTATCAAAGTTAATGACTCATGAGAACTCAGGATGTCCCCTGATTTCTCCCAAGTTATAGTATAGAAGCAATACTGGCAAAATCACAGAAAAAAGGGGTCCAAGTAATGGAAAACACGAATTTACAAGTCATGCAGAACTATTTAGCATGGACACTACGGTAAAGATATGCAATCAAACCGATAATCCAACTGGTGAAAGAGATTAATCTCCATCATTGTTGGGTTGTACCTTTGACACTAATGGTTTCTAATGAAGGAAAAAAAATATTTCCTTAAAGATGGAGGAAACTTCAAAATGTTTGCAACTGATAGGCCTTAGGCCTTTTGAAATAACTGAATGAAAAGATGACCCACTCGATGCAGAGCCTGTACCAGAATAACTTTTAGTAGAAAAATGGAGTCAACCATAAAAGGAAGACTGAGGTCAAATAGGAAATTAACTATAAAGAAAAAGTCAAGTAGAAGTGGAAAAAGAAAAAATAAATCAAGATAAACTCGGAAGCAAACTTGAGAGGTGGAAAGAGAGGGGATTCTCTTGGACCACCCCATCCTCCCTTTTTCTCTCTCTCTTTCTTTTCTTTCTATGTATCTCTAAGGAGCAAATCAAATGTAAATAAACTGGAAAGGGGCTTAGCGGCCCTGGCCTAAGGCGGCACTTGTGAAACAAGATATGGGTCTTAGAAATTAACCTAAAAACCGTCTGCCATGGACGACAAGGAATTACAATGCAGATAAATGATATACAGGTAATAATTAGATTAGGCTTACAGGTAAGACACCAGGTGGATGTAATATCACAAGGACCTCAACGTTTCAGCTATCACAGAGCCTTCATCAGGAGGAGCGGTAACCTAAGCTCCTATGGTTACCGCTCCTCCTGACGAAGGCTCTGTGATAGCCGAAACGTTGAGGTCCTTGTGATATTACATCCACCTGGTGTCTTACCTGTAAGCCTGATCTAATTATTACCTGTATATCATTTATCTGCATTGTAATTCCTTCAGAATGTTATGAGGTTTACCATGGCTTTTCTTGAAGATATCTGGGTACTAAATGACTTTCCTTATGTATATAATCTTATTCAATAGCTATGATTACTTCAACATGCCAGATACTGGATGTGAACACATCAAGCGGTCCATATGATTAATTTGTATATACAATGTGTCTCGGTAATTTTGTTCATTTTTTGGCATTCAAATTTGCATTCTTTTGGCATACAGTTGCGCCTCCTGGGTGTTCAATTTTCCTCCTCTCTGGGATACTTATGGCATGATTGGTGTGGAAGGTGTAGACACACCGTGGAATTTTGGAACCCCATACTATATTCTACTTTGTTCTTAATTCTACATACCTTAAAGAGTGTGCTTCAACCAATAATTAATATTGAGATATTATCAAGGTAAAAGATATAAATCAACAGGGCAAATGTGGTCAAGTAATAAAGGAAGAAGAGTATAAGAACTTCCTAAAGCGTCCATATCCAATCATATCTAAAAACATTAGCATTAAAGACCAAGTAACCCCATCAACACCATTTGAGAATCTTTGTTCGATGTTGAAGGGGTTAAATATCAAAAGCTAGGATTCATCTATTTAGTGCTCATTATGACACATATCCGGATCATAGCAACTTTCTAAAAAAATGGGATCAGGATCTGACAACATGCCTCAATAAAGGGGATTGGAAAAAGATAGTTAATACAGTAATACATATTACAGCCCCTCTATTAAAAACCTTCTGTATAAAATGCATAACAAGGTTTTACTTCACCTCTGACTATAACTTTAGAACTCCAGAATATACAGTATATGTTGGTGGTGCAATTACTGGATAGCTACTGAGGGGCATATATGGTGGGAGTGCCATGAACAAAGAAAATGTAGACACAAGTAAAGAAAGATATAGGTAGGGTGACTGAAGAAGATACAATTATTACCCAACGTATGGAACTATTGACTCTAAGTGATGGGCTAGTGTGCCAAGAAATGAAAAGGGCAGTTAATGTGATGCTACAGTATGGGCAACTAAGAAATCAGTAGTTACAAAGTGGGGAAATACTAAACCGCCACTACACACCGGTGTAGTGTACCCCACTACTTGGGGCATGTGCAGGCAAATTCCTATGTGTGCACAAGCATACAATGGCCATATACATCAAAAAAGCTATTTTAAAAATGGTGCAACATAGCAGGGATCAATTGGATTAGGTTTTACCTTGGTTAACAAAGTTTAATATTGAAATCCTCTTTTGCCCCATCCTGGTCTGGAGCAGAACAATCTTAAACTGTAGAGGGATAGATTAATCCTCTTTTTTTAGTAATTATGATATAAATAATAATTGTGATAAACTTATATGAACAACTGCAGTCCTTCCTTACCGGACAATAACTCCTGGTCTCAGGTCAAAGTTCTTATTGACGATGTCCAGCAGTTCTTTTTCATTTTTCTCAGATGTTCCATAGGTGAAAAGGGAAACTGATAATGGGTGGGCCACCCCGATAGCATAAGACACCTTAGGACAGTGAAAGGAAATAAAATATACATTACATGTTGATATTATATAAAAAAACAACTTGGTTTCACATAATTGATTTTAACAAAACCTTTTGGACCTATTGTGCTGTGTACACAGCTCAGTCTGTCAAAATACACCCCCCCCCGACCCCAAGTTCTTCCCACATGCACAATAAGGACTAATAAAGACTAATAGGACTAAAGCACTAGATGTTGCATAACCCAACACTGACGATACACCATTCATTCTTTCCCTAGGCACTTAAATATGGTTTCTGTGAATTGCTCACAGTAATGAGAACCTAATTTTTGCCCTCAAAATAAGCCTTATCTGACACAAGATATTAAAGTAGGAGGAAACATCTAATGTTATTTTAATAATTAATGTTATATTAAATAATTTTATTAACATTATTATTCAAAGCACCAAAGAAGCTTATACCTGAACAAGGACACGGCGACACAGCTTAGCGTGTACTAAGGATTTTGCCACCCAACGGGCAGCATAAGCAGCAGATCGATCCACTTTAGTATAATCTTTTCCTGAAAATGCTCCACCGCCATGGGCTCCCCATCCACCATATGTGTCCACTATAATCTTACGACCAGTAACACCAGCATCCCCCTATAATAATAGACATAGTTTCACTTACAATATACATGTTAGAAAACAGTGAAGTCGAAATTTGGCAAGAAATCAACAGTAACCATATTAGCTTAAAGTGGACCAAAAACCACAGCGATTGGTCCAGGAATCTATAAGATTCCCTAGCCGATCGATTGCCTCCCCCCAGGTGAAACCCCCCAGGTCGCCCCATACACTTACCTTGCTTTCTGGTCCAATGGTGCTTGCCGGAGGGTTCTGGGGGGTTTCACACAGCGGAGTACCCCTCGGGGGAAAGGACATAGTCAAAATCCTGGGTTTTGGTCCACATTATATTTTAATGCTTTCAACACACAAATGTCTGGAATGATCAAATACAGGCAATAGCATCGATTCAGAGACGCATTCGTCTGGACTTTCGTAGCTGTCTGTGTATGTTTTTGTGTGTGTTTGTAATTTTTTGGGGTTTTTACATTCGTTTTTGCATGCGTATGTTCATTCCCGCTAATGCGTATATGCGCTTTTGATGGATGGAACAAAATCAGATCATTTGCGTTAGTTTGGATCATTTTGCCATCGAAACCTGAAATTTTGCGTTCGTTCAGAGAACTTACGTAATTGGGATGGGCTTGCGTCTCATTCAGAGAGCTGATTGCAGAGGGACCACCGACCCATAAAACGGTTTCCTTTGCGATCCACTTACGGGACCATTTTGCAGTCGGCTACCTTGCTTTTGACCATGTTTTGCGGCTTTGTGGAGGAATATGAGCGCCTTCAGCTCCAAGGCATTGCATGTGTCAGCAGGGCTGAGGCCAGATTGCACGGGCAACGCATGCATATCAATCGCATGCATGACGTTGAGTTGTTCGAGCTGACCAGACTTAATCACGCTTCTCTCCATAAGTTGTATAGTGAGCTGCGGCCATGGTTAGCCTGCACCACAAGGAAGGGGCAAGCAATTTCAGGTATGACCAAGATGCTTGGCTGCCTGCAATTTTTGGCGAACGGTTCATTCCAGAGGCTGGGTGCCCTCTCCGTGGGGATGTCCCAGCCTACGCTGAGCCGCGCGCTATCCAAGTTTTTGGATGGCATGGCTACCATTAGTCTGAAATATATTTCATTTCCGGCCAACATGGTAGCCTGGAACGCGCTTAAGTTTGCTTTTTATAATATCGCCGACATGCCCAACGTCATGGGTGCGATTGATTGCACCCACGTTGCATTGGTCCCTCCTGCAGCCGTCGAGTACATCTATAGGTAAGTTAAATCGGTCATTTTGTTATATAGTTTAGACAAACTGTATTGTAACTATCTATTAATCCCTCTTTGTAAAGTGTCCATGTGAAACAGCTTACAGTGTATACTGGAATCCCTCCTTGTAAATTGTCCCTGTGAAACAGTTTACAGTGTATACCGTAATCCCTCCTTGTAAATTGTCCCTGTGAAACATCTTACAGTGTATACCGTAATCCCTTCTTGTAAAGTGTCCCTGTGCCCCATTTGACCGTGTATAGCTTAATCCCTCCTTGTAAATTGTCCCTGTGAAACAGCTTACAGTGTATACCGTAATGCCTCCTTGTAAAGTGTCCCTGTGCACCATTTGACCGTGTATAGCTTAATCCCCCCTTGTAAATTGTCCCTGTGAAACTGCTTACAGTGTATTCCGTAATCCCTCCTTGTAAAGTGTCCCGGTGCCCCATTTGACCGTGTATACCTTCAGCAATGTTTTTAATGTAGGCCTTGGCCAAACATTTTAATGTGGACCTTAATTTGTCATTCGAATGTTATTCTTTATTTTATCAAACATACATATACTTTTTGGGTTTCAATCTACATATGTACTTAGTTGGTGTTATTTGTATTGTCCAACATGTTTTTTAGAGGGTGTTAGGAGTTAGTGTTTGAGTAGTTTACCTTGCCTTACTAATATTGTTTTTTTTACTTTTTTCCCCAGGAACCCCAAAATGGGCCACTCACTGAATGTGGCTGAGCTTGGACTTCGGGCCCTGTGGCTCTTTGTGGCCTTGCCACTTGTGCTTCTATGCCCATGGGAGGTTTGGCCACGTGGATCAGGAGAGGCAGTGCTCGCTGGGTTTGCGCTTCAGGCCCTGTGGCTCTTTGTGGCCTTGCCACTTGTGCTTCTATGCCCATGGGAGGTTTGGCCACGTGGAGTAGGAGAGGCAGTGCTGGCTGGGCTGGGGCTTCTGGCACGCTGGCTCTTACTGGCCTTGCCAGTGGAGCGCGGTTTATGAAGGGATGTGGTAGGGCGGGGAGGAGGGGAGGGTGTTCTTTGGGGGCTGGGGCTACTCACCCTCTGCTTCTTAGTGGCCTTTGTCGCCGTCGTACCTGCCTGCTTTGATGTTGTTGCCTTCTTCTTAGCTGCTACCTCCTTGGCTTTGGTTGTTGGTTTGGGTTTTGTGGCTTGGTGGCCAATGTCGCCTTGGGTTGGCCACTTTGGCTGCGCATTTCCCGCACCTTGGGAGTAGGTAGTTGTGATCGAGTGGTCGGATGTGAGGAAGAAGGCTCCTCATGCCGCTCGGCCCTTTTGCTGGTGGCCTCCTTTGCTGGTGTGGCCTTAGCGATTGCTTTTTTCGGTGGCATGCTGAAAATCTCAAAGAGAATGAGCTGTGTGTCCAGGACCTTTTAAATCCTAATGACTGGGTATGACGCTTACGCGTTCGTGTACGCGTGCATACGGCCGTTCGTCCGGCCGTGCGGAACCCGGAAACCGCTGGGGCATTACTTATCTGCTGCAGACAAGAAACAAGATGGCACCTACGATCTTCACCCGCCAACAACAAGAGCTGATTATGCTCGTAATTGTATTGTAAGGACTTTGATTTGCCATCTAAATGCATGCCTAGGCCTTAAGGAAGCACATGGAAGAAACAGTTGTTTTTAAAAGTTTGTAAAATTCCGTGCCAAACAGAAGTTAGTGCGCACATGTGCGAACCTAGTCACTTCCATGTAGAAGGAGAGTTTGAGGCTAGAAATGTATTTGGGAATGTCATTTGTGACCGATATTTGTATGCAGTTTGATCTAACAACTATTTCTATTTTGTGTTTTTTAGACGATGCTTCAGCGCAGGTACGACTACCTGCCCAACGCGTTTGAGAAGAGAAACGTCGCCCTGGAGATCGTTTCCCGGATCCAGCAGGAGACGGACACCACCTTCACCCATACACAGATCATGCAGCATTGGTCAGACCTGAAACGACTCCACATGCCCCGGGTGCAGCGATTTTTCGGGCTCCATTTCCCAAGTAAGTACATAGCGATTGCATGCTATATGTAACCAATACCAAAGGTAGGCCTTTATTTATAAATGCTTTTCTTATCTAGTGCTGGAAATGTAGTACCGAATCCGACGCACCCGGAGGCGCACAGGACGACCAGTGCTGCATGAATCTGCAGCAGAAAGTGAAGGTGGTGGATCTCCAGGGCGACGTTCCTACCCCTCCTCTGTAGCGGCCTCTGACCAGCCCCTGGGCCTATCCACAGAGGAGGGGCATCACGGCATGGGCAGGGAGTCGTACCAAGCGACGGAGCCATTAGCCTCTGGTATGTGACTCTTAATGTAACCCACACACATACATGCTATTAAAAGCAAAGCTGATTCCCTTAATCTCTTTTTCTAGATTCTGTAGCGGGTGAACGATCTGGAGCAGGGACTGAGTTAGCTTGCAACCTAATAAACATTCCATCCACAGATGGTAAACATGTATTTGCCAACAAATAATGTATTTTTATTTTTTATACAGTGACCACACGTGCCAGAGTGGCCCAAATGAGTGCGAGGGTCCTTCAGTTGGTGACCGAGATGCAGTAGCTGCACGTTCTGGGTCCTTCCATTGCATTATATATATTTCTAAAAATTGTTTATATATTTTTACTAAATTTTAAATTTTTTATATTTACATTTTATATTTTTACATTTTATATTTTCGCCTGACCGCGAAGTGAATTAGGTAAGTTTTAGGGGTGGGAAATGCAAGAAGAATGAGATCCCAAAGTGATTTAGGTAAGTGGGGTGGGAAATGCAAGAAGAATGAGAGCGCGAAGTGATTTAGCTAAGTTTTAGGGTTGGGAAATGCAAGAAGAATGAGAGCGCGAAGTGATTTAGCTAAGCATTGTAGCAAAATTTAGTGAACCAAATATGTAGGCGAGCACATTAGTGAGTTAAGTTTGTAGTGCGGAGGCGTAAGGTCGTAAGGATTTTCGTCTGGACGATTATTTATTGTAAAAGGAAATCAGAATCTAACGAGAAACGTAAATGATTCGTGGAAGGAGATGATGGAAAAAGGGCAAAAACGAAAGCAGACGTTGTAACATGAGTAACATAAACGGAAATCGTTGGCATACGAACGGACGAAGACTTTACTGAAGGCTTGCAATGCATGCTTAGAATCCCGCGTACACTCATACGCAAGCGGGAAAATGTAAAAAAAAAAACAGATCGAAAACTAAAGTCTTTTTTTTTGTCTCTCTGAATCAACCCTAATATTCGGATTTGGATTTTCTTATCTTATCTGACCCATTTATCACTGATTCTTGGCCCAGAAGTCAGGCCTGCAGTACCAAGCTCCCAAAGTGGAAAGATTTGAAGCCAGTACAAGGTACTTTACTTTTTCCCCCTAACTCGTCCAAGCATGGGAGGGGGATGGAAGAGGGGACAGGGATGGAACTCTATGGCCTTTATAGATACTTTTTGTTTGGGGATCTACCAAATCATTCTTTAAATTAAAAAAGATATCCATATCACCTGGGGACCACCGATGACAAAGCGACCACTTGGCTGTAAATGGTAAATAGTCTTTTCATCAAGGTACTTGGCAGGAACCACAGCCTTTATAACTTTCTCCTTTAATGCCTCCCGCATGTCATTCAGAGAGATTGTTTCATCGTGCTGTACTGATATTACAACAGTGTGTACCCGGACTGGGATAACGGCTCCATTTATTTGGTTGTACTTTACTGTTACCTAGACAATAAACAGATATATATATACATATTAGGAAATCTTTATGTAGTGGATACATACATATTTTATTTTTAAATCTACCAACCTTAAAATTAAAGGGACTGTAAGTTTAAATACAAAAGCAAAAAAGCAAATAACACTTTCTGTCTGTCATGGCCTCACTCCTCTGTGCCAGTCACTGCCCCTGTGTAGACCCCCTCTATTTATTGCAATAGAGAGGACATGTCAGATATTTCAATGAATAGAGGATGCATACAGAGTGACAGTGACTGATGTGAGGGACAAGGACAAGGGCAGCGGGAGCTCCATTTTCAGAAACTTGGAGCTTTCTGAGTGGCGGACCAGTTGGGATCTATGGCAGGGAGAGAAGATAAGTGCCCTTTTTTATGTCGGTTTATGGTCTCTTTATATGTGGCCATATGAAATAGATTAATT
Source organism: Gastrophryne carolinensis (assembly GCA_027917425.1). Lineage (NCBI taxonomy): Eukaryota > Metazoa > Chordata > Amphibia > Anura > Microhylidae > Gastrophryne > Gastrophryne carolinensis. The sequence continues at coordinate 529,215,786 of CM051235.1, read as the reverse complement.
ATGCAACTGGGGCCATGGTGATTCCAGCAGCCTTAGATGGTTTCTATCTCTAACAATAGACAGTAGGGGGGTGGTTCATGAAGTATATTGACCAGAGCACTATTGGGGTAATGACATTGTTTTGAAGATTCTTTATAGATTTGTACATTTTCTCAGATGTATTCTCTTTTCTTGACATGCACTAATTTGTCTTTAAAGGAGTAGATTAGGATGCCCCACAGAGCACTGAGTTAGTAAAGCCTGAGATCAGGCCTCTTTTCCTGGGTTCCTGTGATGGTTCTTTGTAGCATACAGCAGATGGTGCTGCTAAGAAGGTCACGCCTGATCCCTTCACTCTGCGCTACTAGGGATGATGTGCCGTGAGAGTAGAGAAGGCTGTATGCAGGGGTGGGCTTATCATTTCTGCGGCCCCATGCAAAGTTGTGTCTGGGTGCCCTAATCAAAGACAAATTTTGTATACAAAATACAATATTAAGGCACCATGTCAGGGATGTAGCCACGGCCTGCCCATGCGCTGTGGGAGTGTGAGAGACCCTAGTATGTATCACACAGAGAGGCATCCTGACATAGGAAATTGTCCACAAATTGCATATCACCATTCAATTTCTACTTCCTGTGGCATCCCAAACTAGGATGCTCACCTGTGCCAAACCTCATTAAATGTCCGCATCCACTATCCTCATTCCATTGACGCATGTGCAAGTCACGGCCTTGCTATAAACGTAGCTAGATGCATACCCGGGGCAGCCATTTGTGATTGGCCGGCCTGGGCAAGCTCCAGCTAGAGGTGAGTGGGAATGCAGCCAGTGACCCGCTCTTCATCATTCAGCTCACTAGCTGCTGTGATGTCACAGCATCTTTTATAACTGAATGGAGCTGAGAGCGCTGACTCAGTGGCTTATCTGCTGCACGTGCTGCATTTTGTTAAACAACATCCCTCACAGGCAGTGCCATTATTTATTTATTAATTTATTTTTTAAACAAAGTTGCCACTGATCTGACCCTGCCTCTGGGGGCCTCCTGGCATGTGGGGGCCCCATGCATTTCTGTGGTATACATGGTGGTTAAGCTTATCACTGGCTGTATGCCACATAGTGGGTACCCAGAACAGTTTATCGCCAATCCTGAGTTCGGAGCATTACTCACTGGACCAAAAGTCTTTTAAGTCTTTTCATCCACTTTAAAGAGATTGATCACAGTAACTGCAAAGCAAGGTTTCCCTACTTGCCAAGCAGCGGGTGAATCCTGGTGTGTTACTGCATGAACCTGCTTAAGCTGAGATCTAGCTCATTATCTGTAGTCCAGTTCCCAGATTTAATTTAATTATGATTATATTTTTTTACATTGAGAGGTGGACCTAACTCCACCCCTCTAGTATCAAAATGTGTGGGGAGCACCATTGCCTGTGTCTGCAGGGCAATTCTGTTGCTTTAAAGTTTCTTTAGGTTTGTTGTAAAATAAACAAGCCAACAAATATACCCTGCTGCATACAGTCTAACTCTGATGACCATATGCTAAGTACTGTAGATAAAAGCAGACAGAAGCGATAAAAGCAGAGAGAAGCATTTCATTTTTCAGTAGGCGCCAGATGAGCGGTTTGCACAAGCTGCTATCTGCACCCGCACTTGTCAGTGGTGAGGGAGCGACATCGGCTTTAACAGGCCGTGTGCTGCACCGGGCCTGCCAGCTGGGAGGGAGCGCAGGCATAGTGCTGCCTCGGTCCTCTTCGCTGACAAGTGTGGGTGCAGATAGCGGCTTGTAGGAACCGCTCGCCTGGAACCTACTGAAAAATACAATTCTGTGATTACTCACCTGTAGAATTGTTATGAGTATACAGTACGTCCTGCTCCAGATAAGAATCATTAAACTTGGGTATTACTCCGCCAGATGGCGCTGGACTGCAGAAACCGCAAAATTGGCTCCTCGCGGCCCCTCAAATACCCGGGACCTCCCACAAATCCCCAGCATTGAAAAGCAGTTAACGAGAAGCCGGGAGAATAATAACAGAACCAACTAATAACTAAAAAACCAAGATAACAATCACCATACAGGGGATCCAAGGATAATGCAAGCCAAGGGTGGGTGGAGTATTACCCAAGTGTAATGATTCTTATCTGGAGCAGGACGTACTGTATACTCATAACAACAATTCTACAGGTGAGTAATCACAGAATTGTATTATTCTTAGTATACAGTACGTCCTGCTCCAGATAAGAATCATTACACTTGGGACATCCAATAGCAGTGTCCATAAAGTAGGGTGGGATCCCCAAAGGCAACAACAGACAGGTCAGACCACTGGCGCCTGCAGAACCCAGCTCCAACCCATGCTGTAGGAACTCCAGGATCCTGGGAATAGAGAACACACGACAGGGGAGAGACTGAGACTCACACCAGTCAATGTAGGCACGCCAAACCCTATAGTAAATGGAAGAAGAAGACTTCTTCCTAGCCTTTATCATGGTATCAACAACAGAGGCAGAAAGCCCCTTTTCCCTCAAGATGGAGGTTTTAGCAGCCAGGCCGTCAAAGCCAGAGTTTGTAAATTGGGATGGCGTAAACGACCCTGAGTGAGCAGGTCTGGAACCCTGGGCAGAGCGTACTGATCTACTGCCAGCTGCACCACGTCTGCGAATCACACTCTTCTTGGCCACCTGGGGGCCACCAGGATTGCTGGCACCCCCTCCTGAGCTATCTTGTGCAAAACCCTGCCCAACAGGGGGAATGGGGGAAAAACACACAGGAGCTGAAAGTCCTGCCATGACATTGCTAGAGCATCTGTGGCCAAGGCCAGAGGATCCTGGGACAGGGAGACAAAGGCCGGGAGCTTGTGAGTGTGACGGGACGCAAACAGATCCACATCTTGTTGGCCCCAACGGTGACACAGAGATTGAAACACCCTGTCGCAGAGGGACCATTCTCCCAGGCGAGAGGTCCCCCTGCTCAGAGAGTCTGCCAGCAGATTCTCCACCCCCGGAATGTACACAGCTGATATGCAGGGAACATTGTCCTCTGCCCAGGCCAGGATCAGAGACACTTCCCTGAGGGCCCCCTTGCTCCGGGTCCCTCCCTGATGATTGATGTAGGCAACCGCCGTCTGGTTGTCCAAGCGTACCTGAACAGGCCGGCCCCGAAGGTGGTGGGTCAAGTGAGCCAGAACCAACCTGATCGCCCTCAGTTCCAGAATGTTGATAGGTGTGTGGGCCTCCTGAGGGCCCCACCGCCCTTGGAACTGCAGGGACTTCCAGAAGCCCCCACAACCTGTCAGGCTGGCATCCGTGGTGACCGTCTCCCAGCAGGGGGCCAGAAAGGATCTGCCCACCAACAGGTTCCTGGATTCCAACCACCACGAGAGGGACCGCCTGACTGGGGGGGACAGAACAAGGACCTGGTCCAGGGACGCAGGATCCTTGTCCCATATTGACAAGAGGTGGAGTTGCAGAGGCCTCATGTGAAACTGGGCATAAGGGACCGCCTCGAAGCACGACACCATCAGGCCCACCAGCTGCATTCCCTGCCTGTTGGAGGGATGAGGGCAAGACAGCAGGAACTGAACCTGCGCTAGCAGACTGTCCATCTTCTGCTGAGGAAGAAAAATCCTTGCCTGAACTGTATCCAGATTCATGCCCAGGAAGGGAGTCACCAAGGAGGGAGACAGGGAAGACTTGGGATGGTTGATCACCCAGCCAAATGACTCCAGAGTGGACACTACTAGCTGAGTATCCAGCTCTGCCTGTTGGAGGGACTGAGAAGTGATGAGAATGTCGTCCAAATAGGGCAGCACGCGAACGCCCTGAGACCTGAGCAGAGACATCACTCCTGCCAGCACCTTGGTGAACACTCTGGGAGCTGAAGTGAGACCGAAGGGCAATGCCACAAATTGGTAGTGCTGATCCTCCAGAGCGAACCTAAGGAATCTCTGATGACCTGGAAAGAGAGGAATATGAAGGTAAGCATCCTTGATGTCCACAGAGGTCATGAAGTCCCCTGGACGCAGGGAACTGGTGGCAGAGCGCAAAGTTTCCATGCGAAAGCGCCTGCACCTGACAAATTTGTTGAGGATCTTCAAGTCCAGGATGGGCCTGACTGACCCATCTCTTTTGGGCACGGTGAAAAGGTTGGAATAGAAACCCTTGCCCCTTTCTCGAAAGGGGACCTGACAGATGACCCCCAGCTCCAGAAGGCTTTGCACAGCCAGAATTAGAGCCCGAGGTCCTGAGACATCTGGGATCTGATGAATCTTGGGGGCGGCAAGGCAGCAAACTCTATCTTGTAACCGAAGGACACTAGCTCCTGAATCCACCGGTCTGAGACATGAAGCCTCCAGACGTGAGCAAAGTGCTGAAGCCGTCCCTCCACCCGGATGGGTGAGGGCGCCCCTTCATACTTGAGGGGGCTTGGGAGAAGACTTAGGCTTGGAGCCCCAGGCTGAGCCAGGGCATCCTCTGCCCCTACTCCAGAAATCTCCTCGGGCCCAGTAACGGAGACCCCCCTCCCCTGTCTGGATCCACGGTAGGGGGAAGAAAAGGAGCCTTGGCCCCGAAAAGGGCCGAGACTGCCTCCTGCGCTGGGGTAACCTGCCTCCCTTAGCAAACAGGTCCAGGCGGTCCCCAAACAGGCGTAGTCCTTTGAAGGGAAAACCAGCGAGGGCCTTCTTGGCAGCGTTGTCAGCTGCCCACTGGCGCAGCCAAACCGAGCAGCGTATAGCCACCGCTAGGGCACAAGCCCTGCCACACATCCTAATGGTATCGTCTAAGGCAGAGAGGACATAAGTCACAAAAACCTCACAACGAGAAAGAGCATTAAACTCTTCACTAGACACATCATCAGTAGCACCATCTAGGATACTTCTAAGCAGGGTCCTAATAGCCACAGCTGTAATGGCAGAGGCACAAACTGGGCGCAACATCGTCCCCACACAGGCAAAGGCGTGGGATGCCAGCTGGTCAATGCGCCGGTCCTCACCATCCCGCAGCGTAGTAGAGTCAGGGGAATGCATGACAGAGGTGTTAGATAACCCAAGGACCAGGGCATCCACCTCTGGAGGGGATGACCAACGCTTCACCACATCAGCAGGAAAGGGATACTTCTTATCCCAACTCTTAGGTACACCGGGAAGCCTGCTGGGGCACTCCCATTCCTTGAGCACAAGGTTATTAAAATGGGCTTGCTCAGGAAACTCTAAGCATGGCTTAGCAGTATGAAACAATTCACCCTGCTGCCTAGGGGGAGCAACCGGGGGAGAGATAGACAGAACCTCAAAAAATCTGATCCAACAGCCTATCAGTATCATCTGGGGCCCAGGGGTCAGAGCCAGAATCATCATGGCCCCTGGGCCTCTCATCAGATGACTCAGAGTCAGAGAACAACTCCCCTTCTTCCAAGGGGGTATAACCAGACAGTTCAAAGAACTCTTCAGCCTCCATAGGGAAAAGAGTGACATCAGGCGTCAAGTGCTGCTTTTTAGCAGGGGCCTTACGCGCCATGGTATTAGCAAGCAACTTCTCAACACTAGCCAGTCTAGCAGACACATCAGGCTGAGAATCCCCACTGGTATGCAACTCAATGGGAGTCAAATTCAAGCTTGGGGGGGGTAGGTGAAGCCATACGAGGCGCAGGCCCAGCTACTGGTAAACCAGGCTGCAGCGCAATCGCCTGCTGGGCACAAGTAATACAGACCCGCACATTGTCAGCACTAGTAGGGGACACCCCACAAGCTACACACAGCCGGGCTTGCCCCGAAGAGCGCGAAGCAGCACATGTGAGAAGCAGCCAATGAAGGCGCAACAGCGCCTGAGGTAATGCCGCCGCCGACCACGGAATGCAGTGGAAGCGCGCGCGGCGGCGGCATATTCAAACCGCAACCAGCGCAACAAAACCAGTGCGGAGACTGAACAAGTCAACAAGCACACCATCCAAGTGAAGCACCAAAGCATAACACCCCCCCCTCCCCGAGAGATACAAGAGAGAGCGAGGGAGGGCAGCGGCCACTTAACGTAGGGCCCACCGATAGACAGGGGCAAGGGGCAAAAGTGCGGGAGGGGCATCCCATAGAGGCTCACCATATGCCTATACCGCCTACCCTTTGGTGGGGGATCACGGTGGAGCAGCGCTCCTAAGCACCTGACAGCGGTGCTGCCTACCATCACCTGGACCAGCGCAGCCAAGGCTGGGAGGCACAGTAATAATGGAACGGGTGGGAATAGTCCTACAGGGCCGCAGGCTAATAGCCCCGCTCACCTGCGAGAAAAGAGAGAGAGACATCTTCTTGTCCAGACTTCAGAGAAATTCTGGGGATTTGTGGGAGGTCCCGGGTATTTGAGGGGCCGGGAGGAGCCAATTTTGCGGTCTCTGTAGTCCAGCGCCATCTGGCGGAGTAATACCCAAGTGTAATGATTCTTATCTGGAGCAGGACGTACTGTATACTAAGAATAATAAATAAATAAGGCTCCCTATTTCTGTTATATCTGACAGCTTATGAACGGTACTTGTACACAATATTTTATGATTTGTCGCATCTTTGGGTTGGGTATCCTCCCTCCAACTCTTCATCCAGTACAGCTATCTTAGCTGGCTCTGGTGCCATGTCTCCTATTTCTTGGAGACAGGGCTCTTCGAATACATTTTCTATGCATACTAATAGATACAATAAAATTGTAGATTTTAGCTGTATTTTCAGGGCCATTGTCCTGCTGGACCTGGAAACATAATGGCTTTCATCTTGCCACTCTTATACTTCTTTCATAAAAGCCAGATTTGTGGAGCACACGACTAATAGTTGTCCTGTGGACAGGTTCTCCCACCTGAGCTGTGGATCTCTGCAGCTCCTCCAGAGAGTCCCTGAGCCTCTTGGTTTTTTTCTACTCTGCTCTACGTGCTCTCTTTGTCTGGGCTGTAAGTTTAGGTCGACAGTCATGTCTTGGTAGATTTTCAGTTGTGCCATATTCCTTCCACTTCCGGATGGTCCATTGAACAGTGCTCAATAATATACATTTAATTTTGTGGCTGTAACGTTGAAAAAATTTGGAAATGTTCAAGTGGTATGAATTTTCAAGGCACTGTATTCAGGATAAACCAACACCCAAGACCATAAGTTAATATGGTTAAGTCACTTGTTCGCTCCTTTATTTGGTTCATTTATAGATTAAAGAACCCAATAAAGAAATAATATCCAAATTCTACAAAATGCAATGGAATAGAATGTAATGGAAAGTTGGGTAATACCCACCTGTGGTTGCAACAGGTGCTCATAAGGAAAAGGATGGATGGCAAAGAGATGCCGGGTGAGCAGGGCAAAGTAAGCCCATCAGACAGGAATTTCATAGATTGTGGTTACCTGTGTTTTGGAATCTGGTCTGAGCCATGGCAGCTCCCCATTACGTCTCAGCTCCGCTAGTTTTGAGTTGAGCTTGTGGGCGAGGACAATGGTCAATGGCATACATTCTTCTGTTTCATCTGTTGCATAGCCAAACATTAAACCCTACAGAAACAACAAAAGATTCATAGATATACAGTTTATGGATATGCTTCAGTGGTATTAGAACTTTATATGGGTCAGCTTGTTTATATATAGTTTCAAAGCTCTGGTGGTCAGTTGGTTGATCAATTGGAAGCCAAAGCACGATCAATGGCATCAAAGACCTCCAAATTATATTTATAAAATCACCACCCACACTCATCAGAAAAAAAACCCACCTAACCCATTTCAGTTCTCATTTTTTTCCATTCTTGTGTGGCAAAATGATGTCTTCAATGTGCTAAGCTTATCTGTTATTTATTTAATTTTCTTGAAACTCAACAACAATGTGTTTACCTTAGCTATGTACACCAAAGTGGTGATTTTGAGAGACTTCAGACTTCCTCAATCTAGCTTGCTAATCATCTGATTGACTAAGGCATGGGTGACAGGTTTAAACAATTCTGCTGAAATTCAACTTCTTCAGTTTGGAACAATCACAGACTTGTGTTCCGGTAGAAAAAGGGTTAATGGCCGGGGTCTCAGCTGGAGAGGTCATTAGGCTGTTTAAACTTAGCCAAAGCTGCTAAAGAGTTCACCTGTTACATTGGAAGAATGGTGGGACCTGTAGTCCATGTTTTTTTATTCAAGGCCATGAAAACAACTCCCACTGTAGCAAAACATGAGAATATGGAAACAGCATGCTGATAAGTAAATCACGGGTTTGGAGGCACAATCCTCACATAAATGTTTATTTTACATTCCAAAAGGCAGAACACCAGAAACATGCCAAAAGAATACTCACCAAGGCCTGTGGGTCACCTGTACCAAAGTAGCCAAAAGCACTATTTAACAGAAGCCCAAGCCCAAGCTGAAGCCAAAAGCTTTGATTTTACACTTAGCTTACAAATTACATTTTGTGGAAGAAGCATATACTGTACAACATATGGGCAAGCATGTTTAAAACACTCCCAGCTCTAGAATATAACATTAGGGGCATAACAATGGGTTTATCCAAGTACCTGATCACCGGCTCCAATATCTTCTTCATGGCGATCCAAATGTACACCTTGAGCAATATCTGGAGATTGCTGTTCCAGCGCTACAAGCACATTGCATGTCTTATAGTCAAACCCTGCAATAAAAAAAAAATACACAATGCTGAGTTCTTATGGCAAGTGGGAATCTAAAAGTGGCCTTGCTTAAGGTGGATGGAAACCCATTTCTGGGTCCTCCACTCTTCCCCCCACACAAGCAGCAGGGCGATGCTGCTGGCTTGGCGGTGGTTAGTCTTTTAAAGAAAACCATGGTTTTCCAATGCCGTAGCCATGCCCCTTGGCTGTGCACACCCCCCACACCCAGCCGATCTGAAAGGCATGCACGCACAAACACTGAGCAGGGGATGCGGCCAGTCGGCCGGCGTGTGTCAGGCAGCACCATTGAGATCAACCAATCAGCTATCTCAATGGCGCCGCCTGATGTGCCCCAGCCGGCTGGCCGCATGCCCAGTTCACTGTTTGGATGTGCGCACCCTTTAGATAGGCCGGACAAGGGGGGGCGTGCACAGCTACAGGGAAACCGGGGATGCGGCCGCCAGCGAAAATCACGAAACGGGTCATGTAAGTTTACCGCCGCCCGGGGGTTCATACATTGGGCTATCCAGTGTAAGATGCCCCGCTGCGGTTTCGCTCTGCTTAAAATAGGACCAAAACCTGTGTTTTTTGCTATCCTGGGTTTTGGTCCATCCCCCTGAGGCACTCCTTTCACCAGGTTTTCTAACCTATTCAGCAAGCCCACTAAACAAGCACGGCTCTCTTCCAATCAGCTTCACCGGTCGCTCATATTAATGTATGGCTGGAGACGCTGAATAGAATCCCAGCTGCGCACATGTGCGGCATCACTCGCATTCTTCGGCTGGGGGCAGCCATGCACAGCCATTCAGCAAACTGGGAAAATAGCGGGGTTTTACACAGCGGGGCATCCCAGTTCAGGATGCCCCCAGGGAGAGGAAAACAGTTTTTGGTCCACTTTAAGAGAAATAAATGTACTACAAATATATAAAACTGTAAGTACTAGTTAGAAACACATATTTATATGCCATTTGAATTGTAGCGGGAAGCTATTTTTACCTTTCTCAGAATCATCATATCCAATATATTTGATGGTATCACGGACCACTTTCTGATAATCCACTACAGCCCGAGATGTGATTTCTCCACAAAGTAAGACCATTCCTGTTTTACATACTGTCTCTACAAGACAAAAAATATAAACACATTAATATTTATTGTTGTGTGGCTCATGTATAAGGTGAAAGAACATCTTGATTCCATCTCGGTGGACCTTTAATGGCCCCATCTTGTATCAAATCCAGTTTACTTTTAATCACGTGCAAGAATACTTCTAATCAGACTGGCAAAAGCTCTGTCACAGGCCTCAATGTCGAGGGTATAGCAGCCTACCCAGCAGTGCAGGGGTTAATCTGAAATTATGACTGGGTCCATTACTGGGAGCGTAGAACAAATTGCTAAGCAATAACAGACAAATACTACATCATAGTTAAAGCAGACGCATGCGGGTGCAGACTCGTGCGGCGGTCCCCACCATTATAAGACAGGCTGGTAGGAAGGCATCAAGACTGCTAGAGCCCCCCCATATAGCCCCCCAGAACGCCCGATATTCTAACTTTAGCCACTAACCCCCCTCCCTCGGAATACAGTGCTGCGATTGGGCGGCCGGAACATCACTACCCGTGGAAGCACCGGTCGGCAACTCTGTATTGCTGGTGGAGGATGAAGGTAAGAATATTGGGCGTTCTGAGCGGTTCTATGCGGAGGGGCACCAGTATTCTGGATGCCCATCACCCATCTTATTGCTGCAGGGATCAACACGTGCACGGGTGTTGGTCCACTTTAAAGCTATCCTATACTCATATGTTAACCACTTTCTCATTCATGATTAGCTAGCAGTCACAAGGCTGCTGGTAACCAGTCTGAATTTTGCAGTTGGCTTGCAAATCAAAGCTGACTGGTTTCCGTTGGTCACCTGATTATCTGCCATTTGGTGCCATACACCATAAATGAGGAAGTAGGGACCTTGTATGGTCCACTGCAGGAGCACCTATAGTAAGCGGTGCAAATCATACAAAACATTCTAAACACAGCATTTACTCACTAGTGTCACATAGCGGGGTGCCAATAACTCTTACCTTAAATCATGAGGAAGTGCAAGTGGACTGATTTTCCCACCCCTAGAGAAGACTTCCCGAAAGCACAGGCGGCACTAAACCCCCTTGTGGGGCCCCATTGGTGAAATGGGACAATGAATTGGTGGCCTTGCTAGACATGCAGCCTCTTACGTCTGACAAAGGGTGTGCTTTAGCTGGAAAAGGCCGTTAGCTAAAAACCTTAAAGTATTCTCTTGTTCTCGTGCTCTAACAAATGTGTTTTGATTTATGCATTGTTCACTATGTGTTTTGAAATACTTATCCATTTATCTATAAGTACTCCGGCCTTAAGCCTATTGCTATGAATGTATTTATTTTCTGTGCTTATTACTGGGTCAGTCCCATGATACAAAAAAACTAATTGTTACTATGTTTCCCTATGGCATTCAGTGCTTTGATAATTTAACAAACTGGTTACCATATTTTTGCCCTATAGGACGCACATGCCCATAAGGCGCACCTAGGATTTGGAGGAGGAAAATCCCCCAATTACTGGCAGAGTGGCATCTCCCCCTCCCAATCCCCATAGGCAATGTGACATTTCCCCCTCCCATTCCCCATAGGCAGTGTGACATTCCCCCCTCCCATTCCCCATAGGCAGTGTGACATTCCCCCCTCTCATTCCCCATAGGCAGTGTGACATTCCCCCCTCCCATTCCCCATAGGCAATGTGACATTTCCCCCTCCCATTCCCCATAGGCAGTGTGACATTCCCCCCTCCCATTCCCCATAGGCAGTGTGACATTCCCCCCTCTCATTCCCCATGGGCAGTCTGGCATTCCCCCCTCCTATTCTCACAGCCAGTGTAGCATCCCCCTCCCATTCCTATAGGCAGTGTGCCATTCCCTCTGTCATTCCCATAGCCAGTGTGACATTCTCCCCTCTCATTCCCCATAGGCAGTGTGACATTCCCCCCTCTCATTCCCCATAGGCAGTGTGACATTCCCCCCTCTCATTCCCCATAGGCAGTGTGGCATTCCCCCCTCCCATTCCTATAGGCAGTATGGCATTCCCTCTGTCATTCCCATAGCCAGTGTGGCATTCCCCCCTTCCATTCCCCACAGGCGGCAGAAGAAAAATATAGTCAACTCACTGTCGCTGCCTGCTGGGAGTGCAGGGTGGAACTAGGATGACAGTGCTTTTGTCCGCTGGCGTTCTGTGCATAGAGCACTTGAGAAAACAAGGTGCTGACATCTTAGTTCCCTCCTGTGGAACCTAAAGCTTGGGCCCCTGGTGCTCCCTACAAACAGCGCACCAACACTACATACTGCATTACAGTATCAGGAAGAACCAGACCTCACTGGTCCCCACTGCCAATGACCAAGGCTCTACAATCCTTATAACTCCAATTAGACCACAGACTTGATTTGGGAAGCACATGTGTGTGTGAACTGCCAAGATCATGTAAAATCTGCCATGCCACATTCACAGACTCTCCTCCAATATAAAAATAAAGGAGTTCTTGTCATGAAGTTTTAAGTGCCATCACCTAAACTAAAGATTCTAATAGGCGTAGCAAATATTTTCTCAGATATGTGTTGTCCTATAACTATGATACATGTTTGCAAGTCACTGAGCTTTTTGGTACAGAAAGGGTTTACACATCCTCTCATGTCCTGTACTTACCACAAGCAACCTTTGCATCAGGATCCTGCTGTAGATGAGCATCTAGAACTGCATCACTTATTTGATCACAAATCTTGTCTGCAAAACAGAAAAACGATAATAAGTATATATTAGTAGATACTGAAATTCGGTTTTAACCTAACTGTGAAGCGCTGTGTAGTATGTTGCCCCTATATAAATAAGATTATTATTAACCCATAAACTGGAAATAAGGGAACTAATTCTTATAAATCAGAATTCACTTCGAATTTCAGGAAAAAGTTAATGGAATGAATCTAAATTTATTTGGGATATGAGCTGATTGAATTTCCCATGAAATTCTTTAAAAAAAGGAAACTCACTGTCACTTAGATGCACCCTGGATCCCCCATCACTTCAGTCCCACAGTAGCGCCAGTATCCAGCTTGTGCAGATGACAGCGGGTGCGGCTTCCCTCCCTCCCCTCAGGCTATGCGGGAGGGCGCACATGCCTCTGTACAGCCTGTCCATCACAGAATTAGGGGAGCTGCAGAGACCTGCGTGCAGTGGTGTGCTATACCCAATGCATACCATGCAAATGCATGGATACCTGCCCATACCTGCCGAGTGGTGGGGTCCTTCAGTGGTGGGCAGGCTGCGGTGAGGGGTGCTGTGTAACACAATGCAGAGTGTGCAGCCACTGTACACTTATCTGAGCCAGCTACTGCAGAATCAGTGCGTTCAGCTCCATTCAGTTATGCAAGATGTGACATCACACCACTAGCGAGCTGAATGGTGAAGACTGGGCCCCTGGCTGAATCCCCACTCCTCTAGCTGGAGGCATGCCCAGGCCGGCCAGTCATACATGGCTTCCCCTTGCGCATGGACCATTGGAACGAGGTTAGGTGAGTGGGTGCGGCAATTTAATGGGGTGTCACACAGTGCGGCATCCTAGTTTGGAACGCCACAGGGAGTAGAAATTGGCTATATGGGCAATTCCCTATGCCATGGACAGACAATGCCAGGATGCCCCTCTGTGTGGAACACCCATGGGTTCGCTTATGCTACCACAGTGAAACAGAAGGTTGACGGCAGGAGACCATATGGTCCATCTAGTCTGTCCTTATGTGTATACTGTATGTTCTCTTTATCTTAGGATAGATGGATGCTTATCCCAGGCATGTTTAAATTCACTGACTGTCGACTTTTCAACTACCTCTGCTGGAAGTTTGTTCCAAGCATCTACTACTCTTTCTGTAGCGTCAGGTTGTGCTCCCTTGTTCTATTATTGTTTCTTCTTAAAAACACTTCCCTCTTGAAAATTATTGAATCCTTTCACATATTTAAAGGTTATAATCATGTCCCCCCTCTCCCTTCTTTCCTCCAGACTGTACAAATTAAGTTCTTTAAATCCCTCCTGATAAGTTTTAAGTTTAAGTCCTTCCACCACTTTTGTTGTCCACCTTGGGACCTGTTCTATTTGAATAATGTCTTTTTGCAGGTAAGGTCTCCAGAACTGCACACAGTATTCTAGCTGTGTCCTCACCAGGGCTCTATACAACCTCCCTCTTCCTACTGGTGATGCCACAAGCTATACAGCCGAGCATCCTGCTTGCTTTAGCCACTGCCTGGCTACACTGTCCACTCATCTTGCATTTTTCAGTAATCAGTATCACTATATCTTTTTCCTCCGAGATCCTGGCTAACACAGTGCTGCCCATACGGTATTTAGAGCAGGGATTCCTTCTACCCAAGTGCATGAGCAGGGCACGGCTACATCCCCAACAAGGTGCATTAATATTGTATTTCTGTATACAAAATGTGTCTTTGATTAGAGCCCCCAGACACAACTCTGCACAGGGCCCCAGAGACGATAAGCAGAATGAGCCTGCTTTCTGCGCTACTAAGAGTGATGGGGAGCCAGCATACAGGTAAGTGACTAACCCACCTCCTCACTTGTGATCCTCTACAGCTGGACAGAGGACACAGATCCTCTGCCTGGCACTGGGCTTCCACCACCTCGCTCCCTGCTGCAGGGAGGGGCTACCTGTGGTGGGGGAGCAAGTGCTAGTGGGTAAGCTGGCATTTGCAGAGTGGGGAGTGGCATGGGGACACCAGTGCCAGAGGATAGTGAAAATGGAGGTGAGAGTTTTTTTTAAAGTTTTGTTAAAAATTCAATTAGGATGAACCCAAATTTATTGGAGAAATTCGGCCAGTCATCCAATTCCACTTTTTAACAAGATGAAATTCAGCGCCATTTTAGTTGTGGAAATTATTAAAACATTTGCACACACACTCCGTATATGCACACACACACATATATGCACACACTCTGTATATGCACACACTCCGTATATTCACACACTCCGTATATTCACACACACGCGAATATGCACACACACCCATAAATGCACACACCCGTATATGCACACACTCTGTATATTCACACACTCTGTATATGCACACACACCTGTATATGCACACACACCTGTATATGCACACACACCTGTATATGCACACACACATGTATATGCACACACTCTGTATATTCACACACTCAGAATATGCACACAGTCTGTATATTCACACACTCCGTATAAGCACACACACCTGTATATGCACACACACATGTATATGCACACACTCTGTATATACACACACTCCGTATATGCACACACTCTGTATATTCACACACTCCGTATATGCACACACACCTGTATATTCACACACACTCCGTATATGCACACACACCTGTATATGCACACACTCCTTATATTCACACACACCCGGATATGCACACACACATGTATATGCACACACACCCGTATATTCACACACACTCCCGTATATTCACACACTCCTGTATATTCACACACTCCGTATATGCACACACACCCGTACATTCACACACACCCGTATATGCACACACACCCGTATATTCACACACTCCGTATATGCACACACACTCCGTATATGCACACACTCCCGTATATTCACACACTCCCGTATATTCACACACTCCCGTATATTCACACACTCCGTATATGCACACACACCCGTACATTCACACACACCCGTATATGCACACACACCCATATATTCACACACACCCGTATATGCACACACACCCGTATATTCACACACTCCGTATATGCACACACACCGTATATGCACACACCTGTATATGCACACACACCCGGATATGCACACACACCCGGATATGCACACACACCTGTATATGCACACACACATGTATATGCACACACACCCGTATATGCACACACACCCGTATATGCACACACACCCGTATATGCACACACACCCGGATATGCACACACACCCGGATATGCACACACACATGTATATGCACACACACCCGGATATGCACACACACCTGGATATGCACACACACCTGTATATTCACACACACCCGGATATGCACACACACACATGTATATGCACACACACACATGTATATGCACACAGCTGTAAGCACCTCCTGTGTCAGAAAGGGCTGGGGATAAATCGGATTCAATCATTTTCTGCAATATTTCTGGTCACTTCCATGCTTCATGAACTCATGCACTGTGTATATAGTATATAACCCTGATTATCAAGCTTTCCCATGAAAATGTTACCAAATATAAAGGCATCATTACCTAATGATACATACGAGTATACAGAAATGTAGAAATGACATGGGAAAGCAGCTCCTTTCTATTTGCACTTTGTGTGGCCTTCACTTTAGAAACAAATTCCTACAACTTATTTGTTTTTTAAAAAAATGTAAAATCAGCAATGTTTACTTTCCTTGATAATACACGCACACAGAAGACCTTTGTGCCTGGTAGCGTAATGTTTTTCACCAGTGGCCCTTTAAATTGCGTTTAAAATTTTAAAAAATTACGAATGCTCTTCTGATTCTAGAACTGGGGCACAGCTCAAGGATAAAAGTAAATACAATTTTATCGATCACAAGTTCATAGACTACAATTAAAGACAACTGCTAAAATGGATCAACACTGATCCTCTAGGACAGTGGTTCTCAACCTTTCTAATGCCGTGACCCCGCAATACAGTTCCTCATGTTGCGGTGACCCCAAACCAAAACATTAATTTAGTGGCTACTTCAAAACTGTCATTTTGCTATAGTTATGATTCGGAATGTCAATTCCCCGTGATAAAGGTTCCACCTGTGTCCTTAAGCTGGACCAACAGCTGCTGTAGGTCAGGAAGGTGACAACATTCTGTGTGAGCCCAGAGCTGTATTTAAGGTCCATGCTGCCCTAGGCACTATTAATGCTAATGCCCCCCATCGCTATACTTAAAGCAGAACCCATGCCCCTGCACTGCGCTATACTCAACTGATGGAGGGTGGGCCTCCAGGAGGCATGGCACTGTGAAACATAGCACAAACTGAGGTAGCCAGCACTAGAGAGAAAGATGGAGGGAATGTGGAAAAGAGAGAAAGATGGAGGGAATGTGGGAAAGAGAAAAAGATGGAGGGAATGTGGGAAAGAGAAAAAGATGGAGGGAATGTAGAAAAAAGAGAAAGATGGAGGGAATGTGGAAAAGAGAAAAAGATGGAGGGAATGTGGAAAAGAGAAAAAGATGGAGGGAATGTAGAAAAGAAAGAATGATGGAGGGAATGTAGAAAAGAGAAAAATATGGAGGGAATGTGGAAAAGAGAGAAAGATGGAGGCAATGTGGAAAAGAGAGAAAGTATGGAGGGAATGTGAAAAAAAGAAAAAGATGGAGGGAATGTGGAAAAGAGAGAAAGATGGAGGGAATGTGAGAAAGAGAGAATAATGGACGAAATGTGGAAAACAGAAAAAGATGGAGGCAATGTGGAAAAAAGAAAAAGATGGAGGGAATGTGGAAAAGAGAGAAAGAATGAGGAAATGCGAAAAAGTAGGAAACTAGGAAAATGGGGGGGGGGGGTGATAAGTGAGGGCTGAGAAGCAAAGAACAGAGATGAAAATGGCAGGGGCACAGGATAAAAATGACCTGTGTCCTCCAGCATTACATACATACTAAAACCTGAGGCATGATGTAACCTGCCCACTGATGAGGATGCACTTGCTGGAAGTTGTGCTGAAGTTTGAATCAGGCGATTGAATTAGATGCCCCCCCCCCCCCCAGCCTGCCACACACAACCCTACATGCTGCATGATGAGCTGTTGGGGGGGGGGGGGGTTACTTCCTTTGATCAGAGGGCAAGGAGAATGCTAGCTTTCAGTTTGCAGTCTCCCTCCTCCTACTGGCTTGTGTAAGCCCCTGCGATTGCCTGCACACACTTACCTTTTGGACGTTTCCACACCACACTTCCTGATGACAGCCATGTGCGGACGGCAGGTGGGGCTGCACGGAGACGCAGGCGGGGGTGCACGGCCGCGCGCATGCGCACCTTAGAGGAAACACTGACTTTAGGCGACCCCTGTGTTTTGGTCGTTCGACCCCCGCCGGGGTCGCGACCCACAGGTTGAGAACCGCTGCCCTAGGACCATGCTGAGAATACATCAAATCATCATACACAAAATATATCTGGGCAGCATGCAATTCATATACTAACAGGCTGATTAATTACTAACGCCAGGTATCGACAGTTGAGCGTCTGTAGAGCGGATTTCAGAGCGACCGCTAGTAGCATGATGAATATCATGTGTGAGTCGCAGTACTACGCTGTATGGGACCAAATAGGAGCGCCAGCTCAGAGTGACCGACTCACACTACATTCATCAAAAAATCAGCCTCAAACAGTGCCGGCTGTTGATGAATTGGACGCTACATGGCGTTGTTCTAGTCGTTCACCAGATTCGGCTTCATAAATGTGTAATTGAGTGCCGTGTCCAGCGTTCACCTGCCACCACCTGGCGCTGCCTGCCGCTGTACAGGCACTACCTGGCGCTTTCCCTTCATGAATAAGGCCCTAAATCTCACAAATATCCACCTTAAATTAGCCTGTTTTTTTATCTCGTCATGCTGGCTGTGAGTGACTGCATCTTTCATTCTGTCTGCTTAATATTTCTCTCCTTGCTGCTGGGCCTCCTCAGCAGCAGAGGACTGACTAACCCATGCATGTCAAATGTGAGGACTGAGAAAGATGAGCCAGCAAGAGTTCATTAGGGCCTATTAGGGAATACAAACAGCTGGTGAATAAAGCTCCTGCCAGCCAGTATAGCATGCAGAAAGCAGGTCCATTCAGAATCTGAGATGGGGGGACTGCCTATACCCTTTGTTAAATCAAGGTTGATGATGGCCACACCTTTTTATTTGTCCTGGGGAATAACCGGGGTATTGGCTACATTCTAAAATGTAGGACCTCATTTTGATTTTGAAAATCATCACAGAAATGCTAGGTCCTGTTTGGCTTGGGAACTAACACTGGACCTATAAAATTCTAAGTCCGGTTAGTTAGATTTAGGATTCCCTGCTATGTGAAGCCCCGCCAGTGACACATTATTTTTACCTCAGTAACGAGCCCACTGCACATGACCAGCTAACAGTGGCATATCTGTCATCTTTCTTGGGCTGTGCAAGGCCGTGCCTGCTGTAACTAAATGGCTGGCATGGCCACACGCTGCCTTAAAGAGATGCAGGGGGTGCCATGAGCCAAACGCAAGAGTGTCTAGGCTCTCACTCAGTTTATTCAGTCACATATTAATATATGCGGCTGAGGAAGTTGATTAGTGGAGAGCCATGTCTGTGCCATGGGAATGTCTGCAAGGTATGTATAGCGACTGACCAGGGGGTGTCACACCAAACCAGATGCCACAGGAGGACAGACCAAAACCCAGGATAGTGAACATAGTGGGCCACTGCTGGAACCAGAATCTGACTGAGGACTCAGGATCCAGCATTTTATTTAAAGTGGTCATTGCAATGTGCCTTTGGATTAATTTTAACAACCAACAGGTAAAAATTCTCTGACCAGGGCTTTGAGCCTCTTGTGCAGCCTGAAAATGCTTCCTGACAAGCATCACATGTACCATTTAGTCCTACATATGCCCAGTGCATTTCAATTAATTTGGTAGGAAATAGCCCACATATGCTCAACCTGTGGCCCTCTAATGGCCCCTGACCTTCTGTGGGGAAAGCAGGAGGGTTAAATAGGACTGGTGTGTAAAGGTAGTTAAATAGGGGCTCAGTAAGGATTACAGGGAGAGTGATAAAGGAGGCGCACATTGACAAATAGAGCTGGCAGCGGTGGCTTGGAGGTACATGGTGAGATTGATAGTGCAACAAAACCCCTGGGTGAAATCTCTATCCCTATAACAAGATCATTATTTTCTATATTTAATTGTATGTTGAGTAATGAGAATATGGGAGCCTAATTTTTGGAGAGTTTCAGTGTGTGTTATCTTAGCATGTGAGGATTTTTAGACAGTGTGGTGGAAGGACATACAAGTGTAAAATGAATCTCTAATCTGGAGTTTGTGGTGACAGTGTGTATTCTGAATGCAGAAAATCTTTGTTATGCTATTCCAAATGATCCATTAGACGTTATGAACCTATTCATTGTGGCCCTAGTGACTAGTTTTCAAATCAAAGTGGCCTGCACTCTTCAAAAGATCGAGCACCCATTGTGCGCAAATGTGTGCTTTATTACCTGCAGTCTGTTGCTTTTTGCAACTGTGTACCAAGATCTACAAGAGAGAAGTGAGCCCTGTAGATACAGAACACAGTTGTTATAGCCGCTGATAAGGTGACAGAGCTCACTCAACAGTGTTCTTTGTGCACAGGGCTTGCTTTCCTCTTCTTGTAGATCTTGGTGTACTAAAGCAACAGACTGCAGGTACTGTAGTAAAAACTGTATCCATTAAACACACATTTGCCAACACATTGCCACCTTGAGGACATCCTTTTGGCCAAAAAACATACACTTTCAAAATTGTCATTGAAAGTGGTCTTTCTCCTCCAAAACCAATAAAAATGCACAAACAAGTGGAACAAAACCCAAACAGGCCGGCCCTGGAATCTAAAAGACTTGCTTCTTTAAAATCCACGAGACCAACTTTTCAATCACATGTTCAATTAAGAAAAAGTAATAGCTATGAATTATATTATGCCTTGTTATACTGTAGGAACAAAATCCCATAAGTAGCCATCACAAACAAATGACTTGGAAGCGTCTCATCACAAAATACAAGACGGGCTAAAAACACCATCACACTATCAGCAGTGGCGTTCCAATGTGCACCAGGGGAGGGGGGCATCTTGGAGCACTGTCAGGCTCAACATTTAGGGTGAGTATTACAGATGAGGAAGCCTCTTGAGCACCGAGTGGGGCAGCTTGAGCCAGATAACAGGCTAGAACCAGCAGGACACCTAAACTAGGGACCTAGAGTCTAAGACCAACCCTTGTCCTCACTAGGGCCTCCCACAAGGTTGGGCTGCAGAGAAGATCCAGGATAGTAACCCAGGGAATGAAATCAAAGCAGGAGTGAGGATGCAACAAACATTCTTTCAAAACAAGAATAAATATGAGAACAATGAGCCACCATAAAAAGCACTATTATTGAAACCTAAGCAAACCCAGTCCCAGCAGTAGTACGCCGTTTCCCCAAAAATAAGACAGGTCTTACATTAATTGTTGCTCCAAAATATGCATTTCTTGGCATTCCAGCAGCTTTCTTACAAGTGGCACTGCATTGCAAGTGTAGAAGTTTGCTCCCCCTGGTAACCAGAAGCAACCACAATTCTCTCATATCTGCTCAGGAGTGAGGTGACTCCAGTGGGACCATTTGATATGTGTGTGAATCATGCTAGGGTTTATTTTTGGGGTAGGTCTTATTTTCAGAGAAACAGGGTAGTAGTAGAAGTACAGATAGCACAGACCTAAAAGTCCTGACATATCACTGTCTCAGGACACAAAAGCCATTGGCATGCATTGAAGATTTCAAGATAGCATTGTTTACTTAGCGTAAGTCCAATTTCTGATGGAAATTTGGCAGTGTATATTTTTGCGTGCCAAAATGATGCTGCTGAGCAGATGCAGTATTTTTTTAATCTGTTCTTATATTAGAATATGTGTTTTTTGTGAAAACAGTACCACAGTGTTCTTTCCTCTTCTTGGTGTATAGACTTGGTGTACATTGCCAATGGCAACAGATTGCAGGTAGCAAAAAACTGCTTCCATATAACACGCATTTTCTAGCATAAGAAAAAATTAAAAATACTAGATACGCTCAGCACCTTGAGAACTGGGAATACCCTGGTGCTATAAGTGCAAGAGGACCCATGGTCTATTTTAACCCAGAACTTTTGCTATACTGTATTCACTATGGACTAAAACCCGGAAATGTATCTGGGGTTTTTTCCGTATCCCAATTTGGGATGCCCTACTGTGTGAAACCCCTTTGGTCGCCCCATATACATACTTAGCTAGAGTTCCCACAGAGCAGGCAGGACTTTTTGGCTGAGAGGGTAAAAAAGCTGAAGGGGAGCATAGCCATGGCGATTGACAGCACCCCCTACATCCCTTGAAGGCTGTGCATGGCCATGCCAGACATTTAATTATGGGTTTGGCACACACCGATTAGAATGATGCTGAAGATACCGCCGGCTGCACATGCACATTGGGATCATTGGCGAATGTATGTATTCACACAGCTGGGTATCTCAAATTAGGGTTGACCTAGGGGGTGGTATTTAACGGGAGCTTTAGACTCAGAGTTCAGGTTTTGGTCCAGTTTAAATACTAAACAACTGGAACAGAGACATCCCCACATTAGGCAAAGTTCTCCACATAATGAATAATCTGTCCTGACCCTGATACTTCAAAGAAGTTTGGTGACACATCACATTGGCTTTTATCATTTACCAGATGGCCTTTGGCATAGATTGTGCAAAACATCAAATATAAACAAGCAGTAGTGTTTCTCCTGATGTACTCTTTGATAAAAATTCAAATATTGCCTAGTGCATGACCGAAGTTCCCTTGAGCAAGTCACCTAACCCCCCCAACTGCTCTCCAGTCGCCGTGGTTACAGCATCCCACCGCTCCAGGTATGTGTGCACTCACCTATTTGTTAGAATGTCCAATATATTACTAGGCCAGCCTATTGGCCTGACAGAGAATGTAGATTCCAAAAAACAAACTAAATAAGTTAAAAATAAAATAACACCCTAGAAAACTAGTACAAAAAGTGGTCATTGAACCCGAGTGCGGGGACCAGGTAACGCATTGCAGGCTAACCAGCCCTTAATCAGGGCAGGAGGAAGAGTACAAAATAAGACAAATTGCAGTGGTCAAAGGTCAAAAGTGGTGTCACGTGATCTAGAGGGTAAGACTAAAGCAAAAGGAATCGGCCCCCGCAGCCACAAAAACAATGACGTCAACAAGGCATAAACACCAAATTATTGCACACTATCACCTGCAACTAGAACTGAAACAAAGTCAGCTTTTATTTGGACAGTGGGCAGTTAGAAGGGAATCTGAGATTAGTGATGACCATTGAATATTAGGTTTTCTGCATCATATCTCCTGGAAGGCCTGGCCCTCAAGGTCTGCGGCCGCCATTTTAAGTCTTCTCTGGCTGTCTGTGTGCTGCTGCTCCTGCGGTCCGTGAGTAACCCCGATGGAGTAAATTTTATATATTTTTTCTTGCTGTTTCTCATGGGAATGTTTATTATATCTTTCAGGTGGGTTACAACACTGACACTGTGGTTTCTCCCGGTCATCTCCCCTCATTACCTCCCACTTCCTTAGCGGGTCATTGGGGCATCCCGGGTTGCTTGTATTGGTGTTAACCCTTTCTGGCCTGCTGTGCCATTATAATCAACATATGGAGGCTTCTGGGGATAATGGGCCTGGGGTTCCTTCGGGACAAGCCCGGCTATGTGTTGCGTGTGGGGTATCCCCAATTGGTGATGATGTCAGGGTATGTGTATCCTGTGCCCAGCAGGTACTTGCGTTGCAGTCTGGGCTGTCTGCTACTGGGCCGGATGGAGCACCCCCTTTGGCCTCTCCTATTCCCCCACGCTTACATCTGACCCCCACCGAGGGGAATACTAGTGGGGAGTCTTACCCTGATTTAGCTGCACGGGTGGCCAGCATTGAAAAACATCTTGCTGGGTCTGCCCCACGTAAGGTGTCTGCTAAGAAGCGTCATTTATCACCCGCGGTTTCCCTCTTCCCTGTAGAAGATGAGGGCCCTTACTCACTCTCAGGTCCCTACCCCCTTGAAGAGGGGGTATTATTTTCTGATTCTGAATCCTCAGAGGAACGTATGAGTTATGGGAGCACGGGGACCCCCCTTGGGGAAGACCCGTGGTCCCCTGACGACACTGACAGATTGCTGAGTCACATTTTTGAAATTCTTTGTATATCTCCCCCGGCAGTGGCTCCTCAGCAGCAGGGTGAGCTTTTTCATACGGTTCATACGGTGATCATGTCCTCCCGAGGTAGATGCGCCCATTCTCGGGTGGTCCAATACATCTGTCATGCATTCTCTTGACACTACTACCCTGCGGGATGGCGAGGACCGTCGCTTGGACCAGCTGGCTTGTCATGCCTTTGCTTGTGTGGGGACTGCGCTGCACCCGATTTGTGCTTCTTCTATTACGGCTATTGCCATTAAAGGGGTGCTTAAGAGTCTCTTGGATGGGGCAGCTGAGGATGCGGGTAGAGAGGAATATAGATATCTCCTGTTTTCTCCTTGTCAGCTCAGGGTCTGTGCCTTGCTGTCCAAAACCTTCTGGACTTGGGGGTCATCTGCCCGGTGCCCTTGAGGGGAAGAGGCAGAGGCTACTATTCCAATCTATTCACGGTTCCCAAAAAAGACGGGTCCATCCGGCCCATCCTGGATTTAAAGCGCCTCAACAAATTTGTCAGATTCAACCGCTTTCGTATGGAGACTCTGCGTTCTTCTGTCAATTCACTGCCCCCGGGCGACTTCATGACCTCTGTAGACATCAAGGACGCTTACCTTCATGTACCAATCTTTCTGGGTCATCAGAGATTCTTCAGGTTCGCTTTGGAGGATCAGCACTACCAATTCGTGGCCTTATCCTTCGGGCTCCCAGGGTATTCACCAAGGTGCTGGCGGGCGTAATGGCTCTGCTGAGATCTCAGGGCATTCGCATTCTTCCTTACTTGGATGACATTCTCATCACGTCTCAGACCTTCCAGCAGGCTGAGCTGGATACCCAGTTGGTGGTGTCCACACTGGAGTCCTTCGGCTGGGTGATCAACCACCCCAAGTCTTCCCTGTCTTTGTCAATGGTGAAGTCCTTTCTGGGCATGACTCTGGATACATCTCAGGTCAAGATTTTTCTCCCTCAGCAGAAGGTGAAGAGTCTTCAAGCGCAAGCACAGCTCCTTCTGTCTTGCCCTCATCCCTCCATCCGGCAGGGGATGCAGCTGGTGGGCCTGATGGTGTCTTGCTTCGAGGCGGTTCCATATGCTCAGTTTCACATGAGGCCTCTTCAACTTCACCTCTTGTCAGTATGGGATCGGGACCCTGTGTCCCTGGATCAGGTGTTTGTTCTGTCCCCTCTGGCCAGGCGGTATCTATCGTGGTGGTTGGACTCAAGGAACCTGTTGGTGGGCAGATCCTTTCTGGCCCCGTGCTGGGAGACAGTCACCACAGATGCCAGTCTGACAGGTTGGGGGAGGCCCACACCCCTATCAACATCCTGGAACTGAGGGCGATAAGGTTGGTTCTCAGCCCGTTGACTCCACACCTTTGGGTTCGGGCTGTTCAGATCCGCTCGGACAACCAGACGGCGGTTGCCTACATCAATTATCAGGGAGGGACCCAGAGCAAGAGGGCCCTCAAGGAAGTGTCCCTGATAATGTCTTGGGCGGAGGAGAATGTTCCCTGCATCTCAGCTGTGTACATCCCGGGGGTGGAAAATCTGGAGGCAGATTCCCTGAGCAGGGGGCCTTCTCGCCTGGGAGAATGGTCCCTCAGCAACAGGGTGTTTCGCTCCCTGTGTCACCGTTGGGGTCAGCCAGATGTGGATCTGTTTGCATCCCTCCACAATCACAAGTTTCCTGTCTTTGTCTCTCTGTCCCAGGACCCTCTGGCCTTGGCCATGGATGCTATAGCAATGTCTTGGAAGAGCTTTCAGCTCCTCTATGTGTTCCCCCCTTTTCCTCTGCTGAGCAGGGTGCTGCGCAAGATAGCTCAGGAAGGGGTGGCAACCATTCTGGTGGCCCCCTGTTGGCCAAGAAGAGTGTGGTTCGCAGACATTGTGCAGTTGGCAGTAGATCAGTACGACCTGCTCACTCAGGGGCAGCTACGTCATCCCAATTTACAAACGCTGGCTTTAACGGCCTGGCTGCTGAAACCTCCATCTTGATGGAAAAGGGGCTGCCTGCCTCTGTTGTTAATACCATGATCAGGGCTAGGAAGAAGTCCTCTTCTTCCATCTACTATAGGGTATGGCATGCTTACATTGCCTGGTGCAAGTCTAAGTCGCTTCCCTGTCGGGTGTTTTCTATTCCTAGGATTCTGGAATTTCTGCAACATGGTTTGGATTTGGGTCTTCATAGTACCCTCAAAGGTCATATTTCTGCTTTGGCCATTTTCTTCCAAAGATCCTTTGCTCACCATCATCTGGTCAAAACCGCTTTCCAGGGGGTTACTCACGTGCGCCCCCCACGTAAGCCTATGTTACCAGTCTGGGATTTGAACTTGGTCTTATTTGCCTTGCAGGGGTCTCCCTTTGAGCCCTTGCGTGAGGCCCCTTTGTCCATTCTGATGATTAAGGTAGTCTTTTTGGTGGCTATCAACTGATCCGACCCTACCTTAAGGACACTGCTATTGGATGTCCCAAGTGTAAGGAATATTCTGGAACGGGACGTGCTGTATACTTAGAATAATACAATTCTGTGATTACTCACCTGTAGAATTGGTATTATACATATACAGCATGTCCTGTTCCATCCCACCCTTGTTATCATTATTCTTAGTTACCTCTGTATGGTGATTGTTCATATGTTCTCTTTTGAATTCTGGTTATTATTGTTCTCCCGGCTTCCTGTTAACTGCTTGTCAATACTGGGGAATTTGTGGGAGGTCCCTGACTTATATAAGGCCGGGAGGAGCCACAAGCTGTTTTCAGCAGTCCAGCGCCATCTTGTGGATGTATTACCCAAGTGTAAGGAATATTCTGGAACAGGACGTGCTGTATACGTATAATACCAATTCTACAGGTGAGTAATCACAGAATTGTATTTTTGAGCTGAACTGCAATGTCACTGTCTGACCTGATTTTTTTTTTTTTTAAGTTTTTTATTTTGCACTAAACAACATACAAAACGCATTAATACAACCTTTCAGACCTAACTTCAGTCTGGCCTACAAACACATTGACGACACACACACACACACGACACGACATCCATTCGGATTTAGGACTGGAGGATTCCAAAGACAAGCTCCAGCAGGAGACTGGGAAAGCAGATAACAGCTATCTGTTCATTCGGGCATGCATTAGCATACATTGACTTCGGGTCCTCGTACTTTAGGTTACAAACCTAATCCGCCCGTCCATAGGTTAGAGTCAAGAGCCTCTGCCTCTGCGCTCTCTCTCCCCCCTTAATCTTCCTCCGATACTGACTCCTGAGACTGTAACCAGGGATCCCAGACCTTTGTGAACTTATCCGGCACCCCCGGCACCCCCCTTGCCTCATATGTTAATTTATACATGGTGAGTTTTTGATTTATTGACCTTTTCCAAGCCTGCACTGGTGGTGTGGCCGGGTGTTTCCAATTTAACAATATGCACTTCCGGGAGTAACAGAGCAGCAGCCGAAGCAGCGACTTCAGTGCACTAAGCTCCGACAGGGGCTCCACCACTCCCAAAAGACATAGGGAGACAGAGTCCCTAATTCGAATTCCCACTATTTTACTGATCAGATCCATTACCCTCTCCCAGAACAAGAGTCTCATATGACCAGACCATATGCACCCATGTGCTGCCTCCCCTTCCGCACCTAGGGCATGTGTCCCTATCTAGTAGGCCCATCCTGTGCAGACGAATCAAGGTGACGTACGCCTGGTGGATCCACTTAGTTTGGATCAGTCTGTCCCTCGCCTCAACCACCGATAAGTGCAGATTGTCCAATATAAAGCGCTACGGAAGTTGATGGCGCTATATAAATAAACAATAATAATAATATCTCCATCCTGCTCCAGATTTTGATCTATGGCCTGCCATTTCATCTCGCCCAGCAGGCACTTATATAGGTTAGAAACGGGCTTCTCCAGATCCGATCCTCCGATCACACTCTCCACCCATGACACCATCAATCTTGGACCAACCCTGGAAAATTGGGCATTCAGGGCATGTCTGATTTGTAAGTAGCAGAAGAAGTCCCCGTTGGACAGGTGGAACATCTCCCTCAACTGGTCAAAGGAAACCAACACCCCTTCTCTGTAAACTTGGCCCAGCCGGTGAACCCCCCTCCTGCTCCAGAATTGCAGGTCCTGCACTGTCATACTCTTGCACAGACACAGCATAGCTGGGGTCAGGAAAAGGACAGCAATCCTAGAATGCAGTGCAGCCTGAGACTCCATGGGCAGCTATCTTGGATGTTTAAAGGCTCATAACATGCAGTAGATGCAGGTATGATTATTTTAATGTGGCCAATCTGTATGTACAGGGTGGAGGAAACATATAAGATAGGCACTTATTCAGGGTAAAGGTCCGGTTTAAAACATGTAAACAGAGCAACAATATGTAAAAGATAAGAAAATAGATGTTACTAAACATGCCTCTAGAACAGAATCTGATAATATTGATTATCTTAGTACTAGCACTAGCCTCCTAATAGCATCCTTAAAGCGGATCAACACTCAAAAATTGCTTAAACTCATATGCATCCCTCCCCATAGCAATTTAGATTGCTGCAAATAAAAATTCATTTACCTTTTTCTAACTCCTGCTGTAGTAAATTTTAGAAACAAAATGGTGGCTCGTGCATTTGCAGTCTACCTGCAAACAGGAAGTGCTGCTGGGCTTCCTGTTACTGTGTATTGTCAGTTATGTCAGTTGAATTCAGGGAGCAGCATGGCTTTCTTTCTTTTCGAACTGTGCCAGGCTGTTGGTCTGGTTTAAGGTGTTTAGTACAAGATGCTTGAGCAGACTCTAAGTAGTAGAACCATTGAGCTCTCAAAACCTTAGGAGGTAGTTATTTGTGGAATTGAAAATGCTCTGTATCTCACTTGGACAAAAAATAACAATTGGGTGTTGATCAAATTGTAATACTAGCAGCAAACTCATATGGCTATCTTGCTTGTTCTTTTTACCAGTCTCAATCGACATGTTGGCCTTGATTCAATAAAGGACAAAAAGAAAATAAAGGACAATTTTATATTTCATTTTAGAATAAGTGAGATCAAATATGTGTGATTCAAACGAGACAAGTCTTTGAAAGTACACATATGTTGGTGGGTTATTATTACATAAAACTTTCAAAAAATATTAAGTGACTGTAAAAAAAGGTTTACTTAGGAAGTGAAAAAAAGTGAATTAAATAAGTTGTCACATTGCTCTAGTGAAAGTTTAAGAAGTAAACCATACCTCTCACTTCCTCACTTCTCCACAGCGCCCCTAATTTTATTTTATTTGCTTTTACAACATTTTTTAAATGAAAGTTTATTGAATCAGCCCCTTATTGTCCTCTTGTGTTCTCCACAACTTCAGAGTACATTAAAATACCAGCGGTGTCTGTGTGACATTTGAGGGGATCAATGACATGGATGAATTGTCTCTAGGAATTCCACATGCAATTCAAAGCGGTTTGAAAAAGACATTACTGAACAGCAAGCCAGGTATGAAGTGTCAGGGTTAATTATGGCTCTTAAAATGCATTCGTTGTGGATATAGTTGATATTTATGTACGTACGCGTGTAGCGTCCTATAGAATGGGCAATAGTTTAGTCATTTCGCTAAGAAGAAGCTTAATGATAGAACAAGGGGGCACAACCTGAAGCTAGTCGGGGGAACATCAGGAGCAATGTTAGAAAATACTATTTTACAGAAAGAGTAGTAGATGCTTGGAACTGAATTTAAACATGCCTGGGATAAGCACACATCTATCCTAAGATAAAGAGAACATACAGTATACACATAAGGGCAGACTAGATGGACCGTATGGTCTCCTTCTGCTGTCAACCTTCTATGTTTCTATGTTTCTATCACTAGGCCCATCTATACTATTGCTAAAACTTTAAATCTCAATGCTAACTTTAATATGTGAAACATATGCCTTATATGACATAGCAACTGGCACATTATAATAAATTCATGGCAGCAAATAATTTGTTATTATCTACTTATAAAGTTAATTTAAATGCTTTCTAATACAGAAGATATCTGGCTTTACATGTCTATATTTTTTTTTATTTTGAAGAATAATAGGGGTATAATTTAAATTAGAACAAAACTTTTATCACTGCTTAAAGATGCAGAAAAAGTTAGTTGCTGCATGTTTTTTTTTGCTTCTCGAAATTCTTTATGCCCTCTTTCATGACCATTACTTACCTGGATGTCCTTCTCCCACAGACTCTGAAGTGAACATGAAAGCTGCAACATCTTCCACCGGGTGATCATTTAAACTGTCCAGTGGTCCATTCATGTTGAAAAGTGCACCCGTTAAAGTTGGAATAAATAAAAAAAACTGTCCCTATCAGCAAATGGGCAATGTGAAAATTTGACAGCTGGGAGCTGGGTTCTGTCCTGGAAGGCTGAAAGATCTTGCTACTGCTGGTTCACTACGTTGACTGTGTGTTTAAGATTGTGCCCTCCCATTTGTGTGTCACAGCCTAGATAGCTTGTGTACGGCAATAGAGCACTTTTCATGTCCATGTCAGAAGCTTGTTACGTAAACCTGTTTGGCAGCCAATCATTGTGGACATTTTGCTTCTTGCAGAAATGGTCAAATAAATATTTTAGCTTTAGAATTTAGTTGATAGGTAAAATATTTTAGATATGAATAAAACTATTATCTATTTGTATTCAATAAAAAAACATATTTTAGTTATCATTAGAATTGGTCTGAGTGGTTTAGAATAGAAGAACACGCATAGATCATTGGGTTTTCAGGGTCTATATTTTTCAGATCCGACTTGAAAGTGGCTTCACAAGTTGAGCTCTAGCCCTAGGTTTGCCTTGGAGCTCAATCATTGGGCTTTGCAAAACTTTGAAATAGGATATGATTGTAACCACGGCTGACAACGCATTATACAAACACATTAAAATACATTTTATTTCAAGTTTCAAAACTGGAACCATTACACCTAAACCCCCATATGTAGGTAAGCACAGCTCAAAACAGATATAATAAACATCAGTCACATAATAAAAACAAACATGAGCAAAAAATACAACTCTTCCTCCCCCTTGCCATTGTCAACAAATGGTGTCTAACTTCTTGGTTCACCTTGTGTGAAGGAACGATCCAGTCTAAATGTGAAAAACCCACAGATACAATTCCGTAGTTCCCCTTTCTTTCCCCCTGTTAAGACATTCTAATCATAAATATGCACAGGACCTAATCTCCCCCAGGAAGAAGAATTAGCATTTATGAGTTGAGCCAAGAGCAGATCACAGACTCCCTGCTGATTTTCTCACACCTCCAGCCTGGGAAGGCCCCGATGGGTCTAAAGGGGGTATGACCCCTGGCTGTGAGCTCCTTCACATCAAAGACGAGAGCCGCAGACCAGCGGCACCAACACAAATCGAACCACAGCTGGGCCACTATATGTTCCAGCACCAAGCCAGGTAATGAACCAGAACGGGCCAACAATACCGCACGTAGAGGTAGGTTTCTCAGGGTCCTGCGACAAGGGGAATCTAGAGAAATGGATATCTAAGGTTCTGACCCACTTAAGGACCCCATCTTTGGACTCATCGGATGCCCAGCATCCAGTCCAATCTATTCTTAGTATACAGTACGTCCTGCTCCAGATAGGTTACTTACACTTGGGTTATCCTTCGCCAGATGGCGCTGCACTGCAGAGACATGTAAAACAGGCTCCTCCCGGCCTCTCAAATACCCGGGGACCTCCCACAAATCCCCAGATTTCTCTGCAGCGCTTACTGCGAAGACATGAAATTATCACTCTGTCGCAGGTGAGCGGGGCTATTAAAGCCTGCAGCCCTGTTGGACTATTCCCACCCGTCCTTGATGTGATGTGCCTCCCAGCCTGGGCTGCGCTGGTCGGGTGAAGGTAGGCAGCAAAGAAGGGGAGGGGGTGTGGTTGAGCATGTATCGTGATTTGTGAATACCGCCTGTTGGCATGTGTGTTGGGATTAGTATATGCGTGTCAACCGCCGCGCTGACTTGTCTTTTACTATTGCAAACGCTGCCGCCGTGCGCGCCTCTTCCTTCATTTGGATGTCCCGCGCCGGGCGGAGGCGTCGCCTCAGACGCTCCTGCGTCCTCATTGGCTGATTGTCTGGTGGACTTCGCGCTCTTCGGGGGGGCGGGGCCGGGCCTGGCGCGCCCTGCGTCACGGCTCGCTCTGGCCCGCCCTTCGAGGTTCGTTTGGCACCTTTCCCTGTACATACACGCGTGCGCGTGTGTAACGGCCCCCCTCCTGCGGACTGTAAGTGCCCTCGCGGGCGACTTTAATACTCATTATTTACTGTGTATGGCTCTGACACCCCTTCTTCTCATTGTGTCTTTCAGACGGGTGAATCCGGTGGCTTCTCCCGGCCCGGTGTAATTGTAGTTTGGCCTAGTATAATTACTCCCACTTTCCTAGCGGGTCATTGGGGCATCCAGGGTTGCTTTATAGCGTCAATCCCTACAGGCATATTGTGCCAAATAATCACCATATGGAGGCATCCCAGGATATTGGGACCGGGGTTCCTTCGGGACAAACCCGGCTGTGTGTAGCTTGTGGGGTCTCACCTATCAGCGGTGACAGCGCGCGGGTCTGTGTCCCTTGCGCACAGCAGGCGCTAACGTTGCAACCTGCCCCTCCGGTGGCTGGGCCTGCACCTCGTCTCACTTCACCTACTCCCCCAAGCTTGAGTCTCACCCCCATTGAATTACATGCAAGCGGGGATTCTCAACCTGATGTGTCTGCTAGACTGGCCAGTGTTGAAAAATTGATCGCTAATACCTTAGCGCGTAAGGCCTCCGCTAAAAAGCGTCACTTAACTCCTGATGCCACTCCGTCTCCTATGGAATTTGAGGAGTTGTTGCATCTGTATGGCTACACCCCATCAGATGAAGGGGAGCTGTTTTATGACTCAGGGTCATCTGATGAGAGACTCAGGGGTCATGACGATTCTGGCTCTGACTCCTGGACCCCGGATGATACTGACAGACTGCTGGTCCAAATATTTGAGGTTTTGTCCATCTCTCCCCCTGTTGCGGCTCCCAGGCAAAGGGGGGAGCTTTTTCATACTGCTAAGGATCGTTTGGAATTTCCTGAGCAAACCCATTTCAATAACCTCGTGCTTAAGGAGTGGGAACGTCTCAGTAGACTTCCTGGTATTCCTAAGAGTTGGGACAGAAAGTATCCCTTTCCTGCTGATATGGTCAAGTGCTGGTCATCGCCCCCTGAGGTCGATGCCCCTATTCTAGGGTTGTCTAACACCTCTATTATGCACTCCCCTGACCGGCGCATTGACCAATTTACGTGTCAGGCCTTTGCATTTGTGGGGGCAGTGCTGCGCCCGGTTTGCACCTCGGCCATTACGTCTGTGGCGCTCAGGGCCCTGATCAGAAGTGTACTGGATGGGTCTGATGAAGGGCAACCTGATACGTTTAATGCACGATCTAACTGTGATATGTTTGTGAACTTTATCCTATCTGCCTTGGATGATGCCATTAGGATGTGTGCCAGAACATCTGCCTTGGCGGTAGCTATACGCCGCGCGGTTTGGCTGCGCCAGTGGGCTGCTGACAATGCTGCTAAGAGGGCCCTTACTGGGCATCCATTTAAGGGGATACGCCTGTTTGGGGACCGCCTAGACCTTTTTGCTAAAGGAGGTAAGTTACCCCAGCGCAGGCGGCAGTCTCAGCCCTTTCGGGGCCAGGGGCCCCCTTCACTCCCCTACCGCGGTGCTAAGCAGGGAAAAGGAGTGTCCTTCGCGGGGGCTCGTACAGATTTCTGGCACAGGAGCAGAGGACGACGTCCCGGCGCTTCCTGGGGGTCTAAGCCAAGACCCTCTCCCAAGCCCCCTCAGGCATGATGGGGCGCCCTCGCCCATCAGGGTGGGGGGACGGCTACAGCACTTTGAGCACGTCTGGAGGCATCACGTCTCAGACAGGTGGATTCAGGAGGTAGTGCCCTCTGGTTACAAGATAGAGTTTGTTGTGCGCCCCCCCCTAAGATTCGTCAAGTCCAGGATTCCCCAGGACCCTTCCTCAGCTCAGGTCTTGATGCAGGCCGTGCAAGGCCTTCTGGATATGGGGGTCATTTGCAGGGTCCCCTTAAGAGAAAGAGGCAAGGGGTTCTATTTCAACCTTTTCACAGTCCCCAAAAAAGATGGGTCAGTCAGGCCCATTCTGGATTTAAAGATCCTCAACAAATTTGTCAGAAACAGGCGCTTTCGCATGGAAACTCTGCGCTCGGCCATTGGCTCCCTGCGCCCAGGGGATCTCATGACGTTGGTGGACATCAAAGATGCTTACCTTCACATCCCTGTGTTCCCAGAACACCAAAGGTTTCTCAGATTCGCGTTGGAAGATCAACATTACCAATTTGTGGCCCTGCCCTTTGGTCTTACCTCAGCTCCCAGAGTGTTCACCAAGGTGCTGGCAGGGGTGATGTCTCTGGTGAGGTCCAGGGGCATACGCGTGCTGCCCTACCTGGACGACATACTCATCACCTCTCGGTCTCTGCAGCAGGCAGAGTTGGACACTCAGCTGGTGGTGTCCACCCTGGAGACCTTCGGCTGGGTGATCAATCACCCCAAGTCCTCCCTATCCCCTTCCTCGGTGACCCCATTCCTGGGAATGATCCTGGATACGATTCAGTCAAGGATATTCCTTCCTAAGCAGAAGGTGGAAGCTCTAACTGTGCAGGTGAGGTTCCTGCTATCGTGCCCCCAGCCCTCCCTCAGGCAGGGAATGCAGTTGGTGGGCCTGATGGTGCTGTGCTTCGAGGCGGTGCCCTTTGCTCAGTTCCATTTGAGGCCTCTTCAACTTCACCTTCTGTCAGTATGGGACAAGGATCCAACGTCCTTGGACGGTATCTGTGTGCTACCCCCCTTGGTCAGACGGTCCCTTTCGTGGTGGCTGGACCACAGGAACTTGCTGGGAGGCAGGTCTTTCCTGGCCCCCTCCTGGGAGACTGTCACCACGGATGCCAGTCTGTCAGGATGGGGGGGATTCTGCCCTGCGGTTCCAGGGGAGGTGGGGCCCTCAGAAGGCCCACTTACCCATCAACATTCTGGAACTGCGGGCAATCAGGTTGGTACTGGAGCAGTTGACCAATCACCTGAGGGGTCTGTGCAGGTGCGCTCAGACAACAGGACGGCGGTTGCCTACATCAACCATCAGGGAGGGACCAGGAGCAGGAGGGCCCTCTAGGAGGGGTCGCGGATTCTGACATGGGCAGAGGCCAACGTTCAATGCATTTCGGCTGTGTACATCCCGGGGCAGAGAATCTACTGGCAGACTCTCTGAGCAGGGGGACCTCTCGTCAGGGAGAGTGGTCCCTCTGCAACAGGGTATTCCAGTCCCTGTGTCACCATTGGGGGCTATTGGATGTGGATCTGTTTGCATCCCATCACATCACAAGCTCCAGGCTTTTGTCTCCCTGTCTCAGGATCCTCTGGCCTTGGCCACAGATGCTCTGTCCATGTCATGGCAGGAATTTCGGCTCCCGTATGTCTTTCCTCCATTCCCCCTGCTGGGCAGGGCCCTGCACAACATTGCTCTGGAAGGGGTGCCAGTGATTCTGGTGGCCTCCAGGTGGCCAAGAAGAGTGTGGTTCGCAGACGTGGTGCAGATGGCAGTAGATCAGTACGTCCTGCCAGCAGTGCCAGATCTGCTCACTCAGGGCCCCCTACGCCATCCCAATTTACAAACTCTGGCTTTGACGGCCTGGCTGCTGAAACCTCCATTTTGATGGAGAAAGGCTTGTCTGTTGAGACCATGGTGAAGGCTAGGAAGAAATCTTCCTCTTCCATCTATTATAGGGTTTGGCGTGCTTACATTGACTGGTGTGAGTCTAGGTCTCTTCCCTGTCGGGTGTTCTCAGTTCCCAGGGTTCTGGAGTTCTTACAGCAAGGGTTGGAGTCTGGTCTCCAACTCAGTACTTTGAAGGGTCAAGTCTCTGCCCTGTCTGTCTTCTTTCAGAAGTCCTTTGCTCAACATTCATTGGTCAAGACTTTCTTTCAGGGGGTTACTCATGTGCGTCCCCCACGAAAACCTATGGTCCCTGTTTGGGATTTGAACTTGGTCCTGTCTGCCTTGCAGGGTGCTCCCTTTGAGCCTATTCAGGATGCTGCTCTGGCTGTACTTACCCTCAAGGTTGTCTTTCTGGTGGCTATTACTTTTTGTCCAGCGTGTGTCTGAGCTGGCGGCTCTGTCTATCCAGCCCCCATACTTTGAGAGACATCAGGATAAGGTGGTGTTCCGCTTTAAGCTGGATTTCCTGCCTAAGGTGGTGTCTGCTTTTCATTTGAACCAGGATATTGTTCTTCCTTCCTTGTGCCCTAATCCTAGCAATGCTAAGGAAAGGGTTTTGCACTCCTTGGATGTGGTCAGGTGTCTGAAGTATTACCTAGTAGTCACTGTGTCCTTCAGGAAGACTGATGCTCTTTTTGTGGTCCCTTCTGGTCCTTGGAAGGGGTTGGCTCCTGCCAAGTCTACTATCAGCAAATGGATCCGTCAGGCTGTGATTCAGGCCTATTCTGCTAAGGGGAAGAGTCCTCCCTTCCACCTTACTGCTCATTCTACTCGTGCTATTGGTGCTTCTTGGGCCTTCCAGCACCAGGCTTCTGTTGAACAAGTTTGCAAGGCCGCTACTTGGTCTTCTGTTCATACCTTTTCAAAGTTTTACAAGGTTGACGTTAAGGCCTCAGCTGATGCTGTTTTTGGCCGCAAGGTTTTGCAGGCGGCAGTGGTTTAAACTGTCTGCTGTTACCTTTTTATTGGGGATCCCACCCTACTTTATGGACACTGCTATTGGATGTCCCAGGTGTAAGTAATCTATCTGGAGCAGGACGTACTGTATACTAAGAATAATACAATTCTGTGAAATACTCACCTGTAGAATTGGTATTATAAGTATACAGTACGTCCTGCTCCACCCCACCCTGTTGTTGCATTATTCTGGATCCCCTGTATGGTGATTATCATCATTGTTATAGTTACCAGTTTTGTTTTGGGTGGTTAAATTCTCCCGGTTTCTTGTTCACTGCTTTTAAATGCTGGGGATTTGTGGGAGGTCCCCTGGTATTTGAGGGGCCGGGAGAAGCCTGTTTTACATGTCTCTGCAGTGCAGCACCATCTGGCGGAGGATAACCCAAGTGTAAGTAATCTATCTGGAGCAGGACGTACTGTATACTTATAATACCAATTCTACAGGTGAGTATTTCACAGAATTTTTAGTGCCATACCCAGAGCCATACAACCTCCCTGCTCAAAGTTATAACCCCTAAAGGGTTTTAGGTGCTAAAGCAGGCTACACAATGGTGGGAGGGGACAATCCGGCCCACAGAAGGGAGGGAGTGAAAGGGTATCTGTCTGTAACCCACTGTAACCTGTAACACACTTCTCAGAATGACATTTGTATTTATTCATATTCCACCATAGCCAAATGTTTGGTATCACTGCCTAGTGTGCTTATTGCAATAAAACCTATATTTAACTTGAGCAATCTTTTTGCCTTAGCCAAGAATCTGTGTGTCCGCAGGCTTTGGGCCTGGTAGCCTCACTAGGTGGGCCCGGACGGAGGTTTGGGAAAGCAGTCTGTGTGTCCGGAGGTCCCTGATTGATAGTTGGATCACGTGACCTGCGGTTCCCTGAAACCTAGATCTTTCGTTTCCTTGTTCACCTCTATGTAATTGTGGAGGTGCAGTGAAGGGAGTAGATTCCCTCTGTTTCTTTTTTAATTTTAATTGACATTTGGGGTTATTATATCTCTTTTCCACTTTGTATACATACATATGGGGATTTGGGTCCACTCTGTGGACAAATCATTTAGCTTTATTGTACAGCTTTATTTAAATATAAATAAATAAAACTATGTTTAAAATGTAGTCATTATTATATACTCTATAAACATTCAGAACAAGAATCTGACATATTGTGTAAGCTGATGGACCACTCTGTGCTATTCACAGGAAATATAGCATGCCTCCTTTCATTCACTGCAATGAAGGGATGTGTCAGAGCACAGAACTGGCAGTGATGGTTTGCATGAGATAAAATGTGAGTATAGTATTTTTTTTGTCTGTTGAATTACTTTTAAGATACCTGGAGCTAGACAGATCTTGGGAATAGACAGGTATAGTTAATAAAAAAATTATAAAAACTGTGTTTTTTCTACTTATTTTGAACTAGTACCAATTCAAAGGGCAGGGGAATGACAAGCCACCTATCCGGAAGAGGCTGGTGCTCATCAGCATGGTCCCAGTGTGGGGGGGAAGGTTTGCCTCCCCACCAAAAAAACATTCAGAGAAAAAAAAACATGTGGCCCCCCTCTTGCCTTGGTATCCAAGGGTAATGACAGGTGCTGGGAGAGCTTTTTTTATAGAGCGGTGGAGCCTCTGTGCAATATCCCTTATGTGACTTTGATGTCATTGGAGTTGAGGGGTATGTAGGGGATACCCCAGGAAATTTCTCTCCAGCTACACATTTAGTCACATGGGGGGAATCCTTACAGGGGGGTTAGGTTATGTAGCCCCCTGTTCAAGAGATGCTGGCAGGGGAATCTGCTTCAGGCCCTGCCCCTGGCATTGAAGATGCCAGTGAAGGATGAAGAAAACGTGGCGTGGAATTTTGTGTGTGTTTGGTGCTAGTTCTGGTGAACTGGTAAGGGGTACAGAAAACGCCCTATACAAGTTCACAGGGTAGGGGGTCCGGCATGTAACCTAGCGGAACCAGTAGGTGACATGCCGGTACTGCTGCCTCTTGGGGCACCGGGTGGTGCGAAAGACCCTGGTGCCAATTGGTATGGACACGGTGTGTTATTAGGGTTGGAGGGTGCAAATGACCCATACCAAAGGACATAGGGGCTGGTTAATCAGTAGAGTCAGGGGCTGACTGTTTGTGGGGCAAGTTTATCAGTTGATTTATTATTAAACATTCAGGTGGGATTTCAACCTCACTTCCCACTCAGGCTTCTACTACCTCCTTATTTTAATCACTTTACAACATAAACCAATTCCTTCCTTGTGCATTACTTTGATGTATCTATACTTTTAGTTCATAAAATTACAAATATGGTATCCCACATGGCACATGTGACAAACTCATGGCCCGGGGGCCGCCAAGTCTTTTTGAGTGGCCCTTGGACATTGGTGGCTGGACAGCACCCCTTCTAGTTCATAAGCTTCTAAAACTGGTAGCAAGTTATCACGTCTGTGCATGATAACGTTGAGTGATGCACTAGTGTAATAGGGTGGTGATTTGGGAAATATAGGTTTATTTAGGCATTAGGACAGGGACAAAAGCAAGAGACCTTTAGGACACTAAATGTGGCCCTTGCGGTAGGGAGAGTGATTCTAGGCACAAACTAAGGAAACACCCACCCGCTGCAACTGATTGGTTCCTGGTTCTGTAAAGTTAAGACTCAGGAGTCAGAAGAGAGGAGTAAAAAGGTTCTCCCTGTGGCCCTGTGGCAAAAAAGCTCAGTGACAAACTTCCTTAGGGTGGACTAGGTGAAGGCCAAGCACAACATGAGGTGGAAATGTGGCAGAGGGCCCTCAGGTAGATGTCAAGCTGTTCTGAATAAAAAAGGCTGTGGTTTAAACCTTTTAGGATGGTCATGCTTGCATTTTTTTTGTGTTTGATATTAATAAGCCCTTTAAAGGCAACCAGAATGCTTATGTGGCCCTTTATAAAAATAAGTTTGACACCACTAAAATATTGGATAAAGATGCTTCCTCAAGGAACATAAACCACTCAGCGAAAAGTTTTCAGTGAAAGAAGCATGCCAGATTGTAAAGAAAACATTTTACTCCTGTTCTTGGTCCTGAATCACCTGAGTTTTGAGAGTTTTTCATGTGAGAATTTCTGGCATTTGCAAAAGCTTTCCGCAAGTGTAAAATTATTTGAGGATAAATCCGCACATGGATGTCCACACATGGATGTCTGCTGTGACATCCATGTGCAGTATGGTATTCTTCCGATGACAACTTGTAAAGAAAAAACCTTTTCCACTTTTTCAACAATTTTGGAGAGAATAAAAATACAGAAGAAAAGAGAAGAAAATGCATTGCTCGTGCTTATAGGTATCCCCATGCATTTTATGAGTTTCTGCCCCATAAGCGAATGGAGTTCAGATTTGGGCCATTTCAATTCCTGGATATTTTGTTGAGTTTAAATAGAATAGAGCACTGTTTAATCACCATAATCAGAAAGGAACAAGTCTTTAATTCCCAGGCCTGACAAAGTTCCCATGTGAACAAAGCACGTTGCCATCTTAGGGAAAGCCAAAGTAAGCAGAAAGTTACATCTGGTAACTGGTGAGTGCCAGGGAAAGGTACCACTATGCATATCTGTTCAGATACTTAGCACTTTATTGTGGGAAAAAAACCCTTTTGGATACCTTGATTCCAAAAGCTGGGCATATACCTTAAAATTATTCCATACCCAGAAGTGGAGTTTATGTAGTTTAAACCTTCTATCCCCAGTGCACCAAAACAGCCTGTTTCGAGTCAGCAACAGGAAAAACAGATCCAAGATGAGCCAAAGTCCAAATTCAAGTGAGCAACGGGGGAAACAGATCCAAGCAGAGCCGAAGTCCAAATCTGAGTCAACAACAGAGAAGCAAATCCAAGGCAGGTAAACCAAGGTGTAGGCGAAAAGAGAAGTCCATAGCAATCTGGGTCAGCACACAGGAACAGAAGTCAGGTAATCCAGGAATCCCAGGTAACAATGGCTAATAGCTGAAGACCAGGTAGCAATGTCTGCACCACACTTCCGGATTTAAAGTGGACCAACACCCAGGATTTTGACTATCCTGGGTTTTGGTCCACTTCGGTGGGGCACCCCGATCGGGGGTGCCCCACTGTGTGAAACCCCCCAGAAAGCCCCGAAAACTCACCTCTCCCTGCTCCCACGTGACCGCTGCAGCCAATCCCCGCAGGCGAACAAGCGAAAGGCAGCGCCGGACAAGCAGGGCGTGTCCGCCGGCGCCTCCCGCGCGTCCCTCTTACAGGGAGCGCACCCACGCCGGCCAATTACAAACGGCCGGTGCGGGAGCCCACCCTGCTAGACGGACACGCGGGAGGCGGCGGTGACGGACGCGCATGTGCCGCTGAAACGTGGAAAAGGTAGGATTGTGGGCTTCCTGGGGGGTTTCACCCCGGGGGACATCCCGATTTCGGATGCCCCGCGGGGAGGGATCTGATCGGCCCGGGAATCTTATAGATCCCCGGGCCGATCCCCCCTGGGTGTTGGTCTGCTTTAAGGATCTGGCCTTCCGGCTGCGCAGGCGCAGTCCAAGCTCATCCTCGTGCTGGTGTTCTCTGAACTTGTGTCTGCGCAGACGCACACTCCAAACTGCTGAGTGAATGCCCATTGGCATGCACAAATGTGTCATGGATGGGATCCTATTACAGAGCCCCCCAAGGGGCAGCCTCTGGATGCCCTTGGGGCCAGGCTTCAGAGAATGAAGAGTGTGGAACCTTCTTACAAGATTAGGGGCATGAACAGACTCCCAAGAGTTTCCTTCCGGGACGAATCCTTTCCACTTAATGAGGTATTGAAGTTGCTATCTGCTATCCAGGATCCTTTCTACCTTGAACTCTTCCTCCCCTTACATAGGAATGGCTTCCAGCCAAATGGGACAGCCTCTGGTGTGTTGTGCAGCGGGTTTCAGCAAAGAAACATGGAACACAGGATGGATCCTATACCTCATTGGGAGGTCCGAGTAGCTAACTTCTTGGTTTTGTAAGGTAATTTGAGGTTTGTTGTGGATAACCTGAATGAGTCCTCAGAGTTTAGCATAGAATTATCTGTCAGTCTCTTATTGCTCAGGCAATTCATTCTTTCCTTAGCCTCTCGTGTGATTTTATTTAAAATTTGTGTGTTAGACATCAGAGAAGAGATGGCATGTAGGGAATGATTTCTGGAGGGGTGAGTGGATTTATTATACATAAAACTCTGTCAGTGGGAGCGGTTCTGATCACTCAGTTTTGCAAAAAAAGACAAGAAACATTGAATACACTATTTGAGAGTCTGATTTGTCCTTTCTGTTTGTCCATTTGACTGTGGGTGATAGGCCGAAGAAAATGAAAGAGAAATACCCAGGGCTTGACAGGGAGCCTTCCAGAAATGAGAGGTGAATTGCACACCAAGGGCCTGATACGATCTCTTGAGGAAATCCATTCCGTTTAACCAGAGAATTTCCCTGTTTGAGCAGCTGATGGTGTACCCACCTGGGGTATGAAGTGGGCCATCTTCATGAGTCTATCCATCACTACAAAGATTGTCCTGTACTGATTGGATTTAATTGGAGGCAATTCAGCAATAAAATCCATTGAGATCCTTCTCCAGGGTCTGGAAGGAATAGGTAGGGGGTAGAGGGGGAAGAGCAGACCCCAGGGTTTCTGCCTGGAACTCTTGTGCGGCCACAGATGACACAAGTCCCGATGAAGATTTGGCAGTAGAGATGGGTGAAACCAGACCACAAAGTTTGGGTTCATACTGAACTTTGTGAGTTCAGGTTCCTGAACATGGACTTCAGCCAGAAGTCCGTGTTTGAGTTTGGTGTTGAATGGGTTTGGGGACAAAGATCCGATTTTGGAATGCATGATGAATGATGAATCCATCATGACTGATTAAAGGTGGAAGAGTTCTCTTGTGGACTGATTCCTCCTTGATTTTAGACATGAGTTGAGTCTGGACCACAAGAAAGTTCTGGGGAGATAGGATGGTATGAGTCTCTTCTGGTTGATTTGGTGAAAATATCCGTGACAAGGCATCTGGCTTGGTATTTTTCAACCTGGGCTGATAGGTGATGTGGAAGTCGAAGGAGGTGAAGAATAAGGCCCAGCAGGCTTGGCGAGGGCAGAGCCTCTCGGTAGATCTTAGGTACTCAAGGATCTTGTTGTCAGTAAAAATGAGGATGGGAGGCCCCTTCCAGGAGATATCAATACTCCTAGAGTGCAGCTTTGATTGCGAGTAATTCCCGATCACCAATGCTATAGTTTCTCTCTGCTGGAGAGAGTTTCTTAGAAAAGTAAGCCATTGGGTGGAGGATTTCTTTTGGGCCTGACCTTTGGGAGAGAACAGCCCCAACCATGGCTTCTAAACTTGAGTACAAACGGCAGAGAAGGCTTGAAAATTGGAGCTGTGGTAAAGGTGCGCCAAATGAGCTTGGCTGCCCCAGAGAGTAAGTTAATTGGGCAATCATACAGATGATGAGGGGGTAATTGATCAGCCCCTTTCTTGTTAAAGACATCCAAGAATTCATGGTATTGCTTCGGGATCAACTCCATCTTCTCACCCCATGAAGATTCTGTACATAGAAAGATAGGGTAACAGAAGGCACATGGTGCAGTGAGCCAGGCAATAGGAAGCGGAAAACAAGATTTGATCCATATGTTAGTTGACAAGAGGATTATGTGCCCTCAGCCAAGGTAATCCTAAAATGAATGGAAACAGAGAGGGCGGGGCAATATCGAAACAGAGCGTCTCCCAATGACTTGCGGGAATGATGACAGACACCACAGTTTTTTGTGTGACAGGACCATCTTTAAGGTGTAAACCATTAGCTATGGTAATGGAGACAGCTTGAGATTTGAGTTGGTTGGGGAAGTGATGAGAGAGGGCAAAAGAATGGTCCAAGAAGCATCCGCTGGCACCGGAGTCCACGATGGCTTGAGCCTCAATGGTCTTGTTGGGAAGCTGAAAAGAAACTAGAAGAAGAATGTGACCACATGACCCAGAGGCAGGATGAGTGGGCAGATTGTGAATGGAGCAGATCTTACCCTGAGGTCACACTAGACAGGAGCCGATGAAGTGTCCAGCATTCCTGCAATAGAAGCAGAGAAGCAGGATCATTCTGGGAGATCAGGAATATGGAGCACACATGTTATAACAACCAGGACATTGCCTCCAACCTTAGAGTAGTAGAGTATAAGGGCAGTGAAAGATGAACAAAAGAACCATATAACACATCTTGTAGCCTTAGTGCCGAGACAGGCCTTGGGATCAGACTACTCTGTAAACCAAGAGTATGGGTAAACAGCATTCAGCACCAAGTGTTGCAAGATATGGGCCATATAATGGAGAGGTTAGCCTAATGCTAAAAAAATGTGTAAACCATAATAAGCAAAAACACCTTATACTTAATAATTATAAGAAGTAAAAAAAGTCCAACACATTTAGCAAGCAATAAAGATATGAAATTAATCCTGTTCGTAGTACCAAACATGTTAAATGCACACCAAGGATGTATATAAAAAAAAAAGGAGGCTCATGTTGAAGATCCGTCCAGGCTTAAAGCTCAAAATATAACAAGTGGAAAAAAAATACACAGAAACCTTGATCTAGACCACATAATAAAGCACAACATCCCAGTATAATGAATGGGCTAAAACATAGGAAAAGGGAGTATGGACTATAGGGAGACAGGCATCAGTCATGTCCAGAGGAAGGATATGGCATGGAGCAAACATGAGGTTCGCTCCGGAGGGCAGATCAGCGATCAAAAGGAAGGCTATTACAGGCTAGGAAGGCTATTAAAAGTCATCCCTCCCCCTCAGTGGCTTGCTCAAATCTGTGCAACAGAACAGTCAGAGATTTGGCTTTTCCTTAACACCCCATCTGGTCTCAGTACTGAGTGAAGGGGGGGTGGGATTGGGGTTAGAAGAGAGACCACTCTCTGACCACTGGTTGGAGAGTCTCTTAAAAGTTTGACATCAGAAAGAATATCGCTTTAAGTACACACACGAATATAGTATTAGACTGACAGTATAAACTGCAGAACCAAAACTAATATCAAGCCGGTGGTAGTCCTACTATCACAATTGTGATTCAGTGTTAGGAAGTGTTAATGTTTAA
The DNA here is from genome assembly GCA_027917425.1 of Gastrophryne carolinensis. NCBI lineage: Eukaryota > Metazoa > Chordata > Amphibia > Anura > Microhylidae > Gastrophryne > Gastrophryne carolinensis. Next base: position 529,171,359 of record CM051235.1, on the reverse strand, counting down.
ATAAGCCAGTTTCGTAATACAACTAAGATTAGAATGTACTTACAAATATTTGATTAAGTTGTCGCCTGCAAGTGAACTCTCTAGGGACCGAAACATCTTGGCATGTGCACTCATAGAACACAAACAAACTTCCAGAGGAGTGTCCTTGAGCACCAATGAGATATCAAAACGCAGCTTAAATATGGGTGGGGTATAAAAAAGAGAACTGATTGGTCAGAGAAGCACATGGCCCTTGGCATTGTTGGTTAAACTTTTTAAAGAGCTAGCTGGCTGCTTTGGATTACCAACTAGCATATAACAAGCCACAAGTATAATAGAATACAATATTAAACTAGTTGAGTGAACTAAAGCAGAATCAGGTTAAATGATCTAAGAAGAATATCTATCTATCGCTATATAAATATATATATATATATATATATATATATATATTGCAGTTCCTAATCATATCCCAGAGAACCCATATTTACCATACATGACAACACTGTCACCCAACTTTTGCTTAAACCTTCTGAACGACAGCTATATATTTCACTAAAATTCATCGTCCTTGTCATGCTCCTCTACTCATGCACATGACTGGATTAAGTATTGGGCTACAGCCTCTACCACTTTGGGGTTTTAACCATTGATGTCCGACCAGTCAGACAGCAAGAGAATCAGGAAGTGGCAGTTATGGCCTGTCTGGTTGTCTAGTCTAGGGCTTCCCAGGCAGTATTGCAGTAGGGCATCCCCAATAGAGGTGGGTACACACACACACCACACACACACACGCTGGCCTACACCATATGTTCGTGGCATCTGCTAGCTGCCATTTGTCTGGATCAAAGCTGACTTTGGTTTGGTTCTATCAAAAAAGATTTGCAATTGTTGTGGCGGCAAGCAGCCGGTAGACTGGTAGCATGCAAGTCATAATCTAAAACATGCCCATCACCAACCTCCCAGCAACTCACCAGGGCCCTTATGTATAATGACACACAGCCCTGCTGAACATGGTGGACGGGGCCTCCACCAGAATTTCTGCCCAGGGTCCTCCGCCACAATTAATCTCATGAATGACACCACCGCACAAATTCCCCTCATCCTACATATATACTTATTGCCACACCTTCGTTCGGGAGAATTAGTTCACTTCATATAGTTTTTGCTGGCATAAAATTTCTCATTTGTTGCGTTACAATCGGAATGTGGAAACAGATGAACTATACAAGTACCTTGAATTTGATCTTAATTATGCTTGCTTACTAAACGCTCAGTTTATCTCTGTTCATGGAAATGGGCCATAAGCTCTGACTTACGTGTGAATTGTCTGTAGGAAGCACTGCTGGGTTTTCTAGAGGAAAAGATGAGATTTCCAAGGACTGGGGAAAGGAGAAGGGAATGAAACCATTACAGGCGTGTTTTACTCACTTCAGAATGAAGTATATTAACTAACGTGTAACCCAGTGCAAATGAAAAATATTAACGTGATAGATATGAGCAGACACTTACATTACAACTAAATAATAAGGGGTCATGCCGGGCTGAGCCAGTTTATATGCTGTTGCCATACTGACAGCAGTGTGATCCACTATCCTCCAACCCTTGCTAGCAGGTGCTCCTACTAAGTTTAATAAACTATTATGATGGTAAATCTCAATGATAACACACTGGTCTCAGAAATGCCAACCAAGAACTCCCGAGGCGGCTCCAGACCATCACCGGTTCAAGTCTTTTGAGATGCATCCGACCAGAAGAACATTAGTAGAGCACAGCTGCCAGAAACAAGTACAGCTAAGCAAAAATAATGTTGCTGGGGGGGAATTGCTGGAAATTCCTGATTCCAGAAGAAAACATAGACCCTTAAACCAGACCTTCACCCTGATTTATTGAAAAGCTCAAACACTAATAAAACGATTCCCCAGCATCTAAAAATACAATTATGTGATTACTCACTTGTAGAATTGGTATTATGAGTATACAGTACGTCCTGCTCCAAAAAGATTACTTACACGTGGGTATTACTCCACCAGATGGCGCTGGACTGCAGAGACATCGAAAAATAGGCTCCTCCCGGCCCCTCAAATACCCGGGGACCTCCCACAATCCCCAGCATTGAAAAGCAGTTAACGAGAAGCCGGGAGAACTAAACAACCCAAACTATCAACTATAACAATGATAACAATCACCATACAGGGGATCCAAGATAATGCAAAGCCAAGGGTGGGTTGGAGCAGGACGTACTGTATACTCATAATACCTATTCTACAGGATTGTATTATTCTTAGTATACAGTATGTCCTGCTCCAAAAAGATTACTTACACGTGGGACATCCAATAGCAGGGTCCATAAAGTAGGGTGGGATCCCCAAGAAAAAAGTAGCAGCAGACAGTTTAAACCACTGCCGCCTGCAGAACCTTTCGGCCAAAAGCAGCATCAGCTGAGGCCCTAACATCAACCTTGTAAAACTTTGAAAAGGTATGAACAGAAGACCAAGTAGTGGCCTTGCAAACTTGTTCAACAGAAGCCTGGTGCTGAAAAGCCCAAGAGGCACCAATAGCACGAGTGGAATGAGCAGTAAGGCGGAAGGGAGGATTCTTCCCCTTAGCAGAGTAGGCCTGAATCACAGCCTGACTAATCCATTTGCTGATAGTAGACTTGGCAGGAGCCAAACCCTTCCTAGGACCAGAAGGGACCACAAAAAGAGCATCAGTTTTCCTGAAAGGTGCAGTAGCCACCAGATAGTACTTCAGACACCTAACTACATCCAAAGAATGCAAAAACCTCTCCTTAGCATTGCTAGGATTAGGGCACAAAGAAGGAAGAACAATATCCTGATTCAAATGAAAGGCAGACACTACCTTAGGCAGAAAGTCAGGTTTGAAACGAAACACCACCTTGTTCTGGTGTCTCTCATAGTAGGGGGGCTGAATGGAAAGCGCCGCCAACTCAGGCACACGCCTGACAGAGGTGATAGCCACCAGAAATACAACCTTGAGCGTAAGAATGGCCAGGGCAGCATCCTGCACAGGTTCAAAGGGAGGTTCACCCTGCAAATTCAAATCCCAAACAGGCACCATAGGCTTACGTGGAGGGTGCACATGAGTGACCCCCTGGAAAAAAGTCCTGATCAAAGGGTGCTGAGCAAAGGACTTCTGGAAGAAAATAGCCAGGGCAGAGACCTGACCCTTCAGAGTACTGAGTTGGAGTCCCATGTCCAACCCATGCTGCAGGAACTCCAAAATCCTGGGAATAGAGAACACCCGACAGGGAAGAGCCTTAGACTCACACCAGTCAATGTAGGCACGCCAAACCCTGTAATAAATGGAAGAGGAAGACTTCTTCCTAGCCTTTATCAAAGTATCCACAACCGAGGAAGACAGCCCCTTCTCCATCAAGATGGAGGTTTCAGCAGCCAGGCCCTCAAAGCCAGAGTTTGTAAATTGGGATGGCGTAGCGAGCCCTGATTGAGCAGATCCGGCATCAAGTACTGGTCTACTGCCAGCTGCACCACGTCTGCGAACCACACTCTTCTTGGCCACCTGGGGGCCACCAGAATTGCTGGTACCCCTTCCAGGGCAATCTTGCGCAGAACCCTGCCCAGCAGGGGAATTGGAGGGAAGTCCTGCCATGACATTGCTAGAGTATCCGAGGTCAATGCCAGAGGATCCTGGGACAGTGAAACAAAAGCTGGGAGCTTGTGATGGGACGCAAACAGATCCACATCTGGTTGGCCCCAACGGTGACACAGGGATTGAAACACCCTGCTGCATAGGGACCATTCTCCCTGGCGAGAGGTCCCCCTGCTCAAAGAATCCGCCAGGCGATTTTCCACCTCCGGGATGTACACAGCTGATATGCAGGGGACATTGGCCTTCGCCCAAGTCAGAATCAGAGACGCTTCCTGGAGGGCCCCCTTGCTCCGGGTCCCTCCCTGATGATTGATGTAGGCAACTGCTGTCTGGTTGTCCGAGCGCACCTGAACAGGCAGGCCCCAAAGGTGAGTAGTCAAGTGAGCCAGAACTAACCTGATCGCCCGCAGTTCCAAGACATTGATAGGTGTGTGGGCCTCCTGGACCACCCCTGGAACCGCAGGGACTTCCAGAACCCCCCCAACCTGATAGACTGGCATCCGTGGTGACCGTCTCCCAGGGAGGGGTAAAAAAGGATCTGCCCCTCAACAGGTTCCTTGAGTCCATCCACCACTAGAGGGACCTCCTGACCCGAGGGGAGAGCACACAGACCCCGTCCAGGGACGCTGGGTCCTTGTCCCATACTGACAATAGGTGAAGTTGCAGAGGCCTCAAGTGGAACTGAGCATAAGGGACCGCTTCGAAGCAAGCCACCATCAGGCCCACCAGCTGCATCCCCTGCCTGATGGAGGGGTGAGGACAAGATAGGAGGAACTGAGCCTGTGCGATCAGACTGTCCACCTTCTGTTGAGGAAGGAAAATCCTTGCCTGAACTGTATCCAGATTCATTCCTAGGAATGGAGTTACCAAGGAAGGGGACAGTGAGGACTTGGGGTGGTTGATCACCCATCCAAATGACTCCAGAGTGGACACCACCAGCTGAGTATCCAACTCTGCCTGGTGTAGGGATTGGGAAGTGATGAGAATGTCGTCCAGATAGGATAGCACTCGGACGCCCTGACATCTGAGCAGAGACATCAGGCCAGCCAGCACCTTGGTGAACACCCTGGGAGCTGAAGTGAGACCAAAGGGCAAAGCCACAAACTGGTAGTGTTGATCCATCAGATCGAACCTGAGGAACCTTTGATGACCTGGAAATACAGGAATATGAAGGTAAGCATCTTTGATGTCCACAGAAGTCATGAAATCCCCTTGGCGCAGGGAACTGATGGCAGAGCGCAGAGTTTCCATGCGAAAGCGCCTGCCCCTGACAAATTTGTTGAGGATCTTTAAGTCCAGGATGGGCCTGACTGAACCATCTTTTTTGGGTACTGTGAATAGGTTGGAATAAAAGCCCTTGCCTCTTTCTCTTAAGGGGACCTGGCAGATGACCCCCAGCTCCAGGAGGCCTTGCACTGCTTGCACTAGCTCCTGAGCTGACACAGGGTCCTGAGGAATCCTGAATCTGATGAATCTTGGAGGGGGGCAGGCAGCAAACTCTATCTTGTAACCGGAGAACACTACCTCCTGAATCCACCGGTCTGAGACATGAAGCCTCCAGACGTGAGCAAAGTGCTGCAGCCGCCCCCCCACCCGGATGGGTGAGGGTGCCCCATCATGCCTGAGGGGGCTTGGGGGATGATTTTCCTTTGGGACCCCAGGAGGGGCAGAGGACGTGGGCGTCCTACCCCAGAAATCTCCCCGGGTCCCAGGAAAGGAAACCCCCCTCCCCTGTCTGGCTCCACGGTAAGGGGAGGAGAAGGAACCCTGACCCCGAAAGGGCAGAGATTGCCGCCTGCGCTGGGGTAACCTGCCTCCCTTAGCAAAAAGGTCCAAGTGGTCCCCAAACAGGCGCAGTCCTTTAAAGGGAAACCCAGTGAGGGCCTTCTTGGCAGCGTTGTCAGCAGCCCACTGGCGCAGCCAAACCGAGCGGCGTATAGCCACCACAAGGGCCGATGTTCTGGCACACATTCTGATGGTGTCATCCATGGCAGAGAGGACAAAATTTACAAACACATCACAACTGGAAGGTGCACTGAACACCTCACAAGGCAAATCATCAGGGGCACTATCAAGTATATTCCTGATAAGGGTTCTAGTGGCCACAGCCGTGATGGCAGAGGCACAGACCGGGTGCAGCGCCGTCCCCGCACATGCAAAGGTGTGGGATGCCAGCTGGTCAATGCTCCGGTCCTCAGCATCCCGCAGGGTAGTAGAGTCAGGGGAATGCATGACAGAAGTGTTAGATAGCCCTAGGACCGGGGCATCCACCTCGGGGGGGGGATGACCAACACTTTACCACCTCAGCAGGAAAGGGGTACTTCCTATCCCAACTTTTAGGAACCCCGGGAAGTTTACTGGGGCGTTCCCATTCCTTGAGCACGAGGTTATGGAAATGTGCCTGCTCGGGAAATTCCAAACGTGATTTTGCTGTATGGAAAAGCTCCCCCCTTTGCCTGGGAGCCGCAACAGGGAGAGAGATGGACAGAACCTCAAAAATCTGGGTCAATAATCTGTCAGTGTCATCCGGGGCCCAGGGGTCAGAGCCAGAATCGTCATGACCCCTTGGCATCCCATCAGATGAGCCTGAGTCAGAAAAAAGCTCTCCTTCATTAGACGGGGTATAGCCACACAGATTAAAAAACTCCTCAGTTTCCATAGGGAAAATAGTGACATTAGGCGTTAAGTGCCGCTTCTTAGCAGGGGCCTTACGCGCCAAGGACTTAGCAATCAACTGCTCAACAGTAGCCAGTCTAGAAGACACATCAGGCTGAGAATCCCCACTAGTATGCAACTCAGTAGGAGTGAGATTTAAGCTTGGGGGAGTAGGTGAAGTGAAACGAGGTGCAGCCACTGGCAGGCCAGATTGCAATGCAAGCACCTGCTCAGCACAGGTTACACAGACCCGCGCCTTGTCAGCGTCAGCATGAGGCTGCCCACACGCTACACACAGCCGGGCTTGTCCCGAAGGGACCCCGGTCACATTATCCTGGGATGCCTCCATATGGTGATTATAGTGGCACTATAGGCCGATAGGGATTAACACTATACAGCAACCCCGGATGCCCCAATAACCCGCTAGTGAAGTGGGAGTATTACACAAGGCCTACAAGTTATATAACTAATAAAGGGCCGGGAGAAGCCAAAGGGTTCGCCCAGCCTGAAAGACATAAGAAGAAAAGACCATAAGCACACAGTAATAAAAGGAAGAATATAAAGCACTTACGGACCGCGGTAGGTAGAGGTCCGTCGCGCATGGGCCAACCAACCAGGTTAAAGATGGCGTCGGTATACCTCAAGGGGCGGGCCGGTATCGGCGATGACGCGGAGCGCGCAATAAACGGGCCTCGCCCCCACCCCCCGAAGAGCGCAAAGCCAGGACGTGCCAAGCAGCCAATGACGGCGCACCGGCGCCTGAGGTAATGCCGCCGCCAAGCGCGGAACATAGTGTGACATAAAAGGCGTGCAACAGCGGCAAATTTGAAAGACAGTAAAAGGACAGCAAGCCAGCGCGGCGGCTGACACAAGGCAGAAAAAATAAATGATAAAGTGTAAAACACAGAATGCATAGCATACACACACCCCCCCCCCCCCTTCTTTTCCCCCGAAGGCTACCAGGAGAATGAGGGAGGACAGCGGCCACCTAAATAGGGCCGACCGATAGGCAGGGGCAATAGTGCGGGAGGGGCATCCCATAGAGGCTCACCATAAGCCTGAACCGCCTACCCTTTGGTGGGGGATTGCGTTGGAGCAGCGCTCCTAAGCACCTAACAGCGGTGCTGCCTACCATCACCCGACCAGCGCAGCCAAGGCTGGGAGGCATATTACTAATGGAACGGGTGGGAATAGTCCTACAGGGCCGCAGGCTAACAGCCCCGCTCACCTGCGAGTAGAGACATTTCTCGTCCTTCGCAGCCAGACTGCAGAGAAATTCTGGGGATTGTGGGAGTTCCCCGGGTATTTGAGGGGCCGGGAGGAGCCTATTTTCCGATGTCTCTGCAGTCCAGCGCCATCTGGCGGAGTAATACCCACGTGTAAGTAATATTTTTGGAGCAGGACGTACTGTATACTAAGAATATTAATATATTTTAAGTTTTTAGTCACTTACTTATTACTCTTTCCCCCACTGGGCTGCAACTCTGTTCAGGACTTTAGGATATGGGTGCCGACATCTTGACTCAGAAGCATCACACTTACTGAGGAGAGGAGAGCGAGATAAAGTACAGGGGGCGGGTTATAGCTGTGCTTTGCTCAGACAGAGCATTGCTGGGGTCAGGAAAAGGTCAACAATCCCAGAATGCAGAGCAGCAAAGTCAGAGGACACTTCCTGTTTGCAGGCTGCCTGATGCTCCATGAGCCGCCATCTTGGATGTTTAAAGGCTCATAACATGCAGTAGATGCAGGTAGGAGGATTTTTAATGTGAACAATCTGTATGTACAGGGTGTGGGAAACACCCTCTTATTCAGAGTGAAGGACCGCTTTAATAAAGAGAATGACACTTAGATAATTACTTAAAGCATGTAATGGGACCACAGGTAATATGCATTTAGCAGTACAAATTGAATTCAATTTTTGAATATTGCATTCATCAATTCCCATTAAAAACCCAAATTGGCCGGTGGCCTGCCCCTGGAGTATCCCAAATTGGGATGCCCCACTGTATACACCCCCCAGGGCACTGCAAAACTGATCTTTTATGGTTCCACAGCAAGAACGACCGGATCCACAGCATCTCTGAGCCAGACGCGCTCCCATTCCTTCAGATAGGCTGGAGACGGGAGATCACCCACATCTGGGGATGTGCCCGCTTTCTATCCTGATTGCTGAGTGCAGAACTGTTTGCAGAGCAGTAATATGTACAGCAAATGGCTCTGATCAGATAAAAGCCCATGCATGAACCGTGGGAACAGAGGAAGGCAAATATTTCTGGATGATTGTTGGGGTTCACAAAGCGGGGCATCCCAAATCAGGATGTCCCAGAGGCAAGGAAAAAATCCCAACATAGTCAAAATCCCAGAGGTGAGAAAAAAGGGGATTGAACAAAAAAATCTACTCTTACAGGGCAGAATTGCTGGACTTGTTAGTGTCAATCTCCGATAGAATATTAGAGTATTGTTATTGTAAATAGTCCGAGGGATCACTTACCCCACCATTATTACCCCACAGCATTGCGGTCTGTGCAGCACCGGGACCTCCAGCAACGTTCAGCATTGCTAGGCCTATTCAAAAGCCTCTTCCAATCAGTAGCACACCTCTGACAGTACTGCCAGTGTGCATGCTACTCAGCTTCCTGCTAGTGAAAGCTTTGAATCCTCCCTGAACTCTTTGAATCGTGCCTGCCTGTTGCCAACCCTACCTGGACTCTGTTTAGCCTTGTCTGCTTCTTGCTGCCCCTGCCTGCCTGAACACGTCTGGTCTACTTACCTGCTGCTGGCCCTGCCTGCCCGACCACGTCTGATCTACTTACCTGCTGACAGCCTTGCCTATCCGACCACGTCTGGTCTATCTACCTGCTGCCAACCCTGCCAGCTCGAGCACCCATCGACCACCAACTGTTCTGGTCCCGTCCTAGGTCAACCCCTTACTAATGCTACCAACATTCGTAATGCATGGGCATCGTGTAGCAGTCCTGTAAGGGGTCTGGAAAGAAATCATGTCTGCTGTGGCAGGCTGATGGATGTGGGGTAGGAGGCCACGTGACAATCCTATCAGGGGTCCAGCAAAAACTTTGTCCCCAGGGGGGCCTGCAGTTGCAGTTAGGGCCCAACAAGATACCTTGTCCCAATGGGAGCCCCCCCCCCCCCCCCCAGTGGCAGATGCAGAAGTAGTGGTGAATGCAGGGTGCACATTATGCATGGTGAGCCCAGCTTAATAAGGAGTGGGTGGCAGGCATTGCGGGTCCACGCAACAGTCATTTTGGAAGCCTAGCAAAAATCCTTGTCTCCATAAGGGCCTCCAGCGGCAGATGCAGGAGGAATGGGAAATGCAGGTTGAAATCCAGGTGACATCTTAAGGGTTCAGAAATGAAATAGTTTCAGCTGGTGCAGGAGCAGTGGGGTGGGTGAAATGCATTGTGGGTCCATGCAGCAGTCCTTTCAGGGGCCTGACGAAAAAATCATTGTCCCAATGGGGGCTCCCCAGTGGCAGCTGCAGAAGAAGCAGCAACTGCAGGTTGAGCAGCATGTATTTTGGGTCCATACAACCGTTCTTTCAGGGGCCTAGCAAAGAACCTTGTCCTCAGGGGATCCATACACCCATCCTTTTGGGGGCTCAGTAAGAACCTTGTCCCCAGGAGGTCCTGCAGCAACAGTATGGGTGGCTATTGTTGGGTCAGGCAGCATCCACAGTGGGCCCATGTGACAATCCTTATTGAGGGCCCAGAACTGGCAGTAGCACTGGCAAATGCAATGGCAGCTGGTGGAGGACTGGTGACTGCAGGGTGACAGGATTTTTTGGGGGCCCAAATAGGGTTGCCACTTGGTCTGTATTTTTTTTTTAATTCACTGGTCAATGGCACTGCAGTGCCGGTATTTGTTTTTTTACTGGTAATTGTACTTGCAGATATACTTCACATACTTCAAATCCTCAATAACCAGTAAAATACAAATAACGCCACCGTTAGGCTAGTGGCCAGTAAATAAAAAAAAGTATATCCTCAGGTGGCATCCCTAGGCTCAGGGCGTAATTTGAGGGAGTGCGACTGCACAGGGCCCAGGAGGTCAACGGGGCTCCATCATTGTTGCTCCTCCACCTAATTTATCATATATGGGCTGACTTGGCATCAATCAGAGAAAGGAAGCTGCATTTGTCTCTGCTGTTTCAGCGTTTAGTTGTCTAATGACCTGTCTAATGATCTAATTGAGTTAAAAGCCAGAAAAACTTTTACTGTATGAGACGTGAAAGGGCCCCATTTAATGTTCACACCAGGGCCCTGTCACATTTACCCAAAAAATCCATTGACCAATGCCCATCTATCCCCCATACAAAAATTTCACTATGTATTCATGAAATAGCTCCATATATCTACATAAACCACAAACTATGATATAAATATTAAAAATACAGATTCATTTCATTACTATTAAAATTCCACGATCATGATGCAGAAAATGTATTCACTAAATAAATGCGTTAAAATATATCCTTAATCTTAATCACCATAAAGTTGATCTGTATGTGTATGTAATACAAAATACAATTAAAATGCATCTAGTAGGTTATTATTCAATAACATTATCAATATGATTTACTATGACATATATTCGTTCACAGTTTTGGTCCTTTTTAGAATATTCATTGTTCCATAAAGCAATTCATAAAATGATTATCCATCCCCAAATGGTGCATATCACTGGCAAGACGCGGTGACTAATGTCACTTTAGTGGATAGATTATATATGCTAAGGGGAGAAAGAAGAGCCCATCAATGTTAAGAATCTTATATATTAGGGAAAAATAAATGATCTAAAAATACCAGGCTCCTTAAACCGGACCTTCAGCATGATTTAATGAAAAGCCCAAACCCTTAAAAAACTATTCCCCAGCATCTAAAATTAATATATTTCAAGTTTCTAGTCACTTACTTATTATTCTTTCCTCCACCGGGCTGCATCTCTGTTCAGGACTTTAGGATACGGGCGCCGCCATCTTGACTCAGAAGTATCACACATACTGAGGAGAGTGGGATAGAGTACAGGGGGGCGGGTTATAGCTGTACTTTGCTCAGACAGAGCAGAGCTGGGGTCAGGAAAAGGACAGCAATCCCTGAATGCAGAGCAGCACAGTCAAAAAAACATGATGCTCCATGAGCCGCCATCTTGGATATTTAAAGTCTCATAACATGCAGTAGATGCAGGTAGGATGATTTTTAATGTGAGCAATCTGTATGTACAGGGTGTGGGCAACATATAAGATCTTATTCAGAGTGAAGGTCAACTTTAACCCTAAAAATATGCCCCCAGTTAGCCCCCATCACATTTAGTTACTCCACTGGGCAAGCCACTTTTTACTAGAGGTCTGCTTTAAATGTAATGAATGTAAAAAAAATAATAGAAGTTTGATGTAATAGTAAAAAAAAACCTTAGGCTTTTGGGAAAAAAAAACACTTGTTACATATTTCGTTTGTGTAGAATATTTTAGTTTTATTTACTTCCAGACGTTTTCTTTCCCGAAGTACACCTGGAATGATTGATGGTGTAAATCATTTACCTTCTACAGTCGTGTTTCCCCAGACAGCTACTAGACGTCCAGTCCTGCGCTCAGCTATTGCTGAGAAAGCTCTGGTCTCCGGAAAAATGGCCGACTACTGCTTACGACCCTGTAAATGCAATTTTTAAGAAACGTTTACATGAGCTGCTAGTATTGCTTATTTGCTTATTTGAGAAACATATTTCTCTTTCTGTGTCGTTTATTAAAGAATTTGCGTCGCGAGACCTGTCTTGCCAAAAACAATGATGTCTGCTCCTGCACTTCCGGTATTCATACAGCAAGTCTCGGGTGCTAGGTAACAGTTGCTAGGAGAAGGGACGCATTCTGTGGCAGCCTTGCGAGGACACGAGAGGCCTGTGGAGGTAAGTGAGGTATGTGATATGCACCAGATAGGAGCGTACCTACCATACTGCATTTAACCCCTTGCGCCTCGGATCACACTGCATGTAACAACCCCCCCCCCCCAATTTGGTGCATTTAACCATTCCTCCCAAGTGTTCCTGATTTGGAGGGACTGTCCCTCTTTTGAGTCCATGTTACCCCTGTCCCTCGTTGTTCTCTGCCCTCCTTTGAGGTGTAACATCTGCAGCAATAAATTATTCATTCACCTATTCAAAATGTTTATATTGTTGCAACTGTTACAACCTGTCTCTTATTCAGTGACCGGGGGGCGTGGCTTCATTTACCAATTGTCCCTCTTTCCTACCCTAAAAAGTTGGGAGGTATGATTTAACCCCTTGTGACCCACACACTGCCTGCAATCAATCCCTTGCCACCCACATACTGTCTGCATTTGAAGCAGACCAACAGTCAAAACCTGACTTAAACCAGACCAACACAACAAACAGTGCTCATATGCATCCCCCCCTGGACAATATAGATTGCTGCACATAAACATTCATTTACCGTTTTCTACCTTCTGGTGTAGTCAATTTTAGAAACAAAATGGTGACTTGTGCATTTTGCAGGCCACCTGCAAACAGGAAGTGCTGCTGTGCTTCCTGTTACTGTACATTGTCAGTTATGTCAGTTGAATCCAGGCTGCAGCATGGCTGAGATGATGGGAGAGGAAGCTCCAAACTGGCTGCTACCTTCCTTTTCCAAATGTTGGTCCAGTTTAAAAAGAGACAAAACTTGTGATTTTCATGATCCCGGGTTTTGTTCCTCCTGCCTGGGGCATCCCGATTTGGGATGCTGCTCTATGTGTATCCCCTTAGATTGCCCGTAAACTCAACGTTGCTTTACTTTACATGCATGGCCAGAATTCCATTGCATTTTGCTTGCAGCAAGCAAGGCTGAATGGAGAGCACACCACCCGCCGCATCCCCTGCTCCTCAGGCTCCTGGGCTGCCATGGATACACACAGATAGAAGTGAGTGGTGATGCAGCTGCAACGCATGGGATGCACCCATAGATCATTCTCTACCCCTGTGCTGCTAGGGATCTTCCTGTGGCTTGAGGGAAGATTCTCTTACCCTCTGCACCTTTGGTTGGGAGATCTGGACACCCACGCCGAATATTAAAGTGGAACAAAACCCTTCAGAGCTGGCCAACTTGCTATACCCGGGGCATCCTGATTTGGTATGCCCCCCTGTGTAAAACCCCCTGGGATTGTGGGTATACTCTCCTCATGTGCAATCCTATAGTGGAATGTGCGGGCTGCCACTTTATCCCTGGATTCTCCCATCTGACACACTCCAGCAACCAGGAATGTGAAGACTATTCTCGCACTAGGCTAGGCCCTAGTGTCTAATGGAGTCCTGTGCTGTGCAAGCACTGACTGGACCATGTGCCAGGGGGACATTCATTTACCGTTTTCTACCTCCTGCTGTAGTCAATTTTAGAAACAAAATGGTGACTTGTGCATTTTGCAGGCCACCTGCAAACAGGAAGTGCTGCTGGTCTTCCTGTTACTGTACATTGTCAGTTATGTCAGTTGAATCCAGGCTGCAGCATGGCTGAGATGCTGGGAGAGGAAGCTCCAAACTGGCTGCTACCTTCCTTTTCCAACTGTTGGTCCAGTTTAAAAAGAGACAAAACTTTTGATTTTCATGATCCCGGGTTTCGTTCCTCCTGCCTGGGGCATCCCGATTTGGGGTGCTGCTCTATGTGTATCCCCTTAGATTGCCCGTAACCTCAACGTTGCTTTACTTTACATGCAGAATTCCATTGCATTTTGCTTGCAGCAAGCAAGGCTGAATGGAGAGCACACCACCCGCAGCATCCCCTGCTCCTCAGGCTCCTGGGCTGCCATGGATACACACACACAGAAGTGAGTGGTGATGCAGCTGCAAGGCATGGGATGCACCCATAGATCATTCTCTACCCCTGTGCTGCTAGGGATCTTCCTGTGGCTTGAGGGAAGATTCTCTTACCCTCTGCACCTTTGGTTGGGAGATCTGGACACCCACGCCGAATATTAAAGTGGAACAAAACCCTTCAGAGCTGGCCAACTTGCTATACCCGGGGCATCCTGATTTGGTATGCCCCCCTGTGTAAAACCCCCTGGGATCGTGGGTATACTCTCCTCATGTGCAATCCTATAGTGGAATGTGCGGGCTGCCACTTTATCCCTGGATTCTCCCATCTGACACACTCCAGCAACCAGGAATGTGAAGACTATTCTCGCACTAGGCTAGGCCCTAGTGTCTAATGGAGTCCTGTGCTGTGCAAGCACTGACTGGACCATGTGCCAGGGGGACTGGCAGCGAGGTGAGGGCTTTTCACACAGTGGGGCATCCCAGATATTGCTGCTATGCGTGCTGCTGAGGTGAGGGAGCTCACTCACCGTTACACATGCCCAGCAGCAGTGTTCTGTGCGTACTGGGCTCATGTCTCTCTTCTTGTAGATAATGGTGTACAGACTTGGTGTACAGTTGCCAATAGCAACAAGGATATGTATGGATCCCCCGACGCTCCCCAAATATGAATATGCCAAGAGGCATGTAGCCTCCTCCAAATTAATATGTGTGTGGGTGGATTCTCCCCCAGTCTGACACCGCCAGTTCAGAAATGAACATGGTGGCTGCACAGGACGCCATCATCCTAAGGGCACCCATGGGGCACCAGACTTTTTTGGAAAGGTTTCTTAGCTCAGGCTCTGCCACATTGCTTTTTGTGGGTAAGCGGGTTTAGCTATCGGTGTACTGCCACCGTATAGTTCCTGTGTTACTGATTTAAAGAGGACCAAAAACATACCTGGAGTCTAAATAACTCCAGGGCTGCCTGATCCCCTCTCCCTGGAGTATCCCAATTAGGCAAGCCTTGCTTTGTGAAAAAACCTGGGTCCTCAGTGAAACGTACCTAACCGACGATTCAACAGCGCATGTGCCAGCGCCGGCCTCTCTCCGCTATATCTGGCACGCCCCCAGCTGGAGGCTAGCAGAGATGCAGCCATCGGCATGCTCGGCTCCATTCGCCCCTTAGCCAGCAGGAGAAGCCAAATGGAGCTGAGCATGTGGATTGGTTGCATGCCCGCGCAGGCGCAGATAGATACATTTTACCAGGGATCTAGGGGGTCCACATAGCGATTTGGGATGCCCAGGTGCAAGATCCAAAACCTGGGATAGTCAAAATCCTGGATTTTTGGTCCACTTTAAAGATATTGACCACTCATGTAAAAAAGTGCTACTTACCTTTGTCCGCCGCAGCTCATCGGCCTGAATAACCTAATCACTGGATTGCTTCCTGCTGATCGGGGCCCAAACAGCAGTCAGCAATAAATTTGTGTTGGGCTTCCGTCCCTGCCATCAGTCACAGGAGCGCCGCCACACCCTCTTCATTCATTGCAATGGAGGGAGTGTGCAAAGGACTGACACACTCCTGCATTGTAGTGAATGGAGAGGGCATGGCATTGCTCCTGTGACTGATGGCCAGGGGAGCACGAGCTGGACACGGAAGCGTCACCCACTGCAGTTCAGGCCCTGGTCAGGGCGGGATGCGATCCAATGATCAGGTGAGTTGCTGACCGCTGGAGTGTGGCCTATCAGCTGCAGAGGACAAAAGGTGAGTACCTTTTTAGATTTTTTTTTACATTGGTGGCCATGGTAAGTTGGTAAGAAAACTGCACAAACAAGGTGGCAAATGAAACCGGACCTTCACCATAATTTATTGAAAAGCTCAAACCCTTAAAAAATATTCCCCAGCATCAAAAATTAATATATTTTAAGTTTTTAGTCATTTACTTATTCTTTCCACCACATGGCTCCATCTTGACTTGTGAAGCATCCTCACTGAGGAGAGGAGAGTGGGTTAAAGTACAAGGGGGCAGGTTATAGCTGTGCTTTGCTCAGACAGAGCAGAGCTGGGGGTCAGCAAAAGGTCAGCAGTCCCAGAATGCAGAGCAGCACAGTCAGAAGACACTTCCTGTTTGCAGGTTGCCCCATAATGCTTACGCACGCCCCTACTCCTTACAGAGGGGATTTGCAGCTAGGGCTGCAAATGAAGCTGCGCTTTTACATTCACTGAGAGGTGGGTAGAGAGCGGAGTTCTGTCCATCAATTTGCTTTCGTCCAGTAGATGACCTCCTAAAGACATTGTGGGGCTGGATCTTAAAGTGGAAATCCAGGCATCCCCAGCATCCCGGTTCCTGGATGCAGCCATCTTGTAAAGAATGCACAGATTGGCAGCTCTGTCATCCAATCCTTTGCAGCAGTGTGACTGGTCATTTACTTAAATCTAATTGTCACTCAGGTCTACGGCTACTCCGCCTGAATCAGGGGAGCATTGGGGTGATCAGGTGAGTTGTCTTATTATTTTACTGCCTAAATTGGGCTTTGCACAGGGGGAGGGCAGGATGGCTGCAGGGATAAAAAAGCTTGGAGTTCCTTTTTAAGAGCAAGTAAATTTTAAAGATGTGGACACCAAGCAACTGTTGCGGGTAGAAAAAAAAAATTGATTTGCATGTTATTTTTTAGCTATAAATGCCATCAAAACACTGTCTTACCTTGCTCTGCAAAACTCGTCTGAGCTTGTAGTCTTGCATACCATGCATTTGGATTGTGCAATCAAAGTAAAAGATTGATGATATTGCGGCTGTTCCCTGTGTAAGCTTGCCAGCGGGGCCCTCATTCCTTTTATTTCAATAGCTTATCTGTTTGTTATATATGTTATATATTACTCTGTACATAAACCCTCTGATTGGAAAGTGCATTGGGGTAAATTACAAAATGGTTACACCTACTCAGGGCTGGATTAAGTGTGGTGGAGGCCCCAGATACAGTATAATAGTCCAGCCAGGTAACTGTTTGGTGGTTGTCTGGCACCTGCCTACTTACTGGAACGTCAGATCGAGTCCCTTGGGCAGGTGCGTGCTGCTCAGAAACTCCTGCTTTGCCATTCTGGGTGGGGGTAATTTAGTCGCCCATCTGGTCCAACAGAAAACAGTTCCCTGCATTGAGCTGCCAGCGGCTGTGCTTGGTGGCTTATGTGCAGTGACAGCTCTGCACGCCCCCATCACTGTAGCATTGCTGCTGGTCTAGACTCTCCATCCTCCCCTGTGGTGCCCCCCTCTGCTTTGTTGCTGACCCCTCAGCCCATCAAACCAAAGACTGAAAAGCCTCCTGGACAAGACCATAACCCAAAGGTTGCTGGAGGCCCCCTTTCCAGGCAAGTGGTGGAGGCTCCCAGACACGCACCCCTTGTGCCCCCCCTCATAATCCAGGCCTGCACCCACTGTATCCTGGCATGAAACCGGAGCAACAGCCTGGCACAGTTGGAAAAAAATCCCCAAAACTGACTTGCATGATACTGAAGCATTGTCACCATTTACATTTGCTACTGCATCCACCGAAAGCTGAAACGCCAACTGATTGATTTTCTAGTGGTAGCGGCCCTTTTGAAGCTTCCTCTCCCAGCATCTCAGCCATGCTGCTGCCTGGATTCAACTGACATAACTGGCAATGCACAGTAGCAGGAAGCTCAGCAGCACTTCCTGTTTGCAGGTGGCCTACAGATATATGAGTTGTTTGTTTATGAAATTTACTACAGTAGGCGTTAGTAAAAGGTAAATCAATGTTTATGTGCAGCAATCTAAATTGCCCGGAGGAGGAATGCATATGAGCACTGTTGTGTGGATCAAAACCCATTGTGTATAGATTCCCGGGCCGATCAATTCCCTGCCCCCGGGCCATCCTGATTTTAGATGCTTATAGCTGTGTGAAACCTCCCAGGTCGGCAATACACTTACTTTCTTTTTCTGGTCCAATGGTGCATGCGCAAGCTGTGGCCGCATCCTTGCTATCCCTCTAGCAGGGAGCGTGCCCGGGCAAGCCCTCTGTTAGGGGGTAGCGGGGGCTGCACCTGTCAGCGTGCTCGGAGCTGCTCGCCTTAGAGGAAGGGACATCAGTGGATCTGAGCGCGCTGATTGGACCAGCGGCAGCGCATGCGCCGTAGGACCGGGAAGAGGTGAGTTTGTTTCCGCAACCTGGGGGGTTTCACACAGCGGGACACAAAATCCTGGGTTTTGGTCTACTTTAAAAGGGTTTTAAGGGTTTTGGTCTACTTTTTTAATGCCCTGCGAAACGCAGCACAGATGTGTAAACTATCCCATCTAGAATAATCTGCAGTGTTTTCTCTGCATTGTAACTGCATAGTAACACAGAGCAAATGCAGATGCGTGAAAAGAGCCTTAACATTATTATTACTTTTGTCCCTCACATTTGATTTATTTTTAAATCATTTTTCAGATAAAAAAAATATAAACCAGAAAATTCCTTTTGTGGATTTTTTCTGTTGTGTCCGAATTAGCAATTCATAGAGTGGCTCCAGCACTGTCCTTCCTCTCCTGTCTGCCTCCTTAGTGAGTCAAATCACTTCCTCATTCTGGTTTCCACCCCCCCCCCCCCCCCCGCGTCAACCTTCGGGGGACTAAGAACTGGAAAATTAAGGAAAAAGATTATGAGAAAAAGCGTTTTCTCTCAATAAAACCTAAAAAAACGTTGTTGAATCAACCCTTATGTGTTCCTTTGTGAATGGGCACTAAGCTGCCTGACTCAACGATCCGACTGTACCATGCTATCTTTCTCCCAGCAGGGTCTTGGGGATGGCAAGAATCAGGGGCGGACTGAGCATAGGGAGACCCAGCACAATGCCCGGTGGGCAGCACTGCTTTGGGGCCAGTTCGGCTGCTGTTTTTAAAGTGGACCAAAATCCAGAATTTTGACTATCCTGGGTTTTGGTCCTTTCCCCGGGGGCACCCTGATTTGGGTACCCCGCTGTGTGAAACCCCCCCAGATTGCCTGAAGAAACTCACCTCTTCCCGGTCCTACAGCTCATGCGCACACTTTATTGAAGCAACCACACTTCCAATTCAGCATCAGCAATAAGCAAAGTACTTCAGCACCATTAGCAAACAGGCTCACAGGATCCCGGGGTCACTCTAGGGGCTTGGGACTATGCTACTGGTACCTTGTATGTTTGGTCCTCAGTGCACTCCTCTCTGCTCCTCCTAGGCCCACACGGATGTCTCTCTGTAATAGCTCTCTGTCTTGCTCTGCACACTGTGGCTCTTTCTCCTGTGTGGGTGCTCTTGTTGGTCTGTAAGGACGTTTATCTGTCAAACAACCGCATTCTCTTGACACATTCACGTTCAATGTCCTTCTGCATGTATGGCCAAAAGAAATGTTCACGTATTAAGTTCACAGTTCTCTCGATTCCTAAATGTCCCATTTCTTCATGAAGTTCTTTCAACACCAAGCGATGGTAAACCTTTGGCCACACTAGTTGTGAGCTTGGTCCTCTCTTGTGATGTAGAATTCTTTCTGAAGTCAAGAATAACTTAGACCAATCTTTGAGTAAGGTATTTGTAGCTGGTGTTTCAGCTTCCTTCTCTCTCTTGCTTGGAAATCTATCTTGATTGATGTAGTGGAGGACTCTTCCGATGACTCTGTCTTCTCTCTGAGCTTTCCTGATTGTTTCTTTTGAAAGCTGGCAAACAGAGTTCTGTTCTAGATCCTTCACAGTTTCTTACACTGTAAGAGGACACCAATTGGGCATGTATTCTTCACTTTGGACTTGTATTGCTTGGATGGTAGTTACAATATCTTCCATTCCAACTTCTTCAGAACACTGTTGCATGAAGTCATCTGGTTCTAAGGGCATTCTTGATAATACATCTGCGTCAGTGTTAGACTTGCCTGGGCGATACTTAATACTGAAGTTGAAATCAGCAAGTTCAGCAACCTATCTCTGACCCGTCGCATTGAGTTTTGCAGTGGTAAGGACGTAGGTTAATGGATTGTTGTCTGTGTAGACCACAAACTGTAGTACAGATAGTCTCTGAATCTTTCACAGATGGCCCATTTCATAGCTAGGAACTTCCCAAAATGCAAATGGTAGTTCTTCTCAGCTGGCATCAATGTTCTTGACCCGTAGCCAATAACTCTCAACTGGCTGTTTTGACATTGATATAGGACTGCTCCAAGTCCCACTTGAGACGCATCATAATGTAGGAAGAATGGACTATTGAAGTCTGGATATCCCATGACTGGTGGATGGATTAAACAGTCAACTACCGGTAGTTGTTCCAATACTTCTTGGTGATGGAAAGTCCAGTTGATAGGTTGTTGGGTGGAAGCAGAAAATCTTCCTTTAGGTTTAGTTCTGCTTGATTCACCTTCTTTTCCTCTGGCGCCACATCACTTGAGGTTCCTGCCAAGAGAGCATATGGAGATGCAATCTTGGAAAAGTTCTGGATGTAAGTTCGGTAGTAGGATAGGAAACCTAGGATCTTCCTTAACTCTCCCACAGTAGATGGAGGTTTGTTCTTCAATGCCATCACTGGAGCAATTTCTCTTGGATCCATAGTGTAACCTTCTCTAGACACAATCTTTCTGCGGTATCTGACTTGTTTCTTGAATAACTCACACTTGTTTGGTGTCAGTTTCACGCCATGCTGCTGGTAACGCTGTAAGACAGTTCTCACATGTTCCACATGGTCAAAAAATGACTTGCTATGGACGAGGTTATCATCCAAGTAAGGCTGGCAGATGTCATCTCTCAGACCCTCCAAAGATGTTTCCATGCTTCTCTGGAATTCTGCAGGAGCATTGCTGAGTCCAAAGGGAATGGGGATCCATTCATACAATCCCCAAGGAGTGATGAAGGCTGTTAATGGTCTGCTGGATTCTTCAATGAAACCTTGATGGTACGCTTTGCCATGGTCTAGGACAGCAAACCAAGTACTTCCTGACAACTGGTCAAGCATGTCCTGAATCTTGGTTAAAGGATGACGATCTGGCATGGTTCTTTGATTCAACTCTCTGTAGTCACAGCAAAAAAGAAAAGTTCCATCTTTCTTCCTGACACAAACAATAGGGGAGGAGTAGATTGACTTGGACTTCTGGACCCATCCTCTATTGATGAGATCTTGCAGGTACTCTTTCACTTCTTTGTGCAGGGGTTTTGGCACTGACCGTAACCCTTGGTCACTGGAGTAGTGTCTTTCAGGTTAATCTTCATTTTCAGTGAAGGAATGCAACCAACATCATGGTCATCTTTGGCGAAGGCGTGACACTCTTCTCTCAGCATCTGTCTCACAATCCTTTGTTCTTCTGGGTGTAGATGTTCTAAGGACACTGGTGGATCCCATCGTTCTCTTGATGATGATGGTCTTCTCTCAGGTTGACAGTTGTTCACTCTGGGAGACGAGCTGGTGCTGTCAGGAGACGATTGGACTAATCTCACATCAGCTGGTTATACAGTCCTAACAGCTTCTAGGTGTCCCAAAGAAGTTTTAGGTTCAAGTGTCACGTCATGTCTTGTAGAATTTATCACTAACACAGTCACTTTTGCAAAACCGTTATAAGGTACAGTTACCACAGTCTCACCTGTGATGATTCCTTCTGGCAGCTGGACAGGATCTGTTGGCACAAACAACATCTGCTGTGGTCTTGATCTAGGTTCGACTCTGACACCACACTTCACTCCTACTGCGGTATGGGCAGGAATGGTAGTTGGACGCAGGCCTACCTTGACTTCTCTGACTGCTACTGTGGTCTCTGTTATCTTCAATGCTTGCACAACTCTCTCCACTGCTCTGTTTGGTAACAAAAAGGATGTGGACACTGAGTCTACTAAAGGAGTAAAAGTCTTTGTTCTGTGAATCACTTCTGTAACCGCGTTGTAACCAATGATTGGCTCTTCCGCCACCCGTCAGTCACCGGTGATCAGGAATGGTACTAACAGTTCACAAGGTCTGCTGTTCTTGCCGTGCAGTTGGAATGTCACTTCAACCCATCCCAGGAAGGGTATCACTGTTTGGTTTGCAGCTCTACCACTGAGTGGGCCAGACCCATTAAAAGACATTATTCAAATAGAACGTGTCCAAAGGCGGGCAACGAAAATGGTGGAAGGACTTAAACTTAAAACTTATCAGGAGAGACTTAAAGAGCTTAATTTGTACAGTCTGGAGGAAAGAAGGGAGAGGGGGGACATGATTGAGACCTTTAAATATGTGAAAGGATTGAATAAGGTTCAGGAGGGAAGTGTTTTTAAGAAGAAGCTTAATGATAGAACAAGGGGGCACAACCTGAAGCTAGTCGGGGGGAAGATCAGGAGCAATGTTAGAAAATATTATTTTACAGAAAGAGTAGTAGATGCTTGGAACAAACTTCCAGCAGAGGTAGTTGAAAAATCAACAGTCACTGAATTTAAACATGCCTGGGATAAGCACACATCTATCCTAAGATAAAGAGTACATACAGTATACACATAAGGGCAGACTAGATGGACCGTATGGTCTCCTTCTGCCGTCAACCTTCTATGTTTCTATGTACCACATCATTGACGGACCTGAGTCTGGTGTGAGGTAAGTGGCATCGCCTCCAGTCTTCATTCAGGATACTGACTTGAGCTCCTGTGTCCCACAAGGCTTTACAAGACAGTCCATCTAGTTTACAATGGATCATGCACTTTCCTCCAACAAGATCAATCAACTTAGGCTGGTCTTCAAAGGTACTTCCTTCTGACAGGGTGTAGATTGATGACCTGGTCTTCCAATACTGCTCACGGAGTAGTTTTCTCTGGCTTGGAGACGGTCACACACCGTGGATAATACTGGCGCAACCGTTCTTCATTTTGGTTGGTTTGGGACTGCTTTGGGGTTGAGACAACTGGTTGTCCACTCGCAAATCTCTGTCTTTTTGGCTGTTTGAAGCGAGGTGTTCTACAGTCTCTGGCAAAGTGTCCTTCTTCAACGCATTTAGGCAGTGGCAGCAACTTCTACCTTGATTGGAGTACAGTCTTCACAAGCAATGGGTGGTCTATTTCCTGGAGGGGATCTACGTTGGAAACTTTGGCGTGTTCTCCTGAAGCTTTGTTGTGGTTCTGCTCTCAGTGCTCTTTTCACTTCAGCCAACTCTGCTTGAAGATCACTCACTAGTGTTTCCCACTGGTCTGATGTTACTGTCTCTTTAAGTGGTGGTTTCACAATTACTGGTGCGGATTTACGTAAAAGTAAAGGATCAGTTTCCTCCACCTCCTCATGTTGCACACCCACTCTTCCTGCTTTGGGTGCAGTTAGCTTGGTAGTTCTGCTGGTGGATTTCTTCCTTAACTTCTGTTCTCGCTCTGATTCAAGACTGGCGGCATCATTCATTTTCTCTATAAGCTCTTCATCTGTGATGTGCGGCTTCTCCAGATACTCCTTAAGCTGGAACTTGATGTTTTCACTCAAAATACCTGTCCAGACTGATCTGAGAAACTTTTTCTGGATTAAACCTGGATCAAATCTTTCTTCAGCGTCGTCTTCTCTGGAGGCAAACAGTCTCTCTTTAAGCACAATAGCTCTGAACAAGAAGTTTTGAGGAGATTCTTTGCTATCCTGTGAAATGTTGATCAATTTGTGGTACAGATCAGAAGTGCTTTCTTCTTTATAGTGCCCCTTTAAGATAGTTTTCAGCCGGGCTAAGGTAAGATCAGCCCTGGACTGATGGCTTTCACCACGGCTTCAATGATTTCTTCCTCTTGGTACCCCTTCTGAACACCCAAATCTATCTGGTGGCTCAGGTTGGCATAAGACAGTCTATCCCTTTGCTCTCGCTCTCCAATCTGGCCATTGATTCTGAATTCTTTCCTGATGGTGATCTCTCGAGTAGGACTGGTTCTCTTTATTGGCATTTCAGGCTTTGACTTGCCAGAAGAAAGACTAGAGCCCAAAAAAGTAGCTGACTCCAGCATAGTCTGCTGTAAGGCTTGGATCTGCTCTTGTAACGCTTGCAACACCTTCCATGGGGAGGATCTTTCCTCCGCTGGCTCGGGACCTATCTCTTCAATCCCAGCCCCTAAGGTTGCAATAAACTGGGATAATTTCTACAAAAAGGCCATGGTAACCTCCTCTTCCTCACTTTCTTCCACCTCTTCTAACATAGCATTAATGGCTGCGGTCAGATGTCGGCAGGTGGGGTACTCACTGGGTACTTTAACAAACTTTGCCACTGAAATCAGTTCTGCATGGGTTAATGGCAGTAGGGAGGCACTAATAGCTTTTAACTGTTGTGGCACTTCCATTTCTACTTCTCTTGTCAAGTATTACACTTTACAATTGAAATATGCAATAGCTGTGTACTGTCTCTTTAAGACGCTGGAGCGCTTGCTGAGGCTGGACGCTAGCTGTTCACCACTATTCTTTTTTTTTTTTTTTAATTCTTTATTTAATGAAATTTTCAAAGTATAACAGTGATAATATGCTGGACGTAAAATGATAATAAAATCTTTTACATCCATATAAAACGGAGATGTGTTACTGTCAACTTGCTATATAATAAAAGCAGCAATGTAAATCTAAGCAAAATAGTAACGGATAAACACTTCAGATGAGGATGGGGGGGAGAAGGAGAGAAAACCGGATGAGGAAGGGGATAACACATGGGAAGGGGAGGAGTGATGGAGAGGGAAGTGTGCGGGGCCCTAGGACGACTCCAGAATTGTTTTACACTCAACAGAATCAAGAAACAGCATCCAACTATACCAGGTGATGGTAAATTTCTCGAATCCCCCAGCTCCCGTTAGCAAGAGATCCTCATGATGCATTATATCGTTCACCTTCTGAATCCACATTGCCAAAGAGGGAGGGTTCTCCCGTTTCCACATTAACGGAATACAAGCCTTAGCCGCGTTCAGCAGCTGACATTGGAGTGATCTTTTGTAGACTTTGAGGGGAACCTTTGTTAGGTGGAGTAGACAAACGCCTGGGTCATCTGTGAGGGGGTCGTCCGAAACCGAGTTTGCAATCCTCCTCACGGAGTCCCAGAAAGGTCTGAGTTTGGGGCAAGACCAAAAGATATGTAAAAGGTCACCCCTCTCTGCTTCGCACCTCCAACAATTCGCCGAAGAATCCGGGAACCACTTGTTGACCAAAGTGGGGATCGCATACCAACGGGTGAGGATCTTGTAGCTGCACTCTTGAAATTTGGTGCAAATGGATGTTTTGTGCGGAGAGGAGCTTCCCAATCCCATCTGGGGAGAAGGGGAGAAGGAAGAACCCAGGTCCACCTCCCATTTTCTCACAAAGGCCGGGGTCTCCTCGCCCAAAGGAGAGATCAGTAATTTGTACATGTAGGAGAGGACATGATTTTCTATATTACTGTTCGTGCACAATTCCTCGAAGGGCGTAAGAGACCTCAGTCTCAAGGGTAGATCTCCCAAGGACCGTAGGAAATGAGACAGTTGAGTGCTTTGCCAGCTTGTCCAACGCAATAAGCCCCTGGCTTGGGCCAGTGAAGCCAGATCCGCCCAACCCCCATCCTCCCAGAAGTGGTTAGCTCTAAATACTCCTGCCATTCTCCATTCCCCCATTCTCGACCCGGGGGAAAACGCGGGTTCTCCAAGACTGGAACCAAGGGGGAGGGACCAGGAGAGATCCTTGGGTGATGGAAGACATTCCTCCCAGCCTTTAAAGTGGACCAACACCCACGGGTGATCGGCCCGGGAATCTTATAGATCACCTCCCTCCCCGCGGGACATCCGAGATCGGGATGTCCCGCGAGGTGAAACCCCCCCAAACCCCCTTACCTTACCTCCCTCGCGCCCCTCTAGGCGTGCGCGCGCCTGCACCGGCCATCTGGGAATGGCCGGCGCGCGCGCGTCAAGAGGGACGCGCGGGAGGCGGCGGCGGAGGAGCCGCTTGTCCGGGACTGTCAGATTGCTTGTCCGTCGGCGCTGGGAGCGGGGAGAGGTGAGTTTTTCGGGTAATCGGGGGGGTTTCACACAGTGGGGCACCCCGATCGGGGGTGCCCCACCGAAGTGGACCAAGACCCAGGATAGTCAAAATCCTGGGTGTTGGTCCACTTTAAAGTAGCACCAATGGCGGGGTGCTTTAAAGCCCGAGGCACTTCCCTACCCTTCAGCCACATTATATCCTGCAGGGGCGCCTCTGCGGATTCTTGTTCAAGACCCACCCACTGCTTATTGTTCCTGTGAAGACACCTGTCAACCACTCTCCCCAAGTGAGTGACTGCATGGTAGATCACCGGGTCTGGAAACCTTATTCCCCCATTCTCTTTTGTCTTAGTAAGCGTGGCCCTATCGATTCTATGACGTTTTCCACCCCAAACAAATTTGGCGAAGAGAGATCTGACCTTCCGGAGAAAGGTTTGTGGGATCGAGACCGGAAGTGCCTGCAGGAGGTACAGCAACCTAGGGAGTAAATTCATCTTAAGAGCATTACAACGCCCGAACCAAGACAATTTCCCTAAGGACCATCTAAAAACGTCATCATGAAATTTTCTCAGCAGAGGGGGGAAATTTAAACTGAATATCTTAGAGAGATCATGACCAATTGCTCGTGGGGATGTTGACATTAAGTATTTCTGATTTAGAATAATTCATTTTATAACCTGAGTTCCCCATATAGTCTAAATTCCTCCATTAGATTAGGCAATGCGATTTCAGGACCCGATAGGCAGAAGATAAGATCGTCTGCGTATGCAGCTACTTTATATTCCCCCCTGCCCCGCTCAGACCTTTAACGTCAGGATTACTGCGCACCCTGAAGAGTAATGGTTCAAGGGTGAGTATGAAGATCAAGGGGGATAAAGGACACCCCTGCATCGTTCCGTTGGAAATATCAAAGGAGTCTGAAAATGTGGCATTCACTCGCACCAATGCCGATGGGCCACTATAAAGGCTGAAGATCCAATTTAGCGCATTAGGTCCTAAACCCAGATGTTGTAGGGTGGCTTTCATAAAATGCCAATTGACCCTATCAAAAGCCTTTTCGGCATCGGTCGCAAGGAGAAGGGTCGGAATATTCCTCCGTTGTGCCACGTGGATTAGGTTCAACACTTTTATAGTATTGTCCCTGGCTTCTCTGTGTGGCATGAAACCTACTTGATCTAGCCATATGATGTGATGGAGGTGTGGGGCAATTCTAGTGGCCAGGATCTTAGCGAATATCTTAATGTCAGAATTTAACAGTGATATGGGCCTATAGCTGCCACATTGCGAGGGATCCCTCCCCTCCTTCGGCAGTACAGAGATGAACGCCCTCAGGGAGTCCGCCGGGAAGGACCCCCCGTCTCTGATGGAGTTGCAGACCGCTAACATTCTGGTGTCCAGGAGTAGGAGCAGCCGTTTATAATATTGAGCTGGAAGCCCATCAGGACCCGGTGCTTTCCCTCCAGCCATGCCCGAGACTGCTCTCTGCAACTCCAAAAGAGAGACGGGATCCTCCAAACCCTCCGTCACATCCGGTGGCAGGCTGGGCATCCCCGATTCCCTGATGTATTTAGCTATCAAGGCAATTTGGTCGGGACCCTGCGCTTTAGGGAGATTATATAAAGTGTGGTAGAACTTCCTAAAGGTTTCTGCAATCTTGCTGGTCAGATGCTTAATCCGGCCCTCCGAGTCTGCAATTTTTGGGACATAAGTCCTCGCCCTCTCCATCCAAAGGGCCCTGGCCAGAAGTCTACCACACTTATCCCCCGACTCATAAAATGCTTTTCGACATTTGGTCAACTGAGCCCTCAACCTGTCACAGCAGAGAGTTTTAGATTGCTCTCTCAATATCGTCAAGGAGGCCAGATGGGTGGCTGCCAGTGACTGTTTATGGAGCCTTTCAAGCCTCCCAATCTCTGTCAGGAGCTCCATTGTGCGCTTAGCCTTTTCCCTCTTAATTCTGAACCCAATTTTAATAAACACCCCCCGAATGACACACTTGTGGGACTCCCAAAGGGTCCCAGGATCTATTTCAGTGGATGAGTTCAGGGCAAAGAATTCTTGGAGTTCTTTTTGGATTTCTCCCAAGACAATTTGGTCTTCCAGCAAGGAGGTGTTAAGCCTCCAGGACCACGCTTTCATGAGTGGGCTCGGGAGGACTACTGTTAGCGTGACCGGGGCATGGTCCGAAATGGTAATGTTGCCAATTCTCGTAGCTAATATCCTAGACAGAGAGGCATGTGGTATTAGAAAGAGGTTGATTCAGGAGTAGGAATTATGGGGGGAGGAGAAGAAGGTATAGTCTCTTATCAGACGGGTGCTGGATTCTCCATGGATCTATTAACTGATGTAGGGCAAGTACTTTTTTAAAACTTTTCAGTTTAGCATACGATGAATGTGGTGCGCCCCTGGAGGTGTCAATGAGTCTAGAGTGGATTAAAATCACTGCCAATAATCAGCTCCCCTTCTCTAAAGGTGGAGAGAGACTCTAGGGCCCTTTCAATAAAAGGGGTCTGACCCGAGTTCGGCAAGTAGAGGTTAGCCATTGTATAAGGGTAGGACGCTATCTTCCCTTTCAAGAAGATCCAGCGTCTCTCCTCATCTGTTTTATAGTCATCAAATTCCCATGGGAGGACTGCATCAATCAAAATGCTTACCCCTCGAGACCTCGAGTCTGGTGAGTAACTATGGTAGCCTCTTTGGTATGTTCTGTTGCCGAAGGAGGGTGGGCCGTTAATCTTAAAATGAGTTTCCTGCAAAAAGGCTATTTGTGCCTTGAGCCCCTTCAGATTTTATAAAATTAAAGACCTTTTTTTCCGGGCTGTTAAGCCCTTTGACATTCAGAGATACTACGTTGAATTCTGAAGAAGTTTTACTTGGTACCACTTGTGTACCAGTTCTGGGCATTATGAGAGTATGTCCTGGCCCCGCACTGGATGAACTGGGTAGGGGGGGAAGTGGGAGGGAGTAAGAAAAGAAAACAAGTGGGATACCACTTGAGCTACCACTCGGGTAGTGCTCTCTAAACAAGAATAACACTTAAAGTGGACCAACACCCAGGGGTGATCGGCCCGGGAATCTATAAGATTCCCGGGCCGATCACCTCCCTTACCGCGGGGCATCCGAGATCGGGATGTCCCGCGGGGTGAACCCTCCCAAAAGCCCCAAAAAACCTTACCTTATCGGCGACGGATCAGCCGCCGCCGCCTCCCGCGCGCCCCTCTAGCAGTGCGCGCGCCGGCCGTTTGTGAATGGCCAGCGCGGGCGCACGCCCTGTAAGAGGGACGCGCGGGAGGCGGCGGCGGCTTGTCCGTTGCTTATCCGTCGCCGAAAAGGTACGTTTTTTGGGGCTTTTGGGGGGGTTTCACACAGCGGGGCATCCTGATCTCGGATGCCCCGCTGAAGTGGACCAACACCCAGGATAGTGAAAATCCTGGGTGTTGGTCCACTTTAAGGGTATCTAAATGGGATTAACTAAGTTTTTCCCAAGTGAGGAAAACAATAGGCTTCTGGCGTCAAGACACCTGAAAGCCCGGCCTATTGGGGGGGTGCAGTGCCCAGCAGGGAATATGGGACCCGAGAGCAAGCCACTCACCTTTCCCCGGCCCCTAATCGGTTTCACGCACCAGCCAACCAGCCAAATACATTCACAGCATTAGAACAAAAAAGAGAGGGACATTAACTACCAACGGTAACAGAGGCAACCCTGCATGGAGGGCTGTTTCTATGGGCTAATCCCGATAGCCAATATGCAACAGAGCAAAGCTGGCCAAACAGCGTATGCAGTTGAATGCATCCAATAAAGTAATGGCAATAGAGAGAACATATTCTTACTAATCGCCGCCCAAGGGACCTTCTATACACTGGCCCAGCATTCTCCCCTCCACTCCTGATGAGGAGGCCAGAGGACGGGGAGAAAGCCCAGAGGTTAGCGGCGGTTTACTGGAGGGGCCCCTACGGGACCACGCCACAGAAAGTTTGTTCTGTAGATTCCGTTGTGTCCCAATCTCGTATGGGACGGAAGTTCTCTTGAGGCGCTGCAAGTCCTGCAAGCTCCTCGGGCCTCTGCGCGGTCTGATCAAGGAATCTTGCGCTGGAAGGGAGAACTCAGGGGACAGCCAATCTGGGATCAGGACCAGTTCACAGTGGAGGAGATCAAACAAGCCCTCCAAGTAATTATGCAATTTCAAGATGAAACTATTTTGCTCTTTTCTCACAATAAGGTGAAAGGGGAAGCCCCATCTGTACGAGGCCCCATTTTTCACAACAACTTGAAGTAGGGCCTTAAGCACTTTGCGCATCTGTAAAGTCCGTTTAGATAAGTCCTGGAGAATTTTAACAGCGGCCCCTTGTAGCAAATGGACCCCTTATTCCTGGCCTTCCGAAGTATCTCTTCTTTCAGGGAGAACCGATGGACCCTGCACACTACATCCCGTGGAAAGCCCGGATGGAGACTTTTGGGCTCCCAGAGCTCTTTGCACCCTGTCCAGTTCAGTGGCAGTAGTAGGGTCTCGATCCAGAACTGTATTAAAGATTTCGGAGACTATGCTTCCCAGGTCCTCCCCCTCCGTCGCTTCTGGGATTCCTCAGAGATGGAGATTATTTCTGCTGCTCCTTTTCTCCAGATCATCCAGATGGAGAAAGCATGATTGGAGCATCGCTTCTTGCCTGTCGCATCTGCATTCTAGGGCCTGAATCCGGCCAACAGCTGTCGAGACGTCCGTCTCTAGTGAATTAACTCTTGCCTCCACTTCTGAAACTTGACGCTTGACTCGTGCCAGCTCATGCTTGAATGCAGATTCATTGCAATAAGGCTTTCAATATCTGACCTTGGCGGGATCCCTTTCAATAACGAGATGGTTTCCATATGTATTTCTTTATCTTGGGTTATAGACTCTTCAGTGTATCTCTTATTAGATGAGGCAAGTGTTCCAGGTGATACTGAAAGATGGGGGTCGGTGGAAATGAGAAGGAGCCAGGGGACATTGGCAAGAGCTCCACTCCCGTCCTCTCACCCATTCTCTCCGGGGTTGGCATTAATGGCGATGGTGGGGAGCCCAGCAGGGGGGGGGGTCCACAGACTCAGAAATATATGCCCCTTTTTTGTGCTCCCTAGATCTCGGGCACCTTTGGGGTAGAGCATCAGCCTGGTTGCCTCCGTTGACATTTAAGAGTTCGCCTGGGGCATGCATGGTGGGGATCTCCTTTATCCTAGGCTCGTAGGCGAGTACTTTTTTCCATGCCCTGGGTGAGTGTTGAAGTTATGTGAGGGAGGGGGAGAGTGGAGTGTACTTTATTAATAATACAGCCTTCTGAGTGAGGGAATGCTCTTCCTGTGTGATCTGCCTCCTGCCACCATTAGCCTGGGGGTTGCTGCTGCACTGTGTGGATCCTGAGCTTGTTCTCGCCGTTCTTGCAACGGCGCTTGTCTCCTCAGGCACCGCTCCCCCACCCTCCCTCCTCTCCCCCTCCGACGTGGGCGATGATGCGGGCAGTGATGGCGCCGCTTCTAACCCTGCGGCCGCCATCTTGCTACACCCACCTCGTCCTCCGCAGCGTTCCTCCGGCTCTCCGCTCTCTTTTCCTCCATGCGCATCTGCTCCGCTGCTCGAGGAGGGGCTGCGGGACTCCGGGAAATCCGGTTCCGAGGCTTCACTTGGTGAGGAGGAAAGGTAGGTCCGTGCCATCCCATCCTCATTCATGCACTCCGCCGCCATGTTGCCAGCTGCACCCTTCCCTCCAGTAAGCCACTTGCCGGCGGTTGCCCACTTCGGAGGGCTCTGCCTTTCACCTCTGCTGTTTTTTCTCTTCTGTTTCTTCCTTGCCATGCTGGTTGTGGCTTTGATTGAATATCAGGGGCTAAAAAACGGGGTCCGGGAGCTCTGCTAGCCACGTCCACTCTCCCTCATGGTCAGGACACACCCCCCGTTCACCACTATTCTTAATACTTTATTGAAAGTCTCTGTATGATGCAGCGTTTGGTGGGGCAGGCAGTGACGCTGACTTTACTACACATGGCTGCGCTGTGCTGAGTGTCAAGTTAAGTGTTGCTACGCTGGGGAACTGCGCTGTGCTTGGGAACCTTCAAAGTCTCTAAGGCAGGTGCATTTCTACTTTCAAACAAGGCAATGATGACGCTGCTGGGTGAGGGCTGTTAGACGGCAAATCACACACAGGAAGGCGGGCTGGCAATCTGTTACAGCAACTTCACGCTCTTTCGAGGCTGCTCCTGCTGCCTGGGCGTCTCGCTCTGACTCTCGCAAGATCTCGGCCCAGCGCGTGCAGCTGACCGTTAGCTGCGCAGTTACCTGACAATTGGCGCAGACAGCTCCGTACACAGTTAACCCCTCGCGCGCCGCTCCCGGTTCCTTGCTGGGTCTTTGGGCCCTGTCCCCTCGTCAAGCCGCCCGGAGACTCCCTCTCGGGTTGTCTAGGGCACCTCAACTTCAGAGTAGTCACCCCCTTTCAAGTCCCGATCACACTCCCACGCGGTGCAGCAGTTTCTGGCCCCGCGCGCTGTCACTTTAAGAGTCACTGTGGTATCTCAAGTTCGCTCAAAATCCCCGATAAGGGCCACCAAATTTGTAACCCACACGCCACACCAGAGCCGGTTGACATGCAGGGCAAGCTGTCACGAGTTCTTGGAATCTTGAGGGATGATTGGGATATGGCCAGGTGGAGTCACCACACACTGCAGATATGTTTCCAAACTTTATTGAAGCAACCACACTTCCAATTCAGCATCAGCAATAAGCAAAGTACTTCAGCACCATTAGCAAACAGGCTCACAGGATCCTGGGGTCACTCTAGGGGCTTGGGACAATGCTACTGGTACCTTGTATGTTTGGTCCTCAGTGCACTCCTCTCTGCTCCTCCTAGGCCCACACGGATGTCTCTCTGTAATAGCTCTCTGTCTTGCTCTGCACACTGGGAGTCCTCTGCATGGCTGTCTCCATGGTTCTCTCTCTCTCAACAATCCATGTTATCTCATCTCAGTTCAAGTGACAACTGCTCTCAGACTCGGACGGCTCTGACTATTCTAGAAAGGTGTCAGCTCTTATATAACCTCTGTTGATGATGTCACTTTCCCACAGCATCCTCTAGTGGTTAACTCCGTAACTTCTGTAATGTATTATGCAGCTAGGCTGTTTTACACAGGGTTTTCTATGAGAGATGAGGTAACCCCAGTTTTTACCTGGGCCACACATGCCCGCTCCGGCCATTCATAAATGCCTGGCACAGGCACGCGCCCTGCTAGAGGGATAGCAGGGATGCAGGCTGCGCATGTGCCGTTGGAGCGGGAACAAAGGTGAGTGAACGGGGTTACCTGGGGGGTTTCTCACAGCGGGGCATACTGATTTAGGATGCCCCGGGGGGAGGGAATAGATCGTTCCGGGAATCTTATAGATTCCCAAGCTGACCAAGGTGTGTTTTGAGACATTTTAACACCCAGATTCAAGCTCTGCCCCTTTAGTCTCTCTCTCTGTGTCACTGTACCCATAAGCCAAGCAACCCCAGCCCCCAATGCTATAGCTCCGGCATCATGGTTGGGGGGCAAAGCAGGGGTATCTCGGGCTGGCCATGGGCTATTAAAATCTAGGGCTGATTTTTGGTCCCAGTCCAGCACTGGTAAGAATGCATTCTGATCAAAAACTGGGAACCAAGTACTGTATAGAGCTACATTGTCTGTATTATGCTACCAATCACCTTACAGAAGCAAGGCTTGTACATGAATGTAAGAGGAATGGAGGCAGAGTCTGTTATGTCTGTGTCACAATGCAGATATATCTGTCACAGTTTATTACCACTTCATCTTTTTTATACTGCTCTGAGCTCACAGCTGAATAGAGCGCAGGCTGCTGTCTGCTCCTCCACGTATCAGTGACAGCCATTCAGAATTGCCTGGTGCAGCTATGCGCCTCAGCTGGGGTGCACATGTGACCTACATGGGCACTGTGGGATCACCGGCAAGGTGGGTTTACAGGTGATCTGAGGTACTTCCCAAATGAGGATGCCTCATAAAGGTGGAGATCACCAGCTCTAGAGTCTTATAGAATGGAGGGGAGGGGCAAAAATTTTTTATATTAGACCAGGGCCAGAGCAATGCACGTCACTAAGTTCTGGTCTAAATGGTGACTTGTTCCACCCCTGTGACCTCCTGATCTATTAGTCTTCATATATTAATTGTATATACAAACGTTTGCAACTGAAATGCTTGATACAGTCAGTGGTGTACTGGGGCCAAAAATCAGCCCTGGATTTTACCAGCCCCTGACCAGCCAAGACATCTCTGTTGAGGCCCCACCACCATGATGCTGGGGCTATAGCATTGAGGCTGGGGTTCCTCGGATTGTGGGCACAGGGGGGCTGAAAGGGAGACTAAGGAAGAAGGGATTGGATGTGGGGGTTAAAAGTAGCAGCCCAACTGCCCCAAAGCAGTGCGGCCCACCGGACGGTCTCCTTTTTGGCCAGTCCGCCCCTGGATACAGCCATAACAGTTATATTATATGTTTTATACAGCATTTACCCGAATTCAAGGAGCGCTGATCCTATTTACCGATTGAAGACCGGGCTGTGCGCTGTATACAGAACCTAAAAATGGATTCGGAATACCTGAAGAGATGTGTCGGAAAATGCCTGGCAGAGGGACTGGCAGAAGTATCCGAGAAGAGACCAATGGATCCCATTCATTATCTGGCGCACTGGATTTACAAATACAGAAGCAACATCGATGAATATGAAAAAGTAACATTCACCACATAGTAAAGTGCACATTTGCATAGCATAGAGTGGATCATCACCTAAGCCTCAACAAATACTTATATAGGAACCTTTTATTAAAGTATTAAAGTTGATTGAAAATCTCTTTGCGCGGCCCTGGAATTTAAAAGATTCAAGGGCCGGCAGCTAGCCTGCCCCTGGGGCATCCTATTGAGGGATGTACCGCTGTGTGAAACCTCCGGGTCGCCAGTAAGCTCAGCTTTACCGGCGGCTCCTGTGATGCTGCGATCGCCGCATCCCCAACTTCCCTGTAGCTGTGCACGCTCCTGTGCCTAGTCTACCTAAACAGCTAGGCTCATGGGCACATACACCCGAAAATAAAGCTGGGGATGCGGCCAGGTGGCCGAGGATCATCATACAGCAGTGGCCGAGCCAACAGCATTGCCTGAGTTACTCAGGGGAAAGAGGGGAAGGCACCAAAAATGGGTTTTAATCTGTTTTAAAGGGACATTCCAGTGAAAGAGTTTACTAGTTATGTCTGTGTCAGGGGCTGCGTTTCTAATTAAATTGCCATTTTCTCTTTCAACACGGCGAAGGTCTGACCTTCCTGCTCAGTCATTCACTGTAATGCCTTTGTTTTCAGATGCTTCAGAGGGATGTTCAACATCCCATGCACAACAGGAGCTGGGAGGAGCATGTCCCTAAATAAAAGGAAACTTCAAACAACGATTGATTAGAAACACAGTCCCTGACACAAACATGAGATAACAAGTTAGCACACTTAATTAAACCTTGGTCTGGACAGTCCCTTTAATACCCACACATCAATACTCCATTGGGCCCCTTTCAAATTCACAAATGGTTTATCCTTGTTCAGTGCTGGGAGGCGTCCTCTCTTCAGGTCCCTTCAGGATCCCTCCAGAATTCTCCTTCTCTTGGCAGCATGGCCATCTAGTCTCACACTAGGTGGCTCCTGAGCTGCGGCGGATGGATCCAGCATCCACTCTTCAGTTCTGGCTCCTAGCCCCTAAAGGACTTCTTATCTTGGCAGTAATTGCATAACTAGGAAATCTTGCAGCTCAGCCCCTGAGCCCTTGATTACCAGCCCCTATGTTTGGTGCATCAGCTTGGTAACCTCGAAAGGAGGGTTTTAAATTAAAACGGTCAAAAAACATTTAATGTTTACTTAGCTGAATGAGGCCCATTTCCGTTGGCCATATAAAGACAGCTGCCATAAAGACAGCTGCCATAAAGACAGCTGCCAAATAGAGTTTGCTTACAATGGCAGCCAGCACCCCATTACTATTAACATTTGTGTTTCAGAGGAGCCTTGAAAGGCAAGAGTTGGAAAATGAAAAGGAGGAGGCAAGAAAAGAGCTAGAAATGATCAAGAAGCTAAAGGAAGAAGAAATTCTGATTCAGCAAAAGAATGAAGAACACTTGGTGAGTATTCGTTGCGCATACAGTGGTGTAATTATTCCATGACAGTTCTGATCATAAGCTGCTCCACCCCAGTAACAAAAAACACACAACAGCGCAGCTAGAAGCTAGGACAGGGAGCGCCCCCCGTGGGAACCAGGAAGAGGTGAGTTTGGCGATCCCGGGAGATACATACAGCTGGGCATACCAAATCCAGAGAGGATCAAACCCCAATAAATTTAATTTTTACGTTTTGTTTCTCTTTAAGTATATTTCTCATTCTGGATAGGGCAGACTATAAGCTAATTTGTGCTGGCCACTCACTAGTCCTCTAGGATCCTATTTTCAGGATGGGAAATGTTTCATGAGTGGACCCTAGCAAAATCTTTGTAAATTAGTAAAAAGTAAAACTTAAAGGAGCATAGTTGTGAAAAATGGCCCAATGATAAAAATCAATATAAATATGCTGGGTGGCGGGAGGAGATGTTACTTATACACCCTGCATCAAGAAATATCCAGCCAGGCTTGTTTTTCTTTCTCTTAATGGAAGGAAAAAGACATCCAGGGTGACAGGCTCTGTCACACTTGGATTTTATTCCTACCATGAGAAAATAAATCACAAGCTTGGTGGGAGTTTTATTCAGTTCCAGTGTATAATAGACCCCTCCTCTCGTTATTTCATTACCCAATGTGTTTATGATACATTGGAGTGATTATTTAGAACCACTTACCTATACATGCTAACCAGGTAAACGTAAGGAAAAAAATGGGAAATCCTCCCTCAGTTCTGGAGACCAGATAGTTAAAGGGCTTTTTGCCTAATTAGCCTCTTGTAGAAGCCTTGAGTATCAGGCAGGAGACTATACAACATTATCAAAGCCCACCACATACGTTCTAGGGTTTTTATGCACAGTGTAAAGTGACTTCCACAAGAAAAAGGGAGAAGCTGAAATACTGTAGATGTGAGAAGCAAACACTGGAGCTTTCTGCTGCCCATTAGGGAATATCGCAGGTAGAGAGGTGAGAACCTAAACTAAAGCTAGCTCCTGATGAGCATATACCCTAATACATTGTGCAGCATGGCTTGGTATAAGACTGGCCATATATTGTGGGGTACAGTTATCAGCACTTTCTGCTCTTGACCCTAAACTGCAAACTTCATTGGCAGATAAATGAGACTTACACAGACTTACAAATCTCCTACATAATGCAAAATTGGTATTGCCATGACTTAAACCGTACCAACAGCCTGGCACAGTGGAAAAGAAAGGTAGCGGCCATTTTGGAGCTTCCTCTCCCAGCATCTCAGCCATGCTGCTGCCTGGATTCAACTGACATAGCTGACAGTGCACAGTAATAGGAAGTCCAGCAGCACTTCCTGTTTGCAGACAGCCTGCAAATGCACAAGCCGGCGTTTTGTTTCTAAAATTTTTTTTGTAGTAAAAGGTAAATTAATTTTTATGTGCAGAAATCTAAATTTCCCTCAGTCAGCAACTTCTGAATTTGTGATGGGATGAGATTTTCATTCCACACATGTTGGCAGTTGCCTACCCTCCTTGTTGACGCCCGTTTCACCAGCATTCAATGTAATGCACCTGGCCTCACACTGCTGAGGCAGTGTACACACTGCAGCGTACACATCCATGTACACATGTGGAGCCTCAGCCCTTCACCCGACTGAGGGGATGACACTCGTCCTTTAAAGTCATAAACCTTTTGTTATATATTATAATGAAATTAATCAACAGTTGTTCCTCTTTTATTGTAAACTTATATTGGATTAGATATTTTTGCCACTGCTTTTTAGTCATTCAAAATTCACTCTGACCTCCTAGAAGCCCATGTGAACGCTTGTGCATCCATTTTGTAAGGCCATCACCAGTCTTAAAGCACCCCAAAACCTAGTGACTGCCTCCCCACTCTTCCACGCGCTGAGTAACTAAAGACAAAGATTCCAGCTTTCGTTTTTATTTTTAAATGTGGCCTTGGCCACCCAGAAGATTTAAGATTGCAATTGGCCGATATAAAAAAATGGTATATGACAAGACCTGCCCACCGGTTACATTATTATCTTCCCTCTAGTCGGGGCTACGTCACCAGGGTTTAGGTCAGTTTCAAAGGGGGTGCAGCCTGAATTGAGGTTAATAAATATTAATAATGAGAATTTTTTTTTTACAGAAAATGGTTTTTGAACAGTTTCCTCAGAAGACTATAGCTGAATTAACAGAGAAATTTGGAGCACCGCATCTACCTACAGTGGACGAGACCGATGAAAGTCAGGCCATAGTAAGTATTGTCTAAGAAATAAATATTACGATGTGACCAAGAATGGAAAGGCAATTACAATAGCAAAAAGAAACATTTTATGGTCTACAACCATCATCTTTTTTTCTGTAATTCGCTAAGTTAATGGCGTTGTTAGAACACACTTTAAAGGGAAAGTCCATTTGCAATGGCATTTTTTTAAGTGTATATTTTTGTGTGACAAAATGATGTCCTCAAAGTGCTGAGCTTATCTAG
Organism: Gastrophryne carolinensis; assembly: GCA_027917425.1. Taxonomy (NCBI): domain Eukaryota; kingdom Metazoa; phylum Chordata; class Amphibia; order Anura; family Microhylidae; genus Gastrophryne; species Gastrophryne carolinensis. The sequence continues at coordinate 529,132,724 of CM051235.1, read as the reverse complement.
TATTGTTTATCTTTTCTTAGTTGCTATTGGCAGCTTATCAAAAAGAGGCATATTAATTCTATCCCCTTCTTTAATTATCCCAGGATTTATACTCTGTAATCAACTTGGAGTCATAAAGTCTGCAATGCTATAGAGACCTTTATGTGTCCATCATTTTAGATATGCTCTTTTTCTCCTAGGCATAAAGTCAGGAATTTCCCCTAGGGGGGCCACCAGTGTATGTTTGGAAATCAGGTTGTGTTTTTTTGCTAATGGTAACCTATGCAAAGACAATACAGGACATAATATAGCTGGCCTTTTTACCTTAGCTATCCACATGAGAGAATCAATGAAAAAAAAAAATCACATGCTTTTTGTTCTATTTTGTTCTATCATTATTATCCTGCTGGGCTTTTCTCCACTAATAAAAATCTGTGTAAGTTGGGCTAATTGAGCAACAACATAATAACCATATCAATTTGGGACACCAAAGCCCCCTTATTTTGCTATATATAAGATCATCTTATTTATTCTTCTACTTTTGCCTGTCCAAATAAATCTCAACACTTTAGATTGAAATGTCTTTAAATCTGCCTTCGGGATAGGAATAGGAAGTGTTCAGAACAAATCTAACAGTCTAGGTAACAAAGTAATTTTACACTTTTCTCTTTTTGTAGATCTTTGTGTACAGACTTGCTGTACTGTTGCCAATAGCAACAAATTACAGATACTGTAGTAGAAACTGCTTCCATTACACACACACACACACACACACACACACACACACACACACACGATCAGCTCAGTACTTTGCGGACAACCTTTTGGCACAAAACAATAAATTCCATCAAAGTGGATTTTCACTTTAAAGTGAACAAAGCCCAGGATTTTGATTATCCCGAATTGGGATGACCCACTGAAACCCCCTAGAATGAAAAGAAAAACTTACCTCTCCCCGGTCCAATGGGGCATGCGCTCCCGATTCAGAATCGGGAGCGGCCAGCTGTCAGCCCTAGAAACTTTTAGACTCCAGGCCACAATGGATCTTGTTCCCCTTTAAAGTATAACCCCTTTTTGTCAGACTTTTGGTGTTCTGCCTTATTGTTTTCCTCTTTAGAATGTTAAATAAACATTTGTGTTAGTATTGTGCCCCCATATGATTTACTCATCTGCATGCTGCTTCCAACTTTATTATATTCCTGTGGCTCTGTGCTAAAGTGGGCATATATTTCCTGACCTTGAGTAAAAACTACTGATCCTTCCTCTGTAACAGGCAAGCTTATCAGCAGCTTTGGCAAAATCAAGTAGCAGTACCTCCCGGGTGGGGACACTGCCAGCAAACCTAGCTAATGGAACACGCGATTATGATCCCCCCCCCCCCCCCATCTGCCAAGCTTGAATTATTGAATTAGAGCAGATGGGGTTAAACCTGTCATCACATGACTAGCAAGCCAAAGTGAGGAAGTCTCTGCTATGTACACTAAAGCAGACCACTTGGATATACTTTGCTGGTGAGAATTGTTTTCTTTTAAAACACAGTTGCAAACAAATAAAAACGGAAATAACAGATATGACAGCACATAAGTCTGGCACATAATAATAGAAGACATCACAATAGGATGTTTATTATTAAAATACAAACATTTTATTTCATTTATATTATAGAATACATTTTATTTCACAGCCTCAGTGGCCGATTAAAAAGAAAAGCAAATATTTCCACCGTGCATTGTCTATTAATGATATCCTTGTGGTTACATTCTAAAATCTGTCCACAAGATGGCAGACTTGCACAGGTTTCGATCCAATTGTGGATAACACTATAACACAATGTAAGCAAACAATATTACATGAAACTATTCATATATATCTGTGAATATAGATTTCAGTATTGCCATTCTTGATATAATGACACACCTTATCATTTTGATGGGCTCCACAACAATGTCATTTCTGAATAGGGGCAGCCACCTGAATTTAGTGTGATTCGCTGTTTTAATTTCCCATTTGGCCTAGATAATGCTGCAAAGAATTATAATATATCAATACCTATTAATGCAAGTCGTTTGTCTGATAAGTGCTAAATGACATAATTAATAGAATGTGCCATAAGGTTCACCTTTGGTGTTGGATAGTCATATGATCCCATGCGGAGGGAAAGATGTCTGATTGCCACTGCCTGAGGTCGCCGCTCGTAGTGTGGTTTGTCTGGGGACCGAGCATGTTGTTCCCCGCTCAATCCCCGTCGAGGACGGAAATTGCACCCATTACGTGTCCCCTCCCAATCAGGCCCAACAGTGCGCCTCCAGAGCTGGGGACAGCCCTCCCTCCAACCCACCCCTAAGAAATGAGGGGGAGGGTGCGCACCAAGCCACGGAGCGCATGGCGTGCTTCTGCCTGGTCCCGGCGGTTGCCACTTGTTGCATCTGATTGGCTCCTTATAGAAGGTCGGAGCCCATTGCAGCAAGGACAACAGTCCCACCACATTAACCCCTTTCCCCTCACGGAGACCACTGGATCCCGCCTACCTCCAACTCCAATAGAAAAATGACAGGCATATCCTACTCATTATGTCATTATGGCACATTCTATTCATTATGTCATTTAGCACTCATTAGCCAAGCACCTTGCATTAACAGGTATTTATATATTATAATTTCTTTGCAGCATTGTCTAGCACAAATGGGAAATTAAAACAGCGAATCACACTAAGGGGGTTATTTAACAATGGATAGCGCCAGGTAGTGGCATGTAGCGGCAGGCAGCATCTGGTGAACACCGGGCAGTGTACACAAAACCACATTTAGGAAAGTGAATCTGGTGAGCGCCTCTTACAGCGCCATGTAGCGTCACATGTATTACTACAGGCGGCTCAGCGTATAGTGCCAGCGCTCTATCTTCCAGAGCGCCAGGTATTACCTCTCGCTCAGTGTCGCTGTCCCATACATTTCAATGGGGCTTCATTAGTTGTGTATAAATAGCGTGTTTGGCAATTGAAATTTTTTTTTTTGCTCATATTATTGTGTGACCCCTCCTGGCTGCAAACGAAAGACTTTTAGAAACTTTTTGGGACTTTTCATATTTTTATGCAGAATTGTCATTACAGGTCTGACACTAAAGTGTCATTGTCACAGTGTTAAAAAAAAATGTCATTCCATGTGTTTTCGCTTTGTTATTGGTGGATATGTGTTCAAAAACAGACTTTGATCACACAGCATCTGGGGCTCTATGCTACAGCGTCCAGATTGAGAGCCAATGCCGGCCAGGTTAATAGAGCGACCGAGACGCTACAGCACCTGATACCCACTTATAGAGTCTACTAGCGGTCGCTCTAAGCGCCGCTGTGCTGACGCTCATCTGGCAATACCTGGATTAGTAGTGAATCAGCCTCTAAATCCAGGTGGCTACCCCTACTCAGAAATGACATTGTTGAGGAACCCATCAAAATGATAAGGTGTGTCATTATATCTACAATGGCCATATTGAAATCCATATTCACAGTTTCATTTTATAATGTTTGGTTACATTGTGTTATAGTGTTATCCACAATTGGATCGAAACCTGTGCAAGTCTGCCAGCTTGTGGACAGTTTTTAGAATATAACCACAAGGATATCATTAATGGACAATGCACGGTGGCAATACTTGCTTTTGCCTTTAATCGGCCACTGAGGCTATGAAATGAATCGTATTCTATAATATAAAAGAAATAAAATGTTTGTATTTTTATAACGAATATCCTATTGCGAGGTCTTTGGGGCATCAGGTTCAGAGGAGGCCTACTCCCGCATGCAATGATTTCAGTCTGTTAAAGAACCTCCCATAGACCAGCATTATATACCAGTAAAAATGGAGGTTTGTCATTGTGTCCAGGGTCATCCTTCTCTTGGCCAATGCTAGAGGGGTAATTGGAGGTTATACACAATAATAGAAACACTGATCGAAAAGAGAAAACATTTGATAAGCTTCTTTTTTAGAAGGTTTTATACGATCAACTGTATCTGAGATATTTATAAAATGTTATGATATGATAGTAGACTCCATGTATTGCCTTACTTAACTCTAAACTTCTATCCACTCCTCTAATCCACCTATAATAAGGGTGGGAAACAGAAGGACACAGAAGCAGCCACTGAGACCTTAGAAGCCACTTTGGAAGAACACCAGGAAGAGACTTTGGCGGCACCCATGAGTGGTGAGGTGTCATCTGAAGAAAATGTCTCTGCTTCTGATACAGGCAACATATATAATGAAGCAGAAGCAGAAATATTAGAGGACAAAGAAGAGGAAATGAAAAACGACATTTCTGCAGATGTTTAGAAAGATTGTTAGAATGTGCAAATATATTCCTTTAAGCAATACATGTACTGTACAGCTTTGTATATAAAGATCTGGTTTGTATTGTCCAAGCAAATGCAAAAATAAGGAAGCAAGGAGCTCACTGTCCCGTGCACCTCTCCTCCATTTTCTGCATTACACTGTAGATGTGGTAGCAGGGCTTCAAACGTTGCCCCTCCTTTCCAATCCATTGTCTCCATGGCCAACCCTTGTCCTTCAGCGCTTCCAGCGTGAGTATACTCACCATGGCTTGCTAACGCTAGAAGAGCTCAGGGGCAGGGGTGGCTGCGTGACCACATTTTGATCATGGTTGTGGAGAAATGGAATTGAAAGAAGGAGAAAACTTTGGAGCCCTGCTACCACATCTACAGGAAATGGAGGAGAGGCGCATGGGACAGTGAGCACCTTCCTTCTTTATTATTGCTATTGACTTTCCCTTTAAATACAAGGCTTTTCCGAACATGAAAAATCATGCATATACAATATTAACTTTTCATACCGAAAGTAGTAAAGGCACAAACTGATGTAAGCCTTCAAAGAAACTAAAGTCAGAGCCCTATGTACACACTGTGGTTCAGTTCTTATATTATCAAAGAGTGTTTTTCTTCAGCAATTCTGTATACAGTGATTTAGATTTTTGTTGTATACATCTTTTTTATTATTGTTTATTCAATTGAATCTTCCATGGTGCTGTACAAGGTGGAATAGGGTAAAACAAATCCCGAATTGGGATGCCCTGTTCAATGACGCATGCACAGACTCTCGTCTAATCAGAGTCGTTTGCCGTGGCTATGTAATTCGGCCCCACCAGCGCACACGCTCCTGCCCCAGCCTATATGAAGGGGTAGAGTGGGAGTGTGCACAGCCCAAAGATGCAGGTGATGCGACTGCTCTCACTCCATAATGTAACCAGTCTGATTATAGGAGAGCCTGCACATGCACCCTTGGACCCGGAAAAGGTGAGTGAATACCAGGGACCTGGAGGGTTTCACACACCAATTCGGGATACCCTGGGAGAATGCCAGTGGCTGGCCCTGGAATCTTTAAGATTGGCCGCTGGCCTTCCCCCAGGGTATGGGTTTTGTTACATAGAAACATAGAAGGTTGACGACATAAGGAGACCATATGGTTTATCTAGTCTACCCGTATGTGTATACTGTATGTTCTCTTTATCTTGGGATAGATGTGTGCTTATTCCAGGTATGTTTAAATTCACTTACTGTACTTACTTACCTTTGCTGGAAGTTTGTTCCAAGCATCTACTACACTTGTTCTGTTTCAAAGGCTTGGGGAGTAGCGAATTGTAAAGTCCTGAAGATAGGAGTGGAAGGAAGTGATTAGGGATGAGGACAGGAGGAGGTCCTGGGCAGAGTGGAGATTGCGTCTACGGTAGGTTGGTATTTCTTGATAAGAGAAGAAATTTAGGCGGGGGTCTGATTGCAGAGTGTTTTCTAAGTTAGGGGTAGGATTTAAAAAGCATTTGCTCAGAAAGTGGCAGACAGTGTAGAGACTGACACAGAGGAGCAGCACTAGAGAGACAAGAGAAGAGGTGAATGTGATGTGCAGCAGATTTAAACCGGACCTTCACCCTAAATAGCAGCATAACTTATATGTTCCCCCCATCATCCTACCTGCACCTACTGCATTTTCTAAGACTTTAAAAATCCAAGATGGCAGCCCATGGAGTCTCAGCCTGCCTGCAAACAGGAAGTGTCTTATGACTATGCCGCTCGGCAGTGTGGGATTTCTGACATTTTCCTGACCCCAGCTCTGCTCTGTCTGTGCAAAGCACAGCTATAACCCCACCCCTGCACTTTTGACCCCTCTCCTCTCCTCAGTATGTATTTCTTCTGAGGCAAGATGGCGGCGCCCGTATCCTAGAGTGCTGAACAGAGTTGAAGCCCAGTGGGGAAAACAATAAATAGTAAGTGATTAAAAATGTTAAATATATTAATTTTAGATGCCAGGGAATAGTTTTCTAAGGTTTTGGGCTTTTCATTAAATGATGCTGAAGGTCCGCTTTAAGGATAGTTTGGAGGGGTGCCAAAGAAGAGTGTTGCAATAGTCTAAACATAATATAATCAGTAGAATTCTGGTGGTGTCAGGTGGTTTTTGAGTTGGAGACTGCAGGAGGTGGCTAGTGACTGAATGTGAGGTATGAATGAAAGAAAGGAGCCCAGTATAACACTACAGCATCGTGCTTGGGGAGTTGCAGTGATTGTGAGGTCAGTTATAGTTATAGTTGGTGTGGAGGCAGTAAGAGAGTTTGATGGTGTGAAGACAACAAACTCAGTTTTGTCCATGTTTGGTTTGAAGGAGTAAGATGACATGAATGATGAGACAGCTATGAGACGGTCAGCAACTTGGGATGGGAGAGATAAGATACCTGGGCCTGACGAGTAGATTTGAGAAGTTGTGTTGGAAGCCAAATGAGTTTGAGTTGTCCATGTCCATAGGTTAGACTGAGAATAGTAGGGATCCAAGAACAGAAACTTTTGATACACCAACAGTCAGAGGGTGGGGAGAGGAAACCGTGTTTGAGTGGGATACACTAAATGCCAGGAGGAAGTCCTGCAGTTTCATCAATGTACATCTGGCAGGTTTATTAGTGTGCACCAGTAGACCTACAGAAAAACAATTTTTTAGTTTGCCATGGATCAAACAAGGGTGCTACTCAGCAGGAAATGTAATATTAAAGAGTGACCAGAAGGTGGCATCTTTAATTCACAAATATTTATGACCATGCAGAAATAAGACCTTTCTACTTTCTCTGCAAGGAAAATACTCGCCACTATTTTCTTTAATGCATGGCACAGCCCGCTTCGGTATTCATAACTGATGGGTATTCCGCCACCAGGTGGCGCAGCAGCACTGCAGAAAGCTGTGGCAGCTCCCAGCTCCCTATAAAAATGGGACTAACCATAGAGTTTCCCAGTGTTGTCTCTGCAGTGACACTGCAAAGTTAGAAGATGGCTCTCTCTCTTGCGCAGGTGAGCGAGGCAACTAAGCCTGCAGCCCTGCATGTCTATATCCATCCGTTCCTGGACCCTCACTGCCTCCCAGCCTCGGCTGACAGATCGGGTGAAAGTAGCACTAGGGTCAAGTGCTCCAGGATCGATGCTCCTAGCCGCAGACCCTGTAACACAAAGGGTAGCCGGCCATAGGCTTTATGGTGAGCCTAATAGGGATGCGGAGTTTATATCCAGGCTTCTGATGGGGTGAGTTGCTCGGGGACTGTGTCCCCTTATTTTCACTTTTGGGCCCCCCCCCCACCTCCCCCTGGCCATGGCTGCTCGCCGCTGCCTTCTCGTCTCTCTCTCTTCCCCCCCTTCTGACTTTGTTCGGGGGGGAGATGGCGGCGAGCGGTGATATCTGTGGTGTTTTGTGTGTATTTTGTGGTGTTTTTCAGCGGCCGCGCCGCTTTGTACTGCGCTCCGCGGCTGTGGGCGCTATATCCTGAGGTGATTTTGCTTCGTCATGGCGCCGGCCGGGTCATGTGAGCGCCCTTTTCGCACTCTTACCTCGAGGTACCTCTGCCGGCGCCATTTTGGACAAGCTGCGCGTCTGGCTTTCTCCCTTCCTGACTGCAGCGCTGCTTCCTCCGGTGTCTCGACTTATCCGGTGGTCTGTGCCTGAGCGACCCTATGGTGTCTTTGGTCCATGAGTCCCCCTTGGGGTTTTTTTTATTGCATGGGGTGTATTTGTTGCGGGATGCTCATGTGCCTTTTTACTTATGTCTTTCAGGCGGGAAACCCTTGAGTTGTCGTTTCTCCCGGCTCCACTCCTTCCTCCCCCTTATTTTTCCCTTCACTACTCTGGCGGCATCCCGGGTGGCTTCTGTCTTAGCCTTTACCCATCTCTGGCCTATTGTGCCTGTATTAATCACCATATGAAGGCTTCTGGGGATAGTGTGCTTGGGGGCCCTTCGGGGCAAGCCCGGCTGTGTTCCATGTGTGGGGTGTCCCCGGTGAGTAACGGTGTCACGGTGTGCGTGCCGTGCGCTGAAAGTGTCCTTGCGCTCCAAGCTGGTTTGCCTGCTTCGCTTCCCAGCTCTGCGCATCCCTCGGCTTCACCTACTCCCCCACTACTACAATTGGGCCCCAATGAGGGGGACATTAGTAGGGAGTCGCGCTCTGATCTGGCTTTGGGGGTGGCCAACATTGAGTAGCAGCTTGCCAGGTCTGTTCCCAGGAAGGCCTCTGGCAAGAAGCGGCACCTGGATCCCAGATCCTCCCCTCCTCCTGAGATGTATGTGGGGATTGATGATCTTGGAGAATGTCACCCCCTTGTGATGAGAGAGTTTTCCCGGGATTGCGATAGTGACCCTGGTTCGGCGTCCGGAGAGGACTCATGGTACCCTGAGGTCACTGATAATATGCTGTCACATATTTTTGAAATTTTGCACATTGCTGCCCCTGAGGTAGCTAAGAGAAAGCAGGGGGAGCTTTTTCGCCCTGGTAAACAGTGTCTAGAGTTCCCTGAGCAGGAAAATTTCACCACCTTGGTGCTTAAAGAATGGGAACGTCCTAACAGGCTGCCTGCTGTGCCCAAGGGTCTGGATAAAAGGTATCCCTTTCCTGCTGATCTTGTTAAGAGGTGGTCTTTTCCCCCTGAAGTGGACGCTCCCGTACTAGGCTTGTCCAATACTTCGGTTGTGTCTTCCCCTGACACTACCACTCTGAGGGACAGTGAGGACAGGCGCATGGATCAGTTGGCCTGCCATGCTTTTACTTGTGAGGGGGCTGGTTTGCGCCCAGCCTGTGCTGCTGCCATCACGGCTATTGCCCTTAAGAAGCTGCTCAAGCGTCTTCTTGATGGCGCTACTGCTGGTAGTGCAGGGGAGGAACATAGGACTCTCTTACTTTGTTCTGATTTTGTTATATTTATCCTTACTGCTATGGATGATGTTGTGCGGCTGAGTGGTAGGGCCTCCGCCCTCTTGGTGCGCCACTCTGTCTGGTTGCGCCAATGGGCAGATGACGCTGTGGCTAAGAAAGCTCTCACTGGTCTCCCCTTTGCAGGGCTGCAGCTATTTGGGGAGCGTCTTTATGTTTTAGCCAAGGATGGCAGGCTGCCTCAGCGCAGGAGGCAGTCTCACCCCTTCGACGGTCCTCCGTCCCCCTCCCTTCCTTTCGTACTCCCAGAGGAGGTCGTGGCTCCCTGTTCTCTAGTGGCCGCAGAGATTCTTGGGGCCGAGGCAGGTCCCGTGGCCGTCCGGTCTTCCCTGGAGTGCTAAGCCCAAACCCTCTCCCAAGCCCCTCATGCTGAGGGAACAGGGCATCCGACTCATTCCTGACCTGAACGTCATCTTGATTGGGGGCAGGTCTCTCAGACGGTCGCCTCCACTCTAGAATCCCTTGGCTGGGTGATCTACCACCCCAAGTCTTCTCTATTCCCATCCTTGGTGAGGTTTTTTCTGGGTATGACCCTGGATATCTCAGGTCAAGTGTTCCTTCCCCAGTAGAGGGTAAAGGGCCTTTAGATGCAGGCTTGGGCTCTGCTACCATGTCCTCATCCCTACATCTGTCAGGGGATGCAGTTGGTGGGCCTGATGGTGTCCTGCTTTGGGTAGTCCCCTTTACTCGTTTCACATAAGACATATTCAGTCGTACCTCTTGTCAGTTTGGGATCGGGGCCCTGCATCCTTGAATCGGGAGTTTGATCTGTCTCCTCTGGCCAGACGGTTCTTCTTGTAGAGGCTGAACTCCAGGACCCTTCTGGGGGACAGGTTCTTCCTGCCCCTGTGCTAAGAGATGGTTGCCGCAGATGCCAGTCTGACCGGTTGGGGGGACTTCTGGGTATGCCTGAGGTTCCAGGGAAGGTGGGGCCCATATGAGGACCATGCTTCCATCTACGTCCTGGAACTATGGGCGATCAGGTTGGTTCTTCTTACCCGACCACTCACCTTCATGGTTGGACTGTTCAGATCTGCTCAGACAACCAGCGGTTGTCTACATCATCCATCAGGGAGGTACTTGGGGCAAGTGAGCCTTCAAGGGAGGGTCCCTGATTCTGTCTTGGGCTGAACAGCATGTTCCCTGCAACTCAGCGGTTTACATTCCGGGGGTGGAAAACCAGGTGGCGGACTCCCGGTGTAAGGGGTTGTTTCGTCTGGGGGAATGGTCCCTCAACAACCAGGTGCTTCTCTCCTTGTTTCACTGCTGGGGTCATCTGGACGTGGCCCTGTTTGGGTACCGCCACAATCACAAACTTTCAGATTTTGTCTCTGTTTCAGGATCTTCCTATCTTTGCTATGGGTGCCTTGGCGTTCCCTTGGCCAGAGTTCGGCTTCTCTATGAGTTCCCTCTGTTTCCTCTTCTGGGCAGTGTTATATGCAACATAACCCAGGAGCGGGTACCGGCCATCCTGGTGACCCCTTCTCGGCTGTTGAGACCTCCATCTTGGTGATAAAGGAGTTGTTTGCTTCTGTTGTTGATCCCATGATTAGGCCTAGGAAGAAGTCCTTGTACTTTGTCTATTACAGGGTCTGGCATGTTTACATTGCCAGGTAGGACTCTACGTCTCTTCCCTGAAGGGTGTTTTTGCTATTCCCAGGACTCTGGAATTCTTGCAACTTGGTTGGATTTGGACCTTCAACTCTCAATGGCCATGTTTTCTGCTCTGGTTCAGGTTTTTAAAGGGTGTTTATCACCTGAGTCCACAAAATACTCCTTGTACCAGTCTGGGATCTAAATCTGGTGTTGTCTGCTATGCAGGGGCCTCCCTTTGATTCTCTCTGGGAGGATGCCTTGCCCGGTTTGACTCTTAAGGTAGACTTTTTTGGTGGTTTATGTAAGGCGAGTTCTCAGCTAGCGGCGCTTTCCATCAACCCTCCTTATTTTGAGTGGCATCAGGATGGGGCGGGTTGTTTCAGGCTTAGGCCAGTTTTCCGACCTAAGGCTGCGTCTGCTCTTCATTTCAATCAGGACATTGTCTTGCCTTCATTGTGTCCCAATCCTACTGATTCCTAGGAGTGGACTCTACATTCTTTGGATGTGGTCTGGGCTCTGAAGTTCTATTTGATACTAAGTCTTGCTACTAAGACTTTTATGAAGTCTGATGTTCTATTTATTCTCACTTTTGAGCCTAGAAGAGGTTTTTGCCTCCTGCTGTATCCACTATCGGCAAGTGGATCCGTCAGGAGGTGGTTCAAACCTGTCCTGCTAAGGGAAGGAATTCTCCCTCTAGGGTGACTGCTCATTCCATTTGGGCTATAGGTGCCTCTTGGGTTTTTCAGCGCCTTGCCTCTGTTGAACAAGTTTGTAAGACCGCTATTTGGTCTTCTGTTCATACTGTTTCTAAGTTCTACAACTTGATGCTTAGGTTTCAGCGGATGCTGCTTTTGGCCGCAAGGTGCTTCAGGCGGTAGTGACTTGAACTACTGGCCGTTACTCTTTGGGGATCCCACACTACTTTTGGACACTGCTTTTGGATGTCCCACCTGTTATGAATACCGAAGCGGGCCGTGCAATGCGTTAAAGAAAAAAGCAATTCTGTGAGTACTCACCTGTAGAATTGTTTTTGTTCTTGCATGGCACGGCCCGCTTTGCCCGACCCTTGTTATCATTGTTCTTGGTTGCCTCTCTATGGTGATTGTTCCAAGTTAAATTGGGGTTTCTTTACCTTTTCTACATTCTTACCTTTATTCTCTCCCGGCTTCTTGTCTCGCTGCTCGTCTACGCTGGGAACTTGTTGGTTAATCACGTTTTTATAGGGAGCCGGGACACGCCACAGCTTTCTGCAGTATCACTGCGCCACCTAGTGGCGGAATAACCCGTCTGTTATGAATACCGAAGTGGGCCGTGCCATGCAAGAACAAAAACAATTCTACAGGTGAGTACTCACAGAATTGCTTTTTTCAATGGGCCACTTTATATATGCACTGCACTGCTCTTAACATTGGGAAAACACATGCAGCGTTTTTAATGCAATGCTTGCACAGACCAATAGAATTCTATGGCAATGCCAGTGTAACGCAGGTATATCTCTGTATACACAATATACCTGCGTTGTATTAGCAATACATGGGGAACATGCAATATTTACTTACTGAGCAAGTAGTTTTCTCTTTAAAATGTAACGCAACAGAGATTCATGAAAAGCGCAGCAAATATTTTGAAACAATACCTCTCTAGCACATCTAAAATCCAGCATAATAGGCATGTGCTTATCACAATAGATTGTTGTGAACATAGTCCTAACTTTCATCAAATATTTTTTTTCACTTGGGCAGGTATATTAAAGTGGAATTTCAGTCAAAATATAGCCTCCTCACGCTTTCCTGGCGCTGAGGCAGGAAGGGGGGGTGCAAAGAAAAAACCCTTATCTAAGCCACGGTCTAGCTCCGCACACCGGGGCATGGGTAGCAGCCACTCAGAAAGACAGAAAGCAACGTCCCCAAGTGAATGGGCAGCGGGTGCGCAAACAGAGTCGGGGGATGCTGCTTTATATCTTTCTGAGCAGCGGCCCGTCCTGCCTCAGCGCAAGGAAAGGGTGGCAGGGCGAGGGGTTGTTTTTCACTGGAATACCGCTTTAAAAAAGCTTCAAAGTACAAATAACATTGTGTAAAGCTCAAGAAAAGCTGTTACATTCATTCATTTTCAATAAATCTTTAATAAAGAAAAAGGTGTGGCACTTAATTACAATACACAATGTGCAATGAGTACAGCTGAAATAGTACGTCCTGCTCCATATATAATACTTACACGTTGGTTATCCTCCGCCAGAGGGCGCTGTTCACTGCAGACATGCAAAAACAGGTTCCTCCCAGCCCTTCATATACCCAGGGACCTCCCACAAATGCCAAGATTTCTCTGCAGTGCTGACTGCGAAGACATGATATATCACTCTCTCACAGGTGAGCGGGGCTTTTACAGCCTGCGGCCCTGCAGGACTATTACCACCCGTCCTCTTCGATGAAGATGTGCCTCCCAGCCTGGGCTGCGCTGGTCGGGTGAAGGTAGGCAGCACCATGTGTGCTCACGGAGCTACGCTCCACCGCAGTTCCCCACCATAGGGTAGGTGGTTTAGGCCGATGGTGAGCCTCCAATAGATGCCCCTCCCGCATTGTTGCCTCGTGCCCCTCATAGCGATGAACCCTGGGTGCAGGGTCGCCTTCTCCCTCGCTTCCTCCTGTAGCTCGGGGGAAAAGAAAGGGGGGGTATGTGTGTGGCGGTCCCAGCGTAATGTTATACACGTTTATGGCCGTTGCTTTTTTCTTTAAACTTGGGTGTCAGAGCCGCGCTCCTTGCTCCACATAACCCTTGTCTGGCTGCGCGCGTGTGTGTCCTTTTCATTTACAAGAAGTGTGCAGCCCGAGCAGCAGCATCATTCTCTAGTTTTGAGAGCAATCTCCTTAACTACACTCTTATGTGTGTCCTATCCACTGCTGTCATTGACGTTGCGCTGGTTAGAGCTACGCGCTCTTTGTGGGAGGCGGGGACTTGGCATGACGCGCCATGGCCAGATCAGGCCTGCCCCTCGAGGTTCGCTTGACGCCATTTTGACGGTCTTCGCGCGCGCGCGCGTGGTTGCGATCCGCCTCCCCCCCCTTGGTCATGTAAGTGCCCTCCTGGGCGTTTTTTTGTTCCTATGATCTTTCATTCAGCTGCGCATGGCTCTGACACCCCCCTCTTATCCTCTTTATGTCTTTCAGACACCAAGATTTCAGTGGCTTCTCCCGCCCTGACATATATTATAGCGGGTTCATATAAAAAATTCTCCCACATTCCTAGCGGGTCTTGGGGCATCCAGGGTTGCCTATTGCATAAATCCCTGCGGGCATATTGCTCAGATAATCACCATATGGAGGCATCTCAGAATTATGTACCCGGGGTCCCTCGGGGACAAGACCGGCTGTGTACAGTGTGTGGTCAGCCCCATGCTGATGCTGACAGAGCACGGGTCTGCGGACCGTGTGCTGAACAGGCACTGACCCTGCAATCAGGTTTGCCAGTGGCTGCACCTCACTTCAATACACCTGTCTCCCCGGACTTAAATCTCACTCCTGATGAGTCGCACTCAAGCGGGGATGACCAGCACGTGCCGCGCAGGCTGCCTACGGCTGAGCAGGTGCTATCTAGTTTGGCGGAGCGCTTGGGCCCTGGAAAGAAGCGGCCCCTGACGCCTCCTGGTTCTCCGGTTCCTAATGAAACTGATGAATCTGCTGCTAGGCAGGACCTTGATCCTTCTGATGAAGGTGAGCTATTCTCCGATTCAGGCTCCTCGGATGAGATGCCCTGGAGCCGTAATGATTCTGGACCCGGTTCTTGGGGCCTGTGTGACACTGATGAACTACTTATTAAGATCTTTGAGGTTTTGTCAATCTCCCCTCCTGGAGAGGCTCCCAAGCCTAAGAGGGAGAGTTTCCACACAGCGACACCGTGCTTGGAATTTCTGGAACAGGAGCATTTCCAGGCTCTTATATCCAAAGGATGGGAATCGCCTTGTAAACGTAAAGGGGTCCCGGGGGTCTGGGATTGGAAGTACCCTTTTCCCCCTGATGTGGTTAACTTTTGGTCAGCACCTCCCGTGGTGGATGCACCAATTATAGGGGTTACTAACCCCCCCTTCATGACTGCCCCTCATACCGTACCCTTCGGGATGCTGAGGACCGCATTGACAGACTGGCTTCCCACGCCTTTTCGTGTGCAGGGACGGCTCTGCGCCCGGTCTGTGCCGCGGCCATCACTGCGGTGGCCGCCAAGACCCTCATTAGAAAGCTACTTGATCACCGACCTGAGGGCCTCCCCTGGTAGGTCTTTAATGCACTTTCAGATTGTGATGTGTTTGTGAGGTTTATCCTCTCAGCGCTGGATGACACCATTAAGATGTGTGCTAGAACCTCTGCCCTTGTGGTAGCTATTCGCCGCCTGGTCTGGCTGCGACAGTGGGGTGCTGACGATGATACGAAAAAGGCTCTCACTGGCCTTCCCTTCAGAGGACGGCGTCTATTTGGGGCCCATTTGGACCTTTTTGGAAAAAAGGGTAAGGCACCCCTACGCAGAAGGCCGTCTCGGCCTCCTCGGGGCAGGGACACCCCTTCCCCTCCCTACGTTAGTGTCAAGCACGAACCTGAGGTGTGCTTCCAACTTTTCGGAGTGGATTACCACTCCAGGGTGGGCAGGCAACTCCCTGGGCCCTCTGGCAGGGCTAAGTCCAAATCTGTCAAGACCTCCCAAGCATGAAGGGACGCCCTCGCCCTTCTGGCACCTGGCTCCTATCTGGGAGCGTATCGTCTCCTTCTGGTGGATCCAGGAGGTAGTTCCCTTGGACACAGGATAGAATTTGCTGGGTGGTCCCTCTCAGAGGTTGTCAGGGTGCTTCTAGCCCGTTTTCCCCTCAGGAGTTGGTGCAGGCCGTAATCGGCCTGCAGAGTCTGGGCTCACTTGCAGGTTGCCCCTAGCAGGCTGGGGCTATGGCCTCTAAGTTGTCCTTCCTCTTTCCTTCAAAATGACGAGGCAGTTTGGGCTCTGCTGGCCTATTGTAGGATTGTCAATTCTACACTCACAGGTAGTCCCTGCATGATATCTCTGTCTTGGGACACAGGCGCCCTGTACAAGGGTGGGCTTCTGGCCTCCTGTGGAGATCTAGATCCCTTTAGTTTCCCCTGGGTCTTCTGGACACCAAGACCCTTACTAGTCAGGGTTGAAGGAGCAACCCTGCGGATTGGGGCCTTGTTTTTGGCCTCTCTTCTGCTCCCAGGCTACTCGCCAAGGGGGGGTGATGTCTGTGACATGCCTGTGGGGCGTCCGCACTAGGACCTACCGGTACGTACTTTCTTACTTCCTCAATCTCTACGCCAGGCCGAGTGGGTTAGTCGGCCGGCGGTGTCCTCTGGGAGTTATTTGGATGGGTGCTCAGTCACCTCAATCCCTCATTGTCCCTTATTCGCTATCTCCATTCCTTGGATTCAGTTCAGGCTTGAACCTTCTTCCTTGGCAATAAGTGGACTCCTGGTTACATGGTTACATGCCCTCTTTGCTGACACCTTACTTTCACCAGGCAGGATTGCAGCTGGTGGGCCCGTTGGTGGCGGATCAGATGATGTCCCTTATACACAGAGCCCTTGGGCTCTTCGGCACAGTAGGTTATTAATCCTGGATGGGGTTCCAGCACCCCTGGAGCTAGGTCTGAGCTCATTCCCCCTTGGTACGGTGGTTCCTTTTGAGCTGCTGAAATTCAAGGACCCTGTCAGGGGGCACCCCCTTCTTTGCTTGCATCTTCCTGTGGATGGTCACCTTGGGTGCCAAGTCTCGCAGGTTGGCAGGGGGGATTTTCTTCTAAAATCCCCCGCGGCTCCTAGGTAGGGGAACTTAGAGGGTCCATTGTCCTACTGATTTTGTTAAAACTGTGAGCCTTCAGTTGGCTCTATCTTGCTGGACTACTCCTCTTCAGGACCTGTCTGTTTGGGGACTCTTGGCCTGTCGGAGGACAGTGGCCTGTATTTATTATCAGTCTGGAACTTGGAGCAGGATGATTCTCCTGGTAGGTGTCTGATCCTGATCTAGGTGGGGGTCAACCTTCCCTGCATCTCAGGGGTATTCGTTCCAATGGATGTCCTTCAGTGGCAGGTTGTGCTTTCCTGGTGTCCCTCTGAGAGCCAGCTAGGGTGGCTCTGTTGGGTCCCGTTAATATCACAGGGGCTCTGCCCTTGTTTTTACTGCCCCAGAATATTCTGACTCTGGTCATGGGGGCTTAGTAATTTTATGTCTGGACATTCTATTTTATATGTCTTTTCTTCGTTCATCCTGCTAGGCGGGGTTCTGCTCAAGATTGTGCTGATAAGGGGACCCGTGATACTGATGGCCCCTGGGTGGCCTAGTGGACTGTGGTTCGCAGATGTTTCTGCTGCGGAGCTGTACGCTCTCTCAGGAGTGCGGTTCTGCCCTTTTTCAGGCTCCTTATCATGTCGCCCCAATCTACAGGCTCTAGTCTGATGGCTTGACAGTTGATTCATTCACCCTTTCGGAGACTTGTTATCTTCTGGGTGACTTTGTCTATGGGGGGGCTAGGAGCAAGTTTCTTCTTCTTCTCCGTTCTATTATAGGGTATGGCGTACCTATATTGATTGGCGTGAGTCTTGGTCTCTCCCCTGTTGGACGCTCTCTGTTCCCAGGGTTCTAGAGTTATTACAGCATGGGCTGGGGTTGGCTCCCCATCTTGGTACTCTGAATGCTCAGGTTCTGTCCTGTCTGGCTTCCTGTAGAAGTCTTGTTCAGTCTTCCTTGTTAAGCGTTCTCTTGGGGATTGCTCAGGTGCATCTCCCAAGTAGTTCTATGGTCCCTGTTGGGATCAATTTTCATTCTGTTTGCCTTGCAGGTTGTTCCCTTGGGACTTATTCCGGATGCTGTCTGAGCTGTTTCGTAGTTCAAGTTGCCCCTCCGGGGGTTGTTGCTTCAGTCAGACGTGCGCCTGAGAAGGTGGCTCTGTTTAGTTAGCCCTCGTTCATTATATATATATATATATATATATATATATATATAAACACTAAGAAGCAGTTTGAGACTGCACCGGAGACTATAACTTTAAGATGAAGTATAGTCAAAAAGGCAGTGTGCACAAGTGGGTGACATGTACTCTAAGCAAATCTGATGAGGCAGGTCCCACTCCTTGCCCAAACACCCATCAAACCATGGCACCACCGCTATTACTTATTAAAAATATATATTTCTTTATTTAATAGAAAATGTGACATACACTAGACAAGGTTAAAAAACACCAAAGACAATGTACAAAAAGGAAGGGAGAAAGCTTGTGGGAGCAGTGGGAGCAGTAGTTCTAGTAAAAACTGATCACAATTAAGTATAAATTAATCCTGACTGGACTTTAAAGTGCATGAGTGCCAACTATTACCTAACACATTATAATAACTAATCAAAATAAATGCATGAACATCAAACCACGTGCAATAAATGACATATATATATGTCCAACAATAACAGTGTGTAACTAAATCCTATCAAACCAAATAACGCTGCCTACCGTTCTAAAACTAAATAGTGAGGACACAGCCAGGGAGGACAAAAGGAATCAATCCCCAAAGTAACAGAAAAATGAACTCACATCACTGAACGACCACCTGCCCACTGCCCCGCCCGTCTACGCGTTGCGTGACGTCAGAACGCGTCACTTCCTCAGGACAACCACTGACCTAACCCAACCCCCTATTTATGTACACTAACCTGTTTGACTTCCACGCGCCGATCATAAAACATGTGTTGCACATCTCATCCTGATCAGCACAGCCAATCCGCCCTCTGAACGTGCGGGCGCGCCCCGGCCGGTGGCACGCCCACGGAAGGTGTTCAGACGCGTCCCGGCCGGAGGCGCGCCCGAACAGAGGGCGGCGGCGGTACGTGCTGTGCGTGTCTGGGAGATGCCACACAAATACAATGCGTTCCTACCTCAACCAATGAGCAGCCCGATACCCGGATGACGCGGACTGACAGCCGCTGCGCGCGCATGTCCCCCGCCTCTGCCATGACTCTCCAGTCAATAGCGGGGATGCGCGCGCACCCAGTGGACTGTGAGAAGCGCAGGCAGACTGGAACCCCATAGGGGTCCAGCTGCACTGTGCAATTACACCAAAGGTAGCGCGCTGCTCAGATAGTGTAGGGAGGGGAACATGACACCATGCACAGGAGCCAATACAGGTCAGTATGCACCTACATAAAATAAACTTAACAGCAAACAAACCCGGTACTAATAATCTGTCACCATATCTGTTCTTGATCTTTAATCTTTGCTCTCCAATTTGTTAAAAAAAGAAGAAGAAGAGAACTATATACAACAAGTAAATGACTAATGGTTATACAATATGCCAACACTGGGACACTAGAGCCCAATTTAAAGGGGAAGATACATACTACTCCTACTCATCATTCTAAGCAGAGCGGACCACTCTGCATACAGGGGGTGAAGCCCCTAACACATCAGGCATGGGGCACAAAAGACCTAAATACCTAAAATACTACACTACTATGCTACATACCTAAGTGGAGTACAACAGAGAATTGATATGAATATGCATAAAGGCACTAAAGCGTACTGCTAGAGTGTACCACTGGCATCCCAGGGGCACCCACACAGTGCAACATACATGTACTGCCTGTTGCTGCCATCAAATAATACTATTATTATGGATCAGGCCCAACTTGTAGGGGGCACAAATCAACATTTCATTTTCATGACCCGGGAGGCCACAAATAGGTGGTTCTACTGCACTGCCAAATCAGCCGCCATCCCGAGTTGTCATCATGCTCCCGGAAGGGTTAGAGGTGCCGTCCCTGTCGTGATTCACACGGTTTCCGCTGTGTTCTTCAACAGGGCACAGATTCACGGGTACAGACGGTCAGTACTTTCTTCTGGTGGATACTCCGCCGAATTCTTGACAGCCAGTCACCTCTGTTGTGGCCATGATGGACCCGGTGCACCAAGTGACCCTGTTCATATAATACCAAAAATGCAACCCATTAATCACTCTGACAATCTGTGAATCAAATCAAACCAAACTCAAGGATCAACATAGTGAAAAGCAAAAAGAAAAAAATGCCCACTTGAACCACAACCCAATCCCCCCCCCCCCACACACACACACACCACTCCCACTCCCCCCCCCTTTTAGTGCCACCCCAACACTCCAAAATGATATACCCCAAATAAGTGCTAATGTGCTATCCATGACCCAATGCAGCCCCGAGTACTGTCATAGTGATACCTAACCTGCCTACCAAAAGTGAACAGGGCTCATGTGCCCAAAAAGGGGGTGAAGGCTGTGTCTTCATTCAAACCCCCAGGTGACTGTGTGTCAAGATTCCATATCCATCTCAACTCCCTCTGTTGCAAAACCTGTTTGATGTCCCCGCCCCGTGGGCCGACTTTAACCCGTTCCAAGCCGGTAACTTTGAGGCAGCTGAAGTCGCCCCCATGTGATTTAAAGAAGTGCAGCGCCACTGGTGGAATCTTCTTTCCTTGTTCTAAATTCCTACCGGCCAAACGGATACTGGAAAGATGGGCTTGGACCCGCGCTTTTAGGGTATTGCGCGTTTCTCCAACATATGATTTTGGACAGTTACATGTAAGTGCGTAAACCACCCCCGTGGACCTGCAGTTAATCATCTGCTTGATGGTGAAAGTCTGGCCCGTTTGAAGATTTTTTACAGTTTTTTGTTTAACCATATGGGAACATATTGAACATGTGCCACACGGAAAGTTACCAATCACTCCTTTTTCGGGGTCAAGCCAGTTCCCAGCAGGAAACAGATGACTACTGCATACCCTGTCTCTCAGATTAGGTGCCCTCCGCGCCGTCATTTTAGGGCCGCCCCGTGTCCATCTCTCAAGCAGGGCATCAGATCTCAAAATGTCCCAGTTATATATATATATATATACACCATGATGTGGTGGTATTCCGCCTTACGCCGGACCTTTTGCCCAAGGTGGTGTCTAGAGATGAGCGAACTTTTGAAAAGTTCGATTCGGCCGATTCGCCGAATTTCACAAAGAAATTCGGGTTCGGCCGAATCGAACTTTTACGAAGTTCCCCATCAAAAATGCCGGCATGGTGGGAGCGGAGCCGGCCGGCCCGCTCCCACCATGCCGGCATTTAAAAAAAAAAAAAAAAAAAAAAGCATTTTTGCCGGCATGGTGGGAGCGGGCCGGCCCGCTCCGCTGTCAGCGGAACCGGCCGGCCCGCTCCGCTGTCAGCATTTAAAAAAAAAGCAAACACTTACCTGCAGGTCCGGAGCGTGGAGGCCGGCGCCGCTCTCAGCTGTCATCTGAGGGCGCGTCATCAGAGGGCAGGTAAGTGTTTGCTTTTTTTTTAAATGCCGGCATGGTGGGAGCGGGCCAGCCGGTTCCGCTGACAGCGGAGCGGGCCGGCAGGTTCCGCTGACAGCGGAGCCGGCCGGCCCGCTCCCACCATGCCGGCAAAAATGCTTTTTTTTTTTTTTTTTTTTTTTTAAATGCCGGCATGGTGGGAGCGGGCGGGCCGGCCGGCTTTACCGGCCCGCCAGCCGGCTCCCGCCATGCCGCCATTTTTTTTTTTTTTATTTCAGAAAAAATTAGATCGGCACGAACCACAAAATATTCGGGTTCGGGCCGAATCGAATATTTCCTGAAATTCGGAGCGAATTCCGGTTCGTCCGAACCGGTTCGCTCATCTCTAGTGGTGTCTTATGATCATTATTTAAGTCCTTTTAGTCTGCCTATGGGCCTTATTCTTAGTAATGCTGAAGTAAGGGGGTCTACATTCCCTCAACAGGTGTTGAAGTTTTCCTGGTTGTTTCTTGTCCCTTAGGGGGACTGATGCCCCTTGGGGTCTGCGGGCGCCTCCATATGTATGCGCCTGATCTCGTTTGCTTCCAGGGCCTATGCGCCCTTTGGACTGATCTTACTTGGATGGTTTGCCTTCCTGGTCCTAAGTAAAGGTTTCGTCTTCTTGCTGATCCTTGTTAGTGTAGGGGTCAGTATCCCCGCCTGTCTTGCGGGAGACCAGTTTTCAATTCCCCGTTGGGGAGAGTTCTAAGTTTTACCGAGGCTCAGAGTTCTAAGTTTTACCGAGGCTCCTGTTGCATTTGGGGCTGGTCAGGCCGTTACTCTGGCCTATTCCTTTAAGGGGAAGAATCTTCCTCTCTTTTAATTCTGTTCTACTTGTGCTTGGGTACCTTTGGCCCTTCAGCACCAGGTTTTCTGTTAAACAGGTTTGCTAGACCGCTGCTTGTTTTCTGTTCATACCTTTTCAAAGGTTTTGTTATGAGATTGACGTTAGAGCCTTTGCTCATGTCGTACTTGGTAGCAAGGTTTGCAGGTTACAGCGCCTTTACTGTCTGCTGTGCCTTTTTTGTTGGGGATCCCACCCTACTTTATGGACACTGCTATTGGATGTCCCACGTGTAAGTATTATATATGGAGCAGGACGTACTGTATGCTTAGAATAATACAATTCTGTGAAATACTCACCTGTAGAATTGGTATTATACGCATACAGTACGTCCTGCTCCACCCCACCCTGGTTTTACATTTTTCTGGATCCCCTGTATGGTGATTGTTATCATTGCTATTGTTACCAGTTTGGTGGTTGGTTTCTCCCGGCTTCTTTTGTCACTGCTTTTCAATGCTGGGGATTTGTGGGAGGTCCCTGGGTATATGAAGGGCCGGGAGGAGCCTGTTTTTGCATGTCTGCAGTGAACAGCGCCCTCTGGCGGAGGATAACCCACGTGTAAGTATTATATATGGAGGAGGTACTGTATGCGTATAATACCAATTCTACAGGTGAGTATTTCACAGAATTGTACTATATATATATATATATATATATATATATATATATATATATATACCGTATATACTCGAGTATAGGCCGACCCGAATATAAGCCGAGGCCCCTAATTTTACCACAAAAAAACACAAAAAAAAGTTATTGACTCGAGTATAAGCCGAGGCGGCTTTTTTAAGCCCAAAAAGTGGGCTGAAAAACTTGGCTTATACTCGAGTATTTACGGTATTTCCCCCCCCCTCTCATACACCATGTGCCATACTATTCCACCCCCCTTCTCATACACCATGTGCCATACTATTTCCCCCCCCTCTCATACACCATGTGCCATACTATTCCACCCCCCTTCTCATACACCATGTGCCATACTATTTTCTCCCCCCCCCTCTCATACACCATGTGCCATACTATTCCACCCCCCCTCTCACACACCATGCCCCATAATATTCTCCCCCCCCCCCTTTCATGCCCCATTCTATTTCTCTTCGCGGCTGGAAAGAACGTCAGACACAACACACACAGAAATACACACACACACACACAAAGACAGAGACACAAAACACAAAGAGAGAGACATACACACACACACACGCTTACCACGGGGGCGCATCAGCGGTGACTGTGTTGTTTCCCTGCTCCTGCCCCTCCTCCTCCCACGTCATCTGACCTCTCTGTGGCAGAGAGCTAGTGCGGAACTCGGCGGCCGCCATCTTGCTACACCCAGCACTGTGTGGGTGTATCTCCGCTCTCACCTCCCGGCGCTGCAGTGTCACCGGCTCTTCTGCCGCCTCCTCCCCGCTCCTCCGCCGCCGTCCGGAGCAGTCTTGTGCTGCCGCCCGCCGGGGACAGCCGCCTCCTCTCCGCTCCTCCGCCGCCGTCCGGAGCAGTCTTGTGCTGCCGCCCGCCGGGGACAGCCGCCTCCTCCCCGCTCCTCCGCCTCGATTCACACCCTCGCAGATCCGGGGACGCACGTGGCCGACACAGCCGTTCCTCCGCTCCCAGCCGCCTGCTCCACAACACAAGGGTGAGTGCGGGAGCAGGCACGGGGGCGGGAAATTTTCACTGACTCGAGTATAAGCCGAGGCGGCTTTTTTCAGCCCAAAAAGTGGGCTGAAAAACTCGGCTTATACTCGAGTATATACGGTATATATATATATATATATATATATATATTGCATCCCACTAAATTATAAATAGAAAAAGAGGAGGAAAAGAATGCAAGAAAGTTGAGCATAATAAAACTGAAACTAAGAAAAAACGTTCCATCCTTACTCTGGTCTCATATATTATATAGTAACAACTTATGTATATTTAGTGGAGCAGAATCACACAACCAAGGATCCCAAATCTTCTCATAATTTGATACAGTGTTATTAATGAGAGCAGTCGTTTTTCAAGTCCCATAATGGTGGTAACCCAATTCAGAATTTTCCCCAAAGAAATGTTCTGCTTCTTACAAGACCCTGCTAAAGTCAGTTTATAAATATATGCTACACTAAATTAATTAGTTTTTGGTACTAGATTGAGGTCTCGCATTTAGTAATGCAGTTTCAGGGGATACCCATCACAAAGTACCAACAGTATAATCAGTTTAACCGAAGACCTTGTTCCACAAGTGGTTCAAGTGTTGGTCTCCTTACAGGCTCTAAAACAATAAGGTGGCTAGTTGAGTAGCACATGATGAATGCACTCTGGCACCAGATACCTCTGCATAAGTAGCTTCATATTTGGGTTTGGGAACCTGAACTGGTAAAGATCGCCATGAACCTAAACTTTGCAATTCAGGTTCGCCAAACACTAGGTGGTCAAACTCCTATTTGATTGGATTTCTTTGTACATTTTGTAAGCAGCCTTCTTGAAAAATGTTATATAACATAGAAATAATTTGTGTAGACCTAGGAAGGTCTTGAAAGGCCTTCTCAATAAGCTAAAATGGTTTATAGCCTGGACAAGTCCGTTAACAACATTTAATGAAAAGCCCAAAAGCCTTAACAACTAAAAAAAATCTATATTTTTGGTTGCTTACTTAATATGCTTTCCTCCTTTGGGCTGTAACTCTGTTCAAGATACAGCCGCTGCCATCTTGCTACTCCTTGTTCCTTCCCTGCATCACATGCTGAGTAGAGGACAGGGGGAAATGTGCAGGGGGAGGGTTATAGCTGTGCTTTGCACAGACAGAGCAGAGCTGGGGTTAGGAAAAGGACAGCAATCCCAGAATGCAGAGCAGCACAGTCAGAAGAAACTTCCTTCTGGGCAGCCTGAGACTCCATGGGCTGCCATCTTGGATGTTTAAAGTCTCAGAAATCGCACTAGGTGCTAGTAGACTGATTTTTAATGTATGCAGTCTGTATGTCTGTATGGGGGGAACTTACAAGATAGACTCTTATTCTGCGTAATGGTCCAATTTAAGTTGTAATTCACAAAAGTGTTGATTCAGCACTGTAATTTTTTTTGTTTTGTTTTGTTAGAGAACACATTTTTCTCATTATTTTTATACCCCTTGGTGCAATTCAGCACCATATTTAGATTACATTTTTTAAATCGAACTGCTAAATATGGTGCTGAACTGCATCGAGGAAAAAGATGTGAGAAAAAGTGTTTCAAAAAAGTGAGTAAAAATATGATGCTAAATCAACCCTAATGTGTTTTATTTAAAGATATCAGAAGTACAGTGTTAAAGCAGACCTTCAGTCACTAAAAGAAAGTTTAGTAAATTGCTTCCCTAAACCCTATCCTCTGATGATCGGTGGCATAAACTGTTTGAGAGGGCCATGTAGATAGATGTTGTAGAATAGCATAAAGATTCTGCACTTCTGAACTACATGGGAATGGCCACCTTGCTTCAAAGCTGACAGTCCCGCTTACACATGAGCATGAGGAGGAGATGTGCCTATAGCAGCCCACACCAAACTGAGAGAGATGTAATCCTAAGAAGAATGAGGGAGTTTGTTTATCTTGCTGCATACACACACACACACACACACACACACACACACACACACACACACTCTGAATAAACAGCTGCTGGAGGAATTCTGTGTGAGAGAGAAGTTGTTCCGATGTGTCTCTACAGGTTTGGCAGCTGCAGAGCATTCAGCCCATGAAAACAATGTATCTAGATGATCTCTGCTGGGAGCATAGCAATGATGAGTCATTACGGTTGATTACTACTTCTTGCTAGAAATAAGAGATTAATGCATATTAATCTGACTGTGGGACTAAGGTTTGAGAAGCAGGGCTCTAATGTATGTGGCAAAATGGCTGCCTGCAATTCCATAACATCTGAGTCACTGATTGCTAGAGGAGGGCCTTGGGGTAGCAATTTACCAAGCTTTGATTTTTTGACAGGAACACCGCTTTAAACAAGTAGTCTGCGAAGGATGCCTAGCAGCTAGAATCAAGATTCAGTCAGTAGTTTGTATACGTAAGCTATGTTTTCAAGGAGTGACATAATAGAACAGGGTGCACCACCAATATCAGAAAACCATGAAAAAGGTGTGCTCACTACTAATGTAAACCACCTAGCACAAAAATAGACCGGACGTGCATCCAAGCACACCTATTTCTAAAGAAGGAGCACCACAACTAAATAAAAAGATTACAAACCTTTATTAATGCAACACACAAAGGGCTAAAAAACATATAACACAAACATTTTAAAAACCAACCGTTCTTGACCAATATTATTAATTAATTGATACCTAAACAGGTGTATCTAAATAATTAATACCCCATGGTAACCTGGCCCACCATTTTCACCCCAAAATAAATCATTTGTGCCGGCACAAAGAATCTCTTTTACTTGTGTATATTCCAATTATGTCACACACCCCGCTTCCACTATTCATGACATATGGGTTATGGTCCAGTAGAGGGCGAACTTCTGCAGAGATGAAAGCAAAAAAGAAGCCCCTCCCGGTCCATAAATACCTGGAACCTCCCACACATTCCCAGTTCCTTCTCTGCAGGATGGCGAGCAAGTCAGAAGATGTATGCTGCTCTTCCTTGCAGGTAAGTCGGGCTTGCACCCGGACATTTTTTGCCCTAACCCCCCCTTCTCCCCCTCAGGCTGAGTCTGTGAGGAGGCGGGGCCGGGAGCTCGCGTTGCCGCGGCCCGCCCCCTTCTGTTTTGGCGCCATTGCGGGCCCATCTTCTGGCTGGGAACCGCATTGCTGGACTCGGAGGGAAGGGGACGGTGCCAGGCGCGGCACGCAATCCGCGCTGGCCCGCCCATTCTTCTCTCTCCCTCTCTCCCTGTCAGGAGCTGCTGGATAGCTGGACGCCATTTTCTGTGTGTGTGAGTGCCCTACCGTGCTTCCCCCCGTTCTTACTATGTTTAATGCCCCAGTCGCGCTTGGGGCAGCGCTGGCCCCCTCTGCTTTTACATGTTTTTATTATGCAGTTGTGTGTGTGCATGTGCTTATGGACATCTCTTGTGTCTTTCAGGAGGACTCCCTGTACCAATTGCTTAAAAAGGGGTTCTCCCGGTCCTAGGGTCCCTAGCAGAAATTTGGGGCAATTGTAAATCCTCCCACTTGGGACTTAAAGGGGCATCCCGGGTTGCTTACCAGCGTAATTCCCTTGGGTCATTGCGACTACCTTAAAATCACCATATGGAGGCTCCACAGGATACCGGGCTCGGGCTCCCTTCGGGAAAATCCCGGCTATGTGTGGGTTGTGGGGTACCCCTTACGGGGGAGAATGTACTAATTTGCATACCATGTGCGCAACAGGACATAACGCGGCAGTCGGGAAACCACTAGCGTCTGGGTCAGTGCCGCCCGCCTCACCTACCCCACCCCGCATCATCCATACCCCAAGTGACACTGTCATTAGTGGGGAGTCGCACTCGGATGTATGTGCCAGGCTGGCCAACCTCGAGAAAATTATTCTAGCTCAGTGGGCCGAAAGGCCACTGCTGAGAGCTTTTCGGAGACAAATTGGATTCTGTGGCGAAGGGTGGGAAGCTACCTCAGCGTAAGAGGCTGCGCCGCTCCTTTCGGGGGGGAAGCTCCTTTAACCCTTCCTTTCGCGGTGCCAGAGGGGGCAGAGGTCTTGCCTACTCTGGCCTTAGAGGTGATTCCTGGAACAGAGGTAGAGGACGTGCCCGTCCAGCCTCTACCTGGGGTTCCAGGCCCAAGCCCGCTGCCAAGCCAGTTCAGCAATGAGGAGGCGCCCTCACCCTTACGGGTGGGGGGACGGCTGCGGCTCTTCTTCCAGGTCTGGGCCCAGGAGGTCACATACAAGTGGATATTGGAAGTGGTCGTTGGGTACTAACTGGAGTTTGAGTCCCGGCCTCCTCCCAGATTCCTAAGGTCTCGGGTGCCATTGGATCCTCGGGCGGCACAGGGGCTACTGTTGGCTGTAAAGAATCTCCTGGACATGGCGGTCATATGCCCGGTGCCTCTTTCAGAGAGAGGCCGGGCTATTATTCCAACCTCTTCACGGTTCCCAAAAAGGATGGCTCCATAAGACCCATCCTGGATTTGAAGCTTCTCAACAGGTTCATCCGAACCAAGAAGTTCCGCATGAAGACTCTGCGCTCAGCCATCGGTTCCCTTCGTCAGGGGGATTTCATGACGTCCATAGACATCAAGGATGCTTACCTTCATGTACCAATTTTCCCAGCACACCAGAGATTTCTCAGGCTCGCGGTGGGGGATCAGTATTTTCAGTTTGTGGCCCTCCCGTTTGGGCTGACCTCGGCACCGAGGGTGTTTACCAAGGTTCTGGCGGGCATAATGGCCCTGCTCAGAGCCCAGGGCATTCGCATCGTGCCGTATTTGGACGACCTACTCATTACAGCTTCCTCCCTCTGCCAGGCGGAGTTGGACTCCAGGACGGTGGTTACGACGCTGGAGAGGTTCGGATGGGTGATCAATCACTCCAAGTCTTCTCTCTCCCCATCAAGGGAGATTTCCTTTCTGGGCATGAATCTGGATACCAGTCAGGCCAGAGTGTTCCTACCTCAGCAAAAGGTACAGAGGGTTCAGGATCTGATACGTGTTCTCCTGACCAACCCTCGCCCTTCCATTCGGCTAGGGATGACTCTGGTGGGTTTGATGGTGGCCTCCTTCGAGGCAGTCCCCTTTGCTCAATTCCACATGAAGTCACTACAACTCCATCTATTGCTGAAATGGGACAGATGTCCACAGTCCTTGGATCAGTCTTTTCTGATGTCTCCCAGGGTTCGGCAGTCCCTTCAGTGGTGGCTGGAATCAAGCAATCTGATGAGAGGGCAGATCGTTCCTGGCCCCTCGTTGGGAGACGGTTACCACGGATGCCAGCCTGTCGGGCTGGGGAGGTTTCTGGAAAGATCATCAGTTCCAGGGGTTGTGGGGTCCTCAGGAGGCTCACAACCCCATCAATGTCTTGGAGCTCAGAGCTATCCGCTTGGTTCTGTCGCGCCTGACATTTCACCTACAGGGTTTACCGTTTAGGTTCGATTAGACAATCGTACTGCGGTAGCTTACATCAATCACCAAGGAGGGACTCGCAGCAGGAGTGCCCTCAGGGAAGTCTCTCTGATTCTGACATGGGCGGAGAGCAATATTCCTTGTATATCGGCAGTATACATTCCGGGAGTGGAGAACACAGAGGCGGACTCCCTGAGCAGGGGATTCTCTCGCCGAGGGGAATGGTCTCTCAACCCTCTGGGGCGTTTCGGGCCCTGTGTCACAAGTGGGGGACTCCGGAGGTGGATCTCTTTGCTTCTCGGCACAATCACAAGCTCCCAACCTTTGTATCTCAGTCTCAGGATCCTCTGGCCCTGGCAGTGGATGCCTTGTCCCTTGTTTGGAGGGATCTGGGGTTTCTTTACCTGTTTCCCCCCTTCTCCATGGTGGGCAAGGTAGTGCGCAAGCTGACGCTAGAGGGGGCACCAGCAATTCTGGTAGCCCCAAGGTGGCCAAGACAGGTTTGGTTCACAGACGCCGTAAGATTGGTGGTAGATCAGTACAGGCTGCCCCTGTCCCCGGATCTGATCTCTCAGGGTCAACTACGTTACCCCAATTTACAAACGCTTGCTTTGACGGTGTGGCTGCTGAAACCTTCATCCTCAGGGAGGAAAGTTTGTCTGAGGCGGTTTTTCAAACCTTGATTAGAGCTAGGAAGAGGTCTTCCTCTACCATTTACTATAGGACTTGGGGGTCCTATATTGACTGGTGTGAGGCTAGGGCCTTACCTTGCAGGGTGTTTTCGATTCCTAGAATTTTGGAGTTTCTACAACACGGTCTGGATCTGGGGTTCCAGCTCAGTACTTTGAAGGGTCAGGTTTCTGCCCTGGCTGTCTTTTTTCAAAGGTCTTTTGCTTTGCATCATCTGGCCAAGACTTTTTTCCAAGGGGTCACTCATGTTCGGCCCCCTAGGAAGCCCGTGGTTCCCGTTTGGGACTTAAATTTGGTTCTTTCGGCCCTCCAGGGGCCTCCCTTTGAACCGATGCAGGATGTGGCTCTTTCTGTGCTCACTCAAAAGGTTGCCTTTTTGGTGGCTATTACCTCTGTTCGGCGTGTCTCTGAGTTGGCGGCTCTGTCTATTCAGGCCCCTTACTTTGAGAGACACCAGGATAAGGTGGTTTTTTGCTTAAAACCAGATTTCCTTCCTTAGGCGGTTTCTGCCTTCCATCTCAATCAGGATGTAGTTCTCCCTTCCTTGTGTCCTAGGCCTAGCAATGACAAGGAGAGGGTATTGCAACGATGTGGTTCGTTGTGTGAAGTACTATTTGGTTGCTACGTCTCCTTTTCGTAAGACGGACGCCTTGTTCGTGGTGCCTTCTGGGCCTAGAAATGGTTTGGCGCCCGCCAAATCTACCATTAGTAAATGGATACGCCAGGCCATTGTTGGGGCCTATTCGGCTAGGGGGAGGGGTCCTCCTTTTTAGATCACTGCTCATTCTACTCGTGCTGTTGGGGCTTCCTGGGCCTTTCAACACCAGGCTTCTGTTGAACAAGTTTGTAAGGCTGCTACTTGGTCTTCCGTTCATACCTTTTCAAAGTTTTATAAGGTTGATGTGCGGGCCTCAGCGGATGCCGTTTTTGGCCGCAAGGTTCTGCAAGCTGCAGTGGTTTAAAGTTTGTGCATTTTTGCCGTATTGGGATCCCATCTCATGTTGGACACTGCTATTGGATGTCCCATATGTCATGAATAGTGGAAGCGGGGTGTGTGACATACTTGGAATAATACCATTTTGTGATTACTCACCTTTAAAATGGGTATTATAAGTATGTCACACACCCGCTTCATCCCGCCCTTTTTGTATTCTGGATCCTTTATATGGTGAACCTTTTTATGGTTAAGAATGTTTTTGTTAGCTCTTCCTGGTCCCCTTACTGCTGTCATATACTGGGGAATGTGTGGGAGGTCCCAGGTATTTATGGACTGGGAGGGGCTTCTTTTTTGCTTTCATCTCTGCAGAAGTTCGCCCTCTACTGGACCATAACCCATATGTCATGAATAGTGGAAGCGGGGGGTGTGACATACTAATAATACCCAATGGTATTTTTCTGTATCCCAAACACCAGGCTCTCATGGAAAAATTAATAAATTAGGCTCAGGTTCAGTTAGGTTACCTGAAAGGGGTGAAAGATGTATCCTTTTAAGTAACCTAACCAAACCTGGGCCTAATTTATTTTGATCTCTGTGATTTAGCAAATCTAGGCGATACGCGTCAGGGTATAATATCACATATTAAGCTCTGCTAATGTTACCTTTGTACTCAGATTCAACTGTTTGAACTACAGTATATGTTTCCATGTTTGACCTGACCTTCTCTGGATGTATTGATTTGTTTATCAGATATATGTTTAAACTGCACTAGAGAAGTGAGAGGAGAGCAGCAGAGTTGAGAATTGGAGAGGTGCCAGTTTGTTTGTTGGTAGACCACAAAGGAGTGTTGCAGTAATCTAGTCGGGAGATGATCAGTGCATGCACTAGGATTTTGGTTGTAGATGCGGGAGATGACAGGAGGTGGCAAGTGATTGAATGTGAGGTGTGAATGAGAGAGATGAGTCCAGTATAACACCAAGACATTGTGCTTGGGAAGTTGCAGTAATTGTGAGATTATTGACAGTTATAGTTGGCGTGGAGGCAGTAGGAGAGTTTGATGGTGGGAAAACAACAAACACAGTCTTGTCCATGTTTAGTTTGAGGGAGTGAGAGGACATGATTGATGAGATAGCTGTTCCAGTCAGGAACACGGGGAAGGAGAGAAGAGAGATCTGAGCTAGAGAGGTAGATTTGAGTGTTGTCTGCATAGAAGTGGTGTTGGAAGCCAAATGAGTTTATGAGTTGCTGAAGACCATAGGTGTAGACAGGTTCCTTTAGCAGTTACTTTTGTGAGGACAGTTTTGGTAGAGTGGTCAGAGCGGACTCCAGATTGAAGAGAATCTATTAAGGAGTTAGCAGAGATATAGCATGTCAATTCACGAGTCAACGTGCTGTTCCAGAAGTTTGGATGAAGAAAAAAGCAGTGAGATCGGTCGGTCGGGAACCAGTGGTCGGTGGGTCCAGAGAGAATTTTTTGAGCATTGGGGGAATGACTGTGTGTTTAGAGAATTTTTTGAGTATTGGGGTTATGACTATGTGTTTAAATAGAGAGGCAGTGTGAGGGATGAGGCTAGTTGTGGAATAAGGTGGCATGCAATGGGATGGAATAGGGTCAGTGGAGGGGAGTGAAGTGGTCAGTGGCCAATGCCGGGGGCTTAGGATGTCTGCAAAGAGCGGCATGGGACAGTGTGGAAAGACTGCAAGAGAGGTTGAATAGTAATGTGAGAGGTGGTGTGAGGTATGAGGCTTGTTGTGGAATAAGGTGGGATGGAATGGGTGTGAATGGGAGTGAAATGACATGAGCCACCCTGCTCCTGCTTATAACTAGCACCTAACTGCAGCGGGAAGTGAGGTGGTCAGAGCCCGAAGCCAAGGGCCTAGGATGTCTGCGGAGAGCAGCATGGGACAGTGTGGAAAGATTGCAAGGGAGCAGGTGAGTTTTTGCTTTAAGGATTTCATGGACAAATTAGGAATCAAAAGAAAATTTTGATTCCTGCCGAATAAACTTTTCCCTGAAATTCGGATTTAATTCCAGTTCACTCATCTTTACTGGTGAGCAGGCAAGAATTACATATGCATGAGCAACCAACATGACTTCTGGCTTGTATTACGACCTACTCTGGTTCTGACCCTCTGGCTCTTGGATTACGACCCTGCTCTTCCTCAGTAACAGCATGGTGTTCCGGATTCTGCATCATCCTCAAACTTGACACTTCGGCCCTCCCCTGTGCTGAGTTTTCCTAGTCTCTACCCCTTACCCTTTGGGGAGGCCGCAGGCAGTATTGCTTGCAGCTGTTTGTATCTACATTGGTCTGGTCTCTAAAAAGGTATGTGCTACATGAGGTGGAGTAACACTTCCACTGATTCCAGTATTGAGTCCTGTATATGAAAGTTAACACACTGTTTTTCCTCTGGCCGTTATGGCTCTTAATAAATCCAGTGTGAGAGGCACTTAACTCTATCCTGCTCTGCATTGTTGTTAATTCTGTTAGTCTTTAGGAATTAAGCCTGTACTGTACCGTAATCCTCTGTTACTTCTATGGCGTATGTAATGTGTTTATAGCTCTCATGGTGTATCTCCTTGCCAAAAAGCATTCCTTGTATGTACCCTGTACTTACTTGGCGGTCAATAAAGTATTGTAGTATTGTAGTCTTTATGACAGATTGAATTGAATTACCTTCTACCAGCAAACTCCTATCTCCTTACTTGTTGGGGGTGTGCTATATCAGGGTTAGCAGCCCTGCCACTTTTATCCCTACCATTGCTTCTGTTACCCAGCTCATTTTACTATCTGCCCATTCTACAGCCTTCCCCAGTCCCCAAGAGTGAGCAGCAGACTTCTTTCATCCATGTTAACAATGAACCTTATTGTTGCCAGTTGCTCCAGGCTTAGTTAAAGAATGTTGCCTTCCAAATGTACAATGCGCACACATCCTGCAGGATGCATCTTTGAATGGCTGCTCAAGTACCGCATACATGGCACAAGATGTACATTTAATAACATTGCTAATCACGGGGCACATTATTCTTAAGTGGGTAGCACAAACACCTTGAAAAGAAGTAATGGACAAGTAGCAAACTGTAAATCTAGCAAAGCACTGCCAACTAATGCACCCCCCTTCTAAAATTCTCCAACCTTAAATCTTACACTAAGGACAAAAACATACTTGAGAGCAAGCAAGCAAAGATCATTAATAATTACTTTATAACTTATCTTTTAAAGTAGCTTCCTTCCACAGTGCAGCAGTATCGGTGTCTGGTAGCAAGGGGTCAGCTACTTGCCAGAAGCTGGAATATAAAGTGTCCTCAAGAGATTAAAATGCTGCCTGTGGCACATGCTTGGGCTCTCATCCATTCAGTGCTTTATGCCACAGCATATAGCATAGTTTTGAAGCTAAATCTGGCATAGGCTATCTGAATAGCTGGACGTGCCTAAGCTGCAGGGATGCCAGAGATACGTCCACAGCCCTTGGTCACAAAATGGGACTCCAGAAAAGATAAGCAATTTCCTGGTTCACACAGTGGGGGAAATCCCCAATCAGGATGCTCCAGGGGCACTTATTTGGCGGGCCTTGCCGGTGATAGGTCAAGATGGGGACTTATGATTTTGGGATGCCCCAATGTGTGCATCCTCATGGATCACCCAGGAACTCACCTTTCCGCCGTTCCCACAGCACAGACCCAGCTGCTTAACCAATTAGCGTGCTTGGTTTCCCTTGGCTCCATTCAGCTCTGCAAGCCACTGTGACTTTACAGCAGCCAGTGAGCCAATTAGAGCCCCACTTACCTCTAGCTGTGGGCGTGCACTTCTGTATGGCTGGCGAGAATACGCGCCACAGTTATAGGTATGAGGATGTAGTTGTGGCCCCAAGACAAAGCAAGGGCTCTGGGATAAGGGGAGAGGATTGGATGATCTGAGTGGCTCGGGCGATCACGCAGCTCTGCTTTCCAAGTCAGGATGCCCCAGAGAGTGGGGCACAGGCGGTCCTGAAGTCTTTTAGACCCCAGGTCCTACAAAATTCTATTTTTAAAGAGACTGTAAAGCCAACTGAAAAAATAAGCTATCAAGCAGCTCACCTGATGTCTTGTCCCATGTGCTTCTTCTCCATTTCTTGCAGTATGGGGTAGAAGCTGTAGTAGGGTCTAAAATTTGCCCTCTTTTACATTTTATTCTTCCAGGACAAAAGTGCAAAAAGTGGGACAACTGCCCCATTGGTGCTCTCAGTGTTAGCGACCCTGGAAAGCCACAGTGGTCCTACAGCTGTGTCTGACCACAGCAGACCATGCTCATGACTCAGCTTCACAGCGATGTACCCCTCCCAGCTCAGCCACAGCCCAGAATTTGACAAAGGAAAGCTGCTTTGCTTAGAATACATAGGGTATTTACATATAATCACAACAACATAATGAACCCACAACCCTTTTATTTAAAGGGAAATTCAACCCTCAACTGCATTTTTTGAAGCATCTATTATTGTGTACTAAAATGATCTAATCAATGTGCTAAGCATTGGCAGCATTCTCAGCTGGAAGCGTCATTACTGCTGTGTAACTTATCCAAAGCTGCTAATGAATTCACCTGTTATAGTGGAAGCATTCTGGGATTTGTAGTCAGTACTTTTTACCTAATGCCAGAAAAAACGCCCCCAATGACACACAGGAAACTTGGAATTGGCATGCTGATAAATAAATCACAGGTCTGGGGGCACAGCCCTAACAAATATGTTTATTTTACATCCCAGAAGAGGAAAGCAATAAGGCAGAACAAAAACCTGACAAAAAGGTGTAAGAAATAGAGAATTCCCATTAAATATAAAATATTAGTCAATACCTGCCCAATCTTTTTGTGAGCAGATGGGCTGGCTAAAGGGATGGGCTAGTCCTTTCCAACAGGAAGTGAGGTGTCCTAAAAGAGGTGGAGTAATATTTTGGGAGTTGAGAGGGGACCAAGGACGCGTGGGCACGAGGGCCCTGTATTGGTAACTATCAGCAAGTAACTTTAGGCCTATTTGGCAACTGTACTTAGTAATAGTACATTTTAGAAACTGTTTTATGTATTTGTTTAGTCCCTGTGATACCTATACTGTCTAGTGGTTAATGTAACTGTTTAGGCCCATATATATATATACCGTATTTTCCGGCGTATAAGACGACTCCGGAACATTTCCACTAAAAATATAGAGTTTGTTATATACTCGCCGTATAAGACTACTCCCTCTTCCGCACACCAAATAAAACGTAAAAGAACATCAGATTTTATTTCAACATGTTAATTTATATTCAAATGCTTATCCCACATTACAAAAGGGCAATCTGCTAGGCCCCCCCCCCACCAATCTATGTGTCTCCTCCTCCATACACATATGCACACCAATACATCCCCCTCCCTATTATATAAAGATCCTGAATTGGGATGCCCCACTTTGTGAAACCCTCCAGAAAATTCAGAAAAACTCTTGATCAATCAGAGCCATTTGCCCTGCATATGTAATTCTTGCCAAACGGCTCTGTTCACATACACGGCTTTGGCAAGCGCCCGCGTACCCAGCAGTGCGGATGCTTCTGCCCCCAGCCTAGGGTGCCAGGAGGCAGGTGAGTTCTGTGGTGCCCAGGGGGAGGGGGTTGCATAAAGTGGGGCATCCTGATATGGAACGCCCCCCGGGTAAGGCCATTGCCCAGCCCTGGAATCTAAAGTACTCCAGGGCTGGCCAATGGCCTTACCCAGGGGAGGATGCCCCACTTTGTGCAACCCCCTCCCCTCGGGGTGCCGCAGTGGATTTTGCTCCCCTTTTAATAAAATGTCCCTGCTCCAAATGCCATGTCTCCCCCCCCCCCATTCATGCATATATACATAAACATATTACACATTGAAACAAAAAAAAACACTTTCTAACTACCCGCCCACTTCCTCCTTACCTCAAGAGATCGAGCAGCAAACTCACGTGTCTTCTGTGCTGGGAGGACATCAGGTGGGCAGAGCCGGCTGGGCTGGGTGAGGTAAGGGGAGGAGAGGGGGGATGGCGTCAGTGCGCAATCTCACTGGTGCGAGTGCGCAATCGCGTGCGCCGGGCAAGAGTGCGCGATCGCGTGCGCCGGGCGCGAGTGCACGATCGCGCCCCCCGTGTGCACTAGTGCGATCAAGCACTCGCGCCCCCGCGCCCACCAGCGAGCTCGCGCACCTCCACTGACCACCAATGCTTACAAAGGAAAAAAAAAGTTACCGCCTCCATGCCTGGGTACCGCCGCCTTAAGGGAAATACGGCCCTGGGTGCACCCGGCGTATAAGACGACCCCCCCCCACTTGGAGGCACGTTTTACAGGGGGAAAAAGTCGTCTTATACACCGGCAAATACGGTATATATATTTATTTTTACACATGTACAACTGTCCTGTATCATAGGTCTGTGTACAATACAATCTTTTATACATTCTCATTGGTGTGATTCCTTTTCTCATCCACAACCGAGAACCTACAGTGGGCAGTTATTGTTATATTAATCATTGATATGTTTATTCAAGTTTTTTATAAGAATCATTGTTTACAAAGGGATTTTTTCTTTAATGAGGACATCTTTTGAGTCTGGGCTTTTCCATACTGTAAGATCTATTGCACAGACAATTGCAAAGCTATGTAAAGCAGCCCTATTAAATCCTATTAAATGGGATTGTATTAGCACAGAAAAAAGCATTTGACTAATGGGATTGGCTAAATAAAAGTGCTGTATGCCCAGCCTCATGACTAAGAGAGATATTTAAAGATAAACCTGTCTGTACAGCTATAGTGTGTTTTGAACTGATAATCCATTACATTAAATTGCCTTATTGTCCAATGTGTAAATAAATGTGATTCATTCATGTACCCATGGTTTGCAATCAATACTGAATAAAATATCTTACTCCAAATTAAACATTCTCTCTCTGATTATAAAAAGCAAACTTTTCTTAGAGCTTTGTTATCCTGAGTACATAACATATGAAACTGTTATGACATTTAAGTACAATTTTAAGTATGTTAGTAAATGTGGGTCAAATACTGTACAAACCAGGAGCAAGGGTTTATATTTAAACCGGACCTTTATCATCATTAAATGAAAAGCCCAAATCCTTAAAAACTATTCCTCAGCATTTAAAAATAATATATTTTATGTTCTAAGTCAGTTACTTATTATTCTTTCTCCCACTGAGCTGCAACTCTGTTCCGGATTCTGACATATGGGTGCGCCATCTTGCCTCAGAAGCATGACATGCTGAGGTTAGGAGAGTGGGGTAAAAGTTCAGGGGGCAGATTATAGCTGTGTTTTGCACAGACAGAGCAGAGCTGGGGCTCCATGTGCTGTCATCGTAGATGTTAAAAGGCTCAGAAAATGCAGTACATGCAGGTAGGATGATTTTTAATGTGGGCAATCTGTATGTACAGGGTGGGGGAAACATATAAGATAGGCTCTTATTCAGGGTCAAGGTCCGGTTTAAGTATGTTAGTAAATGTGGGTCAAATACTGTACAAACCAGGAGCAAGGGTTTGCATTTAAATGTCATTACAACTAGGGCCACTCAAAACCAACAGAATAGGAAAGTTGCATGTTTCATCAGATTTGAGGCTTAACCCTTTAAGTGCCAGCCTACCTGGAGTTTTTGTCACCCTTTGTTGCCAGACCATTTTGCACTATTTTGCGCTCCCCATGTTCAAATGTGATTTTTGAAGGGATTTCCAGGGATTTCCCAGGAAAATGATATATTGTATTTTTCAGCAGAGTCTGAGCTTTAACATGAAATGTCTTGTTTGTCATTTTTAGGTGTATTCTCAATATTTTTTGGCGAAATATGTGCAAAAAAATAAAAAAAATCTATTTTTTACAATTTGTAGTGTTTTTTTGTAATAAAAAATGTAAGTTTGTCAATAAAATCTTATTGCGTTTGAAATCCCAATTTCTCCCGGTTACAGCAGTACCACATATGTATTGGTAGACACCCTTTCCAGCCCAGGAGACTCCCCCAAACTGAAACAGAGCTTTAGGGGATTTTCAGAAAAAATACAACTGTGATATGCGCTATGCGCACCTTGCAGTTTTTCCAGAAAACAACCCTTTACATTTGAAATACCCCCCACAAACTATATATTCTCTGGAAGTACACACCTCAGGCTTTTTATTTGTACCAGGCTTGTTGATGTGGCCACAGTTTTCTGGAAGTAATCCCTCAATGTATTCTTTGGTTGCAAAGAGTTTCCCTAAAAAAAGGATAAAAAAGCAGAATCAAAGCCACATTTTCCTAAAAAAAAACTATATACAAACAAGAAAAAACAAGTATAATCTGAAAAAGCAACATCCCCCGAACAGAACGATACCCAACATGTATAGTTACTGTTAAGGGAAGAGTTGCCAAACACCCCAAAGTAAAGCATGAGCATAACGGTAATTTTTCTTGAAAATTTCAGCTCTGCAGACAAAGTGCGCACCTTGCGATTTTTCAACCAAAACAACCCTTTACATTTGGAATATCCCCCATAAACCATATATTCCCTGAAAGTACATGTTAAGCTTTCTAAACGTACCCAGCTTGTTGTAGTGGGCTCATCTTTCTGGAATTGATCCCCCAAAGAATTCTTTGGTTGCGCAGGGTTTCCCTAAAAAATGTATAAAAAAGCTGAATAAAAAACACCTTTTCCTAAAATATAAATATGCAAACAAGAAAAAACAAGCTAAGTCTGAAAGCGCAAGGTCCCCCCGAACAGAACAATACCCAACATGCAGAGGTACTATTAACCCTTTTAATTGCCAGCCTACTTGAGATTTTGTCACCCTCTGTTGACAGGTAATTTTTCCCCATTTTGCGGCATGTTTTGCGACATTTTTGCTGGAATTTTCAGGAAAATTATATATATATTTTTTGCAGCAGAGTTTAGGCTTTAACATGAAATGTCTTGTTTGTAAATTTTATTTATTATTAATTTTATTTATTATTAAGTAAAAAAAAATAAATAATTTTTTTTTTTAGAAAATTGCCTCCTTTATTTTAAATAAAAAATGTATTTTATTTGGGAAAACCATATTGCATGTGAAAGCCCCATTTCTATCGATTAGAACGGTACCACATATTTATCGGTAGCCCCCTGTTCCTGCCCAGGAGACCCCCCTAACTGAAACAAGTAATTTTTAACATTTAAAAATAAAATACAACTACCATCCACACTACAAAGGGTTAAATCGAGAAA
This sequence comes from Gastrophryne carolinensis, assembly GCA_027917425.1. Taxonomy (NCBI): domain Eukaryota; kingdom Metazoa; phylum Chordata; class Amphibia; order Anura; family Microhylidae; genus Gastrophryne; species Gastrophryne carolinensis. Next base: position 529,092,876 of record CM051235.1, on the reverse strand, counting down.
AAAAAAATCACATAGGGTCCCCCCTCCCAGGGGGGAGGGGGGGGGGGGCGGCATTTTTTTGGGGGGATTTTTAAGGGTTAAAAACCCTTAAAAATCCAAAAAAAATGACATGGGGCCCCCTTTACCCAAAGTAACCAGCCCGGGACCAGCTATGCAGGGCTTGTAGGAACAGGGCGCAGGGGCCAGCTTTTGTGGCCCCTGGCCCTGCAGGCTACTAGCCCACATAGCCACTAAGTGGCCCGGGCCCTTTTGCCCCCCCTGGCCGTTGGGGAGGCAGGTAATGGGGGGCTGGGGGTTAATGGCAAGTCACCCACTAGCCGCAGGTGACTTGCCAGACCCAGAGTCTTGTGAACTGGTATAAGGGGTCTCATGGACCCCTTACCAGCTCACAAAGGGTTAACTGTGAAAAAAAACACCACTCAAGTAATAAAAGTATTTAATTAAAAAAAAATAAAAAAATTTTACTGTACTTACCTCCGATTGTAAGCTCTTGTCCCTCGCCGCTCTGATGACAGATGCCAGTGATCGGCATCCAGAGAAGGGGGAGGCAGGAGATCAGAGGATCTCCTGCCACCTCCTTCTCCGGGCACCGATTACCAGCATCTGACAGCTGAGAGAGCTGAAGCTGGTGATCAGGGCCGTGATGACGTCATTAGCGGCAAGATGGTGGCCGCCATCGAGGAGAAAAGGGGAGAGAGCCTCCTGGGCTCTCTCCTGAAGATCCGTAAGTCCTGGGGGGGGATCGGAGGCCACCCAGGTGAAGAGGAGGGACAGCGGGAGCCAGCGCACACGCAGGTAAGTGAATGTCATTTTCATTTTTTTAATTTTTTTACAGTTAGCAGCTGCTGCAGAAGCGGGGGGGCGGCCTATTCCTTGGGCTCTCCTGGAGCCATCCGAGCCCCCACAGGGGATCGGATGGCACCAAATTAAAGAGGAGACCCGGCCAGATCCAACGAGGGGTCAGGTGAGTATTTTTTTTTTTTTGCCCGCTAGCAGGGGTAAATGCCAGGCACGTAAATTTTACGTGGCTGGCACTTAAGTGATGGAGAGGCAACCACGTAAATTTTATGGGTTAAAGGCACATTTCATACAAAAGGTTAAAAATAATAAACAGCAGCTTATCTTGTCAAGTGTTTATCCAGCACTGTGCCTCCTCTCAGCTGAGCACTGTGAATGGGGGGGGGGGGGCTGGGAAATTTACTTCCTCATATGACCCTCTAGCCCCACCCTGCAGACATGGGCCATCAATACTCGCTTGAGCCATTCAAGCACCACTAAAAACAGCACGGTAATGAGAATTCTTGTCTGAAGCAGACACTGCCTGTCTGTGTATTATTTGTGAATTTTTGCCTTGTTTCTTGGTTGTTACGTTAATTTTTTCATGCGTATATGCGTTTACGTTAACGCGTATATGCGCATTCAATGGACGGATCGAAATCGGATATTTTGCGTTATGTCTAATAAGTTACGTGATTGGTATGGGCTTGCGTCTGATTCTGAGACCTGATTGCCGATGGACCTCCGCCCTATATAACGGTTTCATTTTCGCTCCACTTACGGGACCATTTTGGAATCGGCATTCCTGTAGAAAATGTTTTGCGGCTATGTGGAGGAGTATGAGCGCCTTCAGCTCAATGGCATTGTCTGCATCAGCATGGCTGAGGCCAGATTGCACTGGAAACACATGAACATCGATCGCATGCATGACGTTGAGCTGTTCGAGCTGACCCGACTCAATCGCGTTTCCCTCCATAAATTGTATAGTCAGCTGCAGCCATGGTTAGCCTGCACCACGAGGAAGGGGCAAGCAATTTCAGGTATGACCAAGATGCCTGCCTGCCTGCAATTTTTGGCGAACGGCTCGTTCCAGAGGCTGGGTGCCCTCTCCATGGGGATGTCCCAGCCTATGCTGAGCTGCGCGCTATTCAAGTTTCTGGATGGCATGGCTACCCCTTGTCCAAAATATATTTACTTTTCGGGCGACATGGTAGCCTGGAACGCGATGAAGTTGGGATTTTATAATATCGCCGACATGCCCAACGTCATGGGTGCGATCGATTGCACCCACATTGCTTTGGTCCCTCCCGCAGCCGATGAGCACATCTATAGGTAAGTTAATTATGTCATTTTTTTATATTGTTTAGCCAAACTTAAAGCGTTCCTTAACTCTGAATAAGAGTCTATCTTATATGTTTCCCACACCCTGTACATACAGATTGCTCACATTAAAAATCATCCTACCTGCATCTACTGCATGTTATAAGCCTTTAAACATCCAAGATGGCAGCTCATGGAACATCAGGCAGCCTGCAAACAGGAAGTGCCTTCTGACTGTGCTGCTCTGCATTCTGGGACTGCTGACCTTTTTCTGACCCCAGCTCTGCTCTGTCTGAGCAAAGCACAGCTATAACCTACCCCCCTGTACTTTATCCCACTCTCCTCTCCTCAGTAAGTGTGATGCTTCTGAGTCAAGATGGTGGCACCCGTATCCTAAAGTCCTGAACAGAGTTGCAGCCCAGTGGGGGAAAGAATAATAAGTGACTAAAAACTTAAAATATATTAATTTTAGATGCTGGGGAATCATTTTTAAAGGGTTTGGGCTTTTCAGTAAATCATGGTGAAGGTCCGGTTTAATTGTAACTATCTAGTAATCCCTCCTTCTCAAGTATGCCTTTGAACCAGTTTAAAATGCATACCTTAATCCCTCCTTCTTAAGTATCCCTTTGAACCAGTGTAGAATGCATACCTTAATCCCTCCTTCTCAAGTATCCCATTGTACCAGTTTAGAACGCATACCTTAATCAATACTTTTCATGTAGGCCTTATAAAAGCATTTTAATGCTGACCTTTATTAGTCCTTAGCATTTTCACATTTATTTTCAAACACATCCATATTTTTTTTTTAGACTTACCGTATTTTTCGCCCTATAAGACACACTTATTTTTCCCCAAAAGTGGGGGAAAAATGTCCGTGCGCCTTATCGGGCGAATGTAAAAAAAAAATAAAAAAAAAAACTCACCCGTTCCCGGCGCTCCCGCATTGTCTGCCACACTGCGAGAGGCCAGAGGAGCGGCAGGGGCTCTGTCCCGGTCCCGCCGCTGCGATCGCTGTCTTTTCAGGCAGCGATGACAGCGGCGGGGCCAGAGACAGAGCCCCTGCCGCTCCTCCATCTGATGCCTCTTCCGGGCTCAGAGCACACGCAAGCACGAAGGTCTGGGCAGTGGGTGGCCCACCCGCTGCCCGGACCTTCGTGCTTGCATGTGCCCAGGAACAGCAGATGGAGGAGCGGCAGGGGCTCTGTCTCTGGCCCCGCCGCTGTCATCGCTGCCTGAAAAGAAAGCGATCGCAGCGGCGGGGCCGGGATAGAGCCAGCTCGTGAATGGGGTGGGCGTGGCCTGCGCCGACGCTGCGGCGCAGGCCACGCCCACTCCATTCACGGAGCCGGCCGCTCGGTGCAGCGGTGTCAGCGGAGAGGTGAGTTTAACTTTTTTTTTTATATATACATGGCGCCTGCCTATACTAATGGGGGGAGGAGGAGGGAGGTGGGAATGGGGGGAGAGGGGCCACACAGCCTATTCTAATGGGGGGAGAGGGGCCACACAGCCTATACTAATGGCGGGAGGGGGATGCCACACAGCCTATACTAATGGGGGGAGGGGGATGCCACACAGCCTATGGGAATGGGGAGAGGGGGGATGCCACACAGCCAATGGGGATGGGGGGAGAGGTGGATGCCACACAGCCTATGGGAATGGGGGGAGAGGGATGCCACACAGCCTATACTAATGGGGGGAGGGGGGATGCCACACAGCCTATGGGAATGGGGGGAGAGGGATGCCACACAGCCTATGGGAATGGGGGGAGAGGGGGATGCCACACAGCCAATGGGTATATGGGGAATGGGAGGGGGGATGCCACCCAGCCTATACTAATGGGGGGAGGGGGATGCCACACAGCCTATGCTAATGGGGGGAGGGGGATGCCACACTGCCTATGGGAATGGGGGGAGAGGCATGCCACACAGCCTATACTAATGGGGGGAGGGGGATGCCACACAGCCTATGCTAATGGGGGGAGGGGGGATGCCACACAGCCAATGGGAATGGGGGGAGAGGTGGATGCCACACAGCCTATGGGAATGGGGGGAGAGGGATGCCACACAGTCTATACTAATGGGGGGAGAGGGGGATGCCACACAGCCAATGGGTATATGGGGAATGGGAGGGGGGATGCCACACTGGGTATACGGGGAATGGGATGGGGGCATGCTACACTGTCTATGGAATGGGGGCATCCCACATGGCCTATGGGAATGGGATAGAGGAATGCCACACTGTCTGTAATGGTGCGTTTTTGGTTTAAAATATTTTTTTTCTTATTTTCTTCCCCCAAATCCTAGGTGCGTCTTATGGGCAGGTGCGTCTTATAGGGCGAAAAATATGGTATGTCCTTTGATATTTATTTTGGGATTGTTGAACTCAAATCTTTATTTGTTGTTTGAGTTTGTGTTTTTGTCGGTTACCCTGGCTTGATGTAATTTTTTCTCTTGGGTTTTAGGAACCGCAAGATGGGCCACTCGCTGAACATACAAGCAGTGGTTGGTCCGGACATGGGATTCCTCAGTGTCCTTGCAGGGTATCCAGGGTCGTCCCATGATGCCTATATATATTGAGGAGCTCCAGCTTATTTCGTCATTTTGAGTCTGGCGAATTATCTGGTGGATGGCTCCTGGGTTTGTTCAAATTCCATCATTCCCTTTTCACTGTATGCCTATGAATATAGTTGATGACCCATGTCTTAACCTATGGCTGTTTTTAGCCCCTGATGACATGTTAAATAAAAATGTTGCTTAGAATGTGTAATTTATGTTAGCATTTTGTTATTCTTTCAGGGAATTCTGGATATCCGCTCATGCCGTGGCTCCTGACGCCCGTTCTTCGCAGAATGCAGCCCAGGAGTCCTATAATCGGGCCCACCGCAAGACCCGCGCCGTACTGGAGAGGGCCTTTGGCCTGTTGACGTTCAGATTTTGTTGTTTGGATCCTACAGGGGGGGCACTGCATTATGACCCCAACAAGGTTATAAAAATAATCTTAGCATGCTGCGTGCTCCATAACTTTGCCCTGAGGCAGCGTGTCCCCCATTACGTGGATATGCCCCCCTCTCCACCCAGGCATGGGCTGATGAGATATATGATGGCACTCTGAGTGCCTCTGGGCAAACTGTCCATGCCCATGTTATAGATTCTTTTTTTTCTTAAGATTCGTTTAGTTTGTTTATGTTTTTGTCTGATTGGTATTTGTTGCCTATGTGAAGGCCTTTTTTTTGGTTTAAGAATGTTGTAATGACTTAATTACAAAACATTTTACACCTGATTTGAGCGCAATGCAGTTTATTTTCTCATGTTTGTCATTACAAACCTTCATTAATGTAAAAACCACACAAACATAAATCCATCAACTTAGGCAAGAACAGCTAAAGTCCCATTCCATACATTTTCAGGAAATATGTCAATTATTTTGGGAAGGGCACTCGCAGACTCCATGGACATCCATTTTCAAATATAAGTATACATTGGGCCAGACTCCTGGCCTCTAACAATTGTCCACATCCAGGAGTTCTAAGCTAACTTACTCCAGGCCGAAGTTTACCCACCAACATCAAGATCCATAGGAAGCATGACTTTCAATGGGAATAGTCGGCCAGGAATGCATAGGGCCACATACACACCCTCTCCTGCTTGTAATTTTGCCAGCCTATGACAGCCAGACCCCATGCCAGTCCAGTCCAATATTTTCCATATCCAAATGGTGATGTTCTTCAGCCAAGAATGCCCCCCCAATATTGCCAACAAACAGGATGAGGCAGCCAGCATTTCCTTAGGCCCAAGTCTGCTACGTGGGAGCTGGCGCGTGCGCTTGACTGAGGCTTAAACTCAGCCATTGGCTAGTGGAGTATGTGAGCACTATAATGAGCTTTATGTGCAAATTAAAAAACAAACCAGCAAAGCCATAAACCACCCAATCTTGGTTGCGTTCACCACACAGGTAAATAGTGTTGGGATGTAGAGGAAAGATGTTTAGCAGATCCAGGTCAAATTATTAATATTGATGTTGCCCATAATAATTTTGTGGTGGGCCTTGGAGGTGGGCCAAGACCTGGGCATGTGTGGCATTCATAATCTGCCACTGCTCCAGCATCTGTCTGTTGCTAGTTCTAAATTCATCTAGCATGGCAGTGAAGTTTGTATTTAAGGTGGCCATTTGTTCTGCCATCTGGCTGTTGCGCATCCTAAATTAGGTCAGCATGGTGGTGAAGTTAGTATTGAAGTTCTCTAATTGTGCAGTAATCTGCTCTGTGGTTCTTTGAGTCACCTGCCTAAAGTAACGGCTGTCATGGCGCCATGCTGACTCCAGGATTGGCATGCGCCTCCTCTCAGAAACTGGTCGACATTGTTGACTGCGTCTTCCAATTCCCCGGGTTTGAGCGCCTGCAGATGCTGGAGGTCTAGGGCGAGCAACAGTACCAGATGTACTTGGCAAAACCTCTGCAGCAGAGATACCACTGGGGACTGTAGGCTCAGCCTGCTGGACACGATGGGTTGGCAGCATGCATCCAGCTTCACTCTGCTGCAGAGGATTTAGTGCAGTAGGATGCTGGGGCAGTGGCAGATTAGGTTCCAGGGGGGTCATTTCAGAAGGTCCAATCCTGCTGGCATCCTCCTCCTCCATATGCTGGATTACATCCATTAGTGGGGGAGTCTGTTGGGACATGTGAAAAAGTGTGTCAGATTTTTGGCGAAATATATTTGGGAGCAATTAGTCAATTAGATCATGTGCATTCACATGCATCACCAGTTTCAGGCTTCCACACTTCCAGAGGCATGATGCTGTGCTGGGGTAAAAATTAAAAAGCACGTAAACACACAAACATCCCTTGATGAGCCTGATGAGTAGATATGCTTTAAAACACACGTGGCCAAGCAGGAATGACAACTCCCCCAACGGTTAAAGTGGACCTTCACAATGAATCTGAGTCTATCTTATATGTAGGACTCACCCTGTACCTACAGATTGGTCACCTTAAATAATACAAACATGCATGTACTGCATGTTAGGCTTTACACATCCAAAATGGCGCCTTAGGGGCCAACAGTCAGCTTGCAAATAGCATTTGGCTTCTGAGTATGCTGCTGTGCATTCTTGCAATGTTGACCTTTCCCTGACCCCAGCTCAAGTTTGACCAAAGCACAGCTAGAACCCCAGTGGTAGAAAGACTAAGAAGTTTGGTAAGTGGTTTGGTAAGATAAATTGTTTTATATTTGCCAGAAATAATGGTGAAGGTCGTGTATAGACTGAAACCTTTCTAAGGACCATTAACTACTGCACCCTGGGAGAGTGTCCATCATTAACCCCATTCCTCAGCCATTCAACACCCGCCTACAACAGTAACCTCCCCTCAAAGCCACTCCCTAGGGGCCTGTGTTCATATCTGCCTATGAGCCTAATTTCAAATGTTTACAATACCTCTCATTAAAACAATCATTACTAACCTGCTGAAATGTCCTGGGTGTCCGTGTCGTGTGTGCCAGAGAGGCCCTGCAATGCTGAGGGGTGGATCAAAGCCAGGGCCATTTCTTCAGCTCTGGTGTATTGCAATTTTGTGGGGAAGCCTCCGCCTGTTTGCAGCCTGAAAATAAGAGCATAAAAATTTGTTTCCATTGTGGTCACTACAAGCTGCAAAATGCAAACATCAAATATGTACCCGTGAGTGCGCCGTTTATTCTGCTTCTTCCTTACTGCATATTTGAGGTCAGATATTTGTCTCTGGATCTGCTCAACATCTTTCCTCCCGTCCCCCGCTGCATTCACCTGTCTGGTGAGCTCTTCCCAGATTTGTTTTTTTTCGCACTTTGCTAGTAGCTTTTGCCCAAATAGGTCATCATAATGCACTGTTAGGCCACTTGCCAAGGCGAGTGTTTGTGCCTCCCCAAAGTGCCCGCTCAAGTGACCTAGCCGCAAAGTTCTGCCTAATGGTTGCTGTTCTGGCTCTTCTCTGGTTGTTGACAATTCAGGGGACATTCTTGCCTGAGTGTGTGGGGAAGAATAGGCCATCACGTCGCTGGAGAAAGAATGGACTGGGCTGGCATTAGGACTGGGGGTCATTGGCTAGCTGGCCACAGAACTTGCAGCCATGGATGTGGCATAGGACTCCCTTGTTTCCATGGGTTCCGCTGGCAAATGTGGGCGAGCAGGAGAGGGTGTGCTTGGGGGGCTAGGACATCTCGCCCTCTGCTTCCTTTTCCCATTGGAAGTCGTGCTCCCTTGCTCTTTGGATGTGGTTGGCCGGGGAGCCTTCTTCCTGGAGGAACTTTCTTTACTTTTGCTGGTGCTGGAAGATTTGGATGGGCCTGGATCTGTGGCCAATATAGCCTTGTGATGGCCACTTTTGCTCCACGTTTCCGGCACCTTTGAACTTGATTTGTGGGACCGAGTGCTCGGTCTTGAGGATGTGTCCTCATGCCGCTCCGGCCTTTTTGTCTTGCGCTCCTTGGCTGGTGGCTGTTTGCCGCTACTTTGGTGCCATGATGACATTCACAAAGAGAATGAGATGTATGTCCATTACCCTTTAACCCTTTAAGTGCCAAGCACGTAAAACCTACGTGCTGGCTTGGCTGGGCCTTAAGTGCCAAGCCCGTAGGTGTTACGTGCTTGATTTTCCCCCTTCTAGTAAAAAAAATAAAAATCAAAAATACTCACCTGACCCCTCGTTGGATCTGGCCGGGTCTCCCCTTTAATTTGGTGCCATCCGATCCCCCCAGAAAAGGCCCCCCCGCTTCGGCAGCAGCAGCTGCGAACTGTAAAAAAAAATCAAAATGACATTTGCCTACCTGAGGCCGTGCTGTCTCCCGATTGGTGTCCTCTTCACTGGGGGGGCCTCCGATCGCCCCCCCCCCCAGCCTCTTCCGTGGCGAGGAGAGGGCAGAAATTGCCCTCCCCCCCACTTCCTGGAACGGGTCTGCTAGCCTCGCCCCCTGGGGGCGGGGCCGGGTGACATCATTGTGATGTCACCAGCAGCCCTCTTAATGCCGGCACCGTGAGACAGACAATCAGTCTGCTCGTGTGCCTGAAGGAGGGCAGATGGGGAGGAGGAGAGGGCTGAGATCGCCCCCCCCCCAGGCTCTCTCCTTCAAACACACGAGCAGGCTGTCATCGCAGATCGCCGGGGGACACAGGATCTGAGGTGAGTAAAGTAAAAAAAAAAATAAATAAAGATAATTTTTTTTCTTATGTGTCTGTCTTTTTTATTTAACATTTAACCCCTTGTGAACTGATAAGGGGTCCATGAGACCCCTTATACCAGTTCACAAGGCTGGGGGATGGCAAGTCACCCGCTTGCCGCAGTGGGTGACTTGCCATTAACCCCCGGCACCCCCATTACCTGCCTCCCCAAAGCCCAGGTGGGGGCAGAAGAGCCCGGGCCCACACAGGCTATGTGGGCTTGTAGGCTGCAGGGTGGGGGGGCCACAAAAGCTGCCCCCTCCACTCTGTTCCTACAAGCCCCCATAGCTGGTCCCGGTCTGGTAATGCTGGGTAAGGGGGACCCCATCTCATTTTTTGGGGGGATTTTTAAGGGTTTTTAACCCTTAAAATTCCAAAAAAATAGGGGTCCCCCCCCCCCCCCGGAGGGGGGACCCTATGTCATTTTTTTTTTAAATTAACCCTTTGTGTTCTGTCACCTAGCAGCTATAAAAGGCTTCCAGCTGCAGCAGGAGAGCAGGAAGCCAGATTGATCAGCGTGGGACACAGGGATGGATGGGAGGTAAGTATTAAAAAGTTAAATAAAAAAAATAAAATATTTTTTCTTATATGTCAGTGTCTTTTTTTTACACTTAACCCCTTGTGAACTGGTAATGGGTCCATGAGACCCTTATACCAGTTCACAAGGCTGGGGTCTGGCAAGTCACCTGCTGCTAGCAGGTGACTTGCCATTAACCCCCAGCACCCCCAATTACCTGCCTCCCCAAAGCCCAGAGGGGGGGCAGAAGAGCCCGGGCCCACATAGGCTATGTGGGCTTGTAGGCTGCAGGGTGGGGGGGCCACAAAAGCTGGCCCCTCCACTCTGTTCCTACAAGCCCCCATAGCTGGTCCCGGGCTGGTAATGCTGGGTAAGGGGGACCCCATTTCAATTTTTGGGGGATTTTTAAGGGTTTTTAACCCTTAAAATTGCCCAAAAAATGGGGTCCCCCCCCGGGAGAGTGGACCTTATGTCATTTTTTTTTTAATTAACCCTTTATGTTTATAGTGTGGATAGTAGTAGTATTTTATTTGTAAATGTTATAAAGTGCTATTTTCAGTTTGGGGGGTCTCCTGGGCAAGAATGGGGGGGCTACTGATACATATGTGGTACCGTTGTAATCGGGAGAAATTGGGCTTTCACGCGCAATATGTTTTTCTCTAATAAAGTAAATGTTTTATTTACAATAAAGGAGACAATTGTCTAAAAAATATTTATTTATTTACTTTTACAGAAAAATATTAAAAAAAACAGTAGAAAAATTACAAACAAGACATTTCATGTTCAAGCCTAAACTCTGCTGCAAAATATATATCTATAATTTTCCTGAAAATTCCAGCAAAAATCACGTTTAAACATGGCACAGAATGGGGAAAAATGACCTGTCGACAGAGGGTGACAAAACTTCAAGTAGGTTGGCAATTAAAAGGGTTAATAGTACCTATGCATGTTGGGTATTGTTCTGCTCGGGGGACCTTGCTCTTTCAGATTTAGCTTGTTTTTTCTTGTTTGCATATTTATATTTTAGGAAAACATGTTATTTATTAAGCTTTTTTATTCATTTTTTTAGGGAAACTCTGTGCAACCTAAGAATTCTTTGAGGGATTACTTCCAGAAAGGTGAGCCTACTACAACAAGCTGGGTACTCTTAGAAAGCTTAACATGTGTACTTTCAGGGAATATATGGTTTATAGGGGATATTCCAAATGTAAAGGGTTGTTTTGGCTGAAAAATTGCAAGGTGCGCATTTTGTCTGCAGAGCTGAAATTTTCAAGTAAAATTACTGTTATGCGCCTGCTTTACTTTGGGGTGTTTGCCAACTCTACCCTTGACAGTACCTATGCATGTTGGGTATCGTTCTGTTCGGGGGATGTTGCTTCTTGAGATTTTACTTGTTTTTTCTTGTTTGCATATAGTTTTTTTTAGGAAAATGTGGCTTGATTCTTCCTATTTATTCTTTTTTAGGGAAACTTTGTGCAGCCAAAGAATACATTGAGGGATTACTTCCAGAAAACTAAGCCCACATAAACAAGCTTGGTACGCCTAGAAAGCTTTAGGTGTGTAATTCCAGAGAATATATAGTTTGTGGGGGGTATTTTAAATGTAAATGGTTGTTTTTCTGGAAAAACTGCAAGGTGCGCATAGCGCATAGCGCAGTTGTATTTTATCTGAAAATCTCCTAAAGCTCTGTTTCAGTTTGGGGGAGTCTCCTGGGCAGGAAAGGGTGTCTACCTATACATATGTGGTATCGCTGTGACTGGGAGAAATTAGGGTTTCGCACGCAATAAAATTTTATTGACAAACATATTTTTTATTACAAAAAAACACTACAAATTGCAAAAAATAGATTTTTTTTATTTCTTTTTGCACATATTTCACCAAAAAGTATAGAGAATACACCTAAAAAATGACAAACAAAAGATTTCATGTTGAAGCCCAGACTCTCTTGAAAAAAACAATATATCATTTTCCTGGGAAATCCCTGGAAAGCCTTTCAAAAATCACAGTTGAACATGGGGAGCGCAAAATAGTGAAACATGGTCTGGCAACAGAGGGCGACAAAAGCTGCAGGTAGGCTGGCAGCGAAAGGGTTAAATCCTAATGACTGTGCACATCCCGGAAACCGCTGGGGCACTACCTATCTGCTGCAGACTAGAAGAAAGATGGCGCCCACGATCTTCACCCGCCAACAACAGGATCTTATTATGCTCGTAAGTGTATTGTAAGGACATTGATTTGACATCTAAATGCATGCATAGCCTTTAAGGAAGAGAGGGAAGGAATTTAAAAGTAATTTAAACTCCGTGCCAAAGAGAAGTTAGTGTGCAAATGTGCGAACCAACTTACTTGCATCTAGAAGGATAGGTTAAGGCTAGAAATTTGATGAGGAATGTCATTTAGTGAACTGATCTAATTGTAAATGATATTTGTATGCTGTTTGATCTAACAACTATTTTGTTTTTTGTGTTTTTTAGACAATGATGGAGCGCAGGTACAACTACCTGCCCAACGACTTTGAAAAGAGGAATCTGGCCCTGGAGATTGACCAGGACAAGGACACCACCTTCAGTTTTACGCAGATCATGCAGCACTGGTCGGACCTCAAGCGACGGCATAAGCCCCGGGTGCGGCGATTTTTTGCGACCCATTTCCCAAGTAAGTCCATACCGATTGCATGCTAGATGTAACAAACACAGAAGGTAGGCCTTTATTTATAAATGCTTCTCTTTTCTAGTGTCTGAAATGGAGTATCGCATTAGATCCACCCAGAGGCGCGCAGTCCGGCCAGTGTGGCATGAATCTGCACCAGCAAGTGAAGGTGGTGCATCTCCAGGGCCAACTTCCTACCCCTCCTCTGTAGCTGGCTCAGACCAGCCACTCGACCTCTCTACAGAGGAGGGGCCTCACCGCATGAGTAGGCAGTCGTACCAAACTTTATCACACACAGGTACATGCTATTTAAACAAAAACTGATTTCCTTATTCTGTTTTTATAGATGAATATGTAGCGGGTGAAGGCTTGGGAGCTGAGAGTGCAGCAGATCCAGCCCTGGAGAAACATGGAGAAGGTGGGTGATGTCACACACACATCCTAAGTGTCATTTGGTTACTGTTCAATCAGACATTAGAAGTGAGCCTATTTTAAATGTCTCTACAGCCTTACATTCCCAGCAGTGGCAGGCCCCAGAGCGTAGGGTGGTCCCCGAAGCTGAGGTCGCCCACCACCGAAGTAAGTTGTAATGTAAATATTTGGAGTATGTGGAAAATGACATCATTAGCAATAAACCTAAATCCCTTGCCAATGTAATTAGCATAATGACATATGACCTCATCCATTAATGAATTCATTAGCATAATGACATATGGCCTCATCCATTAATGAATTCATTAGCATAATGACATATGGCTTCTTGAGTTATATTAAAAAATATATATCACAACAAAAAGGGCCGCCACATACCAACATATCATATGCAAATCATAGAAAATCTTTGCACAAAAATCAAATACAAAAATCCCAACAAAGACACACAATTTAAAACCAATTAAAAAACACACATAAGGGTTACCTGAAAGACATGGGACTCAGTAAGCTAGTCCTAAATCTAAATGTAATACCATTGTAAATAGCCCTTCTTGAGAATTATAAGATATGATTAAGCCACCAATCCATATATTACAAACTAGTTAAAAACAACCGTGACTAGCCCTTTAAGAGCTTGTGCAATTACTGAAATTTACAATAATTAATATATACTATCTAATAATAATACCACAAGAATTATATAAAACCTATGAACAAGGTGGACATAAAGTGCTATGTGCTACTAGACAGAAGATAATATTAAAATCATCATGTGCATAATGTGCCAATATATTAAGGAGTAGTGGCTAAGATAATTTGAGGGCTGAAGGTAAGTATATAAGATATTTATATCACCATAGTTGGACGGTCCCAATCAGGTCAGCCCGAATCACATTGACGCGTTGTGTAGGTTCTAACCAACCCACTTCATCAGGATGTCATTTGTGCGGATGTTATTGTGCCTTTTTATACCTCCCAACTGACGAAAAACGCTGTACAGCCGGCGGGAGCACAGGGCGTCAGACCACGCCCCGTCCACGCTCCCTTCCGGGAGTACGTAGGGGTGACGTGACCGACCTCTGTCTCACAGCAGCTTTGGAGCGCAAACAAACCGGCAATGGCACGCAGCGCGCACATGCGCCCTTCACCTCACATCCGCGCGTTCTCCCCTGTAGTGGGAGGCACCCGGGCATCGCCTCTAGACCGTCATGCGCGCGCACCGTGCCCCGCCGTCCTCCCACGAGGGAGGTATGGTATGCAAACTATGGCAATATAAAACAACATTAACTACAAAGCATGATACAATTTACACAAATCAATTGATTTTTGTATATTACCATCTCAAAAATCATTAACTCTATGATATTTTACAAAGCAATGTTTAGAGACTATGAACGCTACTATAACATGAGGGGTAAATAATGTAATCATTACGCATGGGCTCCCAATCCATAATATGACATACATGTATAGATCTCGACCATCTATCTAAGTAAAATAACTCAAATATATAAAATATAGTATTCTATTGGAAAATTCTTATTTTCAAAAATTCTAACATGGAAAGATAAAGGGGAAAGTGGACAATTAGCAGCCGCGGTTCTTATAATCTATTCTGGAACTTCTTTTTGTATACACACTGTTCCAATGCTGCATCTTGCTCTTAGAGACGATTATATGAACCATCCAGTTGCCGCATAATTCCAGGAACGATGACAAAAGGTGGGTATGCAGGCAGAGGAGGGGGGGGGGGCACATCATGGAAGACATCAGAGCGCACTTTCCAGATCCTCAGTGTCAGATTGAAATGACTATCCTCTTCCTCACAACGGAAAACGGATCCACAAAAAATTATTAAACGTGTCCATCTAAAGAAAAAAATCAAACACCTATTAATAGTGAAAAAATGCAACAAAAACTCAACACAGAAGTGTAACCAGTACCAAAATTATCTCAGATAGCCCCCTAATCAAGATTCAACCCCCATTGCTAACCATCACTTCCTAAGAAGGAAGTAAAAACAAATTCCTCATTAATCCCATACGGTGCTCTCGTGTTTAGATTGTAGATCCATTCCAGCTCTTTTTGTTCTAATCGTCTCTTCAGGTTATATTAAAAAATAATAATCATTCCATCCACAGCTGTGAAACATGTATTTGCAGAACAATAATTTTCATCTCTATTTTTTACAGACACAACAAAGGGTGTTTCGGCTGGTGGGCGATGTACAGGAGCTCAGAGCTTCAATGGGAAACACAGATGAAGAATAATTCTCTGGGGCCTGCCATGGCTTTGTAAATAGTTTTCAAAAGTTTTAAAATTTTATACCTTTTAAATCTTTTTATAAAAAATAAAACATTTTCAAAAGAAAAAAACAAAATATTGTTAAATAAAAACATTTAAAAAAAATCAAAAAATTGCAAAGAAATGTAGCATTTCCTAATAAAAAAACCAAAAGATAAAACTTGTTTCTGTCTTATTTTATGTTAAAGAAAAATTAATTAAGGGTTGGTTACAGGAAAACGTTGGAAGAACTTAAAAGGAAAGAGCGCAAAATAAAGAAAAATGAAACCGCAAGGGAATTGAGGTAAGCATTAAGGGCGCAAAATAAATAGAAATGAAACCGCGAGGGAATTGAGGTAAGCATTAAGGGCGTAAAGTGAAGAATATACAAACCGAGGTGGAATTGAAGTAAGCATTAAGTGCGCAAAGTGAAGAATATACAAACCGTGATGGAATTGAGGTAAGCATTAATTGCGCAAAGTGAAGAATATACAAACCGCGGTGGAATTGAGGTAAACATTAAGTGCGCAAAGTGAAGAATATAGAAACCGCGATTTAATTGAGGTAAGCATTAAGTGTGCAAAGTGAAGAATTTATAAACCGCGATGGAATTGAGGTAAGCATTAAGTGCGCAAAGTGAAGAATATAGAAACCGCGATGGAATTGAGGTAAGCATTAAGTGCGCAAAGTGATGTAAAATAAAACCGTGATGGAATTGAGATAAGCATTAAGTGCGCAAAGTGAAGAATATACAAACCGCAACGGAATTGAGGTAAGCATTAAGTGCGCAAAGTAAAGAATATAAAAACCGCAATGGAATTGAGGTAAGCATTAAGTGCGCAAAGTGAAGAATATACAAACCGCGATGGAATTGAGGTTAGCATTAAATGCGCAAAGTGATGTAAAATAAAACCGCGATGGAATTGAGGTAAGCATTGTAGCAGAAGTGAGTGAGAAAAAAGTTGAGACGGGCACATGAATGAGTTAATTTTAATGTGCACATGCGTAAGGTCGAACAGATTTCCGTCTGGATGTTTATTTATAGAAAACGGAATTCAGAATCTAACAGCAAACGTAAATATTTCCTTAGAGGCGACGTTGGAAAAAGCAAAAAAATGGAAGCCTACATTTCCTAAGTAACTTAAACGAAAGCTGAAAAATCACATTCTCGTTGGCGTACGCAGCGACGAACACTTAACAGAAGGCTCCCGATGCATGCTTAGAATCATGCATACACACATACGCAAGCGGAAACAACACGAAGCTTTTACTATACAATAATACAAACTATTCTGTGTGATCGAGGAAAATAACAATTGCCAATCTATATATGGAACGGATAGCAATAGCATAGAAAACTAAAGGGAGAAATATGGAATGAGCATACCTAGATACTTTTGGAAATCCATCTGAGATAAGAGAGGGTGAGAAGTGGAGTAGGCAGTAGATCTGATTAGGTGGTTTATAGGAGGTCATCAGAGTCAGTGGCCATCTCAGAATGATGAGCTTAGATGGTCCAGCTATTTCTTGATATTCACTGTACTTTGGTTTGCTTTACAGGACCTATTTCCATACCCCTTTTCTAGTTCAGTTTATTCCATGGCATACAGTCCTATCCATGTTAAAGGGGAACAAGACACAGGAATTTCACTTTCCTGTGTGTTGTTCCTCCCACTCCCAAATTGACTGTGGGTAACCCCTCCTATGTCATCCCATACACTCACCTTCGCTCCTACGGTGCAGACTCGGGTGAGTGTGAGTGCGCTGATTGGCTGAGTGTAGTGCACCCGCTTTCACTCAGCTCCGCTGATGGCTAAGCTGCCTGGCCATGCAGGCACCAAAGCCAAGTGTGCCGCCAGTCGCATTCCCTGCTCACCTTCTAGACGTGGCATGACTGTGCTGCCCATTCAGAATGGCCAGGCGCAGGCAGGAGCATGGCTAGAGGTGAGGGGAGATGCTGCCGTATCACAGAGAGGCGGCAAGGGTTCTGGGAGAAGGTGAGTGTATAAGGTCTCCCAGGGGGTTTTACACAGTGGGGCATGCCAATTTAGGATGCCTCAAGGAATGGAACTCGGACTTTAGACTCCAGGGACCATGAAGTTCCTCTTTAACATGTTAAATTTGTATCCCTTACTGGTAAAGCAATAATCCTAAGGATTTCGATTGCATTTACATGAAGACAATGCAGTGGCTGTACACAATTCCCATGAAGTTACTTCCTCTGAGCCAACTAATTTGCCTTTACCACTAAATTAAGTTAAAGCGGAACTGCAGACAGAAAACAGCAAAGACATATATGCACAGGACCTGTGGTGCAAAATAGCCAATAGAGTGAAAGAAATCTGAGGCCTTCATAGTTACAAGCAACAACAAATATATTGTACTCCACTAAGCCATAAAAGTGTCCCTTCTAAAACAAGACTTGTATAAGTGTTTCCTTGTTAAAATAAAAGACACTGTAATATCATTACACAAGGATAATGAGGAACTAAGGTCAAATATGACCATATTCTCTCTTTACTTACAGCAGCCAGGCAGAGCGACCCAGCCTGCCCCGTTGTGCATCTTCGCCGGTAAAACCAAAAAACGGCCTCCCGGGAAATCATTTCTTTCAAGTCCTTTTCTATAGCTGCTGTGGAGCAGCCTAGCAGCCTCCATAGCCAACCAGTGATCATAGGCATGGCCACTGACCTACTGATAGGTTGCTCGTGGTCACGTGGGTGTGTCACCCCAGACTAATATGCTGCTCCACGGCAGCCGTAGAGTTCCCAGATGGACAGTTTTTGTTTTACTGGTGCTGATGCGCAGCTGGGAAGCCCGGTACGCACTGTCCTGCTACTGTCTAATAAAGAAGGACTATGTTCCCTGTCCAGACAATACACACAACACACAATAACTTCCTTCCCCCTTTTTCCCATTGGGAACACTGTAACATGGGCCATTTCAAAGCATGTCAACATTTCAGATTATATGTTAATACCTTATTTAATCTAAGCTAAGTCACTTTCATCATCATGGTCACATCATGGTGCAGCTTTATGAGTCGTGAACATGCTTTGCTGTGGTCAGAGATGTCTGCAGAACCACTGTGGCTTGCCATGCTCACTTGTGCAGAGAGTTCGGTTAGAGCAATTTTTTGCATAGTCCTGGGGAAATTAAATTGAAAGGAGGGGCAAACTCTTCAGCCCTGCTATGGCTTCTGCTGTACTGCAAAAAATAGAGAAGAGGTGCACAGGACAGGCATCAGGCAAGCTGCTTGCTGCCTGATTTTTGCCATTAGGTTTATAGTCCCTTTCAAGCGAAGGTTAGGAGGGGAGCCAGTGTGGGAGAGAGGAGAAAAGAGGGAAGACGAAAGGAAAAAGGAAAAAAAAGGGAAGCCAAGATGGGGCACAAATAAGGGAAGACAAAGATATCTTAGGAAGTAGAGAGGAGTGGAGAAGAGATTGATAAGGGGAGAGGAGGTCATGGAAATCCCCCACAATGATGTTTGAGGCATATCCCAGGTGCAAGTACAATAGGTTCTGCCAGCTGACAACTGATCATTCACACTGCATAAATATGAAGGCATAAATAACAATCACTGGTGAAGAAATTATTAATAAACAGATCATGGATAGATGTAAGTTTGTTACACAAAGAGAGTACATTCCAGAGAAGCAGCAGTGTTGGTGGACCATGAAGTATGGCTGATGTGAATGTGATTACTAAAGTTACGGGATTGATTTGAGTATTTGCAGCGGTGAGTGATAGAAGGGAGTGTGGAGATGGGCTTTGCAGGTGGCTGAGGGGGGCACGGAGGGCCGGGGTTTGAAGAGATATCTCCTGCAACCAGAAGGAGCAGAGAGAGATGAGGTGGGTTAGTGATTGAAAAGTAGCAGGGCATTTGGTCTGTGACCAAGGAAGAAATAAGGACAGTTTTAGTGAAGGAGATAACAGCATGACTACTGAGATGTGAGGTGGATAATAGGATTCAGGAAATGCAGACAGACTTATCAATGGAAGGAGATTGAAGTGTGAGTTGTGCTCTGAGCAGTATAAGTATTGGAAAGGCAAAGTTTAAATTAAGCATTTTGTGAGATGATGTTAGTGGAATAAAGTTGTTAGCTTAATCCCTTCATTTCACTTCGGGTTCAGTTCAGGTACATTTTGAAAATGCACTTATAATGGATGGATGACATGAGATAAGTGGGTTCAGATCAGATGTAAAATTGGCATGCTGTCGTGATGTGAATTTGGGTAGGCACTAAAAGGCACTTATAAATGGCATTTGCAACTGGCTGCCAGTGCTGCCATGCTGCCAGCCACAACTGCTAAGTATAATACTCTTTTATACAGAGCTGAGATCGTGAAGGATCACTTCAATTATGGTTCATTATATACAGACTGTTTTCCCATCCTAATTTGATCCCTATTGCTATCTATAAACTTTTTTGGGTTGTAGGGTCCATTCTTTCCTCTTTCCTTACTTACCTTTTGCCATTCCATCCTTACAGGGCTCATCTGAAACGTATTATTATAAGAACATGTTTTCCTAAACCACCAATATGGAAACAAAAAAAATAAGCTAAAACTGAAACCACAAGGTACCCTGAACAGAACAATACACAACATGCATAGGTACCTTTAACCTTTTTAACTGCCAGCCTAATTGAGATCTTGTCACCCTCTGTTGCCAGGCCATTTTTCACTATTTTGGGCTATTTTTAACTGTGATTTTTGCAGGTATATCCAGGAAAATTACATATTGATTTTGGCAAAGTTTGGCCTATAACATGAAATGTCCTGTTTCAAATTTTTTTAAATTGTTAAATAAAATCGAAAAATGTATATTCTTTAATTTCTGTTGTGTTTTTTTAATAATATTTTTTTCAAAAAAACATATTGCATGTAAAAAACCCGATTCCTCCTGATTATAACGGTACTACATATGTATCAGTACACCCCATTCCTTACCAGGAAACCCCCCAAACTGAAAACATGCTAATATGCACACTATCAAGGGTTACATTTAAAATGTTAAACCCTACCCAAGCAAAACCAGCCTGGGCATCAACTATGGGGGCTAATTGACCAGAGTGCGGAGACCAACCATGGTCATGGGCTCTTCTGCCCTTTGGGGGGGCAAAAAGTAATTTGATTTTGGAAAATATCTGCACCTCTGAATATTTAATTGTTTTGTAAGCCCAACAAAATGAAACATTCCCTCCAAGAGGGTGTTGCAGAGTGTGAGTTCTGGGTGCAGCGCGGTCAAATTCAGACAGACATTTGTGGTGTAACATGAAGTGACTTTACTGGAACATGAGTGAAGGGAAAATACCATTTTGTGAATACTCACCTTGTAAAATGGGTATTATAAGTATGTCACACACCCCGCTTCAAGATATTCATAACGTGTGGATATATACTGACCTGAAGAGGCGATCTGCAGAGATGATTGGAGGAAAGAAAACCCCTCCCAGTCCATAAATACCTGGGACCTCCCACTCATTACCCAGTATAAAGAAAGCAGTAAGGTAAGGGACCAGGAAGAGCCAAATATAAGTCATAACAACGCAAAGTTCACAAAATGAAGGATCCAGAATACAAAAAGGGCGGGTTGAAGCGGGGTGTGTGACATACTTATAATACCCATTTTACAAGGTGAGTATTCACAAAATGGTATTATTCTAAGTATGTCACACACCCCGCTTCAAGATATTCATAACGTGTGGGACATCCAATAGCAGTGTCCATAAAGGGTGGGGATCCAAAACAAGGCACAAAGCACAACTTAAACTACTGCAGCCTGAAGAACTTCGCGGCCAAAAACAGCATCCGCTGAGGGCCGAACATCAACCTTGTAAAACTTTGAAAAAGTGTGAACAGAAGACCAGGTAGCAGCCTTGCAAACTTGCTCAACCGAGGCCTGGTGCTGAAAAGCCCTGGAAGCCCCAACCGCACGAGTAGAATGAGCTGTAACACGAAAAGGAGGATCTCTCCCCTTAGCAGAATAGGCCCTGACAATGGCCTGACGAATCCACCTGCTGATGGTAGACTTTGTAGGTGCCAGACCCTTCTTGGGCCCAAATGGCACCACGAAAAATGCATCAGTCTTGCGAAAGGCCGAAGTTACCACCAAATAGTACTTCACAACACGAACCACGTCCAAAGAATGTAGGGCCCTCTCCTTGTCATTACTGGGATTAGGACACAGAGAGGGCAGAACAATATCCTGATTTAAATGAAAGGACGAAACCACCTTAGGAAGGAAGTCCGTCTTAAAACGGAAAACCACTTTGTCCTGATGTCTTTCAAAATACAGAGCATGAATCGATAGAGCCGCCAACTCAGAAACACGTCTAACAGAAGTGATAGCTACCAAAAAGGCTACCTTCTGTGTAAGGGAAGACAAAGGAATATCATGCAAAGGCTCAAAGGGGGGACCCTGGAGAGCAGAAAGAACCAAATTCAAATCCCAAACTGGAATCATAGGCTTCCTAGGGGGCCGCACGTGTGTAACCCCCCTGGAAAAAAGTCTTAACCAAAGGATGAAGCGCAAAAGACTTTTGGAAAAACACCGCCAGGACAGACGCCTGTCCCTTCAGAGTACTGAGCTGGAGCCCCAGGTCCAGACCATGTTGCAAAAACTCCAA
This sequence comes from Gastrophryne carolinensis, assembly GCA_027917425.1. Taxonomy (NCBI): domain Eukaryota; kingdom Metazoa; phylum Chordata; class Amphibia; order Anura; family Microhylidae; genus Gastrophryne; species Gastrophryne carolinensis. The sequence goes on along the minus strand of CM051235.1, from coordinate 529,071,078 downwards.
AATTCTAGAAATAGAGAATTCCCTACAAGGGAATGACCTAGATTCACACCAGTCAATATAAGACCTCCAAGTCCTATAATACACAGACGATGAGGACCGTTTCCTAGCACTAATAAGAGTCCGAATCACAGCATCCGAAAGACCTTCCTCCTTCAAGATGGAGGTTTCAGCAGCCACGCCGTCAAAGCCAGCATTGGTAAATTGGGGTAACGAAGATGACCCTGTGTGAGTAGATCTGGCAGCAGGGGCAGAACGAACTGATCTTCTGCCAACTTTACCACGTCTGCGAACCAGACCTGTCTTGGCCACCTTGGAGCCACCAGGATTGCTGGTGCTCTCTCCAGAACAAGCTTGCGCAGTACTCTGGCCACCATGGGAAATGGAGGGAACAGGTACAGAAACCACAGAACCCTCCAGTTCAGAGACATGGCATCCGTTGCGAGAGCCAGAGGGTCCTTCGCCAGAGACACAAATGCCGGAAGTTTGTGATTGTGACGGGAGGCAAATAGGTCCACCGCCGGTGACCCCCATCTGCGACAAATTGAGTGAAAAACCTTGGGACTGAGAGACCATTCCCCCTTGCGGACTGACATTCTGCTCAGAGAGTCCGCCTCCATGTTCTCCACTCCCGGGATGTAAACTGCCGAGATGCACGGGACATGGCTCTCCGCCCAGTCCAGAATCAGGGACACTTCCTTGAGAGCATTCATGCTGCGGGTCCCTCCCTGGTGATTGATGTAGGCCACCGCCGTCCGATTGTCCGACCTGACCTGGACCGGCAAGCCTCGCAGTTGATGAGTCAAATGACAAAGAACCAACCTGATGGCCCTTAATTCCAGAATATTAATATGCTCGTGAGCTTCCAGGGGACCCCACAAACCCTGAACTTGTAGATCCTTCCAAAAACCCCCCCATCCTGAGAGGCTGGCATCCGAAGTGACTATCTCCCACTGAGGAGTCAGAAAGAATCTGCCCCTCAGCAGGTTGGTTGAGTTCATCCACCACCGAAGCGAGCAGCGAACTCGGGGGGACATTTGAAAGAATTGATCCAGCGTCTGAGGAGACCTGTTCCAGACCAACAACAGATGGAGCTGTAGTGTCCTTGTGTGAAACTGAGCAAAGGGGACTGCCTCTAAGGAGGCCACCATCAACCCCACTAGTCTCATCCCTAGTCGGATGGACAGACGAGGAATAGACATGAGTGACCGAACCAACTCCTGAATCAGAAGAACCTTGGACTGAGGAAGAAACACTCTGGCCTGATCTGTATCCAGAGACATTCCCAGAAAGGAGACCGTCCTGGACGGGTGGAGTGAGGACTTGGGGTAGTTGATCACCCAGCCGAACCTCTCCAGAGTGGATATCACCGTCCTGGTGTCCAATTCTGCCTGGCTGAATGACGGTGCCATTATGAGAAGGTCGTCCAGATACGACACTATGCGAATCCCCTGCGCTCTGAGGAGAGCCATCACCCCAGCAAGCACCTTGGTGAAAACTCTTGGAGCTGTGGTGAGACAGAAGGGAAGAGCCGCAAACTGAAAGTGTCGATCCTCCACCACGAACATCAGAAACCTCTGGTGCGCGGGAAAAATGGGAACATGAAGGTAAGCATCCTGGATGTCTATGGACGTCATGAAGTCCCCTTGACGAAGAGATTGAATAGCCGAACGCAACGTTTCCATGCGAAATTTTTGCAGCCTGACAAACCTGTTGAGAATCTTTAGGTCCAGAATGGGCCAGACGGAGCCATCCTTCTTGGGGACCGTGAACAGATTTGAATAAAAACCCCGACCCCTTTCTAAAGGGGGTACTGGGCAAATGACTGCCATTTCCAGAAGACTTGATACCGCCACCCGGAGCTGCTGCGCAGCCGGTGAATCCGGGGACACTCGAGTCCTGAAGAAACGCGGGGGGGGCGGGACTCAAACTCCAGCTTGTAGCCGGAAGACACCACTTCCCGGATCCATTTGTCCGAAACCTCCTGATTCCAGACCTGGGAGAAGTGTCGCAGACGTCCCCCCACACGCACGGGTGAGGGCGCCCCCTCATTGTTGAACGGGCTTGGCCGCGGGTTTGGGTTTTGAACCCCAACTGTATCCTGAACGGGCATGTCCTCTGCCCCTATTCCAGGAATCTCCTCTGGTAGAAGGGAAAGCAAAACTTCTTCCCGCTCTAGATCCCCTGAATGAAGGGGTGAAGGAAGGCGCTCCTCGAAAGGGGCGTCGTTGCTTCTTGCGTTGAGGTAGCCTTCCGCCCTTGGCCACAGCGTCCAATTTGTCTCCAAAGAGTCGTAACCCAACAAAGGGAAGAGCCGTCAGTGACTTCTTTGACCCAAAATCAGCCGCCCACTGGCGTAACCAAATTGAACGCCTAATAGTAACCATTAGAGCAGAGGCTCTACTACTCATCATCAAAGAATCATCCAAAGCGGCTACTATGAAGGACAAAAATACCTCACATTGTTTTAGATCACGAAATTCATCACTGTCCGGATTCAAACCGGAGGAGGATAACAAATTCCTGACCACCTTTCTGGTAGCCACCGCCAACAGCGATGAGGCACATACAGGCCGTATGGCTGCCCCAATACTAGCAAAGCCATGACAAGCCATCTGGTCAACGCGTCTATCCTCACCGTCTTTCAGAGAGGAACAATCAGGGCTGTTCAACACAGCTGGTTGGAGGTGAAATATCCAGAACCTCAAACATCTGAGTCAGAACATTAGGAGTGTCCAAGGAAATCCCTGACCTCCGATCGGAATCAGCGCCAACAATTTGTTGATCATCAGAAATATCTGAATCCTCGCATAACTCGAGAGTCTTCAAGAGGGGAAAAATCTGACCAGTCCAGGCCATCCGCATCATCATCATATACAAAATGATTAACCGCCGATAAATGCTTCCTCTTAGTCGTTGCTTTCTTGGCAACCGCAGAAGAAATAAACTTTTCAATACTGGCCAATCTGGCACATACATCAGATTGCGACTGCCCCCCCGTAGTAACATCACACGGGGCACGGGTCAAAAAGGGAGGGGGAGAGGATGAGGCCGGCGGCACTGACCCAGAAGCCTGGGGTCCGGACTGCCGTGTAATAGTCAGCTGTGCACAAGAAATACATAAGAAAAAATCATCCCCTGGTAGGGATACCCCACAGTCCATGCACTTGCGGGATTGCGAAGGAAGCCCGGAATCCAGTGATGCCTCCATAAGGTGAACTTGAGTGAGTCGCTATGAGAGAGGGAATTACGCTATTAAGCAACCCGGGATGCCCTTAAGGTGTCCAAGTGGGAGGATTTGTAAAGATAAAATAAAAAAATACCCAGGTACCCTGAAGTTTCAGCCTAAAAAACACAGAAAAACAGTATGAGTCTTTAAATCCCTATATATATATATATATATATATATAGTATGTAAACATAAATATATATAATAAAATGTGCAAATAAGAAATGGCCCGCAGGGCCACTCACATAACCTATGTGTCAAGAGCGCTGCGTCCTCTGCCTGAGGTAACTCAGAGCAGGGCGGGAGACTGAGAAGGGGGGCGTGGTCAGCGCGAACCGCGCGCTGCAAGCTCCGCCCCCCCGACGCAAAGACGGGCACAAGGAACAAGTTCCTCAGGAGTGCCTGTGACTAGAGGGGGCGGGCGCGAGTCCGGTCCCGCCCCCACAGCAAACCGTGAGGGGAAGCTCCCCTTCATTGTAAACGCGCGCCGGTGCCGGCGGGACCCGCGGCACCGGGCGCCTAAGGAGTAAAACAGCCGGTAGCGGCCCGCAATGTATGCGGAGCCGCTCACCGCTCGAGCCACGCTACAGTTCTGACAGAACATAAAGGGCGCGGGCCGCGGCCTCACACAGAAGGCCCGGCCCCGCCCCCGATTACTTCTATACGCCCCACGTCATGTAAAACACTGAAAACATATGATAGTGCCCCCAAACAAGATAATAATGTGGGAATATGGCCAATTAGGGGAAAAATTATTAACTGGACAGGGCATCCCAAACCGGGGTCACCAACCCGGTATAACCACCTACCCTTTTTAATAGGGTCTCGCGGCGGAGCATAGCTCCTGAGCACCAATGTGGTGCTAATATACCCTCGCTCGGACAGCAGTCAAGACTGGGAGGCATTCAATATATATATAATATTCATATGGGAATAAATAGTCCGAACGGAAATAAAAAATATATAGGCCGGGAGTAGACCCGGCTACCTTAAAGTCCCCCAGTGCAAGGAGGAGATATCATCTGCTGCTTGCTCGCCGTCTGCAGAGATGAAGACTGGGTAATGAGTGGGAGGTCCCAGGTATTTATGGACTGGGAGGGGTTTTCTTTCCTCCAATCATCTCTGCAGATCGCCTCTTCAGGTCAGTATATACCCACACGTTATGAATATCTTGAAGCGGGGTGTGTGACATACTTAGAATAGTCACCTTACATGGTGGATAACATAGACAAGAACAAAAAGTCAGAGATCACCTTAATGTACCGAAAACACAGCATGCAGTCATAGATATATGTAACAGCACCATCTACTGTCATAAATGTAAACTGCATTAACCTAGCAATATAGATGCAGATCACATACAGAGACAAGCTGTAAGCTGTTACACAGTATCTCCAACACCATTTCTCAACAGCTGAGGCTTAGTCTGTAAAACCCATCTTCTTTGTAAGCCTCGTGTGTCTTTCAGTGGTCCAGGGCTTGGTGAGGATATCTGCTGTCATGACCTCAGTAGGACAATAAAGTAACTTTATTAAGAAGCCCCAGGTCTTAAAGTTCCTGGGTTTCAAAGTGCTGACTTAGAGTTTGTAGTATATTTGCTTCATTCTCTTTTTGCTCAAAACAAATCAGGATTTCAACCACATTAATGAGCACCTGGATCCTTCTGTCAGTCACTTTACTCTGAAAGTCCATATGTGTAAGCACTTCATTTATTTTCATGTACCATGCTCTGGTGGTTTGTTTTAGACCATTTATACTCCTCTGAAGTTTGCATACTAGGTCTGACCTTTGTTTGTCTTTGAACCCCAATGGTTGTTCCATGTAGATGTCTTCTGTTAACTCACCATGTAGAAATGCTGTTGTTACATCAAAGTCACTTGCATTTTCTTTGTGGCGGTTACTGTCAGCAAAGTCCTTATTGTAGCATGTTTGAATACTGGAGCAAAATCTCACCATAGTCATCTCCATATTTTTGAGCATAACCCTTGGCTACGAGTCTTGCATTGTATCTCACTTTAAAAGTCCATTTACAGCCTATGATTTTCATTCCAGGTGGTAGTTCTGTAAGTGTCCATGTTTTGGTGTCATGGATGGATTTTATCTCTTCTTTGCAATCTTTATCCATTTACTGGCTTCCCCTTCTGAAAACTGAAATATGTCTTCCCAAGTTACAGGTTCATTAGTACTGGTAGTGCTTGCCTTGTATAAGAGACATACAGGTGGTTTACGTGTATTTTCTCCCTTTTCAGCGTGTTGGTTCTGTGTCTGAGCTTCTTTGTGTCTGCTCTTCAGTACTGGTAGGTTCTGTGCCACATTGTCTCTCAAATGTACCAGTTGCCTCCAGATGTAGGATTTAGGGGACCATACACATAAAAGCATAAGTGGTCTTGAAAGTGTTGCTCTTCTAGCTTTGGGTTTGGTGCAACATTAACACTTAACAGTAACGAGTCAAGCAGATACTGTAAGATCCTTTGTCAGATTCCTCTTTTGTAGTTCTTGTATGAATTCTGGGTGTCTGTGACCTAAACGCCTGTGCCATACATGTATACAGTAATTGTGTTTATGAGTGGTATCAGGTAAAGTTTGCGGGTGTCCTGGGGGGTTTCACACAGCGCGCATCCCGATTTTGGATGCCCCGTGGGGAGTGATTGGGCCCATCAGGAAAGGTGTTGGTCCACTTTAAGATCAAGTTCTGTGAAAAAGCTTATATCACTTGTCTTTTGACTGGTTGCTCCCGAGCCAATGCACCAGGCCTGAAATATCTTTCTCAATACTTTTGGATAAGATAAATGGAAAAAAAATAAAAAATGCAATTTTTAAAATTTAGTGGCGTTTTTTAATAAAAAATATTAGTTTTTCAAGAAAACCATATTGCGTGTAAAAGCCCAATTCCTCCCCTTTACAATGGTACCACATAGGTATCGTATGTATATGTATCATGTATCGACACCAGTTCCTGGCCAGGAAACACTCAAAAGAGCCTTTTATGAGATTTAACATTTAAAAAAAAGAAAAAAATTGCGTGGGGTTCACCCACTCCGCCAAAACCAGCCCGAGCACCAAAACCCGAACCGCTGGACTCCATCCCTGAAAGCTACTAGCCTACACAGCCCACATGGGCCTTGGCTCTTATGCACACCCTGGCCTTTGGAGATGCAGGTAATAGGGTGGGGGGTTGTGGCCAGCGCTGTGAGCTGGTTTAGGGGTCTTAGATGACCCCTTTTGAGTTCTGCTGGCCTCCATCCATGAAAGCTACTAGCCTACATGGGCCTTGGTTCTTATACCCCCCGTGGCCATTGGAGATGCAGGTAATTGGGTGGGGGGATTGCGGCAAGTCACCCATGTGGCCTGACAACCCCTCCTGCGCTGTGAACTGGTTTAGGGGCCCCTAGTGACCCCTTTCAAGTTCACAAAGGGTTACATGTAAAAAAAACACACACACACAGTAGTGAACATTCTTTAATAATTTACGATCACCGATCGCTGCTGTCCCATGTCATCTGATTGCTACTACTGAAAAGCATAAGCGATTGGGGAAGCGGGCCCGTGGATCTGTGCCCTCTGCCATGCTACCAGCTTCCGATCAAATCACCCTGGCTTCTGATTCTCACTCCCATTACAGATGATCTCAGCTCAATCGCTAGTATAAAATGCCCCTCCCTGTGGCAGCGAGCGAGGTGCCAGAAGACCAATGTTCTCTGCCCACTCAAGACCCCGGATCGGCAATCAGAGGCCCGCCGGGGAAGAGGAAACCCCGGAGCTGGATCCTGGATTGAGGTGAGCTTTTTTATTTTGTTATTAATTGGGGAAACACTAAACACATAAAATTTACAATAGAAGTAGCAGACATGCAAATCTCTGGTGCTTGGCATTTAAAGGGTTAAACCTTTTTTTTTTCACTTGGTATTTGGGATGGGTAAAATCTGGCATGATTCACTCAGGTTGTGTAAGGTTGGTCCTGTATCAGCTTGTGGAACATTAGCAAAATGTGTTCCTTATACTGTATAACTAATGTTGTGAAGTCTTAAGTCAATGCAGGACCATAACGCATAGTACAATACTGTGTCGAGGATTTTACTACCTCCCTATTAAATAGCTACAGATCCGAAATTCTGCATGTAGGTTTTTCCAAAATATTGACAGATATTGACCATCAATAAAATGCCAGTACCCAAAAGATAATGCAATTGGACAGGCAAAACCCAAAGGAGAATTATTTCTGCAAAAACAAGAAACAGATGATCCTGCACTGCTGGATAACTAAGAAACGGTGCTGGCTATGAGAGGGGAAAACCACAATGTGCAAGAACAAAAGAGAGGTGGACTGCCAGATCAGTCCAAAGAATTACCCCTACTCTAAAATTAAGCCGCACTGCATATGGTTATAAAAATGTATAATTGACCTTTATTATAACTAAACATATACATGAAAATGATGAACATTAACCACAAGACACTTTAAAACAGGTAAAATTATGCTGAGAGGGCGGACCTAAAGTGCATAGCTCTAATTAGAATACAATTATGCAGTTCATTGTTTGAATAAATTAATGAAGAGGTAGAAAAGTTGATGAAAAATTTATGTGCAAAGTAAAAAATCATGCTGGGAAAGCAACCCTAAAAAAGGCGGCCATCCCCCCAAGAAAACACCAAATCAATCGGAAGTTTTTTTGGGGACCAATTCACAATAAAGTGCCAAGTGCAGGGATCCTTAATGCAAAAGTGCTTATAAATAATGCTAAAAACTAATATACAAGGTGCAATGCAAAGCTCCTAATTAATGTGCACGATAGTGATATATCAAAGCAATAGGAATAAAATTGAACAAAGAACCATTGTTATATCACCAAATATTGGGAGCTGGGTCCGACATCAAAGCAAGCTGCCAAGAATGATGCGTTGCGTGGTGGTAAACCCACCACTTTGTCAGGATGCCTCACAGCCACATCACATCCCCACCCTTTTATACATGTTGTGCTTGTTGGTGCGTTCCATGTGTTGGCGGAAGTGCCAGTGCGCCACTCCATGCCCCGTCCGACCTCCCAAACAGAGGTCGTAAATTGGAGCACAAGCCCCGGAAGTGCCCCAGCGCCCGGTGCGTGAGCGCACTCCCCTGCAGTAGGAGGCACCGCAGTGTCGAGACCGCAGCATGCCACTACTATCAGCCAAAGAAGCCTGGGCTGTTAGGTCAAAAGGGGGAGGAAGGGGGATGAATGTTACAATACATATACAAACATAAATACACATGCTACAAGAACAATTATGCTATCAGTATCTAACAATTAAATGTAACTTAGTAATATACTATACATGACAAGTGTGTATCCTGGTAACTTATTTTTCTAGGCTATCAAAGATAGATTGCAACCATGGCACCATGATATTCTATATTCTTCTTCTATAGAGAAAAGAGTCTATTTGTTGTATATAAATATTACTAATACAAGTTCTCCTCTTCTTCTGCTTGTGCCTATACTATCTTATATAGTATATAGGTGAAATAGTTAGCATAGCCCATAGGGTGCTGTTATTTCCAAACTGTAAAAATATATTTTTACATCATTGGAAAAATAATGTACCTAAACTTTAAAAATGTGCCATCACATGTACAGGTGATTTGGGGGGGGGGGGGGGGGGGTCGGAAAAATACATTTTTTGGCACTTTTTTGGCACCAAATATTCAGCATGACCCCCAATGATTTCTCATACAATTTTTTTACTACCATGAGAACCTTTTTCAACTCTTATTGCATGGAGCCCTATCTCTATAAAAAAACATTACACTGCAATCAGACTAAAAAAATACAACTGAAATGTAAAATTGTAAAACATTTGTGCAAAGTCTTTTAAATATTTATTCTAAGTATACAGCACGTCCTGCTCCACAGATAATTCCTTACGTTTGGGTTATACACCCACAAGATGGCGCTGGACTGCAGAGACAGCAAAAAAGTGGCTCCTCCCGGCCCCTTATTTTGCAGGGACCTCTCACAAATTCCCCAGTTCTTCTCTGCAGTCGGCGCTGCGAAGGCAAGAAGATGGCTCTCTCTACTCGCAGGTGAGCGGGGCTATTAGCCTGCAGCCCTGTAGGACTATTCCCACCCGTTCCTCTTTTTTTCTGCCACCCAGCTTTGGCTACACAGGTCGGGTGACAGTAGGCAGCACCACTGTCAGGTGCTTAAGGAGTGCTGCTCCAACCGCAATCCCCCACCAAAGGGTAGGCAGTATAGGCCCATGGTGAGCCTTATGGTATGCCCCTCCAGCGCTATTGCCCCTCGCCCCCTGTCCATCGGTGGGCTCCTGTTAGGTTGGCCACTGCCCTCCCTCGCTCTCCCTGGTATTTCTCGGAGGGGGTGTGTGTGTGTATGTGTATTCTTCACTCCTTGGGATTGTATTCCGTGGAATGCTTTGGCTTTGTCTTGCCGCGTGTGTTGGTTGCACTGGTTGCTCTTTTAAAAATGCCGGCACCATGCGCGCTTGTACGACGTTCCGCGGTCGGCGGCGACTTTACCTCAGGCGCTGCTGCGCCGTCATTGGCTGACATGGTCACGTGGACGCCTTCGCGCTCTTCGGGGGGGGCCTTGCGGATGGCGTCTTCCGCATCACTGTCTCCGCGGCCCGAGGTATCTGCGGGCGCCATTTTGCTCTCCTCGTGCTGCGTGGCTGCCGTCTACCTACCGCGGTCTGTAAGTGCCCCTGCGGGCTGGCATATTTTTTATATATTATGCATTCATAAAGCTTACGGGACCTTTCTGTTTATGTCTTGCAGGCGGGTCAAACTTAATTGTGGTTTCTCCCGACCTATCCCCTCTATTTAGTTTGCTATTAGAGGCCTATTCTGCCTTTACTTCCCACTTCCCTAGCGGGCTATTGAGGCATCCCGGGTGGCCTTATAGCATAAATCCCAATTGGCAGGTGGGCCGCGATAATCACCATATGGAGGCTTCTCAGGATAATGTGCTTGGGGTATCTTCGGGACAAGCCCGGCTGTGTATGGCGTGTGGGGTGTCCCCTACAAGTGATGACAATGTGCGGGTTTGTGTACCCTGTGCCCAGTGGGTGCTTGCGCTGCAATCTGGGTTACCTGTGGCTGGGCCTGCGCCCCGTGTGGCTTTGCCTACTCCCCCACGCTTACATCTGACTCCCAGTGAGGTGCATACCAGTGGGGAGTCTCAGCCTGATTTGTCTACCAGGGTGGCCAGCATTGAGAAGCTGATTGCTGGCTCTACGGCGCGTAAGGCCTCTGCCAAGAGGCGGCATCTGGCGCCTGGCATTAACCTTTTTCCTATGGAGGCTGAGGAATTTTTTGACCTGGCCAGCTATACCCCCCTGGAAGAGGGGGAATTGTTTTCTGATTCAGAATCATCTGATGAGCAGCCTAAGGGTTATGCTGATTCTGGCTCTGACCCATGGGCTCCAGATGATACTGACAGGCTTTTGGCTCACATTTTTGAAGTACTTTCTACCTCTCCTCCTGCCGCGACTCCTCTGCAGCAGGGGGAGTTGTTTCACACTGCTAAGCCACGTTTGGAGTTTCCTGAGCAAACTCACTTTAATAATCTTGTGCTCAAAGGGTGGGAGCGACCGAGCAGGCTCCCTGGGGTGCCTAAGAGTTGGGATAAGAGGTATCCCTTTCCTGCTGAAGTGGTTAAGCGTTGGTCGTCCCCTCCCGAAGTAGATGCACCAATTCTGGGGTTGTCCAACACTTCCGTCATGCATTCCCCAGGCTCTACTACACTGAGGGATGGTGAGGACCGGCGCATTGATCAGCTGGCTTCCCATGCCTTTGCCTGTGTGGGGTCCACGCTGCGTCCGGTTTGTGCCTCTGCCGTTACAGCTGTGGCTATTAGGACTCTGCTCAAGACTATGGTGCTCCTGATGATGCGGCTATTGAATAGTATAGAGGCCTTCTGCGTTGTGAGGAATTTGTTGCATATGTCCTCTCTGCCTTGGATGATACCATTAGAATGTGTGGCAGGGCTTCTGCCTTGGCGGTGGCTATATGCCTCTCGGTTTGGCTGCGCCAGTGGGCAGCTGACAACGCTGCCAAGAAAGCTCTCACTGGGTTCCCCTTTAAAGGACTGCATCTATTTAAGGATCGCCTGGACCTGTTTGCTAAGGGAGGCAGGTTACCCCAGCGCAAGAGACAGTCTCGGCCCTTTCGGGGTTCAGGCTCCTTTCTTCCCTCCTACCGTGGGTCCAGAATGGGAAGGGGAGCGTCATTTGCAGGGGCCCGGGGAGATTTCTGGGGTAGGGGCAGAGGGCGTGGCCACCCTGGCCCCTCCTGGGGTTCCAAGTCTAAGTCTTCCCCCAAGCCCCCTCAGGCATGAAGGGGCGCCCTCACCCATCTGGGTGGGGGGACGGCTTCAGCTCTTTGCTCACGTCTGGAGGCATTATGTCTCAGACCGGTGGATTCAGGAGGTAGTGTCCTCCGGTTACAAGATAGAGTTGGCAGCTTGGCTGCCCCCAAGATTCATCAGATCTCGGATGCCTCAAGCCCCCCTGTCAGCTCAGGGCCTGTTGCTGTATCAGGGCTTTGCAGAATCTACTGGAGCTGGGGGTCATCTGCCAAGTGCCCTTAAGGGAAAGGGGCAAGAGCTATTATTCCAACCTTTTTACCGTTCCCAAAAGAGATGGGTCTGTCAGACCCATCCTGGACTTCTCAACAAGTTTGTCCGATCCAGGCGTTTTCGCATGGAGACTCTGCGCTCAGCTGTAAGTTCACTACGCCCAGGGGACTTCATGACCTCTGTGGACATCAAGGATGTTTACCTCCATATTCCAGTCTTTCCAGATCATCAGAGATTCCTCAGGTTCGCTCTGGAGTATCAGCATTACCAGTTTGTGGCATTGCCCTTTGGTCTCACTTCGGCTCCCAGGGTATTCACCAAGGTGCTGGCGGGCATTATGGCTCTGCTGAGAGCTCAGGGCATTCGCATTCTTCCCTAATTGGACGACATTCTTATCACTTCTCCGTCCTTCCAACAGGCAGAGCTGGATACTCAGCTGGTGGTGACCTGACTGGAGTCATTCGGCTGGGTGATAAACCACCCCAAATCTTTCCTGTCTCCCTCTTTGGTGAAGCCATTTCTGGGCATGAGTCTGGAAACAGATCGGGACAGGATCTTTCTTCCTCAGCAGAAGGTGGACAGTCTGCAAGCGCAAGCTCAGCTCCTTCTGTCCTTCCCCTCATCCTTCTATCAGGCAGGGAATGCAGCTGGTGGTCCTGATGGTGTCCTGCTTCGAGGCGGTTCCTTATGCTCAGTTTCACATGAGGCCCCTTCAACTTCACCTCTTGTCTGTATGGAACAGGAACCCTGTGTCCCTGGATCAGGTTTTGGTTCTGTCCCCCCAGCCAGGCGGGCGGTCCCTCTCGTGGTGGCTGGACTCAAGGAACCTGTTGGTGGGCAGATCCTTTCTGGCCCGTTGCTGGGAGACAGTCACCACGGATGCCAGTCTGACAGGTTCTGGAGATCCCTAACATTCCAGGGGCAGTGGGGCCCTCAGGAGGCCCACACTCCTATCAACATTCTGGAACTAAGGGCGATCATGTTGGTTCTAGCCCGCTTGACCCCGCACCTTCGGGGTCGGGCTGTTCAGGTACGCTCAGACAACCAGGCGGCGGTTGCCTACATCAATCATCAGGGAGGGACCCGGAGCAAGGGGGCCCTCAGGATCCTGTCCTGGGCAGAGGACAATGTTCCCTGCATCTCAGCTGTGTACATTCCGGGGGTGGAGAATCTGGAGGCAGACTCTCTGAGCAGGGGGACTTCTCGCCTGGGGAAATGGTCCCTCAGCAACAGGGTGTTTCGCTCTCTGTGTCACCGTTGGGGTCAGCCAGATGTGGATCTGTTTGCGTCCCGTCACAATCACAAGCTTCCAGTCTTTGTGTCTCTGTCCCAGGACCCTCTGGCCTTAGCCATAGATGCTCTGACAATGGCCTGGCAGGGCTTTCAGCTACTGTATGTCTTTCCCCCGTTTCCCCTGTTGGGCAGGGTTCTGCGAAAGATAGCTCAGGAAGGGGTGCCAGCAATCCTGGTGGCCCCCCGTTGGCCAAGAAGAGTGTGGTTCGCAGACATCGTGCAGCTGGCGGTATATCAGTACACCCTGCCCAAGGATCCAGACCTGCTCACTCAGGGGCGGCTACGCTACCCCAATTTACAAATGCTGGTTTTAACGGCCTGGCTGCTGAAACCTCCATCTTAATGGAAAAGGGTCTGCCTGCCTCTGTTGTTAACACCATGATCAGGGCTAGGAAAAGGTCCTCTTCTTCCATTTACTATAGGGTTTGGCGAACCTACATTGACTGGTGTGAGGCTAAATCTCTTCCCTGTTGTGTGTTTTCCATTCCTAGGATTCTGGAATTTCTCCAACATGGTTTGGATCTGGGGCTTCAACTCAGCACTCAAAGGTCATGTGTCTGCCTTGGCTGTTTTCTTTCAGAGATCTTTTGCTCAGCATCATCTAGTCAAGACTGTTTTCCAGGGGGTTACTCATGTGCGCCCCCCACGTAAGCCTATGTTACCAGTCTGGGACTTGAACTTGGTCCTATCTGCCTTGCAGGGGTCTCCTTTTGAGCCTGTGCATGAGGTTGCTTTGTCCATTCTGACGCTTAAGGTAGTCTTTTTGGTGGCTATCACTTCTGTTAGGCGTGTTTCTGAGTTGGCGGTGCTTTCCATCAAGCCCCCTTACTTTGAGAGACACCAGGACAAGGTGGTGTTTCGCTTTAAACCAGATTTTCTGCCTAAAGTTGTGTCTGCTTTTCATCTCAATCAGGACATTGTTCTGCCTTCTCTGTGCCCTAATCCTAGTAACTCTAAGGAGAGGGCTCTACATTCCTTGGATGTGGTCAGGAACCTAAAGTTCTATTTGGTGGATACTGAGCCCTTCAGGAAGACTGACGCTCTTTTTGTGGTCCCTTCTGGTCCTAAGAAGGGTCTGGCTCCAGCTAAGTCTACCATCAGCAAGTGGATCCGTCAGGCTGTGATTCAGGCCTATTCTTCTAAAGGGAAGGATCCTCCCTTTCGCCTTACTGCTCATTCCACTCGTGCTATTGGTGCCTCTTGGGCCTTTCAGCACCAGACTTCTGTTGAACAAGTTTGCAAGGCCGCTACTTGATCTTCTGTTCATACCTTTTCTAAGTTTTACAAGGTTGATGTTAGGGCCTCAGCTGATGCTGCTTTTGGCCGCAAAGTTCTGCAGGCAGCAGTGGTTTAATCTGCATGTTGTTGCTTTTGGGGATCCCACCCTACCTTACGGACACTGCTATTGGATGTCCCAAAAGTAAGGAATTATCTCTGGAGCAGGACGTGCTGTATACTTAGAATAATACAATTCTGTGATTACTCACCTGTAGAATTGGTATTATATGTATACAGCACGTCCTGTTCCACCCCGCCCTTGTTTTCATTATTCTTAGTGGCTCTGTATGATGGTTGTTATCATGGTTAAAATTGTTTGATTATGGTTGTTATTCTCCCGGCCTCTTGCTAACTGCTTGTCAATACTGGGGATTTTGTGGGAGGTCCCTGGAATATAAGGGGCCGGGAGGAGCCACTTTTTTGCTGTCTCTGCAGTACAGCACCATCTTGTGGATGTATAACCCAAACGTAAGGAATTATCTGTGGAGCAGGACGTGCTGTAAACGTATAATAACAATTCTATAGGTGAGTAATCACAGAATTGTATTTTTTTACAGCTGTCCTGAGCAGCTGTAAAAATACTTGAAACATCCACATATGTGTATTTTTTTAACTAAAAAAGCCAAGCCAGCAATTACCAGCATGTTTTTTATATTTTATTATTGTTTTAATAAAAAAAATTACTGGGACACGCTGTGGCTCCCCCCCCCCCCCCCCCCCGCCATGCCGGGTGGGCCCGCCGCGGGCAGTAAATATTTGGCTTCCACGGGGTTGGAATGGACAGTCAATTACAGACGTGATATGGCACAACTTGTCTTTAATACAAATGAGCATATGTCAACAAACTTTAAACTCATGCAATTGTATGTTAGTTGGCTGTATATAAGATGGCTAGCTCTATATGTCCACAATATTGTACTTACTCCTTTATCTCTGTACTGACCTGTTACAATTATGAAAATAAAGAATTTAAAAAAAAATTACTGCTGACAGCTTAGCCAAAACGCAAACCTGTGCCGAAGCGGCTAGTAAGTTGCCAGGGACGGGGGCAGGCTACTCGGCCTTTTAGGCCTTGGGCTTAGTATTCGGTAACCTAAAAGGATTGACGATGATTTGCTTTCATTTTAATTAAAACAGTAAAAAAGTTAACTCATGCATTTCTGTAGTAATACATATAGGCAATTGCAAGGGCTGTTTTATTTACAAAAAGTGACTGTCAAGTCAAAAGTTAAGAAAATAAATATCAGTAGCATAACTCACATTGAGTGGCTTGAGCATTGTGCTTCCTCTTCTGTCTGTCTCCTTCGGAAAATCACTTCCTGATTCATCTTTTAGTCCCTGCCCCGCTGACCTGGTCCTTCAATCAACTTTCAGTGGACCAAGAATGGAAGCACCCCCCACTCTCTGCCCAGACGTCCTGATTGGCTAACTCTCTCTCCAGCTCTGAAACCCCACCCTCCTCCTCTCCTCTAACACTAACAATCAGTGTGCTTACATCACATGGCTGTTGCCACACCCACTGTTTCTCTTCATTTTTTAATGAATCTAATCTATCAATGCTCTAATACTGAAAACTTAGGAACTACAGGGTCCTTTTGAACAAGGATTGAAGTTTAGGACAGCGCAACGTGTGGGCCGAGACAATGGCACAACAATTGGGCTTGCCTATAGTATAACTTTAATCAAAACATTTTAAAAGTCATCCAGCTGCCATTAATAATAAGCAATGTTGAATTAAGACATACAGTGGGATGAATCAAGCCCATTGTAAGCAAAAAAAAAAATGTGGGTATTTTAGACTAGACTGACAAGCAAAGTTTCAAGCGGCACAACTGTCCCAGCAGCCCAGCTGATAATTCGACCATATAATGCATGAATAATGCATATTTCTAGCAAATTAAAGTCCAGCTGTTTCTTCTAAAATCTACATTCCTTGGGCAAGCAAGTACCTGCACCTGAACAAGCGGCACCTTTGCTTGTTCAAATTAAAAAGAATTAAGAGCTGATAGCAATCACAACCACATATTAGTCATGGAGCAAAGGAGGGAATTCTAGACTATTTATATGGGGTCTTTGAGCAACAAAATGTAACTTTAAAACATTTTTTTTTAAAGTCAGAATCAGTCTGGTCAGGTTTAAATACGAGCAGATGACTTGTCACCATTTACATGATTCATGAAGATGCCTCATACTACAACTATTCAGTATGACTGAAAAGTGTATTTGTGCAGAAGCCATATAATTACATTCATGACTGCATATACCTTTCAGGCATGTGACTATTCAGTAAAAAAAAAACAAAAACAACCTTTACTCACCTTTTTGATGTTTAAAACATAATGGCCTTGTAGATCAGGTCCTACGACATGCTTACACCCTCACTGCCATGTACAGAGGTAGAGCACCAAAGCAGTGCCTTGCCCAGGAATCAATGTGCACATGCACACCCTGGGCCTCGAACTTGTGGCCAAAATGTCACTTCAAAAAGTAAAATTAAGTTAAAAGTCAAATCAGCCAAAGCTTACCACTTACCACTGGTGGAAGGTGGCATTCCAATTGCCATGCCCCCTGCACTGTAATGCAGCTAAACACAAAACTCTTCACTACCCCCTGCAAAATTGAGCACTGTGATTGCCAGCAGCAGTCATGTGGTTGCCAATGAGCGGATACCCAGGGGAACCCTGCAGACCATGGTGGCCAATCACTAAGAAAGGGACCGCCATACCTTACCAGATTCTAGGTACTGCTTCCCAGTTTTGCAGAGCATTTCAGGAATGCTTGTACCCCATAGGGAGTGCCTCGTCTGTCTCTTCCACATCTGGACTCCCTGGGTAATGTCCCACCATGGCCTTCATCCCAGCATGGCGCAATTCCACCTGCACCACAGCCTTAACCTCAATCTTGATTTCCCGCCCTACCAAGTTTTTATGCCATGACCCGCCCCTGTGGATTCGCAGAGGATGAGCCTGCCCTACTGGATCGGCTAATGAGGAGAGGGCAGCAGCAGAAATTAGGAAGGTGGCAAGGACTGTAGGTAAATTGATCAAGAGGCCTTTTGTGAAAATTGGAAGATGGCAGCAAGGCTCAGAGGCTGGAAGTAGAGAGTTCTGGAAGGCAGAATCTAAATAACGCAAAGGTATGATTCTTCCACCATTGCCTGTGTTGCCCACAGATTTTTCTAACCCCCCTTCATCAGTCACCTAGCCTGCCAATAGAAATTTGTGGACTAATGCTGGGCCGTTCTCCATATTTTTATTTAATGCAGATTGACTATCTCTATTATTGATTTATTTGGCGCCATTATTTTCTGACATTTACAAAGTAAACATTACAAACAACAGTAGTGCAGATTACACAGAATGAGTCATATAACGAAAACAAGTTACTGTACATGAAAGACATTCCCAGCAGATACAATCGCATTGAGAGGACATGTCAATTGAAAAGCTGACTCACACCTTATAGTGAGATCCCTCCAGCAGCATGTGCTCTGGTTTCTGATCCCCTTGTGCTGTTATGCTTTAAGCCCATTGTCACTGATGTATTCATTGCTTTGTCCACACTGTTTTGTATATCTAGACTTGATTATTATCCCTGCCTAGCACTTTGAATGGCTCTTTGGTTACTCTGTTTAATAAAGCATTACTTGGATTCCCCTGCTAGAAGGGTGGGTGTTAAAACTTGTGTGGTCCACTTTTGAAGACTTTTTCACAGACCACAGACTAGGGCTGTGGCAGATGGCACAAGATGAACTGCTTACCTTACTGTCGATCCCGCAATACTGATCGGTTTCCAGCACGCCCAGTGTGTGAAGCTGGGTGCTGCCACTTGGTTTCAGCTGGTGAGGGGACTCGTCTCTAAACATTGAAGTTCCCTGTGTGGCAGAGGGCATCAACCAGCAGCCAGAAACAGTAAACGCAGCTCCAGGCTTCACAAGCACGATGTCTGTGGGTTATACTGGACTCCTCTCTCTCATTCACACTCCACATTCAGTCACCAGCTACCTCCTGCCATCTCCAACTCAAAAATATCTCCCACATCCGCCCCTTTCTCCACCTGATAGCACCAAAATCCTAGTGCATGACCTGATCATCTCCCAACTATATTACTGCAACACTCTCTTTTGTGGTCTCCCAACAAACAGACTGGCACCTCTCCAATTTATACTCAACTCTGCTGAGGGAATTCAATTTAAAATACTCACCTTAACATACAAAGCACTCTACAACCAGGCTCCTGCTTACATATCTTCGCTTATCAACAAATACCAACCCAGGCGCAATCTTCACTTTGCCCGAGACCTCCTCCTGTCATCAACCCTTATCACTTCTTCCCTCTCTCGCATCCAGGATTTCACACACGCTGCCCCATTACTCAGGAATGCCTTCCCTTATACAATTTGCCACTCCCCAAGCCTTTAAGCGTTCCCTCAAAACCCACCTATTCAGACAAGCATACCACTTGTCCTAAATAAATGACAGCCTGAACCAATTCAGCTTCTTACAATCAGGCAGGACCATCTCTCCTAGTGTATTTGCCTTTTTGTCATGTACTGTTGTTTTACCCTGTTTGTAATTTCACATTGTACAGTGCCATGGAAGATGATGGCGCTTCATAAATAAACATTATTATTAAAAATAATAATGATGAGGATGATAATACAGAAGTTGTACTACGTTTAAAAAGATTAAATGCATCTGGGCTGAGAATACTCCTTCAGATCATATGTTCGGCATTTCTTACCAGCAAATAAATAGGTTTGCTGGGCCAACGCCTCCCCTCACCACTTGCCAAGTCATGGCTCCTGTCTCCTACAACAATTTGTAAGGCTGGCCCCCAAAGCCAGAAAACCAGCTAGATGCACCCTGAGCTGACACTCTATTTTGATTTCTGTATAATGATGCTTTCCATTTAGTGCTCTGTACTCTCTCCATAATCTATTCATGCACCACTCATGAAATATAGATAATGACAGAAATGATAATGATGTGGTTCCTTTAAAGTGGACCAACACCGAGAGGTGATCGGCCCGGAAATCTATAAGATTCCCGGGCCGATCACCTCTCACCCCGCGGGACATCCGAGATCGGGATGTCCCGCGGGGTGAAACCCCCCAAAAAAACCCCAAACACCTTACCTGATCTTCGGCGGCGGCCGGCCGCCGCCGCCTCCCTCGCGCCCCTGTAAGCGTGCTCGCGCCCGCGCCGGCCGTCTGCGAATGGCCGGCGGGGGCGCGCGCGCGCCGAAAGTGACGCGAGGGAGGCGGCGGCGGCGGCAGCCGCTTGGACGTTCCTGATCCCCGCCTGGACGTTGGCGGGGATTGGACCGTCCAGTCACGTGGGAGCGGGGACAGGTAAGATTTTGGGGCTTTCTGGGGGGTTTCACACAGCGGGGCACCCCCGATCGGGGTGCCCCGCCGAAGTGGACCAAAACCCAGGATAGTCAAAATCCTGGGTGTTGGTCCACTTTAAGTAAGCGCCCAACACCTTTCTTTTTTTCTTTTTTTTTTACAGTAATTGTTTAGGCACACTCAAAAGTGTTCCTGTTGTTAGGAAGTGTGCTTTTTAAAAATGAATCTATGTTGCCAGAGTAGTAATAAAGTATGAGTGATAATAAACATTGAAGTTGGCTGAGATTGATTATAGCCTATAACATAGGGAGTGGACATAGGGATTTGTAAGGGTTTTTAACCCTTAAAAATAAAAAATGAGGTACCCCCCTGGGGACCCTGTGTCATTTTTTTTTTATTAACACTATCAATTAGCAGGTATAAAAGGCTTCCAGAAGCAACAGGAGAACAGAAACCAGAGTGATCATCCTGAGACACAGTGCTCTGAGATGGATTGATGGAACGTAAGTATTAAACAATAAAATAATAAAATATTTTTTTCTGATGTGCGTGTGCCTTTTTTCACATTTAACTCTTTGTGAACTGGTAAGGCATCCATGAGACAGGCACAGGCCAACTAGTAGAAAACGATCAGATATGCAGTGAGAATACAGCAAAAGGTATGTGGGATGTATTGAAAAGACTGCATGAGAAATCAAGTCGTGCCAACACCATGTTGTTGTGCAGCTTACCTGATACATACACTGCACTGAGCAATGCGCTCACTAGAGACAAGACCTGAGATAGATCTGACACTAGCATATCAGTAAAAAAAGGAGCTTGCACAGGAAGGAAACCAGGGTGTGGTTTAGATGTCACAAACAGGGACATATAAGGAGAGACTATACTATATGGAAAGCAGAGTAAATGAGACAATGCCCCTCTTATACTAAACAGAAGGTCAAAGCCACAATTTCTGATCCATGTGAGAGGAACTTGAATGGCATATTTTAAGTGACAGGCAACCATACATTTCAAGGCTGGTGCATTGACTAAGGAGCAACCAGTCACATGACAAGTGATAGAAGCTTTATCACAGAACTAAGTCACAGTGCAGCTCAACGGCTGCAAGTTAAAGGGCCAGCCAGCCTATGACACCCTGCCCCCAAGCAACTGCAAAAAAATACTTTATGCTCACAAGTCTGAGCTATGAATGGGTTGTTAGTCACCCAAGAAAGTTAACCAATATTCCACCCACCCACGATGATGTTTGCAGGATCTCATTAGACATAAACCTGCTGCGTGTGAGCTTGAGCGGGCTCTTTAATGAGTTCCAAAATATGGCATGGGCAAGTGGGGTTTCGGACCACTATCATGAGCTTTATGGGCGAAATTCTAACACAACCAGCCTAGGCTCAAATGGCCAAATATGTTTAGAGATCACTAGACAGGTCAATAGTGTGGGAATGTTGAGGAAAGATGTAGAATGAAATGCCTGGAAAAATGTCAATCTGCTTGATTGACATTCTAAGGCATTTGTTGCGCTTGGAGGATGGCCAACATCTGTGCTTGTGTGGCATTCATAATTTGCCACTGCTCAAGCATAGCCTCCCTATGCCTGTTGGTCTGGCTGTTGATATTCCTAATTTCTTCAATCAGGGTTGTAAAGTTGTTATTAAAGTTCACTAAATGTGCAGCCAGCTTCTCTCTTAATCTTAGGTTCACTGCCCTAAAGCGGCGGCTATCATTCCGCCATGCTGTCTCCAGTATCTGCACATGCCTCGTCTGGCTGACATGACGACATGCCTGAGGGGGTCCTCTGCTTCCCCTGGTTGGGGCGCGTGCAGATGCTGGAACTCTAGGCCTAGCAACCAGGCCAGATGTAGTAGGCAAATCCTCTGCAGCAGAGCTAGCACGTGGGACGGTTGGTTCTGTCTTTTGCTGCTGCCCATGGTGGTCTACCGGCAGAGGGCGTGTTAGTCTCTGCTGCAGAGGATTTGTGGGCGGATGCTGCTGGGGCAGTGACACCTGATGTGGCTGGGTAGGCATTAGTGGGGCCAGGTTAATGATCTCCTCCTCCTCCAGATGGTGGATGGCATCCATTAGGGGTGGTGTCTGTAGGGATATATAAAATAACCTGTGTAAGATATTATAATTATTAAAATATTATATTAAATATATGTTTGCTGAAGTAGTCATCATAATGCACATGCATCACCATTTCTTGCTCAGTACACTTACCAGATCCTGCTGGTCCTGTGTTGAATATGTTTGGACTTGCTGCCGTGAAGTGGTGGCAGTGGGCAAACAGGTTGAGGGCTGCAGAGTTGGCTGAGAATTCTGAGTAGCTGTAATGTTACAGTAAAGTCAAGTTAACACATAAACCTAACTTGCATAAACATAGGATTATCTTGCCTTTAATGCACTCGGACTTAACTTTAACTATCGCCTCCACCAATGCTTTACTATACACACTTTTGCGCAACCCTGAACTACTGTAGCCTGTGAGCGGACCCCTCCCCCCGGTTCCAACCAGATACGCCTGTGTGTCTCTCGTGGTTGGTTTGTCAGGGATCGCCGGACACCCTTCTTGCATGAGCCAACAATCCCCAATCTCCACCGCCTCTTGTGCCTATAGTCAAGCCCCCGCTCGCTGGAGACACGGGTTATGCCTCTCCAGACTCGGTTGCCCCCAGGACAAAGATTGATGGCTTATGGTAAAGACGGGTGAACTGCGGGGTATCCCAAATCAGGAGTTCTAGCGAACAGAGTCCAAAAACGTAAACCCAAGGGGTTAGGCAGAGATTACTCGAGACAGGCAGGGGTCAAAGCCGGGTGGTCACAGAAGTGCGGTATCCAAGGGGTAAGGCAGAGAATGGTCGAGACAAGCAGGGGTCAAAGCCGGGTGGTCACAGAAGCGCGGTAGCCAAGGGGTAAGCAGAAGCAAGGTCAGACGGGTAGAAGGTCGGTGCGGGCAGCGGACAGGAGTGGTCAAAGACTAAGCCGGATCAAACACACAAAATGCAATTCCAACAGCACACCCAAGCTAGTAATGGCTATAACGGGCACTGGTGGTCAGGGCAAGAACATATTTAAAGGGGTACAGGCCAATGGGAAGGGGGAATGTAGTGATTGCTGTAAAACATGATTGGTGTACTTTCACTTGCTCCAGATAAGAGCCACCCCAGGGACTGGAACGCCCTGACAGCCAGGCTGTCCAGTCCCTGGGTTCATTGGAGCTGGAGAAACCCCCCCTGGACCCGGGTAGGTCCATTCATATCTGTCCCCGGCGAATGCGCTGGGAGCAGCGCCACCGGAGGGCATAACTAGGGCGCGCGCGAGCACGAGTCAGACTGCCGGGCGCGCCCCCCCGAGGAGGAGGGGGAGGACGCCCCACCCAAGCCGCCGGGAACCCCAGCTGCCGCCGCCAAGGAGGAGGAGCCCGGCGCGGCCGCCGGAAGACCATAGCCGGCCGTGACCGTGACCCAGGTAAGTTTCTTACATTACCCCCCCCCTTGAGGAGGGGCCTCTGGACCCTCCAACCTGGGTTTCTGAGGGTTAGCAACCTGCAAGTTAGCAACCTGCTGTAACTGTGATTGTGATTAGTCTGATGTTTTGACTAATCCAATGTGTTTCACTTGTATATTTCAGATGATGATGGAGGCCAGGTACGACTACCTGGCGAATGACTTCCAGAAGAGGACGTTGGCCCTGGAGATCGTGGCCAAAATTGAAGCCGACAGCGGCACCACCTACACCTTTACCCAGATCATCCAACACTGGTCGGACCTAAAGAGAAGGAAGAGGCCCCGGGTGAGGCGATTCTTTGCTCTACATTTCCTAAGTAAGTACGTGACTATTACTTGTAAGCTAAACCAAAGTCATATTTAGTCCTCTGCTTATGAATGGTATTATCTTCGAGAGAGAATGGGATTACCGAATCCGACCCACCCGGAGGCGAGCAGTCTGGCCAGTGCGGGATGGATCTGGGTGTAGTGAGGGTGGTGCCTCTCCAGGGCCAAGGTCCTCCCCCTCCTTTGTAGGTGGCTCCGAACAGCCACTAGACCTCTCTACAGAGGAGGGGCAACAGCGCGTCGCCGAGGAGTCGTACCAGATGCCAGAACAACTAGACTCCGGTATGTTTGTCTGACTGAAGCCCACACAGGTACATCCACTGTCAACACACACTGATTCCCTGCTTCTATTCTTTTAGATGTTGATGTAGCGGGTGGAGAGCATCCTTTGGAGAGGCTACCAGATGACACCCCTGAGGTGCATGGCAAAGGTGGGTGTTGTCACACTGACATTATGAAACCAATGTTGGCTTGACATAATCTGACATTACAAGTAAACATATTTTTTCTTCCTCTACAGCCTCACTTCCTGATCAGTGGCAGGCCCCAGGTCCCCCAAGCAGAGGTCACCCACCAGCCTGGTAAGTTTTGTGACTACTTATTTAATTACATAAAACATAGCTTCGTTCACAGGTCTTGACAAAGTTTGCCCTAATTCCTTAGAATAATGACCTATGGCCTGATCCCTAGCCTAATACCTAAGCATAATGACCTATGGCCTCATGCCTTTGCTGTAACCTTACTAATATTTCATTCCACAGCTAGCAAACATGTATATGCCTAGAAATAATTATTGCTTCCTTTACAAAGAAACCCCACAGGTATCGGCTGGTGGGCTTGCTGCTTCCATGGGGACCAGTGAAGACTAGAATCCTGGGGCCTGCCACTTGGTTTTATATTGTCAATTTTTATAAAGTTTTTGAATTTAAAAAATTTTAAATATATATTTTGTTAAAATGAAAACAAAAAATTTGCCAAACACACTAGGCAAAAGACCTTTAAAAAAATTTTTTTAAAGCTAAAAAAATGGTGTTAAACTTAAAGTGGACCAACACCCAGGATTTTGACTATCCTGGGTTTTGGTCCACTTCGGCGGGGCACCCCGATCGGGCCGGCGCGGGCGCGCGCACGTCTGGAGGGGCGCGCGGGAGGCGGCGGCGGCGGAAGCGGCGGCGGATCAGGTAAGATGTTTTTGGGGTTTCACCCCGCGGGACATCCCGATCTCGGATGTCCCGCGGGGTGGGAGGTGATCGGCCCGGGAATCTTATAGATTTCCGGGCCGATCACCCCTGGGTGTTGGTCCACTTTAACAATGTTTCCTGTTGATTTTAGTTTAAGTAAGACACTTTTTAGATATGAACACAGGGCCCAAAAAAAAAACACCAGAAGAAATCAAGAAGGAAACAAAAAATAACAAGAACATTAAGAACATTAGGTAAGCATGAAGAACGGGAGAACATTAAAACAGGAACCGCGAGTGAGTTAAGGTAAGCATGAAGGACGGGAGAACATTAAAACCGGAACTGCGAGTGAGTTAAGCATTATGCAAGGGAGAACATTAAAACAGGAACCGCGAGTGAGTTAAGGTAAGCATTATGCATGGGAGAACATTAAAACAGGAACCGCAAGTGAGTTAAGATAAGCATTATGCATGGGATAACATTAAAACAGGAACTGCGAGTCGGTTAAGGTAAGCATTATGCATAGGAGAACATTAAAACAGGAACTGCGAGTGAGTTAAGGTAAGCATTATGCATGGGAGAACATTAAAACAGGAACTGCGAGTCGGTTAAGGTAAGCATTATGCATAGGAGAACATTAAAACAGGAACCGCGAGTGAGTTAAGGTAAGCATTATGCATGGGAGAACATTAAAACAGGAACCGTGAGTGAGTTAAGGTAAGCATTATGCATGGGAGAACATTAAAACAGGAACTGTGAGTGAGTTAAGGTAAACATTATGCATGGGAGAACATTAAAACAGGAACCGCGAGTGAGTTAAGGTAAGCATTATGCATGGGAGAACATTAAAACAGGAACTGCGAGTCGGTTAAGGTAAGCATTATGCATAGGAGAACATTAAAACAGGAACCACAAGTGAGTTAAGGTAAGCATTATGCATGGGAGAACATTAAAACAGGAACCGTGAGTGAGTTACGGTAAGCATTATGCATGGGAGAACATTAAAACAGGAACTGTGAGTGAGTTAAGGTAAACATTATGCATGGGAGAACATTAAAACAGGAACCGCGAGTGAGTTAAGGTAAGCATTATGCATGGGAGAACATTAAAACAGGAACTGCGAGTCGGTTAAGGTAAGCATTATGCATAGGAGAACATTAAAACAGGAACCACAAGTGAGTTAAGGTAAGCATTATGCATGGGAGAACATTAAAACAGGAACCGTGAGTGAGTTACGGTAAGCATTATGCATGGGAGAACATTAAAACAGGAACTGTGAGTGAGTTAAGGTAAACATTATGCATGGGAGAACATTAAAACAGGAACCGCGAGTGAGTTAAGGTAAGTATGGAAGCAGAAGAAGTGAGTTGAGACGGGGACATGATTGAGGGTAATAGGTGCGCGCATGCATACATAGCAGATTCACTTAAAAAAATGCCGCTTGGACGTATTTTGGGAGGAAGATGCATGCAGAATCTAATGGAACACGGTAAATTTTCGTGGAAAACTACGTTTAAAAACGGTAAAAAACTAGGATAACGGGGTAACGTAAACCTTATCCTCGTCCTGTAGAGGACACGACGAGAGGCAGAAAATGCTATCCTCCTTGGCATACGCAGCTACGAACATTAAACAGAAGGCTTCCGATAGAGGATCTGGATCATGCGTAAGCTTACACGCACATGGGAAAAAATTGTATTATACAAAAAACGGCCCATATACGACACGGTTTTGTGGAGGCTCTGAATCAGGCCTATAGTGTCAAACATAGTGTCAACAGGTACATAGATGTCAAATTCAAGATGCACAGTCACATACCTAATGCAACAAAAGTGAAGTTTTTGACAAATGACAGGACTATCTGGTAAAGACAAGTAAAAGTTTCAGAGGAAACCTCTTATACTTTGGAGTGATAATGGAGGTAAATTCACAGGACACAGAGTACTTAATGCAGAATGGAATAAAGCATCACAAGACAGTGCTATACACACCAGAGCAAAAAGGGCCGAACTCTGAAAAGAAATGATTAGACTGAAACGCTGACAGACTCTGAACTGGACTAACACAAAAATACTGAGGTGAGGCAGCAATGACAGACTCTTTTCTAGAACAGTGGAGAAAACTCCATATGAACTTTGGTACAATGAGAATCCAAGTGTAAAACAGCTAAGAGTTTTTGGATGCAAAGCATTCATCTACATTCCAGAGGAAAAACTCCAAACCAGAGTATTTGAAAGAATCTTTGTTGGATACAGTGACTATGCTAAGGGTTACAGAATCCTAAATCCCAAAACAGGCAAGGTTACCATTAGCAAAAGCAACACTTTTGTTGCAGATCTGAGAGACAATGTGATGACAACAGAGAAAGTAAGAACAGAAGAGAAAACTGACATTGATCAACCATCATCTGTAACTTTTGAACAAACAGTTAAAGTGAGCACAGAACCTACAAATACAAGGAATAATTGAAACTTTTGGAATGGAAGATGCCAACCCAGTAAAATCTCTCATGGAAGCCAACTACCTGAGGGAAATAAACATCCAAGTTACTGCACTACCAACTAACTACTGGAGAGCAGCAGGGAAAATGTTGTACATTACCTCTACTACAAGGTCTGATATTGCAGCAGCTATTGGAATGCTATGCAGAAAGGTTTCAATGCAGAGTCAGATGGACAAGAATGCTGTAAAGTGAGTCATTTGCTATCTTTAAGGGACTTTACACTACAAGCTAAGGTTACCAGCAAGTGATGAAAGCATCCTGAGAGAATATGTGTATGCCGACTGGGCCGGAGACACCAGTGACAGAAAATCCACCAGTGGCTACTTGTTTCTTCTATCAGGAGGTGCTATCAGTTGAACTAGCAGAAAGCAGCTCTCTGTTACACTGTCATCTACTGAAGCAGAATATGTTGCAGCAGCCCAGACAAGCCAAAAATGTATATGGCTGAGACAACTGTTAACAGTTGGAAACAATGAGATACTTTGAGGACAATCAGGGATGCCTGGCACTTGTGTAGATGGAAAGGGTCAGCTTGAGGACCAAGCACTTACTAGATGTGAAGTTCCACTTTCTGATGGATCTTCAAAGGCAGGGACTTCCTGAGTTACTCTATTGCCTACTGAGAATATGACAGCAGATATCCTTACCAAGCCCCTGACCATAGAAAGACACTCAAGTTTTACAAGGAAATGGGTTTAACAGACTAAGGCCTCGATTCACTAAGAGTTGAAAAAAATTCTCATGGTAGTAAAAAATTCACATGGAGAAAAAAGCCTAAGAATTTCAGTGTTGATGAATCAGCAGATAGGAAGACAATGCAAGTCAATGGCACTTTTTACTACAGGTAAAAAGGGGTAAAAATACTTTTCTCAGGAGTAAAAAGTGCCATTGACTTTCATTGTCTTCCTATCTGGTGATTCACTAACAGTGAAATTCTCAAGCTTTTTTTTCATGAATTGAATATTTTACTACTATGAATTTTATTTTCAACTCTTAGTGAATCAAGACCTAAGTCTCTATTGTACATTCTCTGCTGCATGTTGTGTTTCCTGTACATTGAGGTGATCTCCATGACTTCTTTTTTTTGTCTGTTATCCACGTTGTTAGGTGACCTTCTCTTACTGCACTCATGTTCCATTAAAGTGGACCAACACCCAGGATTTTGACTATCCTGGGTATTGGTCCACTTCCCCGGGGCACCCCGATCGGGGGTGCCCCGCTGTGTGAAACCCCCCAGAAAGCTCCCAAAACTCACCTCTCCCCGCTCCCACGTGGCCGCGCCGTCCAATCGGCACCGACGGACAAGCTGATTGACAGCAACGTACAAGCAGCTTGCCCGTCGGCGCCTCCCGCGCGTCACTCTTTCAGAGACGGCCGGCGCGGGCACGCGCACGCCTAGAGGGGCGCGAGGGAGGCGGCGGTAGGTGGATTTGGGGTGTTCAGGGGGGGTTCACCCCGCGGGACATCCCGATCTCGGATGTCCCGCGGTGTGTGAGGTGATCACCTCAGGGTGTTGGTCCACTTTAAAGCCAGTTCCTGTTACACCACAAACGTCTATCTGGATTTCGCTTCGCTGCACCCAGCACTCACACTATGCAACGTTCCTCTTCCAAAGTTCCTGTTGACCAGTCAATGTTAGTACAATTATTTGGAATTTGTGTGTATAGAAAAGAAAAATAGCAGAAAATATATTGAGAATAAATTGAATAAAAATAAAAGAAGGAAATGGAGGGGTGGTTTGGGGGGACATTCAAAAGATCCTAAGTAAAAGCACATCTTCACTGTAACTGGGTGTATTCATTAAACTTATGTATGTCGACTCCTTGTTTATTAACCATGCAGACCAAACTAGAAAGAATTTGTCATTTTTACTGCAACTTTCACCTCTGCTAGGAGCTTCTCCAGTCTTATAATAGTATCTAGTTTTAAATACCATTTTGAAATGGACAGTAACTGTTGTGTGGGTATCCAATGGCGTGGTATGACCATTTTGCTCCTGAAATAAAGTGTAAAAGGGCACCCTGCTTTCTGGTTTTCCACATTCCAGGAGCATGAATAAGAGCACCCACTTGAGGGGTATTCAGGATGCTAGAGCCATAGGCTTTCTCATGCAGCTGTAGTACTTATGCCCCAAATGTTTTAATTTCTTCACATTCCCACCAACAGGGGCGGACATAGGGCATACCGGTAGGTCACCACATCCCTGCACTGGCTGGCTGCCGAGGCTCCGGCTTCTTGCAGCGGGCTGGATGAATGGGAGCCACAGTGGGCCACCCAGAGTATCTGGCAGCTCACGGCAGCTCCCATTAACCCCACCCAAGGATAGAAGTCGGAGTAGCGTGCAGTCGGGCATTGCAGGAGAGGTGGCGGCCTTCCTATGATGTCCGGGCAGAGCACAGCGTCAGCATGAGAGTCCAGGCTCTGCCGGAACTCTCATGCTGTTGCTGTGTTGCTGCCTGGACGTTATAGGCCACTCCGCAGAACATTGGACAGTGGGCAGGTGGGCGGGAAGACCTGGTTGGGCATCAACCTTCGGCTCATGACATCCCTGGGCTTCCAGCGGTGGCAGGGTTGGCAACATCCCCGGGTCCTGAGGTGGCATCCCTGGGCTTCCAGGCGCGGTGGCATCCCCACCGCCCAGCGGCAGCAGGACAGCGAGTTGAGTGGGGGTAAGGTGGTTGGCAGTGGGGAGATTCTGACACTCAGCATGTTATGGGGGGGGGATTCTGCCGCTCAACATGTTATTAAGGGGATTATGCCACTCAGCTTGTTATAGGGGAATTCTGTCACTCAGCATGTTATGGGGGATTTTATCAATTTTTATTGATCCATCGTTAAAATTCAAAGTACAGGTAAATCCCAATAAAAAGCGGGGGCTGGAGGATCCTCTGTCTACGCGTTTCAGACTCAGGGGCCTTAATCATGACATCATGGGGTTCTGCACACTGCCTGTTATAGGGGGCGTGGATACCAAGCCAGACACAATGCAGAGGGGCTGGTGTGACCAGAGAAGTCCAAGGCCATTTTTTAACCCCAGTCCGCTGCTGCCCACCAAGCATCTTGCATACAGCTATAAACCAATGGGAGCACATGGGTTGGAGATTTTTAGAGATTTAAACAGATTTGTAGGTCCTGTGTAAAAACAATGTGTTCTTGTTAATACAGGATTTTCTGAGTGTATTCATATTCATAAGGTTTGTAGTTGGCCTAGCATTAGCCACAATATTTTTTTCTCCTGTTGCCTTAGCTTTTAGTTCCGTATCTGAGAGTGCTTTACTTTGGAATGTCTAAGTTTTACCTTGTGCAAGGTTTCCCATATCAGAAATTTGGACACTCCCACTTCTGGAAGGAAGGTTGCATTGTCAAACAGGGGAGTCAATGCACACTCCCTGAACGATATTGGTATTGGTACTTGTTTCAAACTTGTTCCACATATCGAGAATAACTGGGATGTAAGATAAGCTAGTAGTGATGGGCAAATCCAAACTGCAAAGTTCATCTGGTACCGAACTTTGCCAGTTCTGGTTCCCAAGCCCATCATCCCGCTTCACCTAAGGATGTAGCAGCAGGAAGCTGCTGTAACTGACCTGAGCCCCGAACCACGGTCATCGGCGGCATCATTTTGGAATGTTCCCCTGCCAGGACCTGCCTGGAAAGATGGCTGCCACTCCCATGAGCCAGCTGGCACTCACTCACTCATAGGGAGTGGCATTCATATTTCTGTGACCCCAGTGGGGGCCATTCCATGACGCCACCACTGACAGGAAGGGGATCACAAAGCTGAGGTAAGTTTTATGGCAATGCTTCCTGATGCACACTCTGCCCCCACCCCGCCCCCCAAAGGTCAGGTCCCCATCAATTCCGGCTGAAGTTCTATTCCAACTTGCCGGCCCTCAACTTTGGGGCTTCTCTCATCAATATAAGCAAGGGATTCTTTATTCTAAGTCCTGGTTTATCCAGGGGAGGAACTTGTAAGCAGAACAAAAACCAGGCTCTGGGTTCTGATCCTTTCCCTGAAGGCATCCCAAATCAGTATGCCCAGCTAAGTGAAACCTCCCAGATTGCCCATAATACCTTTTTTCCCGCACCTATGGTGCATGCGTGGGCTCTCATCCAATCAGTGGCGTATGACATTCATATTAAACCGGACCTTCACCATGATTTAATGAAAAGCACAAACCCTTAAAAAACAATTCCCCAGCATCCAAAGTTGACATATTTTACGTTTTTAGTCACTTACTTATTATTCTTTCCCCTGCTGCAACTCTGTTCAGGACAGGATACGGGTGCCGCCATCTTGACTCAGAAGCATCACTTTTACTGAGGAGAGTGGGATAAAGTACAGGGGGGGTTATAGCTGTGCTTTGCTCAGACAAAGCAGAGCTGGGGTCAGGAAACGGTCAGCAATCCCAGAATGCAGAGCAGCACAGTCAGAAGGCACTTGTTTTAAGGCTCATAACATGCAGTAGTTGCAGGTAGGATGATTTTTAATGTGAGCAATCTGTATGTACAGGGTGTGGGAAATATATGATAGACTCTTATTCAGAGTGAAGGTCCGCTTTAATGATCGGCATAAGGCTCTGTGTTTACACACAGTTTTCCTTTAGACGAGGGCATACTCCTGTTCACAGCCTATCTGAATGGGTGGACGCAAGAGCGCACCTTAGCCTAGATCCCGCATCATTGTGGGAGCCAGGACAAAGATGAATTCTGCATCGACTGGGGACGGAGTTTCACACAGCAGGGAAACACGAATTGGGATTATATTGGAACCAGTCCACTATCTTTGTAACTACCACTGCTCTGATATAGTACGAAACTGGGTAGTAAATTATGTGGTAGTGCAGTTACTCTAGGTTAGGTTTACTGGCCATTCCACAAAATATAAAAAGGTGGATCTTAACTGGAGAAAGCAGGAGCTAGGAATGTGTATGGGGACCATTTGAAATGTGTATAATAATTGAGGGACTATGTCCATCTTTAAGCCATTTATTCTTCTAAACCATGTAAGACTCTTTCTGAGTATAATTCTAAGGCGAGTATTTTTATTCCTAGCCCTTAACACCATTTTAATTGGAAGTTTTCTTTGAGCTGTTTGGCAAGGGGGGGGGGGGGGGGGGGATCATATGAAACACATTTTCCTTATTTTGGTTTAGTTTGAAGTTAATCACTAAATCTCACTAATCGATAATTTTACTAAATCGGTGAAATTATTTGAGGATTGATGTTAGGGATACCTGAAGGGATGTGACACATAAGAGAAGGCTGTCGCAAATACACCAGTTTGTATTACTTTTGTCTTTTATACCCCTAATATCTATTTTGGTGGAGGGCCACTGCCAGATGCTCCATTGCCAGCATATAGCAGGGGGATAGGGAGCACCACTTTTTAATTCCATTGTATATGTTGAATGATCAGAAAATAGAGTTTGCTCAAACTTAAACAGATGGATCTCTACAAAAAGCTTGCTTTTCCCTATAAATCTAGTTCCCATCCCTGTCTGTTTAAAGTGGACCAACACCCACCCCTGATCGGCCCGGGAATCTATAAGATTCCCGGCCGATCAGCTCCCTCCCCGCGGGGCATCCGAAATCGGGACACCCTGATAGGGCCCCGCTGTGTGAAACCCCCCCAGAAAGCCCCTAAAATCTTACCTTTTAGGCGACGGATAAGCCGCCGCCGCCCGCGCGTCCCTCTAGCAGGGTGCGCGAGAGGCGGCGGCTTATCCGTCGCTTGTCCGTCGCCTAAAAGGTACGATTTTAGGGGCTTTCTGGGGGTTTTCACACAGCGGGGCCCTATCGGGGTGCCCCGCGGAAGTGGACCAACACCCAGGATAGTGAAAATCCTGGGTGTTAGTCCACTTTAAAGTGGACTGAAACCCAGGATTTTCCCTATCCTGGATTTTGGTCCTTCCCCCTGGGGCACCCCGGTTTCGAGTGCCCTGCTGTGTGAAAGCCCCCAGGTCACAAAGCTTACTCACCTCTCCACAAGCCCATGCTGTGGATAGAGCAGCAGCCTGGAATCCTAGCTGCACTTTCGAGGGGTGCACGACATCACTTGGCTCCCTTTGGCTGTGCATGGCCCCACACTGTTGCGTCGGGCAGGGCCGGGCACAGCTGGGAAGGGATGCAAGTGGTGCTGGTGCCAGCCACGCATGTACCATGGGCTCAAAGGTAAGATGTTCGGGGCATGCCAGTTCGGGATGCCCCAGCAGCAGGGCATTAGCCTGCCCTGGAGTTTCATAGTGGGTTAAGCATATGGTCTATAAATCTCCAGTTCATTCTATAAAATGCATTTTCCATGGCTACTGATTGTAGACACATAAGGATGTTAGATTTTGTCACATATGAACTCAATAGTATTGTTTTCCGAGTTATCGCGAGCCTTCCTGCATTTTGCATAACCCACCTGATCTGACTAGCTAGTGAAGGCAGTGGGAGGATGTAGCCTGTAACTATCGATTTTGAGAAAAGTTTGACATCTACATTCTTAATGAAATGCCTATGTTTTTGCACATGCTATAGTCATGACCTGGTTTGGGTATCACATTAACATGTGCTTCTACTGATTGGTTAGGAAAGCCACATTAATCCGAGATTGCATTAAAGCGGACCTTCACCCTGAATAAGAGCCTATCTTATATGTTTCTCACACCCTGTACATACAGCTTGCTCACATTAAAAATCATCCTACCTGCATCTTCTGCATGTTATGAGCCTTTAAACATCCAAGATTGCGGCTCATGGAGCATCAGGCAGCCTGCAAACAGGAAGTGTCTTCTGACTGTGCCGCTTTGCATTCTGGGATTGCTGTCCTCTCCCTGACCCCAACTCTACCCATGGGCATTGAATGGGCAGTGTGGGCAATGAACGGCCAAAGAGACAGCAAGGAGGTTACCGGGGACCAACGTAGGTGTCCTACACTATCTTCCCCTCCATTGCCTATATTTGTCCCTTAAAGTGGACCAACATCCAGGGGTGATCGGCCCGGAAATCTATAAGATTCCCGGGCCGATCACCTCCCACCCCGCGGGACATCCGAGATCGGGATGTCCCGCGGGGTGAAACCCCCCAGAAACCCCAAAAAGATCTTACCTGATCCGCCGCCGCCTCCCGCGCGCCCCTCCAGACGTGCGCGCGCCCCTCTGTGAATGGCCGGCGGAGGCGCGCCGAGAGTGACGCGCGGGAGGTGGCGGCGGAAGCGGCTTGGACGTTCCTGTCCCCCGCCTGGACGTTGGCGGGGATTGGCTGCGGCGTTCACGTGGGAGCGGGGAGAGGTGAGTTTTTTGGGGTTTCTGGGGGGTTTCACACAGCGGGGCACCCCCGAAGTGGACCAAAACCCAGGATAGTCAAAATCCTGGGTGTTGGTCCACTTTAAGCTCCTCCAAAGTTCTTACAGGCACTCATCTGGAGGACGAGGAGGAGGAGGTGGTGGGAGAAGCACACACCCCACCACCATACCCCTGCAGCCCTAATTTTGCCTGTTACTGAGTTCACCCACTACATAATCCCTTTCTTTCCTTGAAAAAATGAGGAGTAAGTAATCCTGGTGCCAAGAACGAACCTTTCTTCTAACCTTTCTTCCCCTTCTGTCTAGAAAGGTCTGTTCAGCACGTCCAACCCCCGAAGAGGCACCTGAGGAAGACCCGCTGTTCAGCCACCTGCCTCCGCAACCCTCCTCTCTCCACCAATCCCAATCTGACCTTGCCTCCAACCCTCCTTCGAATGGGATTTTTTAGTTCACTGCAGTGATTTGTCTTCTTTTCTTCCAGGGATAACTCAAAGGTGTCCCTCTACTTTTTCCCTTTCTAAACACGTTGTTTTTCAGCAATTCTTAAATTGAGGTTGGTTCCTAGACCACTTAGAAATGATGGCGAACAGCCTTTTTAAAATTTAGCGCCAGGGAGGCAGTCATCAGGGCAGGAGAGCCAAGACCTGATGGCCACCTGACCTGGGGCCCACTGGTTGGCACACTATTGGTGCTGGTATTGATGATAAATTAGAGCATACCTCCCAAGTGTCCGTGATTTGGAGGGACTATCCCCCTTTTGAGTCCATGTCCCCTGTTCTCATTTGCCCCTCACAGAAGTGTAACATGCAGATCTGTACCAATAAATAAGTAATTTGCCTATATAATTCTAACTGTTACAGTCCATCTCTTATCCATCCCTCAATGAAGGTGCATGGCCAAATTTGACAAATGCCCCTCTTTCCCACCCTGTAAAGTTGGTAAGTATGAATTAGGGGGTCTGCCCCCCTTCCTCCCAGGCTGGTTGGCTATCGGGTCCAAATCAACCATCAAGAAAAATGTGTCACTACTATGGGTTCTGCACTGGAGCCCAGCCATATTTAGTTTACTATCGTTCAGAAGGAAATGCAGCAGCACCCTGACTAAGTTAGAAAAACAGTGAGAAATATTAGGTCGCTGGCTCATTACAGCCTGTCAGTGGCGCGTGACAGCAGGAGTGGCCATGACATACGAGGAGGCAACTTCCGGGTTACCTGATCCTCCGCCTGGCAGCTGGCCTCGCCCCCTCACTTTCGCGTGTTAACTGTATTGCAGAGTGGCAGCACTGGGCACATAGATCGGGGGCTGCCAGGCAGAGACATCTCCTCACACGTCTCCCGGTGGCGGGTCATGTCACTTGTGTAAGAGGACGTCACCTGTGAGTATGGCGCCCAACGCTGCTACACTGCGCACACCTGTGACAAGGGCTGGAATAGGCGCTGCCGGCTGCTGTCTCCGTATGGCTGCAGAGCTATCCGCTGCATCGCCAGGCAAATATCATATATATATATATATATATATATATATATATATAATCTCTTCTAGCTGGCGCAGAGCTGCAGCGTGACAGCTACTGACATAGTCTGACATTAGGCGGGAGCCACAGCTGCAGCATGTCGGCGACCCCAGCGGCATGGAGCTGGCCTGGACTACAGCAGGGTTGAGTGATGGGAGTGTCTGAGGGGAGGCCGCCCCTACACATATACACACATGCTGCCTGCATGTAACCCCTTATATCCTGCACATAGTCTGCATTTAACCCCTTATATCCTGCACATAGTCTGCATGTAACCCCTTATATCCTGCACATAGTCTGCATGTAACCCCTTATATCCTGCACATAGTCTGCATGTAACCCCTTATATCCTGCACATAGTCTGCATGTAACCCCTTATATCCTGCACATAGTCTGCATGTAACCCCTTATATCCTGCACATAGTCTGCATTTAACCCCTTATATCCTGCACATAGTCTGCATGTAACCCCTTATATATCCTACACATAGTCTGCATGTAACCCCTTGTATCCTACACATAGTCTGCATGTAACCCCTTATATCCTGCACATAGTCTGCATGTAACCCCTTATATATTCTACACATAGTCTGCATGTAACCCCTTGTATCCTACACATAGTCTGCATGTAACTCCTTATATCCTGCACATAGTCTGCATGTAACCCCTTATATCCTGCACATAGTCTGCATGTAACCCCTTATATCCCGCACATAGTCTGCATGTAACCCCTTATATCCCGCACATAGTCTGCATGTAACCCCTTATATCCTGCACATAGTCTGCATGTAACTCCTTATATCCTGCACATAGTCTGCATGTAACCCCTTATATCCTGCACATAGTCTGCATGTAACCCCTTGTATCCTACACATAGTCTGCATGTAACCCCTTATATCCTGCACATAGTCTGCATGTAACCCCTTATATCCTGCACATAGTCTGCATGTAACCCCTTATATCCTGCACATACTCTGCATGTAACCCCTTATATCCTGCACATAGTCTGCATGTAACCCCTTATATCCTACACATAGTCTGCATGTAACCCCTTATATCCTGCACATAGTCTGCATGTAACCCCTTATATATCCTGCACATAGTCTGCATGTAACCCCCTTATATCCTACACATAGTCTGCATGTAACCCCTTATATCCTGCACATAGTCTGCATGTAACCCCTTATATCCTGCACATAGTCTGCATGTAACCCCTTATATCCTGCACATACTCTGCATGTAACCCCTTATATCCTGCACATAGTCTGCATGTAACCCCTTATATCCTACACATAGTCTGCATGTAACCCCTTATATCCTGCACATAGTCTGCATGTAACCCCTTATATATCCTGCACATAGTCTGCATGTAACCCCCTTATATCCTACACATAGTCTGCATGTAACCCCTTATATCCTGCACATAGTCTGCATGTAACCCCTTATATCCTACACATAGTCTGCATGTAACCCCTTATATCCTGCACATAGTCTGCATGTAACCCCTTATATCCTGCACATAGTCTGCATGTAACCCCTTATATCCTGCACATAGTATGCATGTAACCCCTTATATCCTGCACATAGTCTGCATGTAACCCCTTATATCCTGCACATAGTCTGCATGTAACCCCTTATATCCTGCACATAGTCTGCATGTAACCCCTTATATATCCTGCACATAGTCTGCATGTAACCCCTTATATCCTACACATAGTCTGCATGTAACCCCTTATATCCTGCACATAGTCTGCATGTAACCCCTTATATCCTGCACATAGTCTGCATGTAACCCCTTATATCCTGCACATAGTCTGCATGTAACCCCTTATATATCCTGCACATAGTCTGCATGTAACCCCTTATATCCTGCACATAGTCTGCATGTAACCCCTTATATATCCTGCACATAGTCTGCATGTAACCCCTTATATCCTGCACATAGTCTGCATGTAACCCCTTATATATCCTGCACATAGTCTGCATGTAACCCCTTATATCCTGCACATAGTCTGCATGTAAC
The DNA here is from genome assembly GCA_027917425.1 of Gastrophryne carolinensis. Lineage (NCBI taxonomy): Eukaryota > Metazoa > Chordata > Amphibia > Anura > Microhylidae > Gastrophryne > Gastrophryne carolinensis. Next base: position 529,033,018 of record CM051235.1, on the reverse strand, counting down.
CCCTTGTATGCTACACACTCTCAACATTTACACATACACACAGAGGCTGTATTTACCCCTTATATCCTCCAAACACAAACCTGGTTTGCATTTAACACCTTGTATCCTACAAACACTTTTGGCATTTAAGTCCTTGTATCTGCCAAACACACACACTGTCTGCACGCAACCCCCTGTGCGCCCTCCACACTGTCTGCACGCAACCCCCTGTGCGCCCTCCACACTGTCTGCACGCAACCCCCTGTGCGCCCTCCACACTGTCTGCACGCAACCCCCTGTGCGCCCTCCACACTGTCTGCACGCAACCCCCTGTGCGCCCTCCACACTGTCTGCACGCAACCCCCTGTGCGCCCTCCACACTGTCTGCACGCAACCCCCTCTGCGCCCTCCACACTGTCTGCACGCAACCCCCTCTGCGCCCTCCACACTGTCTGCACGCAACCCCCTGTGCGCCCTCCACACTGTCTGCACGCAACCCCCTGTGCGCCCTCCACACTGTCTGCACGCAACCCCCTCTGCGCCCTCCACACTGTCTGCACGCAACCCCCTCTGCGCCCTCCACACTGTCTGCACGCAACCCCCTGTGCGCCCTCCACACTGTCTGCACGCAACCCCCTGTGCGCCCTCCACACTGTCTGCACGCAACCCCCTGTGCGCCCTCCACACTGTCTGCACGCAACCCCCTGTGCGCCCTCCACACTGTCTGCACGCAACCCCCTCTGCGCCCTCCACACTGTCTGCACGCAACCCCCTCTGCGCCCTCCACACTGTCTGCACGCAACCCCCTCTGCGCCCTCCACACTGTCTGCACGCAACCCCCTCTGCGCCCTCCACACTGTCTGCACGCAACCCCCTCTGCGCCCTCCACACTGTCTGCACGCAACCCCCTCTGCGCCCTCCACACTGTCTGCACGCAACCCCCTCTGCGCCCTCCACACTGTCTGCACGACCATAAACCCCACAGCAGTCATAAGGCATCAAGAGGCTTACCTGATGCCTGTCCTGTGTGCCTCTCCTCTATTTCCTGTTGCGCCCTGTAGAAGCCGTATCAGTGCTCCAAAATTTACTCTCCTTTTAATTCCATTTCTCCAGGGCCATGCAAAAAAATGGGTCTACCAGCCACTTTGGCACTCTCGGCATGAGCAAGCATGGCAAATCACAGTGGCCCTACAGCTGTCTCTGACCACAGCATTGTGTGCCCCTAACTCATTCCCAGCTCAGTGACAACACAGAAATGAAAGCAAAGGAAATGGCTTTGCTTAGAATATAAACTGCATTAACATACGATCAGAGATTTTGAGATGCTTTGAAATGGTTCGTTTTACACTATTCCTAAGTGAGAATTAGTGTGTGTGCCTGAACATTCATCATGTGTGCTGTTCCCAAGAGGGCTATGGCGGGGTTGGGAGGGGGGCAGTTAATCTGTGTACCTGGACAGAGGATTTACCCTCTGCTGTTCCCATGGGTGATATAGTGGGAGGTGGGGTGTCCTGTGTGCCTTTCCCAAGAGTCATAGGGGGGGGGGGGGGGGGGGCAATGACTCTGTGTGCCTGGACAGAGGATGTATCCTGTTGCTGTTGGACAAAGTTGTTTAAACCGGACCTTCACCATGATTTAATGAAAAGCCCAAACTCTTAAAAAACGATTCCCCAGCATCTAAAATTAATATATTTTACATTTTTAGTCACTAACTTTTTATTCTTTCCCCCACTGGGCTGCAACTCTGTTCAGGAATTTAGGATACGGGCGCCGCCATCTTGACTCAGAAGCATCACACTTACTGAGGAGAGGAGAGTGGGATAAGGTACAGGGGGGCAGGTTATAGCTGTGCTTTGCTCAGACAGAGCAGAGCTGGGGTCAGGGAAAGGTCAGCAGTCCCAGAATGCAGAGCAGCACAGTCATTTCCTGTTTGCAGGCACTTCCTGTTTGCAGGCTGCCTGATAAAATGGCGGCTTCCATAAGCCGCCATCTTGGATGTTTAAAGGCTCATAACATGCAGTAGATGCAGGTAGGATGCTTTTTAATGTGAGCAATCTGTATGTACAGTGTGGGGGAAACATATAAGATAGACTCTTATTCAGAGTGAAGGTCCGCTTTAAGCTGAGATTTAGCCTTTTGGCAACCCAGCCTCTGGATTTTTTTTAAGAACACAACTACATTTTTTTCATCCTCGGAAGTGGACATATCTCCACACCTCTTTAATCAGTGTCAGTGGGACGCACCATGGCCTGTGTCTGCAGGGCAGATCTAGGTTATTTATCTGTCTGTCTCTTCTGTGCTTCTGAGCTCAGAAAACATTTCACCAACAGCAAAAAACAAAACAAATCATAGTGAGTGTTTGAAAGAGAAAGTGTATGAAAGAGAGAGACACATGCACAAACTTGCAAACATATAAAATCTCACCCATATTTTAAAGCGGAACAAAACCCACCAGCGATCTTTCAGATTCCAGGGCCAGCTGATGGCTTTCCTCCAGGGAATCCTGATTCAGGATGCCCGCTGTGTGAAACCCCCAGGGCCCCCATAAAAGCTCACCTCTCCAAGCTCCAATGGGGCATGCGAGGGCTCTCATCCAATGAGAGCCTCATGCCATGACTATGTCCCTTTGTGGGACAATTGCAGCTTCTGTCACATAGAGACAGAAAGTTTCAGCCATGCTGTAGAACTGTAAAAAAAAAGAAGGGGGGGGGATGTCCTGAACACCCCAAGGGAATGGGCCGAGAAGAGAGCTGCACAGGTGAATGTCAGGTCCCAGTGAAAAAGGTGTATTTATCAAATCAAAAATCCAGAGCGCCTGTGATACTTCCAGGTAATGTCCCATCTATCAACCGGGCCGGCGATGGGATGAGTGTCGGTGCTGAGTTCCCTACAGTGCCAGATAGCTGCAGGCGCTCACCCTGCACTGTGTGGCCTTATCCCATATATTTCAATGGGCTTGAATGGTTACAATTATTTAGGCATTTTATATTTTTTTAATTTTTCTTGGGCTCGTTCATGTGCCACAGGATCTCTGGGCTGTTTGGGATTATTTTCGGATGCATTGTGATTTGGGCCTAGAGAAAGCTGTGCCATGTCTTTTAAGTGTCTCTAATGCAATTCACATTTAAAAAAAAAAAAAATAAAATCCATCACCCTAAAAAAAAAAATTTAAATTGCCATTCCAACAGGCGCTGTGTGCCTGGAATCCCATTTTTTGAGTGTCTCTGCAAGCGCTATGTTTTTTTTAATGTGGACCAAAACCCACCGCGATCGGCCTGGGCCATCCAAAATCAGCAACCATACAGATGTAGAGGCTCCTTCCTGTAATGCACCTTGTGGTTATCATAGCAGGGCAGCGCTGCCTCTAGAATACTTTGAGGTTATGTCAGTGGGTTGCAAGCAGCCTCCCTCTGATTAACTTGGTCCATTAGCCAAAGTTGGACTGATATTGACCTTTAGTCGTGATTGGCTGATGGCCACATAAAACCTACCCCTCTCCAACATGCATTGCCTGTTGTAGCATTCAGTTGCCTAGGGTGTGCTAGTGAGAACCTTGATTTCTGCTAATAGAATAAAAGGATTTTTCAAAACTACTTTATTATATTTTTCTCGTTTATTGAACATTTTTCAGAATTTGTATCAAATTTTATATATTTTCATAAATACATGAAAATTATATTGCCCTAATATGACTACAAACATGGCAGCGCGCGTGCTCCCGTCCCAGCCTATCTGTTGCATTCGACCAGGCAAAGGAAAGCGATTACAGGTTTTCTTCGGGGTTTCGTACAGCAGGGCAACCCAATTCCTCTTCAATTTAAGCAAGTGCAGCTTTTAAAATTGAAGTTACATTTTAGGCAAATAAAAAAAAAAAAAAAAAAAGCTATACTTTCCTTTTTTCCCATGCAGACCATTGCCCATAGTCCAGGGCAACAGTGCTCACCTGAAAGGCTGGATGCAGTTCCCTTTGCCACCCGGTACCTTGCGCAGTGTCGCGCTTCTCTTCCTGTCTCGCTCGGACATGGCGATGCCCCCCCCCATCATCAGTCACATTGAGCTGCCACGCCCCCTCCATTGCAGTGAATTTCAAGCAGCACAGTAGCATCATAGCTTGGGCCTTGTGGTTAGGATTAGCAGGACCTAGGTAAGTATTTTGAGGGAGCTGGCGGAAGTTTTTTGCACTGTAGATGGGTTGAAACTTGTAGTTTGTTTTATCTAGCTAATTGTTGCCACAGGGGAAAAAATTGGATATGATGCAAGTCACATTTTCTGTTTCCTGCCAAGCATAAATTAAATCAAAGTAAATGAAAATGATTAATCACTGGCTACAGTCCTCGTATTTTTATTCCAGGGGTGTGTTATATTTAAGCAATTTTTTTGCAGTCCAGAGTGAGGCATCACACTAACATGACTTCAGGACATCAGCCAATTGAAAATAATTGTGACTCTGTAAGTTTTATTTTGGTGGACTAGGACAGAAAGGCTGTTGGGTACAAAGGAGTTTTTTTTTGTATTATGCCTGTACTGTCACTTTGATGCCCCTTTTACACTGTGCACAATGTAGTGGAAACGTCACAGCGCAACATACAGTTGTTTGCTGTGCTCTGCCACCATTGCTTCCTGACCCCCTCCCCCAGTAGGGGTTGTCAGAAAAAATTGATTCTGTCAAGTATTGCGATATTTCATTTGACTATACTAGAATCGATTCTTTCTTTCTAGTATTGCTTCTGACTTCCACACCACCCCCACGCTACATTGAAAGAAAAGTCACCTGACCCCTTGCTCAATCCCACCGACTCTCCTATTCACCCGGGGGGGGGGGGCTCCGATTCCCCCCGGCACTCTTCAGTCTTCAGGAGAGAGCCCGACAGGCCCTCTCCCCCTGCTTTCCTGAGTGCCTACATCTTCACGACTAGCCCCACCCCTTTCAGGGGCAGAGCGGATGACGTCATCCTGGCTCCCAGCGGTTCAGCTGTCAGATGCGATGATCGCCGGCCAAAGGAGGACGGGGCAGGAGATCCTTTGATGGCCCCTTTTGCAGTATGCGGCGCAGCACACCATTCCTCTTCGGCAAATCTAACAGCTCCTTCAGACTTATGGCTTCCTGATATGAACCTTTCTTCTTTAGTTTACCTGTCAAATTTTCAATGAGATTAAACCGGACCAACACCCGTTAACGGGTTTTGGTCCCACAGACAGTGAATAAAAACAAGTTGGGGGGCACCCAGTATGCTGGCGCCCCGATCATAACCAGAATGCCCGATCTCTCTACCTTCATCTCAAGCCAGTGCTGGGAAAGGACCCCCGTGATGGACCTTAGTTGTGTCCTCGGTGCCGGCCACCAAACTGGACCAACACCTCACCCAAGTGTTGGTCCAGTTTAAAGTTAGGACATTGTACAGCCACTCACTAGGAGTAAAGTATTTTGGGGTCTTTGTCATATTAGAAAAAAAAACAACCCCAGATAATGGTTTGTTGCTGACTACACAGAAGGATCCCCACAGCTCCCCCTGCGTAGATCTTGCGTAGGGGGGGGGGGGGGTGTATGTATACTAGTATATTAATATATGTTTTTCATGTTTTGCTTTTGCACTGCTTTGTACTATATTCCGCCGCCGCGCGCTTGCACTCCGCTCCACGGACGGCGGCGACATCGCCTCAGGTGCTGCTGCGCCGTCATTGGCTGGCCTTGTCACTGGGGCGCGTTTTCGCGCTCTTCGGGGGGGGGGCGGGCCTTGCAGATGACGTTTTCTGCATCACTTCTCCGCGGCCTGCCCCTCGAGGTATATGCGGGCTCCATTTTGAAACTCCTGAGCTGCGTGTCTGGCGTCTCCCTATCGCGGTCCGTAAGTGCCCCCGCGGGCTGGCTTTTACTTTGTCCCTGGGTGTCCTTGAGGGAAAGGGGCAAAGGCTATTATTCCAATCTTTTTATTGTTCCCAAAAAAGATGGGTCCATCAGACCCATCCTGGATTTGAAGCACCTCAACAAATTTGTCAGATTCAGACACTTTTGCATGGAGACTCTGCGCTCCGCTGTGACTTTCCTACGCCCAGGGGACTTCATGACCTCTGTAGACATCAAGGATGCTTACCTTCACGTACCTATCTTTCCAGGTCATCAGAGATTCCTCAGGTTCGCTCTGGAGGATCAGCACTACCAGTTTGTGGCCTTGCACTTCGGTCTCACCTCGGCTCCCAGGGTATTCACCAAGGTGCTGGCAGGTGTGATGTCTCTGCTGAGATCTCAGGGCATTCGCATTCTTCCCTACTTGGGCGACATTCTTATAGCTTCTCAGTCCTTCCATCAGGCAGAGCTGGACACTCAGCGGGTGGTGTCCACACTGGAGTCATTCGGCTGGGTGATCAACCACCCAAATCTTCCCTGTCTCCTTCCATGGTGAAGTCCTTTCTGGGCATGATTCTGGATTCATCTCAGGTCAAGATCTTTCTTCCTCAGCAGAAGGTGGAGAGTCTTCAAGAGAAAGCTCAGCTCCTTCTGTCTTGTCCTCATCCATCCATCAGGCAGGGAATGCAGCTGGTGGGCCTGATGGTGTCCTGCTTCGAGGCGGTTCCATATGCTCAGTTCCACATGAGGTCTCTTCAGCTTCACCTCTTGTCAGTATGGGATCGGGACCCTGTGTCCCTGGATCAGGTGTTTGTCCTGTCCCCTCTGGTCAGGCGGTCTCTATCGTGGTGGCTGGACTCAAGGAACCTGTTGGGGCCAATCCATTCTGGCACCCTGCTGGGAGACTGTCACTACGGATGCCAATCTGACAGGTTGGGGGGGGCTTTTGGAAGTCCCTGAAATTCCAGGGTCAGTGGGGCCCTCAGGAGGCCCATGCCCCTATCAACATTCTGGAATTGAGGGCGATCAGGTTGGTTCTCGCCCACTTAACCCCACACCTGTGGGGTCGGGCTGTTCAGGTCCGCTCGGACAACCAGACGGTGGTTGCCTACATCAATCATCAGGGAGGGACCCGGAGCAAGAGGGCCCTCAAGGAAGTGTCCCTGATACTGTCCTGGGCGGAGGAGAATGTTCCCTGCATCTCAGCTGTGTACATCCTGGGGGTGGAGAATCTGGAGGCAGACTCTCTGACCAGAGGGACCTCTCGTCTGGGAGAATGGTCCCTCAGCAGCAGAGTGTTTCGCTCCCTCTGCCACCGCTGGGATCAGACGGATGTGGATCTGTTTGCGTCCCGTCACAATCACAAGCTTCCAGTCTTTGTCCCTCTGTCCCAGGATCCTCTGGCCTTGGCCATGGATGCCCTGGCAATGTCTTGGACGGGGTTTCAGCTTCTGTATGTTTTCCCCCTTTTCCCCTGCTGGGCAGGGTGCTGCGCAAGATAGCTCAGGAAAGGGTGCCAGCCATACTGGTGGCCCCCTGTTGGCCAAGAAGGTTCGCAGACGTCGTGCAGCTGGCAGTAGATCAGGATCTGCTCACTCAGGGGCACCTACGCCACCCCAATTTACAAACGCTGGCTTTGACGGCCTGGCTGTTGAAACCTCCATCTTGATGGTAAAAGGGCTGCCTGCTTTGGTTGTGAATACCATGATCAGGGCTAGGAAAAGGTCCTCTTCTTCCATCTACTACAGGGTTTGGCGTACTTACATTGACTGGTGCGAGTCTAACTCGCTTCCCTGTCGTGTGTTTTCTATTCCTAGGATTCTGGAGTTTCTGCAACATGGTTTGGATCTGGGTCTTCAGCTCAGTACTCTGAAAGGTCATGTTTCTGCCTTGGCTATTTCCATTTTCCATTCCATTCCATTTTCCAAAGATCCTTTGCTCAGCATCCCCTGGTCAAGACCTTCTTCCAGGGGGTTACTCACGTGCGTCCCCCACGTAAGCCTATGTTACCAGTCTGGGACTTGAACTTGGTCTTATCTGCCCTGCAGGGGTCTCCCTTCCAGCCCTTGCAAGGAGCCCCTTTGTCCATTCTTACGCTCAAGGTGGTCTTTTTGGTGGCTATCACTTCTGTGAGGCGTGTTTCTGAGTTGGTGGCGCTTTCCATCAAGCCTCCTTATTTTGAGAGACACCAGGACAAGGTGGTGTTTCGTTTTAAGCCAGATTTTCTGCCTAAGGTTGTTTCTGCCTTTCATCTCAATCAGGACATTGTTTTGCCTTCTCTGTGTCCTAATCCTAGTACTTCTAAGGAGAGGGTTCTATCTGGTGGCTACTGAACCCTTCAGGAAGACTGATGCACTTTTCGTGCTCCCGTCTGGACCTAAAAAAAGGTCTGGCTCCAGCTAAGTCCACTATCAGCAAGTGGATCCGTCAGGCTTTGATACAAGCCTACTCTGCTAAGGGGAAGGAGCCTCCCTTCCGCCGTACTGCTTATTCTACTCGTGCTATTGGTGCCTCTTGGGCCTTTCAGCACCAAGCTTCTGTTGAACAAGTTTGCAAGGCCGCCACTTGGTCTTCTGTTCATACTTTTCTAAGTTTTACAAGGTTGATGTTAAGGCCTCAGCTGATGCTGCTTTTGGTCGCAAAGTTCTGCAGGTGGCAGTGGTTTAAACTGTCTGCTGTTGCTTTTGGGGATCCCACCCTACCTTACGGACACTTCTGTTGGATGTCCCAAGAGTAAGAATATCTTCTGGAACAGGATGTGCTGTATACTTAGAATAACACAATTCTGTGGTTACTCACCTGTAGAATTGGTATTATATGTATACAGCACGTCCTGTTCCACCCCACCCTTGTTATCATTATCTTTAGTTGCCTCTTTATGATGATTGTTCGTATGTTCAAATTTTTTTATATTGGTTCGAGTTCTCCCGGTCTCATTTTAACTGCTTTTCAATACTGGGGATTTTGTGGGAGGTCCCTGGGGCCGGGAGGAGCCACTTTTCTGTCTCTGCAGTCCAGCGCCATCTACTGGATGTATAACCCAAGAGTAAGGAATATCTTCTGGAACAGGGCGTGCTGTATACGTATAATACCAATTATACAGGTGAGTAATCACAGAATTGTATTTCCTGTTCTGTTCCAGTGCCCAATTTCAGATTATGCTTGTTTTCTTCTTGTTTGCATTTTGATATTTTAGAAAAACATGGTTTTTATTCAGATTTTTTTAATACATTTATTAGGGAAACTCTGTGCAACCAAATAATTTTTTAAGTGATTACTTCCAATAAGATGTGCCCACTACAACAAGCTGGGTACACATAGAGAGCTTAACGTATTTAATTACAGGATATATATATTCTTTGTTCTAAAAAGACTTAAGAACATTTTGAAAAATGCTACATTTATTTGGGGGGGGGGGGGGCAGGTATCAGAGTAAAAAATGTATGGTTGATCATGCTGGTGTGTCTTTAGAGATTTATTTTAAACGCTTAGCCGAGCTCCCAAACATGCTTGCAATGAATTTTGTGCCATTTCTCCACGTCATTAAAGAATGTCTGCTAAAGCATTCTGGGCTGCTTGAATATCTGCTGGTTTACTGGTTTCTGGTGCTCCAAGAAATTCTATTGAATCCTACAATGAACCATTTAAAAACATTCCAAACTACTGACCTTGAGAGGAACAGTGATGTAATACTGTGTATATGTCCTATGTATCGCTATGCTAGTAATTAAATCAAAACTTCACTTTGAAAAATGCAAGCTATTCTAAGTATGTCACACACCCCGCTTCAAGACATTCATTACATGTGGGTATACTGACCTGTAGATGGCGATCTTGCAGAGATGTCAATAAAAAAAGTAAGACCCTCCCGGTCCATAAATACCTGGGACCTCCCACTCATTCCCCAGTCTTTCATCTCTGTAGACGGCGAGCAAGTCAGAAGATGGATGTCTCCTCCTTGCAGGTAGCCGGGATGACTCCCGGCCCTCTATTCTATTCCTGCCCGGATTCTTTTATTTATATTACTTGCCTTCCAGCCTAGGCTGCTGGTCAGGCAATGGTAGACGGCACCCTAGGTGCTCAGGAGCTCCGCTCCGCCGTGAGACCCCATAACAAGGGGTAGGCGGCTAACCGGGTTGGTGACCCCGGTTTGGGATGCCCCGTCCCTTGGCTCCCACCCTAGCATGGATTCCCCCTCTCCCGGATACCCTTGGGGGGGGCGGGTCCCTTATTGATTCATCTTTATTATTTATAATGTGTGTGTGTGTGGTGCTTACAGTGCATGCTTTACTCAGACCGGCGCCGGCCTCCGGCGTTTGTCATGGCGGCTTTCCAGAGGAGCTTCTTCCCCTTAGTGCGGGGCCAGGCGCTCGCGCGTGGGCGCCGCGTTTCAGGTCACGGCTTCTGGTCGGGAGCGACGGGGGAGGGGCGGGGCCGGGCGCGACGCGCACAGCGCACCGGCCCGCTCTTCCTCTGCCTACGCGCCTTCTCCTTTCTGCCAGGCGTGCGGGACTCCGGAGGTGGTGACGGTTGGTGAGTGGCCTGTGGCCCCATTAGTTTTTCCTTATGATCGTGCCCCTCCTTGGGGTTGCTTGGCAACACTTCTGTTATTAACCCTTTTGGACAATTGCTATGTTGGTCTGATTGTGTGTTTGTTTGTGTGTTCCAGGTGGACCATCGTTCCTATTAAAGGGGGGTTCTCCCGGTCCTAGGGTCCCTGGTTAAATATAGGTGTCTGATAATTCCTCCCACGCAGGACTTAAAGGGGCATCCCGGGTTGCATTACTGCGTAATTCCCTCGGGGCACTGTGCATATATATATTAAAGATCACCATATGGAGGCTTCCCCGGATACTGGGCTTCTGTCCCCCTCGGGGCAATCCAGGTTGTGTTTGGGGTGTGGGGTGTGTGCCAGATTGGCCAATCTTGAAACATTTTTCCAGCGCGGTTGCCAAAAAGGCCACGGCAAAGCGAAAACATTTGTATACAGCCACACAGGCTTTTGATATGGAGGAGTTTGACTCCCTGGATTGGTCTGATTGTTCCCCGCTTGAGGAAGGGGAGCTGTATGAGGAGTCTGAGGGCTCCGATGACCAGCAGTTTGTGGGTGCTGATACCGAGCAGGGCCAGGGGAGTCCTTGGATACCGCTAGGGTCCTGGCTCATATAGGTCCTGGCTATTTCTCCCCCCGAGGCGGCTCCTCCGCTGAAGGGGGAGTTCTTTGAGGTGACCAAGCCGCGCTTGGAATTTCCTTATCAAAAGCATTTTGATGGTATCATTCTTAAGGAATGGGAGAGTGCACTACTCTCAAGGATGGTGAGGATAAACGCATTGACCAGATGGCTTGTCATGGTTTTGCCAGTGTTGGGTCGGCCTTGCGGCGCTTTTATTGGTAGCTGCCAGGTCGGTGGTTAGAGGACTGTTGACCTCTTCCGGGCTTGACCCGGCTAGTGAGGAGTTTGCCGCCCTTAAGCGATGTGAGTTATTTTTGTCCTTTGTGCTGGCCGCCTTGGATGACACATTGGTGATGAGAACTTCGGCCTTGCTTGTGGCTATCCGGCGGTCGGTTTGGTTACGCCAGTGGGCGGCTGATTTTGTGTCCAAAAAGTCGCTTACGGCCCTTCCCTTTTGTGGGGTTGCGGCTCTTTGGAGAGAAATTGGATTCGGTGGCAAAGGGAGGTAGGTTACCTCAGCGTAAGAAGCAGCATTGCCCCTTTCGTGGGGCTAGAGTTGGCAGGGGTTCGGCCTTCCCCTCGTCCAGAGGTGATTCCTGGGGCAGGGGCCGGGCCCGTCCAGGTCACAGTTGGGGCTCTAAGCCTAAAGCCGCTGTCAAGCCGGCTCAGCAATGAGGGGGCGCCCTCACCCTTGCGGGTGGGGGGATGGCTGCAGCTCTTCTCCTGGGTCTGGGTCCAAGCGGTCTCGGACAGGTGGATTCAAGAAGTGGTGTCTTCCGGTTACAAGCTGGAGTTCGAGTTCCGGCCCCCTCCCAGATTCCTCAGGTCTCAGGTGCCGTCAGATCCTCTGGCCACTCAGGGGCTTCGGGCGGCAGTAGCAAGTCTCTTGGACATGGCTGTCATCTGCCTGGTGCCCCCCTCAGAACGGGGCCTGGGCTTCTATTCCAATTTGTTCACGGTGCCCAAGAAGGACGGTTCCGTTCGTCCCATTCTGGATCTGAAGTTGCTCAACAGGTTCGTCCGTCCCCGGAAGTTCAGTATGGAAACTCTGCACTCAGCCATCCACTCACTTCGTCAGGGGGACTTCAGGTCGTCCATAGACATCAAGGATGCTTACCTGCATATTCCAATATTTCCGGCACACCAGAGAATTCTCAGGTTTGTTGTGGAAAATCGACATTTTCAGTTCGTGGCTCTTCCGTTTGGCCTTACCTCGGCTCCAAGGGTTTTTACCAAGGTATTGGCAGGAGTGATGGCCCTTCTCAGAGCCAGGGGTATCTGCATCGTGCCATATCTGGATGATCTTCTCATCATGGCGTCTTCCCTCAGTCAGGCGCAGCTGGATACCAGGACCGTGGTGTCCACTCTGGAGAGTTTCGGTTGGGTGATCAACTATCCCAAGTCCTGCCTTTCGCCCTTCACGGTGGTGGAGTTCCTGGGAATGTCTCTGGATACTTCTCATGCCAGGGTGTTCCTCCCCCGGGCCAAGGTTCTTCTGATTCAGGAATTGACTCAGCGTCTCCTATCTATTCCCCGCCCGTCCATCCGGCTGGGGATGCGACTGGTGGGATTGATGGTGGCATCGTTCGAGGTGGTTCCCTTTTCCCAGTTTCACACAAGGACGCTCCAGCGCCATCTCTTGGCGGCCTGGGACGGGTCCCCGCTGTCATTGGATCAGTCCTTTCTGATGTCCCCCCGGGTACGGCGTTCCCTTCGGTGGTGGCTGAAACCAAACAATCTGATGAGGGGCAGGTCATTTCTGACCCCTCGTTGGGAGACGGTCACCACGGATGCCAGCCTGTCTGGTTGGGGGGGATTTTGGAAGGATCTTCAGTTTCAGGGACTGTGGGGGCCTCAGGAAGCCCACAATCTCATCAATGTTCTGGAGTTGAGAGCCATCAGGTTGGTTCTGGCTCACTTGACTCATCAGTTGCGTGGACTACCGGTTCAAGTTCGGTCGGACAATCGGACGGCGGTCGCCTACATCAATCACCAGGGAGGGACTCGCAGCAGGCGTGTCCTCAGGGAAGCGTCTTTGATCCTGGATTGGGCAGAGGGCAATGTCCCGTGCATCTCGGCAGTGTACATTCCGGGAGTGGAGAACATGGAGGCGGACTCCCTGAGCAGGGGGTCATCTCGCCGGGGAAAATGGTAACTCAGTCCCAAGGTGTTTCAGTCGCTTTGCCAGCGGTGGGGGACTCCGGAGGTGGACCTCTTTGCCTCTCGTCACAATCACAAGCTTCCGGCATTTGTGTCTCTCTCGCGGGATCCGCTGGCTCTGGCAGGTGGATGCCATGTCTCTGAACTGGAGGGATCTGGGGTTTCTGTACCTGTTCCCTCCATTTCCCATGGTGGGCAAAGTGGTGCGCAAGCTAGCCCTAGAGGGCGCGTCAGCAATCCTGGTGGCTCCAAGGTGGCCAAGGCAGGTTTGGTCCGCAGACGTGGTAAGGTTGGCAGAGGATCAATTAGATCTGCCCCTTCTGCCGGATCTGCTCACTCAGGGTCCACTGCTCTACCCCAATTTACCAACGCTGGCTTTGACGGCGTGGCTGCTGAAACCTCCATCTTGAAAGAGGAAGGTCTTTCTGATGCTGTCATTCAGACTCTGGTTAGGGCTAGAAAGAAGTCTTCCTCTGCCATTTACTATAGGATTTGGAGGTCTTATATTGATTGGTGTGAGGTCCCGACCTTGCCTTGCAGGGCGTTTTCTATCCCTACGGTTTTGGAATTTCTGCAACATGGTCTGGACCTAGGTTTGCAGCTTAGTACGCTGAAAGGGCATGTTTCTGCCCTGGCGGAAGTCTTGTGCTCTTCATCCTCTGGTTAAGACTTTTTTTCCAGGGGGTTACGCATGTGCGGCCTCCTAGGAAGCCTTTGCTTCCAGTTTGAGTTTTGAATTTGGTTCTTTCGGCCTTGAACCTTTGCAGGATATTGCACTTTCTACATTTACTCAGAAGGTTGTTTTTCTGGTTGCCATCACTTCGGTTCGGCGTGTATCGGAGTGGGCGGCCTTGTCCATTAAGGCCCCTTACTTTGAGAGGCATCAGGACAAGGTTGTTTTCTGCTTCAAGCCAGATTTCCTTTCTAAGGTGGTCTCTGCTTTTCATCTTAATCAGGACATTGTTCTACCCTCCTTGTGTCCTAAGCCTAGCAATGACAAGGAGAGGGTTTTGCATTCTTTGGATGTGGTTCGCTGTGTGAAGTACTATTTGGTGGCTACTTCCTCTTTTCGTAGGACTGACACCCTTTTTGTGGTGCCCTCCGGGCCTAGGAAAGGTTTGGCTCCCGCCAAGTCTTCCATTAGTAAATGGATTCGCCAGGCCATTGTTGGGGCCTATTCTGCTAAGGGGAAGATTCCCCCTTTTCGTGGGAATTGGGGCGTCCTGGGCCTTCCAGCACCGGGCCTCTGTTGAGCAAGTTTGTAAGGCTGCTACTTGGTCCTCGGTTCACACTTTTTCCAAGTTTTACAAGGTTGATGTGCGGGCCTTGTTGCCTTGTTTTTGGATCCCCGCCCTTGGACACTGCTATTGGATGTCCCACATGTAATGAATGTCTTGAAGCGGGGTGTGTGACATACTTAGAATAATACCATTTTGTGAATACTCACCTGTAAAATGGGTATTATAAGTATGTCACACACCCCGCTTCACCCTGCCCTTTGGTATTCTGGATCCTTTATATGTTGAACCGTTGTTAGTTTTCATTGGCTTTCCTGGTCCCTTTACCTTACTGCTATCTTTATACTGGGGAATAAGTGGGAGGTCCCAGGTATTTATGGACCGGGAGGGTCTTACTTCTTTTTTTTATTGACATCTCTGCAAGATCGCCATCTACAGGTCAGTATACCCACATGTAATGAATGTCTTGAAGCGGGGTGTGTGACATACTTATAATACCCATTTTAGAGGTGAGTATTCACAAAATGGTATTTTTAGATCTTTAGTTGTTTGGCTTTCTCATGTAAAGGTGTTCTATTGGAAATGTGTGAGTTTTAATGCCCTCATGGCAAAAACGAACCATCTCTACGTTCATCTGGCTACTTGGACATATTTTAGGAAGTTACTTAATCTGAATTGGTAAAAAGGATTATCAAGTTTGTCGTATAATACTGTATGCGTAAAGATATAAATGTTCATGACATGACCTTTTACTGTTTTTTTTAGATGACCTGCTTATTTTATGTTTCAGAGATGTGGTTTGAACTGATTTCAGAACCTTTCGCTATGGGATTTTGGTCGTTTAGTATTGGAGCTTTGGGAGCTGCAGTTGCTGGAATTTTACTGGCCAACACTGATTACTTCCTAACTAAAACCGAGAGAGCCACTTTAGAACATATAGGAGCCACAGAATTGCAAACACTATCAAAAGGTAAGAACATATTCCAAATAAGGGTGCACAAGTGCCTTGTAAAGAGGCAATATTACATCCATATCCCATGATTCCATGCCTCTTTTAATGCATGACAATAATTAAGATACTTCATGTTGATAATGGTGTATTAAGAGAGCTATGAGGTGTTACATCCACATGTTTCCTGGTGGAAAGCCTGACTGACTGTCTTCCCTCTCTGGCAGCTAAAACTCACCTGCTACACCTCCTACAATGCCATCATCAGAAATAATTTAACAGGATTTGCCAGCTGCAGATCTAGTGAACCCACAGGTGGCCCCCTGTGAATAAAAGACATGGCTCTCAGCGAGGGAATTTGGTGGTGGAGAAGGGTGTCTGTTAGCTGCCAGGGGATACACTTGTCAGGTTCCCCCTCCATAAACATGTGGGTGCAGTTCTGCTTTGAACTGCCAAGGTGTGGTTGATAAAACAGTATTGTGTCACCACCAAACAGAAGCTGCTACCTTCCACCTCTATGTTCAAGCTGCATGACTAAAAGGGCTTTAATCCTACGCCTTGTTAGTTAAGTTTGTTAAAGCTTGCTTGACCATGCTTCTAGTACTGCTCAATACATCACTATCAAGCTGACTGAGATTTTACTATATTTCTCTTTCCAACCTGGGGCACAGACGTGGGCTAATCTTCCAGGGCTAGGTTTCAATGAAAGGCATCAGGAATTGAGGAAACTTAGTTTTTTTTGTTGTGCCTTTTTTTTTTTTTCTGGTTAACCCAATTGGTCTCCTGCAGACTCGGATTATAACAGAATTCAGCTCACCAAGGCCTGCAGCATGCAGATGAGACCTATCGGCAGAGGGGCGTTGCATTACGGGTCCTCAGTGGATGCATTTCAGTACCGGTGCATGAGTTTTCTCTTCCATCCAGTCCAGGCCGTCCCGATATCTTCACGATTGGGTGTTTGCCCCTAGGGGGCTCTTGACTGCAAGATCAAAGATGTAGTTCCTCCCGGTCCCCTATAAAGGCAGCTGCCCCTCTATCATTCCCCAGTTGTTCATCTTGCAGTTGGCTGCATAAGATCGTTAGTCACTCTCTCTCAGAAATCAGCAGCAGAGCGGGGCCACCTAGCCTGTCGGCCGCTGCAGGATCCTATTCCCGTGGATCTCCTCTGACTCATTGAGCTGAGAGCAAGCCGGTTGGTTCTTCTACGCTTGACTCCCCATTTAAGAGGCCGTGCGATCCAGGTTCGCTCCGACAATCAGACTGCTGTGGCCTACATCAACCACAAGGGCGGGACTCGGAGCAAGAGATCACTCAAAGAGGTGACGCGAATTCTGATCTGGGCAGAGGAGAATGTTCCCTGCATTTCGGTGGTCTACATCTCTGGGGTGGAAAACCAGGAGGCAGACTCCCTGAGTAGGAGCCTGGGGGAGTGGTCCCTCAGTAGCGAGACTTTTCAGACTCTGTGCCTCCGCTGGGGTTAACCAGACGTGGACCTGTTTGCGTCCAGACACAATCACAAGCTTCCAAGGTTCGTCTCTCTCTCAAGAGATCCTCTGGCCATAGCAACAGACGCTCTGTCGATCCCTTGGACGGAGTTCCAATTTCTGTATGCATTCCCTCCGTTTCCGCTCCTGGGCAGAGTGCTGCGCAAGATAGCCCAGGAAGGGGTGCCAGCCATCCTGGTGGCTCATCGCTGGCCGAGAAGGAGTTGGTTGCGGACATAGCTCAGATGTCAATAGATCGCTACATCATGCCCAACGACCCAGGTCTTCTCACACAGGGGTCGCTGCGGCACCCCAATTTACGGACACTGGCTTTGACGGCCTGGCTATTGAAACCTCAATCCTGACGGAGAAAGGGTTATCGGCCATGGTTGTTCATACAATGATTCAGGCACAGGAGAAATCTTCTTCCATGATATACTACAGAGTTTGGCGGGCCTATATCGCTTGGTGCGAAGCCAAGAGCCTTCCTTGCCGAAATTTTTCTATTTCTAGGATTCTGGAGTTTTTACTACACGGTTTAGACTTGGGTCTCCAGCTGAGCACCCTCAAGGGTTAGGTCTCGTCTTTAGCCGTTTTTTTCCAGAGATCCATTGCCAACCATAGGTTGATCAAGACTTTTTTCCAGCGAGTTACCCATGTCCAGTCACCGCGTAAGTCAGTATTACCGGTGTGGGACTTGAATCTAGTGCTGTCTGCTCTCCAGGGTCCTCCCTTCGAGCCACTGAGCGATGCTGCGTTGTCTATGTTGACTCTCAAAGTTGACTTTCTGGTGGCGATTACCTCGGTGCGTCGTGTATCAGAGCTGGCCACGCTTTGTATGAAACCGCCCTACTTTGAGTTGCACAGGGATAAGGTGGTTTTTCGTTTTAAACCTGATTTTTTTGCCTAAGGCCGTTTCTCTCTTTCACCTTAATGAAGAGGTTGTCTTACCTTCCTTGTGTCCAGCACCGGCTAATTCCAAAGAACGGACCCTCCATACTTTGGATGTGGTCAGAGCCTTAACGTATTACCTGGCTGCTACTGAATCCTTCAGGAAATCGGATTTTCTTTTTTTTCCTAACAGAGGGTTCTAGGAAAGGATTGCCACCAGCCAAGTCCACTCTCAGTAAGTGGATTAGACAGGCAGTGATACAAGCATATTCTGCCAAGGGGAAGGAACCCCCTTTTCGGATCACAGCTCATTCTACCAGAGCTATCGGTGCCTCTTGGGCTTTTCGTCATCAGGCATCGGTGGAACAAGTTTGTACGTTTTACAGGGTGGATATCAGGGCCTCAGCTGACGCTGTTTTTGGCCGAAAGGTGCTTCAGGTGGTCGTGAAATGAGCTACATGCTGTTCCGCACTGGGGATCCCGCCCATATGGACACTGCTTTTGGATGTCCCAATCGTGAAGATATCGGGACGGCCTGGACTGGATGGAAGAGAAAAATACAATTCTGTGAAACGCACCTGTAGAATTGTTTTTGTATCCATCCAGTCCAGGCCTTCCCACCCCGCCCTTGTGTTCATTATGTCCTGTATGCCTGTTATGGTGATCAACCATTTTTGTTCTTAGGACACTAGTTATACAAGTTTTTTTGCCTTAGAGAGATTACAAGCAGAAGCTATGTGAGGTAACCTGGTTTCTTATTTTCTTAGGCCTCCCGGCCTGCCCTCTTCTATTAAATACTGCTTTTAAACCACTGGGGAATGATAGAGGGGCAGCTGCCTTTTTTAGGGGGCCGGGAGGAGCTACATCTTTGATCTTGCAGTCAAGCGCCCCCTAGGGGCGAACACCCAATCGTGAAGATATCGGGACGGCCTGGACTGGATGGATACAAAAACAATTCTACAGGTGAGTTTCACTGAATTGTATTTTTTTTTTGCATTGGCAAAAGGCAATTGTAGGTTTCTCCAATATGGGGCCACTATTTTCCAATTAGAGAGGACCTCACCACAATCCTGGAAAGATCACGCAACTGTTTTTCTGATACTAGCGACAGTGCGGCTAAAAATAGGGCTCCCTCCCAGAGAATTTGCCCAGGCAAACTAATTTGCCCCCATTGGGGCTCAAAGGGGCTCAGTGTGGAGTAGGGGAAGCACTGGACCCTTTGAATCAGAGTTTAGGACTCCAAGGTGACTGACAGGCACTTTGGAATGATTGTCCGTAAAGCAGAACAACACACAGGAAATTCAATAAAACACACAGGAATTTTTAAAAAATATCATTTTATGAAAAAAAAAGCCAGAGACTGTCACTGTTGCTGAATCACCAGCTAGGAAAACAATAAAAGGTACTTTGATTTGAAGAAAAGTAGATAACTTTTAACTTTTTTTTTTACACTGTAGTAAAATGTGCCATTTTCCTTTCATTGTCTTTTTATCTGGTGATTAACTGGAATTTCACTTGCCCTTGTGGTGTTCCTCCGTGCAGAGGCATTCCGAATTGGGATGTTATAGGTGACAGCAGTCATGGGATTGTAAGCTCAGGATCTCACTCCTTGAGGGTGAGCTGGATTCTGAGATGCATCCAAAGTGGAGCAGATGGAGGGCTCTTTTGGTGAGCGTCAAACACACTACGGTTGTTGACATGTTCATTGGGTCAAAAGGACTCTGATGAGCTTGTTCACTTCAAATGTCGGAAAACTGGAAATCATTTTTCTAATATCAAATAGATTAAGTTCCATTCATGCCACAGTACATGGATATAAGAGATGCTTTTCTCAGGATGTCTGGAGGTGTTTAATACTCTCCTAGTTGCCCCCAATTTGTGGAGAAGGTGTTGATACGAAGATAAATAAATTGGTGGACAGTAGTCTCTGGTGCCAAAACTTCCAGACCTGACAAAAGGATCACTGCTGCATTTCCGTTAGGATCATCTGCTTTCACTACGTAGATCTTTTGAAACCTGATTCCTGGTGGGAAATAGTTTTTCAGTGCTGGTGATTTGTATCTTGCTAAAGGTCATGTCAGACATGACCAGGGGTCCAAATCTAACAATGGCCTTGATTCACAAAGAGTTGAAAAAGATCCTCATGGCAGTAAAAAATTCAATTCATGCGAAAAAATGCCTGAGAATGTCACTGTTAGTGAATCACCAGATAAAAAGTCAATGAAAGTCAATGGCACTTTTTACTACAGAGTAAAAAGGACTAAAAAGTTCAATACTTTTTTCAAGAGTAAAAAGTGCCAATGACTTTCATTGTCTTTTTATCTGGTGATTCACTAGCAGTGGCATTCTCAGGCTTTTATCTCATGAACTGAATCTTTTTCTACCATAAGAATTGTTTTCAACTCTTAGTGAATCAAGGCCACTGTTTCAAAGTTTGGGGACACTAATTTCTGCTTACAGTCATTGGCCTCAATTCAAAAAGAGTTTAAAACAATTGTAGTAAAAAAATCACTTTATGAAAAAAAGCCTGAGACTGTCACTGTTGCTGAATCACCAGCTAGGAAAACAATGAAAGGTACTTTTTTTACTCATAACAAAAGTAGAGAACTTTTTATTCTTTTTTTTTTTTTTTTTCTTTACACTGTAGTAAAATGTGCCATTTTACTTTCATTGGTCTCGATTCACAGTTTAAAAAAACTTTCATGGTAGTAAAAAATTCAAATCATGAGAAAAAAGTCTGAGAATTTCACTGTTAGTGAATCACTAGTTAGGAAGACAATGAAAGTCAATGGTACTTTTTTACTCCTTAAAAAAGTATTGAACTTTTTACCCCTTTTTACCTGTAGTAAAAAGTGCCATTCACTTTCATTGTCTTCCTATTTGGTGATTCACTAACAGTGAAATTCTCAGGCTTTTTCTCATGAATTTTTTACTACCATGAGAATTTTTTTCAACTCTTAGTGAATCAAGGCCATTGTTTTTTTATCTGGTGTTAAGGTAATGGTGAAATTCTAACGCTTTTTTTCTCTTAAAGTGATTTTTTTTTCTCTTATTAAATCAAGGTCATTGTGTGTACCTATGGGGTATTTTTAGAGTGTGCTAACCCCCTCTCCCTGCCTGCTGTGTCTGGATCTCCCTGCTAAATAATAATAATACTTGCTCCACAAGAGTGAATCCCCAGCCCCAAATAAATTAAATTTTAAGAATTAGGTGAGTGTGCCGGCTTATCAGTTTCTGCAGCTTTTGTCCTCCACACGTTGAGACTGCGAAATCAAGTGTGGGTAAGCCAGCACACATCAGATAATTCAGTCAGCCTCAGACAGACTCGGACAGCCCATGAGCCACAAAACAGGGGTCTGCGAGCCACCTGTGGCTTCCTAGCTACAGGTTGGGAATGAGGTTGTTATACCATCTATTTTAAAGGCAGGTGTGGGAAGTTAGGGTTTTCACCCCTAACCTACTGCTTACCTAGCATACTCTGTCTTGTAAGCAAAAAGCACGAAGCGAAGGAATAGTGTTATCTTCCCCACTAAACACAGCGGGGAGGAGGGCTGGGTCCCCATTGAAGTCCATCCAAATGTCAATTTATTTGTTTACCTAAAAGCTAAAAACCAGGGGAGGGGAATCCAGGGGGCTCATATGTTTTGGAATTTAATGGTGCTCTGACTACAAGTGTAGACTCAGGCTATATATCTACAGGTAAGTGAACAATTCATAATCTGTACCCCCAGGTCAGGCCTTTACTGTATGTACACCAAAATTCACTCAGATCTTCTCATCCTTTTATAACTGCAACAGTTTGGCATTTTGGCCTGAAGCATAACCTGGTAAATTACGATCTTGAACTGGCCACATTGTTCTGTATCTTTTTGTACTGGGAGTGCTTTACTTGATGTATTGTGACCTTAAAATTACACTCTGCCCCACAGAACCAAGGACATTTCAAGCAAAAGAACTGTGGGAAAAGAATGGAGCTGTGATAATGGCTGTGCGTAGACCTGGCTGTTTTTTGTGCAGAGAGGTAAATGACTTGAAATATGTAAAATGCCTTCAGATGATGCATTACCTACTGCCTACGTAAAAGTTCAGACATAACTATAGATGCTGATCTTTGTCATTGCTCAGCAGGGTGATTTCATAAGGTAATGGGAGAATGCTGTCCATCTTGTAACACGAGTTGTAGGGACCCATGGTATGTGCAATAAAATACACAATCACATCGCATATTTGAAAGAAGATGTGTTAAAGAAACTGTACAGACTGACCCTAAAGTCAGAGTGTATGTTTCCTCCCTGACAGGTGATTATTGTCTCAAAAGACAGTTTATACCCCCAGTCATAAAGCCAAGCTGCAGCTTTGTGTGCCTCTGTGGAAAGCAGACTCGGCTTGCTTCAAGTGTCTTCAAAGAAAGAAGGATTGCCTCTTTTCTGTGTAGTTAACTAGTAAACTGCATTATGCTTTAAGCATAAAAGAGGTGCTGTTATTTTGCAGTATATAGGGAGCAAAGGGTGGTCATGAATAAATCAAAGGGGTTGAGCTACAGAGACTGGCTCTCAACAACAACCACTTTATTCAGCAGCACACCAGTATAAATCCTCTGCATGGCAGGTAAGCAAGCAATGATTTGTCTTTACCCTTATCTGGACAATCCCATAAAATAATTATACATATAGTGCCATTCTTATGGCTTGGGAGTGGAGAACCAATTCCTTCGCACTTGTTAACAAAATACATTGTATAAAAACCTTTACTCGGGGCACACAGCTATCTGCAACGGGGACTATGTTGAACTACAAATTAATATTGTGCTTTTTTATGTTCTAACTAAATAAACCTACATGAGGTGGTGTTACAAGTATTGTAGTCCTAAATAAATACTCCCCCAGCACAATCTGCCACGCCGATTGGAGGAGGCTGCACACCTCAAATAACCACCCTCTCCCTGGTTGGCCTGGGTCACTGCAGCCAGTGAATGGAGCATGTCTGGAGCCCAAAGAGGGCAGGACAAAGCTGTCTTCCCCTACAGTAAAGAGCATATTCTACCCTCACAATGGAATTGCCTCTGAGTAAACAACCCCTTGCCCACTTGACTGTCCTAAGAATTGAATATTTATTAGCCAGTTTTTGTACTAGCCTTGCATGTATTTATATCATAGAGACAGATTAGACCACATCTAAGGTGTCGCCGTGTTGAATTTCTAAGCTTGTTGAATTTCTAACCTTCTATTGTAAACGAGACGTCCATCACATTTATTAGTCTAATTGCCATCCTTTCTATTAAAAACAGAAGTGCATGTACATGTAGGATTAACTGTTAGTAGTAGTTAAAAAATATTTACTTAATTTGACTTGGTTATATATATTTTGCCTGTTTCAGGAAGCAGCAGGTCTGTCTTCACTTAGGCCAGAGCTGGATCAGCTCGGAATCCCACTCTATGCTGTGGTAAAAGAAAATATTGGAACTGAAATAGAAAGTTTTCAGCCTTACTTTAAAGGACAGATTTTTCTGGATGAAAAGGTAAATGGGAACGATGAGCTGAAGCATATTTAGCATTTTTATTGAAGGTATCTATAATCTGCCTGCTTCTACACAGGGCCCCTTATGTATGTTTTCTTCGGCGGGCGCCGAGTGATCGGCTCACACAAGATGTTATCTGCACCCGCACTTGTCAGTGACGGGAAGAGAGGCAGCGCTATGCCTGCCAGCTGGCTGAGAGTGCTTCAAAGCACCCGCATTTATTACCAAGTGGGCACTGTCAGAAGGGGATTCCAGGTGCCCTGTTCCTGTGGTAATTCCTGTATTCTAAGCATACAGCACGTCCTGCTCCATCTAATAATACTTACACATGGGTAGTCCTCCGCCAGAGGGCGCTGTTCACTGCAGACATGCAAAAACAGGCTCCTCCCGGCCCTTCATATACCGAGGGACCTCCCACAAATCCCCAGATTTCTCTGCAGTGCTGAACTGCGAAGACATGAAGTATCACGCTCTCGCAGGCGAGCGGGCTTTACAGCCCGCGGCCCTGTGGGACTATTTCCACCCGTCCTCTTTCAGAAGAATATGCCTCCCAGCCTGGGCTGCGTTGGTCGTGTGAAGGTAGGCAGCACTTTGGGTGCTTAACGGAGCCATGGTCCACCGCAATCCCCCACCATAGGGTAGGCGGTTTAGGCCGATGGTGAGCCTCCATTAGATGCCCCTCCCGCATTATTGCCCTTGCCCCTCATAGCGGTAATCCCTGGGTGCAGGGGGAAAAGAAAGGGGGGGGGGGTAAGTGTGGCCGTCCCAGTGTAATGTAACACGTTTAAGGCCGTTGATCTTTTATTTGATTTTGGGTGTCGGTGCCGCGCTCCTTGCTCCATAAACCTTTGTTGCATTAGTGTGCAGCCCGAGCGGCAGCATCATTCTCTGGTGTGAGAGCAATCTCCTTAATTACATTATGTATGTGTGTATTTCCACTACTGTCATTCACGTTGTGCTGGTTAGAGCTTTGCGCTCTTTGGGGGAGGCGGGGACTCAGCTTGACGCACCCCGCATCACAGCCAGATCAGGCCCGCCCCTCGAGGTTCGCTTGGCGCCATTTTGACCGTCTTCGCGCGTGGTTGCGATAACCGCCTCCTCCCTTGGTCATGTAAGTGCCCTCCGGGGCGGTATTTGTTCCTATGATTTTTTATTTGAGCTGCGCATGGCACTGACATCCCCCTCTTATCCCATTATGTCTTTCAGACGCCAGGATTTCGGTGGCTTCTCCCGGCCTGACATATATTATAGCGGGTCCACTTAACGAATTCTCCCACATTCCTAGCGGGTCTTGGGGCATCCAGGGTTGCCTATTGCGTAAATCCCTGCGGGCATACTGCTCAGATAATCACCATATGGAGGCATCTCAGAATTATGTGTCCGGGGTCCCTCGGGGACATGACCGGCTGTGTACAGTGTGTGATCAGCCCCATGCTGATGCTGACAGAGCACGGGTCTGCGGACCGTGTGCTGAACAGGCAGTGACCCTGCAATCAGGTTTGCCAGTGGCTGAACCTCCCTTCAATACACCTGTCTCCCCGGACCTAAATCTCACTCCTGATGAGTCTCACTCGAGCGGGGATGACCAACAAGTCGTGCCGCGCAGGCTGTCTACCTGCTGAGCCGGTGCTGTCTAGTTTGGCGGAGCGCTTGGGCCCTGGAAGGAAGCGGTCCCTGACGCCTCCTGGTTCTCCTGTTCCTAATGATACGGATGACTCTGCTGCTATGCAGGACCTTGATCCTTCTGAGGAAGGTGAGCTGTTCTGAGATTCGGGCTCCTCCGATGGGATGCCCGGGAGCCGTGATGATTCTGGGCCCGGTTCTTGGGGCCTGTGTGACACAGATGAACTACTTATTAAGATCTTTGAGGTCTTGTCTATCTCCCCTCCTGGAGGGGCTTCCAAGCCTAAGAAGGAGAGTTTCCACACAGCGCCGCCGCACTTGGAATTCCTGGAACAGGAGCATTTCCAGAATCTTATATCCCAAGAATGGGAATCGCCTTGTAAACTTAAAGGGGTCCCGGGGGTTTGGGATTGGAAGTACCCTTTCCCTCCTGATGTGGTTAACTTTTGGTCAGCACCTCTTGTGGTGGATGCGCCGATTATAGGGGTTACTAACCCCCCCTTCATGACGGCTCCTTATTACCGTACCCTTCGGGATGCGGAGGACCGGCGCATTGACAGACTGGCTTCCCACGCCTTTTCGTGTGCAGGGACGGCTCTGCGCCCGGTCTGTGCCACGGCCATCGCGGCGGTGGCTGCCAGGACTCTCATTAGAAAACTACTTGACCACTGACCTGAGGACCTCCCCTGGGGGGTATTTGATGCGCTCTCAGACTGTGATGTGTTTGTGAGGTTTATCCTTTCAGTGCTGGATGACACCATTAAGATGTGTGCTAGAACCTCTGCCCTTGTGGTAGCTATTCGCCGCCTGGTCTGGCTGCGACAGTGGGGTGCTGACGATTCTACGAAATAGGCTCTCACTGGCCTTCCCTTCAGAGAACGGCGTCTATTTGGGGCCCGTTTGGACCTTTTTGGAAAAAAAGGTAAGGCTCCCCTACGCAGAAGGCCGTCCCGGCCTCCTCGGGGCAGGGACACTCCACCCCCTCCCTACGTTAGCGTCGAACGCGAGCCTCAGGTGTGCTTCCAACTGTTTGGTGTGGATTTCCACCACGGGGGGGCCAGGCAACGCCCTGGGCCCTCTGGCCGGGCTAAGTCCAAATCTGCCAAGACTTCCCAAGCATGAAGGGACGCCCTCGCCCTTCTGGGCGAGGGGCCGGCTACAGCATCTTACTCCTCTCTAGGAATGTTCTCCTTCTGGTGGTTCCAGGAGGTAGTTCCCCTGGACACAGGATGACATTTGCTGGGCGGTCCCTCTCAAATGTTGTCAGGGTGCTTCTAGCCCCTGTTTTCCCCTCAGGAATTGGTGCAGCCGTACTAGGCCTACAGAGTTTGGGCTTACTTACAGGTTGCCCTTAGCAGAACGGGGCTACGGCCTCTATATTAACCCTCACCCTTCCCTCAAAATGATGAGGCAGTCTGGGCCATGCTGGCCTATGGTAGGCCTGGCAATTCTACTCTTACAGGTAGTCCCCATATGATATCTATGTCTTGGGACGCAGGCGTCCGGTGCAAGGGGCGCTTCCGGTCTCCTGTGAAGTTCTGAATCTTGTTAGTTCTCCCGGTGTCCTTGGACACCAAGCCCCTTGCTAGTCAGTTTTGCAGGATCAACCTGCGGATTGAGGCATTATTTTTTGGCCTCTCTTCTGCTCCCAGGCTACTCGCCTTGGTGCGAATGGGGGGGTTGTCTCGGACATGCCTATGGGGCGTCCGCACTTGGACCTACCAGGTCGTCTTTCCTTACTCCCCATTCTCTACGTCAGGCCGCGTGGGTTAGTCGGCCGGCGGTGTCCCCTGGGAGTTACTGGATGGGTGCTCAGTCACCTCCATCCTTATGGTCCCTTATCCGCTATCTCCATTCCTTGGATTCGGTTCAGGCTTGAGCCTTCGTCCTTGGCAACAAGTGGACTCCTGGTTGCGGGGGCTCTGTCCCCCTTTGCTGACATCTTAGTTTCACCAGGCAGGATTGCAGCTGGTGGGCTCGTTGGTGGCGTATCGGATGCTGTCCCTTATATACCGAGCCCTTGGGCTCTTCTGCACAGTAGGTTATTGATCCTACATGGGGTTCCGGCACCCCTGGAGCTAGGTCTGTGCTCATTCCCCCTTGGTACGGTGGTTTCTCTTGGGCTGATTGTATTCAAGGACCCTGTCAGGGGGCACCCCCTTACTTGCTTGCACCTTCCTGTGACTGGTCACCTTGGGTACCAAGTCTCGCAGGTTGGAGGGGGGGGGGGGGGGAATTTCTTCCAAAAACCCCCCGTGGTTCCTGGGGAGGGTCCCTTAGAGGGTCCATCTACCCACTGGCTTTGTTAAAACAATAAGCCTTCTGTTGACTCTATACTGCTGGACTTCTCCTCTTTAGGACCTGTCTATTTGGGGACTCTTGGCCTGTTGGAAGACATTGGCCTGTTTGATTATTGGTCTGGAGCTTGAAGCGGGATGTTTCCGCTGGTAGGTTCCTGATCCTGTTCTGGGTGGGGGTCTACGTCCCCTGCTCCTCAGTGGTATTCGCTCCAATGGCTGTCTTTCTGTGGCAGGTTGTGCTATCCTGGTGTCCCTCTGAGAGCCAACTAGGGTGGCTCTGTTGGGTCGCGCCTATATCACAGGGGCTCTGCCCTTGTTTTTACTGTCCCAGAATATTCTGCCTCTGGTCATGGGGCCTTAGTAAAATTGTGTATAGACTTCTATTTTATATGTCTTCTCTTCATTCACCCTCCCGTGAGCTTGATGGCCCCTGGGTGGCCTAGTGAACTGTGGTTCGCAAATGCTTCTGCTAAGGTCAGTTGACCTGTATGCTCTCTCAGGAGTGCGGTTCTGCCCTTGTCAAGCTCCTTCTTATGTCGTCCCAATCTACAGACTCTAGTCTGGGGCTGACAGCTGATTCATTCACCCCTTGGAGACGTGCTTATCTTCTGGGTGACTTGGGCTAGGAGCAAGCTTCCTTGGCTTCCTCTTCCTCCGTACGTTATGGGTCAGGGTGTACCCATATTGATTGGCATGATTCTTGGTCTCTCCCCTGTTGGACGTTCTCGGTTCCTGGGGTTCTAGAGTTGTTCCAGCATAGGTTGGGGTTGGCTCCCCGTCTAAGTACTTCCTGTAGAAGTCTGGTTCAGTCTTTCTTGTTAGGAGTTCTCTTGGGGATTGCTCAAGGACATCTCTCAAGTGGTGCTATGGTCCCTGTTGGGATCAATTTTCATTCTGTCTGCCCTGCGGATTTTTCCCTTGGGTCTTATTCTGGTTGCTGTCTGAGCTGTTTTTGTGGCTCAGTCGCCCCTCTGGGGGCTGTTGCTTCAGTCAGACGTGTGCCTGAGGAGGGGGCTCTGATTGCTTAGCCCTCGTTCATTATATATATAGCAATATATATATATGTTTATATATATGCTCACCATTATGTGGTGGTATTCCGCCTTACGCCGGACCTTTTTGTCCAAGCTGGTGTTTTATGATCCTTATTAATTCCTTTTAGTCTGCCTGTGGGCCTTATTCTTAGTAATGTTGAAGTAAAGGGTCTACATTCCCTCAACAGGTGTGGCGGCACTTTTCCTGGTCGTTCTGGCCCCTTAGGGAGACTGATGCCCTTTGGGGTCGATGGGCGCCTCCAAGTATGCGCCTGATTTTGTTTGCTTCCAGGGTCTATGCGCCCTTTGGACTGTTCTTACTTGGATGCTTTGCCTTCCTGGTCCTGGGTACAGGTTTCGGCTTCTGGCTGATCCTTGTTAGTGAAGGGGTCGGTATCCCCGCCTGTCTTCCGGGAGCCCAGTTTTCTATTCCCCGTTGGGGAAGAGTTCTGAGTTTTACCCAGGTTTCTGTTGCATTTGGGCTGGTTAGGCAGTTATTCTGGCCTATTCCTTTAAGGGGGAAGAACTTCCCTCTCTTTCTGTTCTGTTCCACTTGTGCTTGGGTACCTTTGGCCCTTCAGCACCAGGTTTCTGTTAAGCAGGTTTGTTAGACTGCTGCTTGTTTTCTGCTCATACCTTTTCAAAGGTTTTGTTATGGAATTGACGTTAGAGCCTTTGCTCATGTCGTGCTTGGTAGCAAGGTTTGCAGGTGACAGCGCCTTTACTGTCTGCTGTGCCTTTTTTGTTGGGGATCCCACCCTACTTTATGGACACTGCTATTGGATGTCCCATGTGTAAGTATTATTAGATGGAGCAGGACGTGCTGTATGCTTAGAATAATACAATTCTGTGAAATACTCACCTGTAGAATTGGTATTATACGCATACAGCAAGTCCTGCTCCACCCCACCCTGGTTTCACTTTGTTCTGGATCCCCTGTATGGTGATTGTTAGTCATTGTTATTATTACCAGTTGGGTGGTTGGTTTCTCCCGGCTTCTTTTTCTCACTGCTTTTCAATACTGGGGATTTGTGGGAGGTCCCTGGGTATATGAAGGGCCGGGAGGAGCCTGTTTTTGCATGTCTGCAGTGAACAGCGCCCTCTGGCGGAGGATTACCCATGTGTAAGTATTATTAGATGGAGCAGGACGTGCTGTATGCGTATAATACCAATTCTACAGGTGAGTATTTCACAGAATTGTATTTTTTTGGGGGGGAGGGGGAAAAATAAAAAAAAAAACACCGGTTATTGCAATGGGGACACATGAAAGTCAGGACACGTGCTTTGCACAGCCCAAATCCCAAGTTGAAAAAATACTTCCAAAAACAATTCCAAACAGACCAGGGATTCCGTGGCACATGGGCAAGTGGGAAAAATAATTGTAACCATTCCAGCCCAATGAAATGTATGGGATAAGGCCACACAGTGCAGGGTGAGCGCCTGGTCTTATATGGCGCTGTAGGGAACTCATCCCATTTCCGGCACTGTTGATAGGTAGGACACTACCTGGCATTAGAACAGGCGCTCTGGCTTTTTGACTTGATAAATACACCTTTTGCACTAGTTTATAAAGACTTAGTAAGTCTTTATAAAATATTAATAATATATTTTGCAGGGCAAAAGGTGAGCACCCTTCGGTCTAAAAGATTGAATGCATATAATATATATAATCAATATAGTGTAATAACTTTAGTACATTTTAATTTTTCTCTTTCAGAAACGATTTTATGGACCTCAGGAGAGAAAGATGATGTTTCTTGGGTTCATCAGATTAGGAGTATGGCAAAATTTCCGCCGAGCCTGGAAAGCTGGCTTTGAGGGAAACCTGGAAGGGGAAGGTTTAATCCTTGGAGGTGTATTTGTGATTGGCTCCAACAATCAGGTATCCATACCCTTCCTTGCATGTGTACTGTTAATGCTATTTGGGCAACTTTCATATGGTTTTGTTATGCTTGAGTGATTACCTGCTAGCCGGCTATCTTACGATACAAATAAGCATGACTTTGTTTATGTCTATAGCCATATTATCTTTATACTTTGGTTTAACCGGACCAAAAACCTTGTACAGTTGAAACAAAAAACCTCCCGAAAACTCAATTGCCCCCTCTGCGCTCTGCATGCATGGTAAATTATTGTCAGCCTATAAAAAAAAGTGTCCGCACACTGGTAGATTAGGGTGCCCGACCCTGGGTAGTTCCAAGCCCCAATTATGCAATAGAAGAAAAGAGTGGGTCCCCACTCCTTTAAAAACATATATATCTTTAATAAAAATAGTTAAAATCATCTCCCAAATTATTGTCGGCACTTACATTTGCTGCTGCACCCACTCAAAGCTTACCGCACAGATTTTTTTTCCTGGTAGCGGCCATTTTGAAGCACCCCTGAGGCTTCCTTTCCCAGCTCCCGCTGCCTGGTTTTAATTGACATACAGTCAGGGCCAGAAATATTTGGACAGTGACACAAGTTTTGTTATTTTAGCTGTTTACAAAAACATGTTCAGAAATACAATTATATATATAATATGGGCTGAAAGTGCACACTCCCAGCTGCAATATGAGAGTTTCCACATCCAAATCGGAGAAAGGGTTTAGGAATCATAGCTCTGTAATGCATAGCCTCCTCTTTTTCAAGGGACCAAAAGTAATTGGACAATGGACTCTAAGGGCTGCATTTAACTCTGAAGGCGTCTCCCTCGTTAACCTGTAATCAATGAAGTAGTTAAAAGGTCTGGGGTTGATTCCAGGTGTGTGGTTTTGCATTTGGAAGCTGTTGCTGTGACCAGACAACATGCGGTCAAAGGAACTCTCAATTGAGGTGAAGCAGAACATCCTGAGGCTGAAAAAAAAGAAAAAATCCATCAGAGAGATAGCAGACATGCTTGGATTAGCAAAATCAACAGTCGGGTACATTCTGAGAAAAAAGGAATTGACTGGTGAGCTTGGGAACTCAAAAAGGGCTGGGCGTCCACGGAAGACAACAGTGGTGGATGATCGGCGCATACTTTCTTTGGTGAAGAAGAACCCGTTCACAACATTAACTGAAGTCCAGAACACTCTCAGGGAAGTAGGTGTATCTGTCTCTAAGTCAACAGTAAAGAGAAGACTCCATGAAAGTAAATACAAAGGGTTCACACCTAGATGCAAACCATTCATCAATTCCAAAAATAGACAGGCCAGAGTTAAATTTGCCCAAAAACACCTCAACAAGCCAGCTCAGTTCTGGAAAAGTATTCTATGGACAGATGAGACAAAGATCAACCTGTACCAGAATGATGGGAAGAAAAAAGTTTGGAGAAGAAAGGGAAGGGCACATGATCCAAGGCACACCACATCCTCTGTAAAACATGGTGGAGGCAACGTGATGGCATGGGCATGCATGGCTTTCAATGGCACTGGGTCACTTGTGTTTATTGATGACATAACAGCAGACAAGTAGTAGATATACTTTCAGCCCAGATTCAGCCAAATGCTGCAAAGTTGATCGGACGGCGCTTCATAGTACAGATGGACAATGACCCCAAGTATACAGCCAAAGCTACCCAGGAGTTCATGAGTGCAAAAAAGTGGAACATTCTGCAATGGCCAAGTCAATCACCAGATCTTAACCCAATTGAGCATGCATTTCACTTGCTCAAATCCAGACTTAAGACGGAAAGACCCACAAACAAGCAAGACCTGAAGGCTGCGGCTGGAAAGGCCTGGCAAAGCATTAAGAAGGAGGAAACCCAGCGTTTGGTGATGTCCATGGGTTTCAGACTTAAGGCAGTGATTGCCTCCAAAGGATTTGCAACAAAATATTGAGAAAATAAATATTTTGTTTGGGTTATGTTTATTTGTCCAATTACTTTTGAGCTCCTAAAATGTGGAGTGTTTGTAAAGAAATGTGTACAATTCCTACATTTTCTATCAGGTATTTTTGTTCAACCCTTCAAATTAAACGTTACAATCTGCACTTGAATTCTGTTGTAGAGGTTTCATTTCAAATCCAATGCGGTGGCATGCAGAGCCCAACTTGCGAAAATTGTGTCACTGTCCAAATATTTCTGGCCCTGACTGTACTCCCACAATGCATAGCAACAGGAATCCCAGCAGCACTTCCTCTTTGCAGGCCATGACAGGAGTTACAAAAAGCTAAATTAAATTTTATGTTCAGCAATTTGAATTTCCCAGCAGAGGATTGCATATGACCACTGTTTCTTGTAGGTGTGTTGGTACGATTTAAGTTGCATCATGCTTCTGTGTTTTGGGTGTTTGAATGTCATTACATTTTTTGTTATACATGTCTACTTGGGGGGCACAGGCTTATGTTGATTTTGTCCCCCCTTTCAGGTGATTTAGACACTAGCATTTGCAGACTAAATAAAACAAATGGGTATGAAGTGTGTGACTCACCTAAGGCCCTTTCTCAGTGTTTGGACTCACTATGGGCGTGGGAACTGTTCACTCAGTGAACCCAGTGTGTTTTCAGGCTCCTTTGCCTTTCCAGCTATACACGGGCTACTGGAAAATGAGCGCCCCAGGCTGAAACCCTGGCAGTCTCTTGAGTCTCTCCCAGACTCCTCTCTGCTGGGGACTGATGATGGGTGCGCTCACCAAGTTCTAATGGCAAGCCAACATCGACAGAAAATACCTGGTCTGGACACTCAAAACCAGGCATGGCCCAGAAAACTTGCATAGTTAGTAATAGACCATAAATAAGAGGAAAGGCATCACCATGCCCCTTCACCTCTCTCACTTGGAAGTACAGCAAGTTTGATTATAAATAGCAGGGCTTTGCATAGGTCAGCACAGATTGAGTCTGGAGCCCTTGCATGCCTGTAATGCTGCCCTCTTTCTTTATATGCCATGTTTGTAATTTGATATGTGGAACAGGGTCTGCTCCAACATTCCAATATGGAATGCCTGTTGGCTTGACATCCCCAAGTAAGCTTGAAAATTAGGTGAAATATTTCCATGTTTCTGCTGTCATGTTCACCACAACCTGGCCGGTGAACTTCATTGTCAGGTGACATGCCCTAGAAAATGAAGATTTGCAGTCCTTCGTAGGGGAATAAGGTGACTGGGAATATCATGATATCCAGGGGTGGAGGAATAAATCTACCCTATTGCTTTAAACACCGTGGG
Organism: Gastrophryne carolinensis; assembly: GCA_027917425.1. NCBI lineage: Eukaryota > Metazoa > Chordata > Amphibia > Anura > Microhylidae > Gastrophryne > Gastrophryne carolinensis. Next base: position 528,999,700 of record CM051235.1, on the reverse strand, counting down.
GGAGGGAAATCGGCAATGACTGGGAACATAAGTGCTATATTTCCAAAATACAGTGCAATCCTTGTAGTGTGAACAGTACAGTTTCTAGGCAAAATAGCGCTACCCTTGCTGTCCCATATTGGTATGTGCTGTGCCTCTTTTTTAGCCCCCTTCCCATGACAAACAGACCTGGGTGTGAACATGGGTCTGAAGCTCAGAGGCTAGCCAATACTGTGTTACCTGTGCCAAGTAGGAAAACAAACTCTAAAGGGTATTCAGCCTCTATTATCTATGCCCTCCTTTCAAACGGAGACAGATAATTTCTGTTGGTCTCCCATAGCCAATAAGTGCATTGTCTATCGGCACAATGAATTCATGTTTGATGAAGCTTGCCTAAAATATATATTCAGTTAGCCTTATTTCTTCGGGACCAGCATTTCCCTTAACAAGGTGTTTAATGCTTTTTAGGGAATTCTTCTGGAGCATCGTGAGAAGGAATTCGGAGATAAGGCAAATATGACTGCCGTTCTTGAAGCTGCAAAGAAGATAAAGTCGTCTGAAGCCCATTAAACATTATATCAGGCATATCAAACAGTAGTAAGGAACTGAATACCTGTATGCAGCTTCACTAGTTATAACAATTAGTGTATATGTTCACTACATTTAATTACTTAGCAGTTGGAATAAAACTCACAAACCCTCTGAAAATGTTGTATACATTTTGGATTGGCTAAGGCCAAAAAGCAACAGAATAAGAGAGCTGCATGCATCCCAAAAAAACACCAGTTTGACATGCCTAATATAGTTGTCATACGTCACCTCAGAAATCTTATTTATGCATTGTTTTTAAAGTATCTGGGTTACAATTAACTTAATTACCTTGTTGTTTTTATTTTTTTTTGGATGGGGGGTATATTAAAAACAATGAGGTCAAATGGGAAACAATATTTTTTAAAGTTTTTTTTTTACATAATAGCTGTACTATACTTTGGTTTATTGAATAATTCTAGTTTCCTTGACTGGATGTTTGCTTTAAATGAAGAAATGCCTGCTGGCCTTGGCAGTCCTGTGGCCATTTTCAATAAATGTGATAGCACATGGCATAATGGTAGTTTTGATTTTATTTTACAGTGCTTTTGTAATACTAAATGCCAGTTCTTTATAATTGGTCATATTAATAATTGGACATAGTGTGTCTGTATAGGTTCTTCTTCATCCAGGTCCCACTCAGTGCGGGACGGAAAAAAATCTGCCCCCTCTGGCTGTCTCATAATGGTATGTGCCATTAAGTGACTCTACCTTAGCAGCAGACAGTGCCTCCTTCCCATGACTGAGCCCAATATGGGGGTGGGGCGGTGAGGGGCCTGTCTTATGGACCACTAAAAGTTGCCCTGACCCAAATGCAGAAAACAGGATGGCTGGGATAAAGGTGCCCCCAATGGCCTTGGCATCCATGACGATCGTCCTGCTTGCCCTCCCATAGAAACAGCCTTGTATCCAGTGAAAATATAACAGGTAATTATAACAAAAAAAAATACAATTCTGTGAAATACTCACCTGTAGAATTGGTATTATACGCATACAGCACGTCCTGCTCCAGATATAGTAATAACATGTGGGTAATCCTCCGCCTCCGGCGCCGTGCACTGCAGACATGTAGAAAACAAGCTCCTCCCGGCCCTACATATACCGAAGGACCTCCCACAAATCCCCAGCATTGAAAAGCAGTGAGAAAGAGAAGCCGGGAGAAACCAACCACCCAGAAAAATGGCAATAATATCAATGATAACAATCACCATACAGGGGATCCAGAACAAAGTGAAACCAGGGTGGGTGGAGCAGGACAAGCTGTATGCGTATAATACCAATTTTACAGGTGAGTATTTCACAGAATTGTATTATTCTAAGCATACAGAACGTCCTGCTCCAGATATAGTAATAACATGTGGGACATTCAATAGCAGTGTCCATAAAGTAGGGTGGGATCCCCGTGAAAAAAGGCACAGCCAACAGTAAAAGCGCTGTCACCCGCAACCATGCTACCAAGATCAACGAGAGCAAAGCTCTAACCTCAACCTTTGAACCTGTAAAGGGAGAACCGAACACAAGCAGCGGACTAGCCAGCATGCTCAACAGAACTTAGTGCTGAAAAGGCCCAAGCCAAGCACAAGTAGTAAGAGAACAAAACAACCAAGAGAGAAGAATAATCTTCCCTCAAAAGAATAGGCCAGAGTAACAGCCTAACCATGCTAATGCAAAAGAGAGTAGCCATGGCAACCTTAGAAGTCTCCCCAGCGGGGAATATGAACCCTGGTCTCAAGCGAGACCTGCAGGAATACTGAAAAACAACAATACTCAGCTAGAGCCGAAACGTTTACTCTAGGCTCAGAAGGACAAAACCAACCAAGTAAAGCCAGTCCGAGGGCACCTACACCCGTGGAGGCAATCAGATCCGGTACTAAAGGATGGAGACCAATAAGCCCCAAGGGCATAATCCCTACCAGGGACAAGAGAAGGACCAGGAAAATCTCCAACACCTGTAGGGGAAGACAGATCCCCTTAGCTCATAGTAATCAAGACAGTAGCCCAGAGACCAGAGGATCTGGAATAAGGAGAATAAAAACACCGCCTGGAGCCAAACTCGGCGTAAGGCGGAGCACCCTCATGGTGTACAGATATATAACAAATATATATATATATATATAATGACTATGACTGCTAACAGAGCCATCCTTTATAGCACGCTTATGACTGGAGCAACCGCCCCAGAAGAGCGATATGAGGTAAGGAACAGGTCAGACAAGAACCTGAAAAAGACCCAAGGTAACCCTTAGCAGGGCATCAGACTAAGTAAACCCCCAAAAAGGGAGCAAGAATTCCTCAAGGAATGTACCTGAGCAAACCCTGATGAATGCTCAACACAGAAGATTGGACCAGACCTCTGTAGTAGGCGAACAGGGCGAGCCCTGAAACCTTCATAGAACTAAGTTGGGGAGCCAACACCAACCATGCTGTAATAACTCTAGAACCCCGGCAACAGAGAACGTCCAGCAGGGGAGAGAGCTAGACCCAGCCAAGCAATACAGGTACAACATACCCTAACATAGATGGCAGAAAAAGGGAAGAAGAGGAGGAAGCTAGGTCCTAGCTCTCCAATGGAAACAAGACACCCAGAGACATACCATCTCCAACAGGGTGTAGAACAAAACCGTTGTAACTCCAAAATAGAGCCTGAAGATATGGGCGAATAGAAAAGAGCCTGACTATGCAGAACAGACCTCGTGAGAGAGCGTACAGGCCCACCGTCCTCAGCAGAAGCCTCCGCGGACGACACCCCCCTGGGCCACCCAGGCCCCCGGCATAACGGTTCTTCCCTTCTTCAGCGATCTTGCGCAGACCCCTGCCTAGCAGGGTGAAGAAAATAAGACATATCGAGTATAATGTCCAGCCAGAAACTACTAAGCCCAAAGGACAAGATCAGGCCAAATTGGGCCAAGTAATAAAGGGCAGAACCCCTGTGATCGTGACGGAGCCCAACAGGTCCATACCAATAGGAACTCAGTGGGCCAATAGATTACCTCCTACCAAAGGAGGGCATCCATCGGAGACTAAAACCGATAAAACGCAAGGGGTGTTAATTCCCACAAAGATCAGAATCAGAGCCTTCCTGGAAGTAACAGCTAGTCCCGAGACATTCCCAGGAAAAAAGGGACAGGCCACTGTCCTACGACAGACCAAGAGTCCCCAAATGGACAGGCCCTGAAACGGAGAAGTCCAGCAAGATAGAGCCCGCTGAAGGCTCACTGTGTCAACAACACAAAAGGTAAATGGACCCCTTTAAGGGCCCCACCTAGGAACCACGAGGGGTTTCAGAAGAAACAAGCCCCCCCAGTCAACCTGCAAGACTTGGTACCCATGGTGACCACCAACAGGAAGCAGCAAGAAGGGAGGGGATGCCCCCCTGATGGACTCCTTGAATTAACTCTCAGAAGATCAACCACCTCGACTAGGAGGAAGGTGCACAGACTTAGGTCCAGGTTGCTGGACCCCTGTCCAGAATAACAACCTAAGGTGCTTCAGAGCCCAAGGGCACTGAGAATAAGGGACGTCATCTGCACAGCCACCAACGGCCTTCCCAGGTGCAATTCTGCCTGGTGACAGTAAGGTGATAGCAAGGAAGGGCAGAGACCTTGCCCCAGAAAATCCCTAATTGCCAAGAAAAAAAGGCACCAGCCGGAAACAATCCGAATGCCATCCTAGGAAACTGGGGGATGGAACAAAAATAGGACCTGAGGCAACTAAAGCCTATCCAAACAACTCCCTCTTGGGAGATAGAAAGGAAACCTGATAGGTCCCTTTGTGGCTGCCCCTTGGTCTCGTGCAAGACATCACTCCCAACCGAGCTTAGCGAAACACCGGGAGCGTAAGAGGGGCCCAATAACACGGCCACAATCGGCAGTGATGACTACCAACACCAAGCTGTAAAGGCCTCCGTGTCCAAGAACACCTGGGAGCCAACTTAAGCATCTTAGCACTCCACGGACGGCCAGAGGCCCCCTGGTTAATAGGGTGCCGATGGCCCAACTCAGATCAAGCCTGGATGCCTATGGATACAAATTGCCGAACCCAAGAAGGGTTAGAATGGGCGACCCCCTCATCCTCAAGGGGAATGGGGAGCAAACTGGTGTAGAGGCCCCTGCCTCTATCCGTTAAGGGCGTCCAGCCAAGGAGCCCAGACCTAGCAGGCCAAGGAAAGACCTGCACCCATACTTGAAGAAAAAACAGGGACCGGAGGCCCACTGACCGACTCAGGGAAGGACCACCCAGCAAACACTGTCCCGCATCCGGAGGAACTACCTCCCAACTCCACCAGAAGGAGGCATGATGCCTCCCGATAGGAGCAAGGTGCTGTGGCCATCCCCTCACCCAGGCGGGTGAGGGCGTCCCATCATGCTTGTGGGGTTTCGATGAAGGATTCGGACTTGGCCCGGCCGGAAGGCCCCGGGCGTTGTCTGCCACTCCCGGGACAGGAGACCGAACCAGACCCCGCAAAGGGCATCCCTGGTTCCTGTTTAACACTATGATATGGAGGTGGAGGGGTATCCCTGCTCCGAGGGCGCCGGGACGGCCGCCCCTGATTGGGTGAATTGTCCTGTTTTCCAAATAGGTCCAGACGGTCCCCAAACAGGCGATGCCCTCTAAAGGGGAGCCCCGTCAGAGTCCTTTTAGCGTCATCGTCTGCCCCCCACTGTCGCAGCCAGAGCAGGCAACGTATAGCTATCACTTGGGCAGAGGTCCTCGCACGCATTTTGATGGTGTCATCCAGAGCTAAAAGGATAAATGTAACAAAAATATCACAGCTGGAGAGTGCGTTAAACACCTCCCAGGGTAAATCTTCAGGTTGATGCTCAAGCATCTTATGAGGGTCCTAGCGGCCACTGCAGTGATGGCCGCGGCACAGACAGGAGGTAGCGCCGTTCCTGCACAAGCAAAGGCGTGGGAAGCCAGCCTATCAATGCGCCGGTCCTCGGCGTCCCGCAGGGTGCTGTAAGCCGGAGCTGTAAAGAAAGGGGGGTTAGGAACCCCAATAATCGGTGCGTCTACCACTGGAGATGAAGACCAACAATCAACCATCTCGGGGGGGGGGGGGAAAGGGTACTTCCAAACCCAATCCTCTGGGGGCCCTTTGAAGTTTAGTGGGGCATACCCATTCCTTAAGTACAAGAGCATGGAAGTGGGCCTGCTCGAGAAATTCCAGGCGCGCAGGCGCCGTATGGAAGCGCTCCCGTCTCGGCCTGGGGACCGCACCAGGGGGCGAAATAGATAAAATCCTGAGCAACATACCACCAATGTCAGGCTGGTCCCAGTCATCCTGACCAGCATCATCCTGACACCTCGGCCTCTCATCAGAGGAACCCGGGTCAGAGAACAGGTCTCCATCTTCAGACGGAGCACTATCACGCGGAGAAGAGGACTCCTCCGAGCCCATAGCACAGGCCGAAGCCGGGGGAGTCCAGGGCCGTTGTCTGCCAGGACCCACACGGCCGGACAACCCTTCAACAATCTGGTCAAGCGTGGGCCGTCTAGGAGAGATGTCTATTTGTAACTCCCCGCTTGTCTCACAGGAGTGAGATTTAGGCAAGAGGAAAGGGGAGAGAGGGAGCGAGGTGCAGCCACAGGCGCAGCTCGCAGGTCCAGTGTCTGCTCGGCACATGGCGCGCAGAACCGTGCCCCGTCAGCATCAGCATGGGGGAGACCACACAGCCGGTCTTGTCCCAGAGGGACCCCGGTAACACAATCCTGAGATGCCTCCATATGGTGATTGTCTAGACACAGTATGCCCGTAGGGATTTATGCAATAAGCAACCCTGGATGCCCCAACGACCCGCTGATCAATGTGGGAGAATTGTAGTAAGGCCCGCTAAAATCCTTATATGAATATATATGTATATATGAGGCCGGGAAAAGCCACCGGTGCTCAGCGTCTGAAAGACATAAATAGGAAAGAGATGTCAGGGCCATGCGCAGCTGGACAGAACATATAAAAAGGGAGTCGCCCGCGAGGGCACTTACAGATCAAGTGGAGGAGGAGGAGACCACCACCACGCGCGTGCGCGAAGCTCAACAAAATGGCGCCCAGCGAACCTCCAAGGGCGGGCTCGATGCTCTGCCGTGACGCGGAGCGCGCCGAACCAAGACCCCGCCCACTCCAAAGAACGCGAAGCTCTGAGGTAATAGTAAAAGCAAGGATACAACCACACGCTTAAGGATTCGTAGAGAACCGTTACATCCAATAAAGAAATGGCACCACAGCCTCTAGACGACGCAGCAAACTATGTACAAGGCATACGGCGGCAGCCGAAAAACGGAATAAGGAGAAGCAGCGTGGCTCTGACACCTCGGAGTTAATAAAGAGCAGAAATAAGGCCACAAACGTGACATACCGGTACACTGGGACCGCCACACACATACCCCCCCCCCTTTCTTTTCCCCCTAACTAGTTGGGGAAATGAGGAAGGATGGCGACCCTCACACAGGGTCCAGCGCTACCCGGGATATGGGGCAAAAATGCGGGAGGGGCATCCACAAGAGGCTCACCATCGGCCTAAACCGCCTAACCTATGGTGGGGGATTGCGGTGGAGCATTGCTCCGTTAAGCACACACGGTGCTGCCTACTTTCACCCGACCAACGCAGCCCAGGCTGGGAGGCATATTCTTCACAAAGAGGACGGGTGGAAATAGTCCTGCAGGGCCTCGGGCTGTAAAGCCCCGCTCGCCTGCGAGAGCGTGATACTTTATGTCTTCGCAGTTCAGCACTGCAGAGAAATCTGGGGATTTGTGGGAGGTCCTTCGGTATATGTAGGGCCGGGAGGAGCTTGTTTTCTACATGTCTGCAGTGCACGGCGCCGGAGGCGGAGAATTACCCACATGTTATTACTATATCTGGAGCAGGACGTGCTGTATGCTTAGAATAAGTCCTTTTCTAATCTATTTAAACTAAAATGACTCCATTGCCACAAATGAAAAAACATCTGTTATTGATCTAGGGAGTGCCTTTGAGGGCTTTTCCTGAAAAGTCTACTGTGATTTAATACTGCAATACTCTATGTAATTAGATTTTTTCTCCCAACATCCTTCAGGACACAAGGATGCCTCATTAGGATAAAATGGCGAGGCATACAATTTCCGCTGTCTTAAGGATGGATACACATGGGGGGTCATTTGTATGTATCTAGCACCTTAAAGCTCTGACCGTAGCAGCTTTAAGCCTGCAGCCCCCTCTTCTAAGCGTAAGCAGAAGGAGAAAGAAAAAGGATAAGCCTTAATTGGATATAGGCAGACCAATATGGCCTCTACAATATAGGTCTGTAGGTCTACTGTCAGAACTACGGCATCCACCTCTAGGGATCCCACTCCCTCTCCGACACCTGTGGTGGTCAGTACAGCCCCTGTAGCCAGCACCCGTTCCTACTCCCTCAGGCTAGAGCACGGAGTCTGTTGACAGAAAGGGGGTCATCACCTTGGATGACACAATGCAAATCCAGTCAGAGGACCAGTCCTTATCTGCACAGGATGCATTGTATCATAAATTGTTGGTAGAAAATGGGTAAATGCTTCCCTCTTGGCAGGGAGACTTAGCCTCTAATGCTGTTATGCAGGATTACCTTTGAAGAGGATTCAATGTTTGGGTCGGACTTGGAAGCTACCCTCTCCCGATCCTCAGATAGGATTAAGAACTTTCCGGTAAAGCCCAGACATTTTAGGAAGAGGGGCAAATATATTTCCAGGCCTCAGTCTCAGACTTTCATCAGGAAACCAAGAAACACTGGGAACAGCATGGGGGGGGGGGCAGTTAGAGAGACCCCGGAACTGACTCCAACCTACCTGTGGGAGGATGATTGCTTTTCTACTGGGAAGCCTGGCAGAGCATAACCCATTTATCTTGGGTCTAGTTTCCTCAGGTCATCGTAGTTCACTCACAGACCTCCAGAAATATTCCTCCTCACCAAGCTTGCCCAGAAACCAGAGAAGAAATTTGCGTTTTCACAAGTAATTTCAGAGCTATGGCAAAAGCATTTCATAGAGGATGATTGCTTTTCTACTGGGAAGCCTGGCAGAGCATAACCCATTTATCTTGGGTCTAGTTTCCTCAGGTTATCGTAGTTCACTCACAGACCTCCAGAAATATTCCTCCTCACCAAGCTTGCCCAGAAACCAGAGAAGAAATTTGCGTTTTCACAAGTAATTTCAGAGCTATGGCAAAAGCATTTCATAGAACCTGTTCCTCCCCTCTGCCAGAGCAGGGGATTTTTCTCCCACATTTTTGTTGCCCAGAAGCCCTCTGGGGGGACTACAGAGTTATCCTAAATTTGAAGGATCTAAACCTTTTCACCAGATACAAGAGATAGCGGATGGAGCCTTCTGTCACCAGGGGATTGGATGGTGATGCATACTTACATATCCATATTTGGTCTGTCCATCGCAGATTCCTAAGATCCACAATCTACCTGGGCAGCGAAACTCTGCATTTTCAATACATTGCATTCTCTACTGCATTCTCTTCTTCCAGTAGAGAAGCAGGAAGAGTTGGTAGGGGGATCCGGAGTTTCGTTCTGCAAGACTCCCTCTCCTTCAGACAGATATTCTTAGTATACAGTACGTCCTGCTCCAAATCTAATACAGTTGGGATATACTCCGCCAGATGGCGCTGGACTGCAGAGACATCGAAAATAGGCTCCTCCCGGCCCCTCAAATACCCGGGGACCTCCCACAAATTCCCCAGAATTTCTCTGTAGTCTGGCTGCGAAGGAGGAGAAATTGGCTCTCTACTCGCAGGTGAGCTGGGTTATTAACCTGAGGCCCTGCAGAACTATTCCCACCCGTTCCACTAATAATATGCCTCCCAGCCTTGGCTGCGCTGGTCGGGTAAAGGTAGGCAGCACCGCTGTCAGGTGCTTAGGAGCGCTGCTCCACCACAATCCCCTACCAAAGGGTAGGCGGTTCAGGCTTATGGTGAGCCTCTATGGGATGCCCCTCCCGCCCTATTGCCCCTGTCTGTCGGTGGGCCCTATTTAAGTGCCCACCGTCCTCCCTCATCCTCCTTATAGTCTTCGGGGAAAAAGAGGGGGGGGGGGGTGTGTGTATGTGTATAGATATGTAGGTTATGAAGTCTGTGCTTTCAACTTTCACATGTCTTTATTCTTATGTCAGCCGCCGCACTGACTTGCCTTATTGCCTTTAAATATGCCGCCGCCGCGCGCTGGCGGAGGCATTACCTCAGGCGCTGGTGTGCCATCATTGGCTGTTGGCCTTCTGGCTTTGCGCTCTTCGGGGGGCGGGGCCCATCTTTGGCGCCTTCCGCATCATCGCTGTTACTGGCCCGCCCCTCGAGGTATACCGACGCCATCTTTTCTGACTTGGTTGGCCTATGTGCGACGGACTCCTACCTACCGCAGTCTGTAAGTGCCCTCGCGGGCGGCTTTATCTGCTTCACTTTTGTTATGATGTACTTAAGGTCTTGTCTGCTTATGTCTTTCAGGCGGGACGAATCCTGCTTGGCTTCTCCCGGTCCTGTTTTTAGTATTTTACTTGTAGGCCTTGTAAAAATTATACTCCCACGTCCCTAGCGGATTATTGGGGCATCCAGGGTTGCTATATAACGTTATTCCCTATCGGCGTATTGCGCCACTATAATCACCATATGGAGGCATCTCAGGATAATGTTACCGGGGTCCCGTTGGGACAAGACCAGCTGTGTGTAGCGTGTGGGCAGCCTCATGCTGACGCTGACAAGGCACGGGTCTGTGTTACCTGTGTTGAGCAGGTGCTTGCATTGCAATCTGGCCGGCCAGTGGCTGCACCTCGTTTCACTTCACCTACTCCCCCAAGCTTAAATCTCACTCCTGTTGAGTTGCATACTAGTGGGGATTCTCAGCCTGATGTGTCTTCTAGACTGGCTACTGTTGAACAGATTATTGCAAAGTCTTTAGCGCGTAAGGCCCCTGCTAAGAAGCGGCACTTGACGCCTAATGTTACTGTTTTCCCTATGGGAACTGAGGAGTTTATGAATCTGTGTGGCTATACACCGTCTGATGAAGGGGAGCTCTTTTTTCTGATTCAGGCTCATCTGATGAGAGACCAAGGGGTCATGACGATTCTGGCTCTGACCCCTGGGCCCCGAATGACACTGACAGATTATTGACCCAGATATTCTCAGTGTGCCACACACCCCGCTTCCCCTTTAATTTTTCACGATTGGGTTACTCACCGCCAGGTGACGCTGTTGCAGAGAGGAAGTCTTGTAACGAGCCCCCTTCCGGCCTATATATACCTGGTACCTCCCATTTAACACCAGTGTTTTTCTCTCTGCATGACGACAAGACAGAAGAATGAAGTCTCCTGCTTGCAGGTAGCCGGGGTCTTACCCCGGCACCCCCTTTGGGTCTATTTCTGCCCGGTTTGATTGTTTGTTACCTTTGTGGTTAAATGGAAGCCTCCCAGCCTAGGCTGCTCACTGGGCAATTGGTAGATGGCACTATAGGTGCCTAGGAGCTTATCTCCTTCGCTCGACCTCCTGTTTTGGGGGCAATGCGGCTATCCGGCATGGTGATCCGGATTTGGGATGCCCCTGTCCCGAGGTTCCCCTTGGTCCCTTGCTCTCCCGTTATGGTCCCATCTCCCTTCACTATGGGGGGGGGGGGATTGAGGGATGTGTATATGCATGTGTGTTTTACTTGTATGTTTTTACTTATTTAACCTTGTACTGTGTTCAGGTCTGCACCGCAAGATGGGTGCACATGGCCTGACTGTTTATTCCTTTTCACATTGCCACACTGATTGTCCTCTCTTTTTCTCACTGGCAGTTCCGCCATTGGGCGGGGCTGCTGCTGGGCCTGAATGGCCAGAGTTTGGTTCCGCTTTAGGGTGGCTAGGGCGGGCCGCACTGTGGCAGGCATGCCTGATGCTGCCTGCGTCCCTTTCCCCCCCCCCTCTCTTTTCCCTCCCTTTGAATGGGGTTGGCACCGCCGTTCGGCGGGCCACGCTGTCAAGGTTTTTCGGCGCATGGCTGCCTTTTCTCTAGCAAAAGCTTCCCTCCCCCTCCCCCTCCGTTTGCTGAGGGCGTCGGGCGCCCTCTTGTTTTGCGGCACCGCCGTCTGGCGGGCCGCACTATTTGAATCTGGAGGGGGGCGTGGCCCAGATGATGTCAGAGGGGGGCGTGGCTGGAGCGACGTTGTCGTACAGCCCGGCCCCAGCCGCACTTCCTTCCTCTCATTAGAAGTTCAGGTGCGGGGCACTCAGCCGCACAAGTGTTTCATCTCTGCTGCCGCTGCTACTGCTGCTATTGCTGCTGTTCTGGTGCCTTGATTATTCAGCCTTGCTTGGGCAGGTAAGCGGACTCACCTCGTGTGGGGCCGTCTATTGTTTTATTATGACTGATTTAAAAAAAAAAAAGAAGAAAGGACAAGAGTTTTGCTGGTTAAAATTCTTTGACCTCTTTAGAGCACTCTGGTGTGTTTTTATTATGTGTTATATTGTGCATGAATGTTGTACTGCCTGCTGCCCCTTTTTTTCTGGGGATCTTACTGTTGGTTTTTCCCCACAGATCCTGGGATTCCCTCAATGCAGTGGCTTCCCGGTTCTATTATACCTGGCTAGTCCTATTACTCTAAATTGGGACATATTTATATATTTATATATATATATTGGAAAAAAAAAAAGTTTTAAAAATTGAAAAAAGGGGATTATTATTATTATAAATTAAATCCTCCCTCCCGGGACATTAATATAAAGGGGCATCCCGGGTGGCTTATGCCTAAAACCCGTGGTTGTGCGAATACCATAAATCACCATATGGAGGCTTCCGATAATAACGGAAATGGTTCTTCTGGGCCATCCAGGCTGTGTGGGGGCTGCGGGACTCCGCTCCCAGGCGATGATGTTATATTATGCATTCCGTGTGCAAAGCAGAATATTGTGCGTCAGTCCGTCGCTCCGGCTTCTGGCTCTGCGCAACTTCCATCATCTCCTACCCCTCCCTCCCTGTTCCGGACCCCGTGTGACATTGTCAAAGGTGGGGATTCGCAATCCGAGGTGTCTGCACGATTGTCCAACCTCGAGAAGATAGTTTCCGTCAAAGCAGGGTTGAAGGCCACTGCGAAACGGAAACACCTTTCTCCTGTACCTCCTGCTTCACAGGATGAGGTATGTGAGCCTGTGGATTGGTCCGATTACTCCCTGGACGAGGAGGGGGAAGTCCTGGTGGAGTCAGATGAGCCTGCAGTGGGAACATCCCACGCGGTTAACTGGAATTCCTTCCAGTTGGGATAAACGTTATCCTTTTCCGCCGGAATAGGTGAAGCTTTGGTCGGTTCCCCCTGACGTCGATACCCCTGTGCTAGGGCTCTCTAGCACGGCTATGGTGCAGTCTTCTGAGACCACTGCCCTTAACCCTTTAAATGCCAAGCACATAGTTTCTACGTGGTTGCTTCTCCTACCGTTAAGTGCCAAGCACGTAGAAACTACGTGCCTGGCATTTCCCCCAAACAGTTAAAAAATAGAAAAAAAAAACACTTACCTCTGGTATCCCCGTGAACCTTGGGGTCCCCTCTTCCTGCGGGGGGCATCCGATCGCCCCCCCGTCGTCCTCCGTCTTCAGGGGGGGGCCCGAAACCAGCCGCCCCCCCCCGTTTCCAGCGCTGACATCGGCGCTGTAAAAAAAAAAAAAAAACAAACTGTCATTTACTCACCTCCGCGCCCGAGCCTTCTGTCCGGGTCTCCTCTTCACCAGGGGGGGGTCCCATCCCCCCCCTGGGCTGCGCAGTCTTCAGGTGAGGACCCTCTTCCGGGTCCTCACCTCTTGTAATGGCGGCGATGGCCGCCGCCGCTTAGCTCCGCCCATTGTGGGAGGAGCGGGATGACGTCATCCCGCTCCTCCTATACCCCCTCCGAGCTCCGGCATCTGTCAGATGCCGGTGGTGATCGGAGCAGGGCGGGTGTCAGGTGAGGAGGCTCCGATCGGAGCCCCCTCGCCTGTCACCCGCCCTGTGCCGATCACCACCGGCATCTGTCAGTGACAGCGGCGTGGGACAGACAGCGGCGAGGGACGTCGGATCGGAGGTGAGTACAGTGTAAAAAAAAGAAAAAGAAAGATTTTTTTTCTCTGTGTCTGTGTGATTTTTTACTTTTAACCCCTTGTGAACTGGTAAGGGGTCCATGACCCCTATACCAGTTCACAAGGCTGGGGGGATGGCAAGCCACCTGCGCTAGCGGGTGGCTTGCCATTAACCCCTGGCACCCCCATTACCTGCCTCCCCAAAGGCCAGGGGGGGCAGAAGAGCCCGGGCCCACATAGGCTATGTGGGCTCGTAGGCTGCAGGGTGGGGGGGCCACAAAAGCTGGCCCCCCCACTCTGTGCCTACAAGCCCCCATAGCTGGTCCCGGGCTGGTTACTTTGGGTAAGGGGGACCCCACGTCAATTTTTTTTTTGATTTTTAAGGGTTTTTAACCCTTAAAAATCAAAAAAAAAATGGGGTCCCCCTCCCCTGGGAGGGGGGACCCTATGTCATTTTTTTTTTTGATTAACCCTTTGTGTTCTGTCATCCAGCAGCTATAAAAGGCTTCTAGCAAGTGAGCAGAAGCCAGTGATCGCCGAGGGACAGAGTGCTCCAGGATGGATGGGAGGTGAGTATAGTGTAAAAAAAAAATAAAAATTAATAAAATATTTTTTTCTCTGCGGGGGGGGGGGGGGGGGGGGGGGCAGAAGAGCCCGGGCCCACATAGGCTATGTGGGCTCGTAGGCTGCAGGGTGGGGGGGCCACAAAAGCTGGCCCCCCCCACTCTGTGCCTACATGCCCCCATAGCTGGTCCCGGGCTGGTTACTTTGGGTAAGGGGGACCCCACGTCAATTTTTTTTTTTTATTTTTAAGGGTTTTTAACCCTTAAAAATCAATAAAAAAATGGGGTCTCCCTCCCCTGGGAGGGGGGACCCTATGTCATTTTTTTTCTCGATTTAACCCTTTGTAGTGTGGATGGTAGTTGTATTTTTTTTGTGAATGTTATAAAATACTTGTTTCAGTTAGGGGGGGTCTCCTGGGCAGGAACAGGGGGCTACCGATAAATATGTGGTACCGTTCTAATCGGTAGAAATGGGGCTTTCACATGCAATATGATTTTCCTTAATAAAATACATTTTTAAAATAAAGGAGTCAATTTTCTAAAAATTTTTTTTATTTATTTATTATTTTTACTTAATAATATTGTAAAAAAAAATAAAAAAATTTACAAACAAGACATTTCATGTTAAAGCCTAAACTCTGCTGCAAAAAAATATATATATAATTTTCCTGAAAGTTCCAGCAAAAATGGTGCAAAACATGACGCAAAATGGGGAAAAATGGCCTGTCAACAGAGGGTGACAAAATCTCAAGTAGGCTGGCAATTAAAACGGTTAATAGTACCTATGCATGTTGGGTATTGTTCTGTTCGGGGGACCTTGCGCTTTCAGACTTAGCTTGTTTTTTCTGGTTTGCATATTTATATTTTAGGAAAAGGTGTTTTTTATTCAGCTTTTTTATAAATTTTTTAGGGAAACCCTGCGCAAACAAAGAATTCTTTGAGGGATTACTTCCAGAAAGATGAGCCCACTACAACAAGCTGGGTACCCTTAGAAAGCTTAACGTGTGTACTTTCAGGGAATATATGGTTTATGGGGGATATTCCAAATGTCAAGGGTTGTTTTGGTTGAAAAATCGCAAGGTGCGCACTTTGTCTGCAGAGCTGAAATTTTCAAGTAAAATTACCGTTACGCACATGCTTTACTTTGGGGTGTTTGGCAACTCTTCCCTTGACAGTAGCTATGCATGTTGGGTATTGTTCTGTTCGGGGGATGTTGCGTTTTCAGATTAAACTTGTTTTTTCTTGTTTGTATATAGTTTTTTTAGGAAAATGTGGCTTTGATTCTGCTTTTTTATCCTTTTTTTAGGGAAACTCTTTGCAACCAAAGAATCCATTGAGGGATTACTTTCAGAAAACTATGGCCACATCAACAAGCCTGGTACGCCTAGAAAGCCTGAGGTGTGTACTTCCAGAGAATATATAGTTTGTTGGGGGTATTTCAAATGTAAAGGGTTGTTTTTCTGGAAAAACTGCAAGGTGCGCATATTGCAAAGCATAGTTTTATTTTTTCTGAAAATCCCCTAAAGCGCTGTTTCAGTTTGGGGGAGTCTCCTGGGCAGGAAAGGGTGTCTACCTATACATATGTGGTACCGCTGTAACCGGGAGAAATTGGGATTTCACACGCAATAAGATTTCATTGACAAACTTACATTTTTTATTACAAAAAAAACTACAATATGTAAAAATTTTATTTTTTTTTTTTTTGCACATATTTCACCCAAAAATATTGAGAATACACCTAAAAAATGACAAACAAGACATTTCATGTTAAAGCCCAGACTCTGCTGAAAAAAACAATATATCATTTTCCTGGGAAATCCCTGGAAATCCCTTCAAAAATCACATTTGAACATGGGGAGCGCAAAATAGTGCAAAATGGTCTGGCAACAGAGTGTGACAAAAACTCCAGGTAAGCTGGCACTTAAAGGGTTAAGGATGGTGAGGATCGTCGGATTGACCAGTATGCTCACCATGGTTTTATTAGTGCCGGATCAACGATGCGCCCGGTGTGTGCTTCGGCGCTTCTTCTATTGGCGGTTAGGTCCGTTATTCAGGATCTGTGTGTGGATCTTGATCCCGCTTGTAATGAGTTTACTGCTCTTAAGCAGTGTGAGTCTTTTATTTCCTATGTTCTGACCGCTCAGGACGATGCGCTGGCTATGAGTAGCAGGACAGCGGCAATGCTGGTGGCTATTCGTCGGTCAGTGTGGCTGCGCCAGTGGTCGGCGGACTTAGTTTCTAAAAAGGTGCTCACATCTCTTCCCTTTTTGGGCTTGCGACTGTTTGGTGATAAAATTGATTCAGTTGCAAAGGGTGGTAAAATGCCGCAACGCAAGAGGCCTCGTCGTCCCTTTCGGGGGCAAGTACTGTTAGGCCTTCCTTTCGGAGATTCAGAGCGGGTAGGGGGGCTTCCTTTCCCGCTACCAGAGGTGCAGGTTGGACCCGGGGGAGGGGCCGTGGCCATCCCACTCAATCCTGGGGCACCAAGCCCAAGCCTGCTGGTAAGCCCGCTCAGCAATGAGGGGCTGCCCTCACCCGTGCGGGTGGGGGGCTGATTGCGACACTTCTCCCAGGTTTGGGACCAGGAGGTTCCGGACAGATGGATCTGGGAGGTGGTGTCGTCTGGTTACAAACTGGCGTCTGTAAAGAATCTGTTGGCGGTCATCCGGCCGGTACCGCGCTTAGAGATGGGCCTCGGTTTCTACTCCAATCTTTTCGGAGTCCCCAAAAAGGACGGGTCGGTTCGTCCCGTCCTGGACCTGAAATTACTCAACAAGTTCATCCGTATTCGGAAGTTTCGCATGGAAACTTTGCGTATGGCCGTCGGTTCCCTTCGGCAGGGGGACTTCATGACGTCCATAGACATCAAGGATGCTTATCTTCATGTTCCCATCTGCCAGGCTCATCAACGTTTTCTTCGATTCGTGATGAAAGATCAGCATTTTCAATTCGTGGCACTTCCGTTTGGCCTTACCTCGGCTCCAAGAATGTTCACCAAGGTGCTGGCAGGGGTGATGGCCATTTTCAGATCTCGGGGCATTCGTGTCGTACCTTATTTGGACGACCTTCTCATCATGGCTCCGTCACTCAATCAATCGGAGACAGACACCAGGATGGTGGTCTCCACGCTGGAAAGCTTTGGTTGGGTGATCAACTTCCCCAAGTCCTCCCTCGCTCCGGCCAGGGTGGTGTCCTTTCTGGGGATGCAGTTGGACTCTCATCAACACAGAGTGTTTCTCCCCCAGTCCAAAATTCATCTGATTCAGGAGTTGGCTCGGGTCCTTCTTTCCAATCCTCGGCCGTCCATCCGTCTGGGGATGAGGCTGGTAGGGTTGATGGTTGCCTCCTTCGAGGCAGTTCCCTTTGCTCAATTTCACACAAGGATGCTTCAGCTTTATCTGTTGGCGTCTTGGGACCAGCAGCCTTGGTCATTGGATCAGCCCTTCCAGTTGTCCTCCCGGGTCCGGCAGTCCCTCCAGTGGTGGTTGGTCTCGGCCAATCTCGTGAAGGGCAGGTCTTTCCTGACCCCTCTTTGGGAAATTGTCACCACGGACGCCAGTCTTTCGGGATGGGGCGGATTCTGGAAGGAGCTTCAGTTCCAGGGGCAGTGGGGACCTCAAGAGGCCCACTTACCCATCAATGTTCTGGAACTGAGAGCCATCCGTCGGGTTCTTGCTCTCCTGACTCAACACGTTCTGGGCCTTCTGGTCCAGGTTCGTTCAGACAATCGAACAGCGGTTGCTTACATCAAGCAACCTGGGTGCTCTCAGAGAGGTGTCCCTGATCCTGACCTGGGCGGAGGCCCATGTTCCTTATCTATCGGCGGTGTACATTCCAGGGGTGGAGAACCAGGAAGCGGACCGGTTGAGCAGGGGCTCTTCCCGTCTGGGAGAATGGGCTCTCCATCCTCAGGTTTTTCGCTCACTGTGTCTCCGATGGGGGACGCCGGAGGTGGACCTGTTTGCCTCTCGTCACAATCACAGGCTCCCGAACTTCGTGTCGCTCTCCCAGGATCCTCTGGCTCTGGCAGTGGACGCCATGTCCCTGAGCTGGGGGGATCTGGGGTTTCTGTACCTGTTTCCTCCGATACCCATGGCAGAGAAGGGGGACATTGTAATTACAGGTGACTTCAACATGAAAAATCAACAGTCACTGAATTTAAACATGCCTGGGATAAGCACACATCTATCCTAAGATAAAGAGTACATACAGTATACACATAAGGGCAGACTAGATGGACCGTATGGTCTCCTTCTGCCGTCAACCTTCTATGTTTCTATGTTTCCATGCTAGGAAGGGTGGTACGGAAGCTGGCTCTGGAAAGGGTGTCCGCCGTTCTAGTGGCCCCAAGGTGGCCAAGGCGAGTGTGGTTCGCAGACATCGTTTGGCTGGCAGTGGACCAGTTCGTTCTGCCTCTTCGGCCCGATCTGCTCACTCAGGGTCGGTTGTGTTACCCCAATTTACCAGCACTGGGTTTGAGGGCCTGGCTGCTGAAACCTCCATCTTGAAGGAGGAGGGTCTTTCTGACTCGGGCGTTAAGACTCTGATCAGTGCCCGGAAGAGGTCTTCTTCTATCATCTACTATAGGACTTGGAAAGCCTATATCGCTTGGTGTGAGATTAGATCTTTTCCTTGTAGGGTCTTTTCGGTCTCCAGGATTCTGGAGTTTTTACAATCTGGCCTAGACTCTGGTCTTCAGCTAAGTACGTTGAAAGGGCAAGTTTCTGCCTTATCTATCTTTTTTCAGAAGCGTTTTGCGCTTCATCCTTTAGTTAAAACTTTTTTCCAGGGAGTTATGCATGTGCGGCCCCCCAGGAAACCATTACTCCCAGTTTGGGATTTGAATTTGGTTCTTTCTGCTCTTCAGGCTCCTCCTTTTGAGCCTTTGCAAGATATTGCTTTGTCTACCCTGACTCAGAAGATTGTCTTCTTGGTAGCTATCACTTCGGTCCGGCGTGTCTCGGAGTTGGCGGCCTTGTCTATCCAGGCGCCTTACTTTGAGAGGCATCAGGATAAAGTGGTCTTTCGGTTTAAACCAGACTTTCTTCCTGAAGTTGTTTCTGCTTTTCATTTGAATCAGGATATTGTTCTTCCCTCCTTGTGTCCTAATCCTAAGAATGAAGTTCTGCAGACTGCAGTCATTTAAGTTATGCTTCATTTTTGCCTTCGGATACCCATCCCTTGTGGACACTGCTTTTGGATGTCCCAATCGTGAAGAATTAAAGGGGAAGCGGGGTGTGTGGCACACTGAGAATAATACCATTTTGTGAGTATTCACCTGAAAAATGGATATTGCCAGTGTGCTACACACCCCGCTTCACCCCTGCCCTTTTCGGTATCCCGAATCCTTTATATGGTGAAGCTTTTATTTATTTTGAGGTTACCGTTAGATTACTGGTACCTTGTCTTTCTGCTTTTTAAATCACTGGTGTTAAATGGGAGGTACCAGGTATATATAGGCCGGAAGGGGGCTCGTTACAAGACTTCCTCTCTGCAACAGCGTCGCCTGGCGGTGAGTAACCCAATCGTGAAGAATTAAAGGGGAAGCGGGGTGTGTGGCACACTGACAATATCCATTTTTCAGGTGAGTACTCACAAAATGGTATTTTTTGAGGTTCTGACTATCTCTCTCCCTGTTGAGGCTCCCAGGCAAAGAGGGGAGCTTTTCCATACAGCAAAACCACATTTGGAATTTCCAGAGCAGGCACGTTTCCATAACCTTGTACTCAAGGAATGGGAGCGCCCCAGTAAACTTCCCGGGGTTCCAAAGAGTTGGGATAGGAAGTATCCCTTTCCTACTGAGGTGGTTAAATGTTGGTCATCCCCCCCCCCCCCCCGAGGTGGATGCCCCGATCCTAGGGCTATCTAACACCTCTGTCATGCATTCCCCTGATTCTACTACCCTTCGGGATGCCGAAGACCGACGTATTGATCAGCTGGCATCCCACGCCTTTGCATGTGAGGGGACGGCACTGCGCCCGGTCTGTGCCTCTGCCATTACTGCTGTGACCACTAGAACCCTTATCAGAAATATGCTTGATAGTGCCCCTGATGATTTGCCTTGTGAGGTGTTTAATGCACTCTCCAGTTGTGATGTTTTTGTAAATTTTGTCCTATCAGCATTGGATGACACCATCAGAATGTGTGCCAGAACTTCTGCCCTCGTGGTGACTATACGCCGCTCGGTTTGGCTGCGCCAGTGGGCTTCTGACAACGCTGCCAAGAAGGCCCTCACTGGGTTTCCCTTTAAAGGACTGCGTCTGTTTGGAGACCACCTGGACCTTTTTGCTAAGGGAGGCAGGTTACCCCAGCGCAGGCGGCAACCTCGGCCCTTTCGCGGTCAGGGTTCCTTATCCTCCCCTTACCGCGGTGCAAGACAGGGAAGGGGGGTGTCTTTCCCTGGGGCCCGGGGAGATTTCTGGGGTAGAGGCAGGGGACGTGGACGTCCTGGCTCCTCCTGGGGTCCCAAAGCAAAATCCTCTCCCAAGCCCCCTCAGGCATGATGGGCTGCCCTCACCCATCCGGGTGGGGGGGGCGGCTGCAGCACTTCGTTCACGTCTGGAGGCTTCATGTCTCAGACCGGTGGATTCAGGAGGTAGTGTCCTCCGGTTACAAGTTGGAGTTTGCTGCCGATCCCCCTCCAAGATTCATCAGATCCCGGATTCCTCAGGACCCTGTGTCAGCTCAGGAGCTAGTGCAGGCAGTGCAAGGCCTCCTGGAGCTGGGGGTCATCTGCCAGGTCCCCTTAAGAGAAAAATGCAAGGGCTTTTATTCCAACCTATTCACAGTACCCAAAAAGGATGGTTCTGTCAGGCCCATCCTGGACTTAAAGATTCTCAACAAGTTTGTCAGGGGCAGGCGCTTTCGCATGGAGACTCTGCGCTCTGCCATCAGTTTCCTGTGCCAAGGGGATTTCATGACTTCTGTGGACATCAAAGATGCTTACCTTCATATTCCTGTGTTCCCAGGTCATCAAAGGTTCCTCAGGTTCGCTCTGTTGGATCAACACTACCAATTTGTGGCCTTGCCCTTCGGCCTCACTTCAGCTCCCAGGGTGTTCACCAAGGTGCTGGCTGGCGCGATGTCTCTGCTCAGATGTCAGGGTGTCCGCATGCTTCCCTATCTGGACGACATACTCATCACTTCCCAGTCTCTACATCAGGCAGAGTTGGATACTCAGCTGGTGGTGTCCACTCTGGAGCCATTTGGATGGGTGATCAACTACCCCAAGTCCTCACTGTCCCCTTCCTTGGTAACTCCATTTCTAGGAATGAATCTGGATACAGTTCAGGCAAGGATCTTCCTTCCTCAGCAGAAGGTGGACAGTCTGATTGCACAGGCCCAGTCCCTCCTAGCTTGTCCCCATCCCTCCATCAGGCAGGGGATGCAGCTGGTGGGCCTGATGGTGGCGTGCTTCGAAGCGGTCCCTTATGCTCAGTTCCACTTGAGGCCTCTGCAACTTCACCTATTGTCTGTATGGGACAAGGACCCAGCGTCCCTGGACAGGGTCTGTGTGCTCTTCCCCCGGGTCAGGAGGTCCCTCTTGTGGTGGATGGACTCAAGGAACCTGTTGGGGGGGCAGATCCTTTCTTGCCTCTTCCTGGGAGACGGTCACCATGGATGCCAGTCTATCAGGTTGGGGGGTTTCTGGAAGTCCCTGCGGTTCCAGGGGAGGTGGGGCCCTCAGGAGGCCCACACATCTATCAATGTCTTGGAGCTGCGAGCGATCAAGTTAGTTCTGGCTCGCTTGACTACTCATCTTCAGGGCCTGCCTGTGCAGGTGCGCTCGGACAACCAGACGGCAGTTGCCTACAGCCATCATCAGGGAGGGACCCGGAGCAAGGGGGCCCTCCAGGAAGTGTCTCTGATCCTGACTTGGGCGGAGGCCAATGTCCCCTGCATTTCAGCTGTGTACATCCCGGGGGTGGAAAATCAACTTGCGGACTCTCTGAGCAGGGGGACCTCTCGCCAGGGAGAATGGTCCCTAGGCAGCAGGGTGTTTCAATCTCTGGGTCACTGTTGGGGCCAACCAGATGTGGATCTGTTTGCGTCCCGCCACAATCACAAGCTTCCAGCTTTTGTCTCTCTGTCCAGGGATCCTCTGGCCCTGACCTCGGATGCGCTAGCAATGTCATGGAAGGACTTCTGGGTTCAGGGTTCTGCGCAAGTTTGCTCTGGAAGTGGTGCCAGCAATTCTGTTGGCCCCCAGGTGGCCAAGAAGAGTGTGGTTCGCAGACGTGGTACAGCTGGCAGTAGATCAGTACGCTCTGCCCTTGGTGCCAGATCTGATCACTCATGGCTCACTATGCTATCCCAATTTACAAACTCTGGCTTTGACGGCTTGGCTGCTGAAACCTCCATCTTGATGGAGAAGGGGCTGTCTTCCTCAGTTGTGGATACTTTGATTAAAGCTAGGAAGTAGTCTTCCTCTTCCATTTATTATAGGGTTTGGCGTGCCTACACTGACTGGTGTGAGTCTAAGTCTCTTCCCTGTCGTGTCTTCTCTATTCCCAGGATTCTGGAGTTCCTGCAGCATGGGTTGGAGATGGGGCTCCAAATCAGTACTCTGAAGGGTCAGGTTTCTGCCCTGGCTATTTTTTTCCCAGAAGTCCTTTGCTCAGCACCCTCTGATCAGGACTTTTTTCCAGGGGGTCACTCATGGGCGTCCCCCTCGTAAACCTATGGTGCCTGTTTGGGATTTGAACTTAGTTCTGTCAGCCTTGCAGGGTGCTTCCTTTGAACCTGTGCAGGATGCTGCCTTGGCCATTTTTACGCTCAAGGCTGTGTTTCTAGGCACCAGGACAAGATGGTGTTTCGTTTCAAACCTGATTTTCTGCCTAAGGTAGTGTCTGCCTTTCATTTGAATCAGGATATTGTTCTTCCTTCTTTGTGCCCTAATCCTAGCAATGCTAAGGAGAGGGTTTTGCACTCTTTGAATGTGGTTAGGTGGCTGAAGTACTATCTGGTGGCTACTGCACCTTTCAGGAAAACTGTTGCTTTTTTTGTGGTCACTTCTGGTTTTAGGAAGGGTTTGGTTCCTGCCAAGTCTACGATCAGCAAGTGGATTCGTCAGGCTGTGATTCCGGCCTACTCTGCTAAGGGGAAGAATCCTCTCTTCCGCCTTACTGCTCATTCCACTCGTGCTATTGGTGCCTCTTGGGTTTTTCAGCACCAGGCTTCTGTTGAACAAGTTTGCAAGGCCGCCACTTGGTCTTCTGTTCATACTTTTTTAAGTTTTACAAGGTTGATGTTAGGGCCTCAGCTGATGCTGTTTTTGGCCGAAAGGTTCTGCAGGCGGCAGTGGTTTAAACTGCCTGCTGCTGATTTTCTTGGGGATCCCACCCTACTTTATGGACACTGCTATTGGATGTCCCAACTGTAAGTATTAGATTTGGAGCAGGACGTACTGTATACTAAGAATAATACAATTCTGTGATTACTCACCTGTAGAATTGGTATTATGAGTATACAGTACGTCCTGCTCCAACCCACCCTTGGTTTGCATTTTTCTGGATCCCCTGTATGGTGATTATTATCATTGTTATGATTTATAGTTTGGATTGTTTAATGCTCCCGGCTTCTCCTTAACTGCTTTTCAATGCTGGGGAATTTGTGGGAGGTCCCCGGGTATTTGAGGGGCCGGGAGGAGCCTATTTTCGATGTCTCTGCAGTCCAGCGCCATCTGGCGGAGTATATCCCAACTGTAAGTATTAGATTTGGAGCAGGACGTACTGTATACTCATAATACCAATTGTACAGGTGAGTAATCACAGAATTGTATTTTTTAGAATCCTATGTCTAATGACCTCAGCGATTCCTATCGTCGCCTAGGCCCAATTATACTCCAGGCCTCTACAAACTCTTCTACTACAGTCCTGGGATCACTCGCCAGATTCCTTAGAGCAACACATGAGTATCCAAGAATTCCCTTTGGTTGTTGGTGGACTTGGTTGTATGGTCCTAACGGCAGCTACTGGAGGCAGAAGAACCCAGTAGTGATCACCACAGATGCCAGCGGATGGGGTTGGATCGAATCCCACTGCATCCAAGGGATCTGAATTGAGATACAGATCCTCAAACTTCAGGGAGCTGAAGTCTGTTCAGGAGGCTTATTTCAGTCTAATGTTACGAGACAGGGAAGTCCAAATTCAGTCGTACAATATCACCATGGTGACTTATCAAGGAGATGTCAGATCTGTAAACCTACAAAACCTAGCCCTATCCTTCCTGCTGCCTTTGCATCTTTGGCTCAGATCTCTCTCTGCGGTCCACCTAAAAGGGTCTCAAAACTCCATAGCAGACTTCCTAAGTAGGACTCGTGTCCCTCAGTCGGAGTGGGTTCTAAACCTGCAGATGTATCAGCAGTTGGTGGCCAGATGGGGCACACCAGAAATAGATCCTCCATCCATTCCAGACCATCCAGATATCTTCACGATTGGGTGTTCGCCCCTAGGGGGCGCTGACTGCAAGATCAAAAGATGTAGCTCCTCCCGGCCCCCTATAAAGGCAGCTGCCCATCTATCGTTCCCCAGTTGTTCATCTTGCAGTTGGCTGCATAAGATCGTTAGCCTGTGGGACGCTGCAGGACCCTATTTCCGTGGATCTCTCCTGACCCATCCTTGCCTCCCAGCCTCTGGCTGCTACAGGGATCCGTGAAGGTAGGGTGAATGCCGGGGTCTGTGGCGTTCTGACAGAGCACATGGCTCTGGGCCGCAGACCTTCATGTTAAAAGGTAGTCAGCCACAGGCTTTATGGTGAGCCTGATGGGGAACCACAGATATATTTTTGTAAAAAAGGCCTCCCTGCCCACTTGCTTTATTATTTGTGTGTGCTGCTGTGTTTGGTGCGACTGGGAGCATTGAGAGCTCCTCACTGTCTACTGAAGCGAGGAGCGGTCTCCGCTCCTCACATTTTTACCTCCCTTCATTCCCTCGCCGGCTCCGGACGCGGCGCGCGCCCCGCGGGCTCTCCTCTCCACACTGCTAAGTGCGGTTCTCGTGCTGCGATGGGGGACGTGGAGGGACCGCTGCCATGACAGGCGGCACTCGTGGCGGAACTGGGCCGGATGACGCGCCGCGGGGGGGGTGACGAATCCTTCTGGAAGCGCTGCGGTGCGCGAGGCGTGCTGCTGAGCCCTCGTGCTGACAGGGAGACAAGGTTGGCAGTGTCTTCCAGTGTTGCTGTGAGCGCCTGGAAGTAATCCCTCTCTGAACTGGCGGTGTAGTGAGTCCCTCCTTTTGTGATTTTATCGTTGATTGCGTGTATTCTCTATGACTTTATATGTTAATGCATGACATGGGATCAGTTTGTAATTGCTGTCTTTTCTCTTTTTATTTTAGATCGTGGGCTAAGGTTGAGGGTTGTGGTTCCTCCCGGTCCCCATTATTAGTTAGAGGGATCGGCTATTAGGCTTAGGCCGTTAGTGTCTAGTAGCCTTATTGAATATTGCTATTCACAATCACCATAATGGAGGCATCAGGGGATAGTGAGCCGGGCACCCCACTTGGACAGGCTCTGCCCCTTGTGCAGACGGAATCCCCTGGGTGGATTCAGCACTATCTGTTCCACTTGCGCCAGAGACATTGCTTTGGACCATGAGTGGGCGGTCGTTCCTGACCCTAGCCCTGCGTTACCATTAGCCTCTCTGGATCCTCCGCTGCTGCAGTTAGCCCTAGTGAAAGGGGAGCCAGCAAGGGATCGCATGCTGATTTTGTGCACAGGCTGGCTAGTCTCGAGAAACAGATCTCGTTGACAGCCCCTAAGAAGGCCTCGAGTAAGGAGCGGCATCTGGAGCCGATTTACTCGGATGATGATTTCTATGATTTCTTGGGATCTGCGGAGGAAGGTGAGTTGCCAGATGACTCACTTTCAGCGGTGGAGCTGCCTTCCGCTGGAGACGACAGCATCCCTGGTTCCTCCTCGGATGAGGATTCTTGCCTCCCGGATGTTTGCTCTCTTCCGTGTTTGATACCTTGCACATTGTCCCTCCCAGAGCGGCTAAGAGGAAGCAGGTGATTTATTTCAGCCTGAAAGGCAACGGCGGGTCTTCCCTGAGCAGCCTCATTTTTCTAACATGATTCTTAAGGAGTGGGAAAGGCCCAACAGATTACCGTCGGTCCCTAAGCACCTGGATAGGCGGTATTCTTTCCTGCTGAATTGGTTTGGCTATGGTCTCACCCTCCTGAGGTGGACCCTCCGGTGTCAGGGTTGTCCAACACCAATGTTATGCCATCGCCTGACAATGCTTCCTTACGTGATCCTGCAGACAAACGCATGGATCAGTTGGTCTGCCATGCTTTCACCTTTGCTGGTGCTCTCTTTCGCCCTGTGTGTGCCTCGGCAATTGTTTTGCTAGCCAACAGGAGAAAGGTTAAAAACCTTGTGGCTAGGGCTAAATCGGGTGGAGGAGTATAAGGAACTTAAGGCCTGCTTGGACTTCCACATCGGCTTTGTTGTTACTGCCATGGATGATGTGGTCAGGCTTGGTGCCAGAATTTCGGCCTTGCTTGTTGCGTTACGCTGCTCGGTCCTTTCGGAACTCCTCTTCATATCGTTTTTTTCAGGGAGGAAGAGGATCTTCATTTCCAGGGGCTCGCAGAGATACCTGGGGCAGAGGTAGGTCACGCAGCCGACGCAACTCCTCTTGGGGAGCTAAAGCCAAATCCCCAGCCAACCTTACTCATGAGGGGGTGCCTTCTGCTGTTTGCTCAGATCTGGAGACGCCACGTCTCGGATCGGTGGATTCAGAAGGTGGTGTCCTCCGGTTTCAAGATAGAGCTGGCA
This sequence comes from Gastrophryne carolinensis, assembly GCA_027917425.1. Taxonomy (NCBI): domain Eukaryota; kingdom Metazoa; phylum Chordata; class Amphibia; order Anura; family Microhylidae; genus Gastrophryne; species Gastrophryne carolinensis. The sequence continues at coordinate 528,972,762 of CM051235.1, read as the reverse complement.
GCCAGGCCACCCACGAAATTCCTATGCTCAAGGATATCCCGAAACCCGTTAAAAGCTCAGGCTTTGAGAGCGGCTGTCCAACACCTCCTGCGGATAGGTGTAATTTGCCCTGTGCCCAGGCAGGAACAGGGTCAGGGTTTCTACTCCAACCTGTTCACAGTTCCCAAAAAGGACGGAACGCTACGGCCGATCTTGGACCTGAGGGTCTCTACAAATTTGTAAAGGTCAGACATTTCCGCATGGAAACGTTGCGGTCGGCGGTAAGATCGCTTTGGCCCGGCGACTTCATGACCACGGTGGACATCAGGGACGCTTATCTGCACATCCCGATTTTCCAAGGACATTAGAAGTTCTTGAGGTTTGCACTGGAGGATCAACATTACCAGTTTGTAGCACTCCCATTCGGCATATCCTCAGCCCTCCGTGTGTTCACCAAGGTGCTGGCGGGTATCATGGCTATCCTGAGGAGTCGTGTGTTACCCTATCTGGACAATCTGCTGATTTTGGCCCGGTTCCTTCAGGAGGCCGAGAGCGATACTCAGACGTTGCTGTCAACCCTGGAAGCCTTCGGTTGGGTAATCAATTACGTTGTTTATCACTCCTTCAACAGTGAGATCCTTCCTGGGAATGACGATAGACACCGGTCAGGTCAAGGTCTTTCTGCCACAGCAGAAGGTTTTGGGACTCCACACGCAAGTGTAGGCATTGCTGACTTGTCAACAGCCGTTGGTACGGCTGGGGATGAGTTTGGTGGGCCTAATGGTGTCATGCTTCGAGGCAGTACCTTCGCCCAATTTCACATGAGACCTCTACAATTGAACCTGCTGACTGGAATCGGGCACAGGAATCTCTGGAACAAGTTTATTCTAAGTATGTCACACACCCCGCTTCAAGACATTCATTACATGTGGGTATACTGACCTGTAGATGGCGATCTTGCAGAGATGTCAATAAAAAAAGGTAAGACCCTCCCGGCCCATAAATACCTGGGACCTCCCACTCATTCCCCAGTCTTTCATCTCTGCAGAGGCAAGCAAGTCAGAAGATGGATGTCTCCTCCTTGCAGGTAGCCGGGATGACTCCTGGCCTTCTATTCTTCTATTCCTGCCCGGATCCCTTTATTTCAGTTACTTGCCTCCCAGCCTAGGCTGCTGGTCTGGGCAAAGGTAGTTGGCACCCTAGGTGCTCAGGAGCCGTGAGACCCCATAACAAGGGGTAGGCGGCTAGCCGGGTTGGTGACCCCAGTTTGGGATGCCCCGTCCCTTGGCCCTTACCCTAGCATGGTTTCCCCCTCTCCCGGATACCCTTGGGGGGGGCGGGTCCCTTATGGATTGTGTGTTTGTTGGTGATTTACTGTGCGTGTTTTGACTAAACAGACTGGAGTCGGTGGGCCCGCGGCGCCGGCGATCCCGCGGCGCCGGCGTGCGGCACTGGCGGCTGTGGGCGCCCATGAGGTGCTTCTTCTCCTCGGGGCGGGGCCAGGCGCGCGCGCGCGCGCCTACGGCCCGCCCCCGTGCTGCGGGCGCCGTTGTCAGGTCCCGGCTTCTGGCCGGGAGAGACGGGGGAGGGGCGGGGCCGGGCGCGACGCGTCTGCACACTACGCGTCTTCCACTTCCCCTCCTGCCTGGCGTGCGGTACTCAGCTGGGGTGAAGGTCGGGTGAGTGGCCTGTGGCCCATCAGATGCTCTGTTATTAACTCTTTAAGGTCATTGCTAGCATGGTCTGGTGTGTGTTTTGTTTGTGTGTTCCAGGTGGACCATTGATCTTATTAAAGGGGGGTTCTCCTGGTCCTAGGGTTCCTGGTTAAATTTAGTTGTCTTAAAATTCCTCCCACTCGGGACCTAAAGGGGCATCCCGGGTTGCATTACTGCGTAATTCCCTCGGAGCATTGTACACATACCGTGTTTCCCCGAAAATAAGACCTACCCCGAAAATAAGGCCTACTGTGCTTTTAGCATGAAGGCTAAATATAAGGCCTTCCCCGAAAATAAGACCCCCCCCCCCCCCCCCCCCGAAATCAGACCTCCCCCCAAAATACCGTATTTGCCAGCGTTCGGGTGACAGGGGCGGACTGGCCATCGGGCGCACCAGGAGAAGCTCAGGTCGGTGAGCAGCTGAAACAGGCTGGTTGCGGGTGAGTGGCGATGTGCAGGAGGGCGGTAGAGGTACCAGTAGCAGCCAACATGCGTGGGGGAGGGAAGCGGAGTTAGCGGGCGACAAGCTGAAAGGCGGGAGCGAGGAGGGAGGCCGATGTGAGTGCCGCAGGGTTGTAGCTGCCGTCATGCGGGAGGGCGGCGAATGAGTATCCGATGTGCAGGAGGGCGGGTGGTGACACTGGCCAATCAACGTTCTGACGTTTGCATACGGTACCTCACAACTGGGCAGGACAATCACGGATTGGTTGTTATGTCCCGCCGCCCCGCTCCCTCAGGAAATGTCCCGGAATGCCATTGGAGCAGAGTGCAGGGCCGCAGGAGGCATAAGGCCATGTGAGGCCGCAGCGGCGGCGCCTGTCTCTTTCGCCTGACAGAGCGGAGCCGGCTAGCTGCGGGAGTTGGGGGGGGGGTGTGGTCCCAGCAGCTGATCCACCAATGAATCAGGCGGCACAGGCAGAGGGCCTTCTGATCACCCGCCCCACTGTCTGATCGCTCACTGGACGCCTGCTGCTTCAACAATACCGTAGGTGAGTGCTTGCTGGAGAGGCTGAGGTAAGCCTTTCCTTTAATAGATGTAAGCATACCTCCCAAGTGTCCCTATTTGGAGGCCGTGTCCCCCTGTCCCTCGTTGTTCTCATTTGTCTGTCTTTGAAGTGTAACATGCAGATCTGCAGCAATGGTTCATTTGTAAAAATGTAAGACATCCCCTGAAAATAAGACCTAGCGCATCTTTGGGAGCAAAAATTAATATAAGACAGTGTCTTATTTTCGGGGAAACAGGGTATATATCTATTAAAAAATCACCATATGGAGGCTTCCCCGGATACTGGGCTTGTGCCTCGGGGCAATCCAGGCTGTGTTTGGGGTGTGAGGTATCCCTTTTGGGGGATGATGTATTTCTTTGTGTACCCTGTGTGCAACGGTCTATTACGCGGCAGACCGGATCTCAGACGTCTGGTTCTGCCCCGCCAGTCTCCTCTCCGTCTCCCCCTCACTTGACACGTATCCCGGGTGATGTGGTCATTGGCGGGGAGTCGCAATCTGGGGTGTGTGCCAGATTGCCCAATCTTGAAAAATTGTTTTCCAGTGCCGTTGCTAAAAAGGCCACGGCAAAGAGAAAACATTTGTATACGGCCGCGCAGGCCCTTGATATGGAGGAGTTTGACTCCCTGGATTGGTCTGATTGTTCCCCGCGTGAGGAAGGGGAGCTGTATGAGGAGTCTGAGGGCTCCGATGATCAGCAGTTGTGGGCGCTGATACCGAGCAGGGCCAGGGGGATTCCTTGGATACCTCTAGGGTCCTGGCTCATATGTTTGAGGTCCTGGCTATTTCTCCCCCCCGAGGCGGCTCCTCCGCTGAAGGGGGAGTTCTTTGAGGTGACCAAGCCGCGCTTGGAATTTCCTTATCAAAAGCATTTTGATGGTATCATTCTCAAGAAATGAGAGAGGCCGACTCGGCTTCCGGGTGTCCCTCCGGGTTGGGACAAGAAATATCCCTTTCCGGTGGACGTGGTGAAGCACTGGTCGCCCCCCCCTCCCCCCCCTGAGGTGGATGCTCCTGTTTTGGGGCTGTCCAGCTTCTCAGTCCTGCATTCTCCGGAGTGCATTGCCAGTGTTGGATCGGCCTTGCATCCGGTTTGTGCTTCTGCGCTTTTATTGGTAGCTGCCAGGTCAGTTGTTAGAGGACTGTTGACCTCCTCCGGGCTTGACCCGGCTAGTGAGGAGTTTGCCGACCTTAAGCGCTGTGAGTTATTTTTGTCCTTTGTGCTGTCCGCCTTGGACGACACATTGGTGATGTGTAGCAGAGCTGCGGCCCAGCTTGTGGCTATCCGGCGGTCGGTTTGGTTACGCCAGTGGGCGGCTGATTTTGTATCCAAAAAGTCGCTTACGGCCCTTCCCTTTGTGGGGTTGCGGCTCTTTGGAGAGAGATTGGATTCGGTGGCAAAGGGAGGTAAGGTACCTCAGCGTAAAAAGCAGCGTCACCCCTTTCGGGGGGCGGCTTCCTTCTCTCAGTCCTTTCGTGGGGCTAGAGTTGGCAGGGGTTCGGCTTTCCCCTCGTCCAGAGGTGATTCCTGGACCAGGGGCAGGGGTCGGGCCCGTCCAGGACACAGTAGGGGCTCCAAGCCTAGAGCCGCTGCCAAGCCGGCTCAGCAATGAGGGGGCGCCCTCACCCTTGTGGGTGGGGGGGCGGCTGCAACTCTTCTCCCGGGTCTGGGTCAAGTGGTGTCTACCGGTTACAAGCTGGAGTTCGAGTTCTGGCCCCCTCCCAGATTCTTCAGTTCTCGGGTGCCGTCAGATCCCCTGGCCGCCCAGGGGCTTCGGGCGGCAGTAGCAAGTCTATTGGACATGGCTGTCATCTGTCCGGTGCCTCGCTCAGACCGGGGCCTGGGCTTCTATTCCAATTTGTTCACGGTGCCCAAGAAGGATGGATCCATTCGTCCCATTCTGGATCTGAAGCTGCTCAACAGGTTCATTCGTCCCCGGAAGTTCCGTATGGAAACTCTGCGCTTAGCCATCCACTCACTTCGTCAGGGGGACTTCATGACGTCCATAGACATCAAGGATGCTTACCTGCATATTCCAATATTTCCAGCACACCAGAGATTCCTCAGGTTTGTCGTGGACAATCGACATTTTCAGTTTGTGGCTCTTCCTTTTGGCCTTACCTTGGCTCCAAGGGTTTTTACCAAGGTGTTGGCAGGAGTGATGGCCATCCTCAGAGCCAGGGGTATCCGCATCGTGCCCTATCTGGACGATCTTCTCATCATGGCGTCTTCCCTCAGTCAGGCGCAGCTGGATACCAGGACCGTGGTGTCCACTCTGGAGAGTTTCGGTTGGGTGATCAACTATCCCAAGTCCTGCCTCACTCCCTCCAGGGTGGTGGAGTTCCTGGGAATGTCTCTGGATACTTCTCAGGCCAGGGTGTTCCTCCCCCGAGCCAAGGTTCTTCTGATTTAGGAATTGACTCAGCGTCTCCTATCCATCCCCCGCCCGTCCATCCGGCTAGGGATGCGACTGGTGGGATTGATGGTGGCATCGTTCGAGGCGGTTCCCTTTGCCCAGTTTCACACAAGGACGCTCCAGCTCCATCTCTTGGCGGCCTGGGACGTGTCCCCGCTGTCATTGGATCAGTCCTTTCTGATGTCTCCCCGGGTGCGGCGTTCCCTTCGGTGGTGGCTGAAACCAAGCAATCTGACGAGGGGCAGGTCTTTTCTGACCCCTCGTTGGGAGATGGTCACCACGTATGCCAGCCTGTCAGGTTGGGGGGGATTTTGGAAGGATCTTCAGTTTCAGGGACTGTGGGGGCCTCAGGAGGCTCACGATCCCATCAATGTTCTGGAGCTGAGAGCCATCAGGTTGGTTCTGGCTCACTTGATTCATCAGTTACGGGGACTACCGGTTCAAGTTCGATCGGACAATCGGACGGCGGTCGCCTACATCAATCACCAGGGAGGGACTCGCAGCAGGCGTGCCCTCAGGAAAGTGTCTTTGATTCTGGATTGGGCAGAGGGCAATGTCCCATGCATCTCGGCAGTGTACATTCCGGGAGTGGAGAACACGGAGGCGGACTCCCTGAGCAGGGGGTCATCTCGCCGGGGGGAATGGTCGCTCTGCCCCAAGGTGTTTCGGTCGCTTTGCCTCCGGTGGGGGACTCCGGAGGTGGACCTCTTTGCCTCTCGTCACAATCACAAGCTTCCGGCATTTGTGTCTCTCTCGCGGGATCCGCTTGCTCTGGCGGCGGATGCCATGCCTCTGAACTGGAGGGATCTGGGGTTTCTATACCTGTTCCCTCCGTTTCCCATGGTGGGCAGAGTGGTGCGCAAGCTGGCCCTAGAGGGCACGTCAGCAATCCTGGTGGCTCCAAGGTGGCCAAGACAGGTTTGGTTCGCAGACGTGGTAAGGTTGGCAGAGGATCAGTTAGTTCTGCCCCTGCTGCCGGATCTACTCACTCAGGGTCCACTGCTCTACCCCAATTTACCAACGCTGGCTTTGACGGCGTGGCTGCTGAAACCTCCATCTTGAAGGAGGAAGGTCTTTCTGATGCTGTCATTCAGACTCTGGTTAGGGCTAGAAAGAAGTCTTCCTCTGCCATCTACTATAGGATTTGGAGGTCTTATATTGATTGGTGTGAGGTCAGGGCCTTGCAGGGCGTTTTCTATCCCTAGGGTCTTGGAATTTCTGCAACATGGTCTGGACCTAGGTTTGCGGCTTAGTACGCTGAAAGGGCATGTTTCTGCCCTGGAGGTTTTCTTTCAAAGGTCTTTTGCTCTTCATCCTCTGGTTAAAACTTTTTTCCAGGGGGTTACGCATGTGCGGCCTCCTAGGAAGCCTTTGCTTCCAGTTTGGGATTTGAACTTGGTTCTTTCTGCCTTGCAGGGTCCTCCTTTTGAATCTTTGCAGGATATTGCGCTTTCTGCGCTTACTCAGAAGGTTGTTTTTCTGGTTGCCATCACTTCTGTTCGGCGCGTTTCGGAGTTGGCAGCCTTGTCTATTAAGGCCCCTTACTTTGAGAGGCATCAGGACAAGGTTGTTTTTCGCTTCAAGCCAGATTTCCTTCCTAAGGTGGTCTCTGCTTTTCATCTTAATCAGGACATTGTCCTACCCTCCTTGTGTCCTAAGCCCAGCAATGACAAGGAGAGGGTTTTGCATTCTTTGGATGTGGTTCGCTGTGTGAAGTACTATTTGGTGGCTACTTCCTCTTTTCGTAGGACTGACACCCTTTTTGTGGTGCCCTCTGGGCCTAGGAAAGGTTTGGCTCCCTCCAAGTCTTCCATTAGTAAATGGATTTGCCAGGCCATTGTTGGGGCCTATTCTGCTAAGGGGAAGTTTCCCCCTTTTCGTGTTACTGCTCATTCTACTCGTGCTGTTGGGGCGTCCTGGGCCTTCCAGCATCAGGCTTCTGTTGAGCAGGTTTGTAAGGCTGCTACTTGGTCTTCGGTTCACACTTTTTCCAAGTTTTACAAGGTTGATGTGCGGGCCTCAGCGGATGCTGTTTTTGTCCCCGCAAAGTTCTGCAAGCTGCAGTAGTTTAAGTTTGTGCCTTGTTTTTTTTTTTTTTTGGATCCCCGCCCTTTATGGACACTGCTATTGGATGTCCCACATGTAATGAATGTCTTGAAGCGGGGTGTGTGACATACTTAGAATAATACCATTTTGTGAATACTCACCTGTAAAATGGGTATTATAAGTATGTCACACACCCCGCTTCACCCTGCCCTTTGGTATTCTGGATCCTTTATATGGTGAACCTTTGTTAGTTTTAATTGGCTTTCCTGGTCCCTTTACCTTACTGCTATCTTTATACTAGGGAATAAGGGGGAGGTCCCAGGTATTTATGGACCGGAGGGTCTTACTTCTTTTTTTATTGACATCTCTGCAAGATCGCCATCTACAGGTCAGTATACCCACATGTAATGAATGTCTTGAAGCGGGGTGTGTGACATACTTATAATACCCATTTTACAGGTGAGTATTCACAAAATGGTATTTTCGCTGTCCCCCCTGGCCAGGTAGTCCCTCTTGTGGTGGTTGGACTCCCAGAACCTGCTGGTGGGCAAGTCCTTTCTGACTCCCCATTGGGAGATACTTACCACGAATGCCAGTCTGACAAACTGGGGAGGCGTTTGGCAGACCCAGAAGATCCAGGGTCAGTGGGGTCCACAAGAGAACCGTTTACCCATAAATCTCTTGGAGCTGAGAGCAATCCGGTTGGTTCTTCTACGCTTGACTCCCCATTTTAAGAGGCCGTGCGATCCAGGTTCGCTCGGACAATCAGACTGCCATGGCCTACATCAACCACCAGGACGGGACTCGTAGCAAGAGATCCCTCAAGGAGCTAACCCGGATTCTGACTTGGGCAGAGGAGAATGTTCCCTGCATCTCGTCGGTTTACATCCCCGGGGTGGAAAACCAGGAATGGTCTCTCAGCAGCGAGACTTTTCAGGCTCTGTGCCTCCGCTGGGGTCAACCAGACGTGGATCTGTTTTGCGTCCAGACACAATCACAAGCTTCCAAGGTTTGTCTCTCTCTCAAGAGATCCTCTGGCCAAAGCAACAGACGCTCTTTGTTTGGGCCTCCCGGCCTGCCCTTTTTGTTGCGTACTGCTTTTTAACCACTGGGGAATGATAGACGGGCAGCTGCCTTTATAGGGGGCCGGGAGGAGCTACATCTTTTGAACTTGCAGTCAGCACCCCCTAGGGGCGAACACCCAGTCGTGAAGATATCGGGACGGCCTGGAATGGATGGATACAAAAACAATTCTACATGTGAGTTTCACAGAATTTTATTTTTGCCACAACAGCAATCGGTCTGAGGGATGGAGCCGCGGGAGTGGATGCCTTAGCTCATCCAAGGTAGTTCAGTCTAGCATATGCCTTCCCCTTCAGATCCTGCTTCAGGTTGTCCAGAAGATTACATCAGAACAAACTAGAGTGATGCTAATTGCAACAATCTGGCTAAGAAGGAGCTGGTTCATTAGAGGATCCATGGGAACGCCCTCTCAGGCCGGACCTAATAACACAGGGTCCCATTCTGAATCCGAAACGTAATCTTCTAAGACTTGCGTCCTGGATCCTGAGTGGACAACGCTTAGAAACGAAGCACAAAGAGTAGTCCATTCTAGACTATTAGAAAGATATACACCAAAATCTGGAATCGTTTTATTTCATTCTGTGAAGTCAACCGTTTGCAAAAAGAGTCCATTGCGTCAGTACTTGTATTCCTTCAGGAAAGGTTCGAACTGGGGTTAGCAGTAAGTACCCTGAAGACACAGGCCTCTGCTCTCTCAGTATTCCTAGACAGGAAACTTAGATTTAATGACTTGGTGAATATGTGCTTCATCTCCATGGCTCATAACAAGCCAGTACAGCGCAATAGATGTTATTCCTGGGACTTAATCCTGGTGCTCAAGGGTCTCGTTAGATCCACCTTTGAACCCCTGGGGGAGGCATCTGATAAGGATTGCGACAGATGCAGTGGTACTGCAAAAATATTCATCAATGGCACTTCTATGGCCCCTTTCACACCGGAGAGGGGAAAAACGCGACCACAAAAGGTCCTGCCTATTGCATCCTGGCCGAAAACGCATAACTTAACAGGGATATTTTAACACACGGGCGCAAATGCAAGTAAAAACACGGACAAAAAAAATGCAAACCCAAAACCAAATTCCTGACGCAAAATGCAGAATGCAAAAGCGACTGGACATAGGTGAACGTAGTCTTAAATGGGGAGCTTTTTGGTCTTTTTGTCCACTATATTAGGCCAACATGGGACTATCCTTAAAGTTTCTTGCTCCTTTGTCATGACCAGTTATCAAATATTTCTCGCTCTTTACAGACAGTATGACTGTAGCTTCCTACACCAACACCAGTATTATGAAATTTGATAAGGATACTAAAGTCATTGGAGTGATCACAGGAAGTGATGACACAGAATATAAGTGGTAGCCTGGTGACATGGTGCCGAGACAACACTCTTTCTTTCAATACCAACATAAACCAATATGTTTATTTGAGGAGGTGGCGGCACTGACCACCACAATGTGGGGAGGTTGAACACTTTCAAATTACCTAGCAAAGAAGGGTGAAAAGGTATCACCTGACCGCATAACACATCTCACCTTGTAAATAAGAAACAGCAACATTTGAACTTTTTGAATGTTTGGGATACACACGGAGAGCATTGTGTCTTTGGTTTGAGAACTGCTCTGAACAGGATCATAAATATCCCCCGAAGTTTGTGAAGACTACAACACAAGGGCCTTAAAGCGGACCTTCACTCTGAATATGAGTCTATCTTATATGTTTCCCACACCCTGTACATACAGATTGCTCACATTAAAAATCATCCTACCTGCATCTACTGCATGTTATGAGCCTTTTAACATCCAAGATGGCGGCTCATGTAACATCAGGCAGCCTGCAAACAGGGAGTGCCTGCTGACTGTGCTGTTCTGCATTCTGGGATTGCTGAACTTTTCCTGTCTGAGCAAAGCACAGCTATAACCCGCCCCCCTGTACTTTATCCCACTCTCCTCTCCTCAGTTAGTGTGAAGCTTCTGAGTCAAGATGGCGGCGCCCGCTAAAGTCCTGAACAGAGTTAAAGCCCAGTGGGGAAAGAATAATAAGTAAGTGACTAAAAACTTGAAATATATTAAGGTTAGATGCTGGGGAATAGTTTTTTTAAGAGTTTGGGCTTTTCATTAAATCATACTGAAGGTCCGGTTTAAGAAAATACAAAAACATAAAGAAGGACAGATTTCACCCCCAACATATATGTTGTCCCTCCTCTCTTCTGCCAGACTGGGAAATAAAGAACAATCAGATTTAAAAAAATAGCTGCTATGTCCATGCCAGCAGGCTTGTAAATAAATACCTCTAATACAAGACCGACTATTTAACTGTGTGGCTTTTTTGTACAGACTATTGTAATTACATACTATAGGTTGGACTGATGTGATATGATAGGATGCAGTGCAAATTTCACAAGGATTACATTCAACAATACACTTTAATTCCTTTACAGCACAGGCAAAATAAGGCACCTCACTGTACATATATGTTTTCTTTATTATGTTCCTGATATGTTTATGTAGTTTATATAGTTGTTGGACTGGAGGTAATGCAGAACAAAAATGTCATGTTCAGGATAACTGAGGTTTACTGTGCATATCACAATTACATTCCTGAGCACATACAATAGAAAAGTTTAAATAATTCATGTCAGTCAAAATTGCACATTACAATTGTTTACCCTGATAAGGACTTACATGTCAAATATGCCTTTAAGTGAAAGGGGTTGAGAGATCATGTTTTTGGTAAAAAAAAAAAAAAAAACTCCTTTTCACTGAAAACCAGTAAAGAGAGGCAGAATTTGCATATTTAGTACTTTCAAGCTTCTTCATGCTGGGAAATGTCACAAGGGTCCCTTGAAGGTACCGTGTAGCCCTATAGAGATGCAGGCTGGAGCAAAACTGGGCCAAGAGATTTATTTGACTGAAATTCCTCCTTCGGTTTCTCATTGTGGTGATAGATCACAGCCCCTGACCAAGCATGCGTTTCTAAGCAACAGCGGACCAACCACGTCTTATGGAAGGTTAAATTAAAAAAAATCATGTTTCAACTCCCTTTAACGCGCTGGTAATTAATTGAATGAATTGGTTCTGCTTTATTGTTTTCTTATTCTGGGATGTAAAATAACCATTTGTGTGAGGATTGTGCCCCCAGACCTGTGATTTACTTATCAGCACGCTGCTTCCAAGTTTTCTATATTCGTTTGTGTCTGTGATCCTAAGATGGGAGTGGTTTTTCTGGCCTTAAGTAAAAACTACTGACTACATATCCCAGAATGCCTTTACTGTAACAAGGGAACTCTTTGGCTAGGTCCCACAGCAGTGATGATGCTTTCAGGTGAGAATACTGCCTGTAACCATAGAACTACTGGAAGACAAGATTCCTCCCTATCTCAATAAGTTGAATTACAACAGAAAAGTGAGGACGTTTTCTGATCTGTACTTTTAACACACCAGTTGATGTACATTGCTAAGGTAAATACACTGTTTAGTGATAAAGTGATACTTTAGACTGTAAGCTCCCAAGGGCAGAGCTCTCTTTCCTGCTGTCTCCTGTACTCTTAACACCTGGTTTAAACCTCGTAGCATCTTGTTTGTTTTGTTTCATGTACTATATGTTTGACTTTGTCTGTAATCATACCTTGTAAAGCGCTATGGAAGATGATGGCGCTATATAAATACATATTAATATTATTATTAATAATAATTTTAGGCATAGCCAATTGTTATACCATTGGGTTGGGCTATGTTTGGCACTGTCCTTAACTGTTTTTTTTAAATTGAAAATGAAATGACCGAGATATCACAGTTTTACCCCAAGATTTCTCTTCTGAAGCAGGTGGGCGTGGCCATTGGAGCTGTTATGCTGCATAATGGGTGGAGTGGTGTTGGGATGAGTGCTTGCTAGAAGGAGGCTGGGTGGAAAGGAAGGAGGGAAGGATTACCTGGGTTTGAATGGCGGCTCTGAGTGTTCCATTCCGGCCATTAATACAGAGGAGGGCGTGGTCTGGACTAGCTTCTCGAGCTAGTATTGGGGGCCCACATCAGCAGGGTAGCGCTTGAGGGGCAGATAAAAATAGTATATAACCTCATTCGGGACGCAGAGCTGAGAGGAGGCACAGAGCTAGAGAACTACTTGACAAAGTAAAAAGCGGTTTAGTTTTTTAACCTTTTACCTGAAAACTCCCTCCAAACGTAATGCCAAGGCATTAAAAGGGCAGCATTTGCTTTGATACAATGCACCTCTGGCATACTTACAAAGCACCTTCTTAAAGTGGAACTTCAGTAAAAAAGGACCCATGGGCTGTCGCTGAGGCAGGATGGGAGTTACAAAGAAAAGAAAACATGCACCTTAGCCAGGCGCCCGCTTTGTCCTCCCAGTCTCCCGTGGCCGCCACACGTAAAGAAGCAAAGCCACATCCTCTGGCTCTGCACGTACTCCTGCCATCCATTCACTTAATGGAGCTCTGTGCCTTCCAGCCAAGATGGTGGTGCCCAGGATCCAGAGTGCTGAAAAAGTGGAGCAGATGCCTGGCTAAGTTACGGGTTTTTTTTTCTTTGTAACCACCCCCGTCCTTTTATTTGAAGCTCTGCTTTAACGCAACGGAAAGATGTCACGTTGCAAGGGAAAATGCTGCCTATTATTTTTAATGGGCCAGTTTATATACATATGCAGTATTTATATGTGAATTAGGCCAATGGGCAGCATTTCCCCTTGCGTTGTGACTGCGTTGCCCAACGCAGCACAAGCAAATAAGTGTGAATATAGCCCAAGGGTTAGGTTTTGACTTACAGAGAATGATTGGCAAACATTATGCAAACCTTTCCTCTCTGTTTCCCCTGTCACATTTAAACAGTCCCTCTGACCATCAGTTGCTGTGGCCACCTACAGGCCTGGAGAAACTTCGGGCTATCAACCCTAATCACCTGCAGCATCTGCTTGAGGCTTTTTCATATGGGCCACACCCTCACCCAGGTGCAGCACGGACTTGCTATTTTGAGAAGTGTGTCTTTCTGATGTACTACCGTGTCTATTAATTTGTGCTCCAAAATATGCATTAGGGCTTATATTCTAAGCATACAGCGCGTCCTGCTCCAGAATAGTAATAACATGTGGGTAATCCTCCGCCTCAGGTGCCGTGCACTGCAGACATGTAGAAAACAAGCTCCTCCCGGCCCTACATATACCGAAGGACCTCCCACAAATCCCCAGATTTCTTTGCAGTGCTGGAACTGCGAAGACATGAAGTATCCCGCTCTCGCAGGCGAGCGGGCCTTACGGCCCAAGGTCCTGTGGGACTATTTCCACCCGTCCTCTTCAGAAGAAATATGCCTCCCAGCCTGGGCTACGTGGGTCGGGTGAAGGTAGGCAGCACCTGGTGTGCTGAACGGAGCCATGCTCCACCGCAATCCCCCTCCATAGGGTAGGCGGTCAGGCCGATGGTGAGCCTCTAGTGGATGCCCCTCCCGCAATCTTGCCCGTTCCCCTCACAGACTTAGTCCATGGACACCGTCCGCTTCCCCCTCGCTTCCTCCCGTAACTCGGGGGAAAATAAGGGGGGGGTATGTGTGGCAGCCCTAGTGCTAACTTCACTTTTAGACCTTGTTTTTTTATTATTGGGGTCAGTGTCGCGCCTTGATATACAGTGCGAGCTGTCGTTTTCATTAACAAACTGCCTAGTCGGCAGCATCATTCCAGCGTGTCAGCATTTTAGACGTACGCCTTATTTCCAACTGTTCTACGTTTTTGCCGTTGGTTAGAGCTTCGCGCTCTTTGGGGGAGGCGGAGACTCGGCATGACGTGCTTCGCGTCACAGCCCGGCCTGGCCCACCCCTCGAGGTTCGCTGGCGCCATTTTGACTATCTTCGCGGGCGCGCGTGGTGCGGTTGCTGCTCATGGCACTGACTCCACCCCTCTTGTCCCATTATGTCTTTCAGACGCCAGGACTTCGGTGGCTTCCCCCGGCCTATTATATATTACAGCGGGTCCACTTCACAAATTCTCCCACATTACTAGCAGGTTTTTGGGGCATCCAGGGTTGCCTATTGCATAAATCCCTGCAGTCATACTGCTTAATAATCACCATATGGAGGCATTTCAGAATTATGTAACCAGGGTCCCTCCGGGACATGACCGGCTGTGTGCAGTGTGTGGTCAGCCCCAGGCTGAGGCTGACAGGGCACGGGTCTGCGGACAGTGTGCAGAACAGGCAGGTTTGCCAACGGAGGCACCTCCCTTCCTTACTCCCGTCTCCCCGGTCCCAAATATCACTCATGACGAGTCCCACTCGAGCGGGGATGACCTGCAATCCGTGCCGCGCGTGTTGCCCACGGCGGAGCAGGTGCTTTCTGGATTGGCGGAGCGTATGGGCCCTGGTAAAAAGCGGTCCCTGACGCCTTCTGGCTTCCCGGTTCCTGGCGATAACGATGACTCTGCTGATATGCAGGACCCTGACCCTTCTGAGGAAGGTGAGCTATTCTCAGATTTGGGCTCCTCGAACAGGATGCCCGAAGGCTGTCATGATTCTGAGTCCGGTTCTTGGGGTCTGTGTGACACAATTCTTATTAAGATTTTTGAGGTTTTGTCAATCTCCCCACCTGGGGAGATCCCCAAGCCTAAGAAGGAGAGTTTACATACAGCGCCGCCGCGCTTGGAGTTCCTAGAACAGGAACATTTCCAGAATCTTATATCCCAAGAATGGGAATCACCTTGTAAGCTTAAAGGGGTCCCAGGGGTCTGGGAATGGAAGTACCCTTTCCCTCCTGATGTGGTTAATTTATGGTCAGCTCCCCTGGTGGTGGACGCACCGGTTATAGGGGTCACAAACCCCCTTTTCATGACGGCTCCTTTTTACGGTACCCTTCAGGATGCCGAGGACCGGCGCATTGACAGACTGGCTTCCCACGCCTTCTCGTGTGCTGGGACGGCTCTGCGCCCGGTTTGTGCCGCGGCCATCACTGAGGTGGCCGCCAGGACTCTTGTCAGAAAAATACTAGATCACTGCCCTGAGGACCTCCCTTGGGGGGTGTTTAATGCGCTATCAGACTGTGAAGCGTTTGTGAAGTTTATTCTATCAGCACTGGATGACCATTAAGATGTGTGCTAGAACCTCAGCCCTTGTGGTAGCTATTCGCCGCCTGGTCTGGCTGCGACAGTGGGGTGCTGACGAGTCTACAAAAAAGGCTCTCACTTGCCTTCCCTTCAGAGGACGGCGTTTATTTGGGGCCCATTTGGACCTTTTTGGTAAAAAGGGTAAAGCACCCTTGCGCAGAAGGCCGCTCCGACCTCCACGAGGCAGAGTCACCCCTCCACCTCCCTACGTTAGTGTCAAACGCAAACCTGAGGTGTGCTTCCAACTATTCGGTGTGGATTTCCACCATGGGGTGGGCAGGCAGCGCCCTGGGCCTTCTGGCAGGACTAAGTCCAAATCTGCCAAGACCTCCCAAGCATGAAGGGGTGCCCTCGCCCTTCTGGCGGAGAGTACTGTTGCAGCAGCTGTCTCCCATCCAGGAATATACCTTCTCCTTCTGGTGGTTCCAGGATGTAATTCCCCTGGACACAGGATGGCTTTTGCTGGGCGGTCCCTCTCAGTGATTGTCAGGGTGCTTCTAGCCCCTGCTTTTCCTTCAGGAATTGGCGCAGGCCGGACTGGGCCTACAGAGTTTGGGCTTACTTACAGGTTGCCCTTAACGGTATGGGGCTATGGCCTCCTATATTATCCTTCCTCCCTCCCTCAACAGTATGAGGCAGTCTGGGCCACGCTGGCCTATGGCAGGCTTGGCAATTCTACTTTCACAGGTAGTCCCTATATGACACCTCTGTCTTGGCTCACGGGCCCCCTGTGCAAGGGGGGCTACGGGCCTCTTGTGAAGTACTAGATCTTCTTAGTTTCCCTTGGGTCTGCTGGACACCAAGACCATTTCTAGATGGTGTTGCAGGACCGACCCTGCGGATTGAGGCATTATTTGGGGCCTCTCTTTCATCCCCAGGCTACTTGCCATGGCACGAATGGGAGTGATGTCTCTGACACGCCTGGGGGGGTGTCTGCGTTAGGACCTACCGGGTCGTCTTCCTTACTCCCCAGTCTCTGCGTCAGGCCGAGTGGATTGGTCGGCCAGCGGTGTCCCCTGGGAGTTACTGGATGGTTGCTCAGTCACCTCAATCCCTCATGGTCCCTTATCCGCTATCCCCCATTCCTGGGATTCGGTTCAGGCTTGAAGCCTTCTTCTCTGGCAATAAGGGGACTCCTGGTTACGGGGGCTCTGCCTCCCTTTACTGGCGCCTTACCTTCACCAGGCGGGATGGCAGCTGGTGGGCCCGTTGGTGGCACATCAAGATGATGTCACTTATATATAAGCCCTTGGGCTCTTCGGCACAGTAGGTTATTGAGCTTACATATGTTCCAGCACCCTGGTGCTTGGTCTGTGCTCATGCCCCCTTGGTAAGGTGGTTCCTATTGAGCTGCTCATATTTAGGGGCCCCCATCAGGGAGCACCCCCTTCCTTACTAGCATCTTCCAGTGAATGGTCACCCTGGGTACCAAGTCTCGCAGGTTTGGTGGGGGAGGGGAATTTCTTCCACAATCCCCGTGGTTCCTAGGTAGGGTCCCCTAGAGGGTCCATCTTACCTGCTGGTTTTGTTGAAACGGTGTGCCCTCCGTTGACTCTATATGGCTGGACTTCTCCTCTTTTAGGATCGGTCGGTCTATTGGGGGACTCCTGGTCTGTTGGATGACAATGGCCTGTTTTACTACTGGTCTAAAGATTGAGGCAGGATGCTCCCTCTGGAGGGTCCCTGATCCTGCCTTGGGCGGGGGTCTATGTCCCCTGCTTCTCAGCGGTATTCGCTCCAATGGATGCTCATTAGCGGCAGGTTATGCTATCCTGGTGTTGACCGGGGAGCCTAGCGTGGCTCTGTTGGGTCTCCCTCATAACACAGGGGCTCTGCCCTTGTTTTTACTGTCCCAGTATATTCTGACTCTGGTCTGGGGGGCTGTGTATTTTAGGCATAGACTTGTTATTTATATGCCTTCTCTTTATCACCCTACTTGTGGGGTTCTGCGCACGGTTGGCCTGATAGAGAGTCCCGTGAGATGGATGGACTGGGTGGCCTTGTGAGCTGTGGTTCGCAGATGCTGACCTGTTCGCTCTCTCAGGAGTGCGGTTCTACCCTTGTCAGGCCCTTTCCCTTGTCCCAATATAAGGTCTCCTGTCTGGGGATTGACAGCTGATTCATTCACCCCTTGGAGACGGGCCTTATCTTCTGGATGACTTAGTATGAGGGGGGGCGGGGAGCAAGCTCCCCAGCTTCCACTTCCTCCGTCTATGGGGGTTTTATTGTAAACCATATTGATTGGCATGAGCCTTGGTCTCTTCCCTGTTAGACGTTCTCGGTTCCCAGGGCCTTTAAAGTCATTACAGCGTAAGTTGGGGTTGGCTCCCCATCTGGGGACTCTGAAGGTGCAGGTTCTGTCCTGGCTTTTCCTGCAGGAGTCTGGTTCTGTCGCCCTTGTGGGGAATTCTTTTGGGGATTGCTTAGCTGCATCTCCCAAGTAGTTCCAGGGTCCCTGTGGGGATCAAGTTTCATTTTTTACCCTGCGGATTTCCTGGGGACTTTTGCTTGCTGCTGTCTGAGCTGCCTTGTAGTCCAGGTCGCTTCTCTGGGGCCTCCTGACTCCGTCAGACGTTTGCCTGAGACGGTGGATCTGGTCACTTAACCTTGGCTCGATGTGTGTATATATATATATATATATATATATATATATATATATATATATACAGATATATATGGCTACAGGCACCCCATGCCGTGGGGGTGTTCCTTCTTATGCCGGGCCTCTGGTCCTAGTGGTCTGTAGGATCATTGTTTTAGTCCTTTAGTCTAACTATGGACTTTAGTCTTAATAATACTGATTTGAGGGGCTACATTCCCTCTACAGGTGTTGCAATTTCCCCCATGAGGGTTTTCTTGGCCCTTAAGGGGACTGATGCTCTTGGAATCTATGGGCGCCTCTTTATGTATGCGCCATTGCGCCCTTTGGATTAATCTTTTTGGATGTCTCCTGATCCTGAGTGAAGCCTTGGCTTCGTGTTAGTTAGGGGTCAGTATTCCCGCCTTGGTCTGGTGACCTGTTCTGTTTCCCTTAGGGGGTGTTACAAGTTTTGCCACGAGGCTTCCTTGCCTGTGGGCTGGTTGGGTCATTGCACTGACCTATATTTCTCTTTAGGGGAAAGAATCTCCCCTTTTTCTGTTTATTCCGTTATATTGGTGCTTGGGTACCACTGGCCCTTCAGCACTGGGGTTTTTTCTGTTGATTAAGTTGCTAGACTTATGGCTTGTCTCTGTTCATACCTTCTGGTCTTGTTATGAGACTGACGTTAGAGCCTTTGCTCATGTCATGCCTGTTGCAAGTTTTGCAGGTGACAGCGCCTTTACTGTCCGCTGTGCCTTGTTTTTTCCTGGGGATCCCACCCTGCTTATGGACACTGCTATTGGATGTCCCACATGTTATTATTATTCTGGAGCAGGGCGTGCTGTATGCTTAGAATAATACAACTCTGTGAAGTACTCACCTGTAGATTTGATATTATATGCATACAGCACGTCCTGCTCCACCCCACCCTGGTTCACTTGTTCTGGATCCCCTGTATGGTGATTGTTATCAATAGATATTATTACCAGTTTTTCTGGGTGGTTGTTCCTCCCGGCTTCTCTTCTCACTGCTTTTCAAGCTGGGGATTTGTGGGAGGTCCTTCGGTATATGTAGGGCCGGGAGGAGCTTGTTTTCTACATGTCTGCAGTGCACGGCGCCTGAGGCGGAGGATTACCCACATGTTATTACTATTCTGGAGCAGGACGTGCTGTATGCATATAATATCAACTCTACAGGTGAGTACTTCACAGAGTTGTATTTTTCAGGGGATGTCCCTTTTTTCCATAAACAACCATCTACACTCTACAATATGAAACAGATGCAGAGGGAGCGCATGCAGGAGGCGGGACTTGTAAGTATACAGTGTGCCTCACACTACACGCAAGCCTGCTAAGGCCACAGTAGCGCCTAGAGCAAATAGTAAAGTTTTATAGAGTGGCACCCACCAGGAACATCAAGGGGGGCAGCGATGGATTGCTACCATGCTGGGGTACTTGGTGTCCAGGTTATGGTTACACAATATGGATTCTGTTGATAAATATGGATAACTATGTTTGTTTGTTAGTTGGTCTGATGTTTCGTTTATATGTGCCATTGTATCTATTAGTTATTATGTTAAGTGCGATGTGATATCATGGGGACTGTATGCAATGTATTGCTGCTGGGCTTGTGCAATAGGAATTGTTAGCTTTGGTTACATAACTTATAATTGTTTCTTTAGACTCTATTGTAAAGATTGTATGCACTTAGCACTTTAGCCATATATTGCAATGGATAAATAGTACCCTTGAGTGGTTTGAAGCTGATATATGCTATATTGATGCACTTTAAAGTATACTTGAAGCTGCACAGTAATGACACATTGACCAAGCTTTTAATTATGTGTTAGTATATGGAATTGTCTTGTTTTACAATATGATAAATGTAAGAAAAATGTTTTGATAACATTGTTGCTACTTTATTTCTGGTAATGTGTGCGCACCTTAATTAGAATTATACAGTACTTGGTGTCCAGGACATGAAATTCCCTGTCTGGGGCACTGACCATGACAGGGGCCCTATGGTACTGGGGCAAAAGGCATTTTCCTTATTTGCTCCTTGCCCCACAGTGATCCCCGACTCCACTTCCCAACCCTTATTGTTTTTGGTCTTGTGGGTCATTTAAAGAAGACCAAAACTCGCACCCCATCGGCCCTGAAATCTATAAGATTCCAGGGCCACTGGATGTCTCCCCCGGAGATCCAGAATTGGGATGCCCCACTGTGTGAAACCCCCCAGGTCGCCTGGAAACTCACCTTCGTTCCCGGTCAAACGGTGCATGGGCAAGCTGCAGCCGCATCCCCTCTATCCCTTCAGCAGGGCGCATGCCCTTTCCAGGCATTTGTGAATGGCGGGCGCGGGCAGCTCCCTGTTAGAGGGTAGTGGGGGATGCAACCACCAGTGCGCTCGGATCCGCTCGCATTACACAAGCTCCTGGACGAAGAGGTTTGAGTGGTTCCGAGTGCGCTGATTGGACTAGAGGCCGTGCATGCGTTGTAGAACCGGGAAGAGGTGGGTTTGTTTGGGCGACCTGGGGGGTTCCACATTGCCCTGATCGGGGGTGCCCGAGGAGCAAGAACTAAAACCCAGAATAGTCAAAATCCTGTGTTGTGGTCCACTTTAAGTGAATTTCTTTGAAATTAACTGTAACTAGGGCTTATTTTGGGGGCCTGAAAAATCATGCTAGGGATTATTTTCATCATAGATCTTATTTTTGGGGAAACTGTAGCCACTCATGATTTCTTCTGGGACTTCTTTACATCCTTGCCTATACTGGTAAGCTAGTAGGCCACCTCCTGGCTGTCTCTCTAACAGGCTTCTAGGCTCCCTACCACAGGGCTACCATTTCTTCCAGAGCTTTGACCAAGCTGCCTTCCCATCCTGCTGCTGGAGGCTGCTGGGATACATTTTGTCCTATCCCAGTAAGTTCCTTGATGTTCTGTGTTTTCCGCCTTAATTTTAGTTTTGGTGTCTTTGTTAGTATTTCACAAGGCCAAGCTCTGTTATGTTATTGTATTTCATGTTTTTCGTATGCTTATTGCCTTAGGTTAAGGATGCTAATTATTTATTTTTTGTCTGTTGCTTTGTTTATTAAAGTCTTTAATTAAGTTATGAAACAAAGAAAACGAAACCGGGTATGAACCGTCCCGGTACTATTAGGAAAACTTCCAGGGTGACCCCGCCCCCAATAATACATAAAAGCTTGTATACAAAAATAGAAATTGCTTTATTCAGTTCGCAGTTCAAAATTCCCATATTGGGGCATCTCTCTATAACATAGAGAATATCCCCATAAATGAGAATAAACAGACTCATACATCGAAAATAGTACTGAGTACACAGGCTAGCAACATAAATATATACATAATTAGAAGGTGGACATTGTAGCTGGTATTCGCCCAGACAATAGTGAGTAGCATTACATTTGACAACACTTTCTTATCTATGAGTAATAACGTTACTATGTGGTGATGGTGAACTAGTTTCTCCCCATAAAACGGGGCTTCATCAGCACCCTCCCACTTCATATATTTCTGTGATCCTTAACGCTGGTTCCTCTTATCTGGAATACCATGAGTAGAGCTTGTATCAGAAACTGATGCACACAAAAAAGAAAAAAAAAGAGAGCATGCACCACCATGAATACTATGATGTGTCAAGTATGGTGACTAACTACAACACCCATAGAAATATAAATATAAATGTGTACCTGGATAGTAGCCGGAAAATCCCTCTACCATATGTCTCCACCCGCAGTTAAGGGCACCTATGCCCAGGAGAACCTCCCGTTCCCAGCTCAGGGCTGCGATCTAGTCCTATGACAGGGGACATGAGATAATATAATCAGCCTTATGCCCCAAAACAGCCCCCTCATGCTGCCTGATTCAAAAGGGTGTACTCACTTGCAGGTATGGAGGGCAGTATTAATGAGGACACACTGCTCGTCTGCTGGCCGTCCCCATATTCCCGCCGCCCCGACGCCGTCAGCCGTCAGTCTGCACTGGTTCTCCAAGTTTAGGAGGTGCAGTGGCGTTAAGTGCAGGGCCAGTATCTCCCGCCGTTCGTCGATACACTCCCCAACTGCCCCCGATGGCGTCCCTGCGCCTACTCGTGCAGGGCCACGTGTTGGGTGCCGGAAGATGTGTGCTCGGCTTCCTGGTCCATCATTTATGACGTCATTGCGCCGTACGTGACCACCCACGTGGTATAGCCGGAAGGCGCACGCACGGCCTCTGCCTCCGTCGCACAATCCAGACGGGGCAGGCGGGCACACAGGGAGGGCCGTGAGGGGGGGGGGGGGGGGGAGGAAAGGCCCAAACACAAATGAGGAAGGCGCGCGCGCAACCGCCACGCCCCCCCCCCGGGCCAAGTCAATGACTGCACTTATGCCATATATTGGCAGATGAAATAGTACAGTCAGTCCGCTGACACAGCGGACGTCACCTCCCCCCCCCCCCCCCCCCACCCCCAGACAGAGCAGTACATCGGGCACAGTTAACGCCTCCTTTCCTATGCGCCGGTCCCAACCACACTGGCATGTAACCCGGCGCTGGGCCTTTTCTTACTGTTCCACTATCAAATTCTGCCTCTAAATTATGATCACGTCCCCACTAGGAGAATACCTCCTCTGCAAGTTATCCCACATTGACAACCCCTTAATGAACTACAAAATGTTCACTTATGTGCCTGTCTGATGGTTGTTCATCGGCCCTCGCTGAGTGGATGGACTACTGTCAGGGAATATTATGACTTATGGCCCCGTCCTATCCTACAGA
Source organism: Gastrophryne carolinensis (assembly GCA_027917425.1). NCBI lineage: Eukaryota > Metazoa > Chordata > Amphibia > Anura > Microhylidae > Gastrophryne > Gastrophryne carolinensis. Next base: position 528,950,067 of record CM051235.1, on the reverse strand, counting down.
CACATCATAGTACACACCGCATACAAATCAGCAAAAAAAAAAAAAAAAAAAAAAAAAAAATTAATTAAGTTACCCCTATCTCCCAGTTCTTTGCTGCTGGAACATCTAAGCTTTGCTTGGGCAAAGGCCAGAACAGAATTATGTCATGTTTTCATGTTTCTTAATACAAATTATTAGGTGGAATCGTAATTAAGTTTTTGTTCTAGTCAGCTGTCAGGATACAAAGTATTGAACCACTGCCAGTCCTGAAGAATAGCACAATGGAAAGATCTTGAAATGAATATTACAGTAACTGTGCTGACAGCCAGATGGAATCAGCATCTTCCTTTGCTCTGGGCTGTGCTTTTGATTCTCCTCACTGTTGCAGATTGTCCCTAAAATGCCTTGATGTAACCGGCGTCTTGCTAAATTTAGAATTGCATATCTAGTGTTGATCTTAGTTTCGGAATGTATAAGGCACCTTACCACCCAGAAACATTTATTTTCCTATTGCATGGCACGGCCTGCTTCAAGAAGTCCTTACGTATGGGATATTCCGCCACAAGGTGACGCAGTGTTGTGGCTCCTCCCGGTACCATATAAAAACAGGATCACCAATAGACCTATCTAGTGTTTTCTCTGCAGTGATTCTGCGAAGATAAAAGATGGCTCTTTATATTGCAGGTGAGCGGGGCAACCAAGCCTGCAGCCCTGCATGTCTATTTCCACCCGTTTCTGGACCCTCTGTGCCTCCCAGCCTCGGCTGACGGATCGGGTGACGGTTAAGGAGCACTAGGGTCAGGTGCTCAGGGAGCGCTGCTCCAAGCCGCAGACCTTGTACCACAAAGGGTAGCCGGCCATAGGCTTTATGGTGAGCCTACGGAGGGATGCGGAGTTCCTGTCCTAGCTTCTGAGGGGGTGAGTGTTTTGGGGACTGTTTGCCCTGTTTTCTCTGGTGTCTGGGCCCCCCCTCCTCCGTCCCTGGCCTGGCTCTCGCCGCTGCCTGTTCGCTCTCCTCCCCCCTCTTCCCGGCGTGTGTTCGGGGGGGGGGGGGTGGTAGCGGCGAGTTTTGTGTCTAAATTGTGTTTTTAACGGCTTCTTTCCCCGTCGTTGCCGCTTTGTACTCCGCTCGCGGCGGGCGGCGCTATAACTTGAATGCATTGTGCTGGCGCCGCCGCGGTCATGTGAGCGCTGCTTTCGCGCTCTTCGGGGGGGCAGAGCCGGGGGCTGACGCGTATTGCGCCGTCTCCCAGCGGCCCACCCCTCGAGGTTCCTCTGCCGGCGCCATCTTGAGTCTGCTGCGCGTCCAGGGCTCCTCTTCCTACCTGGGCTGCGGCGGTGATCTCTCTGTGTCACTTCCTCCTGTGGCCTGGCGGCTTGGTGATCCTTTGGTTTACTTGGTCCGTGAGTCCCTTTGGGGGTTTTGGTTCCTTGGGGCATGTGCTGCAGGATGCTTATGTGCATGTTATTTATGTCTTTCAGGCGGGACAACTGTGGGTTGTGGTTTCTCCCAGTTCTGCTCCTTATCCCCCCTCATCTCCCCTTTACTGGCTCTGGGGGCATCCCTTGGGGGGGGGGGAACCCGGGTGGCTTTTTATTAGCCCTTACCCTGTGTTAATCACCATATTGAGGCTTCTGGGGATCGCGTGCTCCGAGGTCCTTCGGGGCAATCCCGGTTGTGTGCCATGTGTGGGGTATCCCCTTTGAGTAACAGTGCCGCGGTGTGCGTGCCGTGCATCCAGGGTATCATTGTGGCCCAGGCTGGGCTACCCGCTTCGCTTCCCAGCTCTGCGCCCCCTTCGGCATCGCCTACCCCTCCGCACCTGCATTTAGCCCCCAGTTGAGGGGATTCTAGCAGGGGGTCACAATCTGATCTGGCACTGCGTGTGGCCAGCATTGAAAGGCAGCTTGCCAGGCCTGTTCCATGTAAGGCCTCTGGCAAGAAGCAGCACCTGGCTCCCGCGCCTTCCCTCTTTCCTGAGGAGGATGAGGGAATTGATGCTTTTGGTGGCCTTTACCCCCTAGAGGAGGGGGAGCTTTTCCAGGACTCTGACTCCTCTGCGGACCAGCAGGAGGGTTATGACAGTGACCCTGGGTCTGCGTCTGGGGAGGACTCATGGTTCCCTGATGACACTGATAACCTGTTGGCTCACATTTTTGAAATCTTGCACATTGTCCCCCCTGAGGTGGCTAAGGGGAAGCAGGGTGAGCTCTTTCGTCCTGATAAACGGCGTCTGGAGTTTCCTGAGCAGAGCCATTTCACTAAAATGGTGCTCAAGGAGTGGGAACGTCCTAGTAGATTGCCTGCGGTGCCCAAAGGGTTGGATAAGAGGTATGCTTTTCCTGCTGACCTGGTCAAGTGATGGTCGTGTCCCCCTGAGGTGGACGCTCCCGTTCTAGGGCTGTCCAACACCTCGGTCATGCCTTCCCCTGACACTACTACACTGCGGGACAGCAAGGGCCGGCACATGGATCAGCTGGCCTGCCATGCTTTTACATTTGTGGGGGCTGGGCTGCGTCCGGTCTGCGCCACTGCCATTACAGCTATTGCCCTTAAGAAACAGCTCAAGCATTTCCTTGATGGCGCTACGGCTGGTAGGAGGGGGGGGAGGATTATAGGGCCCTCTTGCTTTGCTCTGATTTTGTTGCCTTTGTCCTTACTGCCATGGATGATGCGGTACGGCTGAGTGGTAGGGCCTCTGCCCTTTTGGTGGCTATGCACCGCTCTGTTTGGTTGCGTCAGTGGGCGGCTGACGCTGCTGCTAAGAAGGCTATTCTTATGGTCCCTTCCATACTGTGTTATTATTGCAAATTCAGCTGGATTCTTGTCCACCTCCCTTTTTCCTTTACTACCTTTTAACATCAATTCCCTATCCATTGTACAATAATGGAAGATATTTTTATATATTGAGCACAAAGTAAGATTGATTTAGAAGCAATTTTTGATCTGGAACATGAGGTAGGGGCATCCCGAGGAAATCCAAGGGAGACGCTCGAGAAAGATTTTAAACATTTACATAATTTAATGAATAAGGAAATGAGAGTGTGGTGGGACAAGCCACTTTGGAGGTATATATGAAGCTTTGCTATGAAGAAGAAAATGGTACCAAGGAGCCTTAGATGGGACTTATGTATATATGATGGGGATGACAATGACCTACAGAAAGAGGATTGGTATGCGTTTGCAGCAAAAGAACTTACAAAGTGAAGCAGCAAGCTAGAGTACCTGGTGGACACAGAACAAAACACTCAACGTTTCGGCCGATTAAGGCCTTGCTCAAGAGATGCGGTGACCGTAAGTTCTTTTGCTGTAAACGCATATGCTCTGCATTTTTTGTATGTTATCTTGCATGTAGTCCATGGGCAACTGTCCTTCGCCATATACCATTTCAAGGGTTGTACCTTTGCATATTGCTCAGCCTTACCCCATGGACGCACACCTTGGGACTACTATTCCCCTGCAGTAGCTGGATACTCACCTTGCCTCCATATATTTGCGTTCGTAGCGATTTATGTATTGCAATCTGCTTTCTATGTATATTTGCACCAACTGTATATACACATTTACTTTGTATTATGATGTACTTGTACATTCACCAGCATTAAAAAAATGACATTCTTTTAAATGCAGCAATGTTTATGGGTGTTTCGATTTCCCTATTTTTTGTACAGCTAATATGAAGCAAAAGAGGGGGGAAGGGATGGATAGAAGGTTTAAGAAAGGTTTAAGGTCCCTACAAGAAGATGAAAACCGACTTATTAAACAAGCGGATAAAGGGGGTGGGATTGTAATACAGGATTTAGAAAATTATAATACACAGATGAAAAAATTATTGGAGGATACGAGTACATATAGAAAATTGGATACGGACCCTACTAAACAGTTTATGGGCGACTTAGAGGAGATCCTAAAAAATGGGTTTTCTTTAGGTATAATGAACAAGAAAGAAGTGGATCTTTGTAGGACTAATCACCCTAGAATTCCAACGATATATGGGTTGCCTAAAATCCACAAAGATCAAAAGAATCCTCCACATCGGCCGATAATCAGTGGCATAGGTTCAGTAAGTAGCAATTTGGGTAAATACCTGGATGCCTTTTTACAACCCTTGGTAAGTGGGCTGCCATCCTTCTTAAAGGATAGCCAACAGGTTCTGAAACTTCTTACAGATATTAAGGTTAGTGATTCCACAATTTTGGCTACAATAGATGTAGTATCCCTTTACAGTAACATTCCACACGAAAGGGGACTGATGGCATTGAGAAATTACCTTATACAATCCTCTGAATTGCTGTGGGTGCAAGTTGAATTTTTAATAGACTGTTTTGGTTTGGTGGGGAATATTTTTTACAGGTGAGGGGCGTGGCTATGGGGGCAAAGTTTGCCCCAAGCTTGGCAAATTTGTTTATGGGCCTTTGGGAAGCCTCTTTAATTTTTGGAATACAGCATAAGGGACTAATATCCTGGAAAAGGTATATCGACGATTGTTTGGTAATTTGGGAGGGGGATCAAAAATCGTTTGAGGAGTTTTTTGAGTTTTTAAACCAAAATGATTGGGGGATTTCCTTCACTAAGGAAAATAGTACAGAAAAGGTACATTTTTTGGATTTAGAAATAAGGAAAAAAGATACAGAGTTATATACAAAAACGTTTTTTAAAGAGACGGATAGGAATGCTTATGTACCTGTCTCTAGCTGCCACCGCCCCAAATGGCTGGATAATATTCTAAAAGGCCAACTAATTAGGTTGAGGAGAAATTGTAAAGAAGATGAGGATTACAGAACCCAGGCTAATATTGTTGGACAGAGGTTCATTAAGAAAGGGTATAATCAGAAGAACATAGAGGAAGTGATAATAAATGTGGGGAAGATGGATAGGGAATTGATGTTAAAGGGTAGTAAAGGAAAAAGGGAGGTGGACAAGAATCCAGCTGAATTTGCAATAATAACACAGTATGGAAGGGACCATAGGAATCTGAAAAAAATTTTGGAGAAGCATTGGTATATACTAAAAAATGATGAGATTTTAGGCCCACATTTTCCAGATAAACCCAAAATAATCTATCGTCGGCCCCCACACTGGCAACAAAATTGGTTAAAAGCTTTGTTGAACCAAAAAAGAATAAATATATGGGCACACTTAGTAATATGAAGGGGTTTTACAGATGTAAAAAATGCATGGCCTGCAGATTAGTTGGGGAGAATATGCCCAGATTTTTTAAGGGGTTCACATCTAAGGCTATGGGGGAAAAATATAGGATTAATCAATTTTTAACGTGTACTAGTAGTAATGTGGTCTATTTATTGGAATGCCCATGCGGCTTGCAATATATAGGGAGAATGGGTAGACCACTTAAGACTAAGAGAACATTTGTATAATATCAGAAAGGGCGTAGAAACACATAGTATGTCAGCACACTTTAAAATTGCCCATGAATGTAATCCCGAAGGACTCCGTTTTATGGGGATAGATATATTGACTCGCGGTTTAAAAAGGGGGGAATATTTTAAGATCACTATCCCAGGCGGGATGAAAACAATGAGCCCATCTGGATTGAATATAGAATTTGATATTAATTGTTTTATTGGGAATAATTAATTGATTTTAATTTTTAATATGAAAATTGCTATTAAGGTGTGATTGAGTGTTTGATTGAAATAAGTTTTTTTAGACATTGATATTAGTGCATACTCATGTATTTTTAAATTTTTAAATTTTAATTATGGTATATATATTAATTGAACATAGTGTTTGATCCAAATTGGTCTATTGGGGAGAAATAAATGTGTGGATATTTTGATATGAAAATTGCTATTACAGTTGATTATCAATTTTTATGTTAAAATATATTGTTAGACATTAATATCAGTATAATTTATGTATTTAAAATTGTAACATTTGATCATTCTGTATGTAATAATTAATAATGGTTTGGACATTGAAAACAATTGTTTGTATTTAATTTTGGTGCTTTTAATATAGTGTGGGATGACTGATAACTAGGTTTGTGTACTAAGAGTTTGGAGGTTTTATATTTAGGTATAAAAATTGCCTTGAACATCCTTTATTCCTTTAGGGGGAATCTAGGATATTTATTTATTTATTTTAATATCGGTAGCCAAATCTGATATTGCTTGAGATCAAGAGACATTTTTTATATATCAATGCAATAATATAGCCTTTGGCATATTAAATAAAAAAATTGCCAACTGTTTCTATAGGTTATGTAGTTAATCCTTTTTAGTATGTTAGGGGCACTCAAAGCTAACAGCGGAGAAATGACACTTGCGCTGTCTGTAAATGACATCTGCGCGCTGTTATTTGATCCAAAGAAATGAAAGCAATGAAGGCGTTAAGTCTTCAATGATACGTCACCAGGAGAGGTGAATAAATTAGTGACGGGGTGGAGGGCCCGCTGCCTAATGATTAAGTCGAAATAGACGAAACGCAATGGGCGGGACCCTCCACGACGTCACTGCGTTCTACTTGCAGTGTGTGTTTACCTCCATAGCCCACGGCCGGGGCGGTGAGGTGCTTAAAACTACATTTGATAACCCATATTGGAACGAAGGAAGTTTAAGGCAACGTTTTTTCAACTGGAGTTTTTTATGATATGCGCTACTGAATCTTTTGCGGGGTAAGCACAATAAAGTTATCTTTGAATATATAAAAAACGGTGCTATACTATGTCCGTTTTTCTTTACTTTTTCCCTGCAACAACGTCTGACTGAATTATTGAGGAGATTCGAATGTTGAAATAGAGGACAACGATTGGTGATCATTGTTTTAAAGTTGAGTTATATATGATGGGCAAGTTTTAAAGAGGAAATCTGGTATGTGCAATTTGATTACGGTGGCTGGGTTGCACTGCGATCTTATAGGAACATCACTGGTGAAGGAGAGGACTAACTAACCCTTTGTTTCCCGCAGAGTCTTTTCTATGTTTTTACATAGTCTTTTTTGTTTATAATATATGTATAAGCCTAATAACATTCATGGGCGTCGTAGGTCAAATCGGGGGGGGGGGGGGGGGGGGCACCTAGGCGATTGCCCTGCACAGAATTAGGTAGGAAAAGTGCTTAAAATAATCCCACAAAATGAATAAATACACAAATAAATACATCTGTAAATATATACATAAATGAATAATAAAATAAATATATACATACATATATAAATACACAAATAAATCCATTAATAAATTTATACCTACAGACATGAGTGAATAATTAAAAACTAATAACATCAATAACTAAATATATACATACAGGTGTAAGTGGTCCGGGGGGTGGGGGTTAGGAAGAGGTGTAGGTGGGAAGAGGTAGCAAACACTTTGACCACTCACTCAGGTGCTGGCACAGCTAATATCCGTGAAATTCAGGCCTGGTTCATCTTAAGGAATGTCAAGATTTCCACATTGGCTGTGGATAGGCAGATCCTCCTGTTAGTGATGACACCCCCTGTGGTTCTAAACACAGATTCTGATAAGACACTTGCCACAGAGCAGGCAAGCACCTCCAAGGCATAGAGGGCTCTTGCCATGGGTCCAATTTAGCGACCCACAAATTGTCCAGGCAGGACCCATTGCTCATTACTAGGTGACGCGTCTGGTACTGTGGGCTGTATCCGATGGTGGTGCATGTGGCAGACAATTAAATAAGGTGTTCCAGGGTAGCCATGCTCACCCTCCCTGTGAGGTGGTTCCAGTGCACCTGCTGCGTTGGTGACCTGCTTCTTCTCCTCCTTCCTTGTGCCACCATGAGCCCTCAAATTGAGCTGGAAATTTTGCAACTTGCGTGTCCACCAGAGTGCGGTTGTACCTCCCTCATCTTTCTAACCTCTCCAGACCAGGAATCAAGGAGATGTTATGCTTATAGCAGAGATACAGCAGGGTAGCCACACAGTAATGGGCACTGGTGACTATACAGGCAACTCTGTGATTGTTCTGCAGGCACTGGAGCATGTAGTGGCTCATATGAGCCAAGCTGCTTTGGCATGCTCAGTCCCTGGTGGGCAGGACAAACAATGGGCTGACCACTGGTTTGCACCCTTCTTCTTCTGGCTGCCTGGGGCTGTGTGACCACCACCTCTTCCTCCAAACTCTGATGGCCTTCAGTCCACCATCTAGGACCTTGTCATCACCTATGGCATCCTCTTCCAACCACTTCTCCCCTCTAGCCTCCCTATGAGTCTCAACTTTGCAATAAGCTGCAGCAGTCGGCATCGAGGGTGTCCTGTGATGGTTTGCTGGCCACACCCTCATCCTCCAACAACTCGTCGGGCATCCTAGGTCTGCAACTGGGGTAGATGCAGATGGATGGCCCATAGTATCCCAGCTAGGAGTGTCATCATAGAGCATAAGTGTCTCCATGTCCATTGCTGATTTAAAGGGGGTGAGGAAGGCTCAGCAATTTTGGCTGAAGTGGAGTGGGTGGAAGACAATCCCACGGTTCTGGTACCACTGCGTGCCATATAATCTACAGTTCAACTTGTTCTGGCCTCATCACTCTGCCAGCAGACTTGGGGGCCTACAGAAATGCGCTCCAAACCCTGGCACCTGCTTGCACCAGAGGAAGGTGTAGCAGGCAAGGATGAAAGATGTCCTCTCCCTGCAGCACCAGCTCCATCACCACCACTACAGCCACATCCCTGTCCCTTATTTGATTCTTTCTGCATCAGTAGACACCTGCAGTTACATTGGCTCGAAATGGACAATTAAAAATAAATTGACAGGGAAATGACCCTAAGTGGCCTGAACAAGTGGGAACGCCACTACTACTTGTTATTAAACAGCACTGACACCCAAGTGACCTAAGCAAGTGGACTCTCTACTAATCTTTGCTATTAAACAGCAGTGACCCCACAAGTTGCCTGATCAAGTGGGCACTCCACTAATAGGTTTTATTTTTATTAAATAGTGACCATAAAGTGGCCTGAACAAGTGGACACTCCGCCGATACTTGTTATTAAACAGAGGTGTCGCCCAAGTGACCTGAGCAAGTGGATACTCCAATACTTGTTATTAAATGGCAGTGACACCCAAGTGGCCTGAACAAGTGGACACTCGATTACTATTTGTGATTAAACACAAGTGCCTCACATGGCCTGCACTAGTGAACACTCATTTACTATTTGTTTTTAAACACAAAGGAGCCTCACATGGCCAGAACTAGTGGACACTTAATTACTGTGTGTTATTAAACACAAAAGAACCTCACATGGCCTGAACTAGTGGACACCAATTGATAATTGTTATTTAACACAGAAAAGCCTCACATGGCCTTAACTAATGGACACAAAACACAAATGACCCTCACAATGCCTGAGCTAGTGGACACTACACAAATATTTTTCTTTTTTCCAAAAGAGCCTCACCTGGCCTGGACAAGTGGACACTCAATGACTATTTGTCATTAAACACAAAAAAGCCTCACATGGCCTGAACTAGTGGACACTCAATAGGCTTGATTCAGAGAGACACCCAAAAACTTTCGGTTTGTTGCCGACGTCGTAAGATTTTCAAAATTTCCCGCTCTCGCATGAACGTTCGAGCGATTCTATGCATGCTTCGTAAACCTTCCGTAGCGCGTCCGTGTGCTCGTATGCCAGAGTACGCAGACGAGGATGTCATTTTCCATCGAAAATGTTCAGATTCATTTTTCACAACTACCAACGTAGCCTTTCGTTTTTGCCCTTTTCCCATCGTATCCTCACACGAATCCTATCATTTTCCCGCTACATCCTGCTTCATTTTTTCCTAAAGTATCTGTCCAGACGAAATTCTTACGATATTGCGCCTGCGCACTACAAACTTCTCTCATTAAAGTGCTCGCCTACATAATTTCACTTCCATCACTAAACTCACCCTAACCACTTAGCGCTATCCTGCCTTTTCCCTTGAGCTCCCTTAAAGCTCACCCTAACCACTTAGCGCTATCCTGCCTTTTCCCTTGAGCTCCCTTAAAGCTCACCCTAACCACTTAGCGCTATCCTGCCTTTTCCCTTGAGCTCCCTTAAAGCTCACTCTAACCACTTAGCGCTATCCTGCCTTTTCCCTTGAGCTCCCTTAAAGCTCACCCTAACCACTTAGCGCTTTGTTTCTTCTTCCATTTTCACACCCTAAAACTTACCCAAATCACTTAGCGCCTTGTTTCTTCTTCCATTTTCACACCCTAAAACTTACCCAAATCACTTAGCGCCTTGTTTCTTCTTCCATTTTCACACCCTAAAACTTACCCAAATCACTTAGCGCCTTGTTTCTTCTTCCATTTTAGGTCCCTAAAACTTACCCAAATCACTTAGCGCCTTGTTTCTTCTTCCATTTTCACACCCTAAAACTTACCCAAATCACTTAGCTCCTTGTTTCTTCTTCCATTTTCACACCCTAAAACTTACCCAAATCACTTAGCGCCTTGTTTCTTCTTCCATTTTAGGTCCCTAAAACTTACCCAAATCACTTAGCGCCTTGTTTCTTCTTCCATTTTCACACCCTAAAACTTACCCAAATCACTTAGCGCCTTGTTTCTTCTTCCATTTTCACACCCTAAAACTTACCCAAATCACTTAGCGCCTTGTTTCTTCTTCCATTTTAGGTCCCTAAAACTTACCCAAATCACTTAGCGCCTTGTTTCTTCTTCCATTTTCACACCCTAAAACTTACCCAAATCACTTAGCGCCTTGTTTCTTCTTCCATTTTCACACCCTAAAACATACCCAAATCACTTAGCGCCTTGTTTCTTCTTCCATTTTAGGTCCCTAAAACTTACCCAAATCACTTAGCGCCTTGTTTCTTCTTCCATTTTCACACCCTAAAACTTACCCAAATCACTTAGCACCTTGTTTCTTCTTCCATTTTCACACCCTAAAACTTACCCAAATCACTTAGCGCCTTGTTTCTTCTTCCATTTTCACACCCTAAAACTTACCCAAATCACTTAGCGCCTTGTTTCTTCTTCCATTTTCACACCCTAAAACTTACCCAAATCACTTAGCGCCTTGTTTCTTCTTCCATTTTAGGTCCCTAAAACTTACCCAAATCACTTAGCGCCTTGTTTCTTCTTCCATTTTCACACCCTAAAACTTACCCAAATCACTTAGCGCCTTGTTTCTTCTTCCATTTTCACACCCTAAAACTTACCCAAATCACTTAGCGCCTTGTTTCTTCTTCCATTTTCACACCCTAAAACTTACCCAAATCACTTAGCGCCTTGTTTCTTCTTCCATTTTCACACCCTAAAACTTACCCAAATCACTTAGCGCCTTGTTTCTTCTTCCATTTTAGGTCCCTAAAACTTACCCAAATCACTTAGCGCCTTGTTTCTTCTTCCATTTTCACACCCTAAAACTTACCCAAATCACTTAGCGCCTTGTTTCTTCTTCCATTTTCACACCCTAAAACTTACCCAAATCACTTAGCGCCTTGTTTCTTCTTCCATTTTCACACCCTAAAACTTACCCAAATCACTTAGCGCCTTGTTTCTTCTTCCATTTTCACACCCTAAAACTTACCCAAATCACTTAGCGCCTTGTTTCTTCTTCCATTTTCACACCCTAAAACTTACCCAAATCACTTAGCGCCTTGTTTCTTCTTCCATTTTCACACCCTAAAACTTACCCAAATCACTTAGCGCCTTGTTTCTTCTTCCATTTTCACACCCTAAAACTTACCCAAATCACTTAGCGCCTTGTTTCTTCTTCCATTTTCACACCCTAAAACTTACCCAAATCACTTAGCGCCTTGTTTCTTCTTCCATTTTCACACCCTAAAACTTACCCAAATCACTTAGCGCCTTGTTTCTTCTTCCATTTTCACACCCTAAAACTTACCCAAATCACTTCACGGACATCACAATCTTGATTTTCAAATATGTCATTGTCCCCTTGTTTTTTTAAAATGTATGTGTGCAAATAAATGGGACAACATGTTTGTTTTTTTTTTTGTTTTTTATTGCTCAATTGCCATTTGTTATCAAACAATTTTTGGCAACTTTGGCCCTAAAAAATTTAAAACTATATACAAATTGTTTTTGGTTTACTAAAAATATATACACTGTTTTTTTTAAAAAATTTTAAAACTATATACAATAAAATCTTTTTGAAAAACCATAAAACTATATACAAATAAATTTGTTGTTTAAACAATAAAAATATGTACAAATACAACTATGTACAAATCTACAGGGCCAGGAACCAGGACACTAGTCTTCCTCTTCTGTTGTCCCCAACGTGTCCCGCATCGCCTGCAGATCGGCCACCAACTCAAGGACCCTCCGATTGATATCAGCAAGTCGCTGTCTTGTGGTCCCTGCCAAAAAATCAGAAAATCAAATTATTCGGAGAACAATACATGTTTATCACCTGTGGATTTAATGTATTTTAATAAACAAATTAACTATAATGCACATATGTCATTAATGACAGGAATTAAGGTTAGGAAGTGGCCACAGGTCATTAAGCTAATTCAGTGGCCACAGGACAGTTGTGGTAGGAATTAAGCTAATTCAGTGGCCACAGGACAGTTGTGGTAGGAATTAAGCTAATTCAGTGGCCACAGGACAGTTGTGGTAGGAATTAAGCTAATTCAGTGGCCACAGGACAGTTGGGCAACTAATTAAGCTAATTCAGTGGGCACAGGACAGTTGGGCAACTAATTAAGCTAATTCAGTGGCCACAGGACAGTTGGGCAACTAATTAAGCTAATTCAGTGGACACAGGACAGTTGGGCAACTAATTAAGCTAATTCAGTGGACACAGGTCCCTCTTATATTGGCATTGACTAGGGCATTATGTGTTTTGGTGTTCATGGGAATTTAGACCGAAATCTCTATAATGCCATGACTACTTACTTGGTTGGTGGCCGAGAGATGGCTCGTTGGGGACAACACCCTGAGGTCCTGGTTCCTGGCTCTGCTGTGAAGAAGTGCCTGTAGAAACATGGGCCAAATGGTTAGTTTGGATGTCTGATTCCGCAGTCCTCCAATGTTTTTAGCTAAGTCTGGGTCACATCACTCACCTTCTCCAGGGTCTTGTGGGCTCCTATCTGCTGCCTCCTGACCCACTACTTCACCCGCAACCGAAACATCTACAAATACAGAATAAAGGATTCAGTTTGGTGATATCAGGAGCTAGCAATTCTCTGTTTTGGTGTAGACATGAAGAGTGACATACCAGAGGATCCCGCATGCGAGGCAGGGTACGACTCCCTGCCCACGCTGTGCCGCCCCTCCTCTGTGGTAAGGTCCAGGGGCTGGTCTGAGGAGGCCACAGAGGAGGGGTCGGACCGTCGCCCTGGAGATCCACCACCTTCACTCCCAGCTGCAGAATCATGCAGCACTGGTCGGCCTCTGCGCCTCCGGGTGCGGCGAATTCGGTAATCCATTTCCAACACTAGAAAAGAAAAGGCATTCTAAGTAAAGGCCTACCTTCTGTCTTAGTTACATATTGCATGCAATCGCAATGTACTTACTTGGAAAATGGATTCCGAAGAACCTCCGCACCCGGGGCATGTGCAGCCGTTTGAGGTCCGACCAATGCTGCATGATCTGCGTGTGGGTGAAGGTGGTGTTGGTCTGCTGTTGGATGGTCGAGATTATCTCCAGGGCGACGTTGCGTTTTTCAAATGTGTTGGGCAGGTAGTCGTACCTGCGCTCCAGCATGGTCTACAAAACAGAAAGAAAACATCGACTTTACTTCTAAATACCTATCAATATGTGTCAGCAATACATTTTTTTGTGTAATTACATTAACACACACACATTTCTAGGGTTCAGTAATTTCACAATATGGCCTAAATGTTGTTTGGAACATGTGTTGCGTGCCTTTGGTTGTGCATGTAGTTTATCACATTTTTACCAAAAGCCATTTATTCCTGCGCTTCCTTCACATGTAGAGCAGCATTTCCTAATCTAAGAAAAGTCCATCAAATACACTTACGAGCATGATGATCTCTTCTTGTTGGCGGGTGAAGATAGTGGGTGCCATCTTGCTTCTTTTTTTTTTTTTTTTTATATATTCTTTATTTATGTTGTTTACAGGTTACAAAAATAAAACATTCCACAACGAAACAATGTGAAGCAATGCACAGACACTACACACGAGGGTTTGTTTCATGCAATGTAGTCTGCTTTTGTCTGTTGACATCAAAGGGGTGGTTCTAGAACAGTTTCCTAATGCGACCGGAGGCAGCGCCCGGTCACCCCCACCGCACCCAGCACGGGCCGGGCAAGCGCCCTTTAATGCCCGGCGTGGCCTTACCGACCATGGGCCCCGCAGGGGCGACCAGGGAACCCCCCCCCGCCATCCCGTAGCCAAATAACTTGCCCCGCAACAGCTCATCTATACTTCTACTGAACCACATATAATCGAACAAAATCAGAGGAACAGACAGAGTGAAAACAAAGAGAGAGGTAATAGAGAAGGAGGGAGGGGAAGGAGTTTGTGCTGACTACATTATCTGGGTGTCTGCCTCCAGCAGTTCTCTATAATCCTGTGAGGCCATAAACTCCACCCAGCTAAACCACTTGCGGAAATGCGCCTCAGAGGATTCATTACTGGCTGCGATAAGGCCTTCGTACCTTTCAATCTCCGCTACTTTACTCAGCCACTGTGAGACCGTTGGAGGTGTCGATTTCTTCCAATGCAACGGAATACACGCTCTTGCGGCATTAACCATTTGACTCAGGACCGACTTCCGATAGCTCTTGGTGGGCATCCCCGAGTGGTGGAGGAGGAAGAAGGCGGGGTCGTCTGGTAGCTCCACGTCTGTCATTCTTTGCATCGTGTTTCTTACCCCTGACCAAAACCTCCCAAGCTCTGGGCAAGACCAGAAGATGTGTAGTATGTCCCCTCTCTCCCCGCCACAGCGCCAGCATGATGGGGATGCTGTAGGGCACCATTTGTTGATCAAGGCCGGTACTCTGTACCACCTCGTCAGGAGTTTATAGTTACTTTCCTTGTATCTGGTACATATAGAGGTCTTATGAGCCAAATTCACAATCTTAGCCCTTTCCCCCTGTGTAAAGGTAATCCCCAGGTCCCTCTCCCACTTCAGGATGAAAGAAAGAGGTGCCCGCTCTTGTGGACTAATGAGTAGCTTGTATGTGGTTGAGAGCACGTGTCTGATTGGGTCCCCCTCCTCGCAGAGCCTCTCAAAGATGGTGGGTTCTCTTAATTGGCAGGTGCGGTGTCTGAGGGTCGCGAGAAAGTGGCTCAATTGCATCCTTTGCCACTCATCCCACCTCGGCAACTCCTTCGAATGTGCTAGCTCGTCCAGGGAACCCCGGTCTCCTTTGTTCTGGAAATGTCTTGCTCTGCACACCCCCTTCTCCACCCATTTCTCTGCAGTCTTGCCTCTTGTACCCGGTGGGAATTCAGGATTCCCCAGGATCGGGAACATAGGTGAGGGGGTCGGTGAGATGTCTCTAAACTGGAAGTACTTCTGACATACCTTGAGGGAGGCCCCAATGGTTGGATGCTTAAGTTCTGAGCTAAGGACCTGTTTAGGAAGCCATGGGAGAGATTTCAGGGGGAGGGATGCGTTATTTTGCTCGATCTGCACCCACTGCTTCTGTCGCGGGTGCCTACACCAGTCTATCACCCTGTTAAGGTGTGCAGCTGCGTAATACATTCCCGGGTCGGGAAGGCCTAGGCCACCCTCCTCCTTAACCCTGATTAGCGTCTTCCTACTAATTCTAGGATTTTTGCCCAGCCAAATGAATTTCGTGAAAAGAGCCCCCAACCTACGAAGGAACGAATTTGGTATTTCTATAGGGAGGGCCTGTATCAAGTACAGTAGGCGTGGTAATAGATTCATCTTAATGGCATTACATCTGCCAAACCATGAAAGTTTTTTGAGGGCCCATGTTTCCGTGTCTTTGGTGAATGCTCGTAGCAAGGGGGGAAAGTTCAATGTGAAGATCTCGCCTAACGATCTACCCAGTTTTGTGCCCAGGTATGTGATATGCTCTTTGGCCCATCTAAAAGGGAAAGAACGTTTAAGATTAGCCTCCCTTTCTGGGGGGAGATTTAAGTTTAAAACTTCAGATTTTTGCATGTTTATTTTGTAATTGGAAACTCGCTTGTAGTTCTCCAGTTCTTTGACCAGATTAGGGAGGGACACCTCGGGGCCTGTCACAAAGAAGAGGAGATCATCTGCGTACGCAGCAGCCTTGTATTGCCCTGATGGGAGGGGAATCCCTTGTATATTCGGGTTTCTTCTTACCCTACAAAGTAGGGGCTCCAGTGTTAGAATAAAAATGAGATTAATGAGATTGCTTGAGTCAGTTAGTGCCAGTTAAAATGTCTTGTTATTGCCGTTTGTTTAGATTAGAAGACCATTCCTCCCCGTGGTCCCGGGGACCTGTGTCGGTCTAGTAACGAGCTTGGGACTCGGGCCGTCCCGGTGGGTCCCAGTCTGTCAGACGGAGGTTGCAAAGGGGCCGCCGCGGGGCCGCGTGGCCACGGGGGTGAAAACAGTTAACACGATTGCCAGTAGCCCCCCTTTTTGACTAGGTTTATCTGGAGGGGGGGGCTGACTCTTGCGTTCGCCGCCAGACACAGTTCCCCACCTAGGCCGATCTCTGACCTTACCCGTTTGGGGGAAGGCCACAGACTAAGCGTTTTAGCTAACTTAGTCACCGTCGCACGAGGTTTCCTCTTGTGCGCCGGATTAGTTTTGAAATTGTTCTTTTTGTCTTTCCTGTCCTCTCTACTGTTCTAACCACTTACCCCCCTTTTTTCTGACTATCCCCCCCTCTTTTTCCCTCCTCAATATGTGCGAGACTAACTTGATTTCTCTCAATGTAAAGGGTCTGAACGTGCCAGAAAAGAGGTCGACTGTATTACAGAGCCTCAGGGCGTCGAAGGCTCATGTGGCATTCCTCCAGGAGACGCATTTCAGGGCGGCTAACCCGCCATCGCTGAGGAATAAGGTATTCCCGACCTCCTACCATTCTTACTCCCCGGACTCGAGATCCAGGGGTGTGAGCATCCTAATAGCCAACTCGGTCCCCTGGGAGGAGGTGGGTGTCCTGAGTGGTGGAGAGGGGAGGTGGCTTTTCGTCAAGGGGAAAATTAGGTCAGAGCTATACACCCTTGTAAACCTTTACGTGCCGAATGTGGGACAGGTCCCCTTCTTAGAGGATGTCTTAAACAGGATGGCTGATTTCGCAGAGGGCAAACTTGTAATCGGAGGGGATCTCAACCTCTCTCTCGAACCCTTGCTGGACACATCCAAGGGCCACTCATATCTATCCTACTCTAAGTTGAAGCGGGTTAGGAAACTTTTACATACGCACCAGCTGGTGGACCCCTGGCGTATACTACATCCAGACACAAGGGACTACACATTCTATTCGACACCCCATAATATGTACTCGCGGATTGACTTGTTCCTCGTTCAACACCACATGCTGCAACGAGTCTCCGCAACATCTATAGGCAACATCACTCTCTCTGACCACGCCCCAGTGCACCTTACATTAACAGCCCAAACACCAACACCCCGCCCATGGACCTGGAAACTTAACAACTCTCTTATCCAAAACCCTTCGATTGTGGAGGTAGTGAAGCAAAATCTACAGAACTACTTTGAGGCTAATGCAACCCCTGAAACCAGCCCCCCTATCGTTTGGGAGGCCCATAAATGTGTAATCCGGGGAGTATTGATCCAACAGGGGACTAGACTTAAGAAAGAAAGAGGCAAGTTAATTACAGAGCTCTTGACTGAGATACAGAGACTAGAGACATTACACAAGCAGTCACTCGCGGCGGCGCACCTAGTGGCCCTGACTTCCCTCAGGGAGCAGCTTAGGAGGGTATACAATGATAAAGCGAAACTCCAGCTCCTTAAGTGCAGAAGGGTTTTCTATGAATCGGGAGATAAAAGTGGGCGCCTTCTGGCGGCAGCATTAAGGCGGGAGAGGGCCAAAATGTACATCCCCAAACTCCAGGATAGTGAGGGTAATATGAGGCACTCGGACAAAGTGATAGCCAGAATTTTTAGGCAATATTATGAGACCCTGTATAATATCCCGACTGGAAGTACTGGGGTGGGCGCGGACGAGTTGAGCCAATACATAGAGCAATCGGGCCTGCCCAAACTGCCCCGCGGAGTGTTGGAAGGGTTAGAGGACCCAATTACATCCGATGAACTTGCCAAGGCCCTAAGGGAATCTGCCAACGGGAGGGCCCCGGGGCCGGATGGCCTCCCCCTCCTGTACTATAAGACTTTTGCGGAGGTTCTCACACCAAAGATGCTGGAAACCTTCAACTCCCTGACTTCGACGAACTCCCTGCCGGCAGACAGCCTCAGAGCACACATCTCGGTCATACCGAAGGAGGGCAAATACCCCACATTGAGTGCGAGCTACAGACCGATTTCCCTTCTCAATGCGGACATTAAGTTATTCGCCAAAATACTAGCATCCCGTCTGGCACCACACTTACATCACATAATACATCTGGATCAAGTGGGTTTTATGCCACATAGAGAGGCCCGTGACAACACTGCTAAGGCCCTAAACCTCATACACAAAGCCCTCGGGATGAGCATGCCCACCCTACTCCTCAGTACCGATGCCGAAAAGGCCTTTGACAGGGTGCACTGGGAATTCATGTTTGGAGTACTCAGGCACATTGGCCTTGGGTCTAACATGCGTGCCTGGATCGCAAGTCTATATCAACGCCCCACTGCTTCGGTTAGAGTAAACGGTGTGTTGTCGGAGCCTTTCGGCATCGGGAACGGGACGAGGCAGGGGTGCCCCCTTTCCCCACTAATTTTTATGCCATCTTGCTTCTTGTTCTCGGCAGCAGATAAGTAATGCCCCAGCGCGTTCCGCACGGCCGTGCGAACGTACGCAATGCCTCAGCGGGTTCCGCACGGCCGTGCGAACGTACGTCACACGCTGGCTAGCTTACTTAAATGTCCCTGCACACACAGCTGATTATTTTCCAAAATCAAAATGGCACCCAAAAAACCTCCTGGCAAAACTGGAAAGGAGCAAACGGGGAAGAAGGCAGCCAAACGGCAGGAGCCTTCCGAAGGGCCCAAAACCAGGTCGCAGCAGCCCAAAGCAAAATTACGGCCTAGTACCAAAACGCCGGCCCAGCCAACTACCAGCTATGGGCAAAAAAAGGAGCAGCCAGGCAAAGCAAAGACACAGGCCACAAAGGCTAGTATGGCTACTGGGCCGAAAACGGGTAAGAGGGTCCGAAGACCCACCCCACCCTGCCCCACTACAACACCCACAATAGTCCACAGTAGGTCCCGCAGCCCCCCAAGAGGCCGAACCAGGTCCCGCAGCCCCCCTCGAGGCAGAACCAGGTCCCGCAGCCCACATAGACGCCGCAGCAGGCCACGCAGCCCCCCTCGAGGCAGAACCAGGTCCCGCAGCCCCCCTAGACGCCGCAGCAGGCCACGCAGCCCCCCTCGAGGCAGAACCAGGTCCCGCAGCCCCCCTAGACGCCGCAGCAGGCCACGCAGCCCCCCTCGAGGCAGAACCAGGTCCCGCAGCCCCCCTAGACGCCGCAGCAGGCCACGCAGCCCACAAAGAGGCAGAACCAGGTCCCCAGGCAGCCCCCCTAGACGCCGCAGCAGGCCACGCAGCCCACAAAGAGGCAGAACCAGGTCCCCAGGCAGCCCCCCTAGACGCCGCAGCAGGCCACGCAGCCCACAAAGAGGCAGAACCAGGTCCCCAGGCAGCCCCCCTAGACGCCGAAGCAGGGCACGCAGCCCCCCTAGAGGCAGAACCAGGTCCCCAGGCAGCCCCCCTAGACGCCGCAGCAGGCCACATAGCCCCCCAAGAGCCAGAACCAGGTCCCGCAGCCCCCCAAGAGTGGGCCAAAAAAAAAAACAGAAGAGGGCCGGCCCTGCAAGATCGCCCTCACCCTTGGTCCGCCCTACTACCTCCAAGGGCAGCACTACTTCAGCCTCAGAACGAAACTCTCCTGCTCGCCCACATTTGGCACCGGCACAGGTGGAAAGGCAAGGTTACTATGCCACATCAACACCTGGGACTTCTGTGGCCAGCCAGGCCAGAACACCCAGTCCCTTGCCCAGTCCTGGCCAATCCCCAGGCAGCCACCATTCCCTGCATTATCCCCCACAAACCCAGGCAAGGATGTCACCCCATTTGGATGACACCATGGAGGACCCACAACCCAAAACAACAGGGCGCACATTGCGAAGAGGGCAGTTGAGTGGGCGTTTTGGTGAGGGCCAAATTATGGCCTTGGCTAGTGGCCTGACCTTAGTTTATGATGAGCTATATGGGCGCAGATCAAAAAACACCACCAAACAGCGCAGAGCAAACATCTTGGCCGACCTAACCAGACAAGTGAATGCAGCGGGGGAAGAGTTAAAGGATGTTGTACAGATTCAGCGCAAGATATCGGACCTCAAATATGCTGCGCGGAAGAAAGAAAATCAAAGGCGGATTTACAGGTAAAAATGTTAGCTTTAGGATTAGACTGGATGTTGTATTGGCCACCTGGTTCTAAATTAGCCTAACTCTTTTTGCAGCATGAAAACTGGAGGAGGTTTTCCCTCCAAACTCAAGTTGACCCCGGCTGAGGAGATGATTTTGGGATTGATGCATCCAGTCGCCGTCGAAGGCCACGCGGCCCTAAGGGACACAGATTC
Source organism: Gastrophryne carolinensis (assembly GCA_027917425.1). Taxonomy (NCBI): domain Eukaryota; kingdom Metazoa; phylum Chordata; class Amphibia; order Anura; family Microhylidae; genus Gastrophryne; species Gastrophryne carolinensis. The sequence goes on along the minus strand of CM051235.1, from coordinate 528,929,449 downwards.
ACCGACCCGTCCTGCAGGTGAGTAAGATTTATGTGACCTTTACAATTAGTGAGCATGCACAATTAGACAGTAACACATCTGGGAAGCCAGGCACCTAGGCTGTGGCTTGTAGGTGATTTCTGTGTTGGGCCAGGGTGTGGCATGTGTGTGGCCACTTAACTTCTGATTTTTGGGCCACATACAAGACGTGAATGTACATTGAACCCGAGTGTAAAAGTTTGTTGGTTCCCATTAACCTGGCAGTTATGTCTTTACACTCCATGACATCACACACTTCAATCTTGATCTGTTGTGGACTTGTGTGTGAGCTTGGGTTGTTAAAAAATCAACAAACAGGCTTGGTTTGAATTAGGAAAACATACATTGCTAGGCCTCCCAAAAACCAGGTCCCTGCTATGTCCAGGCTGAGTGTGTACACTTAAACCGGACCTTCAGTGTGATTTAATGAAAAGGCCAAAGTCTGAAAAAACAGTTCCCCAGCATGTCAAATTACTATTTATTTCAGTTTTAGTCACTAACTTATTATTCTTTCCAACACTGGCCTGCAACTCTGTCCAGGAATTTAGGATACGTGCGCCGGCATCTTGACTCAGAAGCATCACACTTACTGAGGAGAGAAGAGTGGGATAAGGTACAGGGGGGCGGCTTATAGCTGTTCTTTGCTCAAACAGAGCAGAGCTGGGGTCAGATAACGGTCACCAGTCCAAGAATGCAGAGCAGCACAGTCAGGAGGCACTTCCTGTTTGCAGGCTGCCTGATAAGATGGCGGATTCCATAAGCCGCCATCTTGGATGTTTAAAGGCTCATAACATGCAGTAGATGCAGGTAGGAAGATTTGTAATGTGGTCAATCTGTATGTACAGGGTGTGGGAAACATATAAGCTAGACTTAATCAGAGTGAAGGTCCGCTTTAATGGCCTATAAGGGATGTGGTCAGCCACAGAACAAGCTGAACTTGAATGTTTGGCTTAGTTGAGTTGAACAATGTTGAAGTAGTTATAGCCAAAAAAATATTAAAGATAATGGCATGGAAATTGAAGCTTATTTGTCACCGTTGTTGTAGTGCCCATGACAGCTTTGACCCGTTAACTAATTCGGCATATGTCTTTTGACCCGTCAACAATACATAGGTGTGTGTTTACATAGTGTCTTTGCTTCTCATGCAGGCCACCATCATCGCTCAGCTACTGTGGAATCCACTGCCAGTGTGGACATGCCGTCAACTTCCGTGCAGCCTAGGAGGGAGGAACCGATATATTCGGTAAGTTTATTGAGCAAATGTCGGTTAGCCATGTTACTTTGCATGTTACTACTAACAGATTGACATATGTAGTGGGCAAGCTAACATATAATTTGTCTCTGTCCATACAGACCCACACACTCATGGATGAAATCCAGGAGCTGGAGGAGGATGGATCCTTGATGTGCCCTTCTGAAGATCTACCCCTGGGCCAGAATCTGCAACTGGTCCAAAATGTTTCACCACCAACTCCGCAGCAGCAGAGGGAAGCTGGCTGCATGGTGGCTGCACATGATGGCCAGCATGCACAGACTGACAGTCAAGTCCCCAGTGTTGTCTCTGCTGTTGAGGATAGTGAAAGCATGCCTGTGTCTGTTGAGGGGCCCAGACCAACATCATCGGCACGACCCCGAGCCAGGGGTTTGGGGAGGCGGAATCCGCTACGGCGCAACCAGGGGAGGGGCATGGCAATTTTGGACGCATGGCACCACGAGAGGGTTACCTTCCAGCACCAAAACCAAAGAAACCGAGAGGCACTGCATGGCCGGATCGAGACCCTAAATACGACATTACAGGCTGTGCAGACCGAATTGCGGACCCTCAACAGCCACATGGAGACTGCCAACAATGACAACCGTGCCTACAGGGGTGAAATGGTAAATATCATGCGCAACATTTTGGACCAGTTGCAGATTCAGAATGCCACACAGGCCCACGTTAGGTCCAATCAGCAAGGGCCACCACCTGGGTACTATGGCCATCACCCATATTAATGTCTCCACACCATGAATCTGTACAACATCTTTGCTCTTAATCCCCCCTGTATTGACTTGTCTGGTGAGGCAAACCAAGATACCCTTGGTGTATGCCTTGGGTTGTGTGTTTTTTATTTGCGCCCATATAGCTCCTTAGAGTGGTGAGGTAGGCCACTAGCCAAGGCCATATCTGAATCCTCACTGAACGTGCCACTCAAGCTTCTACACCTGTACCAGGTTTACACCTGTGGCAGGGGCAAATGTGGCCAACCAGGATTTTTTTTTGATTTAATTATTGGCATGGTTGATCTAACCATTAATCCTTTGTGGTTACATATATTTTGTTTGCAAATTGGAGTGAGCAGCAACTCCAAGTTTGAGCTATTATTTTTAAAAAATAAACAGTTAAAGACACCTGTGGCTCATAAATTTTATTGTCTCTTTTTTGGGTGTCACAGAGAAATATATACTTGGACATTCACACAGTTCACACATCCAAAAAAGAGAGTTGGAAAGCATTAGGCCTGTGGTGAGTAATTACTTCATTACTTAGTTGAACACCACAAACATAACGAAACATACACAAAGGGAAAGAAAACTAAATCAACAACACAATGTTAAACAAAGGCCAATACAGGTTACATTAAGCAAAATGGGTCGCGATCAAATTAGTCCGCACACTTTGGCCGGACACACTACTGTGTGTGTCCAGAAATGAGTCCTCCTGGTCTTCGCTGGGTGGAGAGGGAGCCAAATCTACATACCGGGGGGACCCGTTGTGAAATTGCAAAATTGTGCAGAACAGCACAGGCCATTATTATGTCTATGACCTTTTTCGGATCATATTGCAGTGCGCCCCCGGTATGATCCAAACAACGAAACCTAGTCTTCAAAAGACCAAAGGCCCTCTCTACCACAGCCCTGGTCTTGCGGTGCGCACAGTTGTAGGCATCCTGGGAGGCATCCTGGGGCCGGAGTACTGGCGTCAAGAGCCACGGCAGCAGCGGGTATCCTGAATCACCTTATACATAAGATTAGGAAAAAAAACATGTAAGACCATCAAGGCACCAGCAACATCAATAGGAGGCTATTTGTCAATTGTGTGATCAACATGAGGCAACATTTGCCACTGTCCCAGTCCCAAACTAAACATATGTCCTAGAGGTTTACAAAAGGACAACATACAAAGAGTGAGGATGATGGACAATCATACATAAGGATCCCAGCTCTGGGTTTCAAAGTGTGCTTAGGATGTAGGTTTGGCTGACCCCTTATATGCTTTGTGTGAGACCAAAACAGCAGAAACACGCCACATGCACTTTATCCCGCTCTACTCTCGTGTGGAAGTGCAAACCAGCTAAGCAAAGATGGGTCCTAAACTATGCTCAAGTTAAGTGCACGATTCCACACGAGGGTGGTGTAAGAGGGATTATTAAATTAGACAAACAGATAATTTATAATGTGGCTAATGCAGGCCAAACTTGGCGAAACGCTTGGTTGGTTAATAACTAACATTCAAGTGTGGTTTCACATGGCCAGAAGGTTGTTTAAGGTGTAAGTTTTGCAGACATTACTGCAAAATGCTAATTAAAAACAAACATCCACAACTACATTATGTGGTTTATGTTAACTTACCAAGGAGCCATGCACCGGAAAATTCCCCAGACTCAAACCGTCGGTACAATCCTGATCGTCTAAGGATGTACGCATCATGGGCTGAGCCTGGGTAGCCGGCGAGGACGCTAAGGAACCGCATGTCCGGGCCCACCACTGCCTGCACATTCAAGGAGTGGCCCATTTTGCGGTTCCTGGTAAAAAAGGAAGACAATAAAACATTAGGAAGGCATTTTGAAAAATTAACACACACATTTCAATAAGGAGGGACCATTACAAGGAGGGACCATTAAAAGGAGGGACCATTACAAGGTGGAACCATTACAAGGAGGGACCATTACAAGGAGGGACCATTACAAGGTGGAACCATTACAAGGAGGGACCATTAAAAGGAGGGACCATTACAAGGTGGAACCATTACAAGGAGGGACCATTACAAGGTGGAACCATTACAAGGAGGGACCATTAAAAGGAGGGACCATTACAAGGTGGAACCATTACAAGGAGGGACCATTACAAGGAGGGACCATTACAAGGTGGAACCATTACAAGGAGGGACCATTACAAGGAGGGACCATTACAAGGAGGGACCATTACAAGGTGGGACCATTACAAGGTGTGACCATTACAAGGAGGGACCATTTCAAGGAGGGACCATTTCAAGGAGGGACCATTACAAGGAGGGACCATTACAAGGAGGGACCATTACAAGGAGGGTTAACCTAAAATTGAAAAAAAAAAAAAAACAATTACTTACCTGTATATGTACTCGTCGGCAGCCGGAGGCACCAGGGCGACGTGGGTACAGTCAATGGCACCAATGACGTTGGGCATGTCGGCGATATTATAAAAACCAAGCTTAATGGCGTTTCTGGCTACCATATCATCTGGGAAAAAAATATATTTGGGGGTTAGGGTAGCCATGCCTTCCAAAAAATGTGATAGTGCGCGGCTCAGCGTAGGCTGTGAGATCCCCACGGAGAGGGCACCCAGCCTCTGGAACGAGCCGTTCGCCAAAAATTGCAGGCAGCCAAGCATCTTGGTCATACCTGAAATTGCTTGCCCCTTCCTTGTGGTGCGGGCTAACCATGGCCGCAGCTCACTATACAATTTATGGAGGGAAGCGCGATTAAGCCTGGTCAGCTCGAACAGCTCAACGTCATGCATGCCATTGATGTTCATGCGTCGCCGCCGGTGCAATCTGGCCTCTGACCTCAGGATCACATCAATGCCAAACAGAAGAAGAGCTTGATGCTCTTCAAAGTCACTCTCCATCACGCTTGGCTGCCTAGTCCCGAGGTCAAAAAGGTGCCGTAAGACGCTCGACAAGGAAATGACTATATGGGCGTCGGAATACTTGCCAATCAGCTCTCTGAATTAATCGCCAGCCCATTGCAATGACGTAAATGATTTGACCGATCGAAACATTTACGTTTTCGAAGGAAAAAAGTCCCGAAGTTGCGTAAAACCACAAAATTAAATTCGATGGACGAACGAACATATACGTCTATGTTCGAACGTTCGTGCGAGTCGAAAATGCCCCAAAAAAAAAGGAAAAAATGACAAACACCCAACAAAACTTTCGATTGCAAATACGAACATAATGACATTTGGGATTTTGAATCGAGCCTAATGACTATTTGTTACTAAATACAAAAGAGCATCAAAGACCTGAACTAGTGGACACCCAATTACTATTTGTTATTAAAGTGTTTGCTATATCAGTTAGATTACCGTCCTTTAAGTGGCTCCAGTGCTGTGCTTCCTCCTCTGCCTGTCTCCTTAGTGAGTAAAATCACTTCCTCATTCAGCTTATAATCCACATCCCACTGATTTGGTCCATCAATCACCTTCAGGGGACCAGGAAAGGAAACACCCCCCACTCCCTGCCCAGACGTCCTGATTGGCTGTCTCTCTTTGCAGCTCTCAAACTCATCAAAGTGTGCTTACATCACATCGCTATTGCCATACCCACTGTTTCCTTTCATTTTTTCTATGAATCTCCAATGCTCTAATACTTTTAAAGAGGAACTTCGGAGGCCCTGGAGTCTCTAGGGCCTCCTGACTTCCAGTCCTTGGGGCATTCCAAATTGGCATGCCTCGCTGTGTGAAACCCCCATTAACCCCAGAAACACTCACCCGCTCCCAGAGTCCTCACCACGTCTGTGCCCCTCCAGGCCGTATCCCCGCTCACCTCTATCTGTGCGTGAGCCCATACCCAGCGCACTTTCTCTCATCCAAGTCTGCGGCATGGGAGCGGAAGGAAGGTGAGTGAAATGGGGCGACTTGGGGGTACACACAGCGGGGCATCCCAATTCGGGATGCCGCTGCAAAGAGGAACAACACACAGGAAAGTGAAATTCAAGTGTGTTGTTCATTTTTAAAGATAGCTTAGATTGTAGATTAGGACAGTGCAATGTGTAGCCTGAGACAATGGTACAACACTCAGGCTTGCCTTTAGTATAACTTTAAACACAAAAGAGCCTCCTGTGGCCTGAACAAGTGGACACCCAATTACTATGTGTTATTAAGCCTCATGTAGCCTGAACTACAGGACACCTACTAACTATGTCTTATTAAACACAAACAAGCCTTACGTGGCCTGAACAAGTGGACACTCAACTACTATGTGTTATTAAAGACAAAAGACCCTCACGCAGCCTCAACAAGCTTTTAAAACAACTCACATAGTGTCCCTCACTCCAGGCACTGTCTCTTTCTAGCTGCCCTTAAAATGACAATTTAATTTTAAATCAACTTCATTAGTGACCTCATCCTCGGTCCAGCGGTGTCCTTAGGTGGTCATCTTTAGTAGCAAATGTTGTTATATTAAAAAATAACAACGACCAGCCTGGGCACCAGGCCTCTGACCCAGGGCTCAGAGGCCACGCCGTATGAACCCTGTTTCTGCACGTTACCAGCCTTTATGCCCCTCGGTATGGGCTCATGGCTCTTCCAGGGGTGCCGTAGGCTCTCTTTTCACACCAATACTCACCAGGCTCTTGCTAATCCTATGCCACAAATGGAGATGCAGGTAATATGTCATGTTACCTCCATGTCAACCGCCATCCCAGTCGGTGCCATGGTGGCTCCCGACCCTGGCAAACTGGTATAGGGGTCCCCTGGACCCCTTACAAGTTCACCCCTACTATAAAAACACACCAAAAAAATTAACTTTAATGTTCTTAATTTCACTACTCACTGGCCCCCATCTTTATTTAAATCTGTAAAGGTAAAGTCCTCTTCGTCCCCTGCAGATTGTTCTGTCCCACGCCACTTATCTCTGTCCCCTCTACTCTCTTCTTGTGGCGGTGCAAGCTGTCAAAGTCAACCAGGTGCCACGGTGGCTCCCAACCCGATGCTCAGTATGGATTTCTGGGCCAGGAGTTGAGATGAAAGAAGGGACAAGATGAAAGGAACCTTCCCTTGCAGTCTAATTGCCCATGAATTAAAAAAGAATGCATGGGGTCCCCTCCTTTAAGCATTACCAAACTGGCAAACCAAGCATTGGGGTTGTAATTTCAGGGCTCAAGGCACAAACAGGCGTCCCCTGTCCCTGGCAATTACAAGCCCTTGTGCCCTATAGAAGAGGACCGGTGGTACACAGCAAGAGCTTGAGGTGAATTGGTATAGGAACACCTATACCAGTCACCAGGGTCGGAAGCCACCATGGCACCTGCCAAACATGGCTGGTGACATGGCGGTAACCCAACATATTACCCGCACCCCTATTTGGGGCATCAAGGGTACAGAAGAGCCCCAAGCCCATACCAAAGGCAATAAGGGCTTGTAACTTGTTGAGGCAGGGGCAGCACAGTGTGGCCTTTAAGCCCTGGGTTATGAGCCCTCATGCTTGGTGCCCTGGGCTGGTTGCCTTTGGGGGGGGGCAAGGATTTTTTTTTTTGTTAAATAACATTTACAAGTTAAAAAAAAGCACTGCTGTTTCATTCCTGGAGAGAGTGACATTTAACAGCATTCCTTTTATAAATGAAAAGTTGTACAACTCACTGACAGTTATTGATTAAACTGTCATGCTTGTTGTAAAATCACATATTGAAGTGAGAGTTCTCGGTTTATTACGCCCAAATGTGGATGCAGGTAATATGTCTTGTTACCGTCATGTCACCCGCCGATTCAAGCCGGTGCCATGGTGGCTCCCGACCCTGGTAAACTGGTATAGGGGTCCCCTGTTCACCTCTAGTATAAAAAAACCTAAACTTTAATGTTCTTTAATTTCACTACTCACTGGTCCCCATCTTATTTAAATCTCTCGCCGGGTGATGTCCACTTCCTCCTCCGCAGGTTATTCTGTCCCACGTCACTCTTCTCTGCCCCTCCACTATCTTCTTGTGTCGGCGCGAGCTGTCAAAGTCTAAAAGGTGCCATGGTGGCTCCCGACCCGGCGGCTCAGCATGGATTTCTGGGCCAGGAGTTGAGATGAAAGAAGTTACGAGATGAAAGGAACCTGTGTTCCCCTGCAGTCTAAATGCCCATGGATTAAAAAAAAATGCATGTGATCCCTCCAGCATTAGCAAACTGGCAAACCAAGCATTGGGGTTGTAATTCCAGGGATCAAGGGACAAACAGGCAGCCCCTGCCCATTACAAGCCCTTATACCCTATAGAAAAGGACTGGTGCCCAGCACCAGCCCATGCTACGGGCCGCTGGGCTCATCCACACCATTATGCCTATGCCGTGCGAGTAATGTCCATTGAACTGGTATAGGGGTCCATGTGACCCCTTACGAGTTCAAAGTCAAACTGAAAAAATAAAACAACACACAAGTTCATTCAAAAAAATTTAACTTAGTTCAATAAACTGATATTTACCTTTCCCCTCTGGTGGGGAGGAAAGCTTCTAATGGCATCTTGTAACATGGTAAAATATTGCCTTGTTTTGCATTGGGGGTTTCTAAAATGTGCTTCTAAACAACCCTTTACCCAGACAAGTTGATAATATTATGGTGTGATGTTTTCTGCCAGAGCTGGCTGTTCCTTGTAAATCAGGGGGAGAAGGAACATGTAGGCACTCACAGGACGGCATGACCTGAGAATTATCACAGCGTATCCTAAACAATAACTTAGTTACACATTTTCTGTTTTAGTTTTAAGCATGTTTTTCTGTTCTTGCTAAGCTAAAATCTACAAGTTACCACTTGTAGGTATGTTCCTTTTCAGGCTTCCTGAATACTCTAGGGAAATAAATGAATTACCTTAAACACTGACCTTCTCATTTAATGCTGTTGGTTGCTCACATCACCATGTTCCTGCTAATTTCATTTTGGGATTTTTGGGGCATATATGGCCATTGTATGCTTCCGCACACATGGGAATTTTTCCTCCACAGTTGACCCATCCATGCAGTGAGACAACACAATCCGTGAATGTGCACATGCCCAAAGCGGTGGGCTGCCCTAGGTGCCTTGCTCAAAAGCCTTGGCCTTCAGTCATGTCCTGGCCGGGAATCAAACTAGTAGCCCCCTTACTTCTAGGCCACGAATGCCCTATGCATGTTTCTATAGCTAGCCCCAGTGCATGAGCCTTTCTTGGATCAAAAATATAAAGCAGGCTTTCTTGCTGTTGTCTGGAGTCTGTGAGGAGAAAATGTCCTCACAGGTGAGCCAGTGAAGCCAGGCTACCAGGTACCTGGTGATTTGAGCAGCCAGCACTGAGCTGGACCAGGAGGCTAGGTGCTGATGGGTATCTTACAAAACAGTATGCCAACACCAAATAAAAGTTCACTAAAAGTGAAATAAATGTACTTATCAATATATTATTTTAAACCTGTAATTTATGTTGGTATAATATAGGCAGGAGTGGACTGGCCATAGGGAGACCTGTGAGAATTCCCAGTGGGCCCTACTGCGTTGGGACAGGTTGGGCTGCTGCTTCTACCACTACCATAAAATTCCAGCCTGCCTGTACCAGACCTCGTTGTACCCCTATAATCAAACAGCCCAAACAATTCCAGCCCATGTTCTGCCCCTATATCCTCAATGACATGGTTGTTAGGGGCCATACCTACCCCACCCACAATCTTCCCTTCTAATGCTATAGCTTCAGTCTTGAAATGCACTCATTGACTGGCCAGGAAAAAGAGGGACCTATGCATTACTGTTATTTTCAATAAGGTCTACTCCTGTTATATTGAATGTTATCATTTGGAGGGAAGTAATAGACATATTCCTGTATTTTCTGTACAATGACTCAATTCCAGCTGCTAAGATATACAACTCATATACACATAAAGAAACAGCCCACAACACTAGCGTAGCTAAAGTTCACCACCAAATACCAATGGAAAATGGCACCAACAGCACAGGGTCCCCACAACTCCAGATCAGGTCAAATCTACTTCAGACGTGGTCATGCCAATGTCAAAATCCGGCAAACCTAGACAAGTGCCAGTGCCCATTGCACCTCGGGGGGCCCACTAACAGCCCCAACAGCCTATCAGTGTATGTGCTGGCTTGGGGCTCAGAAGGCTTGTACATACACAGGAGCATCTGGGGACACTAAAAAAAAGGCTTTTTTTTCACTATATCCAATCCAGGTCGTCCCAGAAGTAATTACATGTGGGTATTCCACCGCTAGGTGGCGCTCGACTGCAAGATCAAAAGCTGTCGCTCCTCCCGGCCCCCTATAAAAGTAGGTGTCTCACTATGAGTCCCCAGTGTTCATCTTGCAGTCTCGCTGCTGAAGATCGTTGGATACTCTCTCCTGGATATTGCAGCTGAGCGGGGCCTCCTAGGCCCGTCAGCCGCTGCGACCTTATTCCCACTGATCCCGTGGACCCACTACTGCCTCCCAGCCTTGGCTGATCGGGACAGTGATGGTAGGGAGAATGTCAGGCGTTTGGCAGAGCTAGGCTCTGGGCCGCAGACCCTGACTAAAGGGTAGCCGGCCATAGGCTGATGGTGAGCCTATGGGGGGCGGGGACCACTTATGCCCACGGGTTTCATACCCTCCCTGCCCCACAAGCTTTATTATGTGTCGTGTTCGGTGGACTTTCATTTACATTGCATTTCTTCATTGTGACTCTGGAAGTAGTACCTTGATGAGCTGGATACACTGTGTGGCTTTTACCTCCCTCGCTCCCTTGAGTTTCCTTCTCCTCTCTCCCCTCCATCTTGGCTGCTGCGCTGTGAGGGGGGGGAGCGGCGCTGCCCGACGAAGACCTTTTTCTTCTCTGAGGCCGCAGCCTCCACTGCGGAGGTGCGGCCACGCGCACACGCCGCTCGGGTGGTGTGGGGGCCCGTCCGTGGGCTGTCCTGGTCTTCTGGCTGCCTGGGCTTTTGCCCTTCATCTTGGGGGCGGGCGCTCATTTCGCGCCGTCGGCAGGGCCATGCGATGACACTTTTCGCGTCACTGCTGTGCGGCCCGCCCCTCGAGGAACGTGCCGAGCTGCCTGCTCTGCGCCATCTTGTGCTGCCCGTCGCTGTCGGTGTTGAGTCCCTCTTGTTAAATGCATATTGTTGTGTTATTTGCGCATGTGCTGTGGGATACTTAAGGTATTTTCTGCTAGTGTTTTCTAGGTGGGCCCTTTGATAGATTAAGGGTTGTGGTTCCTCCCGGTCCGCCGCCCCCTCTCCCTTTTAAGAGGGATCACAAAAGAGGGACTATTTCTGGGGGCTTATTAGGTTTGGGCAGTTAGTGCCTTGTAACCTGCATACCAATTACTCTAATCACCATAATGGAGGCATCTGGGGATAGTGAGCTAGGGGCCCCATCTGGGCGGGTGAAGCTCTGCCCCATGTGCAGTGCCAGCCCTCTGGGCAGACTCAGCACTGTTTGTGTCACTTGCGCCAGGAGCGTCTTTTTGGAGCATGATCGGGCGGGCGTATCTGCCCCTAGCCCGTTATTGCCTGCGGCATCTCCAGAACCCCCGCTACTGCATTCAGCCCCCAGCGAGGGGGAAGCCAGCAAGGGGTCCCATGTTGATTTGGCATACCGGGTGGCCAGCCTTGAGAGACAGGTCTCTTGCACGGCTCCTAAGAAGGCCATGAGTAAGAAGCGGCACATCGAGCCCGTTTACTCGGATAATGATGATGATGACCTTTTTGGAGGTCTGGGCTCCATCGAGGAAGATGAGTTGCATGAGGACTTTATTTACACTGTGAATTATTCTGCCGGCTATGACAGCGGGCCTGGCTCTTCCTTGGGCGAGGACATGTGGCTTCCTGATGATACGAAGAAGCTGCTGGCTTCTGTTTTTGAGACATTGCATATTGTCCCTCCTAAAGCGGCTAAGAGGAAGCAGGGTGATTTGTTTCGGCCTGAGAAACAGATACTTGTCTTTCCTGAGCAGGCCCATTTTTCTAATATGATCTTCAAGGAGTGGGAAAGACCTAACAAGCTACCGTCAGTGCCTAAGGGCCTGGATAGGCGGTATCCCTTTCCTGAGGAGCTGGTCCACCTATGGTCCCGTCACCCCAAAGTGGATTCCCCTGTGTCGGGGTTATCCAACACTACTGTTATGCCATCACCCGATATTGCTTCCATGCGTGATCCAGCTGACAGGCGCATGATCCAGCTAGTTTGTCATGCCTTCACCTTTGCTGGTGCTTGGTTTCGCCCTGTGTTTGCAGCGGCTATTGTCTCATTAGCCATCCGAAAGAAGGTGAGACGTCTTGTGGATATTGCTAAGTCTCGCAAGCGAGCGGAGGAGTATAAAGACCTCAAAGCTTGCGTGGATTTTGTTGCCTTTGTTGTCTCTGCCATGGATGATGGTATCCAGCTCGGTGCCAAGGGTTTCGGCCATGCTTGTTACGCTCCGTCGCTCGCTCTAGTTGCGGCAATGGTCGGCTGATGCCGCGGCCAAGAGGTCGCTCACTAGTATTCCGTTCGTGGGGAACAGGTTGTTCGGGGAGGGTGTGGACCTCCTGATTAAGGATGGTAGACTCCCTCAGCGACGGAAGCCTGAGTGGCCCTGTCGGGGTTCCTCTGCCTATCGCTCCTTTCATGGAGGAAGGGGCGCTTTTTCAGGTGGACGCAGATTCCCTGGGAACGAGGTAGGTCCTGCGGCCGATCCAATCCCTCCTGGGGATCTAAATCCAAGCCCCCTGCCAAGGTCCCTCAGGTATGAGGAGGCGCCCTCACCCATCCGGGTGGGGGACGGCTTCTGTCATTTTCTCATATCTGGAGACAGCGCATCTCGGATTGGTGGATTCAGGAGGTGGTGTCCTCCGGTTACAAAATAGAGCTGTCAGTCAGGCCGCCCTGAAGATTTCTTCAGTCTCAAATATCCCAGAATCCAGTGGTGGCACAGGGCCTGAGAATGGCCGTGCAGCACCTCCTGCGGTTAGGTGTCATTTGTCCTGTACCTCGTCTGGAGCAGGGTCTAGGTTTTTACTCCAATCTGTTCACGGGTCCCAAGAAGGACTGAACATTGTGACCTATCCTGGATCTGAAGGGTCTCAACAGGTTTGTGAGAGTCAGGCATTTCCGCATCGAAACCTTACGGTCAGCGGTGAGCTCGGCCCGGTGACTTCATGACCACGGTGGACATCAGGGACGCCTATTTGCACATCCCGATATTCTAGGGACATTACCCCAAGTCTTCGATCACTCCCTCAATGGTGAGGTCCTTCCTGGGCATGATGTTAGACACCTCTCAAGTCAAGGTTTTCCTGCCACAGCAGATTTTTTTGTGCCTTCAGACGCAGGTGCAGACCTTGCTGTCTTGTCAGCGGCTGTCGATACATCTGGGGATGCAGCTGGTGGGACTGATGGTGTCATGCTTCGAGGCAGTGCCCTTCCCCCAATTCCACATGAGACCTCTTCAATTGAACCTGTTGACCGTCTGGGACCGGATGCAGGAGTCGCTGGAACAGGAATTCTCACTGTCCCCCCTGACCAGACAGTCCCTCTTGTGGTGGCTGGACCCCAGAAACCTGTTGGTGGGCAAGTCCTTTCTGACTCCCCGGTGGGAGATAGTAACCACGGATGCCAGTCTGATTGGCTGGGGAGGCGTTTGGCAGACGCAGAGACTCCAGGGCCAGTGGGGTCCGCAGGAGAAACACTTGCCCATAAATCTCCTGGAGCTGATAGCGATCCGGTTGGTGCTTCTTCACTTGACTCCCCATTTAAGGGGTCGTGCGATCCAGGTTCGCTCGGACAAACAGATGGTTGTCGCCTACATTAATCACCAGGGTGGGAATCGGAGCAAGCGAACCCTCAAGGAGGTGACCCAGATTCTGACTTGGGCAGATGAGAAGGTTCCCTGCATCTCGGCGGTTTACATCCCCAGGGTAGAAAACCAGGAGGCAGACTCCCTGAGCAGGGTCTCTCAGCAACAAGATCTTTCACACTCTGTGCCTCCGCTGGGGCCAGCCGGATGTGGACCTGTTTGCTCTAAGACACAATCACAAGCTCCCAAGGTTCGTCTCCCTGTCAAGAGATCCTCTGGCCTTTGCCACAGACGCTTTGGCGATTCCCTGGATGGAGTTCAGGCTCCTTTTACTCCGTTTACACTCCTGGGCCGAGTGTTGCGCAAGATAGCCCAGGAGGGGGTACCAACCATTCTGGTGGCTCCTCGCTGACCGAGAAGCTGTCTGTGTATGTTTTTGTGTGTGTTTATCAGTTTTTAGGTTTTTTCATTGCATTTTTCATTTGTGCGTTCGTTCGAGCTCATGCGTATATGCGCTTTCGATGAACGAAAGTAAATCGGATCCTTTGCGTTAGTTCGGATCATTTTCCCATCTAAATCTGATATTTTGCGTTCGTTCAGATAACTTACGTTATTGGTATGGGCTTGCGTCTCATTCAGAGAGCTGATTGCCGAGGGACCACCACCCTATAAAACCATTTCATTTGCGATCCCCTTACGGGACCATTTTGACCGCGGATACCTTGCTTTCAACATGTTTTGTGCCTTTGTGGAGGAACATCACCACCTCCAGCTAATGGGCATTGAATGTATCAGCAGAGCCAAGGCCAGATTGCACTGGCGACGCATGCATATCGATCGCATGCATGACATTGAGCTGTTCGAGCTGACCAGACTTAATCGCGCTTCCCTCCATAAGTTGTATAGTGAGCTGCGGCCATGGTTAGCCCGCACTACAAGGAAGGGGCAAGCAATTTCAGGTATGACCAAGATGCTTGGCTGCCTGCAATTTTTGGAGAACGGCTCGTTCCAGAGGCTGGGTGCCCTCTCCGTGGGGATCTCCCAGCCTACGCTGAGCCACACGCTATCCAAGTTTTTGGAAGGTATGGCTACTATTAGTCAGAAATATATATTTTTTCCTGAAGACATGGTAGCCTGGAACGCGCTTAAGCTGGCATTTTATAATATCGCCAACATGCACGTCATGGGTGCGATTGATTGCACCCACGTTGCATTGGTCCCTCCTGCAGCCGACGAGTACATCTATAGGTAAGTTCAATCGGTCATTTTGTTATATAGTTTAGAAAAATTGTATTTTAACTATCAATCCCTCCTTGTAAATTGTCCCTCCTGTGAAACAACTTACACTGTATATCTATTAATCCATCCTTGTAAATTGTCCCTGTGAAACAGCTTACAATGTAGATCTATTAATCGCTCCTTGTAAATTGTCCCTGTGAAACAGCTTACAATGTAGATCTAATAATCCCTCCTTGTAAATTGTCCCTGTGAAACAGCTTACACTGTATATCTATTAATCCCTCCTTGTAAATTGTCCCTGTGATACATTTGACCGTCTTCAGAGGGGGAAACAATGTAACAAAGTATCAGCTGTTCAGTGCTGGCAGCCGTCCAGCATAAGATAACAACATTGCCTGGCCAGAACTCATATATCTAAAACAGAAAGAAAAGCTCTAGAAGTCATTTAGCTGATTGGTAAATTAAATGTCAGTTTGAATCATTCACCAGTTTTTTGTTTTATTTTTTTTTTGGGGGGGGGGGGGGGTTATTTTATTTCAGAATTGGATTTTTATGTTTACATCCTGTTTTTTTGCTCTAAACATTTTTGATTTTGACAGTTTTCCCTTCATGTTGGCTCTGCTGCAGAATCTTTCAGTTTACCATTTTCTCTCCCTTAATACCTTTAGATTTTCCTGCACAGTTATTCAAAGAAGAATTTCAGTCATTTTCAGTCAGTTTAGTTTATTTTGTATAGATTTTACACATTTGAGTCACCTGGTCTCATAACAAAAGCACCTCACACACACACAGCCATTACCACTGATTACAGTGTCAGCCTCTGAGGTAAAGTGTTGCTAGGAGACCAGTGGGCTAAATGAAGCAGCTCACTAAATACAACCCAGCAGATCCCCCTATTCAGCAAATGGACTGAGCCATTGTCAGTATACAATTTAAAAGTAAGGCAAATATTTTTTTTTCTATCACCACATTATTTATACACATGTTAGAAGCTATTGTGTGGCTATTTAATTATTTATCTTTTTTAATGCAAATTTCGCGATACTGCTCCTTTAACCATGATCTTTAGCAAAGCACAAACCCTTAAAAACTGATTTCCCAGCATTTCAAAATAATATATTTCTACTTTCTAGTAAATTACTTATTATTCTTCCCCACACTCGTCTGCAATTCTGTTCTTGACTTTATGATAGGGTCTGCGCCATCTCTGTTCAGATGCATGACACTTACTGAGTAGAGGAGAGCGGGATAAAGTGCAGGGGGAGGGTTAGAGCTGTGCTTGGCTCAAACAAAGCAGATCTGGGGTCCTGAAAAGGTAAGACATCTCAGAATGCTGAGCAGCACTGAGGCTGCCTGATTTGCCCTCATCCGCCATCTTGCGTGTTTAAAGGCTCAGAATATGCATTAGATGGTGTTAGGCTTTTTTTTTTTTTTTTAGCTGAGCAATCTGTATGTACAGGGGTGGCTACAATTTAAGATAGGCTCTTAGAGTGAACTACCGCTTGTCACAAAATGTATTTTTTGAATGTGTAATTTATATAAGTATTTTCTTATTCTTTCAGGTGATTCCGGCTATCCGCTTCTTCCTTGGCTGATGACGCCCGTCCTTCGGCCACAGAATGCGGCCCAGGACACCTACAATCGAGCGCACTGCAAAACCCGGGCCGTTGTGGAGAGGGCCTTTGGCCTTTTAAAACCTCGCTTCAGGTGTTTGGACCATACCGGGGGGGGGGGGCACTCCAGTATGACCCCAACAAGGTCATCGATATAATACTGGCATGCTGTGTTCTCCACAACTTTGCCATAATGCAGCGTGTCCCCCAGTATGTGGATCTGCCCCCCTCTCCATCCAGCCAGGACCCAGAAGATAACTACTGTGGCACACCTAGTGCCTCTGGCCAAGCTGTTCTGGCCAATTTGATTAACACACATTTTGCCAAATTAGTTTTTCCTGTGTTTGTTTGTTGCATGTAATTATTTATTTTTATTATAATTTGGCTTTGTGGATGCTTTAGTATTTTTTTTTGTATCAAATAGTAATTATTTAATTACTAAAATATTCACACATGATCTGAGCCTCATGCATATTTTTTGGGACATGTTTGTTTAGAAAAAACTTCAGTAATCTAAAAAAACCAAACATTAATGCATCAACTTAGTCAACAACAGCTAAAGTCACATTCAATATTTTTTCTTTTAATATTAAAAATTGGAGTTGAAGGGCACTCGCAGACTTCATGTACAATCATAGGGCACCATAAATATACATTGGTGCAGAATCATTGGCCACATCCAGGAGTTTTTAAGTAATGCACTGTAGGCCGAAGTTTCAATAACAAATAAAATAAACAGACATAGGGAGCAACCATTTGCATGTCAATATTTGGCCACTAATACATAGGGCCACATACACACCCTCTCCTGCTTGGCCACATTTGCCACAGGCACAGGTGGAAAGCAGCCATACCTATGCAACATCCACGCCTGTAAGTCAGTGGCCCACTAAAACAATAACCCCCAGTCCAAATGCAAGTCCAGTCCAATCTTTGCCAGGGTTCAAGGTAGTAGTTCGCCAGCCCAGAATGTCCCCCAATCAGGACTACAAACAGGATGAGCCAGAGACAATTTCATTAGGCCCAAGCCTGCAGTGTGGCAGCTTGAGCGGCAGCTTCAGTGAGGCTTTAGCTCAGGCATTGGCTAGTGGGATATCTCAGCACTCTAATGAGCTATATGGGCAAAAATCCAAATTATACAAGCACAGCCATAAAAAAGGCAATCTTGGTAGCGCTCACCAGACAGGTCAATACATTGTGGATGTAGAGGAAAGATGTGGAGCAGATACAGGGCAAATAGCTGTTAAAATGGGTGTTGCCCATAAAACCCTGGTGGTGGGCCTTGGAGGTGGCCCATCACCTGTGCATTTCTAACTTCCTCGAGCATGGCTGTGAAATTATTAGTTAAGGTGGCCATGTGGCTTTTGGCCATCCTAAATTCTGTCAGCATGGTGGTGAATGTATTATTAAAGGTATCTAATTGTGCACTAAGCTGCTCTGTGGTTCTTAGCCAGGTCTGAGTCACCTGGCTAAATAAACGCCTCTCATGGTGCCACGCTGACTCCAGGATCGGCACGCGCCTCCCCTGGGAAACTGGTCGACGTGGTGACTATGTCTACCAATTCCCCGGGTTTGAGCGCCTGCAGATGCTGGACCTCTAGGGCGAGCAAGAGTCGCAGATGTTCTCGGCAAATCCTCTGCAGCAGAGCTACCACTGGGGCATGCTGCCCACGATGGGCTGGCAGAATGCGTCCAGCTTCACTCTGCTGCAGAGGATTTGGTGCAGTAGCATATTGGGACAGTGGCAGATTAGGTTCCAGGGGGGTCAGTTCTGAAGATCCCAGTAGTGGCAGGTCCCAGAACCCAGGGTGGTCCCTGAAGCAGACGGCCACCAACGAAGTAAGTTGTAATGTCATTCTTTTGAGTATGTGGTAATTGACATGATCACCAAGATACCTAAAGCCATAGTCAATGGCATTAGCATAATGACATATGCCCTCTTCCTTAGATTAATTACTTAGCATAATGACATATGCCCTCTTCCTTAGATTCATTACTTAGCATGACATATGCCCTCTTCCTTAGATTAATTACTTAGCATAATGACATATGCCCTATTCCTTAGATTAATTACTTAGCATAATGACATATGCCCTCTTCCTTAGATTAATTACTTAGCATAATGACATATGCCCTCTTCCTTAGATAAATTACTAGGCATAATGACATATGCCCTCTTCCTTAGATTAATTACTTAGCATAATGACATATGCCCTCTTCCTTAGATAAATTACTTAGCATAATGGCATATGGCGTCATGAGTTAGCTTGCCACCTAAAAAACATTCCATCCACAGGCGAGAAACATGTATTTGCCAACAAATAATGTTTGTTTCTTTTTTATACAGGGACCACACGTGCCAGAGTGGCAGCAATGAGTACAAGGGTCCTTCAGTTGCTGGTCGACATGCAGGAGCTGCACGACTCGTTGGGGACCACCATTAGATGAAGACTAATGTTCTGGGTCCTGCCATTGCTATGTATATAGTTTTTAATTGTTACATTTAAAAAAAATTTAAACATTTTAAAATTTTATATTTTATTACAAACAAAAAAAAAAAAGTTTATACATTTTTATAACCAAAAAGTTGAAAAAAAGCCATAAAAAAATGGCATTTTTGATTAAAAAAAAAAAACCTTCAGTGTCATTTCATTTTTAAAATACATTAACACAAATGGAAGAAGAACATGACCGCGAAGTGATTTGGGTAAGTTTTAGGGGTGAGAAATGGAAGAAGAACATGACCGCAAAGTGATTTGGGTAAGTTTTAGGGGTGAGAAATGGAAGAAAACATAAGCGCGAAGTGCTTTGGGTAAGTTTTAGGGGTAAAAAATGGAAGAAGAATGAGAGCACGAAGTGCTTAGGGTAAGTTTTAGGGGTGAGAAATGGAAAAAGAACATAAGCGCGAAGTGCTTTGGGTAAGTTTTAGGGGTGAGAAATGGAAGAAGAATGAGAGCACGAAGTGATTTAGCTAAGCATTGTAGCACAAGTGAGTGAACCAAATATGTAGGCGAGCACTTTAATGAGTTAAGTTTGTAGTGCGCAGGCGTAAGATCGTAAGGATTTTCGTCTGGACGATTATTTATTGTAAAAGGAAAACAGAATCTAATGGGATTCGTGGGAGGAGACAATGGAAAATGGGCAAAAAACGAAAGCCGATGTAACATGAGTAAAAACGGAAACCGAAAGCTGGAAAATGACATTCTCGTTGGCATACGAACGGACAAAGACTTTACAGAAGGCTTGCAATGCATGCATAGAATCGCTCGTACACTCATACGAGAGCAGGAACATTTAAAAAAAAATACAGATCGACACAAAAACAAAAGTCTTTTTTTGTCTCTCTGAATCAACTCTATAGTTCAGATGTCAGTGAATCGTTATGCCCGACGACCCAGGGCTTCTCACACAGGGGTTGCTGCGGCACGCTGGCTTTGACGGCCTGGCTATTGAGACCTCAATCCTGATGGAAAAGGGCCTGTCTGCCACGGATGTGCGTACCATGATTCAGGCATGGAATAAGTCTTCTTCCATGATCTATTACAGAGTTTGGCATGCCTACATTGCTTAGTGTGAATCCAATAGTTTCCCTTGTTGCACTTTCTCTATCTCTAGGATCTTGGAGTTCTTACAACACGGTTTAGACTTGGGTCTCCAGCTGAGCACCCTCAAGGGCCAGGTGTC
Organism: Gastrophryne carolinensis; assembly: GCA_027917425.1. Classification (NCBI taxonomy): domain Eukaryota; kingdom Metazoa; phylum Chordata; class Amphibia; order Anura; family Microhylidae; genus Gastrophryne; species Gastrophryne carolinensis. The sequence goes on along the minus strand of CM051235.1, from coordinate 528,909,176 downwards.
ACCCACGTACTTCCACCGCGTAATCCTGTATTACTGGTGTGGGATTTGAATTTGGTGCTTTCTGCTCTCCAGGGGCCTCCCTTTGAGCCTTTGTGCGATGCTGCTTTGCCTATTTTGACCTTCAAGGTGGTCTTTTTGGTAGGGATAACCTCGGTGCGTCGCGTGTCTGAGCTGGCTGCGCTTTGTATGAAGCCTCCTTATTTTGAGCTGCATAAGGCTAAGGTGGTTTTTCATTTTAAACCTGATTTTTTGCCTAAGGTCGTGTCTCCCTTTCATCTTAATGAGGAAGTAGTATTGCCTTTCTTCTGTCCTGCACCAACTAAGGCTAAGGAACGGACTCTCCATGCCTTGGATGTGGTCAGAGCCGTTAGGTATTACCTGGTTGCGACTGAATCTTTCAGGAAATTGTATTTGCTCTTTGTCCTAACAGAGGGCTCTAGGAAGGGTTTGCCACCAGCCAAGTCCACTATCAGTAAATGGGTCAGACAGGCGGTGGTGGAAGCATATTCTGCCAAGGGGAAGGAACACCCTTTTCGTATTACGGCTCATTCTACCAGAGCTATTGGTGCCTCTTGGGCTTTTCAGCACCAGGCATCTGTTGAACAGGTTTGTAAGGCTGCCACTTGGTCTTCAGTTCATACCTTTACCAAGTTCTACAAGGTTGATGTTAGGGCCTCAGCTGATGCTGTCTTTGGCCGAAAAGTGCTTCAGGCGGTAGTGAAATGAACTACATGCTGTTCCGCACTGGGGATCCCGCCCTAATGGACACTGCTTTTGGATGTCCCACATGTAATTACTTCTGGGATGACCTGGACTGAATATAGTGAAAAATACAATTCTGTGAAACCCACCTGTAGAATTGTTTTTGAATATATCCAGTCCAGGTAGTCCCACCCCGTCCTTTGTTCATTATCTCTTGTATGCCTTTTATGGTGATTACCTTTTTTGTATTGGACCGTTGTCCTTAAGGTTTTTGTTGGAGAGAGTACATGCTGAAGCTATGTGACGTAACATGGTTTCTTGGCCTCCCGGCCTGTCTCTTTTTTGTTACTGCTTTTTAACCACTGGGGAATCATTGTGAGACACTGAGACACCTGCTTTTATAGGGGGCCGGGAGGAGCGACAGCTTTTGATCTTGCAGTCGAGCACCACCTAGCGGTGGAATACCCACATTTAATTACTTCTGGGACGACCTGGACTGGATATATTCAAAAACAATTCTACAGGTGAGTTTCACAGAATTGTATTTTTATTTTTCTGTGAAAAAAAAGCATGCTAGAGTTGCCAAAACAATCTGAATCACATCTGGCTTAGGAATTGAGTTTTTCAGGAAACTTTTTTTTCGCATATGCCTATTTTATTTGCACGTGCAAGATTATATGTGAATAATATAAGGTGCTAAAGTGCTTTAGCACTTTGCTTGGTGCTGAATTGAACCTATTGTTGTAGTCCATAGTGACAGTTGAGAATTCAGGAAAAGTCAGTAGGATAGAAATACGAGTGACACAGCTTTTATTAGAGGGACAGCATTGACAGGAGACGAGCTCAGGAGAAAAGTTCATAGTAGTGATGTCATTTTGTGGAGGATTTGCTTCTTTCTGAGCATCTATCAATTCCTATTAGAGTATTTGTGAGGCACAGGCGCCACCTGGTGTAGAACGGCTATCTATTCTATACATAAAGTGATATTAAAGACAAAGGTGATTGTTACACCATTGCATCGGGCTAAATTTGGCACTGTCCTAAACTGTCTTTCGTTTTGAATTTGAAGAAGAAATGGCCACGATATCGAGGTTTACAGATTCAACTTATGATTTCACTGACAAAAGTGTGCGTGGCCCTTGGCTCGGTGATGCTGCATATTAATCAGCCTAATAATCAGCATAATGGGCGGGGTCTGTAAGATTTCCAGAACTTGCTTCAGACATCCTGGCTGTACTTCTCCCCTTGTTGCTAGGCGACATTGGAGCTTAGACCAGCACTCCCAGACACACAAACGTTCATGCGCACACTCACAAACATGCACTTGCGCACTTCCAAACATGCACGTGCGCACTCCCAAATGTCCATGTGCACACTCCCAAATGTCCATGCATGCAGTCCTAAACATGCATATGTGCACTTCCAAAGCACATGTGCACACTGATAAACGTCTATGCGTGCACTCCCAAAGCACATGCACACACTCCTAAAGTGCATACACACACTCCCAAAATGCATGCGTGTACTCCCAAACATGGTCATGCTCACCTCCAAACATTTATGCATGCACTCCCAAATGTTCATACACGCATTCCCAAACATGCATGTGTAGTGTGGGGTAGTCTGAATAATGGAATAAAACACACCACACCAGACAAATAAGAACCAATTTAGAATTTAACGGTTGAATATTAGGCAAAGTATTGAACACAATAGTTGGTGTATATAGCCACTGGATTAAGGCAATAAATGACTGTAGAAGAATCTAGTATAATTTCTACTTGAAGAGTATGGGGGGGAGGATATCTCAAACAAAGGATAAGCTTGTGTCTAGGTCACTTTATCATATATGGTTATTTGGATAACTTTAAAACACACCGTATGCTCTGTGTAATTCAAACAATTTATCAATACACACACAATCTATTTAAAATGTAAGATTAACTCTATATAATAAACTTCAGGTAGATGATGCTCTAAATTTGTAACTATGCTGTAAATAGTGAGAACTGAGAAAAGTTCACTTATCCTTAGACCAAACGATCTTGGTGGAAAATGTCCTGTTATTGCTGACTAAAATGATGCCGTTTCTTTAAATATTTTCTGGATATTTCTTTCTTCAAGTGGTCACGGCCTCAAAAACTCTCCTAAAAAAAATTACCAAACCTCCAACCCAGTCCCTTTCTTTGCGCTCTGCGGGAGGCTTCCTACAGTGGAATAACGCACAAAAAAATAAGCCTTTACCACCAGCCTCTCACTTATGGCTGGCTCCGCCCACCCACACACAGAAGAGTTTTCCAGAACTCACCTAGCAGAGGTTTGTTATATGACGGTTACACATGCACACATTCCCAAAAGTCCATGCATGTCGGCAGCTCGGGCAGATGGCGGGCCACTTGCAGGCAGCTCCAACTACCGGTGGCAGTGGGCATCTCAGGCAGTGAGGTTGATATGCACCTACTTTGGCGGGGCTCCTCCAGCACCGGTTGGCTTTTCCCTCAGAGAAAACCCAACCCACCTCAGAACTGCAGACCACATGTAACCACACCAGCCCAGGATCAGCGTATACGACAGCGTGTATATCGAGCACAACAGCCATTGAAAAGGAGTGAATCAACATTCCACAGACCACAATCAACAACCTGATCAACCCTATGCGAAAGAGATGTGTTGCACTGCATGAGGCAAATGGTGGTCACACCAGATACTGACTGGTTTTCTGAACCCCCCTCAATACAGTCAAACTGCACCTTTTATTGTGTGGCCTTTTATTGTGGCCAACCTAAGGCACATTTGTGCAATAATCATGCTGTCTAATTTGAATATTAAAGGGTATTGTAGGCAAAGTGCATAAACCACTCAGCAGTTCACCTCCTAATGGCTGCCCTCTCTCTTCTGGTCAGAACACAGCTGCTCCTGGAGTCCTGTAAAATAGACACACGGCAAAGAGTATTGGCACACCTCCTGAATTACTTTTCCAAAGACCACCAATCATAGGGCACCCCTGGAGGTCTATAGGTACGCCCTGTTTGTCAGCTCAGCAAGACTGAGCACACTAGTATTCTGCAGCCATTTTTTCCATTCAGCCATTCCCTTGGCGGGCAACGCCTAATTAGCATCTCGGGTGGCCGCGCACACCCTAGAAGGGATGCGAGTGATGCCATCAGTCGCACATGTGCTGTGGGCTCGTCTGACAGGTGAGGAAAGTAAGGGAACGGATTCAGAAGGCAATGTCAAGTGTTGGCCATTGTGCAGGACTACCCCTGGCAATGTCCTAAACTGCTTTTTGTTTTTAAAAAGAAGCATTGGTTTCTCATATATACAGTTAAACATTTTACTTTCACTTTCTCACACAGATGGAGAGTAGGAATGGCCATGCAGAGTAGGGGGAACGTAATGCCTTGCTTTTGTACAAGCTGAGATGGAGCTGGGAGGTGGCCCTTGGTCACAGGAGACAAAGGATTTTTATTATTATTTAGATAAAGAGGCTTTGGGTTTTATTATAGCCTTGCACAGAGTGTCCCGTCAATTCCATTGCCTGAACTGTTCCTTTAAAAACAGGATAAGGCTCAGGACACCCAATAATTGAGTTTTGGGCCCAGCAATGTATGTTGCAGTTTTCAGTGGATTTCCCTTTTGCGGCGATCTGGGGGGAAATCGATCGGCGTGGGTTTTGGTCCTCTTTAAAGAGGAACATCAGAGACCCAGAAGTGTAAAAGACTCCAGGGCCTTCCAAGTTTCACTCCTTGGGATGACCCGCTGTGTGAAATCTCTCCGATTGCCAGTTTCACTCACCTGCTCACAGAGCCCTTGCCACATCCCTGCGTTGGAGCCACATCCCTGCTCACTTCTAGCCGTGCCCTGCCTTTCTGAATGGGAGGTGCGGGCATGCCATGGCTAGAAGGTAAACAAGGGTGCGGCTAGTGGCAGACACACGGCTCCCTTCGGTGCTGCTCAGCTGCTTAGTCATCCTGCCTAGCCGTAAGTGCAGCCGACTGAAGCCAGAGTCTGCGTCGTGGGGTAACCGAGGGTGGGGTAAACTGAAATTCCTGTGTGTTGTTCCTCTTTAAGACAACTAAAAGCAATGCTGGAGTCCCCCCACATAGTAAATAGATAGAGATAAGATAGACAATAGAAAAGATATGAAAATATGAATGAATAGCTGAGAAAAATTACAAAATAAGCATAAATGTGCTTATACAAAGTGCTTAACGTGCTAAGATAACTCTATGAACACAGAGACAGAATAATGAGAAGGGAGTATAATGTTATCACCCAATAAAGCCGCAGAAGGGATCTGGTAGTTATCTGGTACATGGCCTATTGTCTTGCGTTATTTATACCTTAATAAATGGATAGTTAATATAATCTTTGTAGAGACCAGTTTGGGGGTTTACTCTTGGTTTTTGTCTGAATCATATTTCTTGTTTTGTAATTCTAAAATATTTGCTTGGTTTGTGAGACTTCTTGCATTAGTCACAGTGACCACAGTTTATTTTTATTTCTCCTAAAGGTACTGGACCCTTATTACTGTATAATGCAATAAATGGAAAGATTTGCATGGACTTCCATGTAGATCAACGTAAAGATCAACAAGGATATATTTGAGGTGTTATACTGCCACCTAGGGTACAATTACTATAATATACACAGTCATTGCAAATGTAATACCTGCATTTTATTAACCCTCCATCCCCCCGCCAAGAATTCAACTAATTACAATCCAACAAAAGGAAAACTATTATTAATTAGATCAGATTGGATTTGCCCGCTCACCTGGTCCTCAGAGGACAAGAAGTTTATGATTCTTTCCTATAAAATAGAACACACCACAGCCTGCAATGGGAGGACTATGTTAGGTGAAAAAAGCTAAAGTACAAGTAAAGTACATATGGTTCATTTTTTATTTCAATAACCAGTGGGATGAACTAAAGAACATTCTTGCTAAGTATTGGTCGATTTTAGCCACTGACAGGGACCTGGCACCATTTATTATAAAGTATCCTAGCATATGCGCCAAATGGTCAAAACACATCAGGGACTACATTTGTCAAAGCCATTACCATGGACTTCAGGTTGAACAACAGTTTCCCAAAAGGAAATGGGTTTCCACCCCTGTGGGGGATGCTTGATTTGCAAACTGATGAAATCCCGCTATGTAATTTGAATTGAAGAACATTCTTAAACCTTTCCCATAAAACAAAAGCAGCCGGGGATCCCACAACACCCCAAAAATGCCAACCTCATCAAACTAAGTGAGGTTTATATATATATATAAATTTAATGTGTATATGCTGTATAGATCGGGCTCAGCAGCACCATATATTTCCATCTGTATATATATTTGTTCCCTCCCATTTCCCCATTTCCCCCCCCCCCCTCAATCTATTGAATGTGTTTATGTTTTTTAACTTGATTTTAATTGTCCTGTCATTGTATATATAGATTTGTAACAATAAAGTTGTGGATATTTTTTCAGAAATCAATGTAGTGGTGCCACTTAGTTTGATGAGGTTGGCATTTTTGGGGTGTTGTGGGATCCCCGGCTGCTTCTGCTTTGGCCCTTTGGGCGTCTTAGCCAACCTCTAGTGTTGAACACTAGCTTACTGGTAATTATACACTGAGTGCGGTCTTTCTTTGTATAGTATATTAGATTTTTCCCATAAAACAATACATCAATTGTCATGACAGTGGTGTAAATACTAGTTTATGCTAACTTAAGTTTTCTCAAAACATCCTCCAGGCAGCATACTCCTGAGAAAATAAGCAAGATTTACCTCTACTGGATGGAAAAGGCTGCCCGAAGCACACTCCTACCAAAGAACTGATCTTCTAAGGTCAGCAAGTCTAAATGGTAATGCCTACATCGCTTTACAAATCTGTTCAATATAGGCCCCAGCTTGCTCCGCCCAAGACATCGAGACACTTCTCGTAGAAATTGCTGTTTTCCCTGGAACTGGAGATCCATTATAGGCCATATTGATTGCGCTTTACATCCAACTGGCCAAAGTTGACTTAGATACTCAATGGCCCTGCCTAGGACCTGAGAATTAAATGAATACACTATCCTCCTTTCTCCAATCCTTAGTTTGGGAAAGGTTTTCAAGACATACTCTGACATCCAAAGATTTATCCACAGAAGAATCTTTACTGTCTGCTGATGAAGAAAAATCTCTGAAAGTCAGAAGATATTTTAGGAAGGTAGCAGGGGTCTACTCTTAATACCACCTGATCCTGAAAATCTGAAGAAAGGGGTGACAGCAGGACAATGCTTGGATATTACTGATTTTGCAGGCAGAAGTAATTGCTACTAAAACAGTACCTTCCAAGTGAGAAATTGAATAAGTGAACTGGTTCAAATGGAGGAGCAGTCATTGCTGTCTGGACTCTAGCCAGATCGCGCTACCTTCATGCGGACTGGCTTAGATCGACCAACACCTAGACGAAAATGCCTGACCAATGAAAATGACAATAGTCTCTTATACAAAAATAGTGAAATAACTGAAATTTGTACCTTTAGAGGCACTGAGACCAAAATCAATGCTCAGACCAATGCTGTGACCAAGACCAATCCTCTGGAGGAAATCAAGTACAACCGGAAGGCTAGAGGCAGGCCTACTGTTCTGAGTCTTCCATGTTCCAAAGATCTTCCAGGCTTTCAAATAAATCTTTCTTGTCATCTTCTTTCTACTGGAGAGTAGGGTCTTGATAACGTTGTTTGAAAAACCCTTCCTTTGAAGCAAGGCAACTTTGGGGTCCACAGATTCAAACACCATCTCTGTTGATCTGGGCAAAGCACTGGTCCCTAGGATAGAAGGTCCAGTCTCCTTGGAAGCTTCCAGGGTTCCTGTATGGGCAGCGTTAAAAGTGTTGAAAACCATGTTCATTTGGGCCACCAGGGGCCAAGAAGCAGAGCTGTAGCTGGCTGACAGACTCGATAAGTGTTGAGAACTTGAGGGATTATTTTGAACTGGATGGAACGTGTAGGCCAGATTGAAGGGCCAATCGTGTGCCAGAGCGTCTACTCCCAGAGCTGGGTTGGTGGGATTTAGAGAAAAAAAACTTATTTAGTTTGCGGCTCTTCCCTGACGGAAAAAGTTCCACTTCCAGTTCCCCTCAGGACACAAATTTGATCGAACACCTCCTGGTTCAGAGTCTATTCTGCCTCCAACAACGGAGAGCGGCTTAGAAAATCCGGCACTTGATTCAGGCACCCCTTCAGACGAATGACTGACAAAGAAAGCAGGTTCTGTTCTGCCCAAAGAAGAATTTCTGTTGCCACTGTCAGCAGTCGGGGAGATCTTGTCCCTCCATGTCGATTCAAGTAGGCCATGTTCAATGCATTGTCTATTCTGATCTAAACAAGTCGACGCTTCAAATGGTGTGAGAAGGCGAATAAGGCTTCTTTTACTGCTTTCAATTCCCTCAGGTTTGAGAAAGACTGACTCAAATTTTTGGACCATCTCCCTTGTGCAGTCAGATCCCCACAATGGGCTCCCCACCCCATTAGGAAGCATCTGCTGTTACTATTGAGTCCATGGGATCTCGCCAAGGCAGACCTGCAAGACAAATCTAACCCTAATGGCTTGACCTACCGGGGCCGTCTGACTGCCATACAAAGATTGAACTGTTTCCTGGACGTTTTTTATCTTCTGGGAAGGCAAGACAATATTTTAGTTTAATATCTTTTTATTAACTGTTTTTAGCAGAGGAGAAGGAAAAAACAGATACAGACAATATCCAACATTATAGGCATACATGGACATGAGACATAGATTTGTACAAGAAATATGTAGTATGCACTAAATGCAGAAAAAGAGACAGTCCCCAACGCCTCGGCCATCCCCTCACACCCCTGGGTATGATGGCGCTCGTCCCCCCTGCCCGCCCCCGAAAAGCGGCTCAGACAGGGGGGGGAGCCAGGCCCATCCACCAGATGCGCTCGCCCCCCACGGCGCCCCAGTCAGGGGTGGTCGCCCAAAGCGACGGGCAAAAGCAGGCCCGCCGCCCACGCATTCCTCTCTTGAGGAGGACATCAGCTGTGAATGGAGCGCGGGGGAAGGCAAGCGCACCAACACCCCCTCCCAATGCAGCAGCACACCCCATCATATACCTGTCATCTGGAGGTCGGTTTTGATTTCGTAGTTCGGGAACCCGTCCAGCCATCCCCCCGGGGACCCGCCCACCCCCGGAGCCGCAACCCGCCCCTGGGGGGCAGCACACCCCCCGAGGAGGGGGGCCCGTGGGGAGGAAGCCGCGTCCCCACGCAAAGAACAGAAGGGGGGTAAATCAGTCGGTCGTCCCCCAGGATCATCAAGATGGGCTCAGCTCTAATAGCTTCAGATAAGGGGGGGGAAGGGCGGCTGTGTGGGTGGCAGTGAGGGCCCAACGTATGGGCTGGCTCGAGGGAGGCGGGGGACACGAAGGGGGAAGAGGGGGACATAAAGGCGGAGAAGGAAGAAGAAAAGAAAAAAAAATATATATATATATAAATTAAAATAATAATATAAAAAAAAAAAAAGGGGGGGAAAGCATGTAGGGGTCAAGGGGGGGGGGTAGGTTAGAGGGGGAAGACAGAAAGAGGGAAAGAAAGAATGAATGAATGGCCTCCGCCCTCCACCAGCATAAGACCCGTAGACGCCGTCCCAGCCACTCGGTCCCGCCACGGGCGGGAGGGCCGCCCCGGTCCCATCAGGCATCCGCCGCCAAGAGGGCCTTCGCTGCGTCTGACTCCCTATACAAGATCCATCCTGTCCAGGTCAATAGAAACGTCTCTGTGGTTCCCCTATCCTCTGATATCAATTCTTCCATTCTCTGTATATGGTCCATTTCAACAAACCACTCTGTTAGACTTGGAGGCACCGGGGATTTCCAGCGTCGGGGTATGATCGTTTTCACTGCTGTCAAGAAGTGTTTGAGGATGCTTTTTTTTGTTCTGGATAATGGTCCTGGGATCAAGGACAGAAGAGCGACTTCAGGCCTGTTTGGGACACTTGTGTCCTCCACCCTCGCGTAGACTTGAAAGACAGCCTCCCAGAGCCTCCTGATCTTGGGGCAGTCCCACCAAATGTGGAGAATGTCCCCTCGGGTTGTGCCACACCTCCAGCACATTCCGGTCTCATTTGGTGAGAAGATTGCAATGTCTGCTGGGCACCTATACCACCGCGTAAGGACCTTATAGCTCTTCTCCTGTGCCGAGCTGGCGCTGGATAGTCCGTGCGTCAGCGCAAAAATTTTACATGCCTCCTCACTGGTGATAGAGATTCCCAGGTCTCTTTCCCATTTTGCAAGGTACCCCAGCGGTGAGGCACATATGGATGAGACCAGCAGAGCATAAAACCGTGATATCACATGGTCTAGCGGTTGCAGTTGTGAGAGATAGCCCTCCATTAGCGTAAGGGGGCGGGAGGCGCCCTGGAGGTCCGCTCCTCGAGGTCAGCCAGGGAAGGCAGCTCTCCCCCCACCAGCACATCCCTTAGCCTGACATCTTGCGACTCCCGCCAGACCAGGAACCGAGAGACCCGCTGTCCTGGTGTGAACTCCGGGTTGTTAAATAGGGGGGTCAGGGGACCGGGGTTACTCACCAGTTCTCCCCGTCTCTGGATCCTAGCCCAGACCAGTGTGAAGTGTTGAGTCAAAAAGGGAAGACCCCCCCTGTCCGGGGCGGGTATCCATGGGATTGCACTCGGATTGAAGCCTATGAGGGCTCTTTCTAATCGGACCCAGAGTTTCTCCCCGCCTCTGTACCTCTAATCTGCCAGCCTCATTAAGACCGAGGCCGTGTGGTAGAGCCTTAGGTCGGGTGCTCCAGTCCCCCCAGCGCTCTTGGGTCTTGCAAGCACATCAAACCGGATTCGTGGTCTCTGAGAGCCCCATATGAATTGAAGGAATATTGATTGAATAGATTTAAGGAAATGTCCCGGGAGAGTTATAGGGATTGTCTGGAACAAGTAAAGGAATCTAGGGAGAATGTCCATTTTCAGGATACTGATCCTTCCAAACCAAGATTATCATCCCCGATCGTATTTTGAGAGGCTCTGGGCTACCTTGGCCTTGAGCTCTTTAAAGTTGAGCTCAAATAGGTCGTTTAGGTTAGATGGTACTCGTATCCCCAGGTATTTTATTGCGGCGGATTGCCATTTGAACGGGAAGCTGCCTTTGAGGCTGTCCACCAGGTGTTGAGGTAAAGTGAGATTGAGCGCCTCCGACTTTGTACAGTTGATCCGAAAGTTTGATATCCGGCCAAAACGCTTGAATTCTTTGAGGACCGCTGGGAATGACACAGTCGGTGTGGTCAAGTGAAGGAGCAGGTCGTCAGCAAAAATCGACATTTTGTATTGTTGACCCCCACACTCCACACCCTTGATATCAGGGTTGTTTCTGATCGCTATAGCTAAGTGCTCCATGGTCAGGATATATAGCAGGGGCGAGAGGGGGCAGCCCTGGCGAGTGCCATTAGAGATGTTAAAGGGTTCCGACAAAATGCCGTTGGCCCTGACCCGTGCAGTTGGGCCTTGGTACAGTGCCATGATCTTGGAGATAATAATGGGGCCTAGGCCAACCTGCTCCAGGGTGGCCCGGAGGAAGCGCCAGCTCACCCTATCAAACGCCTTCTCGGCGTCGCAGGACAGCAGGCATGTCGGTATACCTCTGTCCCGAACGTAGGAGATGATATTTAACAGTTTGTTCGTATTGTCTCTGGCCTCACGGCCCGGGACAAAGCCCACCTGGTCCAGGTGGATCAGTTTCGGGATCAGTGGTTGGAGCCTGAAGGCTATAATTTTAGCGAAGAGCTTTAAATCTACGTTAAGTAGAGAGATAGGCCTGTAGCTGCCGCAAACTGACGGGTCTTTGTCCGGCTTTGGGATTACAGCTATTGTGGCCTCCAGGGCTTGCTTTGGAAAGGGGCTGGACCCCTCCACATGGGTGAAGGCCTTCACCAGGAAGGGGGCGAGGCAATCTGCCAGGGTCTTGTAAAATCTCGGTGTAAAGCCGTCCGGGCCTGGGCTTTTCCCGGCGGGTGCATCCTTGATGGCTCTCATTACCTCCAGCTCCGTGAAGGGGCTTTCCAACTCCGCCGCGGATTCCTCCGAGATCACCGGGAGGGGAGTCTCGGCCACATAACCCTGTATACCCGACTCCAGCTCCTCCACCGAATCTACGGACGGCTGGAGGTTGTAGAGACCACTGTAGAAATCTCTGAACACCTCTGGAATCTTAGCTGGGTCCATGACGCTTTCCCCACCCTTCGTCTGCACGGATGAATGCACGGGATGAATGACATTGCGTTTTTATCCCTAAGAGACTTGGCCAAAGATTTGCCGCATTTATTTGCATGCTCGTATATCGAGGCGTGCAACCTGTCTCTATACCGAAGGTGAATCTGATCATATAGTTTCAGAAGCTTATTCCTATTGAGCGAGAGCTCGGAAAGTAGCTCAGGGGTCGGGGTCGTCTTGTGCTTAGTTTCCAGCTCGTGTATGGTTTGTAGCATTTTAGTGATCAATGCTGATCTCTCGCGCTTCAGTCTTGAACCCTCTTGAATGAATATCCCTCTGAGCACGCATTTGAGCGCCTCCCACTGTATTGTCGGAGGGCAGCCATCCTGCGCGTGGTCAGCAGCGAAATTGGCTATCGCCTCCCTGATCTTACCTAAGCAGGCCGCATTTATGAGGAGATTATCATTCAGGCGCCAGCTCCATTGTCTAGGGGCACCGCCGGGCAGGTCAAAAGAGACGAAGACTGGCGCGTGGTCTGACCATAGGAAGGACCCTATGCTAGCTTTGGGGTGCCATTGCAAGGCATGGTGGCTGAGCAGTATGTAGTCTATGCGACTGTACGTGCCATGTACTGCGGAAAAATATGTGTAGTCTCTAGCAGATCCGTGTTCCAGTCTCCAGACATCCATCAACTGTAGGCCATGTAGACCCTCTTCAGAGATTGCAGCTTGCTCAGGGACACAGAGGATCTACCTGCGGACGTATCTAGGGAGGGGTTTAGTGCCAGGTTAAAGTCACCCCCCAGAATCACGACCCCCTCCATAAAGTCATCCAACTTTCTTAGGTATCTTCGAGATGCCCCCACTTGGTCGTGGTTTGGGAGGTAGAGGTTAGCAAGTGTGTACTTTTTATGATGGATCGACACCTTGACAAAGACAAACCTCCCCTCGGGGTCAGCAAGTCGCTCAATCTTCCTGAAGGGTACGGATTTATGGATAGCTATCGATGCACCTCTCGATTTACTCGACGGATTGGTGCTGTGGAACCAGTAAGGGAAATACCTGTTACTCAGAGTAGGCATCTTGCCCTCCTGAAAGTGGGTCTCCTGGAGCATAAGGATGCCCACCTTCTGCTTATGTAGGTCATATAGCACCTTTGAACGTTTCTCCGGGACGTTAAAACCTTTTATGTTAGAGAGCATACTGTCAGCTTGGCCATGTCAGCGGGAGGGGTGGGGCCCGGGCACGTGTCAAAAGGGTCGGCGTGGGGCAAGCGAGCACCCGGCACAGCTGGCCCCCTCAGGAACGAGAGGGCTAGGGTGGGGGGCAGAGGCCAGAACAAGGAGAGAGGAGTGGGGAGGGAAGAAGGAGGAAAATAGAGGATGGGGAGGGGGAGTGGGAGATGGAAAGAGGGAGAGGAAAGTCAAGAAAAAAGGAGAGGGGGAGGGAGGAAGGGAAAGAGAAAAAAAAAAAAAAAAAAGGGGGGGTAGGGAAGAAGCTGGGTAGGGCGGGGTTAAAGGCCGGGGGGGTGGTGTCTGCTCACAGTGCAAACCCTCAGGCAAGGGCCTCAAGGCGGGCTCTCCACTGGACGTGCGGGTTATCAACCCAGGAGCAGCGGGTCAGGAGAGCAGAAGGAAGGGAAGAAAAAGGAAGGGGGGGAGGGAAGGGGAAGAGAAACAAACAGCAGATCGCCGGGGTAAGGCAAATCCGCAGAGAACTCTATGCGAGGAGCAGCAGCGGAACCCTGTGCTGCTGCTGGCCCAGATCCCTTAATTGGGTCAATCCCGACACAATCAGGACAGGATCCCCAGGGATACCTAGATTGGGGATGTGTAAGTCGAGTGCTAAAAAAGGCATAGGAGATGCACCCGTTGAGAGGTAATGACACTCTATGAGCGAACCAGTAAAACTCTACATAATACATATTGAACTTGTAGAATGAAGAACCATAGCAAAGCAAAGTAAAGCAAGTTACTTGAAGCTTGGGTGGAAGTAAATCTGGAGGGGGCCCTCCCGGAGCAGAGCACGTTAGTCCGCCCCACTTCCTGGGGGGGGGGGCAAGAAGGCGCCCCCCACCCCCACCCACGCCAGCGCCAGGCCCCCCCAACTCCTCGAAGCCACACAGCAAGGGTCAGAGCCGGGTTCTCGCCGGCACTGGGCCGAACAATGGAGCCCGGGGGCCCCAGCCCGGCATGGGGGGGGTACCCTCCAATCAGCACCACCATAACAGCATAAAATGTAAACATAAACATATAAACAGTAAAACAGAGAGCAGGATCTGCAACAAGATAATACATTAATGGCCCCCGGGGGCCCACCCCCCCAGAGCCCTCCCACCAAGAGGGACGCCCGTGCACCTGTTGCCCCCCTGGGGCCCCGGGCGCAGGGCAGTGCCCGCAGGTCGCCCCCCCATGGATCCATATAGCCCCCCCGCCCCCACAATGCAAGCAGTCAAGGGACGTCCTGGTCGAATCCAGCACTTCGATCAGCTGCAGGTGCCCAAGACCCCCAACGGGGGGGCCAGAGTCCGGCAGCCTCTCGCGCCGGGCCCAAGAGCGAGGCCCAAGACCCGGATCTCCTTAGGTGTAGGGGGGGAGCGGGCGGGGCCGGGGCCCGCACGTATCAGGGGAGGGGCGCAGTTCATCAATTGATGACTCAGGCTCCCACGTCGTGTGGGGGCCCACGCCTCCTGGGGTCCCTCCTCGCTCTTCTTAGCGGTCTTGGTGGCTCTCTCCTCGCTGGTCTCCCCCGTCCTGCGAACGATCAGGTGGAACGGGAAGCCCCAACGATATGAGCCCCCTTGGCGCTGTATCACCCCCAAAAGGGGTCCCAGCAGTCGCCTCATGTGGAGTGTTCTGAGGGATAAGTCTGGAAGTATTGTAACGGAGACGTTCTAGAACCTGGTTGGGCCTTTCTCCCACGCCCTCCTCAGGATGTCCTCCTTTGTTTTGAAGAGATGAATCCTACAGACCACATCCCTGGGTCGTTGTGGGTCTGCAGGTCTTGGTCCCAGGGTACGGTGAATTCTGTCGATGACCACGTCATTTGTGGGGGGGGACTCCAGGATTTCGTTGAAGATAGCTTTAGCTGTGCGTTCTAGGTCTGGTTGTACGATCGTCTCCGGAAGCCCCCGCAGGCGTACATTGTTGCGCCTGCCGCGATTCTCGATGTCGTCTAGATTAAGGTAGAGGGTGGAGAGGTGGCTCCGCTCTTCGCGCCGCATCTGTTCCAGGGCCGCCACCCTCTGGGCCAGCGAAGACTGATCCTGTTCGACCGTGTCCACTCTATGAGAGATTTCCGTGACCGAGTTCTGGAGAGTGCTGAGCTCCCTACGGAGGGTGTTCTCCATTTGCGAGACATAGCCATCAAAGTCCGAACGAGAGGGGAGCGCTCGTATAGCATCAGCTATATTTGATCTGACGACCTCCGCTAGAGCTGAGATCAGTGTGGGAGATATGGGTATGGATCCGGGGTCTACCGGCACTTCTTCAGGGGGGGGGGCCCAGCCCGCTCCCGGTCGACGGCACGGCCCGCCAGGTAGGCGCGAGCCCGGTGCGCTTGCAGAATCAGCCCCCCTTCTCGGACCCCAGCACTCACTCCAAGTCTCTGGATCCACGCCCCAGCTACTCCCCGACGGCGTCACACGATTGTCAGGACCCTCCTCATCGCATGGGGCATCCCAATTCTGGGGCACCAGCATGTTCTCACTATGGGGGCAGAGATTCTCATTGCCCTCTGTGGGATCTTCCCAGTAGGTTGCAGCTTGTCCCTGTGCTCTCGGGTCGGGGGTTCCCCACTCATCGTTCCCCCTCTCCTCTCCATGCTGCAGTTCACCTGGTTTGGCAGCAGGGGGCCCCGCGATCAATTCCTTTTCTGGGGTCTGGTCTTTTGTTTGGCACGGAGTTTTCTCCCTCTGAGCCTGCGGGGGGTGAGCTGGGGGTGATGGCGTGCCCCCTGTCTTATCCCCCCCTCGCACACCGCTCACCTCCACATCCGTGCTGTTTCCTCCGGGCGCCGCCTGTGACACATGCGGTGGGGCGGGCTCCCCCGCCATCCGACAGAGACCTCGCCTGTCGGCTCCTCGCTCCTCCCCTCTCATGCCGGTCTCTGTCTCCTCACCGGCGGCTGCACGATCAGACACAGCGGGGACAGGGGGACTTCTCAGCCGCATCTCTCCTCCATCAGCGGGCACCAGCGCGTCGGGCTCCCCGGCGATGACGTCACCTCCTAGTGACCGGCAGCTCTCCTCACTCACGTGCTCCGCCATATTGCCACCTCCACGCCGTCTCTCGCCTGTTCGCCCCGGGGCTCCAAAGAAGGCTGATATAGGGGCCGGTCCACGTTTCCCCTTTGTCCCAGACGCCTTCCTACGCCTGGATATCTGTGTCTTGGTTCGGGCACTGCTGAGTAGAGGTAGGTTCGGGGTTTTTGGTGCAGAGCTCCTGTGAAACGAGACATATCCCGCCATCGGCTAGCCACGCCCCCCAAGACAATATTTTGAAGGATAGTATTGATCTCGAACCCTAGATAAGTTGTAACCAGAGACAAAACTAAACTGGATTTCTCATAGTTCAGAACTCACCCTAGACTTCCGACACAAAGGCCTCGATTCAATAAAGGTAGAAAAAAATTCTCATGGTAGTAAAAAATTCAATTCGAGAAAAAAGCCTGAGCCTGGCAGCTTTTACTACATTGTAGAAAGGAATAAACATTTCTCTACTTTTCTTAGGAGTAAAAAAGTGCCATTGACTTTGTTTTCTTAGCTGGTGATTCAGCAACAGTGAAATTCTCAGGCTTTTTTCTCACGAATTGAATCTTTTACTACTATGAGAATTGTTTTCTACCTTTATTGAATCGAGGCCAAAGTTTCCCATGGATGTTGATAAAGAAGCAGAGATTAACACAATCTCCTCTGCCTGATCCACCATGTCTTGAATGAGGTAACAGGCAATTCCCCAAGAAATCCCTTTAGGGATTGGGAATGGTATATTGCTGCAGAATTTTTAACCCCCTGTACTGCCAAAAAAATACAGTTAATACAGTTTATCACTCTACTAGAAAACATGTGCACTCAGCAGGAAACTCAGTGGCACATGGAAATGATGTCATCGCCGCCAGCAGTAGAAGCCATCCAATGAAGATTTCCTCCACGTGCTTCCTATAATGACCGGATCAGCACGCGCCTAGGTATCTTTTGCTGGAAGGGCTCAGCTGTGTGCAATGGGGCAAGGCCAGTCAGAGCGAGCCCAGACCTAGTGCCTCTCTCCCACCGCCTGTCGCCCAGTCTCAAGTCACAGAGAGTGACTCTCTCCAAAGCCCTCCACCTGCTCAGCAAGTTTACCTTGCGGTGCGGCGAGACTGCAGCCGCTATCATGGACTCCTCAGCCCCTGCCTGAATGACCGAAAATGCATCCCAGGTAGTGGGGGTGGAATGGGGGGGTCAGGGAATGCAGAATCTGGGCAATCCCGTGGGGGTATCCCGGGTCCCTGACAGGCTGCCTCCAGAGCCAGGATATGGGTTTGGCCTGCATCAAACCCACAGCGCCGGTTACTTATCTAAACCCATCGGTTGAGGAGCTAATGGTCTGGCTCCTACGCAGGACATGAACACAAAAACAACTGGAGACTGGGAGGAGGGGCCAAAGTTTTATTCATTTTGGTGCCCAAGTGTTCCAACCTAGGGGCAGAGACATAAAGTCTCAGGTGTATACTGCACGGAAGATGTTTTGAGAAAATTCTATACCTGAATTCCTTACGCTTAGTGGGAAAAGACTTCTGTCAGCAGACCTGTCTAACACCTTCTCTAGTTCTGGGCCAAAGAGTAATTCCCCGTTTAACCCTTTAAACGCCAGCCACGTAAAATTTACGTTGCTGCCTCCCCTGCAGTTAACTGCCAGCCACGTAAATTTTACGTGCTTGACTTTCCCCACTAATAACATAAAAAGTAAAAAAAAAAGTCACTTACCTGACCCCTCGTTCGATCCGGCCGGGTCTCTTCTTCAGCCAGAGGGGCTCCGATCGCCCATTGGGTCTCCTCCGGCTGCAAGGAGGTACCCAAAATAGGGTGCCCCCCGTTTCAGCAGCCGCCGGCATTGCCTGCAAAAAAAAAAAAAATGACAGTTACTTACCTTTGTGCCCGCCGGCTCTCCTCTTCATGGGGGGGGGGGCTCCGATCTCTCTGGAGGGGGCAAAACAGCCCTCCTCCATCCGATGGCGGCCGCCATCTTGAATTCTAGCCCCGCGGTTCAGCTGTCAGATGCCGGTGACAGCTGGACAGAGGAGGAGGGAGGTAGGCGATCCTCCGATCGCCTGCCTCCCCCTCGTCTGCCCAGCCGTCACCTGCATCTGATCGCCACGGGACACAGGAGATGAAGATCGGAGGTGAGTAAAGTAAAAAAATTTTGTTTTTTTAATAAAGTTATTTTTAAAAAGTGTGTCTGTGTTTTTTTTACTTTTAACCCTTTGTGAACTGGTAAGGGGTCCATGTGACCCCTATACCAGTTCACAAGGCTCGGGGGTCTGCGGCTAGCGGGTGACTTGCCATTAACCCCTGGCCCCCCAAATGACCTGCCTCCCCAAAGCCCAGGGGGGGCAGAAGAGCCGTGGCTATGACGGCTTGTAGCCGGCAGGGCCAGGGGCCACTAAAGCTGGCCCCTGCGCCCTGTTCTACAAGCCCCCATAGCTAATCACAGGCTGGTTACCCTGGGTAGCGGGGACCTCACGCCATTTTTTGGGGGATTTTTAAGGGTTTTAACCTGGGAGGGGGGACCCTATGTAATTTTTTTTTTAAATTAACCCTATGTTATCTGTAACCCGGTAGGTAGCAGCAGCAGCAGAAGCCTCAGTTATTTTTAAAAAGTGTGTGTGTTTTTTTTTACTTTTAACCCTTTGTGACCCCTATACCAGTTCACAAGGCTCGGGGGTCTGGCAAATCACCTGCGGCTAGAGGGTGACTTGCCATTAACCCCGAGACCCCCCCCATTACCTGCCTCCCCAAAAAAACCTTAAAATTCCCCCAAGAAATGGTGTCCCCCCCCCCCGTGAAGGGGGGCCCCACACCAATTTTTTTTTATTTAACCCTTTATTATGTGGATAGTAGTTGTATTTTATTTGTAAATGTTATAAAGTGCTCTTTTCAGTTTAGGGGATCACTTGGACAGGAACGGGGGGCTACCGATACATATGTGGTATCATTGTAATCGGGAGAAATGGGGCTTTTACATGCAATATGGTTTTCTTTATCAAATAAATGTTTTTGTTAAAATAAAGGAGACAATTTAAAAAATATGTATTTTTTTTACTTATTTACTTAAATATATATATATAAAAAAAAAGGAGAAAATATACAAACAAGACATTTCATGTTAAAGCCTAAACTCTGCCACAAAATGAAAATATGCCATTTTCTTGGAAATTTCTGCAAAAATCACAGTTAAACATCACGCAAAATGGTGAAAAATATCCTGTCAGCAGAGGGTGACAAAATCTCAAGTAGGCTGGCAGTTAAAAGGTTACAAGTACCTATGTATGTTGAGTATTGTTCTGCTCGGGGGACCTTGTGCTTTCAGATTTAGCTTGTTTTTTCTTATTTGCATATTGATATTTTAGGAAAAGGTGTTTTTTATTCTGCTTTTTTTATACATTTTTTTGTGAAACCCTGTGCAACCTAAGAATTCTTCAAGATATTACTTCCAGAAAGATGAGCCCACTACAACAAGCTGGGTAAGCTTAGAAAGCTTAACATGTGTACTTTCAGCGAATATATGTTTTATTGGGGATATTCCAAATGTAAAGGGTTGTTTTGGTAGAAAAAGCACAAGGTGCTCACTTTGTCTGCAGAGCTGAAATTTTGAAGTAAAATTACCGTTATGCGCATGCTTTACTTTGTTGTGTTTGGCAACTCTTTCCTTGACAAAACCTATGCATGTTGGGTATTGTTCTGTTCGGGGCATGTTGCTTTTTCAGTTTTTTTCTGGTTTGCATATAGTTTTTTTTTAGGAAAATGTGGTTTTGATTCTGCTTTTTTATTCATTTTTAGGGAAACCCTGTGCAACCAAAGAATTCATTGAGGGATTACTTCCAGAAAACTGCATCCATGTCAACAAGCCTGGTACGCCTAGAAAGCCTGAGGTACATACTTCTAGGGAATATATAGTTTGTCGGGGTATTTCAAATGTAAAGGGTTGTTTTTCTTGAAAATCTGCAAGGTGCGCATATTGCATAGCATAGTAGTATTTTATCTGAAAATCTCCTAAAGCGTTGTTTCAGTTTGGGGAGTCTCCTGGGCAGGAAAGGGTGTCTACCTATACATATGTGGTACCACTGTAACCAGGAGAAATTGGGGTTTCAAAACGCAATAAGACTTTATTGACAAACGTAAATTTTTTATTACAAAAAAACACTACAAATTGTAAAAAAGTTTTTTTTATTTTTTTTGCACAATTTTCATCCAAAAATATTGAGAATACACAGAAAATGACAAACAAGACATTTCATGTTAAAACCCAGGCTCTGCTGAAAAAAACATTATATCACTTTCCTGGGAAATCCCTTCAAAAATCACAGTTGAACATGGGGAGCGCAAAATACTGCAAAACGGTCTGGCAACAAAGGGTGACAAAATCTCAAGGTAGGGTGGCGGTTAAAGGGTTAAGGGCATGTCACACAGGCGCAACTTTGAACCTGTTTGCCCTGAACAGGTATGCAGCCACAAAGTCCTATGCACCAAATAGCAAGGGCCATGGCCCGAGCCAAAAATCTCACCGATTCTGTTGTGGCATCAGACAGAAAAGAGGCTGCTGAAAAAAGACTCGGTAAAGCCTTCATAATTTCATTAATATCCGTTTTCTTCAAGAGACATGATTTAAGCTGCCTCCAGCCTGCCATGCTTTCTTCAAGAGAGTATCCAACTTGTCTGAAGAATCTTTGAGGATACCAAAGTCCTCAAAGGCAAAATCCACCCCCTTGAAGACCTTAGAAAAGGTGACATCCAGTTTGGGGCATTTATCACAAATATGTGAGTCTTCCTCAAGGAACGGATAACACCTCTTAAGAGCCTGGTTTATAAACCTTCTTAACTGGATCCTTCCACTCATTAAGGATAGCCTCCTTAACTGAGTTATGAATAGGGAAGGTTATAGGGGAATCTGGAACAAAATCAGGATAGAACCCCTCATGTTTAGACTTACGGGTGCAACTCCTATCCTCAATACCCATAGAAAGGTGAACCATATGCAGGAGATATAGTAAATCCTCTGGAGGGAAAATTTCACTGGTGAAACTGAATCAGAACCTGAACAAGGGCCCCTCATCTCCCTTAAAAAGGGGGGTATCAGAGATCAGAGACCTCAGACTCATGCCCTCTAGAAAAAAAATAGGGGATGCCAAACAAACTCCTTACATATAGAAAAGTCCCGTGGGGTCCTAAGATTCTCAAAGGAAGAGGAAATATGATCCTTCAGAACTCGCTATATATCCGTCATGCTGGGCTGACGTTCCTTGCTTATGACCTTATCCTCCTACTTTTATCCTTAGACTTGGAGCCAGTTTTAGTCTTGGAAACTTCCTTTGAGGGCTTTGTCTAAAATACAAAACAAGGAGTAGTAGGCAATAAGGATCCTATATAACTTTCCAATCACATGAAAATAAATCAAAGTAGCCCTTGAAACTGCAATAGAGTGGACATAAATAAAAAAAGGGATTGGAGCAGAGCTGGACGCCTTTTTCCTAGACTGAGCGGCCGACTGAGTCTCTGGTGAAATTGTATCAATTGGGCTGGAAGAATGTTAATCCAAAGCAAAGTCTCCCATAGATGATAGAGGAGCAGGTACTTGCAAGTCTAGTGTGGGGTGGAGGTACCTCTTCCCAAGGCTCAATAAGCACCAGGGGGGTTCCTAATTGCTCTAAGGTAAAATAAGAGAGAGGCCAAAAAAAAACCATTAATATTAACAATAGTGCTTCCCCTTTAAGCCGGGAGCATGTGCATTAGTCGAATCCCGCTTTGGCGCCTGGCGCTGACGTCATCATGAGCTACAGGGTAAAATCACCCCCTGCAGCAGACCCCCCCCCCCTTCCATCAGGCTCTGTCCACCATATGGTATTGGAGGAGGGAGAGGTAGGAAAAAAAGAGGACTCCCAGGCGATTTCCACAATGCCCCAGACAATAAGCCGACTTTTTTTTTTATTTACCAAAGCAGGTTAGAAAAGGGTAAATTAATTTTCATGTGCTGCCCTGGGAAGGGATGCATATGAGCACTGTTTGTTGTGTTGATCCAATTATTTTTTTAGTTTAGTATGTCTTTAATTCATCCAGTTTCTTATTCATCACAATAAATCCAATGAGGAATGTGGATTAAAGGGTCAAATGGCTTTGGGACACTGATGTCACAGCACCAGCCCATAGAAGGGGGGGCACCCAGTACCACATATAGTTGAGATCAATATTGCCTCATGTGGTTCTAGCCTTAAAACTGGCAAAGTGGGCACAAGGCCTTACTTTTACTGATCTGAATAAGTAACCACTGATTTTAGAAGTTAAAGAGGAACAACACCTGGGAATGTCACTCTCCAGGGTATTACACCTCTCAGGCCGATTTGGGTGTATCACCCACTGCGTACTCAGCTTTGCTCGGCAGTTGCTTCCCTCTAGCTTTGGGCATGTCCGCGCAGGCCATTTAGAAAGACCTGGCGTGGGTATACGCTAGAGGTTAGTGGGGGTGCTTTCCGGGTGAGGGATCCAAGGACAGATGAGTGGAATGGGTGATTTGGGAAGGTTCACTCATCTGCGCATCCCAATCGTGGGTGCCCCAGGCAGTGGAACTCTGAGGGCCCTGGAGTCTTTTAAACTCCAGGGCCTCCGATGTTCCTCTTTAAATGGCTTTAGCCCACTGATGTCACAGCACCAACTAACAGAACTCCTTCTGTTAGTTGGTGCTGTGACATCAGTGGGCCAAAGCCATTTGACCCACTGCACCACATACAGTTCAGATCAGCCTGGCTCAAAGTGGGCAGACCCCAGACTCATAAAAATGGACACTGGGCTCTTTCTCACTCTGTGCCCCAAAAGGTAATTTGATACCACCATGGCATCCACCAGTGCCAGCAGGTGACATAGCAGTCTCCTGACCTTCAATTTGCAACATTGAAAAGAAGCCTTGTGCCTACTTTAATGCCAGCTCTGTTCCAGGGGACACCACAATTTGGGATGCTCCTGTGAAAACCCTCCAGAGGCTCTTGTCCAATCAGAGCAGTTTGCCATGCCTATGTCATTCAGCAAACACTTCTGATATTTTTCCATGGGGAGCACAACTGGGATGGGGGGGGGGGGGAGGCCAGCGGTCAGCACCTGGAATCTTTTCACTTCCAGGGCCTGAAGTGCAGGGTTTTGTTCTGCCATAAAAAAACAGCAGCCAGCCCTGGAGTGAGTCATACAGCAGTTTTAAGATCAGCCAATGGGTGATCTCAAAACTGCCGCTGGCCATGGCGTGGTGCTGGAAAACCCCAGTTTTATTTGAAAACCAGCTGCATTGCCCGAAGTAATCAGGCCAGGAGGGCCCAAAAAATACAATTCTGTGAAATACTCACCTGTTGAATTGGTATTATAAGCATACAGCACGTCCTGCTCCAGATATAGTAATTACATGTGGATAATCCTCCGCCTGAGGGCGCTGTTCACTGCAGACATGTAGAAAACAGGCTCCTCCCGGCCCTACATATACCGAGGGACCTCCCACAAATCCCCAGCACTGAAAAGCAGTGAGAAAGAGTAGCCAGGAGAAACCAACCACCCAAAAACTGGCAATTATAAGAAGGATAACAATCACCATACAGGGGATCCAGAACAGAGTGAAACCGGGGTGGGGTGGAGCAGGAGGTGCTGTATGCGTATAATACCAATTCTACAGGTGAGTATTTCACAGAATTGTATTATTCTAAGCATACAGCATGTCCTGCTCCAGATATAGTAATTACATGTGGGACATCCAATAGCAGTGTCCATAAAGTAGGGTGGGATCCCCATGAAAAAAGGCACAGCCAACAGTAAAAGCGCTGTCACCCTCAACCTTGCTACCAAGAGCAACATGAGCACATGCTCTAACCTCAACCTTTTGAAAACCTTGTAAAGGATGAACTGAACACGAGCAGCGAACTAGCCAGCTTGCTGAACAGAACCTAGTGCTGAAAGGCCCAAGCCAAGCACAAGTAGAAGAGAACAAAAAAAGGGAGAAGAAGAATCTTCCCCTAAAAGAATAGGCCAGAGTAACAGCCTAACCATGCTACTGCAAAAACAAGTTAACCATGGCAACCTTAGAACTCCCCATCGGGGAATATGAACCCTGGTCTCCTGCGAGACCAGCAGGAATACTGAAAACAACACAAGAATCAGCAAGAGCCGAAACGTTTAGGATCAGAAGGACAAAACCAACCGAGTAAGACAATCCAAAGGGCACCTACACCCATGGAAGCAATCAGATCCGGTACTTAAGGATAGAGACACCTATAAGCCCAAAGGGCCTAAATCCCTATCAGGGACTAGAGACAGTCCAGGAAAATCTCCAACACCTGTTGAGGGATGCAGATCCCTTTAGCTCAGAGTAATCCAGACAATAGCCCAGAGGCAGAAAGGTCTGGAATAAAGGGGCATAAAAAACACCGCATGGACCATATCGGCGTAAGGCGGAACACCCCCACCTCATGGTGTACTGATATATATATATATATATATATAAATATATATATAATGAATAGGACCACTAACAGAGCCGTCCTCTATGGCACACTTCTGACTGGAGCAACCGCCCCAGAAGAGCAACGTGAGGGAAGAACAGTTCAGACAAGAACCTGAATAAGACCCAAGAGAACCCCTCGCAGGGCATCAGACTAAGTAACCCCAAACGGGAGCGTATAACTCCCTGGGGAATGCACCTGAGGAATGCTCAAGACAGAAGATTGAACCAAACTTCTGCAGTAGGCGAACAGGGCGAGCCCTGAAAACCTTCAGAGAACTGAGTTGGGGAGCCAACTTCAACCGTGCTATAATAACTCTAGAACCCAGGGAACAGAGAACGTCCCGTGGGGGAGAGAGCTAGTCCAAACAAGGCAATACGAGTACAACATACCCTGACATAGCCGGCAGAAAAGGGAGAAGAAGAGGAGGGAGCTAGGTCCTAGCCCTCCAATAGAGACAAGACACCCAGAGATACCCATCTCTAATAGGGTGAGGAGCAGACCGTCCAATCGTCTAAGAGCCTGAAGATAGGGGCGACATAGTAAAGAGTCTGAATAGACAGAACAGCCCTCGTGAGAGAGCATACAGGACCGTAGTCCTCAGCAGAAAAATCTGCGAACCACATCCCACTGGGCCAACCAGGGCCCCCAGCATAACGGGTCTCCCTTTCTTCAGCAATCTTGTGCAGAACCCCGCCTAGCAGGGTGAATGAAGATAAGACATATAGAATATAATGTCCTGACAGAAGAGAAATACTAGGCCCCCATGACCAAGGCCAGAGAATTCTGGGACAATAACCCAAGGCAGAGTCCCTGTAATAGTGAAGGGGCCCCACAGAGCCACACCAGTAGGGACTCAGTGGGACACTAGGATAGAACCTCCTGCCACAGGAGGACAGTCATCGAAGCTAATACCAATGAAGTGCAAGGAATGTAAACCCCCACTTAGATCAGAACCAGAACCTTCCTGAAGGATCAACCTGTTCCGAGGCCTTCACAGATAAAAAAGGGCAGGCCACTGTTCTCAGACAGACCGAGAGTCCCCAAAAAGACAGGTCCTGAAGAGGAGTAGTCCAGCAAAATAGAGCCCACCAAGGGCTCACTGTGTCAACGAAAAACAGTATGAAAATGGACCCCCTAAGGGGCCCCACCTAGGAACCACGGGGGATTTCAGAATAAACAAGCCCCCCTGTCAACCTGCAAGACTTGGTACACATGGTGACCATCAACATGGAGAAGCAAGAAGGGAGGGGATGCCCCCTGACATATTCCTTGAATGTACAATCTCAAGAGGAACCCCCGTACAAGGGGGAAAGCGCACAGACCTAGTTCCAGGGGTGCTGGAACCCTGTCCAGGATAAGTAACATAAGGTGCCACAGAGCCCAAGGGCCTCTGAGTATAAGGGACAGCATCTGGGCCACCACCAACGGGCCCACCAGCTGCAATGGTGAAAGTAAGGTGACATCAAAGAGGGCAGAGCCCCTGTAAGCAGTCCACTTATTACCCAGGAAGAAGGCTCTAAACTGAACCGAATCCAATAGCCACCCAGGAGCGAGATACCGAACCAGGGGACACTAAGTAAGTGAGGTGCCTGAGCACCAAGCCAAAAGACTCCCAAAGGAAACCACCAGTCAAATAGCCAACTCGGCCTGACGTAGAAATTGGAAGTAAAGAAAGACAATCAAGTAGATCCTAGCGCGGACGCCACACGGACACGTCCAAGATATCACTCCCGTACTCGCCTAGGTGAGCCGTCTGGGAGCAGAAGAGGAACCAAAAACAAGGCCCCAATCCGTAGAGTTGGTCCTTCAACACTGGCTTGTAATGGCCTAGGTGTCTGGAAGGCACAGGTAACTAAAAAAAGGATCTTAGATCCTCACAGGCGTCAAGAAGCCCACTGGACAAGAGCGCCTGCGGCCCAACACATAGATCCCATGTAGGAACTGCCTGTGAAAGTATAAATGCCAGGCCCAAAATGCCAGCCTGGGTCAGACTGCCTCATCCCCAGAGGGAAAAGGTAATGTAGATGCAATCCCAAGTTAAGGGCCAACCTGCAAGAGAGCCCAGACCCTGCATGCCGAACTCGGCCTGTATCAACTCCCGAAGAGAAACAGGGACTAGAAGAACCCTGACAACCTCAAAAAGGGACCGCCCAGCAAACTCTATCCTGCATCCAGGGGAACTACCTCCTGGAACCACCAGAAAGAAGCATGGCACCCTGCGATAGGAGCCAAGAGCTGCGGCAGTCCCCTCACCCAAAAGGGCGAGGGCGTCCCATCATGCTTGGGCGGTTTTGGCAGATTTGGACTTAGCCCTGCCGGAGGGCCCAGGACGTTGCCTGCCCCCCCTGGGGCGGGCATCTACTCATAAAAGTTGGAAGCACACCTCTGGTTCGTGTTTGACACTAACGTAGGGAGGGGGAGGGGTGTCCCTGTCCCTAGGAGGCCGAGACAGCGTTCTGGGCAAGGGTGCCTTACCCTTTTTTCCAAAAAGGTCCAAACGGCCCCAAATAAGCGTCGTCCTCTGAAAGGAAGGCCAGTGAGAGCCTTTTTAGTATCAATGTCAGCTCCCCACTGTCGCAGCCAAAGCAGGCGGCGAATAGCTACCACAAGGACAGAGGTTCTAGCACACATCTTAATAGTGTCATCCATCGCTGAGAGGATAAACCTCACAAAAACATCACAATTGGAAAGTGCATTAAAGACCTCCCAAGGGAGATGCTCCGGCTGGTGATCAAGTATCTTCCTAAGAAGGGTCCTGGCGGCCACCGCAGTGATGGCAGCGGCACAGACCAGGCGCAGCGCCGTCCCTGCACACGAAAAGGCGTGGGAAGCCAGTCTGTCAATGCGCCGGTCCTCAGCATCCCGAAGGGTACGATGAGTAGGAGCTGTCACGAAGGGAGGGTTAGCAACCCCTATAATCGGTGCATCCACCTCGGGGGGGGGGGGGGGGGGCTGACCAACAGTCAACCACATCAGGGGGAAAAGGGTACTTCCAATCCCAGACCCCTGGAACCCATGTAAGTTTACAAGGTGATTCCCATTCTTTGGATATAAGAGCCTGGAAATGATCCTGTTCCAGAAATTCCAAGCGCGGCGTTGCTGTGTGGAAACTCTTCCTCTTAGGCTTGGGAGACTCTCCCGGAGGAGAGATGGACAGTACTTCAAAGATCTTTATAAGTAATTCATCAGTGTCACACAGGCCCCAGGAACCAGGGCCAGAATTGTCACG
This sequence comes from Gastrophryne carolinensis, assembly GCA_027917425.1. NCBI lineage: Eukaryota > Metazoa > Chordata > Amphibia > Anura > Microhylidae > Gastrophryne > Gastrophryne carolinensis. The sequence goes on along the minus strand of CM051235.1, from coordinate 528,881,298 downwards.
GCTCCAGGTTATCTCGTCTGAGGAACTGGAACCTGAGAACAGTTCACCCGCATCAGAAGGATCGATGTCCTGCATAGCAGCAGACTCTTCAGTTTCAGTGGGAAACATAGAACCAGGAGGCGTCAGGGACCGCTTCTTTCCAGCGCCCAAGCGCTCCGCCAAACCAGACATCACCTGCTCAGCCGTAGGTAGCCTGCGCGGCACCACCTGCTGGTCATCCCCGCTCGAGTGCGACTCATCAGAAGTGAGATTTAAGCACGGGGAGACAGGTGTATTGAAGCGAGGTGCAGCCACTGGCAACCCTGATTGCAGGGCCAGTAGCTGTTCAGCACACGGTCCGCAGACCCGTGCTCTGTCAGCATCAGCATGGGGCTGTCCACACGCTGTACACAGCCGGTCTTGTCCCCGCGGGACCCCGGACACATAATTCTGAGATGCCTCCATATGGTGATTTATCTAAGTAATATGCCAGCAGGGTTTCATGCTATTAGCAACCCTGGATGCCCCAAGACCCGCTAGGAATGTGGGAGAATTTAAAATGTGAACCCGCTAAGATATATATCAGGCCGGGAGATGCCACCGGAATCTAGGCGTCTGAAAGACATAAGGAGAAGAATGGGTGTCAGAGCCATGCGCAGCTGAGGTAATGGCAAGGCAAGGATACAATCACACGCTTAAGGATTCATAGAAAAACCGTTACATCTAGTAAGGAAAAGGCGCCACAGCATCTAGACGATGCAGCAAACTATGTACAAGACATACGGTGGCAGCCAAAAACCGAATAACGAGCAAGCAGCGCGGCTCTGACATCTCAATGTTAATGAAGGGCAGAAATAAGACCATAAGCGTGACATACTGGTACACTGGGACCGCCACACACATACACCCCCCCCTTTCTTTTCCCCCTAACTAGTTGGGGAAAATGAGGGAGGATGGCGACCCTTTACACAGGGTCCAGCACTACCCGGGGTACGGGGCAATAATGCGGGAGGGGCATCCACTAGAGGCTCACCATAAGCCTAAACCGCCTACCCTATGGTGGGGGATTGCGGTGGAGCATGGCTCCGTTAAGCACTCAAGGTGCTGCCTACCTTCACCCGACCAACGCAGCCCAGGCTGGGAGGCATATTCTTCACAAAGAGGACGGGTGGAAATAGTCCCGCAGGGCCTCGGGCTGTAAAGCCCCGCTCACCTGCGAGAGCGTGATACTTCATGTCTTCGCAGTTCAGCACTGCAGAGAAATCTGGGGATTTGTGGGAGGTCCCTCGGTATATGTAGGGCCGGGAGGAGCCGGTTTTCTACATGTCTGCAGTGAACAGTGCCCTCAGGCGGAGGATTACCCACATGTAATTACTATATCTGGAGCAGGACGTGCTGTATGCTTAGAATATAGGTTTCAGTCTGCTTTAAGGCTAGAACCACTTTGGGACAGGCTGATCTCAACTCTTTCTGCCTGTGTGGCAGGTCACCTCTGTGCGTTGGCACTGTGACATCAACGGCCCAAAGCCATTTAATCCAAATTCCCTATTGTCCACATCTGTGCCCGCTAAATTTAGACTTCAGGCACTTTTAAAGTGTACCAAAACCTGGGATTTCATTATCCCTGGTTCTGTTCCCTTGGGACATCCTGATTTGGGATGCCCTGCTGCGTGAAGCCTACAGATGCGTCTCTCCTACCCCCAGCTTCTCCAGCCATGCATTTTTATGTGCAGCTGAAGGAACTGAATGGATTTGTAACTCCCTTTGCTGTGCACGGCCACATTGCCTGAGAGGGGAGCGAGAGATGCTGCCACCACAGACCAACCGCACATGCACCATGGGCTTGTTGGATAAGTAAGAAAAGCACAGTGGCGGACCAAAACCCAGGCTAGTGAAATTGCAGGTTTAGGTCCACTTTCAATGTGTTGTTGCTCAGAGGACTCCATAAAATAACCTTCCTTTACAAGTCAGAAAATAAGCAAAAAGTATTTCCTTGTGAATACGAAAACAAAGTGGACCTTCACTCTGAATAAAAGTCTATCTTATATGTTTCCCCCGCCCTGTACATACAGATTGCTCAAATTAAAAATCAACCTACCTGCACCTACTGCATGTTATGAGCCTTTAAACATCCAAGATGGCGGCTCATGGATCATCAGGCAGCCTGCAAACAGGAAGTGCCTTCTATGTCGCTCTGCATTCTGGGATTGCTGACCTTTCGCTGACCCCGGCTCTGCTCTGTCTGTGCAAAGCACAACTATAACCCTGCCCTTTCCCCCCCCTCTGCTCTCCTCAGTATGTGATGCTTCTGAGACAAGATGGCGGCACCCGTATGCTAGAGTCCTAAACAGAGTTGAAGCCCAGTGGTGGAAAGAATAATAAGTGACTAAAAACTTAAAATATATTAACTTTAGATGCTGGGGAATAGTTTTTTAAAGGTTTAGGCAATAAATAATGGTGAAGGTCAGGTTTAAATTTAGCCCCAATAATAAAGCATGATAGATAAGTGCAGCAGGCAGGCGTGTTTCTATGGCCTTGTATGAGGAGGCAATAGCGCTGCCGTATGCGGAGCCCCGGTGGCTGCATGAGGCGGCCCCTCCGTGACAGGGATGGCAGCTCGGGCGCGCTCAGTACAGACACCGCGATATCTTTCCTATACAGGCAGCGTCCCTTCTTCCGCCCTGTAGTCAGGCTTCCTCCAGCATGAGGCTATTCCAGTATCAGGCTATGACAGTCACACACACACACCCGAGTGCTGCCAGTCCCGCCTCCACACATGACGGGAGCGGCGCACATCTACTTCCTGTGTACAGGCGGCAGTGGCGGGGGGAGGAGGAGGAGAGTAACAGCAGTAACAACCCAACTTTCTACACTCCGCGGCTCCCAGACACAACTTCACAACTGACCCGACCGGACAGGTTAGTGACATCCGAGCCCGTGTCATGGCGGCCACTGCCTAATGCTTACAGCTATATACTGATGCCTTTTTTTCCCTGTGGGGTGATTACAACACAGGGCAGGGCGGCTATACACTATGTATGTGCTTTACTGACTGACTGACTAAAGGAGTGACAGCCTCTGCCAGCTATGTGTCTCCTACATTATCCTCCCACCCTGTATTACACCCCTCTATAGCTTCATGTCTCAGACATAGGGACCCCCTCACACTTACCTGTACCTCATATGTGGTGTGACACCCCTCTATAGCTTCATGTCTCAGACATAGGGACCCCCTCCACTAACCTGTACCTCATGTGGTGTGACACCTCTCTATAGCTTCATGTCTCAGACATAGGGACCCCCTCCACTAACCTGTACCTCATGTGGTGTGACACCCCTCTATAGCTTCATGTCTCAGACATAGGGACCCCCTCCACTAACCTGTACCTCATATGTGGTGTGACACCCCTCTATAGCTTCATGTCTCAGACATAGGGACCCCCTCCACTAACCTGTACCTCATATGTGGTGTGACCTCCCCATCATCATTAATCATCCCCTGATCATCATCATCCCAAAATCATTGGCGTCATCTCCTACATGTACATTACCACCCCTATCATTATTATTCTCATCATCCCCCCACTTATTATTTATTCTCATCGCCCCCCCCCCCCACCTATCCTCATCGTTATGATTAGCCCCCTATCAGTGTTGGACTGGGCATCCCTGGGACCAGTGGCCCACCAAGTTTTTTCCAACCCTGTTGGCCAGTCAAGCCTGCCCCCCCATCTTTGTTCTCATCCCTCCATCATCATTAGCGTCATCCTCCCCATCGTCCTCATCATCATTATCACCCCCATCATCTTATCATCCTTCACCACCTATCCTTTTCATTACTCCCATCATCTTTATCATCATCTGTCACCTATCATCGTAATCATTACCCCTATCGTCATTAGCTTTATGTCCCCCGATCATCATCATTCTCATCATCCCCCACCTATCGTCATCAATATCATCACCCCCACCTATCATCATGATAATTTTCACACCCACTATCATTGTCTTCATCTTCCCCATCATCATTGTCTTCATCTTCCCCATCATCATTGTCTTCATCTTCCCCATCATCATTGTCTTCATCTTCCCCATCATCATTGTCTTCATCTTCCCCATCATCATTGTCTTCATCTTCCCCATCATCATTGTCTTCATCTTCCCCATCATCATTGTCTTCATCTTCCCCATCATCATTGTCTTCATCTTCCCCATCATCATTGTCTTCATCTTCCCCATCATCATTGTCTTCATCTTCCCCATCATCATTGTCTTCATCTTCCCCATCATCATTGTCTTCATCTTCCCCATCATCATTGTCTTCATCTTCCCCATCATCATTGTCTTCATCTTCCCCATCATCATTGTCTTCATCTTCCCCATCATCATTGTCTTCATCTTCCCCATCATCATTATCTTCATTCCCCCATCATCATTATCTTCATTCCCCCCACCCTCATCATCATTATCTTCATTCCCACCCCTATTACCATCATTATCTTCATTCCCACCCCCATTACCATCATTATCTTCATTCCCACCCCCATTACCATCATTATCTTCATTCCCACCCCCATTACCATCATTATCTTCATTCCCACCCCCATTACCATCATTATCTTCATTCCCACCCCCATTACCATCATTATCTTCATTCCCACCCCCATTACCATCATTATCTTCATTCCCACCCCCATTACCATCATTATCTTCATTCCCACCCCCATTACCATCATTATCTTCATTCCCACCCCCATTACCATCATTATCTTCATTCCCACCCCCATTACCATCATTATCTTCATTCCCACCCCCATTACCATCATTATCTTCATTCCCACCCCCATTACCATCATTATCTTCATTCCCCCTATTATCATCATCATCATCTTCTTCATTCCCCCATCATCATCTTCTTCATTCCCCCATCATCATCTTCTTCATTCCCCATCATCATCTTCTTCATTCCACCACCACCACCATCATCATCTTCTTCATTCCACCACCACCACCATCATCATCTTCTTCATTCCACCACCACCACCATCATCATCATCATCATCATCATCATCATCACCATCACCATCCCCCCATCACCATCCCCCCATCACCATCATCCCCCCATCACCATCATCCCCCCATCACCATCATCCCCCCATCACCATCATCCCCCCATCACCATCATCCCCCCATCACCATCATCCCCCCATCACCATCATCCCCCCATCACCATCATCCCCCCATCACCATCATCCCCCCATCACCATCATCCCCCCATCACCATCATCCCCCCATCACCATCATCCCCCCATCACCATCATCCCCCCATCACCATCATCCCCCCATCACCATCATCCCCCCATCACCATCATCATCATCATCCCCCCATCACCATCATCATCATCCCCCCATCACCATCATCATCATCCCCCCATCACCATCATCATCATCATCATCATCATCCCTCCATCACCATCATCATCATCATCATCATCATCCCTCCATCACCATCATCATCATCATCATCATCCCCCCATCATCATCATCATCATCATCATCATCATCCCCCCATCATCATCATCATCATCATCATCATCCCCCCATCATCACCATCATCATCCCCCCATCACCATCATCATCCCCTCATCATCATCATCCCCCCATCATCATCATCATCATCCCCCCATCACCATCATCATCATCATCCCCCCATCACCATCACCATCATTATCTTCATTCCCGCCCCCATCATCATTATCTTCATATCACCATCACCATCATTACCGTCATCTTCATCACCCCCCATTATCATCATAATAATTATCATCATCCCCACCACTATTATCATCCACATTTTCACCCCCCCCCCAATCATAATCCTAATTTCTCCAATCTCCCCCCACCATCATCATCATCATCATCAACAACATTGCCCAAGCTTTGGCTTGTCAGTATCTGGCATTTTTCTGTAGGGATGCTCACCACTACCAACACTGACTTATGAGGATGCTGATAGCCTGGCTGTTTTGAGCAGGGGTGCCAGACGCTTCCTGCTCTCTATGCATGGCATAGATCGTTAATTGGATGCGAGCCCATGCATACTTCATGGGATTGCTGGCAAGGTTAGTATAAACGCCATCCCAGGGGCCCTCAAATAGTATAGCATCCCAAAATAGAATGCCTCAGAGACATGGACCAAAACCCAGGATGGCCTTACTTACAGCTGGGATTCAGTTAAAAGTAAGCCTTAAAGTGGGTCAAAACCCCAGTGACCGAACCCTGGTATCTAAAAGGTTGAGCGGTGGACCCATTTTTGGGTTTCCATCCGCTTTAAAGGAAAAGTCCACAACTGGATGTTTCCTAAGACTCCAGGACCAGGCTGTGCCAATGGTGCATAGACAATCTACTTACCTTACACCCGCCAATTGGTCTCCTGCAGCCTAGGATTTTCAGTGTATGGAGGCACCCATTGTTTTCAGTGTGAGCCAGCTGTACTCAGGCCACTCCCATAGGTCACCCTGGGCCCTGAAGAGACCATTATGGAGAGGTGGGAAGCTAGGCGGATCATCTATGCCCTGGAGTAAGCTAGGCAGATCATCTATGCCCAAAAAGTATATTCCCCCCTCTCCGAGCAAACTAGTCCATGCTCCAGACATGGAGCTGGTAACCCAGAGCTCAGAGGCCGGCCATGTCCGGCCCTGCCGCTATACCAGCCTCTATTCCCTTAAGTATAGGTTCCCCTCACCTTTCACCCCTGAAAGAACACAGGGTGTGTGGGTAATCAGGCGGGACAATGCCATGTCACCCAACCCCGACTGTGAGAACCGGTGTAGGAGTCCCCTTGATGCTTTGCCAGTTCACCCCAAAGTAAAGTAAAAAAATGTGGCTCTTGTGCCTGAGAAAGGTGTGGGGCGAAAACAAGGTTGCTGTTTTGCAAATCAAAATCAATCGATCCTCAATACCCTTGTCGAATGTGCAGGTACGTCTGGAGGAGGTAGACCACTGGATGTGTAAGCCTGGGTGATAGCCTGCCTAATCCATCTCGATATAGTGGATCTGGAAGCTGCAAGGCCGGACCTTAAGCCATTGAAGACTGTGAGAAGGCGGTCTGCCCTACGCCACTCTTCTGATCTTTCAAGAAAGATTATTAAGGCTCTTCTAACATCCAGGAGCATAAGATTATGTTCTGTTCCTGTCCTAGGAGGCAGTGTCGGCAGCACAATCTCCTGGGATCTGTTGAAAGAAGAAGCAATCTTAGGCAAAAATAATGGGTTTGGTAGAATTATGCAATAGGGTTCTTTCATAGAAAGGGCCCGTAGATCACTGACCCTCCTTGCTGAAGTAATTGCTAAAATGAAACAAAACTTTAGGGATAACATTTCTCGGGGACTTGGTCCAAGGGTTCAAAAGGAGCTTCTGGAAATCCCTAGAAGGGGGCTGGTCTTTTGCCTGTGACAGCCTTGAAAAAAATTATTAATAAGTTAATCTTGTCTCAAAGTATTGCCTCCATTTCTTCAAAACTTTGGGCAGCAGACCAAATCCAGGCACTTTACCAAAGGGTCAATGCCTTTTTCCAGAAAAGGAAACTTGCGCTTAAGTGCCCCAGGCTTAAAAAAAACTTTTTCCACTCCGCCTTGATCAGGTCCTTAAGTGCAGAGTAGACCGGAAAATTTGGGGATCTTTTCTCCAAAACTTCCTATGTATAGAATCCTGTTAGAGGCTTTTTCTCTTGTCTTGATACCCCAAGTCTTGTAAATATCATCCAATAAGGCTGCTATATCTTCTGGCAGGGGTCTGGACGGACACAAAGAACCTTCCCTTGTTTAGGGAGTTCTTTGAAGTGAGCTCGCCCTCACTTTCATCAACATCCGAACCAGCCACTTAAAAGCCTGGCCTAGGAGAAATAGGATCAATCAGGGAAGTATTCAGGCCTGATCTGGGGCACTTTACAGTATTGAAAGTGGATGTGTGTCCCACATGTGGATGCCTGAGGTGAGCAGGAAACAGTGACCCACTCATAGGAAGAGCTGCTTGCAGATGCCTCTGTACAAGCCCTGGCTGTTGCCCCCCCCCTTGCGAAGAGGAAGATTAGCTGTTGGTGGTGCCAAGTAAGCTGGTGGTATCAGGGGATTTAGAAATTGGGTGTGGATTGCTTTAAAATATAAATAAGAGAGTCAACATATGTAAGACATAAAGATCTTCTTGCACACTTCCTGTGGTTTCAGAATTCTTGTAAATGCAGGTGGAGACAACAGTGACAGATTATTGTGCAAATTTAGAGTTTCATTAGTTGGCTTCTCCTCTGTAAAAAGCATGTTCTGCTTTAGTCTTTGGTTAAAAAGCAGTTCTGCAACAAGCTTCATAAGAAGACCAAGTTTTCATCCCCAGAGGAATAAATACCGTGGACATACAGTAAAAGGTCTACACATGCCTGTTGAAGTGGATGTCCAATTATACGGTAACTCTGTCCTACTTTTCACTCTGATGATCAGACAGTTTACCTAAAAAAATAAAAAAACAGCTTAGCTCACCCCAAATTGTGTGGCTGTGTTGGCAGCACTTGGACAGCAGCCACACAGCACAATTCCCCCCCCCCCCCCCCCGTGCAGAGAGTTGGGGATCCTCCTCTGTACAGCCTCTCTCAGGTGGCCATGCCCAGCTCTCAGATCAGAAGAATGATTTCTGAACATTTTCCACCTTTAACGTCTCCTATTATCTGTAGAATTCAACTGAAAACCAGACTGAAATCTTTTTGGGTGGAAAGGTGAAAATAAACATGTAAAATTATGTGCTTGCATAAACATTAGACTAACTAGACTAACCTTTTGTTGAATTACTCTTTGAATTAAAGACATCATTCATTGTGTCTGGGTAGGAGTGTCTCAGAATGGCACATGTAGATTTGCCAATCTTTGCCTACTCTTCTTTGCAAAACGTCCTGTGTGCAGCCCTCTTCAGGTCATCCCACAGAATACCATTTGGTCCCAGTTCCGGTCCATCCCAAAACTAGGATCTTCCTCTCGTAATGCAATTCTTTTGTTCACGTGGAGATATTCTTTGGGTAGTTGTGGTGCTGAAAGGCATTTTAACAATGTAGGTGCTGATTGTGATTAATAACTGAAAAAATGTATCAGGCTATAACCTGAAGATCTCCTCATTCGATACTTACCTGTATATACGATTCTAACATTAAAGTGGGACAAAACTCACCAGCTGCAGGCCTGGAATCTAAAAGAGACCTGTGCAGAGACTCTAGGAGCATGTGAGTGAAACGGACGATCCGGGGGTTTCACACAGAGGGGTATCCCATTTCAGGATGCCCCAGGGAGTGGAACTCGGATGGCCCTGGAGTCTTTTAAACTCCAGGGCCTTCAAAGTTTCTTTTTAATGTAATGGGTAACGTTAGTGGCTGACAGTATTCTAAGATTACAGCTGTACAACTTTAATATGCTTTTGTGGCTACTTCAAAGTCTGCCCTATTGCCTATGATGTGGTTCAGTCTGTTGGAATTGAGGTTTACTGCTAACTATAATTGGAGTCCCCTTTGGGTTCAAAAATTATTACTCAGCAGTGAACTGCTTCATATTGTCCCAATCTTCTGGTAGACAGAACTTATATACCAATAGGAATAAAGAAGTTGTGTCCCTTGAAGTTATTCAAAATAGTGACTTGGCTTTAATGCACTAACATTATTTTATTTTTGAGCTGCCTCCTTAATATGGGACAGGCAAATAACTGTATAGCAAAACATAATTAAAATAGGGTGTGTGAACAGATTCCCCATTACCTTATCTATTCATACAACAAACAGGCTTTCTGCAGCATACAGAATAAAAGCCTCCTGGCTTACTCACAGTTCTGACCAGAATGGTTTAAAGTGGACTGTCACCCACCCCTGATCGGCCCGGGAATCTATAAGATTCCCGGGCCGATCACCTCCCTCACCGCGGGACATCCGAGATCGGGATGTCCCGCGGTGAGGGACCCCCCCCCAAAACCCCCAAAAAACTCACCTTATCGGCGACGGCGGCAGCCACCGCCGCCTCCCGCGCGCTCCTCTAGACGTGCCCGCGCCGGCCGTTTGTGAATGGCCGGCGCGGGCGCGCGCCCTGTCAGAGCGACGTGCGGGATGCGGCGGCGGGCGCACTGTCTTGTCCGCCGCTTGTCCGTGGCTACGTGGGAGCGTGGTGAGGTGAGTTTTTCGGGGTTCTGGGGGGTTTTACACAGTGCCCCCCTGAAGTGGACCAAAACCCAGGATAGTCAAAATCCTGGGTGTTGGTCCACTTTAAACTGGTCACAGGCTGCTTAGGCTTTCTTAGGGAGAGCTTCTGCTGTGAATCATTGATAGATTCCTGGCAGCTTCTTGGCCTCCTTTGGGTGTTTCTGCACAGGCAATGGGCTTGATTCAACAAAGGTAGAAATAAATTCATGTTGCTCGAAAAATCGGCTCCAATGCGTACATTTTTAACTTTTTCGAGTGATTCAAAAAAGGGGTTGAATTAAATACGTGCACTCGAAAATGCGATTGTAAAATTTTCGAATCGCTCGTAAAATTTTCAAAATTGGAACATGTACTCGAATTTTTTTCTATTGTTTAGTATTGTTTTCTAACTGTTGCATTGTGTTGTAAGGCTTTTTAATGGGTAAATGTAAATGCATAATTTTTTTTCAACTTTTTAAGTTGCCTGTGTAGCTGTATGTACATGGCTAACATTGTGGATACATGTAATAAAGAGGCAAGGTATGCTGTAGTGGAAGTACTAATAATATTTGTAAGAGGCATGTATGTTGTTTTTTTGGGGGGGTTTGGTTGGATTGCCAGGGATCTGTATTAAACAATTTTTCCTTTTATGCAGAAATGTGGTCATTGTTTTCTATACAAAGCTTGCTCACATAGCACCACGTGTCCTTGGGTGCAGGGTGCAGCTCTTTGCTAGCTTTAACCTCATGGTACGCCATTCTTATGCTTACACTTTAACATGGACCAAAACCCAGGATTTTGACTATTCTGGGTTTTGGTGCCCCGCTGTGTAAAAACCCAAAGGTCGACCACTCCCATGAACCTTCCCCTGTTCTTATGGCACATGTGTGGCCTCCCATGCATTCATCTGTATAAAGGGTCCAGACGCAAACTGGTCTAGGGTTGTTTAAGGACTCGGCTACAGTCCAGTTGAGCATAGTATACCTGAGTTTGCTACAACAAGCCAGTGGATACATCCATGCTAGGCTGGAACAGGGAGTGTGTCTCCTCCAGACATTTACAAATGACTGGTGCCAGGGCATACCCTGCTGAAGTTATAGCAAGGAGTGTCCCCTGCTTGCACATGCATCCTTGAAGTGTGGCAGTTGGTGAGTATACTAGGCAACCTGGGTTGTTTCATACAGCAGGGCATGTAAAATAATATTCAGCCAAAGGCAAGGAAGCCGTGGAGTTTGAACAATTTCCGGAGCAAAGGTGGTGGTTTTGGGAGTTCTGTAAGAGCATTTCAGCAATAATGCTTTTGTCTAAATAGCCAAGCCCATGGCAGTCAACAAATAAATGGGCAAAATGTAACACTTGCATACTCAAACCATGCAATAACATCAAGGAACAGCATACTTTGGGACATTAACATCAGTTGCAGATTCTAAGTTCCTATAAGGGTGAGGCTAGCAAGGGGTTAAAAGGCTGGAGCTTTCCAATATATCACAAGCACTCTGCAGAAAGTTAGGCAATAATGTTTAAACACTTACCAAGAAGCCATCCTCAAATAGTTGAAAAATTGATGAATTTTGCAGAATGTGGGCATCATGGCATGAAAAGGGAAAGCCAGCCACAAAGCTAAGTATTTTGAGATCTGGACCAGCAATCATCTGTACATTCAGTGAATGTCCCATCTTGCGATTTTGGTAGATATATTCATCCACATTGGGTGGGATAAAACAAACAAGCGTGCAATCCACAGCCCCCATGACATGTGGCATGCCAGCAATGCGATAAAAACCCTGTTTTACTACAGTCCATTCCTGGGGTGAGGAGGGTAAATGCACATACCGTGGCAAAATGGCATGCATTGCCTTTAAAAATGTATCTACAGCACGGCATACAGAAATTTGGGACATGCCAACCGCCACACCACCCAGGCGCTGAAATGAGCCATTGGCCAGAAATTGCAAGCAAACTATCAGATTCGTCATTCCAGAAATTGCATGTCCTCTACCAGTTAATGGTGCCAAATATGGATGCAGCAGGCTATAGAGGTCTTCCAAAGCTGCACGGTTTAGCCTAGTAAGCTGGAAAAGTGCTTGATCTGGCAGCTGATCCACATCCAAACGTGTCTGAAAATACTTGGGAATGGGTAGTTTGCGCCTTCTCTGCACCACATCATCTGCAATATGTTCGAAGTCAATGCAAAGAAAGTAGAAGGGCTCCATTGTGAGGGAGAGCAAAATGAGTTTTCTCCTGCTGAAAGCTGCATCAAAAAACTAGTGTGAAACACTCTAATTTATATCGTGTGTGGCTCATCGTGTCCACCTGAATCCACCTGTGTCCGTCTCTACTCTCCCCTTCACCTAAATATTGCCATTATCTATCGCCCTCCTGGACCTGCCACTCTCTTTCTGGGCCACTTCTCAACTTGGCTTCTCCACTTCCTGTCCTCTGACATCCCGGCTATAATCATGGGGGACTTCAACATACCCGTTGACACCAACAACCCTGCAACCACCAAACTGTTATTCCTAGCCACCTCCTTTGGCCTCAAACAATGGTCTACCAGCCCTACCCACAAAGATGGACATACGCTCAACCTACTCTTTACTCACCTCTGCTCTGTATCCAGTCTTGCCTCATCCCCACTTTCCCTCTCTGATCACAACCTACTTACACTAACACTCTCTTCCCTTACCACTACCCAACCCCCCCCCCCCCCCCCGCACACAAACCTGCTATTCTTCACAGGAACCTCAGAAACCTAGACCTTCAATCTCTATCCGATGCTTTACATCCCCTCATTTACCAATGTAGAAACTGCCGCTTCATACTACCATAATACAATAACTGCTGCCCTTGACTCTGTTGCTCCCCTTAACTACAGCCGCCCTCAGGCCAAAAATAGACAACCTTGGATTAATACTAACACTGCAACATTGAAACGGCATTCTCAAGTTGCTGAACGGCATTGGAGGAAATCCAAAACCAAGGAGGACTTCCTGTTATACGAGAAAGCCCTTCAGGAACTCAGGACTGCCCTTTCATCTGCTAAACAGGAATATTTCACATCACTCATAACAGCACAGGCCCGGAATCCAAAACATCTATTTAACACTTTCAACTCCCTTCTCCGCCCACCACCACCACCTCCATCTTCACAGCTAACAGCTGAGCAATTTGCCTCATACTTCAAAGATAAAATCGACATGATTCGAAGTGGCTTCACCCCTCAGAACACCTCTCTCCTACCAACATCCCCCCTGCCCCACTCATTAACTCATTTCACACAGTTAACTGCTCAAAGTCTCTCCTCCTTGGTCTCAAAGGCTCACCTGACCACCTGCTCCCTTGATCCCATTCCATCCCACCTTATCCCTCAACTGTCTCCATCTGTCATTCCAGCCCTAACATCTTTATTCAACCTCTCCCTCTCCACTGGTACCTTTCCCTCCGCCTATAAGCATGCTGTTGTAACTCCACTCATCAAAAAAAAACCTCTGGACCCCTCTGCCCTCCCCAATTACCGCCCAATCCCTCTGCTCCTTTTCTCATCCAAGCTTCTTGAACAGCATGTCCATACAGAACTTACCTACTATCTGTCTACAAACTCCCTCCTAGATCCCCTCCAATCCGCTTTCCGCTCATGTCACTCGACCGAAACTGCACTCACCAAAGTCACCAATGATCTACTGACAGCCAAATACAAAGGCCACTACTCTGCTCTCATTCTTCTCGACTTATCTGCTTTTGACACTGTTGACCATGCTCTGCTTCTCAATATTCTTTCTTCTCTTGGAATCCACTCTCTTGGCTCTCCTCCTATCTCTCTCACCGCACATTTAGTGTATCTTACTCAAACACCATTTCCTCTCTCCGGCCTCTGTCTGTTGGGGTTCCACAAGGCTCAGTCCTAGGACCCCTATTTTTTTCAATACACACTTCTGGTCTAGGACAACTAATAACCTCGCTAGGCTTCCAATATCACTTTTATGCAGACGACACTCAGATCTACCTCTCTGATCCGAATCTCTCTTCTTTCCTCTCTCGCCTTCCTGACTGTCTAACAGCCATCTCTTCCTTCATGACATCTCGCTCCCTTAAACTAAACATGGACAGAACAGAACTGGTCATTTTCCCACCATCTCACTCCCCTCTCCTCTCTAACACCACAATTTCTGTAAATACTCTTACAATAACTGCAACTCATCAAGCTCGATGCCTGGGCGTCATTCTGGACTCCTCTCTCTCATTTACACCCCACATTCACTCCCTAGCCACCTCCTGTCGTCTCCAACTCAAAAATATCTCCCGCATTCGTCCCTTCCTCTCACCTGTCACCACTAAAATGCTAGTGCACGCCTTGGTCATATCCCAACTGGACTACTGCAACACCCTCCTCTGTGGTTTGCCAACAAACAGACTAGCTCCCCTCCAATCTATTCTAAACTCATCCACCTCTCCTCTAGCTTCTCCAGTGCTACCCCCCTCTGTCAATCCCTCCACTGGTTACCTGTCTACCATAGAGTTCAGTTCAAACTTCTAACGCTAACCTACATAGCTCTCTCTAACCAGGCCCATTCCTACATTTCATCTCTGATCCAGCGTTACCGACCCAAGCGCAACCTCTGCTCTGCCTCTGACATTCTCCTGTCCTCTTCCTTGGTTACTTCCTCGCACTCCCGCCTTCAAGACTTCTCCCGTGCCTCTCCACTTCTCTGGAATGCCCTTCCCCGCTCGATCCGCCACTCTCCATCACTCCAAGCCTTTAAAAGTGCCCCCAAAACTCACTTCTTCAGACAAGCATATGACCTGGCTTAAGCAACTCCTATAACCTTTAATGGCACATGCAGCCATACTCAAGCTCTACCACTTGTGACCCCGCCCCTTTGTCTCCACCCCCATCCTTTAGACTGTAAGCCCGCAAGGGCAGGGCACTCCTCCCTATTGTCGCCTGTGCTCACAACACTTGGTTTTAACCTGTGGCATCTAATATTCTAAGTATACAGTACGTCCTGCTCCAGATATAATACTTACACTCCCGGCCCTTCATATACCCGGGGACCTCCCACAAATCCCCAGATTTCTCTGCAGTGCTGACTGCGAAGACATGAAGTATCACTCTCTCGCAGGTGAACGGGGCTATTACAGCCTGTGGCCCTGTTGGACTACTCCCACCCGTCCTCTTTGATGTGCCTCCCAGCCTGGGCTACGCTGGTTGGGTGAAGGTAGGCAGCACCATGCGTGCTTATGGAGCCTTGCTCCACCGCAGTCCCCCACCAAAGGGTAGGCGGTTTAGGCTGATGGTGAGCCTTTAGGGGATGCCCCTCCCGCATCATTGCCCCACGCCCCGTGTAGCGGTGGACCCTGCCCAAAGGGTCGCCATCCCCCCTCGTTCCCCCCCTTAGCCCGGGGGGAAGAAAGGGGGGGGAGGGGTTTGTGAGTATGGCGGCCTCTGTGTACCCTATTACACGCTTATGGCCTTAGTATTGCTTTTGACTGGGAATGGGTGTCAGAGCCGCGCTGTTTATATTTATCTTGTATTGGTCGCCGCCGCGTCTTTCCTGTATGGTTGTACTGCATGGACGGCGGCTTTGCAGACGCTGCCGCATCTCTTTTTAGTGTTGTAGTGGCTCTTCTGAGGTAATCCACTTGATGCTGTCTATATATTGGCTACGGGTTTTGGAGCTTCGCGCTCTCCGGGGGGGCGGGGTCCTGGCTTGGCGCGCTCCGCGTCATGGCCAGCTCTGGCCCGCCCTTCGAGGTTCGCTTAGCGCCATTTTTACTTGCGGGCGCGTGGTGAAGACCGTCCTCCCCCCTCAGTCTGTAAGTGCCCTCGCGGTCGACTTTTCATTACTTCTCTTCCTTGCGCATGGCTCTGACATTCTTGTTCCCTTTA
Source organism: Gastrophryne carolinensis (assembly GCA_027917425.1). Lineage (NCBI taxonomy): Eukaryota > Metazoa > Chordata > Amphibia > Anura > Microhylidae > Gastrophryne > Gastrophryne carolinensis. Next base: position 528,865,231 of record CM051235.1, on the reverse strand, counting down.
TCTCTTTCAGACCATGGATTCCGGTGGCTTCTCCCGGCCCGATGTAGCTCCCGGTTGAGACTATTAAATTTACTCCCACTTCCCCGCGGGTTATTTGGGCATCCAGGGTAGCTTACAGCGTCAATCCCTACTGGCCTATTGTGCCGATTAATCACCATATGGAGGCATCCCAGGATAATGCGACCGGGGTTCCTTCGGGACAAGCCCGGCTGTGTGTAGCTTGTGGGGTCTTACCTAGCAGCGGTGACAATGCACGGGTCTGTGTTCCTTGTGCACAGCAGGCGCTATCGGTTCTTCCCGCCTCTTCCGTGGCTGCGCCTGCACCTCGCCTCACTTCACTTACTCCCCCAAGCCTGAGTCTAACCCCCAATACAAGGGGGATTCTCATCCTGATGTGGCTACTAGACTGGCCAGTGTTGAAAGATTGCTTGCTAGCTCATTAGCGCGTAAGGCCACCGCAAAGAGGCGGCATTTAACCCCTGACTCTGCTCTTAGCATTTTCATACTGCTAAGGCTCGTCTGGAATTTCCTGAGCAAACCCAATTCAATAGCCTCGTGCTTAAAGAATGGGAACATCCCAGTAGACTTCCCGGAATCCTTAAGAGTGTGGATAGGAAGTATCCCTTCCCTGCTGACTTGGTTAAGTGCTGGTCATCGCCCCCCGAGGTCGATGCTCCTATTCTAGGGTTGTCCAACACCTCTATTATGCACTCCCCTGACACTACTACGCTGCGGGACTCTGAGGACCGGCGTATTGACCAATTGGCATGCCATGCCTTTGCATTTGGGGGAGCGACTCTGCGCCCGGTTTGTGCCTTAGCCATTACGGCAGTAGCGCTCAGGGCCATGGTCAGGAATGCACTCGATGGCACAGATGAGTTGCCACCTGATACTGTCAATGCACTGTCTAACTGTGATGTGTTTGTGAACTTTATCCTGTCTGCATCGGACGATGCTATTAGGTTGTGTGCCAGATCTTCTGCCCTGGCGGTAGCTATACGCCGCGCGGTTTGGTTGCGCCAGTGGGCTGCTGACAATGCGGCTAAGAAAGCCCTTACTGGGCTTCCATTTAAGGGGCTGCGCCTGTTTGGGGACCGTCTAGACCTCTTCGCCAAAGGAGGCAAGTTACCCCAGCGCAGGCGGCAGATTCGGCCCTTTCGAGGCCAGGACACCCTTTCAATCCCCTACCGTGGGGCTAAACAGGGAAAAGGGGTATCTTTCGCTGGGTCCCGCTCAGATTCCTGGCACAGGAACAGAGGACGCTGTCCTGGTTCCTCCTGGGGGTCCAAGCCCAAAGCCCCTCCCAAGACCCCTCAGGCATGAAGGGGCGCCCTCGCCCGTCAGGGTGGGGGGACGTCTGCAGCACTTTGAGCATGTCTGGAGGCGCCACGTCTCAGACTGGTGGATTCAGGAGGTAGTTTCCTCCGGCTACAAGATAGAATTTGCTGTACGCCCCCCCCACCAGATTCATTGGGTCCCGGATTCCACAGGACCCGGCCTCAGCTCAGGTCTTGTTCCTGGCCGTGCAGAGTCTCCTGGATCTAGGGGTAGTTTGCAAGGTCCCCTTAGGAGACAGGGGTATGGGGTTCTATTCCAGCCTTTTCACAGTACCCAAGAAGGATGGGTCTGTCAGGCCCATTCTGTATTTAAAAATCCTCAACAAATTTGTCAAGAACAGGCACTTTCGCATGGAAACTCTGCGCTTGGCTATCGGCTCTGCGCCCAGGGGACTTTATGGCGTCCGTAGACATCAAGGATGCTTACCTTCACGTCCCGGTGTTTCCAGGACACCAAAGGTTCCTCAGATTTGCACTGAAAGATCAGCATTACCAATTTGTGGCCTTGCCATTCGGTCTCACGTCGGCTCCCAGGGTGTTCACCAAGGTATTGGCAGGGGTGATGTCCCTGATAAGGCTAAGGGGCATACGCGTGCTTCCCTACCTGGACGATATACTCATCACCTCTCGGTCTCTGCGGCAGGCAGAGTTGCACACTCAGCTGGTAGTGTCCACCCTGGAGTCCTTCGGCTGGGTGATCAATTGCCCCAAGTCCTCTCTGTCCCCCTCCTCGGTGACTCCGTTCCTGGGAATGATTCTGGATATTCTGGAAGCTCTGACTGCGCAGGCGAGGTTCCTGCTCTCTTGCCCCCAGCCCTCCATCAGGCAGGGAATGCAGCTGGTGGGCCTGATGGTGGCGAGCTTCGAGGCGGTGCCCTTTGCCCAGTTCCATTTGAGACCGCTGCAGCTTCACCTTCTGTCAGTATGGGACAAGAACCCAGCGTCCTTGGACGGGGTCTGTGTGCTTCTCCCCTCGGTCAGACAGTCCCTTGCGTGGTGGCTGGACCACAGGAACTTGATAGGGGGCAGGTCTTTTCTGGCCCCCTCCTGGGAGACGGTCACAACGGATGCCAGTCTGTCAGGTTGGGGGGGGGATTCTGGAAGTCCCTGCGCTTCCAGGGGAGGTGGGGCCCTCAGGAGGCCCATTTACCCATCAACATTCTGGAATTACGGGCAGTCAGGTTGGTACTGGAGCTGTTGACCCAACACCTAAAGGGTCTGTCGGTCCAGGTACGCTCAGACAACAGGACGGCGGTTGCCTACATCAACCATCAGGGAGGGACCCGGAGGCGGAGAATCTGCTAGCAGACGCTCTGAGCAGGGGGACGTCCCGTCAGGGGGAGTGGTCCCTCTGCAACAGGGTATTCCAGTCCCTGTGTCACCGTTGGGGTCTACCGGATGTGGACCTGTTTGCATCCCGTCACAATCACAAGCTCCCGGCCTTCGTATCCCTGTCTGGGCAGGGTTCTGCGCAAGATTGCTCTGGAAGGGGTACCTGTGATTCTAGTGGCCAAGAAGAGTGTGGTTCGCAGACGTGGTTCAAATGGCAGAAGACCAGTACGACCTGCCAGGGGTGCCAGATCTGCTAACTCAGGGCTCCTTACGCCATCCCAATTTACAAACGCTGGCTTTGACGGCCTGGCTGCTGAAACCTCCATCTTGATGGAGAAAGGTTTGTCTGCCTCTGTGGTAGGTACTATGGTGCAGGCTAGGAAGAAGACTTCTTCTGCTATCTATTATAGAGTATGGCGTACCTACATTGACTGGTGTGAGTCTAGGTCTCTTCCCTGTAGGGAATTCTCAGTCCCTAGGGTTCTGGAGTTCTTACAGCATGGTTTGGAGTTAGGTCTAAAACTCAGTACTCTGAAGGGTCAGGTTTCTGCCCTGTCCGTCTTCTTTCAGAAGTCTTTTGCTCAGCATCACTTGGTTAAGACCTTCTTTCAGGGGGTCACTCATGCGCGTCCCCCTCGTAAACCTATGGTCCCTGTTTGGGATTTAAACTTGGTTTTATCTGCCTTGCAGGGTGCTCCCTTTGAGCCTATTCATGATGCTGCTCTCGCTGTTCTTACTCTCAAGGTTGTCTTTTTGGTGGCTATTACTTCGGTTAGGCGTGTGTCTGAGCTGGCTGCTCTATCTATTCAGCCTCCGTACTATGAGAGGCACCAGGACAAGGTGGTGTTCCGCTTCAAACCGGATTTTCTGCCTAAGGTTGTGTCTGCTTTTCATTTGAATCAAGATATTGTTCTTCCTTCATTGTGTCCCAATCCTAGCAACGACAAGGAGACGGTTCTGCATTCCTTGGACGTGATCAGGTGTTTGAAGTATTACCTGGTAGTCACTGCGGCTTTCAGGAAGACTGATGCTCTCTTCGTTGTGCCTTCCGGGCCTAGGAAGGGTTTGGCTCCTGCCAAGTCTACTATCAGCAAATGGATCCATCAGGCTGTGATTCAGGCCTATTCTGCCAAGGGGAAGAGTCCTCCCTTCCGTCTTACTGCTCATTCTACTCTTGCTATTGGGGCCTCCTGGGCCTTCCAGCACCAGGCTTCTGTTGAACAAGTTTGCAAGGCCGCTACTTGGTCTTCTGTTCATACCTTTTCAAAGTTTTACAAGGTTGATGTTAGGGCCTCAGCTGATGCTGTGTTTGGCCGCAAGGTTTTACAGGCGGCAGTAGTTTAAACTGCCTGCTGCTGCCTTTTTTGTTGGGGATCCCACCCTACTTTTATGGACACTGCTATTGGATGTCCCAAGTGTAAGTATTATATCTGGAGCAGGACGTACTGTATACTTAGAATAATACAATTCTGTGAAATACTCACCTGTAGAATTGGTATTATACGTATACAGTACGTCCTGCTCCACCCCACCCTGTTTTTTTACATTATTCTGGATGGTGATTTTTGCCATTGTTGTTATTACAAGTTTCGTTGGTTAAATTCTCCCGGCTTCTTGTTCACTGCTTTTCAATGCTGGGGATTTGTGGGAGGTCCCCGGGTATATGAAGGGCCGGGAGGAGCCTGTTTTTGCATGTCTGCAGTGCACAGCGCCATCTGGCGGAGGATGCCCAAGTGTAAGTATTATATCTGGAGCAGGACGTACTGTATATGTATAATACCAATTCTACAGGTGAGTATTTCACAGAATTGTAATTTTGTATTGTTCTCTGTACTATATGTTTTACCCTGTCTGTAATCATACCATGTTAAGCGCTATGGAAGTTGATGGCGCTATATAAATAAACAATAATAATAACAATAATAATAATCGGTAGTAAAATTTTCGAATTGCAAAATGCAGTAGTAAATTTTTTGATCCACTAATTTATTTCGCACTTTTACAATCGCAAATGAAATTTAATTCGAGTGACTCATATTTTACAATGGTTCTCGTAAAAAAAACGATTGCAAAATCGCAACTTTTTTAAGCACAAAACACATGAAAAATCCATTTTCTACCTTTGTTGAATCGAGGCCAAAATGTGTATACAACCACTGTTGGCTACAGGCCTCTCCAAGGCCCAGGCCCTGATGGCTCCTGCACCTAGTCGATTTACACGGCTGCAGACCTCCCCAAGACCCATCCAAAGTCAGCAGCCCCTGTCAGAGGCTCATCAGTCTATCTAGACTAAATTAGAATGGGCTAGTAACTTAAAAATATGGCACTCTTTACTGAAGTCCTTATGTAGCGCAAATAAAGCATTTTGGCAATTTGACAGACTACCTACTGTGTGTGTGTGTGTGTGTGTGTGTGTGTGTGTGTGTGTGTGTGTGTATATATTTCTTAGACGTGTTGAGCAGGGGTTGAATGTATTTCATTTGTGCTCCTTTCTTGATATACAGGAGAGTCTCTGCCTATTATAGAATGACTATTCTAAATATTATTTTTAGAATCTGTAGTACCACAGTTTTACCTGGGATGCCTGGCCAAACACCCACCTTGTATCAGATAGCAACTCCACCCATATCTACCCATAGACAAGCCCTTGTCGGGACACATAAAATGCCTGCCCGGGCATGGTTGTTCCCAGGACCTACTAGGGATGTAGTCTAATGTAGAGCCGGTGGGTGAACCTCCATGGCAGAGATGTGGTCGGGACATCCCAGTCAGCAGTCCGAAGAGTGTCAAAGCCAAATGAATAGACAGGGACTGGTTAGGGTTGCAAAGCTGGCAAGGTGGGTTCGTAAACAGCAGCTCGGTGCAGGCAGCAAGCTGCGATAGTGCAACATAGGTTAACAATGAGTAAACAGAAGACATGGCTTCAATGCAGTGTAACATTATCCCGGGCATGGACCATAGGGATAGGACTGGCTTAACTTGGACCATGAGCAGTCACCCAAAGCCACAGATGATTGGCCAGATAAAAGGCAGTGGACCATTGGCAACTAACTACAACAGTGGGACAGCTAATATGCTCAAGCCTGGTGAGAAAGCTTGCTTTTTTTTAGGAAAGAAAATTGCCATTCACTTGTATTGTCTATGTTGGGGCTCATTCACAGCCTGGTGAAAATGTAGACTTGGTAGACAATAAAAGTGAATGGCATACAATTTTAAAAGAAATTGTTATTCTTCCTGGCCAAAGGGAGAAACTCGGCTGTTGCAGAGAGAAGGTGTGGGAGCATATTACATTACACAGGCAGTTATTAAGATCATCTATAATGATGATTGTGCTCACTTACCTTACAATAAGGTCGGAGGCTGGACATTGTATTTTACAATCTAATGTCGCCTAGCTTCCAATTTGATTGTAAGGTAAGTGGGTACAATCACCATTACATTTTACATTCCGACTGTCAGATTACCTAGGGAGTTTGACGTGGCAGTGCTTCCCAAGTCTTGATTCCCCAGGGACAAAGACCAATCGCCAGGGCAGTGAAAATCCAGGTGATTGGTCCACTTTTGGCCTTTGTGCATATTTTTAATATTAGAGCTTTTGAGTTACTGTAGATTTTATTTAAAGGAGCACTATCATGAAATCTGGGTAATAAGACAGATTTTAATTATATTTGGTAATATGAGAAGCAATATGGCGCTAAGGCCATGTGCCCCAAAAAAACAAGGTTGCTTGTAACAGTTATCAATGTATAACTGTCTTAAAATATTTCCAGGTGATGGCTCCTAGGGAAGAGCCATTTTCTAAGGGGGGGGGACACCCCGCTACTTCAGTAAGGTGAGTGGCGAGGAACAGGCACATTCACCTCTGTAGTGTGGGTTGAGTCCTGCAACCGAGCAGCGCCTGAATACTAGCGGCAATTCTGTGTACTGACCTTCCGAGAGAGAGAGATTGATTCTCAGTATTTCTTTCATGTTACCTCTGCTGCTGTCTGCAGTATCTTTCAGTTTTCCATTTTCTCTCTCATTCTTACACCACCATTTTTTTTCCATGTTTTCTATGTATTCTTCTTTTCAACTTTGTGTGTTTTACGCGAGACAAAATCCAGGATTTTCAGAATCCCGAATTTTGTTTCCTGCCCCTGGGGCATTCCAACTTGAGATGCCCCTCTATGTGAACCCCCCCGTTTGCCTGTAGAAACGAATCTTTCTCTGCCCTATGGTGAATGCATGGGCTCTCGTCCAGTTGGCTTTGTTTGCATGCAGAGCTCTGCAATGTGGGAGTGTGCCTCAGCCCAGAGAAAAGAAGAGCCATGAAAAAGGTGGGTCTTATGGTGACCCAGGTGGCGTTTCACACAGTGGGGCATTCCGATTTGATATGCCCCAGGGGAAGGCCACTCAGGGTTTTGTTCCGCGATATATATATATATATATATATATATATATATATATATATATATCCACTCAGGGTTTTGTGTGTATATGTATATATATATATATATATATATATATATATATATATATATATATATATATATATATATATATATATATATACCGTATATACTCGAGTATAAGCCGAGTTTTTCAGCCCACTTTTTGGGCTGAAAAAAGCAGCCTCGGCTTATACTCGAGTCAGTGACTTACCTGAGCGAGGCGGCAGACGAGACGCCGAGGCTTCAGAACTCGGCGGGGAGATCAGTACACCCAGCGCGAGGTGGGTGTACCAAGATGGCGGCCCGGGCCTCAGTGACGCGACGTGACGTGGCGGCGCGGAGCGCGCCGGCCGCCATCTTGGTACACCCACCTCGCGCTGGGTGTACTGATCTCCCCGCCGAGTTCTGAAGCCTCTGAGGCGGCTCTTCTGCCCTGCGGACCCATGCCGTCGTCCCGCGCCGTCCTCTCTCCCGCACCGTCGCTGGAAGGAGCCTCGCTGAAGATCCTGCAGGAGCTGAACTGGTGAGTGTGTGTGTTGTGTGCATTGTATGTGTGCTGTGTGTGTATGTGTGCTGTGTGTGTATGTGTGCTGTGTGTGTATGTGTGCTGTGTTGTGTGCTGTGTGTGCCTTGTGTGTGCCTTGTGTGTGCCTTGTGTGTGTATGTGTGCTGTATTGTGTGCTGTATTGTGTGCTGTGTTGTGTGCTGTGTGTGCCTTGTGTGTGTATGTGTGCTGTATTGTGTGCTGTGTTGTGTGCCTCGGCTTATACTCGGGTCAATAACTTTTTCCAGGTTTTTGGGGTAAAATTAGGTGCCTCGGCTTATATTCGGGTCGGCCTATACTCGAGTATATACGGTATATATATATATATATATATATATATATATATATATATATATATATATATATATATATATATATAGCGGAACATAACCCTGAATGGCCTTCCCCTGGGGCATATCAAATCGGAATATATATATATTTTGCACAGTCATTCAAAGTAGCTTTTTTTCAGTCAGTTTAGTTTACCTTGTAGAGATTTTATTGAAGCACCTGGTGGCCTTATCACAGAAGCAGCACCTCACACACACCTCCATTTACAGCGCCTGTCTGTGAAAAAAGCTGGAGCAAGTTCACTGCAGCTGTTGCTAGGAGACCAGTGGGCTAAATGCTGATGCCATCACCTCACTGAATAAAACCCAGCAAATCCCCCTCATTCAGCAAATGGACTGAGCCGTTTTCATTAAAAAAAAAACAACTTTTTTCTTTACTATTGCCACATTATTTATACACGTTAGAAGCTATTGTCAGGCTATTTCATTATTTACCTTTTTTCAGCATAAGTAAAAAAATATTAGTTACAATTTGCATCTTTGCTTTGCGTAATTCTATAATTTAGCTATAATTGTATAAACTGTTCATACAAATTAACCTAATGAACAATTTTAATTCTCAATTTAAATAGACGGCAATGCAAAAGGTCAGGAGGTCTGCCAGCAGAAATTGATGTGCTCATATTTTAGCTTCGGCTCCCTGTTGGTGACAGGAACTTGAACAGTGTAAACCCCTTGAGAGGTCTCTGCTACAACAGAAAGGATACAGAGTATTATATCCTCTTATTTCTGTGCAGGAAATGGGGGAGGGGGTATATGTTAATGGCTTAGCCTTACGTTTTGCTATGCCTTTGTTTTCATTTAGATTATATCAGGTCTAGGGTTAGTTTTATTTTGTGTGTTTGTGACCCATTTCAGAATTCTTGCCTCACATTAGGGCTGATTCAGCACCTTGATTATTTTTGTCCGCTTTTTTTGCAAGAAAAAAAAATTCTATAATGATTTTTGGTGATGAATTTCACTAAGGAAAAAAAACTTTATACATTTCACAAAAAATTAGAAAAAAAACTATCCCTTTTATGTTCGCCAATTGAATTATAGGTGCCAGTGGAATGGTGATAATGGCATATCGGGGGTTCCTATGCTGGTGTTAGTCTATTGGCAACAAAGCCCCTTATATATGTTCTTTTAGATGATCCTAATATGCTCCCTAGTGCGTGCACAATTAGCTTGGACTCCTCAAAAGTCATTAGGTGGCTATACTGTATTTTTCGCACCATACGATGGACCTACCCATAAGACTCCCCCAGTCTTATGGGTAGGTCCATATATTCTGAACCAAATGGTACACTAAAATACCCCCTCCCAATCACCCCAATACAAACCCCACAACACAGGCACTGAGCGAAATCCCAAATAGAGGCAATGCGAAGGGCATCCCAAATACAGGCAGGGTGTGTGGCGGCATGGCAGCATGCCCCATTATAGCCAGTGGGCAGCCGCAAACACACACATTCATCTTAATGCCCGCCACAGCTGCCCGCTTCCGTGGATGCGTGTTCCTCCTGCCACACACATTCTACCTAGCACTGGTTCAGGGCCACAGGTGCGCTATTGTTTTCAATGGAAGCCAGCCCTATACAAGCCACGCCCAGCCACTGTCATAAAACAGGGCTAACTCAGGGAACGTGTGTGGTGATGGAGGTGAACTGTGGCTGCAGGAACACACGTGTGGTGGCAGCTGGAGGAGCGGCAGGCTAGCCGTATGGGTGCGCCGGAATGTAAGTTTTTTTCCCTCGCTCAATAAGACGCACCAACACCCCCCCCACTTTTGGGGGCGTCTTATAGTGCGAGAAATACTGTAAATCTTCCTCACTTCAGCTAAAATTAGTATCCTTTGTTTCAACTACATTTTTGCTTTAATGTTTCTTGTTATTGGTCCGTTTTTTATACTATTATTTAATATGCATTGTAACAAAATTGATCACGTCTGTTTGATCGAGTGACCTGTGACAAGTGTGTGGACTCACTCTGTGGGCTACACGGAGTGTAATCACACCAGAAATACCCATTCACAAGTACCACTAGCTGCCATGTCCGCCATTGAAATACAACTGAACAGTGGAACCCCAATTACCATCCAATCAAACTGTGCTGGCCGTGTGTAAGAAGGGAACCGTCAATCTAGATCAGACCTGGGCATTGTAAGGCCCGGGGGCCGGATACGGCCCTTTGATTGGCTCTGACCGGCCCGGGCTGAGCTGGCTCGGCTCGTGATTCTGCATCCCTCCACTCATGCTGCCTGCGAGGCGCCTGACCGTCCCTCTTTGCAGGAGTGCGGGAGGTGCCAACCCGACCCGAAGAGGGGCGGGTGGGCACCTGACAGTGAAAAAGAGCCGAACCAGGGAGATGAAGGGGCGGGACTTATAAGTGCCCTGACTGGAAGCCATCCTAGGGCTGCTGCTAAGCTTAAGGGGATAGAGAGTAAGGGACATGGGGCTGCATTTGCTCTGCCCAGTGTGGTGGAAGAGTGAGCTACTGACATCTGTGGGGCGATATCCCCCCTTTCTGTGGATCCTACCAACCGGTCACCCTCCCCTCCAGCTGTCAGCTAAGTGCACATGATCCTTGTCACAAGAGGACTTTAGCCCTTAAAATGTCCGCTAAAAAAAAGAAAGGTAGATGCTGAATGCAGGGTTTTCCAAAATAATTAACTGCTTTTTATAAAGAAATACAATTAATATTATGCAGAATTGAGTTCAGCCTTTTGGCCCGGCCCTCCACAATATTTTTAGTTTCTCATGTGGCCCCATGGAAAAAATAATTGCCCATCCCTGATCTAGATTGAGTGCATCCCACACTTACCATTGGGAGAGTCTGATCGGCTCTGTTGTGAAATGACCAGATACAATAATCTGCTGGCTCATACTCCTGCACCACTGCATGCAGCACTTAGGACCAAGTTATATACTCTTTTCACACTATACAGTCTCACTTCTTTTTTAGGAGAGAGGGGCTGATTCAGAGCCAGGTGAAAATTTACCTGGTAGACTATGAAAGTCGATGTCAGTTTTATCTCCTAAAAAAGGAGTGATAATACTCACCTGGCTCTGAACTGACTCCATAGTCTATGAGTTAGTACAGTTTATTAGCATCATCAATCCTTTAGAAAAGATAGACCTGTGCTTAAAGCAGAACAAAACCCAGCCCTGGAATCTAAAACAATCTATAGGAATTCAAGTTGGGATGCCCCACTGTGCGAACCCTTCCTCCAGAGCTCTGCAAAAGTCGCCTGCTTTATGGCTCCCTCGCCAATGTAAACATTGGGCGGCCACATCTATGGGCTTTGTGCGCTTTCCCCTCCCACAGCCATTTAGATAGGCTGGGGGCAGGAACACGCCCTATGCTGGGGATGCAGTGTTTTTTTATTTATTTTTTTTTTTTGCTTCTGATTGCCATAAACAGACCATTACATATGCAGAGCAAATGGCTTTTACTGAATGAGAGGCCGCGCATGCGCCATTGAACCGGGTACGTTTCTATGGGCTTTCACAGAGCTGGGCATTCCGTTTCATTCAGGGGCAAGAAACGAAACCTGGGAGAGTCAAATATCATGCCACTTTAAAGTCATTCAGCGGGAAAAAAAACCCCAAAATGTTAGTTGCCTTTTGTCCTTCACAGCTGATAAGTGCTAGTTGACCAGCGATCAATAACTCATCTGATCGCTGCATCCGAGCACGTGCTTCCCGCATGCCATGCCCGCAATGAATAGAGAGGTGGTGTGGCTGCGCCTCTGTGACTGATGGCTGGTCTCAAGTCAGGCTCACCTTCAGTTCCAACCACATGTTCAGGCCCTGAACGGCACATGATCGGATCCAGTGAACAGGTGAGTTGCTGATTGACGGTCTAGCACAGAACAGTGGTGCACGACAAAAGGTATGTACCCTTTTTGTTTTGTTTTCTTGCCTGCTGAATCACTTTAAATTAAAAAATAGACAATATAGTCAATAGACACAATATTCCAAGTATGCATCACACCCTGCTCCAATATTGATTCATTACGTCTAGGTTATAGTCCACAAGAGGGCGCTTTACTGCAGAGATGGCAAAAAAAGAGACCCCTCCCAGTCCATAAATACCCAGGACCTTCCACTCATTTCCCAGTTTAGTCTCTGCAGTCGGCGTCGACAGTCAAGGTGATGGCTCTCTCTCTCCTTGCAGGTAAGCCGGGCTGCACAGCCCCGGCCCCTTTTTGTCCTATTCCCACCCGGGCCATTTTATATGCCTCCCAGCTATAGCTGCATGGTCCGGGTGATGGTAGGCAGCACCTATTAGAGGTGTTTAAGCTCCACCGCAAATCCCCCACCAAAGGGTAGGCGGCGTCAGGTTTTTGGTGATCCTGACATGGGATGCCTGTCCGTTCTTAGCCCTCATTACATGGATAGCAAATGTAACCATGGGCTTATTCCCCCCAGCTTCCCTGTGCCCGGTTTAGTCGGGGGGGGGGGCGGTCTGTGTATATATATATATATATATATATATATATATATATATATATATATATTTTATGTGTGCTGTTTTGTCATGACCGGCTCCCGCATTGGCTGGGGAGCTCGGCTGTCTGTATTTCCCCGCGTTGGGAGGGGGCGTGGCCTAGCACTCGGCGCGCTACGCATTATATATATTTATCATAAGAGTCACCCATTACAGCCTGCTCTTCATACCTATCATCAGGATCGTGACAGTATCACCTCATAGACATATGGTGGTCAAACGCTCCTGATGACACTCTGATCCTCTCCTATACAATATGTATTTATTTGTGAGATGCGGATGATTGCTGGTCTGTTTGGTCACCCTATTATGTCTTCCGGAGGACATCCCAATTTAGTTTATTCTAAGTATGTCACACACCCCACTTCAGTCATTGATTATTACACTTGGGGTATATACTCACCGCTAGGTGGCAGTGTTGCAGAGAATCTCCAAAAAAGCAACAGGCCCCTCCCGGTCTATACATACCTGGTACCTCCCAACAATCTCCCAGTGTTATTCTCTGCAAGGTGGCGACAAGACAGAAGAAAGAAGTCTCCTGCTTGCAGGTAGCCGGGGTATCACCCCGCCCCCCCCCCCCCCCCCCATGGTCTATTTCTGCCCGGCTCTGTTTTGTTATCCTCCCTGTTAACTGGCAGCCTCCCAGCTTTGGGGGTCGGGCAAAGGTAGCCGGCACCTTAGGTGCCTAGGAGATTAGCTCCTCCGCTCGACTCCATATTGTGGGGCATAGCGGGATTCCCGGAGTGGTGATCCGGAAGTGGGATGCCCCCATCTACCTAGCAGTTAGCCCTTTTTTACATGAGGTGATCTGGGCATGGGACAGTGTTCTACTCTCTGGCACCGGGCGTCATGGGTGACTGTGTGTGCTTGCGGCGCTCTGGCTGGTATGAGTGGGGCTCCTGCGTTTGTTGTTTATGGCGTTTGTTTGTTCCCAGCGGGCGTTTGGTGTGTGTGTGTCAGACGATCCGGCCGCTGCGGGTGTGTTTTATTACTATTGGCATGATGGCGCCTTTTGGCGCGGGATTCCCCTCAGGAGCCGAGGGGCGGGGTCACGCGGCGCGCCTGTGTGTGTGAAGCGCCGAGTTCGGCGCGTGCTGCTCGGAGTCATTGTCAGCAGAGGGGAGAGAGTGTACATTACTGGGGACCGGCTGGTAGCTCCGCCGGTCCTGCCTGGTATGCGAGCGCGGCTCTCGCTGGGCCGGACGCTCGGCGACGTTGGAGAGGGGCGGGACCGCGTCGCGCGGTCCGCACTGTGGTTGGTCGCGTTGGAGGGGCGGGACTTATTCGGCTCCCGCGCTTCTGGGCACGCCCTCCTCCTTCCTCTCCTGTGCGGCGCGGTTTCTGGCCGCCATCTCGCTGCGGTGTGTCACGCTGATTTTGTGCTCTCCTCCAGGTAGGCTTGTGTGGTTTAGCTGCCCTGTCTTGACGGGGGTAGGCTAACTGAGTTTTCTATGGACATATGCTTCCCTTCTCCTCCGTTTTACATCTCCCCTTCCTCCCTCCCCCTCGTTCCCCACCATTTTTTTTTTTTTTGAGGTGATGGCGGGACCTTTTAACCATCTTCTTAGATTTGGTTAAAGGGGGGGGGGGGGGAGACTTTTTCAGTGGGATATGGTATGATTATTGTATTTATTTGTGTGTTGTTGTCCCTGTTTTTTTGTGTTTTTCAGATCCTGGGACCCCATCTTGCAGGGCTCCCCCGGTCTTATATACCTGGCTAGTTTGGGAAAATTGGGATATTGTCCTTTTAAATCCTATGGTCAGGGTGGTATAGAATTATAGCTAGATAGAATTAAAGGGGCATCCCGGGTCGCTTACTGCGTAAATCCCTGGGTTCTGCGAATACCATAATTTTCACCATATGGAGGCTGCCAAAGATACCGGAAACGGTCCTTCGGGACAATCCAGGCTGTGTGGGGGTTGTGGGACTCTGCTCCCGGGGGATGATGTCATTATATGCATTCCATGTGCGCAGCGGAACATTGAGCGCCAGTCCGGCACCCCGGTGCCTGGTACTTCATCGGCCGCGCCATCTCCCTCTCCTCCTCGCCTGTTCCGGACCCCGTGTGACGTTGTCACGGGTGGGGATTCGCAATCTGAGGTGTGTGCCCGCTTGGCCAACCTCGAGAAGATGTTTTCCGCTATGTCCGCTCAGAAGGCTTCGGCTAAGCGTAAACACCTATCTCCGCCTCCGCCGGACTCCGACGGGGAGGTCGTTGAGGATCTGGATTGGTCAGATCGTCCCCTTGAAGAGGGGGAGCTGGTGGATGATTTGGATGATTCAGTGGGCCAGCAGGTACTGGGTGCTGAAGGGGACCAGGCTGAGGGTCCCGCTCCTGATACGTCTAGCATTTTGGCCCAAATGTTTGAGGTCTTGGATTTGGACCTTCCTGTGCGGGTTCGATTTTGAGGCCGGTCTGTGCTTCGGCTCTTTTGACCTTGGCGGTTAGGTCTATTGTCAGGGATTTATGTGTGGATCTTGACCCCGCTGGTGATGAGTTTCTTGCGCTTAAGCGTTGTGACTCCTTCTTGTCGTTTATCCTGACCGCTCAGGATGATGCCATGTTGATGTGTGGCAGGGCGTCTGCTCTGTTGGTGGCTATTCGCCGTTCTGTGTGGTTGAGGCAGTGGACGGCTGACTTTAATTCTAAAAGGTCGCTCACGGCTCTTCCCTTTTTGGGTTTGCGGCTTTTCGGTGAAGAGCTAGATTCTGTTGCCAAGGGAGGTAAGTTACCTCAGCGCAAAAAATTTCGCCGTTCCTTTCGGGGGGCGGCCCCCTTCAATCCGTCCTTTCGGGGAGCCAGAGCCAGCAGGGGTGCGGGCTTCTCGGCCTCCAGGGACGCAGGTTGGAATAGGGGTAGAGACCGTGGCCGGCCCGTGCACGCCTGGGGCGCCAAGCCCAAGTCAGCTGCTAAGCCTGCTCAGCAATGAGGGGGCGCCCTCACCCGTACGGGTGGGGGGACGGTTGCGACTCTTCTCCCGGGTTTGGGACAGGTGGATCCGGGAGGTGGTGTCGGCCGGTTACAAGCTGGAGTTCGAGTCCCGCCCTCCTCCAAGGTTTTTCAGGTCTCGGGTACCTTCAGATCCGTTGGCCGCACAGGGGCTCCTGGCAGCGGTAAGGAATCTTCTGGATTTGGCAGTCATTTGTCCGGTTCCTCATTCGGAGGTGGGAAGCGGGTATTATTCCAATCTCTTCACTGTACCCAAAAAGGATGGGTCGTTCCGTCCTATTCTGGATTTGAAGTTTCTCAACCGGTTTATTCGTCCCCGGAAGTTCCGCATGGAAACCCTGCGGTCTGCGATCGGTTCGCTTCGGCAGGGGGACTTTATGACGTCCATAGACATCAAGGATGCTTACCTTCACATTCGGCATTTTCAGTTTGTAGCTCCTCCATTCGGCCTCACATCTGCTCCGAGAGTGTTCACCAAGGTGTTGGCGGGCGTGATGGCCCTGCTCAGGGGATTCGCATTGTGCCTTACCTGGACGATCTTCTCATCATGGCGCCTTCCTTCAGTCAGGCGGAAGGGGACACCAGCACGGTGGTGTCTATGCTGGAAAGGTTCGGTTGGGTGATCAACTACCCCAAGTCCTCTCTGGTTCCGGCCAGGGTGGTGACCTTTCTGGGGATGTCGTTGGACTCTTGCCAGCACAGAGTGTTTCTCCCTCAGGCCAAGGTTCTTTTGATTCAGGAATTGGCTCAGCTTCTTCTTTCCAATCCTCGCCCGTCCATTCGGCTAGGGATGAGACTGGTGGGGTTGATGGTGGCCTCGTTCGAGGCGGTTCCCTTCGCGCAATTTCATACGAGGACGCTTCAGCTTCATCTGTTGGCGTCTTGGGATCGGCGACCACGGTCGTTGGATCGGTCCTTCCGGTTGTCCCCTCGGGTTCGGCAGTCCCTTCTGTGGTGGTTGGTCTTGGACAATCTTCTGAAGGGCAGGTCGTTTCTGACCCCGCTTTGGGAGACTGTCACCACGGATGCCAGTTTGTCAGGATGGGGAGGTTTCTGGAAGGATCTTCAGTTTCAGGGGCAGTGGGACCCTCAGGAAGCCCACTTGCCCATCAATGTTCTGGAGTTGCGAGCCATCAGGTTGGTTCTGTCTCGCTTGACGCATCATTTACAGGGCCTGCCGGTTCAGGTTCGATCGGACAATCAGACGGCGGTTGCTTACATCAATCACCAAGGAGGGACTCGCAGTCTGGGTGCCCACAGAGAGGTGTCTCTGATTCTAGTTTGGGCAGAGACTCATGTCCCTTGCATCTCGGCAGTTTACATTCCAGGAGTGGAAAACACAGAGGCGGACTTTCTGAGCCGGTGTTCGTCCCGCCGGGGGGAATGGTCTCTCCATCCCCGGGTGTTTCGGTCGCTTTGTCTCCGGGGGGGACGCCGGAGGTGGATCTGTTTGCCTCTCGTCACAATCACAAGCTTCCGACATTCGTGTCACTGTCCCAGGATCCTCTGGCGGTGGATGCCATGGCCCTGAGCTGGAGGGACCTGGGGTTTCTTTATCTGTTTCCTCCGATTCCCATGCTAGGCAGGGTGCTGCGAAAGTTGGTTCTGGAAGGAGTTCCCGCCATTATCGTGGCTCCAAGGTGGCCAAGGCGGGTGTGGTTCGCAGACATCGTTCGTCTGGCAGTGGATCAGTTCGATCTGCCTCTTCGGCCGGATCTTCTCACTCAGGGCCAACTGTGTTACCCCAGTTTACAAACGCTGGCTTTGACGGCTTGGCTGCTGAGACCTCCATCTTAAAGGAGGAGGGTCTTTCGGATTCGGTCATTCGGACTCTTATTAGTGCCAGGAAGAGATCTTCTTCTTCCATCTATTATAGGTCTTGGAGATCTTATATTGATTGGTGTGAGGCTAGGTATTTGCCTTGCCGGGTCTTTTCTATTTCTAGGATTTTGGAATTTCTTCAATCAGGGGGTTTCGCATCTGCGGCCTCCTAGGAAGCCGTTGCTCCCTGTTTGGGATTTGAATTTGGTTCTCTCTGCTCTTCAGGCTCCTCCTTTTGAGCCTTTGCGGGATATTGCTCTGTCCACTTTGACTCAGAAGGTTGCTTTTTCTGGTGGCCATCACTTCGGTTCGGCGTGTTTCGGAGTTGGCAGCTTTGTCTATTCAGGCTCCTTATTTTGAGGAACATCAGGACAAAGTGGTTTTTCGCTTCAAGTCAGACTTTCTCCCTAAAGTGGTCTCTGCTTTTCATCTTAACCAGGACATTGTTCTTCCTTCTTTGTGTCCTAAGCCTAAGAATGTCAAGGAGAGTGCGTTGCACTGCTTGGATGTTGTACGTTGTGTCAGGTACTATCTACGTACTACGTCTTCTTTTTGTAAGACTGATGCCTTTTTCGTTGTGCCCTGTGGGCCTAGGAAGGGTTTGGCTCCGGCTAAGTCTTCCATTAGCAAATGGATTCGTCAGGCGATTGTTGGAGCCTATTCTGCCAAGGGGAAGGATCCCCCTTTTCGTGTTACTGCTCATTCTACTCGCGCGGTTGGAGCGTCCTGGGCTTTTCAGCACCAGGCTTCTGTTGAACAAGTTTGTAAGGCTGCGACTTGGTCTTCGGTTCATACTTTTTCTAAGTTTTATAAGGTTGATGTGCGGGCCTCAGCGGATGCTGTTTTTGGCCGCAAGGTTCTGCAGGCTGCAGTGGTTTGAGTGTTCTGCTTTATTGCCTGGTTGGATACCCGCCCTTTTTTCTGGACACTGCTGTTGGATGTCCCAAGTGTAATAATCAATGACTGAAGTGGGGTGTGTGACATACTTGGAATAATACCATTTTGTGAATACTCACCTGTAAAATGGGTATTGTAAGTATGTCACACACCCCACTTCACCCGCCCTTTTTGGTATCCTGGCTCTTTATATGGTGAAGTTTTGTTCTTTACGTTTGAGGGTTACATTTGTTTGTTCCTGGTACCTTGTCTTACTGCTGTTCTAATACTGGGAGATTGTTGGGAGGTACCAGGTATGTATAGACCGGGAGGGGCCTGTTGCTTTTTTGGAGATTCTCTGCAACACTGCCACCTAGCGGTGAGTATATACCCCAAGTGTAATAATCAATGACTGAAGTGGGGTGTGTGACATACTTACAATACCCATTTTACAGGTGAGTATTCACAAAATGGTATTTTTCTCCCCCGGTCCTGTGGCACTGTCCCTCGAAATTAAGGGGGCAAAAAGCCATTGGCATGTATTACCTTATCTTAAATCCTCCCACTAATGGACATTTAAGGGGCATCCCGGGTAGCTTAACTGCGTAATTCCCGTTGGTCATTGCAACTACCAAAAATCACCATATGGAGGATTCCCAGGATACTGTACTCGGGGTCCCCTCGGAGCAAGCCCGGCTGTGTGTGGTATGTGGGGCATCCCTTGTGGGCAATAATGTGCAGCTTTGTGTACCATGTGCGCAGCAGGCGCTTGCGTGGCAATCTGGGCCCTGCGGCTGGATCAGTTTTGCTGGTCTCATCCCCCACACCTCCGCGCCTGGTTATGACCCCTAGTGACATTAACACTAGCGGGGAGTCGCAATTTGTTGGTTGCGCTAGACTGGCCAACATTGAGAAATGATTGCTAGCTCTGGAGCCTGGAAGGCTACGGCTAAAAGACGGCACAGGGCGCCCGTGGCGCCGGCCTTACGTTTAACATCGTGCCTATAATTTTTGTCTTCTGTACCCCCCTCGTTGAAGGGGAATTATTCAGATTCTGATCCCTCTGATGATCAGCCTGCCATGGCACTGATGCCGCCTCAGAGCAGTGGGATGCTGACGACACCCATATACTTCTTACTCGAGGTTTTGAAGTACTTGCCTTTTCCCTTCTGCTGCGGCTCCTAAGCAGCAGGGGGAATTGGTTGGTACCACAAAACCGCGGTTGGATTTACCAGAACTGACGCTTTGTTATAATCTGGTTCTCTAGGAATGGGAACGGATTAGCCGGTTCCAGATATACCTAAGGGGTGGGATAGAGGTATCCCTTCCCCGTGGTTTGGTCTAGTGTGGGTCGATTCCCCCTGAGATGGACATCCCATGTTGGGGTTGTATATTACATCTGTGGTGCATTCCCTCGCTTCCACTACTTGATGGATAGTGAGGACTGACGTATCGACTAACGGGCCTACTATGCCCTTGTCTGTGTGGCCTGGCGCCCGGGAGGTGCCTTCGATATTACGGCCTTGGCTATTAGGACCTTATTCAGGGGCCGTCTTTAAGGCTCCCAGGTGGTTCCTTCTAGTGCTGAATTTAGAGCTTGTCACAATGTGAGCTTATTACTTCCTATGTTTTCTCTGCCTTAGATGACGCCATTCGGAGATATGGCTGACCTCGGCTTGGTGGTATCTTCCAGTCGCTTGGTCTGGTGGCGCCGGTCGGCAGCTGACAAGGCTGCTAGGAAGGCGTTCAAGGGGCTTCCCTGTGTTGGGTTGCGCCTGTTGGTGATCATTGGATCTCTTGCTAAAGGAGGTAAGTTATGCTTCCTCTTTTTCTTGGGCCTTTGTCAGGCAGGGAGGTACTCTTTGGGGGACAAAGGGGTGATTCTGGGGAATAGGCAGTTGCCGTGCCCGACTCGGATCCTTCTGGGGTGCCAAGATCATATCCCTGCTTTCCCGCTCAGCATTGAGGGGGCGT
This sequence comes from Gastrophryne carolinensis, assembly GCA_027917425.1. NCBI lineage: Eukaryota > Metazoa > Chordata > Amphibia > Anura > Microhylidae > Gastrophryne > Gastrophryne carolinensis. Next base: position 528,845,122 of record CM051235.1, on the reverse strand, counting down.
CTTCATCCCTCTGGTGGGGGGACGGCGGTTGCTCTTCACTCCTCTTCCCAGATTCTCATCACGGGTTCTATGGACCCTTGGGCAGCCCAGGGTCTGTTGCTGGCGGTACAAAGCCCTGTGGCCATGGGGGTCATATGTCAGGTCCCCAGGGAGATAGAGGTCAGTGGTAGCAAATTCTTTGCAGTGACCAAAAGGGATGGTTCCGTCAGACCCATCCGGTTATTAAACTTCTCAACAAGTTCTTCTGAACTGTTGTCGCATGGAATCGCTGCACTCCTTCTTCAGTTCCCTGCGCCCGGGGAACTTTGACTTCGATAGACGTTTAGGATGTTTATCCTCACGTGCTGGTTTTTCAAGGGCACCAGCGGTTCCTCCGGTTTGCAGTAGAGGAACGACATTACCAGTTGTGGCACTCCCTTTCGGGCTCACCTCTGCCCACAGGGTGTCATTCAAGGTGTGGGCAGGCGTAAGACCTTCCTCGGAGCCTGGAGTTATTCGTTATCTGGACATTACGTCTCCTTCACTCCACCAGGTGGAGCTGGACTCCCGGATGGTGGTGGTGACACTGGAGTGGTTCGGGTGGGTGATCATTTACCACGAGTCCTTACTCTCCTTTGTCCCGGGTGATCGCCTTCCTGGGTATGGCTCTGGATACCACTCAGGCCAAGGTTTTCCTCCCTCAGCAGAAGGTGGTCGCTTTTCAAGCGACGATTAATGTCATGTCCAACCATCATCCATCCATCCATCCGGTAAGGGATGCAGCTAGTGGGACAGATGGTGGCCTGCTTCTAGGCAGTGCCCTATGCTCAATTTCACGTGTGGATTCTTCAGTTCCATCTTCCTTCAGCTTGGGACAATTGTCCCCTGTCCCTGGTTCAGGCCTTTGCTTAAATAGATACCCTTGTATCCGGCGGTCCCCTCTCGAGTGGCTGGACTCGAGAATCTTCTGGGGGCAAATCATTCCTGACACAGTGCTGGAAGACTGTCACTATGGATGCCAGTCTGTCAGGCTGGGGGGGCTACTAGGTGAGCCCACCAATTCAATGGGCTGTGGGGCCCTCAGGAGGCACACGCCCCTATCAATGTTTTGGAGTTGAGGGCGGTTCGGTTGGCGCTGGCGCAGCTGATGCCTCACCTCCAGGGCTTACCAGTTCAGGTCCGCTTCGCCTGCAGATCTGTGGTCGCTTGCTTCAATTACCAGGGAAGGACTTGGAGCAAGAGTGCCCTCCGGGTGATGTCGTTGGTCCTATCCTGGGCCGAGTACAATATTCCTTGCATCTCGGCGGTTTACTTTCCAGGAGCGGAAAACCTGGAAACAGATTCCCTGAGCAGGGGGGCTCTTCGCCGGGGAGGATGGTCCCTTAACAGCAAGGTCTTCCTCTCTCTGTCACAGCTGGGGGATGCCGGATGTTGATCTGTTTGCTTCTCGTCACAATCGCAAGCTTCCGGCATTTGTGTCACCGTCCCAGGATCCTCTGGCTCTGGCGGTGGGTGCCATGTCTCTATCCTGGCAGGGTAGTAGGTAAGCCCGCTAAATATATATATATATATATATATATATATATATATATATATATATATAAATATAATTTAGCGGGCTTACCTACTATTCTCCCACATTAATCAGCGGGTCTTTGGGGCATCCAGGGTTACCTATTGCGTAAATCCCTGTTAGCATTGTGCTTTGATAATCACCATATGGAGGCATCTCAGAGTTATGTGACCGGGGTCCCTCGGGGACAAGACCGGCTGTGTTCAGCGTGTGGACAGCCCCATGCTGATGCTGACAGAGCACGGGTCTGCGGACCCTGTGCTGAACAAGTACTGGCCCTGCAATCAGGGTTGCCAGTGGCTGCACCTCGGTTTAATACACCTGTTTCCCCGTGCTTAAATCTCACGCCTGATGAGTCGCACTCGAGCGTGGATGACCAGCAAGTCGTGCCGCGCATTCTGCCTACGGCTGATCAGGTTATCTCGAGGTTGGCAGAGCGCTTGGGCTCTGGGAAGAAGCGGTCCCTGACGCCCCCGGGTTCTCTTGCTCCTTCTGATGAAGGTGAGCTGTTCTCCGACTCGGGTTCCTCTGATGAGATGCTGTGGAGTCGTGATGATTCTGGCCCTGGTTCCTGGGGCCTGTGTGACACTGAATTACTGATAAAGATCTTTGAGGTCTTGTCTATCTCTCCTCCGGGTGAGGCTCCCAAGCCTAGAAGGGAGAGTTTCCACACAGCAAAACCGCGCTTGGAATTTCTGAAGCAGGATCATTTCGAGGCGCTAATATCCAAAGAATGGGAATCCCCTTGTAAACTTCCAGGGGACTGGGATTGGAAATACCCTTTTCCCCCTGATGTGGTTAACTGTTGGTCAGCACCTCCCGTGGTGGATGCACCGATCATAGGGGTTGTTAACCCCCCCCCTTCATGGCAGCTCCTACTTATCGTACCCTTTGGGATGCTGAGGACCGGCGCATTGATAGACTGGCTTCCCACGCCTTTTCTTGTGCAGGGAGGTCTTTAATGCACTCTCCAATTGTGATGTATTTGTGAGGTTTATCCTCTTAGCGCTGGATGACACCATTAAGATGTGTGCAAGAACTTCTGCCCTTGTGGTAGCTATACGCCGCCTGGTTTGGCTGCCACAGTGGGGTGCTGACGATGTTACAAAAAAGGCTCTCACTGGCCTTCCCTTTAGAGGGCGACGACTATTTGGGGCCCGTTTGGACCTTTTTGGTAAAAAGGGCAAAACACCCCTACGCAGAAGGCCGTCTCGGCCTCCTCGGGGCAGGGACACCCCTCCCCCTCCCTATGTTAGTGTTAAACACGAACCAGGGGTGTGCTTCCAGCTATTCGGCGTAGACTCCCGCCCCCAGGGTTGGCAGACAACGCCCTGGCCTCTTGAGACGGTTGAACTCAAGGAACCAGTCAGGGGGCACCCCCTTTCTTGCATCTTCCTGTAGATGGATACCAAATCTATCATGTTGACGGGGGGGGTTCTTTTAAAATCCCTGTGGTTCCGGGGGAGGTGGGGCCTTTAGGGGTCCATACACCTTTCTATTTTCTGAAGCAGTGAGCCTTCAGGTTGGCTCTATCTCGCTGGACTACTCCTTTTCAGGACTTGTCTATTTGGGGGCTCTTGGTCTGTCTGACGACAGTGGCCTGTATTATTTATCCGTGTGGGACTCGGAGCAGGATGATCCTCCAGGAAAGTATCCGATCCTGATCTGGGTGGAGGACAGCGTTCCCTGCATATCAGTGGTATTCGCTCCGGTGAATGTCCTTCTGCGACAGGATGTGTTGATCCTTGTGTCACTATGGGATCCATCTAGTGTGGATCTGTTGGGGCCCCGTCACTTTCATAGGTTCTCGGCCCTTGTTCCCTGTCCCAGATTATTCTGACTGTGGTCAGGAGGCTTAGTAACGTTATGGCTGGACATTATGTTCTGTATGTCTTATCTTAATTCACCCTGCTAGGCGGGGTTCTGAGCTAAGTTTGCTCTGGAAGGGGGACCAGTGATACTGGTGGCCCAGTGGAATGTGGTGTGCAGATGTGGTACTGTGGACAGCGGACCTGTACGTTCTGTCAGGAGTGCTGATCTGCTCACTCAGGCCCCCTTTTTATTTCACCCCAATCTACAGGCTCTGGTCTAGATGGCCTGACGGCTGATTCATCCACCATTGATGGAGTCGGGCTTATCTTCTGGGTGACTGTGACTATTGGAAGTCTAGGAGCTAGCTTCTTCTTCTTCCGTCTATTTTAGGGTATGGTGTACCCATATTCATTGGTGTGAGTCTAGGTCTCTCCCCTGTCGGGCGCCTTCTGTTCCCAGGGTTCTAGAGTTATTACAGCATGGGTTGGAGTGGGCTCTCCAACTCGGTACTCTGAAGGTTCAGGTTCTGCCCTGTCCGCCTTCCTGTAGAAGTCTTTTGCTCTCTCTTTCCTTGGTTAAGCATTCTTTCGGGGATTGCTCATGTGCATCCCCCACGTAATTCTATGGTCCCTGTTGGGATTGAATTTTATTCTGTTTGCCTTGCAGGGGGGGTTCCCTTTGGACCTATTCCGGATACTGTCTGATTGTTCTTACTCTCAAGTTGTCCTTCTGGGGGCTGTTGCTTCAGTCAGATGTGTGCCTGAGCGGGCGGCTCTGTTTAGCTAGCCCTCGTTCATTGATATATACACCATGATGTGATGGTGTTCCGCTTTACGCCGGACCTTATGCCTGAGGTGGTGTCTTATGCTAATGTATTCAAGACGTTTGTCTTTCTTCTGGGCCTTAGTCCTAGTAACGCTGAGGACAGGGGGTCTACATTCCCTCAACAGGTGTTGGAAGTTTTTCCTGGATTGTCTCTTGTCCCTTAGGGGGACTGATGCCCCTTGGGGTTTGCGGGCGTCTCTATCCGTATGTGCCTGATCTCGTCTGCTTCCAGGGGTTATGCGCCCTTTGGCCTGGTCTTTACTTGAATGGATTGTCCCTTCTGGTCCTAGGAAAGGTTTCGGCTTCTAGATGATCCTTGTTAGTATACTGGTCCGTATCCCCACCTGTCACGCGGGAGACCAGGGTTCAATTCCCCGATGGGGAGAGCTCTAAGTTTTGCCAAGGCTACTGTTAGCATTTTGGCTGGTCAGGCCGTTACTCAGGCCTATTCTTTTAAGGGGAAGAATCTTCTTCTCACTTTATTTCTGATTCTACTTGTGCTTTGGTATCTGGGCCTTTCAGCACCAGGTTTCTGTTGAACAAATTTGCTAGACCGCTACTTGTTTTCTGTTCATACCTTTTCAAAGGTTTTTATGAGGTTGACGTCAGAGCTCTTGCTCATGTCGCTCTTGGTAACAAGGTTGCAGGTGACAGTGCTTTTACCTTTCTGCTGTGACTTTTTTGTTGGGGATCCCACCCTACTTTATGGACACTGCTATTGGAAGTCCCAAGTGTAAGTATTATATTTGGAGCAGGACATACTGTATACTTAGAATAATACAATTCTGTGAGATGCTCACCTGTAGAATTGGTATTATACGTTTACAGTACGTCCTGCTCCACCCCACCCTGGTTTTACATTATTCTGGATCCCCTGTATGGTGATTGTTATCATTGTTATTATTACCAGTCTTGGTGGTTGGTTTCTCCCGGCTTCTTTTTCTCACTGCTTTTCAATGCTGGGGATTTGTGGGAGGTCCCTATGAAGGGCTGGGAGGAGCCTGTTTTTGCATGTCTGCAGTGCACAGCGCCATCTGGCGGAGGATTACCCAAGTGTAAGTATTATATTTGGAGCAGGACGTACTGTATATGTATAATACCAATTCTACAGGTGAGTATCTCACAGAATTGTTTTTTCTCTTTCACAACACAGTGCTTACCTTTAGCATTTGTCTAAAAGCGTGAGTGTTCCTCCTCTAAACATTGCAGGACACTTGGTATCATCACATAATCTCCCCCCACATCCCATAATCTAATCGGCTCCGCACAGCGGGGCCAGAATTGCTGGTCCCCTCCGACGCCTCCTCTGTCCTCAAGTTTCACAGGACAGTGCACTGACAGCCTTCTTTCGCCTCCCCGTCGGTTAGTAGCAGGAAGAAGCCACTCAGGGTGATACTCCCCCCCCCCCCCCCCCCCGCTCACTCATGCATTGCAGGGGGGGGGGGGGTAGTGCCAGAGGAGGCTGACATCCCTGCTGAGCGGGGGGACACATTGTACTCCTGTCCCCTCCTTTTTCCTTTTCCCCTCCCCGATGGCCAGAAGCCACACCCTGCTCTGCACAGTCCATCCCTCCCCCGCCACTTTCTCATGTGGCAGGGGGAGAGGTATTGTGTCCCCGGTCATCGCTCCCACACGGGGACACACAGAGTGCTCAGACAGAGACATGGGACAGCAAAGCCAGTTAGGCGCATGTTGCCCGCTCCCCCACTACTTAGACCTGCAACTGAGGGAGAGAAAAAAAGATCCCTATACCCCATTATATCCCATGCAATGGGGGGTCAGTGCTGCACATGGGCCCCACATAGAAGGGGGACCCCCCATAATTGTGCCAAACACAGAATAAATAAAACACATTTTTATGGACAGCCTTGTCCATGCCACAGAGGAACTGCAAGTTGCAGCACCATGACACAGCCACCGCACCAGGTATTCATGTGCGTAGTAGTGAATATGGGAGGGTGTGATTGCATGGGAGTGAATGTGGGAGTGCGTGCATGTCCGGGCTAGAGGGATGGAGCATAGCCATGCTTGCAAGCAATGTCTTGAGCTCTTACAGGCCCCGCCGATTATGCTGGTTTTTATATTGATTATTATGCAGCATCATAGATCCAAGGGCCACGCCCATATGCTTTAGAATAGAAATCTTGAGGTGAACTGTAAACCTCATTGTCTCTGCCATTTCTTCTTCAAATGAAAATCGGAAAACAGTTTAGGACAGTGCCAAACCTAGCCTGCCTCATGATGTAACAATTACCTTTGCCTGCTGTAACACTTTAATGGCAGTAACGGCGAGAAGCTATCATAACTCATAATTGAGTTATGTAAGCAATTAACTGTGCAACCCTTAAATTTAAATAATTCTGCATGCAAGACAAATAAAACATTATACTCACTATTTATCCCCTGCAGGTCTTCACTGCTAGTCCAGCACTCTGACAATTACACAATTGCCTAATTTCCTGCGCTGCCCTCCTGCCGCTGTTCCACCACTGTCGTGCAACTGCCTATGGACTGCTCCGTACCATTTAGTACAAGAGCTATGGCAAGCCCCCTTTCCATTCACTGCCATTTAGGGGGTTTATTATGCTTTATTATGACGCATTGCTAGTCTGCTGCTCCTCAATTGTGATCCATTCAAGGCAAGTACTTCTGGATAATGACTAATATTTGTCTTTCCTCTGCAGCTATCAGACAGAAGAGTAGGTGGTCTCCCCCCTTCCACAAATCTACTTACCCTTCTTTCCTATCTTTGCTCTTCCTCTTCTCTAACCTTTTGGGTGATTGCATGCATCTGAGTTAAACTTTCTGCTTCTTGCACCAGCACTACCTTCTTTTACAGGATGACTTACACGCCAGACAGTGAATACACTTAGGAAAGGCACCCACCTTGTTGATCAAAAGTAAGGGAGACTGAGTCCATTGTCTCTTATCTATTGCAGAACACTGGATTCAGTTCTCCCACAGAGCCGTTAGAGGCCAATAGGCAGTGAGCTCTGTATTAGTGGCAGCATTCCTATGGAAACAAACCACAGAGACCTTCATTGCCTCTGAGCCGCCCTACTTGGTACTGCTTTGGGACTTTCCATTCATATCTGAATGGTGTGGACCCTCCTGTGCAGTAATGATAAAAAAATGTTATAGCGTAAAATAGGAGGTTCCACCCCCACCACTTTAGTATGACCTTTTCCTTTCCTTATCTCCTCAGTATGTTCTCCTAACTTGGCATAACTGAATGTTGCTGCAGTATTCAACTAATTTAATTTACAGTGAGTGCTAAAATCACCTGTTTATTAGACCCAAGACTTCAGAATGACAATGTCAAAATAAACGTGTTGCCTGGCAGTTATGTTACTCCACATGCATCAGTGTTTGCTCTGGCCTAGAGGGTAAACAACAAACTGTATTTTTAGATTATTGGCATATACTGCTCTGAGGAAGTTGTCCTCAGACAATGGAATGCGTGGGCTGCTGCGTTTATCCTTCCAATTCCCAGCTTGGCAACTGTTTGGGGTAATATCCATTCTGCCTTATTTGTACTGCTTTATAATATCCTTGTTATACTCTTGTTTGAACTGCTTAGCCAGCAGATCCTTTGTGTACAGTATTTGGATATTGATTTTAATGATTTTCTTTAGGGATTTTGTGATTCTTAGAAGTAGGAGTTAAGCATTACAATTATTTATTTGGGCGCGGTGCACTTTGTAATGTACTACTCAATGCCTTCTTAAATTTGTACATATGCACTCTATTTAGAGGTGATTAATTAGATTTATTGGAGAGTAGGCGCCTTTATATAGGTATAATTGAGTTATATAATATGGATAAAGAAGATGTATTTTTTGAGTGCATGTGTAGGGATTTGATGTTTTTAATAGCTGTACCGTATTTTAGCCCCAAAAGGGGAAAATGTCAGTGTCTTATCGGGCGAATAAAAAAAAAAAAAAAAAAAAAATGTATACTCACATCCTTTGCTCTCGCTGTCCACCCTGTCGTTGGCTGCTCCTTCCCACACAGCATATACACCTGGCTCCATTCAGTGTGGACTGCGGGGACAGCGTGAACGACAGGGATATTAGGGGCGATGCCACACTGCCTATATGGGGAATAGGAGGGGGAGACTGCCTATATGGGGAATATGAGGGGGGAGACTACCACACTGCCTATATGTGGTATATGAGGGGCAAACTGCCACACTGCCTATATGGGGGATATGAGGAGAAAACTGCCTATATGGGGAATAAGAGGGGGATCCTGCCACACTGCCTATATGGGGAATAGGAGGGGGATCCTGCCACACTGCCTATATGGGGGATATGAGGGGAAAACTGCCACACTGCCTATATAGGGAATAAGAGGGGGATCCTGCCACACTGCCTATATGGGGAATAGGAGAGGGATCCTGCCACACTGCCTATATGGGTAATGAGAGGGGGGAGACTGCCACACTGGGGAATGGGATATGGGAATGCCACACTGCCTATGGGATTTGAGGAGTAAATGCCACACTGCCCATGGGGGGGAATGCCAATTTGCCTGTAATGTGGGGATTCTGCACATTGCCTATTTGCTTCTTGGGGGACGGTGTTTTGGCACAACACTTGGTTCAGAATATTTTTCTTCTTATTCTCCTCCTCCAAATCCTGGGTGCATCCTGTGGGCATGTGTGTCGTATAGGGTGAAAAATACAGTAAATATATTAATAAACGTGATTATTTTTCGATACTGGTTAACACTATGTGGTGCGCTGATCTTTGGGGCTGTAGGTGGTTCATTTAGTTTATTAGCAGTATTCAGAAGTTGGTGAAACAGCATGTTATGAACGCGTCACAGACGACTTCATCCTGAAAACACTATGCTTTGTTTTTCTTTGCGCCTGCCCACTTCCTTATTTCTGCCCTGCTGTGAGGTGTCAGGCCAGGAAGAAGGGTGGTGTCATGGCCAGGGAAGGGTTATTAACCTCTTCTTAGTTCTTACTTCACTTACAGCAAATGACCATGTTTTGTTAACTTTGAGGAATAAGTAATAAAATCCAAACTTGCCTGATCATTGTAGAATTGTGATTTCAGTTTGCCTGCTTGGATGTGGATTCATGAACTTCTGAATTATCAGGAATAAATGAATTTCCCCTGCAAGGAGGTCTCTGTCAGTAATCACCCTTAAAGCGTAACGAAACACTGGGTTTGTTCCGTGCCTTTGCATGCAAAGTGGCATGCAGAGGATGCAGCCACCTTTTGCGTTTGCCAAATGACATAGGCACATCAAATGGCTCTGATTATATGAGAGCCGGCACAAGTGTCGCTGGACTGGCAAGAGGTGAGTAATTATAGATAATTTTAGGGGTTTCACACATCAGAGGAAGGCCAGTGACTGGTCCTCGGGTCTGTAAACCCAATGGCAGCAAATTGGCAGCAAGCAGCTCGCCTGATACATGTCCCATGTGCCTCTCCTCTGTTGCCTTGCAGCACTGAGTAGACACTGTAGCAGGGCTTCAAAGTATGCTCTCCTTTCCATTTCATTCCTCCTGGACCACGGAAAAAAAGTGGTTTAACAGCCCCTCACTCTGTCACTTGGGGCTTTCAAGGTGGGAGGAAGCTGGTGTGTGACTGGACAGGTACTTTAGTTTAACGAACTAAAGGTATTTGGAAACATTTTGACAAAATATCCTAAAAATGAAATGTTAATATAATGTGAAACATAACATTTTACACGCTTTTATTCGTTTATTATGTTTGTATTTGTTTAGCAAGCCTTCACATACCCCAAGATGCACTATTACCGGTATACCACTGCAGAGGTTAGCTGCTGTTATAAGTATCTGCTCTTCAGCTACAACATCATATTCTGGGTGAGTAAGCCAAATTTAACAATATTATTATTTTGTCTGTTCAAGGTGTTTTACCAGAAAAGGTGCCAAAGCATGCCTAAAGAAGCACTATCGCAAAAAAATTACCCAATAATAAAAAAAAAAAATGTAAATATGCTGGATGGCGGGAGGAGAGGTCACTTATACACCTGGCATCAAGAAATATTAATGGAAGGAAGAGGAAATTGGGGCACTGTCACCCCTCATAGACTGAACCTGTCACCCCTGGATTTTATTCCTACCAGGAGAAGAAAACAACAAGATTGGCAGGAGTTTTATTCAGTTTGGGTGTATAAATGACCCCTGCTCTCATTAGCCAACTTGTTTAAATAAGTTTTTTAATATTACACAATTTTGTGATAGTGCTCCTTTTAAGCATTAAATAAAAAAAGGCTCCTTTCTTGCGCTGCAGCTGATCCCTTTGTGTCCAGATTGTCAATACTCGCCTATCCTGAGGATGTGATATGCATGCACTTCCTGTCGTCTTTTGGATCCCATTCAAACCCCAAGCACTGCATGCTGGGTGTGGCCTGGTACTACCTAGGGGTACTCCCTCTATACAAGGCGCTGGCGGGTTGCACAGGTTTTCAAAAGGTTGTGAATAAACTGATGATTATTAAAGTAGAGTGGTGCATATTCAAGATCTGGGCAATACGCTGTAGGTGGTTGGTTGGGGGCGGGGGGTGGTGTTGGAAAGTTTTTGTTATGTTTTTTTTTTTAATTCATCCTAGAATTGGTACTTAAAGCAGAACAAAACCCAGCAGGAGCCAGCCTGGAATCTAAAAGATACCGAATCAGGGGTCCCTACTTTGTGAAATCATGAGGGCGCCTGTATTTTCTTACCTTTCCCTGTTCTAGCTGCACATGCTCTCCTCCAGTGGGGCGTGCTCCTGTTCCAGCCATTCAATTAGGCATGAGCCGCCACATCCCCGGCGTTGTGCACATGCTCCACATTGGACGAGCGCCCATGCATGTGCCAGTGGACCGGGTAAAGGTGAAAGATGCCAGCTCTCAGCCATCACTCACATGCGCTGTGGTTTCCCACTGCGAGGGATGTGGGTAACCAAAAATCGTTCGGGTGCTGGCTGAGAGACTCCTCCTGACTGCTTTTGGACACAGCACACATGCCAGTTCAGGTCATGCTTAATTGTTTGTTCATTTGTAGTGCCCTGTTTACTTTTCATGGTGATCACATTTAATATTTTTTATTTTTGATTAGTATTTACTATTATCTTCTGAATATTTGGAGTTTGGTTAACATATTCATATGTATGGGAGCACTTAATTAATTTATCATATAGGCAGTTTTTTAACCTCATGTATTTATAGTGTTTTCCTATATTATTTTTGATTACTTTTTATAACGATTTTTTGATTGGAGTTTGATCAGATTTTTTATATGAATGGGAGCACCTACTTACTTTATTATATAGGTAGTTCATTAACTTTATTTACTTGCAGTGCTTATGTTGCATTATTTAAGGTTTATATTGATATTTATGCACCAGCACTTTACCCACTCTATAGAGTGGGATTTTTTTGTATTCGTGATTCAGTATTGTTGTATGCACTGGCTCTCCTTTTTGATTTATTGGTCTGCTGCGTGTGCATTATATGTACTTTAGTACTGACCTCAGTCAGCGATCAGATTAGGGGCAGGGGTGGTCAAAACACCCAGCTTCCTCCGGGGGCACCCACTGGGTCTCTCCCTTGGGCAATCTGAATTGGGGTGAACCCCCCCCCCCAAGTTCGCCGGTAATCACTGGCCTTTCACTGGTCCAACGGCGCGGGCTCTCGTCCAATCAGAGCCTTCCGCTGAACTGACGTAACTTGGCGAGGCAGCTCTGTTTGTTGTGAATGGGGAGTGAAAGTTTATGCTTTTCGTTTTTAATGTAGCTTTTATTGTTCTGCATGACACTCATCCCAGCTGCACTCCCTGAAGTATTACTTGGTGCTGACCTTCAGTCTCAAGACCTATTTGCTTTTTGTGTCACTACAGGACCTGGGCTCTTGCAGCGCTGATGTTGACTGCTTGTGGCCAAGGTTTTTTTCTTCTAGAAAGAAGTGAGATTGCAGCTCTTTCCATGAGAACCGTGAGGTCTCTTTTCTATATTCAGTATGTCAGAATGCTGGCTGATGCTGTTTATGGCCACAGGGTTCTCCAGGTGACCGTTTTTGACTGTTTGGGAGAAACCGGATAAGCTTCCATCGATTCCTAAGGTCTTGGATGCCAAGTACCCCTTGCCGGATGAGTTGATTAAGGTTTGGTCTTCGCCACCTGAGGTAGATGAACAGGTGTCGGGTCTGGCTCAGCACCCCAATATCCCTAATTCGGATAGTGCAGCCTTGAGAGACCTGGCAGATAGGAGCTTGGACCAGCTGGCCAGGTATGCGTTCTCCATGATGGAGTCGCCTTGCGCCATGCTGGCGCCATGTCCAGGACTACTATGGCAGGCAAGGTCTGTATGAAGCAGCAGAAGTGGTGTTCGCGATATGGAGGTTCGTGTCCCTCTGCACTTCGCTTTGGGCGACTTGATGTGTCTGGTGGCTAGGAGGCTAGCCTTGCTGGTCACCTTGCAGCACATGGTCTGGCTGAAACCATGGTCGGTCGGCACTGCTTCTAAGAAGACACTTACTGCCCTCCCCTTTTCGGGGGGGGGGGGGGGGTCATCCTTTCGGTGAGCCTCTGGACTTGCTCCTCTGATCATTCGAGTCTACCATCAAGGCAGTTCCATATGCCCAGTTCCACTCCAGGCCTCTACAAATGCTGTTCCTATCGAAATGGCGCAGGATTGTGCAGGCCTGCAAATTTTTAGGCATTGGTCTGTCCAGCTCCGGGTCCTTCACGGTACAGTCGGACAATTCCATGGCTGGCAGGCATTCCAGGAATTGAGTCGCATCATGAGGTGGGTGGAACTTCCCATTCAGTGCATCTTGGCGGTTCACATTCCGGGGGTGGAGAATCTGCAGGCTATTTTTTTGAGCAGGGGGAATGGTCCCTTGAGCCGGGACGTGTTTCAAGCCCTCTGCGACCAGTGGGCGTGTCGGAGGTGGATCTCTTCACCTCTTGGCACAATCGAAAGGTCCAGGGGTTCATGTCCAGGGTGCAAGACACCCTGGCCGTGGCGGATGCACTTGGCCATTCCCTGGTCGGGGTACTACTTGCTCTATGCATTTCCACCACTGCCACTTCTGGGTCGCATGTTAAAGAATGTCAACTGCAAGAAAATTCCTATCATCCTGGTTGCCCCACACTGGCCCATAAGAGTGTGGTTCGCAGATTTGGTCAGCCTGGCAGTGAAGACCCAATTCTCAAATACTGACTTTAGTGGCTTGGCTGTTGAGACCAGCTAATTGGAGGAGAGGGGTATGTTTGTCACAGTAAATGGGACCTTGATTTGATCACGGTCGTCCTCTAGAATTTACTACAGGACTTGAAGGGCCTTCGTGTCTTGGTGCGAATCTAAGGGCCACGCCTGTAGGAGGTTCTTGGTACCCAAAATTTTGGAGTTTCTCCAGCAAGGCTTGGATGCTGGCCTAAAGCAATCAGCACCCTTAAACCGGACCTTCATCATGATTTATTCAAAAGCCCAAACCCTTAAAAAATTATAACCTAGCATCTAAAATTAATATGTTTTAAGTTTTTAGTCACTTACTTATTATTCTTTCCCCCACTGGGCTGCAACTCTGTCCAGGACTTTAGGATATGGGTGCCGCCATCTTGGCTCAGCAGCATCACACTTACTGAGGAGAGGAGAGTGGGAGAAAGTACAGGGGGGGCAGGTTATAGCTGTGCTTTGCTCAGACAGAGCAGAGCTGGGGTCAGGAAAAGGTCAGCAATCCCAGAATGCAGAGCAGCACAGTCAGAAGGCACTTCCTGTTTGCAGGCTGCCTGATGTCCCATGAGCCACCATCTTGAATGTTTAAAGGCTCATAACATGCAGTAGATGCAGGTAGGATGATTTTTTAATGTCGGCAACCTGTATGTACAGGGTGTGGGAAACATATAAGAGAGGCTCTTATTCAGAGTAAAGGACCACTTTAAGGGCAAGGTCACGGCCTTGTCCATTTTTTTTTCGTTGCTAGTCTCGTCCTGGGATCTCAATCTGGTACTATCAGCACTTCAGCCCCCCCCCCCCCCCCCCCCTTGAACCCATGGCAGAGGCTTCGCTGGTGATGCTCGCGCTGAAGGTGTCTTTTCTTGAGGATATCCTGCCACAGCCTGTCTATATAGGTCGGGAGGGGCTAGTTTTTTTCTGGCTTGCAGTCCCCTGCTGCTGCTGGTGCCCCAGAATGAAAGAGGACGAGAAAGGAAATTTACAGGTAAGTACACAAATTTCCTTTTTTTGTTTTACATTAATGCACCCGAATTACAGATGGATATTTATTTAGAATTATGTGCCTTTCCTTAGTTTGCTTCTTCTAAAGTTACTGCTATCATCTACAGTGACAAGCACAATAAAGCGGGCAGGGAAATGCCCTTTCATTTATATATAATTTTTTTTTTTTGCTCAATCCTGATTTTTTTTCCCACTTAATGACACATTATTATTAAGCTTACTAAGTATAAAACATTATATGTAGAGCTCCATGTAATGACCATCCCTATATGTGGAGTATAACTGATAAACTGCTCTTATTGTAGATAAGCTTTCCTTGTAAATATTGTCAATGATTTTATAACATCTACACATCAGTGCTTCTGTAATGAATCAACCAAATGCTGGTGTCTTTACACTTTTTTTATTTTTTGCTTTAGTTGTCTGGAATGGTTCTCCTTGGAATTGGTCTTTGGGCTTGGAGTGAGAAAGTAAGTATTCTTTTGCACTTATTTAGTCTGATTCTCTGTCCGTCGGGCACCCTGATTTTGGTGTGGTTTCTCTGTGGAGGCATTCTGAATTGAAATGCCCCGCTAACGGTACCCCCCCCCCAAGGTTGCTCCATTCATTCGCCTTCCACTCGCTCCCACAGCGAAGACTAAGGGTGAGAACAAGTGCGCTGATTGGCTGAGCGGCCCACTCAATCAATGGGCACGCTCGCTTTCACTTGGCTCCATTCGGTACCACTGCTGAATGGCGCCAAATAAAGATGAATGCACCGCCGGCCGCCTCCCCCGCTCACCTCCTAGCCATTGCATGCCCGCGCCACCCATTCAGAAAGGCTGGGCTTGAACACAGCTGGAGGCGACCCGGGGTTCGGCCACGGCGCTGAGACACAGCAAGGGCTCCGGGACAAGGTGTTGTCCTTGGGGGTTTTACACAGCAGGGCATCCCAATTTGGGATGCCCCAAGGAGTGGAACTGACATTCACAGGCCCCATGCCAATAAATCTTAATACCTACCACTTGTAGATGTCTGCACCAGCTATCTTTTTGAATGTAAGCTCACAAGGGTAAGGATCTTACCTATATTCCTAGTATACAGTACATCCTGCTCCAAATCTAATACTTACAGTTGGGATATACTCACCAGATGGCGCTGGACTGCAGAGACATCGAAAATAGGCTCCTCCCGGCCCCTCAAATACCCAGGGACCTCCCACAAATCCCCAGAATTTCTCTGCAGTCTGGCTGCGAAGGACGAGAAATTGGCTCTCTACTCGCAGGTGAGCGGGGTTAATAACCTGCGTCCCTGTAGGACTATTCCCACCCATTCCACTAGTAATATGCCTCCCAGCCTTGGCTGCGCTGGTCGGGTGAAGGTAGGCAGCACCGCCGTTGGTGCTTAGGAGCGCTGCTCCACCGCAATCCCCCCACCAAAGGGTAGGCGGTTCAGGCTTATGGTGAGCCTCTATGGGATGTCCCTCCCGCACTATTGTCCCTTGCCCCTGCCTATCGGTGGGCCCTATCTAAGTGGCCCCCGTCCTCCCTCATCCTCCTTGTAGTCTTCGGGGGAAAAGAGGGGGGGTGTGTATGTGTATAGATATGTATGTTATGCAGTCTGTGCTTTCACTTTTCACATTTCTTTATTCTTGTGTCAGCCGCCGTGCTGACTTGTCTGTATTGCTTTTAAAATTGCTGACTTGGCTCCGCGCTTGGTGGCGGCATTACCTCAGCTGCTGGTGCGCCATCATTGGCTGTTGGCCTTCTGGCTTCGTGCTCTTCGGGGGGGGGGGCGTCTTTGGCGCGTGCCGCGTCATCGCTATTACTGGCCCGCCCCTCGAGGTATACCGACGCCATCTTTTCTGACTTGGTTGGCCTATGCGCGACGGACTCCTACCTACCGCGGTCCATAAGTGCCCTTGCGGGCAGCCTTATCTGCTTCACTTTTGTTACGATGTACTTAGGTCTTGTCTGCTTATGTCTTTCAGGCGGGACGAACCCTTCTTGGCTTCTCCCGGCCCTGCTTTTAGTATATTACTTGTCGGCCTTGTACAAATTATACTCCCACGTCCCTAGCGGGTTATTGGGGCATCCAGGGTTGCTATATAGCGTCACTCCCTATCGGCGTATAGGGCCGCTATAATCACCATATGGAGGCATCCCAGGATAATGTTACCGGGGTCCCTTTGGGACAAGACCGGCTGTGTGTAGCGTGTGGGGCAGCCTCATGCTGACACTGAGAAGGCGCGGGTCTGTGTACCCTGTGCTGAGCAGGTGCTTGCATTGCAATCTGGCCTGCCAGTGGCTGCACCTCGTTTCACTTCACCTACTCCCCCAAGCTTAAATCTCACTCCTGCTGAGTTGCATACAAGTGGGGATTCTCAGCCTGATGTGTTTTCTAGACTGGCTACTGTTGAACAGATTATTGCGAAGTCTTTAGTGCATAAGGCCCCTGCTAAGAAGCGGCACTTGATGCCTAATGTTACTGTTTTCCCTATGGGAACTGAGGAGTTTATGAATCTGTGTGGCTATACCCCGTCTGCTGAAGGGGAGCTCTTTTCTGATTCAGGCTCATCTGATGAGAGACCGAGGGGTCATGACGATTCTGGCTCTGACCCCTGGGCCCCGGATGACACTGACAGATTATTGACCCAGATTTTTGAGGTTCTGTCTATCTCTCTCCCTGTTGAGGCTCCCAGGCAAAGAGGGGAGCTTTTCCATACAGCAAGATCACGTTTGGAATTTCCAGAGCAGGCACATTTCCATAACCTTGTGCTCAAGGAATGGGAGCGCCCCAGTAAACTTCCTGGGGTTCCAAAGAGTTGGGATAGGAAGTATCCCTTTCCTGCTGAGGTGGTTAAATGTTGGTCATCCCCCCCCCGAGGTGGATGCCCCGATCCTAGGGCTATCTAACACCTCTGTCATGCATTCCCCTGATTCTACTACCCTGCGGGATGCCGAAGACCGGTGTATTGATCAGCTGGCATCCCACGCCTTTGCATGTGAGGGGACGGCGCTGCGCCCAGTCTGTGCCTCTGCCATCACGGCTGTGGCCACTAGAACCCTTATCAGAAATATGCTTGATAGTGCCCCTGATGATTTGCCTTGTGAGGTGTTTAATGCACTCTCCAGTTGTGATGTTTTTGTAAATTGTCTCCTATCAGCATTGGATGACACCATCAGAATGTGTGCCAGAACTTCTGCCCTCATGGTGGCTATACGCCACTCGGTTTGGCTGCGCCAGTGGGCTGCTGACAACGCTGCCAAGAAGGCCTTCACTGGGTTTCCCTTTAAAGGACTGCGTCTGTTTGGAGACCGCCTGGACCTTTTTGCTAAGGGAGGCAGGTTACCCCAGCGCAGGCGGCAACCTTGGCCCTTTCAGGGTCAGGGTTCCTTCTCCTCCCCTTACCGTGGTGCAAGACAGGGAAGGGGGGTGTCCTTCCCTGGGGCCCGGGGAGATTTCTGGGGTAGAGGTAGAGGACGTGGACGTCCTGGCTCCTCCTGGGGTCCCAAAGCTAAATCCTCTTCCAAGCCCCCTCAGGCATAATGGGGCGCCCTCACCCATCCGGGTGGGGGGACGGCTGCAGCACTTCGCTCACGTCTGGAGGCTTTATGTCTCAGACCGGTGGATTCAGGAGGTAGTGTCCTCCGGTTACAAGTTGGAGTTTGCTGCCGATCCCCCTCCAAGGTTCATCAGATCCCGGATTCCTCAGTACCCTGTGTCAGCCCAGGAGCTAGTGCAAGCAGTGCCAGGCCTCCTGGAGCTGGCGGTCATCTGCCAGGTCCTCTTAAGAGAAAAAGGCAAGGGCTTTTATTCCAACCTATTCACAGTACCCAAAAAGGATGGCTCCGTCAGGCCCATCCTGATTCTCAACAAGTTTGTAAGGGGCAGGCGCTTTCGCATGGAGACTCTGCGCTCTGCCATCAGTTCCCTGCGCCAAGGGGATTTCATGACTTCTGTGGACATCAAAGATGCTTACCTTCATATTCCTGTGTTCCCAGGTCATCAAAGGTTCCTCAGGTTCGCTCTGATGGATCAACACTACCAATTTGTGGCCTTGCCCTTCGGCCTCACTTCAGCTCCCAGGGTGTTCTCCAAGGTGCTGGCTTGCGTGATGTCTCTGCTCAGATGTCAGGGCGTCCACGTGCTTCCCTATCTGGATGACATCCTCATCACTTCCCAGTCTCTACATCAGGCAGAGTTGGATACTCAGCTGGTGGTGCCCATTTTGGAGTCATTTGGATGTGTGATCAACCACCCCAAGTCCTCACTGTCCCCTTCTTGGTAACTCCATTCCTAGGAATGAATCTGGATACAGTTCAGGCAAGGATCTTCCTTCCTCAGCAGAAGGTGGACAGTCTGGTTGCACAGGCTCAGTCCCTCCTAGCTTGTCCCCATCCCTCCATCAGGCAGGGGATGCAGCTGGTGGGCCTGATGGTGGCGTGCTTCGAAGCGGTCCCTTATGCTCAGTTCCACTTGAGGCCTCTGCAACTTCACCTATTGTCTGTATGGGACATGGACCCAGCGTCCCTGGACCGGGTCTGTGTGCTCTCTCCCCTGGTCAGTAGTTCCCTCTTGTGGTGGATGAACTCAAGGAACCTGTTGGGGGGCAGATCCTTTCTTGCCCCTTCCTGGGAGACGCTCACCACGGATGCCAGTCTGTCAGGTTGGGGGGGTTTCTGGAAGCCCCTGCGGTTCCAGGGGAGGTGGGGCCCTTAGGAGGCCCACACACCTATCAATGTCTTGGAGCTGCGAGCGATCAGGTTAGTTCTGGCTGGCTTGACTACTCATCTTCAGGACCTGCCTGTTCAGGTGCGCTCGGACAACCAGACGGCAGTTACCTACATCAATCATCAGGGAGGGACCCGGAGTAAGGGGGCCCTCCAGGAAGCGTCTCTGATCCTGATTTGAGCAGAGGCCAATGTCCCCTGCATTTCAGCTGTGTACATCCCAGGGGTGGAAAATCACCTGGCAGACTCTCTGAGTAGGGGGACCTCTTGCCAGGGAGAATGGTCCCTATGCAGCGGGGTGTTTCAATCTCTGGGTCACCGTTGGGGCCAACCAGATGTGGATCTGTTTGCGTCCCGACGCAATCACAAGCTTCCAGCTTTTGTCTCTGTCCAGGGATCCTCTGGCCCTGACCTCGGATGCGCTAGCAATGTCATGGAAGGACTTTCAGTTCCTGTATGTCTTCCCCCCAATTCCGCTGCTGGGCAGGGTTCTGCGCAAGATTGCTCTGGAAGGGGTGCCAGCAATTCTGGTGGCCCCCAGGTGGCCAAATAGAGTGTGGTTCGCAGGCGTGGTACAGCTGGCAGTAGATCAGCACGCTCTGCCCTTGGTGCCAGATCTGATCACTGAGGGCTCACTACGCCATCCCAATTTACAAACTCTGGCTTTGACGGCTTTGCTTCTGAAACCTCCATCTTGATGGAGAAGGGGCCGTCTTCCTCAATTGTGGATACTTTGATTAAAGCTAGGAAGAAGTCTTCCTCTTCCATTTCTTACAGGGTTTGGCGTGCCTACATTGACTGGTGTGAGTCTAAGTCTCTTCCCTGTTGTGTCTTCTCTATTCCCAGGATTCTGGAGTTCCTGCAGCATGGGTTGGAGATGGGACTCCAGCTCAGTACTCTGAAGGGTTAGGTTTCTGCCCTGGCTATTTTTTTCCAGAAGTCCTTTGCTCAGCACCCTCTGATCAGGACTTTTTTTCCAGGGGGTCACTCATGTGCGTCCCCCACGTAAACCCATGGTGCCTGATTGGGATTTGAACTTGGTTCTGTCAGCCCTGCAGGGTGCTCCCTTTGAACCTGTGCAGGATGCTGCCTTGGCCATTCTTATGCTCAAGGTTGTGTTTCTGGTGGCTATCACTTCTGTCAGGCGTGTCTGAGTTGGTGGCGCTGTCCATTCAGCCCCCTACTATGAGAGGCACCAGGACAAGGTGGTGCCTAAGGTAGTGTCTGCCTTTCATTTGAATCAGGATATTGTTCTTCCTTCTTTGTGCCCTAATCCTAGCAATGCTAAGGAGAGGGTTTTGCACTCTTTGGATGTGGTTAGGTGTCTGAAGTACTATCTGGTGGCTACTGCACCTTTCAGGAAAACTGATGCTCTTTTTGTGGTCCCTTCTGGTCCTAGGAAGGGTTTGGCTCCTGCCAAGTCTACTATAAGCAAGTGGATTGTCAGGCTGTGATGCAGGTCTACTCTGCTAAGGGGAATAATCCTCCCTTCAGCCTTACGGCTCATTCCACTCGTGCTATTGGTGCCTCTTGGGCTTTTCAGCACCAGGCTTCTGTTGAACAAGTTTGCAAGGCCACTACTTGGTTTTCTGTTCATACCTTTTCAAAGTTTTACAAGGTTGATGTTAGGGCCTCAGCTGACGCTGTTTTGGCCGAAAGGTAATGCAGGCGGCAGTGGTTTAAACTGCCTGCTGCTGCTTTTTCTTGGGGATCCCACCCTACTTTATGGACACTGCTATTGGATGTCCCAACTGTAAGTATTAGATTTGGAGCAGGACCTACTGTATACTAAGAATAATACAATTCTGTGATTACTCACCTGTAGAATTGGTATTATGAGTATACAGTACGTCCTGCTCCAACCCACCCTTGGTTTGCATTTTCTTGGATCCCCTGTAAGGTGATTTTCATCATTGTTATAGTTGATAGTTTGGATTGGTTAATGCTCCCGGCTTCTCCTTAACTGCTTTTCAATGCTGGGGATTTGTGGGAGGTCCCTGGGTATTTGAGGGGCCGGGAGGAGCCCATTTTCGATGTCTCTGCAGTCCAGCGCCATCTGGTGGAGTATATCCCAACTGTAAGTATTAGATTTGGAGCAGGACGTACTGTATACTCATAATACCAATTCTACGGGTGAGTACATTTTTTAGAACATTCACTTCAATTTTTGTGGCAACTTGTTTGCAATAGTCGATGTACTGTGTGTTTTTCTTAATCAATACCTTATACAGTTATATGGTAGATGATAACGCTATATAAATAAACAACAATAATAATAATATATATTCTAGAAGGATAGTCTCGCTGTGGCTTATAACATGGCAGTATATACTGGAAAACTAAACTAACAGGTGTGAATGGCTGCTGTGGTCCAGTGCATGCAGCACAGTTAAGGGTGAGTGCGGCACTTCCAAACAGTCGCCCACCACCGGCTGTGGACATTATGAACGGAGCGAGACCAGCAGGATTGGGACCACTGTTGCTTTTGATAAAGTTTGGGTTAAATCTGGTGTATTTTTACTTTTTTATGGTAGGATGTAAAAGCATCCTGTTGTTTGTTTATTTTCTTACTGTTTGACATTAATGAAGACTAGACATAATTTACCATTGTTAGTCTAATAATAGATGCAAAGTTTGTCTTTTCGACAAATCCTTCCTGTATAGGGGAGATGTATGTGTATTCATAGCAAGCTCAAATCTCTATTGTTCTGGCTTACAGGGGCTTAAGAGCAGGAAATGGAGAAAAAGCTTTGCTATTTTTTTTCTCTGGGTTCTCAATATCTTAGAAATGGTTGAACCTTAAAGCATACCTCCCAACTGTCCCGATTTTCGCGGGATTGTCCCGATTTTTTTCACAAATCCCGCGGTCCCGGGTGTTACTATGATGTCCCGGGACGCCCAATGTGCCCAGGGCCGCCACGACACGGCCGGCGTCTTCAAATTAGTTTACACTGGCCCGCCGGCCGGCAGCAGATTAAACAATGGCCAGCGCTTGATTAAACAATGACAGCGCGGCTTGATTAAACAATGACAGCGTGCGTGGTGGTGGGGGGGGTGGGCGGAGGTCGGCTGGGTGGTGGGGGGGCGGGCGGGGGCTGGGTTAACTTACAGCAGGCTGGCACGTCTAAAGGCATTGCTGAAGCCAGGAGCTGCGGGGCGGGGCAGTCATTCTTATGGCCGGAGTCTATTGTGCAGGCAGCAGACTTAGATTTAGTCTAGACCCCGCCCAGAAAGACGTCTGCCCCCGCCCCCTACTCCCAGATTGGCTGAGACCACTTAGTGCTGGGAGTGATGGAATAGGATGGGGCGGGGCTGAGCTGCATAGTGAGGCTGCAGCCTGGCACGTAGCCTAGATCATCCATCCTCCATCACCTGGATAGCAGCAAGTATGACCCCCTGTTCTGTCTTTTATACATGTTTATAATATTAAGTTATATAATCAATCTGTACCCCCTCACCCCCCTCCACAGCAGCCAACCCTCACCTAAAGTCAGTGGACCAACAAACACCCAGGATTTTCACTATCCTGGTGTTTGGTCCACTTCTCCGGGGCACCCCGATCGGGGATGCCCCGCTGCGTGAAACCCCCCCAGATCGCCCGTATCAACTCACCTGACCGCGGTCCTATGGCGCATGCACGGGCATTCGTCCAATCAGCACGCTCGGAGCCGCTGCGGCTCCAAGCGCGCTGGCAGCCACATTTCGCGCTTCTCTCTAACAGGGAGCCCGCCTGCGCTGGCCATTCATAAATGCCTGGTGCCTGGTAAATGCCTGCTAGAGAGAAGTGCGAGATGCGGCCACGGAGCGCGCATGCGCCGTTGGACCAGGAGTAAGGTAAGGTTTCTGGGCATCCTGGGAGGTTTCACACAGCAGGGCATCCCGATTTTGGATGCCCCATAGGGAGAGATCGGATCGGCCTGGGAATCTTATAGATTCCTGGGCCGATCCTCCTGGGTGTTGGTCCACTTTACCCCCACCCTGCCTTCCAATCTGCATCCCCATCTAAACCCCCTCCCTAGCCTCCAATCCGCACCCTTTGCCCCCTCTCTAACTGCTGATCTACACCCCTACTAAAACCCACACCGGGATGCCCCACACAGCAGGGCATCCCGATTTTGGATGCCTCGGGGGGAGGGAATCGATTGTTCCCAGGGCGATCTATTCCCCCCCCCGGGGCATCCCAAATCAGGATACCACACCAGAGAGTGAAAAAACTGGGGGTGGGACCTTTTTAAAAGTGTACAGTCTGACAATTAAAGTTAAATATACATTTAGAAATGTCTAGTAAATACTTTATTCTTTATTTTTTTTTATAATTTTTTCTAAGGAAAGAAGCTCCTCAGGTTCAATGTGTGGGAAATATGGCGTGGTCGGGGGGCGTGGCAGGGGGTGGAGTCGGGGGTGTGGCAGGGGTGGGGTCAAGGGTGTGTCATGGGGTGGGGTCGGGGCGTGGCTTGTCCCTCTTTCATATCTTCAGAAGTTGGGAGGTATGCTTAAAGGGTAATTCCACTTTCGATGGCATTTTTTAAAGTTTCTATTATTGTGTGCCAAAATGATGTGTCTTCAATGTGCTAAGCTTCTTTTGGCTTGCTAAGCATCAAACACCAATTTAAAAAAATATTATAAGTGTTTAACCCTTGATCGTGCATATAGTATATCATATATAATTGTATATAATTTTAATGGTAAGGCGAGGACATAAACTTGTTTATGGGTATAGGATCACTTTAAGACCATCATCTGTGTTGTGCAAGAATAGGATTGGTACACAGTTTCTCTCAGCTGCTGTTGGCCTCTCTGCGCCAAAATTTGTGTCCATGCCTTATGCTGAGAAAGCTGTAAGAAAGCTGTAAATGAACAGGTGGACTTGTCAATTGGTGTGATCAATAAATACAGAGAAATACTGATATACTATTAGGACACTGGCTTCTGTGAGTGCAGATTTGATTTAATTGCACATCACATTTGTCTCTTATTCCCAAGGAAAACCAATGACTCATGTAGCCTAACCTCTTGACTCATTTGTTGCAGGATTTGAGTCAGGATTTCTAGCTGAAACAGGAAGTGAAACCGTCAGAGCCTTTTGACTTTAAACTTTTTTTTTTCCGAAGGTGTGCAGGTGTATACACTTTCCTTGTGCCATACTGTACGTGTCTGATGGCTGGAGTTTTTTTTAATTTAATGCATTATGACCTAAGGAAACCCCTCAGTGTCACTTGTGATTATCATATGACATTGCTTCTAATTTAGGCCATACATTCTGTAGTGGCCTTAAAGCCCAAGTAGCTAGGGGTGTTTTCTGCATATGAAAACTCCCCTCACAAGCTCCCAGGTCCAGTCTTATATATACTTATGCAAAAAACACAAGATCCAGCTCACCACATCCACCAGTAGGCACGGAAAAGGAGATCCACGGAAGTCCTCCCCAATAAAGTCAAAGTCAGTTTATTCTAAGTATACAGTACGTCCTGCTCCAAATATAATACTTACACGTGGGTTATCCTCCGCCAGATGGCGCTGTGCACTGCAGACATGCAAAAACAGGCTCCTCCCGGCCCTTCATATACCCAGGGACCTCCCACAAATCCCCAGATTTCTCTGTAGTGCTGACTGCGAAGACATGAAGTATCACTCTCTGGCAGGTGAGCTGGGCTACTACAGCCTGCGGCCCTGTGGGACTATTTCCACCCGTCCTCCTTGTGACGTGCCTCCCAGCCTGGGCTGCGCTGGTCGGGTGAAGGTAGGCAGCACCATGTGTGCTTACAGAGCTATGCTCCACTGCAGTCCCCCACCATAGGGTAGGCGGTATAGGCTGATAGTGAGCCTTCAGGGGATGCCCCTCCCGCATCATTGCCCCACGCCCCGTGTAGCGGTGGACCCTGTCCAAACGGTCGCTTTCCTCCCTCGTTCCCTCCGTAGCTCGGGGGGAAAGAAAGGGGGGGTGTGTGTGTGTGGCGGTCTCAGTGTACCCTATTACATGCTTATGGCCTTAGTATTGTGTTGACAGGGATGGTGTCAGAGCCGCGCTGTTTGCTTTTAATTGTTCTGATCGCCGTCGCTTCTTTCCCATACGGTGTACTACACTAGCGGCGGCAGTTTTCACAGACGCTGCGGCGTCGTTGGTATGCGTGTAGTGACTTTTTTCTGTGGTTTATCCACTTGATCATTTCTCTTCAGGTATCCCTGCCCTGCTGGCTATATCGGCTTCGCGCCTCTTTGGAGCTTAGCGCTCTTCGGAGGGGGCGGGTCCCTGGCTTGGCGCGCTCCGCGTCACGGCCGGCTCTGGCCCGCCCTTCGAGGTTCGCTTGGCGCCATTTTTCTGCTCGCGCGCGTGTGGTGAAGACCTTCTCCCCCCTCCGCCTGTAAGTGCCCTCGGGGGGCGACTTTTTATATTCCTTATTCTACTTTTGTGCATGGCTCTGACATCCTCGTTCCTTGTCCCTTTTTTGTCTTTCAGACCGTGGTTCCTGGTGGCTTCTCCTGGCCCGGTGTAGCTCCCAGTTTAGACTATTAAATTACTCCCACTTCCCCGCGGGTTATTGGGGCATCCAGGGTAGCTTACAGCGTCAATCCCTACTGGCCCATTGTGCCGATTGAATCACCATATGGAGGCATCTCAGAATATTGTGAACGGGGTTCCTTCGGGACAAGCCCGGCTGTGTGTAGCTTGTGGGGTCTTACCTGGCAGCGGTGACAATGCACGGGTCTGTGTTCCTTGTGCACAGCAGGCGCTATCTGGTCTTCCCGCCTCTTCTGAGGCTGGGCCTGCACCTCGCCTCACTTCACCTACTCCCCCAAGCCTGAGTCTAACCCCCAATACTAGTGGGGATTCTCCTCCTGATATGGCCACTAGATTGGCCAGTGTTGAAAAGATTATTGCTAATTCCTTAGCGCGTAAGTCCACCGCCAAGAGGCGGCATTTGACCCCTGACTCTGCCCTGTTCCCTATGGAATCTGAGTTATCGCTTCCTTACGGCCATACCCCTTCAGACGAGGGGAGCTGTTCTCGGACTCTGGGTCTTACGATGAGGAGTCAAGGGGTCATGACAAGGCTGGTTCCGAGCACTGGTCCTCGGATGATATTGACAGATTGTTGGTTCACATCTTTGAGGTTTTGTCCCTCTCTCCCCCTGCTGCGGCTCCCAGGCAGAGGGGTGATCTTTATCATACTGCTAAGACTTATCTGGAATTTCCAGAGCAAACTCATTTCAATAGCATTGTGCTTAAAGAATGGGAACATCCCAGTAGACTTCCTGGGATCCCTAAGAGTGTGGGTAGGAAGTATCCCTTTCCGGCTGAGGTGGTTAAGTGCTGGTCATCGCCTCCCAAGGTCGATGCTCCTATTCTAGGGCTGTCCAACACCTCTATTATGCATTCCCCTGACACTACTACGCTGCGGGACTCTGAGGACCGGCGTATTGACCAATTGGCATATCATGCCTTTGCATTTGGGGGTGCGACTTTGCGCCCGGTCTGCGCCTTAGCCATCACGGCAGTTGTGCTCAGGACTATGGTCAGGAATGCGCTTGATGGCACAGATGAGTTGCCGCCTGATACTATCACTGCACTGTCTACCTGTGATGGGTTTGTGAACTTTATCCTGTCTGCATCGGATGATGCTGTTAAGATGTGGGCCAGATCTTCTTCCCTGGTGGTAGCTATACGCCGCGTGGTTTGGTTGCGCCAGTGGGCTGCTGACAATGCGGCCAAGAAAGCCCTTACTGGGCTCCCATTTAAGGGGCTGCGCCTGTTTGGGGAACGCCTAGACCTCTTTGCCAAAGGAGGAAAGTTACCTCAGCGCAGACGGCAGATTCGGCCCTTTCGAGGCCAGGGCATCTCTTCAATCCCATACTGTGGGGCTAAACAGGGAAAAGGGGTGTCCTTCGCTGGGTCCCGCGCGGATTCCTGGCACAGGAACAGAGGACACCGTCCTGGTTCCTCTTGGGGGTCCAAGCCCAAAGCCCCTCCCAAGGCCCCTCAGGCATGAAGGGGCGCCCTCGCCCGTCAGGGTGGGGGGACGTCTGCAGCACTTTGAGCATGTCTGGAGGCGCCACGTCTCAGACCGCTTGATTCAGGAGGTAGTTTCCTCCGGCTACAAGATAGAATTTGCTGTACGGCCCCCCCACCAGATTCATTGGGTCTCGGATTCCATAGGATCCTGCCTCAGCTCAGGTCTTGTGGCTGGCCGTGCAGGGTCTTCTGGACCTAGGGGTCATTTGCAAGGTCCCCTTAGGAGACAGGGGCATGGGGTTTTATTCCAATCTCTTCACGGTACCCAAGAAAGATGGGTCAGTCAGGCCCATTCTGGATTTAAATATCCTCAACAAATTTGTCAAGAACAAGCACTTTCACATGGAAACGCTGTGCTCGGCCATTGGCTCTCTGCGCCCAGGGGACTTCATGACGTCCGTGGACATCAAAGATGCTTACCTTCACGTTCCGGTGTTTCCAGGCCATCAAAGGTTTCTCAGATTTGCAGTGGAAGATCAACATTACCAATTTGTGGCTTTGCCATTCGGCCTCACTTCGGCTCCCAGGGTGTTCACCAAGGTGCTGGCAGGGGTGATGTCCTTGATAAGGTTAAGGGGCATAGGTGTGCTACCCTACCTGGACGATATACATCACCTCTCGGTCTCTGCGGCAAGCAGAACTGGACACTCAGCTGGTGGTGTCTACCCTGGAGTCTTTCGGCTGGTTAATCAACTACCCCAAGTCCTCTCTGTCCCCCTCCTCGGTGACTCCGTTCCTGGGAATGATTCTGGATACTGTTTGGTCAAGGATATTCCTTCCTCAGCAGAAGGTGGAAGCTCTGATTGCGCAGGCGAGGTTCCTGCTATCGTGCCCGCAGCCCTCCATCTGGCAGGGAATGCAGCTGGTGGGCCTGATGGTGGCGAGCTTCGAGGCGGTGCCTTTTGCTCAGTTTCATTTGAGACCTCTGCAGCTTCACCTTCTGTCAGTGTGGCACAAGAACCCAGCGTCCCTGGACGGGTTCTGTGTGCTTCCCCCATCGGTCAGGCAGTCCCTTGCGTGGTGGCTGGTCCACAGGAACTTGACAGGGGGCAAGTCCTTTCTGACCCCCTCCTGGGAGACGGTCACAACGGATGCCAGTCTGTCTGGTTGGGGGGGATTCTGGAACTCCCTGCGCTTCCAGGGGAGGTGGGGCCCTCAGGAGGCCCATTTACCCATCAACATTCTGATATTGCGGGCAGTCAGGTTGGTACTTTAGCGGTTGACCCCACACCTGAGGGGTCTGGCGGTCCAGGTACGTTCGGACAACAGAATGGCGGTTGCCTACATCAACCATCAGGGAGGGACCCGTACTACCTGCCAGGGGTACCAGATCTGCTAACTCAGGGCTCCTTACGCCATCCCAATTTACCAACGCTGGCTTTGACGGCCTGGCTGCTGAAACCTCCATCTTGATGGAGAAAGGTTTGTCTGCCTCTGAGGTAGGTACTATGGTGCAGGCTAGGAAGAAGACTTCTTCTACTATCTATTATAGAGTATGGCGTACCTACATTGACTGGTGTGAATCTAGGTCTCTTCCCTGCAGGGAATTCTCAGTCCCTAGGGTTCTGGAGTTCTTTTACAGCATGGTTTGGATTTGGGTCTAAAACTCAGTACTCTGAAGGGTCAGGTTTCTGCCCTGTCCGTCTTCTTTCAGAAGTCTTTTGCTCAGCATCACTTGGTTAAGACCTTCTTTCAGGGGGTCACTCATGTGCGTCCCCCTCGTAAACCTATGGTCCCTGTTTGGGATTTGAACTTGGTTTTGTCTGCCTTGCAGGGTGCTCCCTTTGAGCCGATTCAGGATGCTGCTCTTGCTGTTCTTAATTTCAAGGTTGTCTTTTTGGTGGCTATTACTTCGGTTAGGCGTGTGTCTGAGCTGGCTGCTCTGTCTATTCAGCCTCCGTACTATGAGAGACACCAGGACAAGGTGGTGTCTGCTTTTCATCTGAATCAGGACATAGTTCTTCCTTCCTTGTGTCCCAATTCTAGTAATGATAAGGAAAGGGTTTTGCATTTCTTGGATGTGGTCAGGTGTTTGAAATATTACCTGGTAGTCACTTCGGCTTTCAGGAGGACTGATGCTCTTTGTTGTGCCTTCCGGGCCTAGGAAGGGTTTGGCTCCCGCCAAGTCTACCATTAGCAAATGGATTCAACAGGCTGTGATTCAGGCCTATTCTGCTAGGGGGAAGAGTCCTCCCTTGCGCCTTACTGCTCATTCTACTCGTGCTATTGGTGCCTCTTGGCAGGCTTCTGTTGAACAAGTTTGCAAGGCCGCTACTTGGTCTTCTGTTCATACATTTTCAAAGTTTTACAAGGTTGATGTTAGGGCCTCAGCTGATGCTGTGTTTGGCCGCAAGGTTTTGCAGGCGGCAGTGGTTTGACCTGCCTGCTGTTACTTTTTTGTTGGGGATCCCACCCTACTTTATGGACACTGCTATTGGATGTCCCACGTGTAAGTATTATATTTGGAGCAGGACGTACTGTATACTTTTCTGTGAAATACTCACCTGTAGAATTGGTATTATACGTATACAGTACGTCCTGCTCCACCCCACCCTGGTTTTTGCATTATTCTGGATCCCCTGTATGGTGATTGTTATCATTGTTGTTATTACCAGTTTTGGTGGTTAGTTTCTCCCGGCTTCTTTTTCACTGCTTTTCAATGCTGGGGATTTGTGGGAGGTCCCTGGGTATATGAAGGGCCGGGAGGAGCCTGTTTTTGCATGTCTGCAGTGCACAGCGCCATCTGGCGGAGGATAACCCACGTGTAAGTATTATATTTGGAGCAGGACGTACTGTATACGTATAATACCATTTCTACAGGTGAGTATTTCACAGAATTGTATTTTTATCCAGCCTCTCAATAAAACATAACTTTTAATGTCCATGGTTTAAATAGCCAAATGTGAGAAAAAATGCCAGCCTGCAAAATAACAGTAACAGGATCCAGAATGTGCTATGTCCTGTTGTTAAACACCCATAACGCATTTAATCATATATTCTTAGCCTAAAGTCCAAAAATAAAATTAGACCTATAATACACAGATGTAGTAGACACAGCAAGAAAGTCTGTGTTACTAGACCATATTTCCTTAATGAAGATTCGGGTGGCCACCTACTGCAGCTCTTTCAGGCAGAAGACTATCTGAGCTTTAGGCGATCCTGTCCTGTATACCGATCTGTCACCCATCAAGGCCACTCAGAGAGAGGACATGCCATAGAACTGCTAAATTATGACAGGGCTTCTGCTTTAAATTTGAACTATATGGACTAGGGGTGTGAATTGGCAAGAATCTGACGATATGATCTTTATCACGATACATATATGACGATACAATATAACCATATCCCGATTCAGTCTTCACAACGATATATTGAGTTTCTTTTTTTATGAATATAGCTGTGGAAAACCTAATCTACACATCATTACAACATTCACACATACATAACAATGCAGGGCGACTTTCGCGGGATCCCGTTGTTTCTCTACTGCGAGTGGGACAGCTGCTGAATAACAGGTTCTTGTGCGGTGTGCTGCCAACTAGTGGTCGGGAGTAAATGTTATTTATAAATAGTTTTATAAAAAATCGTTTTGAACATATTTTGAATCCATATTTTGAATGACAATACCAGTATTGTCTAATGAAATACCACGATATTTGACAGAATCAATTTTTTCTGACACCCCTTATATGGACGCATGTTGCCATAGTAGTTCACTAGTAGGCCTTTATGTGATGCATAACCTATATCCAGTTTATTATTTAATTGGATGTTCAGTTTTAGTAATAGCTGATCTAAAAAAACAACGCTTCGCAACAATTAACTTAAGAAAAAAAATAACCAGTTATGTTGCTAGGTAAACAATCTATCTGTACTGTATTAACCTAACTCATTTTGTAACTTTTTGTAGGGAATATTATCAGATATAACCAAGGTAACAAGACTCCATGGATTTGACCCTGTGTGGCTGGTCCTGGTGGTGGGCGTCATTATGTTTACGCTGGGTTTTGCTGGATGTGTAGGAGCGCTTAGAGAAAACATCTGTCTGCTGAAATTTGTAAGTCCTAAATCCTTAACATGCACCTGCAGTGATATAGCTGTTATATGTGTGATGTAGTTCCAAAGTCTTTCAGACAAATGCTGGTGAATATTTTTAGTAAATGTCCCTGTGGTGATGGTAATATGCAGTATGCCTTCATTAATTTCCTTTTATAGCAGTTTTCCTGGCTGCACACCTGCTATGCTGGGCGAGTCTTTTGTCCTACATACAAGCATGCAGCTTGTGAAGTTCTTTGAGCTGCTCACCTATCCAAGTTCAATGTATCTGCAGGACCTCTGTAATTTGGGGAGTTGCCCCTCCCCCCCCCAAAAAAAAATCCAATTCCCCCAATAATGCGTTCCCCCAAACCCAAATTTGCAGCTCCCTTCTTCCTCACTCTTGTGAACTATATTTTTTCACTCTTTTCTCTCTACCTCATTTTCTTGAAAAGTATTCTCCCTATGACTTAAAGTGGACCAAAACCCAGGATTTTGACTATTGTGTGTTTTGGTCCTCCCCCCCCCCCCCCCCCACGGGGCACCTCGCTGTCTGAAACCCCCCAGATCACCGAGCGCAACTCGCCTCTTCCCGGCCCTACAGCGCATGCATGGCCACTCATCCAATCAGCGTGCTCGGAGCCGCTGACGTAATGTCGTCTAAGCCTTCATCTAAGGCCAGCAGCTCCGAGCGTGCTGGCGGCCGCATCCCCCGCTTCCCACTAACAGTGAGCGTGCCTGTGCAGGCCATTGAAAATGCCTTGCTGGAGGGATGGCGGGGATGCGGCTCATACATGCGCTGTTGGACCAGGTAAGTGAATAGGGCAAACTGGGCATCCCGATTTTGGATGCTTCGGGGAGAGGGAATTGTTAGGCCTTCTTTATAGAGGCCCGGGCCGATCCCACTAGGTTTTGGTCTACTTTAAAATTCTAACCTGCTCTTTCTAGGTTTATAAAACGTTAAATTGTTAATTGTAACTGTACTTTGTTTATCCTGACTTGAAAATCCAAGATGTTTTTTGGACAAACGTCCAGTGTGTGAAACTATATGGGACATGTCAATAAGTGCATTATGATGGTAATAATGACAGTAAACATTGTATTCTAAGTGTGCCATACACTCCACTTCGATCTTCATGACATGTGGGTAATCTCCAGTAGAGGGCGAACTTCTGCAGAGATGAATATGCAAAAAAGAAAGCCCTTCCCGGTCCATATATACCTGGGACCTCCCACCAATTTCCTAGTTCCTTCTCTGCAGGAAGGCGAGCAAGACAGAAGATGAAGACTTCTCTTACTTGCTGGTAAGCCGGGCTCGCGCCGGCCATCTTTGTCCCTATTGCTGCCAGGACCTTTTATAATTTCCCCTATATGAGCCTCCCAGCCTCAGCTGTAGGTCCTTGGTGAGGGTATGCAACACCTATTTATTGCTCTTCCGTGAGACCCCATTACAAGTGGTAGGCGGTATTCCAGGTTGGTGATCCCAGTTTGGGGATGGCCTGTCCCTTACACTCTGCCCAGAGTTCCCACCCTCCTCCGGGCCCCTTCCATATCCCTCCGGGGGGGGTCTGACCTTCTTCACATGTTACCAGACTTTAAGCTTTTATGTATGTGTGAATGATTCACTTGTGTCAGTTATGTTTGTGTTTACAGCCTGAGTGAATGACGTTGCCTGCCGGTAATTGTTTGTCTGCAGACCACTCAGCAGCAGCAGGAGTTTGTGTCCAAGGGTTTTGTCCCTCACATGTGGCTGTTTTCTGTCTTCAGCCTGGGGAGCTACTCTCCCTCAGGCTGCGTTTTCTCCCTCAGGCCGCGACCCACCCCTCCCCCTCGTTTTGGCGCTTTTTCTGCGGCCCAGCCCAGGGCTGGGATCCGCATCTCAGGTCTCTCTGGGAGGGGGGCGTGGCTTAGCGAGCGCGCGTTCTGCGCTGGCCCCCTTCTCCTTCCCCTCTTCTCTTCCTCTCCTCCACGCTGAGCTGCTGGTGGCCATCTTGGTGTCTCTGCTGCTGCAGATCTCCTGCGGTCTGTGAGTGCTTGTGGGCCCCCTTCCTTGGCTTATGTGGCGGGCCCCCCTCCCCGCGCGGGGAGCTGTGCCTTTCATGTATTTTTGATGGTTTTTTATATGTATTTATATGTTATGGAGTGAGTGTCCTTATGGGCCTTTCTATTATGTTTTTTTGATTGTCATATGTGTGTGCATATTAAGGGGTTTTATCCCGGTCCTGGGGACTCTAGCCTTAATCTGCTTTTCAAATCCTCCCACCGGGACTTCAAAGGGGCATCCCTCACCATATGGAGGCTCCACAGGATACCGGGCTCGGGCTCCCTTTGGGACAATCCCGTCCGTGTGTGGGTTGTGGGGTATCCCTTACGGGTGAGATTGTGCTTTTGTATACCATGTGCACTAAAGGCCATAACGCGGCAGTCGGGTACCCAGCCTTCTGGGTCGGCACCTCCCACTTCATCGCCTTCCCCCCCTTATCCGTACCCCAGGTGACACTGTCGCTAGTGGGGAGTCGCACTCTGATGTTTGCGCCAGGTTGGCCAGCATCGAGAATTTTATTGCTAGCGCGGTGGGCATGAAGGCCCAGGCTAAAAAAGAGACAATTGTCACCGGCCCAGGCAACCTTGGATTTTGATGATGATTCCCCTGATTGGTCGGATTATTCCCCGTTCGAAGAGGGGGAATTGTTTGAGGAATCTGATGCTGAGGTGGTGCATTTTTGTGATGCCGATGTTGGGCAGGCGTTTGGGGATGCCGTTGACACTACTAAGGTTTTGGCACATCTTTTGGAGGTTTTGGACATTGCCCCGCCTGAGGCGCCCCCTCTCAAAAAAGGGGAATTTTTCGGGTCCTCTAAGCCACGCTTGGAGTTTCCGGCCCAAGGTCATTTTGATGCCTTGATGCTTCGGGAATGGGAGAATCCTAGATGGCTCCCGGGCGTTCCTCAGGGATGGGATAAGAAGTATCCTTTCCCGGTGGAAGTGGTTAAGCGCTGGTCTTCTCCTCCCGAGGTCGATGCGCCAGTTCTGGGATTGACCAACACCTCCGTGATTCACACCCCGGACGCTACTACCCTTAAGCATGGCGAGGATAAGCGCCTTGATCAGATAGCATGCCATGCCTTTGCCAATGTGGGTTCGGCCTTGCGGCCAGTGTGTGCTTCTGCGCTTGCGGCTGTGGCTACTAGGTCTCTGGTCAGGGACTGGCTAGATGATGCACAACTTGATCCGACCAGCGCGGAGTTCACTACTCTCAAAAGGTGTGAATTGTTCAGGGATTTTGTCTTGGCTGCTATGGAAGACACTATTGTCATGGGTAGTAGAACTTCAGCCTTGTTGGTGGCTATGCACAGATCGGTCTGGCTCCGCCAGTGGACGGCGGATTTTGGGGCCAAGAAGTCGCTTACAGCGCTTCCCTTCTTGGGTACGCGGCTGTTTGGAGATAAATTGGATGCTGTTGCTAAGGGAGGTAAGTTACCTCAGCGGGGGAAACAGCGACGTCCCTTTCGGGAGGCTGGCTCATTCACTCCTTCCTTTCGAGGGGCCAGAGCGACTAGGGGTTTGGCCTTCTCGGGGGTCAGGGGCTCGTCCTGGAACAGGGGCAGAGGTCGGGCACGTCCCGCGGCTGCCTGGGGTTCCCAAGCCTGCCGTTAAACCGGCTCAGCAATGAAGAGGCGCCCTCACCCGCAAGGGTGGGGGACGGCTGCGGCTCTTCTTCCAGGTCTGGGTCCGGGAGGTCACGGACAATTGGATCTTGGAAGTGGTCTCCTCCGGGTACAACCTGGAGTTCGAGTACTGGCCGCCTCCAAGATTCTTAAGGTCTCGGGTGCCCTCGGACCCTCAGGCTGCACAGGGGCTCCTGTTAGCAGTGAAAAACCTTCTGGACATGGGAGTTATATGCCCGGTGCCTCCGTCGGAGAGAGGCAGGGGTTATTATTCCAGCATTTTCACGGTTCCCAAAAAAGGAGGGTTCGGTGAGACCCATTCTAGATCTCAAGGTTCTCAACAGGTTTATCAGAGCCAAAAAGTTCCGCATGGAGACTCTGCGCTCGGCTATCAATTCCCTTCGCGAAGGGGATTTTATGACATCCATAGACATCAAGGATGCGTATCTGCATGTTCCGTTTTTTTCCGGCACATCAGAGATTCCTCCGGTTTGCGGGGGAAGATCAACATTTTCAGTTTGTAGCCCTTCCCTGCGGACTGACCTCGGCGCCGAGGGTCTCCACCAAGGTCTTGGCGGGGATAATGGCTCTGCTCAGAGCTTCGGGCATTCGCATTGTGCCTTATCTGGACGACCTGTTGATCTCAGCTTCTTCCCTCCGTCAGGCGGAGCTGGACACCCACCAGGTGGTGTCGACCCTGGAGAGGTTCGGGTGGGTGATCAACCACCCCAAGTCTTCTCTCTCTCCGTCTCGTGTGATTTCATTTCTGGGCATGAATCTGGATACCATTCAGGCCAGAGTGTTTCTGCCCCAGACCAAGGTGCAGGGGATTCAGGGTCTGATCCGCCTTCTTCTGGCCAATCCTTGTCCCTCTATCCGACCGTGGATGAAACTGGTGGGATTGATGGTGTCCTCCTTCGAGGCGGTACCGTTTGCACAGTTTCACATGAGATCTCTTCAACTTCACCTAATGCCACATTGGGACAGGTGTCCGCAGTCATGGGATCAACTTTTCAGGATGTCTCCCAGGGTTCGGCAGTCCCTTCGGTGGTGGCTGGAATTGAGCAACCTGTTGAAGGGCAGATCCTTTCTGGTTCCTTGTTGGGAGACGGTCACCACGGATGCCAGCCTGTCGGCTGGGGAGGTTATTGGAAAAGTCATCAGTTCAGCGGGGTGTGGTGTCCTCAGGAGGCTCACACCCCCATCAATGTCTTGGAGCTCAGAGCCATTCGACTGGTTCTGGCTCGGCTGACTTCACATTTACAGGGTCTACCGGTTCAGGTTCGTTCAGACAACCGAACGGTGGTAGCTTACATCAATCACCAAGGAGGGACTCGCAGCAGGAGTGCCCTCGGGAATGTTCCTTGCATTTCGGCAGTCTACATTCCGGGAGTGGAGAACATGGAGGCGGATTCCCTGAGCAGGGGATCCTCTCGCCAAGGAGAGTGGTCTCTCAACCCCAAGGTTTTTCTGGATCTTTGCCGCAAGTGGGGGACTCCAGAGGTGGATCTCTTTGCTTCGAGGCACAATCACAAGCTTCCGGCCTTTGTGTCTCTTTCTCAGGATCCGCTATCTCTGGCAGTGGATGCTTTGTCCCTTGCTTGGAAGGATCTGGGTTTTCTGTACCTGTTTCCGCCCGTCTCCATGCTGGGCAAGGTTGTTCGCAAACTGGTTCCAGAAGGGGCACCAGCAATTCTGGTGGCTCCTAGGTGGCCAAGAAGGGTTTGGTACGTAGACGTTGTACGGCTGGCCGTAGATCAGTACCGGCTTCCCTTGTTGCCGGATCTGTTATCTTAGGGTCAACTACTTTACCCCAATTTACAAACGCTGGCTTTGACTGCTTGGCTGATGAAACCTCCATTCTGAAGGAGGAAGGTTTGTCTGCGGCCATTGTTCAGACCTTGATTAGGGCTAGGAAGCGGTCCTCTTCTGGCATTTACTATAGGACTTGGAGGTCCTACATTGTTTGGTGTGAGGCTAGGGCCTTGCCTTGCAGGGTGTTTTCGATTTCGATTCCTATGATCTTGGAGTTTCTTCAGCATAATCTGGATCTTGGGTTCCAGCTTAGTACTTTGAAAGGACAGGTTTCTGCTCTGTCGGTTTTCTTCCAGAGGTCTTTTGCCTTACACCCGCTGGTTAGGACCTTTTTCCAAGGGGTCGCGCATGTGCGGCCCCCTCGGAAGGCTGTGGTTCCCGTTTGGGATTTTAATTTGGTTCTTTCGGCTCTCCAGGGTCCTCCTTTTGAGCCGTTACAGGATATTGCTCTTTCGGTTCTCACTCAGAAGGTTGCTTTCTTGGTGGCTATTACCTCTGTTCGGCGTGTCTCTGAGTTGGCGGCTCTGTCGATTCAGGCCCCTTACTTTGAGAGACACCAGGATAAGGTGGTTTTTCGTTTTAAGCCAGATTTCCTTCCTAAGGTGGTGTCTGCTTTCCACCTCAATCAGGATATTGTTCTCCCTTCCTTGTGTCCTAAGCCGAACAATGACAAGGAGAGGGTTCTGCACAATTTGGATGTTGTTCATTGTGTGAAGTACTATTTGGTGACTACTTCTACCTCTTTCGTGGTGCCCTGTGGGCCCTGGAAAGGTTTGGCGCCTGCTAAGTCTACGATTAGCAAATGGATTCGTCAGGCCATTGTTGGGGCCTATTCTGCTAAGGGGAGGTCTCCCCCTTTTAGGGTCATTGCGCACTCTACTCGTGCTGTTGGTGCATCCTAGGGTTTTCAGCTTTAGGCTTCTGTTGAACAAGTTTGTAAGGCTGCTACTTGGTCTTCCGTTCATACTTTTTCCAAGTTTTACAAGGTTGAGGTGCGGGCTTCAGCGGATGCGGTTTTTGACCGCAAGGTTCTGCAAGCTGCAGTGGTTTGAGTTGGTACATTCTTTACTGTTTCTGGTTCCCACCCATGACGGACACTGCTATTGGATGTCCCACATGTCATGAAGATCGAAGTGGAGTGTATGGCACACTTAGAATAATACCGTTTTGTGAGTACTCGCCTTTAAAACGGGTATTATGAGTGTGCCATACACTCCACTTCGCCCCACCTTTTTTTTCAGGTATTCTGGGGCTTTTAAATGGTGAACCATTGGTTTTGATTGTTAAGGTTATAATTGGTTCTTCCTGGTCCCCTTACTGCATTTTTACACTGGGAAATTGGTGGGAGGTCCCAGGTATATATGGACCGGGAGGGGCTTTCTTTTTTGCATATTCATCTCTGCAGAAGTTCGCCCTCTACTGGAGATTACCCACATGTCATGAAGATCGAAGTGGAGTGTATGGCACACTCATAATACCCGTTTTAAAGGTGAGTACTCACAAAACTGTATTTTAACATTTTTTCAAAAAGAGGAAATAAAATCATACGGGTATATATCTAAGAGACAACTATGTTGGTAGAGCAAGTAATGAGAGTAAATTAAAGTAAGCTCGAAAATCATTTAAAACGTTTCAAGAGAACAGTATAACAGAACTTAATTAACTAACCTACCTTGTCTCATTGCATTCATTAACGAAAAAATAAGATGGAGCCTACAAATGCTTTCTAAAGCCCCTGATTACTGATGTTTCTTCATTAACCTGCAGTAGGGTGCACAGCGTCTATTCAGTTACTTGTGAGTTAAAGCGGTCCTTTACCCTGAATAAGAGTCTATATTCTATGCATACAGCACGTCCTGCTCCAGATATAGTAATAACATGTGGGTAATCCTCCGCCTTTGGCGCCGTGCACTGCAGGTATGTAGAAAACAACTCCTCCCGGCCCTACATATACCGAGGGACCTCCCACAAATCCCCAAATTTCTCTGCAGTGCTGGAACTGCGAAGACATGAAGTATCACGCTCTCGCAGGCGAGCGGGGCTTTACAACCCGAGGCCCTGCGGGACTATTTCCACCCGTCCTCCTTGAAAGAATATGCCTCCCAGCCTGGGCTACGTTGGTCGGGTGAAGGTAGGCAGCACCGTGTGTGCTTAACGGAGCCATGCTCCACCGCAATCCCCCACCATAGGGTAGGCGGTTTAGGCCGATGGTGAGCCTCTTGTGGATGCCCCTCCCGCATTTTTGCCCCGTACCCCGGGTAGCGCTGAACCCTGTGTGAGGGTCGCCATCCTTCCTCTATTCCCCAACTAGTTAGGGGGAAAAGAATGGGGGGGGGGGGTATGTGTGTGGCGGTCCCAGTGTACCGGTATGTCACACTTGTGGCCTTATTTCTGCCCTTTATTAACTCAGAGATATCAGAGCCGCGCTGCTCGCTCCTTATTCTTTTTTTCGGCTACCGCCGTATGCCTTGTACATAGTTTACTGCGTAGTATAGACGCTGTGGTGTCTTTTCCTTGTTGGATGTAACGGTTCTACGAACCCTTAAGCGTGTGGTTGTATCCTTGCTTTACTTTTACCTCAGAGCTTCGCGCTCTTTGGAGTGGGCGGGGTCTTGTTTCGGCGCGCTCCGCGTTCGCTGGGCGCCATTTTCCTGAGCTTCGCGCGCATGGTGGCGGTCTCCTCCTCCTCCACTTGATATGTAAGTGCCCTCGCGGGCGACTCCCTCTTTATATGTTCTGTCCAGCTGCGCATGGCCCTGACATCTCTTTCCCTTTTATGTCTTTCAGACGCTGAGCACCGGTGGTTTTTTCCCGGCCTCATATATACATATATATACGTATAAGGATTTTAGCGGGCCTTACTACATTTCTCCCACATTGATTAGTGGGTCGTTGGGGCATCCAGGGTTGCTTATTGCATAAATCCCTACGGACATACTGTGTCCAGACAATCACCATATGGAGGCATCTCAGGATTGTGTTACCGGGGTCCCTCTGGGACAAGACCGGCTGTGTGTAGCGTGTGGTCTCCCCCATGCTGATGCTGACGGGGCACGGGTCTGCGCGCGATGTGCCGAGCAGACACTGGACCTGCGAGCGGTGCCTGTGGCTGCACCTCGCTCCCTCTCTCCCCTTTCCTCTTGCCTGAATCTCACTCCTGTTGAGTCTTGGGTCTTACAAATAGACGTCTCTCCTAGACGGCCCACGCTTGACCAGATTGTTGAAGGGTTGTCCGGCCGTGTGGGTCCTGTCAGACAACGGCCCTGGACCCCTCCGGCTTCGGCCTGTGCTATGGGCTCGGAGGATTCTTCCTCTCTGCGTGACAGTGCTCCGTCTGAAGATGGAGATCGGTTTTCTGACCCGGGTTCCTCTGGTGAGAGGCCGAGGTGTCAGGATGATGCTGGTCAGGATGACTGGGACCAGCTTGACATTGGTGGTATGTTGCTTAGGATCTTTAAGGCCCTATCTCTTTCGCCCCCTGGTGCGGTTCCCAGGCCGAGAGGGGAGCGCTTCCATTTTCTCGAGCAGGCTCATTTCCATGCTCTTGTACTGAAGGAATGCCCCGCTAAACTTCAAGGGGCCCCAGAGGATTGGGTTTGGAAATACCCTTTTCCCCCCCCGAGATGGTTTATTGTTGGTCTTCGTCTCCAGTGGTAGACGCACCGATTATTGGGGTTCCTAACCCCCCTTTCTTTACAGCTCTGGCTTACAGCACCCTGCGGGACGCCGAGGACCAGCGCATTGATAGGCTGGCTTCCCACGCCTTTAAGTGTGCAGGAACGGCGCTATGTCCTGTCTGTGCCGCGGCCATCACTGTAGTGGCCGCTAGGACCCTCATAAGAAAGATGCTTGAGCATCAACCTGAAGATTTACCCTGGGAGGTGTTTAACGCACTCTCCAGCTGTGATATTTTTGTTAAATTCATTCTTTTAGCTCTGGATGACACCATCAAAATGTGTGCGAGGACCTGTGCCCAAGTGATAGCTATACGTCGCCTGCTCTGGCTGCGACAGTGGGGGGCAGACGATGACGCTAAAAGGACTCTGACAGGGCTACCCTTTAGAGGGCATCGCCTGTTTGGGGCCCGTCTGGACCTATTTGGAAAAAAGGACAATTCACCCAAGCAGGAGCGGCCGTCCAGGCCCCCTCGGAGCAGGGATACCCCTCCACCTCCATATCATAATGTTAAACAAGAACCAGGGTTGCCCTTTGCGGGGTCTGGTTCAGTCTCCTGTCCCGGGAGTGGCAGACAACGCCCGGGGCCTTCCGGCTGGGCCAAGTCCGAATCCTTCATCGAAACCCCACAGGCATGATAGGGCGCCCTCACCCGCCTGGGTGAGGGGATGGCCACAGCACCTTGCTCCTTTCGGGAGGCATCAGGCCTCGTTCTGGTAGAGTTGGGAGGTAGTTCCTCCGGATACGGGACAGTGTTTGCTGGGTGGTCCTTCCCTGAGTCGGTCAGGGGGCCTCCGGTCCCCTGTTTTTCTTCAAGTATGGGCGCAGGCTTCCTGGGACTGCTAGATCTGGGCTCCTTGGTTAGGACGCCCTTAACAGATAGAGGCAGGGGCCTCTACACCAGTTTGCTCCCCATTCCCCTTGGGGATGAGGGGGTCGCCCATTCTAACTCTCTTTGCTTTGGCGCTTGTGTCCATGGGCATCCAGACTTGATCTGAGTTGGGCCGTCGGCACCCTATAAACCAGGAGGCCTCTGGCCATCCGTGGAGTGCTAAGATGCTTATTTTGGCTCCCAGGTGTTCTTTGAACACTGAGGCCTTGACAGCTAGGTGTTGGTAGCCATCACCGCCGATTGTGGCAGAATCATTGCTCCCCTCTTACGCTCCCGGTGTTTTGCTAAGCTCGGATGGGAGTGATGTCTCGCACAAGACCAAGGGGCAGCCACAAAGGGACCTATCAGGTTTCCTTCTATCTCACAAGAGGGAGTTGTTTGGACAGGCTTTAGTCGCCTCAGGTCCTATTTTATTCCATCCCCCAGTTTTCCTAGGATGGCATTCGGATTGTTCCGGTTAGTGCCCTTTTTCTTGGCAATAGGGGATGTCTGGGGCAAGGTCTCTGCCCTTCTTCGCTATCGCCTTACTGTCACCAGGCAGAATTGCACCAGGTGAGGCCGTTGGTGGCTGTACAGTTGACGTCCCTTATTCTCAGTGCCATTGGGCTCTGAGGCACCTTCGGTTGTTATTTCTGGACCGGGGTCCAGCAACCTGGACCTAAGTCGATGCACCTTCCTCCTAGTCGAGGTGGTTGATCGTCTGAGGGTTAATTCAAGGTGTCCGTTAGGGGGCATCCCCTCCCTTCTTGCTGCTTCCTGTTGGTGGTCACCATGGGTACCAAGTTTTGCAGGTTGACTGGGGGACTTGTTTCTTCTGAAACCCTCCGTGGTTCCTAGGTGGGGCCCTTAAAGGAGTCCGTTTACCTATTGTGTTTGTTGACACGGCGAGCCTTCAGCGGGATCTATCTTGCTGGACTTCTCAGTTTCAGGACCTGTCCTTTGGGGACTCTTGGTCTGTCGTAAGACAGTGGCCTGTCCCTTTTTTCCTGGGAAAGTCTCGGGACTAGCTGTTACTTCCAGGAAGGCTCTGATTCTGTTCTAGGTGGGAATTAACATCCCTTGCGTTTTATCGGTTTTAGTCTCTGATCGAGGCACTCCTTGGTAGGAGGTACTCTATTGACCCACTGAGTCCCTACTGGTAGGGACCCGTTGGGCTCCGTCATGATCACAGGGGTTCTGCCCTTTGTTTTTGGCCTTGAAGTGGCCTGACCCTGTCCTCTGGGTTTAGTAGTTTCTGGCTGGACATTATACTCTATATGTCTTATCTTCTTAACCCTGCTAGGCAGGGGCTTGCGCAAGATCGCTGAAGAAGGGAAGAACCGTTAGGCCGGTGGCCTGGTTGGCCCAGGGGGGTGTCGTCCGCGGAGGCTTCTGCTGAGGACAGTGGGCCTGTACGCACTCTCACGAGGTCTGTTCTGCATGTTCAGGCTCCTTTCTATTTTGCCCCTATCTTCAGGCTCTAATTTGGAGTTAGAACGGTTTTGTTCTTCACCCTGTTGGAGATGGCATATCTCTGGGTGTCTTGTTTCCATGGGAAAGTTAGGACCTAGCGTCCTCCTCTTCGTTTTCTTCCTTTCTGCCATCTATGTTAGGGTACGTGGTACCTGTATTGCTTGGCTGGGTCTAGCTCTCTCCCCTGCTGGACGTTCTTTCTTCCTGGGGTTCTAGAGTTATTACAGCAAGGTTGGTGTTGGCTCCCCAACTTAGTTCTATGAAGGTTTCAGGGCTCGCCCCCCCTTTTTGCCTCCTACAGGAGTCTGATCCATTCCT
Organism: Gastrophryne carolinensis; assembly: GCA_027917425.1. Lineage (NCBI taxonomy): Eukaryota > Metazoa > Chordata > Amphibia > Anura > Microhylidae > Gastrophryne > Gastrophryne carolinensis. The sequence goes on along the minus strand of CM051235.1, from coordinate 528,802,153 downwards.
TTCTGTTGAGCATTCATCAGGGTTTGCTCAGGTACATTCCTTGAGGTATTCCTTGCTCCCATTTTGGGGGTTTACTTAGTCTGATGCCCTGTTAAGGGTTACCTTGGGTCTTATTCAGGTTCTTGTCTGAACTGTTCCTTACCTCATATCGCTCTTCTGGGGCGGTTTCTCCAGTCAGAAGTGTGCCATAAAGGATGGCTCTGTTAGCAGTCATAGTCATTATATATATATATATTGTTTATATATCTGTACACCATGAGGTGGGGGTGCTCCGCCTTACGCCGAGTTTGGCTCCAGGCGGTGGTGGTGTTCTCCTTTATTCCAGATCCTCCGGTCTCTGGGCTACTGTCTTGATTACTATGAGCTAAGGGGTTCTGTATCCCCTACAGGTTTTGGAGATTTGTCTGGTCTGTCTCTTGTCCCTGGTAGGGATTATGCCCTTGGGGCTTATTGGTCTCCATCCTTAGTACCGGATCTGATTGCCTCCACGGGTGTAGGTGCCCTTGGCACGGCATTGCTTGGTTGGTGTTGTCCTTCTGAGCCTAGAGTAAACTTTTCGGCTTTTTGCGGAGTATTGTTTGTTTTTCAGTATGCCTGCAGGTCTCTCTTTTGACCAGGGTTCATATTTCCCGCTGGGGAAACTCCTAAGGTTGCTATGGCTACTCTTTTTTTGGTACTAGCGTGGTTAGGCTGTTACTCTGGCCTATTCTTTTAAGGGAAGACTCTTCTTCTCCCTTGGTTTTTTGCTCTGTTGCTACTTGTGCTTGGCTTGGGCCTTTGCAGCTCTAAGTTCTGTTCAGCATGCTGGCTAGTCCGCTGCTTGTGTTCAGTTCTCCCTTTACAGGTTCAAAGGTTGAGGTTAGAGCTTTGCTCTCGTTGCTCTTGGTAGCATGGTTGCGGGTGACAGCACTTTTACTGTTGGCTGTGCCTTTTTCACGGGGATCCCACCCTACTTTATGGACACTGCTATTGGATGTCCCACATGTTATTACTATATCTGGAGCAGGACGTGCTGTATGCTTAGAATAATACAACTCTGTGAAGTACTCACCTGTAGAGTTCATATTATACGCATACAGCACGTCCTGCTCCACCCCACCCTGGTTCACCTTGTTCTGGATCCCCTGTATGGTGATTATCTTGAGATTATTACTAGTCTCTGGGTGGTTGTTTCCTCCTGGCTTCTCTTTCTCACTGCTTGTCAATGCTGGGGATTTGTGGGAGGTCCCTCGGTATATGTAGGGCCGGGAGGAGCTTGTTTTCTACATGTCTGCAGTGCACGGCGCTGAAGGCGGAGGATTACCCACATGTTATTACTATATCTGGAGCAGGACGTGCTGTATGCGTATAATATCAACTCTACAGGTGAGTACTTCACAGAGTTGTATTTTTATGTTTTCCACACCCTGTACATAGATTGCTCACATTAAAAATCATCCTACCTGCATCTACTGCCTGTTATGAGCCTTTAAACATCCAAGATGGCGGCTCATGAAACATCAGGCAGCCTGCAAACAGGAAGCGCCTTCTGACTGTGTTGCTCTGCATTCTGGGATTACTGACCTTTTCCTGACCCCAGCTCTGCTTTGTCTGAGCTAAGCACAGCTATAACCCGCCCCCCTGTACTTTATCCCACTCTCCTCTACTCAGTAAGTGTGATGCTTTTGAGTCAAGTTGGCGGTGCCCGTATCCTAAAGTCCTGAATATAGTTGCAGCTCAGTGGGGGAAAGAATAATAAGTAAGTGACTAAAAACTTAAAATATATTAACTTTAGATGCTGGGGAATCGTTTTTTAAGGGTTTGGGCTTTTCAATAAATCATGGAGAAGGTCTGGTTTAATAACTCCCATCATAGGGGATGGAACACTGAAGTTGAGAGGATCCTCTCCTCTGTTAATCTGCCTCTCCACAGTGTCCCGTTGGTTGGTCTGCTTATTTCACATATTCAAGGCACCACCTCCACTCCCAGCATGCAGTTCCTCCATAACAAAATTTTGCCGATGATTAGCTGTAAGTGGTCCGATTCCGCTGCTGTTGCTGGGGAAATTGCTACGGGTTCCCCCCAATTATCTTGCATATGTTTAAAAGAGCAGCCACTCCACACTTAGCCTGGGCTTCCCATGCCTGGAGATTTCACTTCTTTGCGCTCTTTGCTTTTCCATCCTTTTATTCCCTCCTGCTTGGCTAAAGAAATACCTTCCCTCTACGAGTGGGTACATCCTGGAAAAGGTGCAAATAATTCTCACCCCTCAGCTTGATCAAGGCACCTGGGTAAGGTAAATTGTTACTCTAGGTTACAAGATCAAGTTTAATTCTCGTCTACCCATTCCCTTTCTTCCTACTTTGAACTGTCTACCAGTTACAAAATTTGGCGTAGTCATCTAGTTCCCTCTGATGTGATCCATTATTCTCAAGGTCTTCAAAGACAAGGCCCGAAGCCTCCGGCAGTTCATACCTGGCCCCTACAATTTGCATACCAGGTCTCCTCATTATCCAGACCAGATCTGCCAGGTTAGGCTCAGTCTGAAGTGGTGCCTTCATGTAAACCAGATCTCAAGGAGACACGCCTTTCTCCTGGTTCAGTGGAAGGTTGTGGTAATAGATACCAGCCTCAAGTACTTCTGAAAGGGTGTTGGGGGGACAGAACTGTTTAGAAGGGATAGAGCTAGGATACAGTCCCATCAAGATTTTGGTGCTGTGTTCCATTCTGTGCCACTTGTCCTGGTGCCTGAATAGGGCACTCTGATGAGGCACTGTCAGATACACACCATGGAAGCTGCATGCATACATGAATATTCAGGGTGGCATATAAACCAAAACCACCATGGCAGAGGTTCATATCATTCATTCAACAAGCCAGTGTTTTTGTCCAAGGTTGTCTCTGGAGATTATACAACCCTTGCTAGGGAGAGGCAACTGCATATGGATGTGGTATGGGCCCTCAAGTTCTTGGATAGAACAAAGCACTTCTGGAAGATAAATACTTTGCTTGCTTGCAAGATGTAGATTTCATTTCCTTCCTCCCAGGCAGCTGTGTGTTACTGCTTTTTATTAACTGGTAATAATATATATATATATATATATATATATATATATATATATATATATATATATATAAATATATATATATATATATTTTATCTACCTGGGAGGAGCTGCACCTTTTTTTGTTTTAGCCCTACCTACGGCAGAGATTCAACACAGGAGTATCTGATTTGGTGACTCCCTGGGGTGAAAGAAGATAAAAAACAATATTCCAAGTATGTCTCACACCCTGCTTCGGAAGTATTAATTACACGTGGGTTGTGGTCCAGTAGAGGGCGAACTTCTGCAGAGATGACTAGAAAAAAGCCCCTCCCGGTCCATAAATACCTGGGACCTCCCACACATTCCCCAGTTTAGTCTCTGCAGACGGCGAAGAAAGTCAAGAAGATGGCTATCTCTTTCCTTTGCAGGTAAGCCGGGTAACACCCGGCCTCCCTTTGTCCTATTTCCACCCGGACCTCTTTTAATAATGTAATTTAAGCCTCCCAGCTATGGCTGCAGGGTCTGGGTGAGGGTAGGTGACACCTTTTTAGGGGTGTTTTTTGACTAATCCCCCACCAAAGGGTAGGCGGTCGTCAGGTTTTTTGGTGATCCTGACTTGGGATGCCCTGTCCATTTGAACCCCTTGCTACATATTAAATGTAGCCATCGGCTTACCCCTACCCTCCCTGTTCCCGGTTAGTGGGGGGGGGGGGGGTAGCTTCCCTTCCTTGGTTAATGTTATGCTTCACTTTTTCACTTTTGTGTGTGTGTATGTGTGTATGAGTGTGCTTTTACTTCACGCTCTGGCTACTGCCAGCGTGTGCTTCCTTTCTCCTATACAGCCGGTCCGCGTGCGCACTCTCAGGCGGCGGGCCGGTGACGTCACGGCCGGCTCCGCAGCCCTATTGGCTGGGGAGCGCGGCCTGTGGTCAGGTCTCTGAATCGTTGGGGGGGGGGGGGCGGGGCGGGGCCTGGCGCTCGGCGCGCTCGCAGTGGCCTGCCCCTTCCTTCTTCTCACGGCCGGCTCCCAGCCCTATTGGCTGGGGAGCGCGGCCTGTATTGGGATCCTGCATTTTGGAGGGGGCGGGGCCAAGCGCTTGGCGCGCTCCCGTCCTCCTTCTCTTCCTTCCGGTGCTACGGAGCTGGACAGCTTCTCCGGTCGTGTGAGTGCCCCATGCGGGCTTACATATATAATATATATAAGGATTAACTGTATATGTGCATAATATGGCTGCTGGGCGATTGTAGAGCCCTTGGGCAGCATATGGTATTTTTTATGATACTTATATTTATATATACTCAATTATGACAGCTGTGTATGCGTGCCTGCCTGTCTGTCTTATGTGGGTTCCCTAGTGTGTCTTTCAGACAGCATTAGAGGTTTTCTCCCGGTCCTATGGCCCTTTTGCTCAAAATGTAGGGGTACCACTAGTTTCCTTGGCATTATTCATATCCTCCCACTAACAGACTTTTAAGGGATATCCCGGGTAGCTCTATAGCGTAATTCCCATCGGTTGTTGCGACTACCTCAAAATCACCATATGGAGGCTCCCCAGGATACTGTGCTTGGGGTCCCTTTGGGGCAATCCCGGCTGTGTGTGGTATGTGGGGCATCCCTTGTGGGTGATAATGTGCAAATTTGTGTACCATGTGCGCAGCAGGCTATTGCGCAGCAAGCCGGGCCCCGTGCAGCTGGATCAGCTCCGCTGGTCTCATCCCCTACACCCCCACGCCTGGTTATGACCCCAGGTGACGTCCCCAGTGGGGAGTCGCAATCTGATGTATGCGCAAGACTGGCCAACATTGAGAGACTGATTGCTAGCTCTGCGGCCAGGAATGCCCCAGCTAAGAGACGGCACTTGGCGCCGGCGGCTCCGGCCTTTGATTATGCTGATTTTGAACCATTTGACTTGTCTTATTGTTCCCCCGCTAGAGGAAGGGGAACTGTTCCCAGACTCTGACTCATCTGAGGATCGGCAGTACCCTGGCGCTCAGAGCTCGGGGATACTGTCGACACCCATAGGCTCCTTTTTGAGGTATTTGCCATTTTCCCTCCTGCGGAGGCCCCTCCGCAACAGGGGGAATTTTTTGGGACCGCCAAACCTCGTTTGGAGTTCCCGGATCAGAAGCACTTTAACAATCTGATCCTTAAGGAATGGGAAAAGCCTAGTCGGCTCCCTGGTATCCCTCACGGGTGGGATAGGAAGTGGTGAAACTTTGGTCGACACCCCCAGAGGTCGACGCGCCCATCCTGGGATTGTCCAATACTTCAGTCGCGCATACCCCGGATTCCACTACCTTGAAGGATGGTGAGGACCGACGTCTCGATCAATTGGCTTCACATGCCTTTGCTTGTGTGGGTTCGGCCTTGCGCCCAGTTTATGCTTCTGCGATCACGGCCGTGGCTACTAGAGCTCTAATTAGGGGCCTTTTGGATGGTTCCCAATTGGATCCCTGCAGTGAGGAATTTACAGCCTTGACTCATTGTGAGATGTTCATTGTTTTTGTCTTATCAGCCTTGGATGATACTATCCGTATGTGTAGCAGGACCTTGGCATTGCAGGTTGGTATACGCCGGTCGGTCCGGTTGTGCCAGTGGGCGGCCGATAACGCTGCTAAGAAGGCGCTCACAGATCTTCCCTTCGTGGGTGTGTGCCTGTTTGGTGATCGTTTAGACTCGGTTGCCAGAGGGGGTAAGTTGCCTCAACGCAGGAAGCAGCGCCGGCCCTTTTGGGGTTCGGGTTCATTCAACCCTTCCTCTTGTCAGGGCTAGGAAGAAATCTTCCTCTAATATCTACTACAGGACCTGGCGGACCTACATTGATTGGTGTGAGGCTAGGGCTTTTCCTTGTCGGGTGTTTTCCATTCCTTGGATTTTGGAGTTTCTTCAGCATGATCTGGACATGGGGTTTCAGCTTAGCACTCTTAAGGGGCATGTGTCCGCTCTGGCGGTTTTCTTTCAGAGATCTTTCGCTCTTCATCCTTTGGTTAAGACCCTTTTTCAGGGGGCCACTCATGTGCGCCCTCCTCGCAAACCCATGTTGCCTGTTTGGGATTTAAATTTGGTGTTGTCTGCCCTTCAGGGTCCTCCTTTTGAACCAGTGCAGGATTCTGCACTATCCATTTTCACCTTTAAAAGTTGCCTTTTTGGTGGCTATCACCTCTGTTCGTCGTGTTTCTGAGTTGGCGGCTCTGTCTATTCAGGCTCCCTACTTCGAGAGACATCAGGACAAGGTGGTTTTCCGTTTTAAACCAGACTTCTTGCCAAAGGTTGTCTCTGCCTTTCACCTCAATCAGGACATTAGATGTGTAAAGTACTATCTGGTGGCTACTACCATTCCGGAAGACGGACGCCTTTTTTGTGGTGCCCTCTGGGCCCAAGAAGGGTTTGGCGCCCGTCAAGTCTACCATTAGTAAATGGATTCGTCAGGCCATTTTTAGGGCCTATTCTGCTAAGGGGAGGGATCCCCCTTTCCAGATCACTGCTCATTCTACTCGTGCTGTTGGGGCTTCCTGGGCGTTTCAGCACCAAGCCTCTGTTGAACAAGTTTGTAAGGCTGCTACTTGGTCTTTTTCTAAGTTGTATAAGGTTGATGTGCGGGCCTCAGCGGATGCTGTTTTTGGCCGCAAAGTTCTGCAAGCTGCAGTGGTTTAGTTTGTGCATTATTGCCTGTTGGGATCCCCACCCTTTTTGGACACTGCTATTGGATGTCCCACGTGTAATTAATACTTCCGAAGCAGGGTGTGAGACATACTTGGAATAATACCATTTTGTGATTACTCACCTGTAAAATGGGTATTATAAGTATGTCTCACACCATGCTTCGTCCCACCCTGAGTTGTATCTTGGATCCTATATGGTGAAACTTTTTTCTCATAGATTTTATTGGCTCTTCCTGGTCCCCTTACTGCTTTCTTATACTGGGGAATGTGTGGGAGGTCCCAGGTATTTATGGACCAGGAAGGGCTTCTTTTTCTAGTCATCTCTGCAGAAGTTCGCCCTCTACTGGACCATAACCCACGTGTAATTAATACTTTCGAAGCAGGGTGTGAGACATACTTATAATACCCATTTTACAGGTGAGTAATCACAAAATGGTATTTTTTCAGATGAGAACACAGAATTGAGTATTTTCCTGGCTTTGCTTCGTGGAGGCAAGGAACCTGCAGCTGAGCCCACCCCTGATGGTAAAAAGCTGCTGGGATTTGTAGGCAGCAGGTATGGGGGCACAATCCTACCAGAAATGTGTATGTTACATTCCAAAAGCGGAAAACAAAAGTAAGTAACAGAAATTGTGTTTTCCTTCACTGCTTCAGTACCAAAACATGAGATCGCAGTCCTAGAGGTGCCTTTTCTAATTTCTCTGTATATCTTTCTGCAGTTCTGTGGTACAATTGTGCTGATATTTTTTATGGAGCTGACGGTAGCAGTATTGGCTTTCCTTTTTCAAGACTGGGTGAGAGACCGAGCAAAAGAATTCTTTGAGAATAACATCAGAGCTTATCGTGATGACATTGATCTACAAAACCTTATAGATTCCATCCAGAAAGCGGTAAGCAAGTTGAAGTATGTATGTGCTAGTTTTAAATTGAAAGTGGAGAAAACCTTTCATATGTTTAGTTATTTTTTTGAGTGTTGGGGGCCTCTCTGCAGCAAGGCTGAAAGCTGCGGTTTGCATTCTGTCATAAATTGGTTCTTGTCTCTGTTCTGAGGTCTTTAGAAATTACCACTATCATTAGAAACATACTGGGGCCTAAGGTTTCAAGGGAATATTGAGCACTGTGTCAAAATAGCTGTTAATCTTTGCTCCAAACATACAAGGTTGGTTGGTGGTTATTATAAATTAATGCCAGTATAGTCTAATACCCTGTACCTTACCAAAATGTTGTAGTTCTGTAACTATGGTTGAAAAATATTGCATGTTAATGTTGTCAAATATCCCCAATCTGTTCAAATTAGTTGACAGCAGCTATATTTTCCATCAAAACATCTCCTTTTTTTATTTTATTTTTTTTATTTTTTTTTTATATATATATTCTTTATTTTGGTTTTCAGTTTTTACATACAATTCAATAAAGTACAAGAAACAAAAGGCAGTACGTATACAGTCGTTACACAGCTTACATACATGACGTTGGTCACTCTGGGAGAAACTTCAAGGCTTCCAGCCACCAAAGCTAGCCCCTGCGGCGGGTGGGGGGGGGGGAGAGAGATCAAAACAAAACACTGTGGGATCGGGGCAGTGTCCCCCAATATTCAGACAAATCTACCCTAGGAGGCAGGGTACCCCCTGGTCCCCGGGAGGGAGGCCCAACCCCCTACGCCAGCAGACCCAGGGGCCAAGCCCCTCCCCCCGTACATCCACTTGACCCCGTTGTCTAACGTTGGTACCTGAGGCCGGACGACTGTATACCGAGGAAAAAGAAGAGTAGAATACAGAAAGAAGAAAGGAGGGATAGGTAAGAATTAGGGTCGGGATAGGAGGGGAGAGGAGAAGGGTTTTGGCATTGCTTACATATCAGCTTCTATGATCTCTCTGTACTCTCGAGACACTGAGAACACTACTCAGTTGGCCCACTTCAAGTGATGCTCCTCTGAGGATTCGCTGCGCGCAGTGATAAATCCCTCAAACCGCTCGATTTCTGCCACTTTTCGCAACCACATAGTAACGCTGGGTGGTTCCGGTCTCTTCCAATGTGAAGGGAAGCCTGCCCTGGCGCATTGACTAATTGACTCAGGACCGATCTCTGGTCATTTTTAGTGGGCAACCCCGAGTGGTGGAGCAGGAAAAAGGCCGGATCTCCCGGTACCTCCCCCTCAACCAAGCGCTGCATAGTCTGCCATCTCTGCTCCGGGTGACTTGGAGCAATATTGTATAGCCCTTCGTAATACTTTCTGAAAGCTCCTGCTATGTCCTTATCCAAGTGTTATGTGTTCCCCTCTACTTCTTGCACCTTGGGTACATATGTTCTGGCCCTTTTCCCCCCTCAGAGCTGAAGCCAGCAGGTGTCCACACTTATCTCCTGACTCGTAGAACACCTTTCTGCTTTTGACGTGCTGCAATTACGCTCGGTCATTCAGGATGCCCTAAAGCTGGTCTCTGAGAGAGGTCAGAGCAGCGAGGGGTGTTCCTGCCAGTGATTCAAAACAACATCTTAAAGAGAAGCTGTCACACCCACTTCTCTGTTTGTCTAACGAGACAGATTTTATTTAAAGCTCATTTCCAGGATGTTTTTTGTTCATTCATCACAGTTGTCACTTCCGTGGTATGTTTGACTGCTATGAGTTGGGCACTAACATAACTGCTTCTCTCCTATGTACTGTACACCTCTAGTACGGGCCTCTTAAGTCTTTTTTTAACTTATGTGCTTTTCTTTACATAGTTACTTTACATAGTTACTTTACATAGTATCTCATAGACAATTGGCATTTTACAGCATTTCTTACTTTTGTTTTCTTCATTTTTTATGGGATGACGGATCCCCAATTCTGGGTTATGCTACTCCAAAAGAATGTCCTCCAACTGACTGGTTGCAAGCATCCTGGTTTGTACACTGTTCAAATGAAGCGCTGAGCAGAGGGGCTTCGCTCTGCAGCTTCATCTCCACTTTACTTTTCGGCAGATATCAGATCTGCTAGATGCAGAACAAAGCTCTCTCTTTTATGCCACATTTGAATAGTACGGGATCCAGCTGGTGCTGAATTATTATTCTGCTGGTTCTGAAAAACGCCTATTATCTTGTAGTTTTCTTTGTCCTCAATATTATAGTATTGTTTTAATGTTTGTTCATAAGATGTTACTGCCATACAGTACATACTGCAGATATTGAAATAAGTAATTTATTGCCATAAAATACCCATTTTTGTAATACATTTTGTTTTCTAGAACCATTGTTGTGGTGCTCAGGGCCCAGATGACTGGAATTTGAATGAGTATTTTAACTGCACAGGTGAAAATCTGAGCAGAGAAAAGTGTGGTGTACCCTTTTCATGCTGTATTGCTGATCCTGCTGTAAGTTCTTTTAAATCTTCTCTAACCATTGTATTGACTTGCCGATGATTAGCTGTACGGTCTCCTCGGGGTTGTGTAAACTTAAAGTGGATCAATTACCAGGATCTTGACTATCCTGGTTATTGTTCCTCTTACTGGGGCATTCCGTTTTGGGATGCCCTACTATGTGAATCTCTGCAGGCGCCCTCATCCAATCATCGCTGTAATATTAGATAAGAGCTCCAGCATAGCAAAAGGGAAGAGGTCTACCTGTGGTGTGTGGGAGGACTTTCATCTTGGAGGAGGTTGCTTATGTCTGTAAAAGACTATTCTACTTGAGCTATGTCTACATTCCTCTGTATTCAATGTACAGATATGAAAAGCAGTGATCATGAAATCAGCCACAGAGATATACTAGGCGTGTAAGTTGGGTAGCTTAAAGCAGACCTCCAGTCAAGAAAATAAAGTGTATTCATTGGCTCCCCTAAAGCCTCTCTTGCTGTTTCAGAGGGCTTAAAACGATGCAAATATTGTGGAATAGCTGCGCTCCTACAATTACATGGGAGCGATCATTTTGGATTACACCTGAGAGCCCTGATTTCATATAAGCATTAATAAGGGGTTGGTGAGATCATCTGCTAGCACACAAACACACTGCAGATGAGCTGGGAGCTTTCTAAGGATTATCTCAACCCCCCAGAGAGACATTTTGTCTGTTTCCACACAGAATGTTATGAGATAAAATCCCATTGATGTAGCATTGATGCAGCTCACACACTGAATCACCAGCTGCTAGAGGGGATGAATTTAACTGTATAAAATGTATAAATGAAATTCAATGACCTGGCTGCAGATTTGTTTGCATGGTTGATCCAGTACAGTGTTTTAAGGGTGGTTTAACACCTGGCCAATTGCAAAGCACTCATGCTTTCTGATGAACAACCTGCAATCAGTGTGTGGAGGGCATTTAGGGCTCTCCACTCACAAGGAGCTAGTGCTGTAACCTCAAGATGCTGGTGGCAGGACTTTTGTGGCGCGCGCTCAGTGCTCTGCAAATGCCCGAAGTATATGTGGTGCCTAGAGATTACTATGGGCAGCCTTTCACAGGCTACACAATCGCGCTGGTGTAAAACCAGCCTAAGAGCTTTTTGAGAAGTGATGAGTCATTACAGCTTTTGATGGCTTTTTACTTCTGGCTAGAAATAACACATTATTTCAAAGAGATTTAGTGTTATTTTGACTGTAGGACTGTTTTTTTTTCAAAAGCAGGGCTGTCAAAATTGTGCAAAGGTGGCCTCCCCCATGCAGTGCATTAGCATATCATGTGCCTGCTATTCAACAACATCTGCATGAAGATAAGCCCTCTCAGCATCACTGATTGCAAGAAAGGGGGTTTAAGAGAGCAATTTACTAAACTGGAGGTCCACTTTAAGGGAAATCTAAGCTACATACCATGTCAATCCCTTCAAAGTTCAATGACACTTTTGATGATTATTGGATAAATTCAATGTTATTACATTTGTGATAAGTGGTGGTTCAAAGAACACTCCTGGTATCTTCTCACTCCAGTTGATGTCATGGAGCCTATAGGTTAAAGAAATTACCTGTAGGTATTTTTTTTATTACCCTGGTCCAGGGCATTGTCCTAAAAATTTTATTCCAGTCTTTTATAATATTTTAGGTATCAAATTATTATTCTTAGTATACAGTACGTCCTGCTCCAGAGAGAATACTTACACTCGGGTACTACTCCGCCAGATGGCGCTGAACTGCAGAGACATCGAAAATAGTCTCCTCCCGGCCCCTCAAATACCCAGGGACCTCCCACAATCCCCAGATTTTCTCTGCAGTCTGGACTGCGAAGGACAAGAATATGGCTCTCTCTTCTCACAGGTGAGCGGGGCTATTAGCCTGCGGCCCTGTAGGACTATTCCCACCCGTTCCATCAGTAATTGCCTCCCAGCCTTGGCTGCGCTGGTCGGGTGATGGTAGGCAGCACCGCTGTTAGGTGCTTAGGAGCGCTGCTCCACCGCAATTCCCCACCAAAAGGTAGGCGGTACAGGCATATGGTGAGCCTTTATGGGATGCCCCTCCCGCGCTATCGCCCCTCACCCCCTGTCCATCGGTGGGCTCCTGTTAGGTTGGTCGCTGCCCTCCCTCATTCTCTCTGTAGCATTCGGGGGAAAAGAGGGGGGGTGTGTGTGTGTATGTATGTATATACGTGTATTGGCTTATGCTTTATTACATTATGCTTTGTGTCAGCCTCCACGCTGACTTGTATGACTTTTATTATACCTGAATTTGCCGCCGCCACCGCCGCGTGCGTTTTTTCCCAGTGTTCCGCGCTTGGCGGCGGTGTTACCTCAGGCGCTGGTGCGCAGTCATTGGTTGCTTGTCACGTGTTGGCTTCGTGCTCTTCGGAGGGGGCGGGGCCTGTCTCTGGCACGTTCTGTGTCATTGCTGGTGCGGGCCCGCCCCTCGAGGTATACCGACGCCATTTTGTCTGCTTGTTCGGCTTCTGCGTGACGGGCTTCTACCTACCACGGTCCGTAAGTGCCCTCGCGGCCGGCTTTATTACCGCTTTTTAATTATTGTTTGCTTATGGCTACCTTTGATTATGTCTTTCAGACGGGCTAACCCATTGGCTTCTCCCAGCCCTCTATTAGTTGGTTAACTTGTGAGGCCTAGTGTAATTACTCCCACTTCCATATCGGGTTATTGGGGCATCCCGGGTTGCTATATAGCGTTAATCCCAATCGGCCTAGTGTGCCGCTATAATCACCATATGGAGGCATCTCAGGATAATGTGACCGGGGTTCCTTCGGGACAAGCCCGGCTGTGTGTAGCTTGTGGGGTGTCCCCTATTAGCGCTGACAATGCGCGGGTCTGTGTACCTTGTGCCGAGCAGGTGCTTGCACTGCAATCCGGCCTTCCAGTGGCTGGGCCTGTGCCTCGTTTCACTTCACCTACTCCCCCAAGCTTAAATATCACTCCCAATGAGTTGCATACAAGCGGGGATTCTTAGCCTGATGTGTCTTCTAGACTGGCTAGTGTTGAGAAGTTAATTGCTAATACCTTGGCGCGTAAGGCCCCTGCAAAAAAGCGGCACTTAACGCCTGATGTCACTCTTTACCCTATGGAAGCTGATGAGTTTTTGTATCTATGTGGCTATACCCCTTCGGACGAAGGGGAGCTATTCTCCGACTCAGGGTCATCTGATGAGAGGCCCAGGGGTCATGACGATTCTGGCTCTGACCCCTGGGCCCCGGATGATACTGATAGATTGCTGGCCCAGATTTTTGAGGTTCTGTCCATTTCTCCCCCTGTTGCGGCTCCCAGGCACAGGGGGGAACTTTTTCATACTGCTAAGTCATGCTTGGAATTTCCTGAGCAAGCACATTTCAATAACCTTGTTCTCAAGGAATGGGAGCGTCCCAGTAGACTTCCCGGTGTACCTAAGAGTTGGGATAGGAAAGGAAGTATCACTTTCCTGCTGAGGTGGTAAAGTGTTGGTCATCCCCTCCCGAAGTGGATGCCCCGGTCCTAGGGTTAACTAACACCTCTGTCATGCACTCCCCTGACTCTACTACCCTGCGGGATGCTGAGGATCGGCGCATTGACCAGCTGGCGTCCCATGCCTTTGCATGTGTGGGGATGGTGCTGCGCCCGGTCTGTGCCTCTGCCATTACGGCTGTGGCTATTAGGACTCTGCATAGAAATATCCTTGATAGTGCCCCTGATGATTTGCCTTGTGAGCTGTTTAATGCACTCTCTAGTTGTGATGTTTTTGTGAATTTTGTCCTCTCTGCCCTGGATGACACCATTAGAATGTGTGCTAGAACATCTGCCCTTGTGGTGGCTATACGCCGCTCGGTTTGGCTGCGCCAGTGGGCTGCTGACAACGCTGCCAGGAAGGCCCTCACTGGGTTTCCCTTCAAAGGACTATGCCTGTTTGGGGACCACCTGGACCTTTTTGCTAAGGGAGGCAGGTTACCCCAGCGCAGGCGGCAGTCTCGGCCCTTTCGGGGTCAGGGCTCCTTTTCCTCCCCCTACTGTGGTGCTAGACAATGGAGGGGTGTTTCCTTTACGGGGGCACGGGGAGACTTCTGGGGTAGGGGCAGAGGAAGTGGACGTCCTGGCTCCTCCTGGGGCCCAGAGCCTAAGTCCTCTCTTAAGCCCCCTCAAGCATGATGGGGCGCCCTCACCCATCCGGGTGGGGGGACAGCTTCAGCACTACTCACGTCTGGAGGCTTCATGTCTCAGACCGGTGGGTTCAGGAGGTAGTGTCCTCCGGTTACAAGTTAGAGTTTGCTGCCTGGCCGCCCCCAAGATTCATCAGATCCCGGATTCCTCAGGACCCTGTGTCAGCTCAGGATCTAGTGCAGGCAGTGCAAAGCCTCCTGGAGCTGGGGGTCATGTGCAAGGTCCCTTTAAGAGAAAAAGGCAAGGGCTTCTATTCCAACCTCTTCACAGTGCCCAAAAAAGATGGGCCAGTCAGGCCCATCCTGGACTTGAAGATCCTCAACAAATTTGTCAGGAGCAGGCGCTTTCACATGGAAACTCTGCACTCTGCCATCGGTTCCCTGCGCCCAGGGGATTTCATGACATCTGTGGACATCAAAGATGCTTACCTTCATATTCCTGTATTTCCAGGTCATCAAAGGTTCCTCAGGTTCGCTCTGGAGGATCGATACTACCAATTTGTGGCATTGCCCTTTGGTCTCACTTCAGCTCCCAGGGTGTTCACCAAGGTGCTGGCTGGAGTGATGTCTCGGCTCAGGTTTCAGGGCATCCGCGTGCTGCCTTATCTGGACAACGTTCTCATCACCTCTGTCTCTACATCAGGCAGAATTGGATACTCAGCTGGTGGTGTCCACCCTGGAGCCATTTGGATGGGTGATCAACCACCCCAAGTCCTCTCTGTCCCCCTCCTTGGTGACTCCATTCCTGGGAATGAATCTGGATACAGTTCAGGCAAGGATTTTTCTTCTTCAACAGAAGGTGGACAGTCTGATTTCGCAGGTCCAGTTCCTGCTATCTTGTCATCATCCCTCCATCAGGCAGGGAATGCAGCTGGTGGGCCTGATGGTAGCATGCTTCGAGGCGGTCTCTTATACTCAGTTCCACTTGAGGCCTCTGCAACTCCACCTCTTGTCAGTATGGGACAAGGACCCAGCGTCCCTGGACCGGGTCTGTGCGCTTTCCCCCCTGGTCAGGCGGTCCCTCTCATGGTGGCTTGGCTCCAGGAACCTGCTGGGGGGCAGATCCTTTCTGACCCCCCTCCTGGGAGACTGTCACCACGGATGCCAGTCTGTCAGGTTGGGGGGGGGGGGTTTCTGGAAGTCCCTGCGGTTCCAGGGGAGGTGGGGCCCTCAGGAGGCCAACACACCTATCAACGTCTTGGAGCTGTGGGCGATCAGGTTAGTTCTGGCTCAGTTGACTCCTCACCTTCGGGGCCTGCCTGTTCAGGTGCGCTTGGACAACCAGACGGCAGTTGCCTACATCAATCATCAGGGAGGGATCCGGAGCAAGAGGGCCCTCCAGGAAGTGTCTCTGATCCTGACCTGGGCGGAGGCCAATGTTCCCTGCATATCAGCTGTGTACATCCCGGGGGCGGAAAATCTCCTGGCAGATTCTCTGAGCAGGGGGACCTCTCGCCAGGGAGAATGGTCCCTCTGCAGGGTTTTCCAATCTCTGTGTCACCGATGGGGTCAACCAGATGTGGATCTGTTTGCGTCCCGTCACAATCACAAGCTCCCGGCATTTGTCTCCCTGTCCTAGGATCCTCTGGCCTTGATCACGGATGCCCTAGCAATGTCATGGCAGGGCTTTCAGTTCCTGTATGTCTTCCCTCCATTCCCCCTGCTGGGCAGGGTTCTGCGCAAGATTGCTCTGGAAGGGGTGCCAGCAATTCTGGTGGCCCCCAGGTGGCCAAGAAGAGTGTGGTTCGCAGACGTGGTGCAGCTGGCAGTAGATCAGTATGTTCTGCCCAGGGTGCCAGATCTGCTCACTCAGGGCCCCTTACGCCATCCCAATTTACATTTACTCTGGCTTTGACGGCCTGGCTGCTGAAACCTCTATCTTGATGGAGAAGGGGCTGTCTACCTCGGTTGTTGATACCATGATAAAGGCTAGGAAGAAGTCTTCTTCTTCCATTTATTACAGGGTTTGGCGTGCCTACATTGACTGGTGTGAGTCTAAGTCTCTTCCCTGTCGTGTGCTCTCTATTCCCAGGATTCTGGAGTTCCTGCAGCATGGGTTGGAAATGGGGCTCCAACTCAGTACTCTGAAGGGTCAGGTTTCTGCCCTGGCTGTTTTTCTTCCAGAAGTCCTTTGCTCAGCATCCTCTGATCAGGACTTTTTTTCCAGGGGATTACTCATGTGCGTCCTCCATGTAAGCCTATGGTGCCTGTTTGGGATTTGAACTTGGTTTTGTCAGCCTTGCAGGGTGCTCCCTTTGAACCTGTGCAGGATGCTGCCCTGGCCATTCTTACTCTCAAAGTTGTCTTTTTGGTTGCTATCACCTCTGTTAGGCGTGTGTCTGAGTTGGCGGCGCTTTCCATTCAGCCCCCCCACTATGAGAGACCTCAGGACAAGGTGGTGTTCCGTTTCAAGCCAGATTTTCTGCCTAAGGTAGTGTCTGCCTTTCATTTGAATCGGGACATTGTTCTTCCTTCATTGTGCCCTAATCCTAGTAATGCTAAGGAGAGGGTTTTGCGTTCTTTGGATGTGGTTAGGTGTCTGAAGTACTATCTGATGGCTACTGCACCTTTCAGAAAAACTGATGCTCTTTTTGTGGTCCCTTCTGATCCTAGGAAGGGTTTGGCTCCTGCCATGTCTACTATCAGCAAATGGATCCGTCAGGCTGTGATTCAGGCCTACTCTGCTAAGGGGAAGAATCCTCCCTTCCGCCTTACTGCTCATTTTACTCTTGCTATTGGTGCCTCTTGGGCTTTTCAGCACCAGGCTTCTGTTGAACAAGTTTGCAAGGCCGCTACTTGGTCTTCTGTTCATACCTTTTCAAAGTTTTACAAGGTTGATGTTAGGGCCTCAGCTGATGCTGTTTTTGGACGCAAGGTTTTGCAGGTGGCAGTCTGCTGTTACCTTTGGGGATCCCACCCTACTTTATGGACACTGCTATTGGATGTCCCGAGTGTAAGTATTCTCTCTGGAGCAGGACGTACTGTATACTAAGAATAATACAATTCTGTGATTACTCACCTGTAGAATTGGTATTACAGTACGTCCTGCTCCACTCCACCCTTGTTTTTTGCATTATCTTGGATCCCCTGTATGGTGATTGTTATCATTGTTAACGTTCTAGTTTGGGTTGTTTAATTCTCCTGGCTTCTCGTTAACTGCTTTTCAATGATGGGAATTGTGGGAGGTCCCTGGGTATTTGAGGGGTCAGAAGGAGCCTATTTTCGATGTCTCTGCAGTCCAGCGCCATCTGGCGGAGTAGTACCCGAGTGTAAGTATTCTCTCTGGAGCAGGACGTACTGTATACTCATAATACCAATTCTACAGGTGAGTAATCACAGAATTGTATTTTTGCTAATGCAAACCGATGCCCTTTAAAAGCAAATTTTTTGTTGTAAGTTAATATATCTATACATAATAGTGTAAAGTCTTTTTATAACTCAATGCTGATGTTTAATTATAGTAATTGTATTTTCATATTTACAGCAAACTGTTGTTAATACTCAGTGTGGATATGATGTCCGTAAGAAGGTAGGTCTTTTGCTTGTTTTAATCTTAAAGTGGAACAAAATCCCCCCCAGGGCAACCCAAATTAGGATGCCCTGCTGTGTGAACCCTCATCCTGGGGCACTGGAAAATTCACCTGTTACTTGGTTCCTTCACCGATGTAAACATTGGGCATCCACAGCTCCGCATCTTGATAGACTGGTGAAGGGAGTGCACCTGCTGCTGGGGATGCGGGTGCTCGAGAACCCAATTGCGGTAAACAGAGCCATTTGTCAAACATGTAGTATGCACAGCAATAGTTTCTGATTGGAAAATAGTCTGTGCATGCACCGTAGGACAGGGAAATGGTGAGTTTTACTAGGTTTCACACAACGGGGCATCCCGAATTGGGATGCTCAGGAGAGGAGCAAGGAATAAAATTCAGAATAGTCAAAATCCCAGGTTTTGTTCTGCATTAAAATGTGTGCATACATTTTATTATTGAACTGAAACATTGTTTAGATTTGTGGGGAAACGCAAATCACGTTAGCCTGTGGAGGACACCGCCTATAATAAGCTTTCCTAACCCTAGTCCTTTTCACCAGCCCAGCATCCTAAAAGATCCAGCTTGGGCATGGACATTGCTTTTTGGTTATTGCAAACAGACAGCTCAAGTTAAATATATATTTTAATGTGTTAGGCGCACCTGGCATTTATTACAAGCATTTGACTAGCGTGGAAATAATACAAATACCGGTATGAGAAGTAGATACAGGCTACAGGTAAACTGATTACAAGTCACGAGACACAACAGAATGTCAGATTACCTTTAAATGCATTCAGATGAGTTGTTAGGCAGAGTGGTCCCCAGAGGCATAGACAGCCTGCTGGATCCTGGGACCACTCCTTACATGTATATGCAATCCCCAAGATAATGGTACAGCTCCCCCAGAGAGTTGCCTGGCATTTAACCTTCATCTGGACACCCCTCTGGTTGGAGTATCCAACCCCACCCCTGCCAGTTACCCCGTTTAGGATCTTTATTCTTAGTATACAGTACGTCCTGCTCCAGATAGATTACTTACACTTGGGTTATCCTCTGCCAGATGGCGCTGCACTGCAGAGACATGTAAAAACAGGCTCCTCCCGGCCCCTCAAATACCCGGGGACAAATCCCCAGATTTCTCTGCAGTGCTTACTGCGAAGACATGAAATTATCACTCTCTCGCAGGCGAGCAGGGCTATTAGCCTGCGGCCCTGTTGGACTATTCCCACCCGTTCCTCGTGTGATGTGCCTCCCAGCCTGGGCTGCGCTGGTCGGGTGAAGGTAGGTGGCACCATGCGTGCTTTTGGAGCGCTGCTCCACCGCAGTCCCCCACCAAAGGGTAGGCGGTATAGGCTGATGGTGAGCCTTTATGGGATGCCCCTCCCGCTTTATTGCCCCGTGTAGCGGTGGGTCCTGTACAGAGGGCCGCCATCCTCCCTCATTCTCCCTGTAGCCTTCGGGGGGGGAAAGAAGGGGGGGGTGGGTGAGTGTGTATAGTGATTCATGCACATGTTGTTTTGTCTGTTTTGACTAGATATGTGGTGTCAGCTGCCGCGCTGACTTGTCTTTTTTACTATTACAATGGCCGCCGCCGCTGCGCGCGTCTATTCCTAGTATGTACCCCACTTCCCGATATTCATGACACTTGGGAACCCGGCCTGTAGAGGGCGATCTTGCAGAGATGACATGGAAAAAGGAGCCTCTCCTGGTCCATAAGTACTGGGTTCCTCCCACTATTCCTCTTTTCTTTTCATCTCTGCAGTCGGCAAAGCATTCAGAAGATGACTCTCCTTCAAGCTGCAGGTAGCCGGGCTTGCTCCCGGCCCTTTTTTCTCTATTTCTGTCTGAAATGTTTTAAACCTGTTTGGTTATATTGTATGCCTCCCAGCCCTGGCTGTATGGTTCAGGCAAAGGTAGATACATACACCTTTTGGTGTATACAGGAGTTTTTACTCCTCCGTGAGACCCAAATTTGGGTAGGTGGCTTCCGGGTTGGTGTTTCCCGATGTGGGATGCCCTCTGTCCCTTGATGGGTGCATTTCTATCCTCTCCCCTTTAGTTCTCCTTTAACCCTGCTGGGGTAAAGAGGAGGGGGGAAGGGGGGCGTTATCTGGGCTTATTTGTCACCATGCACACACAAAAAAAAAAAAAAAAAGAGATATATATATATAAAATAAGTCTTTATTTCTTATTTTTATTATATATGTTTTACTATGCTATTTAATAGGAAATGTTTTATTTAGATTTTCCTATCTCTGTCTAGGCAGCATTTTTTGCTTACCTATTAAAGCTCTTTGTTTCTGGCTGTGTTCAAATTTGAATTTTCCCTCCATTTTTGGCCATGTGATCCTGGAAGTGGGCGGGGCTTATGCATGCTTTTATTCAGAGAGCACCTGGTATGCTCTGTTTGACTTCCTGTTTCCTGCTTCCCTGTGGCCTTACCTCATGATGTGAGCTTATTGCATGGGCTGTGAGAGTTTTTTTCTGTCATTTATTTATATTGTGTGCATTAGGTGGAAACTCCTTATTTAAAAAGGGGTTTCTCCTGTTCCTTATATAAAAAAAAAACCCTTAAGCCTTATTTGGGGGTCCATTTGTGTTTCAATCCTCCCACTTGGGGACTATTTAAAGGGGCATCCTGGGTAGCATTTGCATAAATCCCATATATACTTGGCGACTATAATCAATTATAGTATAATACTAAACATCATATGGATTCATCCCAGGATAACGGACATGCAATTCCCTCTGCACAGACTCGGCAATGTTTTGGATGTGGGGCATCCCTTGTTGGGGATAACGCAATTCTTTGCGTCCCTTGTGCACAATTAACTATTATGCAGCAAACTGAGGCCCAGGCTTCAGGGCCTGTGGCTAATGCCTCATCTCCTACTCCGCCATGTCTTGTCTGTACCCCAATGATATTTTCATGGGTGGTGAGTCGCATGCTGGTTTATGTGCCAGATTGGCTCATCTTGAAAGGTTAATGTCTACCTCTGTGCCTAAGAAGGCCTCAGCTAAAAGAAAGCACTTGACTCATGCCGCTCCGGCAAGTGAGTCAGACAATTGTGAATTGCTGGATTGGTCTGATCCTTCTCAGTTTGAAGAAGGAGAATTATATGAGGAATCAGATGTTTCTGATGAACAGCAATTTGTTGGTACTGAGATTGAGCAGGCTGAAGCAAGTGTTGTGGATACCCCAAAAGCTCTTGCTCAGTTATTTGAGGTTTTGGTTATTAATCATCCTGAAGTAGTCCCTCCTCAAAAAGGGGAATTCTTTGGAGCCTCTAAACCTCGTTTAGAATTCCCAGATCAAAAGCATTTTTATGATATTATTCTTAAAGAATGGGAGAAGCCTGCGCGGCTTCCTGGCATTCCCTTGGGCTGGGACAAGAAATATCCCTTCCCAGCTGATACTGTTAAACGTTGGTCATCACCACCTGTGGTGGATGCCCCTGTGCTTAATTTATCCAATTCTTCTGTGTTGCATTCTCCTGACTCCACTACACTTAAAGATGGAGAGGATAAGCGTATTGATCAAATGGAGTGCCACGCTCTTTCCAGTGTGGGCTCGGCCTTGCTGCCTGTTGGTGCTTCAGCGCTCATGACAGTGGCTATTAGGTCTGTTGTGAGAGACCTAATGAATTACTCAGGGCTTGATCCAGCCTCTGATGAGTATGCCGCTCTTAAGCAATGTGAGATGTTTTCATCCTTTGTACTTTCTGCCTTAGATGACACTCTGGTCATGTGCAGCAGAACTTCTGCCTTGTTAGTCACCATTCGGCGGTCGGTGTGGTTGAGGCAGTGGGCAGCTGATATTGTAGCCAAGAAATCACTTACAGCGCTCCCTTTTGTGGGATTGCGCCTCTTTGGAGAAAAATTGGATTCTTTCCCTAAAGGAGGTAAATTTCGGGGGTCCAGATCCAGTAGAGGATCGACCTTTTCAGCCCCTAGAGGGAATGCATTTAATAGAGGAAGAGGACGTGGCCGTCCAAGTCAGAGTTGGGGGTCCAAAACCAAATCTGCCACTAAGCCTGCTCAACAATGAAGGGACGCCCTCACCCTTACGGGTGGGGGGGACGGCTGCGGTTGTTCTTCCAGGTCTGGGTTCAGGAGGTATCAGACAATTGGGTTCTGGAAGTAGTCTCTTCCGGTTAAAAACTGGAATTCGAGTTCCGGCCTCCTCCCAGATTTTTCATGTCCTAGATGCCATCAGATCCGGCAATTGCGCAGGGACTGCGGGCAGCAGTAGCGAATCTGTTAAACATGGCTGTCATATGCCTAGTGCCTCCAGCGGAAAGGAGTTTGGGGTTTTACCCCAACCTATTCACGGTACCCAAAAAAGACGGCTCTGTTCGGCCTATCCTAGACCTAAGGAGACTCAATCAATTTATCCGTTTCAGAAAATTCCGCATGGAGTCTCTGCGATCAACGATCGATGCTCTCCGTCAGGGGGACTTCATGACATCCATAGACATCAAGGATGCTTATTTGCACATTCCTATTTTTCCGGGACACCAGAGATTTCTCAGGTTCTCGATAGAAGACCAGCATTATCAACTTTTTGGCCCTGCCATTCGGCCTTACCTCGGCCCCAAGAGTCTTTACCAAGATGCTGGCAGGAGTGATGGCTATATTCAGGGTCCAGGGCATCCGCATTGTGCCTTTTCTGGACGATCTTCTTATCGCGGCCTCCTCCCTCGAACAATCAGAGTTGGACACCAGGACGGTGGTCTCTATGCTAGAGAGGTTCGGATGGGTAATAAGTTACCCCAAATCCTCTCTCTGTCCGTCCAGGGAAATTCCCTTCCTGGGCCTGATTCTGGATACATTTCAGGCCAGGGTTTTTCTTTCTCAGTCCAAAATGGTTCTGATTCAGGACTTGATTCATCTATTCTTGTCCAACCCTCGTCAGTCTATCCGTCTAGGGATGAGACTAGTGTGATTGATGGTAGCTGCATTCGAGGCAGTCCCGTTTGCCCAGTTTCACATAAGGACGCTTCAGCTCTTCCTCTTGGTAAAGTGGGACAGGTGCCCACTATCATTGAATCAGACTTGTCTATTGTCTCCCCACATTTTGCAGTCCCTTCAGTGGTGGTTAATATCGCACAACCTCCAGAAGGGCAAGTCATTTCTGACTCCGCGTTGGGAACTGGTTACCACGGATGCCAGCCTGGTGGGCTGGGGGGGCTTCTGGAAGAAGCATCAGTTCCAAGGATTGTGGGGGCCTCAGGAGGCTCATTCTCCAATCAATGTATTAGAGCTTCGGGCCATACGTCTTGTTCTACTTCGACTGACCCATTTCTTACAGGGTCTGCCAGTTCAGATTCGGTCAGACAACCGAACAGCTGTTGCATACATCAATCACCAGGGAGGGACTCGCAGTTGGGGTGCCCTCCAGGAAGTGTCTCTGATCCTTCAGTGGGCAGAGATCAATGTTCCTTGCATATCAGCAGTTTACATTCCGGGGACAGAGAATGTGGAGGCAGACTCCCTGAGCAGGGGATGTTCTCGCCAGGGAGAATGGTCTCTCAATCCAAGGGTCTTTCAGTTCCTCTGTCACAAGTGGGGGACTCCACGGTTGGACCTGTTTGCTTCTCGCCACAATCACAAGCTGCCAGCTTTTGTGTCTCTATCCCAGGATCCTCTGGCAGTGGCAGCGGATGCCATGTCTCTAGCCTGGAAGGATCTGGGGTTCCTATATCTGTTTCCCTCATTCTCCATGATCAGCAAGGTGGTGCGCAAGCTAGCACTGGAGGAGGCGCCAGCAATTCTGGTGGCGCCAAGGTGGCCAAGACGTCTGTGGTACGCAGACGTCGTAAGGCTGGCAGTGGATCGTTTCCATCTGCCTCTTCTTCCAGATCTCATCACTCAGGGTCAACTTTGTTACCCCAATTTACGAACGCTGGCTTTGACGGCATGGCTGCTGAAATCTCCATCTTGAAAGAAGGTCTTTCTGATGTGGTTATTCAGACTCTTATTAGAGCTAGGAAGAAGTCTTCCTCTGTCATTTATTACAGGACTTGGAGGTCCTATATTGATTGGTGTGAATCCAGGGCTTTGCCCTGTAGAGTATTTTCTATTCCTAGAATTCTGGAATATCTGCAACGAGGTCTGGATATGGGATTACAGATTAGTACTTTGAAAGGGCAAGTCTCTGCCTTGGCAATTTTCTTTTAAAGATCGTTTGCTCTTTATCCTTTGGTTAAGACCTTTTTCCAAGGAGTCGCACATGTGTGGCCTCCCAGAAAGCCTTTACTTCCTGTTTGGGATCTTAATTTGGTGCTTTCGGCTATGCAAGCTGCTCCCTTTGAGCCATTGCAGGATATTCCTCTTCCTATTCTTACTCAGAAGGTTGCTTTTTTGGTTGCTATTACTTCTGTCCGCCGAGTTTCTGAATTGGCGGCTTTGTCTATTCAAGCCCCTTATTTTGAGAGGCATCAAGATAAGGTTGTTTTCCGTTTTAAACCGGATTTCCTTCCTAAGGTGGTGTCTGCTTTCCACCTAAATCAGGATATAGTTCTTCCTTCCTTCCTTGTGTCCTACACCTAGTAACGACAAGGAAAGGGTCTTACATTCTTTGGATGTAGTTTAAGTATTATTTAGTTACTACCTCGGCCTTCCGCAAGACGGATGACTTTTTGGTTGTGCCTTCTGGGCCCAAGAAGGGTTTTGCTCCGTGTCACCGCTCATTCTACTCGTGCTATTGGAGCCTCTTGGGCTTTTCAGCACCAAGCTTCTGTTGAACAAGTCTGCAAGACTGCGACTTGGTCTTCTGTGCATACTTTTTCTAAGTTTTACAAGGTTAATGTGCGGGCCTCATCGGATGCTGTTTTTGCCCGCAAAGTCCGCAAGTTATGCATTATTCCTTTGGGATCCCCACCCATTATAGACACTGCTATTGGATGTCCCAAGTGTCATGAATATCGGGAAGTGGGGGGTGTGACATACTAGGAATAATACCATTTTGTGAGATACTCACCTGTAAAATGGTTATTACGAGTATGTCACCCCCCCACTTCCCCCGCCCTTTTTTGTTCGAGGGATCCTTTATATGGTGATTATTATTATTTCAAATAATTTTACAATTATTGAATATAATTGGCTCTTTTTGCTCTAAGGGATCCTTTATTTGGTATTATTATTTCAAATAATTTTACAATTATTGAATATAATTGGCTCTTCCTGGTTCTTCACTGCTGTTTAAAAAGACTGAGGAATAGTGGGAGGAACCCAGTACTTATGGACCAGGAGGGGCTCCTTTTTTCCATGTCATCTCTGCAAGATCGCCCTCTACAGGCCGGTTTCCCAAGTGTCATGAATATCGGGAAGTGGGGGGTGTGACATACTCGTAATAACCATTTTACAGGTGAGTATCTCACAAAATGGTATTTCTCCTTCATTTGGATGTTCCGCGGCAGCGTTACCTCAGATGCTCCTGCGTTCTCATTGGCTGCTTGTCTGTGGGCTTCGTGCTCTTCGGGGGGGGGGGTGGGCGGGGCCTGGCTTGGCGCGCTCTGCGTCACGCCCCGCTCTGGCCCGCCCTTCGAGGTTTACTCGGGGCCATTTTGCCAGGTCGTGCGCGTGTGTGGCGGTTCTACCTACCGCGGTCTGTAAGTGCCCTCGCGAGTGGCTTTTATATTCATTCTTTACTGTGTATGGTTTTGACGCCCCTTCTTATCATTGTGTCTTTCAGACGGGTGAATTCAGTGGCTTCTTCCGGCCCGGTGTAATTGATAGTTTGGTCTAGTATAATTACTCCCACTTCCCTAGCGGGTCATTGGGGCATCCAGGGTTGCTTTACAGTGTCAATCCCTACTGGCTTATTGTGCCTATTAATCACCATATGGAGGCATCCCAGGGTAATGTGACCTGGGTTCCTTCGGGACAAGCCCGGCTGTGTGTAGCTTGTGGGGTGTCACCTATCAGCGGTGACAGCGCACGGGTCTGTGTTCCTTGCGCACAGCAGGCGCTAACGTTGCAACCCACCCCTCTGGTGGCTGGGCCTGCACCTCATCTCACTTCACCTACTCCCCCAAGCTTGAGTCTCACCCCCATTGCATTGCATCCAAGCGGGGATTCTCAACCTGATGTGTCTGCTAGACTGGCCAGTGTTGAGCGCGTAAGGCCACCGCTAAAAAGCGTCACTTAACCCCTGATGACACTCTTTTCCCTATGGAGTCTGATGAGTTTTTGCATCTATGTGCCTACTCCCCCCTCGGACGAAGGGGAGCTGTTCTCTGATTCAGGGTCATCTGATGAGAGACCCAGGGGTCATGACGATTCTGACTCCTGGGCCCCAGATGATACTGACAGACTGCTGGTTCAGATTTTTGAGGTTCTGTCCATCTCTCCCCCTGTTGCAGCTCCCAGGCAAAGGGGTGAGCTTTTTCATACTGCTAAGGCTCGTTTGGAATTTCCGGAGCAAAACCATTTCAATAACCTTGTGCTTAAGGAGTGGGAACATCCCAGTAGACTTCCCGGTACACCTAAGATTTGGGACAGAAAGTATCCCTTTCCTGCTGATATGGTCAAGTGCTGGTCATCACCTCCCGAGGTGTATGCTCCCATTCTAGGGCTGTCTAACACCTCTATTATGCACTCCCCTGACTCTACTACTCTGCGGGATGCCGAGGACCGGCGCATTGACCAATTGGCGTGCCATGCCTTTGCATTTGTGGGGACGGCGCTGCGCCCGGTTTGCGCCTCGGCCATTACATCTGTGGCACTCAGGGCCCTGATCAGAAGTGTACTTGACGGTGCTCCTGA
The DNA here is from genome assembly GCA_027917425.1 of Gastrophryne carolinensis. Taxonomy (NCBI): domain Eukaryota; kingdom Metazoa; phylum Chordata; class Amphibia; order Anura; family Microhylidae; genus Gastrophryne; species Gastrophryne carolinensis. The sequence continues at coordinate 528,775,634 of CM051235.1, read as the reverse complement.
TGATTTGACACCTGAAACGTTTAATGCTCTGTCTAACTGTGATGTGTTTGTAAACTTTATCCTATATGCCTTGGATGATGCCATTAGGATGTATGCTAGAACTTCTGCCTTGGTGGTAGCTATATGCCGCGCGGTTTGGCTGCGCCAGTGGGCTGCTGATAATGCTGCAAAGAAGGCCCTTACTGGGCTTCCATTTAAGGGGCTACGCCTGTTTGGGGACCGTCTAGACCTTTTTGCTAAAGGAGGTAAGTTACCCCAGCGCAGGCGGCAGTCTCGGCCCTTTCGGAGCTAGGGCTCCCTATCGTGGTGCTAAACAAGGAAAAGGGGTGTCCTTCGCGGGGGCTTGTGCAGATTCCTGGCATAGGAGCAGAGGACGACGTCCTGGCTCCTCCTGGGGGTCTAAGCCCAATCCTCTCCCAAGCCCCCTCAGGCATGATGGGGCGCCCTCGCCCGCCAGGGTGGGTGGACGTCTACAGCACTTTGCTCACGTCTGGAGGCACCACGTCTCAGACCGGTGGATTCAGGAGGTAGTGTCCTCTGGTTACAAGATAGAGTTTGCTGTGCGGCCCCCCCCCAAGATTCATCAGGTCCCGGATCCCCCAGGACCCTGTCTCAGCTCAGGTTTTGATGCAGGCCGGGCAAGGCCTTCTGGGTCTGGGGGTCATTTGCAGGGTCCTCTTAAGAGAAAGAGGCTAGGGGTTCTATTCCAACCTTTTCACAGTTCCCAAAAAAGGATGGGTCAGTCAGGCCCATTCTGGATTTAAAGATCCTCAACAAATTTGTCAGGAACAGGCGCTTTCGCATGGAAACTCTGCGCTCGGCCATCAGCTCCCTGCGCCCAGGGGATTTCATGACGTCTGTGGACATCAAAGACGCTTACCTTCACATCCCTGTGTTCTCAGGACACCAAAGGTTTCTCAGATTTGCGTTGGAAGATCAACATTACCAATTTGTGGCCTTGCCATTTGGCCTCACTTCAGCTCCCAGATTGTTCACCAAGGTGCTGGCAGGGGTGATGTCTCTGCTGAGGTCAAGGGGCATACACGTGCTGCCCTACCTGGACAACATACTCATCACCTCTCAGTCTCTACAGCAGGCAGAGTTGGACACTCAGCTAGCGGTGGCCACCCTGGAGTCCTTCGGCTGGGTGATCACTCACCCCAAGTCCTCTCTGTCCCCTTCCTCGGTGACCCCGTTCTTGGGAATGATTCTGGATACGGTTCAGTCAAGGGTATTCCTTCCTCAACAGAAGGTGGAAGCTCTAACTGCGCAGGTGAGGTTCCTGCTGTCGTGTCCCCAGCCCTCCCTCAGGCAGGGAATGCAGTTGGTGGGCCTGATGGTGGCGTGCTTCGAGACGGTGCCTTTTGCTCAGTTCCATTTGAGGCCTCTACAACTTCACCTTCTGTCAGTATGGGACAAGGACCCAACGTCCTTGGACGGGGTCTGTGTGCTCCCCCCCTTGGTCAGGCAGTTCCTTGCGTGGTGGCTGGACCCCAGGAACTTGCTGGGGGGCAGGTCCTTTCTGGCCCCCTCCTGGGAGACGGTCACCACGGATGCCAGTCTGTCAGGATGGGGGGGGATTCTGGAAGTCCCTGCGGTTCCAGGGGAGGTGGGGCCCTCAGGAGGCCCACTTACCTATCAACATTCTGGAGCTACGGGCGATCAGGTTGGTACTGGAGCAGTACCTGAGGGGTCTGTCTGTGCAGGTGCGCTCAGACAACAGGACGGCGGTTGCCTCCATCAACCATCAGGGAGGGACCCGGAGCAGGGGGGCCCTCCAGGAGGTGTCGCGGATTCTGACATGGGAGGAGGCCAATGTTCAATGCATTTCGGCTGTGTACATCCCGGGGGCAGAGAATCTACTGGCAGACTCTCTGAGCAGGGGGACCTCTCGTCAGGGAGAGTGGTCCCTCTGCAACAGGGTATTCCAGTCCCTGTGTCACCGTTGGGGTCTACCGGATGTGGATCTGTTTGCATCCCGTCACAAGCTCCCAGCCTTTGTCTCCCTGTCTCAGGATCCTCTGGCCTTGGCCACAGATGCTCTGTCCATGTCATGGCAGGAATTTCGGCTCCTGTATGTCTTTCCTCCCTTCTCCCTGCTGGGCAGGGTCCTGCGCAAGATTGCTCTGGAAGGGGTGCCAGTGATTCTGGTGGCCCCCAGGTGGCCAAGAAGAGTGTGGTTCGCAGACATGGTGCAGATGGCAGTAGACCAGTACGTTCTGCCAGGGGTGCCAGATCTGCTCACTCAGGGCCCCTTACGCCATCCCAATTTACAAACTCTGGCTTTGACGGCCTGGCTGCTGAAACCTCCATCTTGATGGAGAAAGGCTTGTCTACCTCAGTGGTTGAGACCATGGTGAAGGCTAGGAAGAAAACTTCTTCTTCCATCTATTATAGGGTATGGCGTACCTACATTGACTGGTGTGAGTCTAGGTCTCTTCCCTGTCGGGTGTTCTCTGTCCCCAGGGTTCTGGAGTTTTTATAGCTGGGTTGGAGTCTTTGGTTCTTCGTTGGTTAATACTTTCTTTCAGGGGGTTACTCACGTGCGTCCCCCACGGAAACCTATGGTCCTTGTTTGGGATTTGAACTTGGTTTTGTCTGCCTTGCAGGGTGCTCCCTTTGAACCTATTCAGAATGCTGCTCTGGCTGTACTTACCCTCAAGGTTGTCTTTCTGGTGGCTATTACTTCGGTCAGGCGTGTGTCTGAGCTGGCAGCTCTGTCTATCCAGCCCCCATACTTTGAGAGACACCAGGATAAGGTGGTGTTCGGCTTTAAGCCGGACTTTCTGCCTAAGGTGGTGTCTGCTTTTCATTTGAATCAAGATATTGTTCTTCCTTCATTGTGCCCTAATCCTACCGTAGCAATGCTAAGGAAAGGGTTTTGCATTCCTTGGATGTGGTCAGGTGTCTGAAGTATTACCTGGTAGTCACTGCGTCCTTCAGGAAAACTGATGCTCTTTTTGTGGTCCCTTCTGGTCCTAGGAAGGGTTTGGCTCCTGCCAAGTCTACTATCAGCAAATGGATCCGTCAGGCTGTGATTCAGGCCTATTCTGCTAAGGGGAAGAGTCCTCCCTTCCGCCTTACTGCTCATTCTACTCGTGCTATTGGTGCCTCTTGGGCCTTCCAGCACCAGGCTTCTGTTGATAAGTTTGCAAGGCCGCTACTTGGTCTTCTGTTCATACCTTTTCAAAGTTTTACAAGGTTGATGTTAGGGCCTCAGCTGATGCTGTTTTTGGCCGCAAGGTTTTGCAGGCGGCAGTGGTTTAAACTGTCTGCTGTTACCTTTTTTGTTGGGGATCCCACCCTACTTTATGGACACTGCTATTGGATGTCCCAAGTGTAAGTAATCTATCTGGAGCAGGACGTACTGTATACTAAGAATAATACAATTCTGTGAAATACTCACCTGTAGAATTGGTATTATAAGTATACACGTCTTGCTCCACCCCACCCTGGTTTTTTCCATTATTCTGGATCCCCTGTATGGTGATTGTTATCATTGTTATAGTTACCAGTTTTTGGTGGTTAAATTCTCCCGGCTTCTTGTTCACTGCTTTTCAATGCTGGGGATTTGTGGGAGGTCCCCGGGTATTTGAGGGTCCGGGAGGAGCCTGTTTTTACATGTCTCTGCAGTGCAGCGCCATCTGGCGGAGGATAACCCAAGTGTAAGTAATCTATCTGGAGCAGGACGTACTGTATACTTATAATACCAATTCTACAGGTGAGTATTTCACAGAATTGTATTTTTTGGGTGTAATTTTTAAACCAGGGCTTGTACCATCCTGGTTCTGGAGTCAAACTTTTCTGGAGTCGAACTGTTGGCCTTGTTCTCAGGTCCAAGAATGGCAGCAGGTAGTATCAGAACCCTAGATCTCCTTATCTTCGGTTCTAGGGGGGCTACAGAGATGGGACAACTTGGGGTAAATTCTGCCTGGTTCCACGCAGTGCTGGGTTTGAGGCAAGGGAGAATGACTGTGTTTGTAGAGAGAGCACTAACTGCATGGGATAATCTGTTGGCTCAGACCTCATGGCTGCAGGTCAGGTCATGAGTGTGAAAGGCCACAGGGATGGTCTTTGAAAGCCAACGGGGGTGCGAGGCTTGCACTAGCTTTAAAAGGCCACTCCAGTCCCAGTTTAACAATTCAAAAATAGCCCCCGCCCTGCCCCCTTCCTTTTGGTGCTGAAGCATGTCTAATAAATAAAATAACAAGGCACTCACCTGCACCCGGGAATCCAGTGTCGAGGATTTTCTTGAAGTCCAGGCCGCCGCTGGCGCTGTTGCTTTCCATATCGCACGCTCCTGTCCATGGGAGATCGGCTTGGAATCTGCAGCTTCGCTGACTTCGCAGCTGGATTCTGGGTGCAGGTGAGTGTCTTTTTGTTATTTTATTTATTAGACATATTTCAGCGCTAATAGGAAGGGACGAGGGGTATTTTGAATTGTTAAACCGGGGCTGGAGTGGCCCTTTAAGGGATTTACACCTAGACTAGCAGATGACTATTGATATTTGCCCTATTTTTGCCTAGAATGATTGAAGTGTCTTTGGCTGAACTGACCTCAAAATGCCTGTAACTAAACCTACCTCTTCTATTGCTGTCCATTTTGTCCCCTGCCTGAACTCGCCTGCTGTCATTGCAGGAATCATTGAATTATTTTTAGTTTTTTTTGACTCCTTCCCTCTTTGTATGCACTAGGGAGTTATCAGAAAATGGCAGAATCAATTAAGAGTTGTTGAGTTAGTCAGCTGTGTTGTCTAAATAAATGTCAAATATTTATTGTACTGAAAAGTTTAATTAATGTGAATGCTTATTTTTGCTTTTTTGATAGACTATTACAGAAAGGGCTTCAATAACCTATACGAAAGGATGCATATCTGCCTTGGAAGCATGGCTACCAAGAAACATATATATTGTGGCTGGAGTGTTCCTGGTCATTTCTATTCTGCAGGTACTTACATTTTAATATAAATATAATACACCGTAAACTTAAATTGGACCTTCATCATTTAATGAAAAGCCCAGACCCTTGAAAAAACCCTTTAAAAACCATTGCCTAGCATCCAAAATTAATATATTTTAAGTTTTTAGTAGCTTATTATTCTTTCCCCCACTGGGCTGCAACTCTGTTCAGGGCTCCCAAGATACATCCACCAATGTCTTGCCTCGGAAGCATCACATGCTGAGGAGAGGAAGGGCAGGTGCAGGGGGTTGTGTATATAGGTGTGCTCTGCAGAGACAGAGCAAGGCTGGGGTAAGGGAATGGACAGTAATCCCAGAACGCAGAACAGAAGACACTTCCTGTCTGCAGGCAGCCTGAGACTCCACAGGCCGGCATCTTGGGCTCAAAAAATGCTCTAGGTACAGGTAGGATGATTTTTAATGTGGGTAATCTGTACGTACAGGGTGTGGGGAGGAGAGATATTAGGCAGAGATAGGCAGATATATTCAGGGTGAAGGTCTGCTTTAAATTTATGTTTGGGGGAATCTTATTTGCATGGCAAAAGGCAGGGTCTCGGATAGGCAATAGCATGCGTCACAGTAGTTTGGTGAGCTGTCCTTTAGATTTGAAACCGGGTACGCTGCTTCTGCAGTGCTTTTTCTCTTATCTTTCTTTTTCATTAATGCTTTTGATGTATTGCTAGTATCTGTGGCCTCCCAAATGCAGTTGCTGTGGAATTATCGTTCACCATAGCAACATGTGCGCCTCACTCCAGTGTCTGCTGCCATCCTTTGCTTGGTGGTACTTCCATGTGACCTTTCTGCTTTCCTGCTATGTTGTAGGCCATGTATGCTGGCTCCTGGCCAGACACATTCCACACCACTGGTAACCACTAGATCTCAGTTTACAAAAAAGATCTTAATTTCCTTATTTCTGTTCTTGTAAAATAGCAAGACAATACTGGCAGACTCCTTTTTATAAAGCTTTGGGTACTTGTATCTACCCCCTCTGGAATCTTCCTTTATCTGGAATTAAATTCCTAACATGGGATCCTGGCTATGTTCTTCAAAGGAATTGCAAAGATTTATATAACACTTTGAAAGGCTTACTTTGCCAGCTTGACCTAACTATAGACACCTTATCCTATCTTTGCCTCTGTCCTGGTGGATCCTGGCCTTTAGAAGATGGTTAACTGTTACCCTTCTAAATCTATCCGGAGACCATTCCATTTAAGCAGTTGTCTTATTCCTCATGAGATTCAAGTATCATTTTCATCCTGGAATTTGGACTTATGTATTCAAATCCTGAATAATTTTGCAGGTCCTTCCAGTATAACAATATATTGTTTCTGAATTAATTGGTTGCATAGAAAGCAAATTATCAATTGCATACTGTAACACTAAAAGAAACGCTTATAACGTTGTGTGACCATTTACCAGAAGACTTGAAATCATATGGGCGAGAAGTGTCTGGCTATGTGGAGGTAGATGTTCTCAGTGGTCTTTTCTGTGACCAGACCTGACAATGTTCAGCAATGTTTTATTGCATGTTAGTTCTCTTTCATTCTCAATCATTCACTTTTGTTTTCTTTTGTTAACCATTAGATATTTGGTATTTATCTTGCTCGGACTCTGATGTCGGACATTGACGCTGTGAAGGCTGGATACAGGTTTTAGGAATGTGTTCCAAAGACTGGAGCTCTTCAGAGCATCTCCCTGTGTGTCTCCCACTTGTAAAGAACCAATATTGTTATCCACTGGAAATTTTGAGCCAATACCCCTGGTGTCCTGTGATTTATAAACTGAAGCTTGGACGATTGCCACAACAGGCTCCCTCAAGAACACATTTGGTACTTAAAGGGTGTAACATTATTGCAACATTCTCCATTTAATTTTTTAGTGGGAAATTGTTCTTGTGATTGTCTGTAGAGAGCAATTTGCTCATTTTGCTTTGTATCTTGACTGTAAATTACTGTTCCTGGGCAGAACCACTGATATACAGGTATTTTTTTTATGTTTTGCAAAGGGAAATACCCAATGTGTACATGATATACACCAAACTTTTTTCTTACATGGCGAGGATAAGTTGATGGACTGAATACCCAACAGTTAAATTACTGGTAACTACTGTAATAGGTGAGAAAATACCATGCCATGGATTGTTTGGCCAGGAACAATCTAAGATTGTGGAAAGGTAGTGGACATATAACTGCCAGTATGTGCTGTTTAGCTAGGATAGGACTGCATTAGATATTTGCCATTTTATTTCTATAGGCACTTTTTATAGTGATATTATTTCCACTGCTAATGTAATATTTGTCTTCACACCATTTATAATGGATGTCATATTGACAAGATCCTAAACACATTTCAACAGCTTTTTGCTGTGGCATCTAAATTATCGTTCAACTTGGTCTATTTATTTCACAAACTTTGGCTCTTGTTAACCAACAACCCAGTATGTATTACAATGTGTTACCTGTATTGTACATAGTATGTTTTATGTTGGCTAAGCAAAGGGTGAAAACATCCATCTAAGGGCAGTCCTGACACTGAAAAGATCCTTCTTTAAACTTATGTGCTATGTTTGCTCAAGTGTTCTATCTTTATTAGGAAATGGAAACACTGCCACATACCCCTGTGTGCAGTCGTATCACATATGCAGCATTTGGTCTGAATATCATGTTTACATATTATAAATTTCATTTTATTTTGCAATTTTAGATGTTTCAAGTATTTTTTTTTTACATTTGGGCTATGGTGACATATTGCTTTTTGATATCATTGCTTAATTCGGGACAACTTTTGAAGAAAATGGCTGCCTATCATGAAATTAAATACTAAAAGAGTGTATGCACTCCTGTGGGCTATATTACTCACATTTTCTTCAACTTTTACTTTGTGTTGCATGATGTTCTTTTTACCATTTCAGTTATTACATTTTTTAGTTTTCCTAATCCGTTTCTACAGTGTTGGAGGTTGCATTTGTTATCCTGCTTGTGTACCCCACTGCACTGCTTCCCTGTCCTGTGGCTTCAAAATATGGCGACCCAATGCTGGGAGGATCTACCTAGGGGGGCTTTACTGTCAATTTGAGCTTAAAAATACATCTGTGGATTTAACCAAAGAAAACCCAATGCTCAGGATGCATGAGCATTCCCCATGGTCATTTGCCTTTGCCTTTTTTTTTTCATAGGGGGTCAAGCAGCCATCTCTCATAGGTCAGGTACAAGCATAGTCAGTACTGTCTGTCATCTTTGAAAGCAAATTCCGAACTCGATCCCCTTGGGGTATGAATTGGTCCTTTTAAACTGGAACAACACCAATTTTTTCACAAAATGGGTGTTGTTTTGAGCACATGGAGGCACCCCGATTGCTGATGCCGCCCTGCGCACTAACTGCATTAAATGGGAGAAATATTACCCTTCTCGGTACCCCAGTAAAATTGAGCGCTGTGATTGGCCACTGTGGTCTGCAGGCTTCTTCCAGTTATCCATCCTCCACGTGACCGGGGTGCCCAATCAAAACAGTCGATTTCATGAGGGGGACCGAATAGAGAGGTAAGATTTATCCAGTTCAGCAATCTAGATGCCTTTCCTGTGCTCGGAACAACACCCATTTTGTGGTTTTTGACTATCCTGGGTCTTGGTCTTTGCCCCCTGTCCGGGGGTGCTCATCTGTGTAACCCCCCCCCGGTCGCCCAATCTCATTTACCCTTCCCGGGTCCTACGGTGCATGCGCAGCCTCTCGTCCAAGGAGCTCATCTAATGCGGGCTGATCCGAGCGCACAGGCGGGCGCATCCTCCGCTCCCCTTTAAGAGGGAGCATGCCCAGCCATTCACAATTGCTTGGTGCACCCTACTAATAGGATATCAGGCATGCGCCTTTGGACCGGGAACGAAGGTGAGTTTTCGGCGGTCTGGTGGTGTCAGAGGTAGCTCAGCAGGATGCAGACATCTGTTGTAGGTAGTGATTCTGTCCAATTACACTCCAATCTGTTTACCTAACTGTCCCACACACATGACCAATAGGGGATTAGGTGAGCCAAACCTGTGTCTAGAGTCGAGCTATTTCCAAAAGTTCTCAAGTCCGATCATGAAGACGGGAGGGAGACTTAAAGATTTCTTATGCTGGCCTATGTGTACCAAAAGTGTCATAATCAAGGCTTTCCATTTTCCCCACCTACCGTTGGGTGAGCACCCCAGGACCCATTCTGCAATAAAGCACTTGACCAATGGTAGCTCCTTTCCCCTCATCTCCTCAGTCTTCCTGGAGGGATGCTAATTCCATGAAAGATGGAGCTTCTACCTTGGCTCGAGGTCCCCTACTTACTTTCCCTATTGAGTGACCCTACTGGCAGACTTGCCTTTGCCTAGAGATTCATTCTTAAGTTCAGACACCTCTCTCTCTGCAATTGGAGACCCCCTTACTAGCACACTTATTCATAGGAGTCTTCTCTAATATGGTGTCCCCCTTGCTTATTCACAGGTATACCTCTTTTAAGAGGAACTGAAGGGCACCATTGAAGCACTATGTAGAAATGGGAGGCCCATACACCACTTCTTACATTATCATCTTGGAGAACCCCTGCTTCCAGTCTCATTGGAGTGCCTAGAGTAACTACCCGATTATCTCTTTGCACTAAGGCAAACTCCTGCCCTGCAGCAGTATAGGTGTCTACCCTTGGTTCTCTTTGGTGCTTGCCACACTTCAGACAGGCATTGGTGCCCTCAAGTCTGAAGAAGGATCCTTCCTTGCGAGGACTGTATATTTTAAGTATACAGCATGTCCTGTTCCAGAATATTCCTTACACATGGGTAATACATCCACAAGATGGCGCTGGACTGCAGAAAACAGCTTGTGACTCCTCCCGGCCCTATATAAGTCAGGGACCTCCCACAAATTCCCCAGTTCTTTTCTGCAGTCTGGGCTGCAGAAGAAGATAGCTCTCTATCTGATAGAAGATAGCTCTCTATGTGGCGCAGGTGAGCGGGCTTATATGCCTGCGGCCCTGCAGGACTATTCCCACCCGTTCTGTTCCATATTGCTGCCTCCCAGCCTCGGCTGACAAGGTTCGGGTGAAGGTAGGTCAGTAAGCACCAATTAGGTGCTGAGGAGGTTTAGGCTGATGGTGAGCCTTTTGGGATGCCCCCCCCCCCCCCCCGCTCCATGGGTTTTTGCCAGGCTCAACCTGTGCCGTTAACCCTTATTCCCATAGGTGTTCCCCTGCACCTTCACTCCTCCCATTGTCTCCTGGGCGCCATCCTCTCCCTGGAAATCCTTTTATTCCTGCCTTGCTCTCCCTCTGGGAGATCTCCGGGGGGGGGGGGGGGGGAGTGACTAGTGGTAAAAAAAAAAAACTGTATTTTTATGTTTGTACTGTGTTCTGTCACCTTGTACACCGCCGCGCGCTTGTACAGCACTCCGCGGACGGCGGCGTCATTTACCTCAGAGCTGCCGGGCCGCTATTGGCCGTCCAGATCACGTGGGCGCGTTTCGCGCTCTTTGGGGGGGGGGGCTCTGTGGATGACGATTTTCACATCACGTCTCCACCACGGCCCGCCCCTCGAGGTCTGCGGATGCCTTTTTGCCTGTCCTTAGCTGCTTGTGCTGCTGGCTCCCTGCGGTCCGTGAGTAACCCCGGTGGGGTGTTTTTTTTCAGGATATTCCTTTCTGCTGTATTCTTATGGGAATGTTTTGTTGTGTCTTTCAGGCGGGTTAAAACTTCGGCACTGTGGTTTCTCCCGGCCATCTCCCCTCACTATCTCCCAATTCCCTAGCGAGTTCTTGGGGCATCCCAGGTAGCTCTTTAGCGTTAACCCTTACTGGTCTGTTGTGCCATTCAAATCGCCATATGAAGGCTTCTGGGGATAATGGGCCTGGGGTTCCTTCGGGACAAGCCCAGCTATGTGTTGCATGTGAGGTATCCCCCATAAGTGATGTCAGGGTATGTGTATCCTGTGCCCAGCAGGTACTTGCGCTGCAGTCTGGGCTGTCTGTTACTGGGCCTGGTGGTGCGCCCCCTCTGGCCTCACCTACCCCCCCCCCACGCTTACATCTGACCCCCACCGAGGGGCATACTAGTGGGGAGTCTCAACCTGATTTAGCTGCACTGGTGGCCTGCATTAAAAAACATCTTGCTGGGTCTGCCCCGCGTAAGGCTTCTGCTAAGAAGCGGCATTTATCACCCGTGGTTTCTGCAACATGGTTTGGATATGGGTCTTCAACTTAATACCCTCAAAGGTCATGTTTCTGCTTTGGCCATTTTCTTCCAAAGATCCTTTGCTCAACATCGTCTGGTTAAGACTTTCTTCCAGGGGGTTACTCACGTGCGTCCTCCACGTAAGCCTATGTTACCAGTCTGGAATTTGAACTTGGTTTTATCTGCCTTGCAGGGGTCTCCCTTTGAGCCTTTGCGTGAGGCCCCTTTGTCCATTTTGACGCTTAAGGTAGTCTTTTTGGTGGCTATCACTTCTGTTAGGCGTGTTTCTGAGTTGGAGGTGCTTTCCATCAAACCCCCTTACTTTGAAAGACACCAAGACAAGGTGGTGTTTCGTTTTAAGCCAGATTTTCTGCCTAAGGTTGTGTCTGCTTTTCATCTCAATCAGGACATTGTTTTGCCTTCTCTGTGCCCTAATCCTAGTAACCCTAAGGAGCGGGATTTACACTCTCTAGATGTGGTCAGACCTCTGAAGTTCTATTTGGTGGCTACTGAATCCTTCAGGAAAACTGATGCTCTTTTTGTGCTCCCGTATGGACCTAAGAAGGGTCTGGCTCCAGCTAAGTCCACTATCAGCAAGTGGATCCGGCAGGCTGTGGTACAGGCCTATTCTGCTAAGGGGAAGGAGCCTCCCTTCCACCTTACTGCTCATTCTACTCGTGCTATTGATGCCTCTTGGGCTTTTCAGCACCAAGCTTCTGTTGAACAAGTTTGCAAGGCCGCTACTTTTTACAAGGTTGATGTTAGGGCCTCAGCTGATGCTGCTTTTGGTCGCAAAGTTTTGCAGGCGGCAGTGGTTTAAACTGCCTGCTGTTATTTTTTGAGGATCCCACCCTACCTTACAGACACTGCTATTGGATGTCCCATGTGTAAGGAATATTCTGGAACAGGACGTGCTGTATACTTGGGATAATACAATTCTGTGATATAATACAATTCTGTGATTACCCTGTAGAATTGATATTATATGTATACAGCACATCCTGTTCCATCCCACCCTTGTTATCATTATTCTTAGCTACCTCTGTACGGTGATTGATCATATGTTCATTTTTGAATTCCTGTTATTGTTCTCCCGGTTTCTTGTTACCTGCTTGTCAATTCTGGGGTATTTGTGGGAGGTCCCTGGTTTATATAGGGCCGGGAGGAGTCACAAGCTGTTTTCTGCAGTCATCTGCAGCGCCATCTTGTGGATGTATTACCCATGTGTAAGGAATATGCTGGAACAGGATGTGCTGTATACATATAATACCAATTCTACAGGTGAGTAATCACAGAAATTGTATTTTTGCTTAATGCCAAGTGGTTCTGAATCACCTGTGCCTTCTACTATAGGAGGCACTTCTTCCAACAGTGGTGTTCTCAGTGGGTTGTGTTTACTGTGGGGCCAGTGGCAGGTACAGTATCTGTCTTTTGGCCCACTGTTCTGAGGGAGACCCTAGAGCAGCCTATTATACAGTTTCCTTAGCTTCTTCCTTATTACTAGATGGCCTTACAGTGGACCACACTCTGCAGTTCTGCACGACTAGCAGGGTTTTTGCCAGGTAGGTTACCAATTTCTTGGGTCATTTCACTTTCTCTTTTCTACAGGACATAAGATGAGCAGGAAGTATCTATTCTCTATCCTAATTAGGCCAAGCATTCAAGATTTGACATAGATGAGCTTTTATACTCTTCTTTTCTGTACTACATTGTATTTAGAAAGTAAAAGGGGTACACCAATGCCATCTGTTGGGAGCTGTACATTTTGCAGATATTAGAATTGTATATTATGGTATTTTGTGTAGTATATTTGTACTGTATGTTTTGTCAACCTGTTTACAGTATTTTTTTTTTATATTTTATGTCATGGCTAAATCATTGGTGATTAATAAAAAAAAACATTTTTGTTGCCTTTTTTTATTAGTCTTACACTTCTGTATCATTATCTTCTAGATCATTGTGTATTGCTGAAAACATTGTTTTTGTTGCTATTGGTGTTTCACACCGTTCACACAGTTTATATTAATGTTTTTGTAAAAGGTTTTTATGTGCCCATTCCTTCTTTTGTATGTTTTTTTTAATTATTTGCAATGAAAGAGAAATACCTTCAGTACTTGTGTGCTGTATCCTGTACTTTAATAGCATAACAATGAATTTTCATTAATAAGTTCTGTCAAACTAGCAGACACCATGACGACTACAGAAATAATGTTGAAGTTGGCACTCTCACACTTTTTGTCTACAGTCTAATGTGGCATAAAGAGGGGCAGGTTGATTCATTACTAGCGGCAGGTATCGGCAAATGAGAGCGACCGCTAGTATACGCTGTGATTGGCTATGGGGCGCTGTAACAGTGCCGGCATTGATGAATAAGATGTATGTTGGGTGTTCGAACACAAGTACAGTGTTGCAGGGAGCTAAAGGTAGCGCCAGCTCAGTGCAAGCGTCTCACACCATATTCAACAAAAAAACACACACACAGAGCGTAGGCGCTCTGGTTTGGGTCGCTTTAGCACAGAGCGCCAGAAGCTGTGTGATTAAAGTCTGTTATTGAACACATATCCACCAGTAACAAAGCGAAAACACATGGAATGACATTATTCTTAGTATACAGTACGTCCTGCTCCAGAAAGATTACTTACACTCGGGTTGTCCTCTGCCAGATGGTGCTGCACTGCAGAGACATGTAAAACAGGCTCCTCCCGGCCCCTCAAATACCCGGGACCTCCCACAAATCCCCAGATTTCTCTGCAGTGCTTACTGCGAAGGCATGAAATTATCACTCTCTCGCAGGTGAGCGAGGCTATTAGCTTGCGGCCCTGTTGGACTATTCCCACCCGTTCCTCGTGTGATGTACCTCCCAGCCTGGGCTGCACTGGTTGGGTGAAGGTAGGCAGCACCATGTGTGCTTAAGGAGCACTGCTCCACCGCAATCCCCCACCAAAGGGTAGGCGGTATAGGCTGATGGTGAGCCTTTATGGATGCCCCTCCCGCCTTATTGCCCCATGCCCCGTGTTGCGGTGGGTCCTGTACAGAGGGCCGCCATCCTTCCTCATTCTCCCTGTAGCCTTCGGGAGGGAAAGAAGGGGGGGGGGTGTGGGTGAGCGTGTAGCATGATTCGTGCATACGGCGTTCTGTCATGTCTTTTGACTAGTATATGTGGTGTCGGCTGCCGCGCTGACTTGTCTTTTTTACTATTGCAAATGCCGCCACCGCGTGCGTCTTTTCCTTCATTCGGATGTTCCGCGCTGGGCGGCGGCGTTACCTCAGACGCTTCTGCATTATCAGTGGCTGCTTGTCTGTGGGCTTCGCGCTCTTCGGGGGGGGGGGCCTGGCTTGGCGCGCCCCGCGTCACGGCCCTCCTCTGGTCCGCCCTTCGAGGTACTCTCGCGGCATTTTGTCAGCGCGCGTGTGGCGGTTATACTTACCGCGGTCCTTAAGTGCCCTCGCGGGCGGTTTTATACTCATTGTAGTGTATTTGGTTCTGACACCCCTTCTTCCCACTGTGTCTTTCAGACGGGTGAAGCCATTAACTTCTCCCGGCCCGCTGTAATTGATAGTTGGGCCTTGTATAATTACTCCCACTTCCCTAGCGGGTCATGGGGGCATCCAGGGTTGCTTATAGTGTAAATCCCTACTGGCATATTGTGCCTAATAATCACCATATGGAGGCATCCCAGGATAGGTAACCGGGGCCCCTTTGGGACAAGACCGGCTGTGTGTAGCGTGTGGGCAGCCTCGTGCTAACGCTAACAAGGCACGGGTCTGTGTACCCTGTGCTGAGCAGGTGCTTGCATTGCAATCTGGCCTGCCAGTGGCTGCACCTCGTTTCACTTCACCTACTCCCCCAAGCTTAAATCTCACTCCTGTTGAGTTGCATACTAGTGGGGATTCTCAGCCTGATGTGTCTTCTAGACTGGCTACTGTTGAACAGATGATTGCGAGGTCTTTACCCGTAAGGGCCCTGGTAAGAAGCGGCACTTGACGCCTAATGTTACTGTTTTCCCTATGGGAACTGAGGAGTTTATGAATCTGTGTGGCTATACCCGTCTGATGAAGGGGAGCTCTTTTCTGATTCAGGCTCATCTGATGAGAGACCAAGGGCTCATGAGGATTCTGGCTCTGACCCCTGGGCCCCGGATGACACTGACAGATTGTTGACCCAGACCTTGAGGTTCTGTCTATCTCTCTCCCTGTTGAGGCTCCCAGGCAAAGAGGGGAGCTTTTCCATACAGCAAAATCACGTTTGGAATTTCCATAACCTTGTGCTCAAGGAATGGGAGCGCCCCAGTAAACTTCCCGGGGCTCCAAAGATTTGGGATAGGAAGTATCCCTTTCCTGCTGAGGTGGTTAAATGTTGGTCATCCCCCCCCCCCTCGAGGTGGAGGCCCCGATCCTAGGGCTATCTAACACCTCTGTCATGCATTCCCCTGATTCTACTACCCTGCGGGATGCTGAGGACCGGCGCATTGACCAGCTGGCCTCCCACGACTTTACATGTGCGGGGACGGCGCTGCGCCCGGTCTGTGCCTCTGCTATTACGGCTGTGGCCACTAGAACCCTTATCAGAAATATGATTGATAGTGCCCCTGATGATTTGCCTTGTGAGGTGTTTAATGCACTCTCTAGTTGTGATGTTTTTGTAAATTTTGTCCTGTCAGCATTGGATGACGCCATCAGAATGTGTGCCAGAACTTCTGCCCTCGTGGTTGCTATGCGCCGCTCGGTTTGGCTGCGCCAGTGGGCCGCTGACAATGCTGCGAAGAAGGCCCTCACTGGTTTTCCGTTTAAAGGACTGTGTCTGTTGGAGACCACCTGGACCTTTCTTGCTAAGGGAGGCAGGTTACCCCAGCGCAGGCGGCAACCTCGACCCTTTAGGGGTCAGGGTTCCTTCTCCTCACCTTACAGTGATGCAAGACAGGGAAGGGAGGTATTCTTCCCTGGGGCCCGGGGAGATTTCTGGGGTAAAGGCAGAGGACGGGGACGTCCTGGCTCCTCCTGGGGTCCCAAAAGCTAAATCCTCTCCCAAGCCCCCTCAGGCATGATGGGGCGCCCTCACCCATCCGGGTGGGGAGACGGCTGCAGCACTTCGTTCAGGTCTGCAGGATTCGTGTCTCAGACCGGTGAATTCAGGAGGTAGTGTCCTCCGGTTACAAGTTGGAGTTTGCTGCCGATCCCCCTCCAAGATTCATCAGGTCCCGGATTCCTCAGGACCCTGTGTCAGCTCAGGAGCTAGTGCAAGCAGTGCAAGGCATCCTGGAGCTGGGGGTCATCTGCCAGGTGCCATTAAAGAGAAAAAGGCCAGGGTTTTTATTCCAACCTATTCACAGTACCCAAAAAAGTATGGTTCTGTTAGGCCCATCCTGGACTTAAAGATTCTCAACAAGTTTTGTCAGGGGCAGGCGCTTTCGCATAGAGACTCTGCGCTCTGCCATCAGTTCCCTGCGCCAAGGGGATTTCATGACTTCTGTGGACATCAAAGATGCTTACCTTCATATTCCTGTGTTCCCAGGTCATCAAAAACGTCCCTCAGGTTTGCTCTGATGGATCAACATTATCAATTTGTGGCCTTGCCCTTCGGCCTCACTTCAGCTCCCAGGGTGTTCACCAAGATGCTGGCTGGCGTGATGTCTCTGCTCAGATGTCAGGGTGTCAGCGTGCTTCCCTATCTGGACGACATCCTCTTCATTTTGGAGTAATTTGGATGGGTGATCAACCACCCCAAGTCCTCACTGTCCCCTTCCTTGGTAACTCCATTCCTAGGAATGAATCTGGATACAGTTCAGGCAAGGATCTTCCTTCCTCAGCAGAAGGTGGACAATCTGATTGCACAGGCTCAGTCCCTCCTAGCTTGTCCCCATCCCTCCATCAGGCAGGGGATGCAGCTGGTGGGCATGATGGTGGCGTGCTTCGAAGCGGTCCCTTATGCTCAGTTCCACTTGAGGCCTCTGCAACTTCACCTATTGTCTGTATGGGACAAGGACCCAGCGTCCCTGGACAGGGTCTGTGTGCTCTCCCCCCTGGTCAGGAGGTCCCTCTTGTGGTGGATGGACTCCAGGAACCTGTTGGGGGGGCAGATCCTTTCTTGCCCCTTCCTGGGAGACGGTCGCCACGGATGCCGGTCTGTCAGGTTGGGGGGGTTTCTGGAAGTCTCTGCCGTTCCAGGGGAGGTGGGGCCCTCAGGAGGCCCACACACCTATCAATGTCTTGGAACTGCGAGCAATCAGGTTAGTTCTGGCTCGCTTGACTATTCATCTTCAGGGCCTGCCTGTTCAGGTGCGCTCGGACAGCCAGACGGCAGTTGCCTACATCAATCATCAGGGAGGGACCCGGAGCAAGGGGGCCCTCCAGGAAGCGTCCCTGATCCTGACTTGGGCGGAGGCCAATGTCCCCTGCATATCAGCTGTGTACATCCCGGGGGTGGAGAATGGTCCCTATGCAGCGGGGTGTTTCAATCTCTGGGTTACCGTTGGGGCCAACCAGATGTGGATCTGTTTGCGTCCCACAACAATCACAAGCTTCCAGCTTTTGTCTCTCTGTCCAGGGATCCTCTGGCCCTGACCTCGGATGCGCTAGTAATGTCATGGAAGGACTTTCAGTTCCTGTATGTCTTTCCCCCAATTCCCCTGCTGGGCAGGGTTCTGTGCAAGAGTGCTCTGGAAGGGGTGCCAGCAATTCTGGTGGCCCCCAGATGGCCAAGAAGAGTGTGGTTTGCAGATGTGGTGCAGATGGCAGTAGTCCAGTACGTTCTGCCAGATCTGCTCACTCAGGGCCCCTTACGCCATCCCAGTTTACAGACTCTGGCTTTGACGGCCTGGCTGCTGAAACCTCCATCTTGATGGAGAAAGGCTTGTCTGCCTCGGTGGTTGATACCATGATGGAGAAAGGCTTGTCTGCCTCGGTGGTTGATACCATGGTGAAGGCTATGAAGAAAACCTCTTCTTCCATCTATTACAGTGTATGGCGTACCTACATTGACTGGTGTGAGTCTAGGTCTCTTCCCTGTTGGGTGTCTTCAGTTCCCAGGGTTCTGAAGTTCTTACAGCATGGGTTGGAGTCGGGACTCCGACTCAGTACTCTGAAGGGTCAGGTTTCTGCCCTGTCTGTTTTCTTTCAGAAGTCTTTTGCTCAGCATTCTTTGGTTAAGACCTTCTTCCAGTGGGTTACTCATGTGTGTCCCCCACGTAAACCTATGCTCCCTGTTGGGATTTGAACTTGGTTTTGTCTGCCTTGCAGGGTGCTTCCTTTGATCCTATACAGGATGCTGCTCTGGCTGTGCTTACCCTCAAGGTTGTCTTTCTGGTGGCCATTACTTCGGTCAGGCGTGTGTCTGAGTTGGCAGCTCTGTCTATTCAGCCCCCCTACTATGAGAGACACCAGGACAAGGTGGTGTTCCGCTTTAAGCCAGATTTTCTGCCTAAGGTAGTGTCTGCCTTTCATTTGAATCAAGATATTGTTCTTCCTTCTTTGTACCCTAATCCTAGCAACGCTAAGGAGAGGGTTTTGCATTCCTTGGATGTGGTCAGGTGTCTGAAGTATTACCTGGTGGTCACTGCGTCCTTCAGGAAATCTGATGCTCTTTTTGTGGTCCCTTCTGGGCCCAGGAAGGGTTTGGCTCCTGCCAAGTCTACTATTAGCAAATGGATCCTTCAGGCCGTGATTCAGGCCTATTCTGCCAAGAGTCCTGCCTTCTGCCTTACTGCTCATTCTACTCGTGCTATTGGTGCCTCTTGGGCCTTCCAGCACCAGGCTTCTGTTGAACAAGTTTTCAAGGCCGCTGCTTGGTCTTCTGTTCATACCTTTTCAAAGTTTTTCAAGGTTGATGTTAGGGCCTCAGCTCCTGCTGTTTTTGGCCGAAAGGTTTTGCAGGCGGCAGTGGTTTAAACTGTCTGCTGTTACCTTTTTTGCTGGGGATCCTACCCTACTTTATGGACACTGCTATTGAATGTCCCAAGTGTATGGACACTGCTATTGAATGTCCCAAGTGTAAGTAATCTATCTGGAGCAGGACGTACTGTATACTAAGAATAATACAATTCTGTGAAATACTCACCTGTAGAATTGGTATTATAAGTATACAGTACGTCCTGCTCCACCCCACCCTTGATTTTGCATTCTGGATCCCCTGTATGGTGATTGTTATCATTGTTATAGTTACCAGTTTGGGTGGTTAAATTCTCCTGGTTTCTTGGCGGAGGATGACCCAAGTGTAAGTAATCTATCTGGAGCAGGACGTACTGTATACTTATAATACCAATTCTACAGGTGAGTATTTCACAGAATTGTATTTTTAATGCCCTGACCACATCAAGGAAATGCAGGAGTCGCTCCTTATGGTGAGCAGGGCGTGGGCACAAGAACGGTAGCACTATCTCCTGATTAAGATGGAAGGAAGAGACCACCTTGGCCCTTAGATATGCTCCAAAACATGAAGGCTCTCCAAGTCTTGTAGTAAATTCTAGAGGATGACTGTTTCCGTTCTTGAATCAAGGTCCAAAGTACTACAAACCCCTTTCATATGCTGGTCTCAACAGCCAAGCTGCTGAAGCCAGCACTTGAGAATTGGGGTGCTGCAGAGAACCCTGTTGCAGAAGATCTGAGCAGTCGCCATGGGGGCTTTACTGCCAGGCTGACCAGATTCACGAACCACGCCCCTCTAGGCCAGTGTGGGGCGATCAGGACGATCTGCTCACAGTTGACTTTCTTTACTCCTGACCCAGAAGTGACAGTGGTGGGAATGCATAGGCCATCTCCCTGCTCAAATTGGCTTGCAGATTCTCCAACCCAGGAATGTAAACCGCCAAGATGCAAGGAACGTGAAGTTCTGTCCATCTCATGATGTGACTCACTTCCTAGAATGCCTGTCAGCTCCTGGTATCCCCCCTGACAGCATATGTAGGCTACAGCCGTGGAATTGTTCGACTGTACCCTGACCGGAAGGCCCCTGAGCTGGGACGACCAATACCTGAGAACCAGCAGAATTGCCCTTAGTTCCTACACATTGATTGGAAGCTCCCGCTTGTCCAAGAGACCCTGAGCCTTCTGATTGTCCAGGACACCATCCCAACCCATCAGACTGGCATCTGTGGGCAGGATGACCCACTGCAAGCGATTGCTGGTCCAGCCAATGCAGGGATCGCCTTGTACTGTCCAGCAAGATGAAGCGACAGTCCAACTTCTACAAATGCTGCTCAGTGGTGCAGGACTGTGTAGAGGCCTGGAGTGGAACTGGGCATACGGGACTGCCTCAATGGTGAACACCATCAGGCCAAGGAGACGCATGCCTTGCCATGATCATGGAATGTTTGGCTGTCAGTAGCGACCTCACCGCCTCCTGAAGTGCCATGCTCTTCTTCTCCTAAGGAAGGACCCGTGTTCGTTGAGTATCCAATGTCATACCTATATTGGTCGCCACCATGGCGGGAACCACCTGGAAAAAAGTTCCAGTGTGGACAGGACCATCCGAACGTACCGCAGTGCCTCCAGAGATGGGGCTCAAATAAGCAAGTCATCCAGATTATTGCTGATGTGTACACCCTGCTTCCACAGGAGTGCCACCGCCACCACCAAGACTTTAGTGGGTTTTGGTCCTTGCCTGTGTGAAACCCCCCAGATTGCCGAATCCAACTCGCCTTTCCCGGTCCTATCCACTTGTCCAATCAGCGCACTCGGATCCACTGACGCCACGTCGTCTAAGGCTGAGCCTGCTGATGGCCGCATCCCCCGCTACCCTCGAACAGGGAGCGTGCCCACGCCAGCCATTCACAAATGCCTGGCGTGGGCACACACCCTACTACGTTGCTGCGCCGTTGGACCGGGAAAGAAGGTAAGTGTATGGGCAACCTGGTGGGTTTCACACAGCGGGGCATCCCGATTTCGGAAGCCCTGAGAAGGTATTTAATTGGTCCAGGAATCATAGATTCCTGGGTTGATTGTTGTGGGTTTTGGTCGACTTTAAAGATCCAGATCCAGGATCGGCTGAACTGACCTGTTTTTTGGGGGTAACGAACCACATTGAGTAGAAGCCACAGCCTTGCTCTTAGGGTGGCATCGGTACTACAACTCCCTGGTCCAACAAGAGCTTGATCTTGCGGTGGCGAGCCTTCACCCCTTTCCACGATGCATGAAGGCTTGGAGCCACAAACCTGTGTTGAGGCCTGGTCCAGAACTCGATCCACTCGTATCCAGAAGAAACAACCTCCTGGACCCAGGCCTCAGATATCGTAAACCAGCACGTTGCGCAGAAGCCGCCCCGCCACCTGATCGAGTGAGGGCTCCCTGTAAACCTCGATATCTCTACCATTTTTTTTAATGTCAGATTCCACAGAAGCACTCTTACCTAGCGTTGTAGTGGGTGCTGTGGCCGGCGGTGGCGCCGCAAACACACAAGAAAGACGTTCAGCCAGCACTCCAAAAGATGTATTCAAATCCAACAGGTCGATATCACAGCAAAGACCAAAAAGATCCAACAAAATCCAACGTTTCGGGGCGTCTAGCGCCCCTTCATCAGGGAGCAAAAACATTTTTAATTCTAAAAATGGAAAACTGTTTAGGATAGTGGCAAACGTAGTCCTGGCACAATGTGCTTACAATCGGCTTAGCCTATTGTACTTAAAAGGGATACAGAAGGCAAGGCAATTGTCAGACCATTGTGTCGGGCTATGTTTGGCACTGTCCTAAACTGTTTTTGGTCTTTAAATTGAAGAAGAAATGGCCTAGATATCAATGTTTACAGTTTCACCTTATGATTTATCTTTTGAAAAAATTGGTTGTGGCCTTTGGCTCTGTGATGCTGCATAATATTCACCATAATGGGCTAGGTCTGTAAGACAGGCATTCTCATCACCCTAGCACAGAGGTACTCAACCACTTCTTGTAAAGGTCAATTTAAAGGCATACAGTGAGAGGTGAAGGTCCGGCAGGAGGGCTGTCACCGGGGGTGGATAGTTAGAAATCAGCACACTGGGGGGAGGGCCTATAGATTCCCCACTCCAAAAATCCTACAGGGCACTAGGAAAGAACTGGGAGCTTTTTTTTGGCCCCACAGTATTACATATTGAGTTCAGGGCTGTCAGGTCAGGGGTCCAGAAATCTGGTGCTGAGGTCCGCATTCGGACCCAGGTCCGCCAGTTGAATATCACTGCCCTAGCAGTTCTCCCTCACTCCCAGTGGCCACAGTCTGATTAGCCCAGCTTAGCTCAATTATTGGTGGTCTATGGCAAAGGAATTCAGGGAGGGTGCCACTACTATTTGCCTTGTTTCTACTTTCATAAACAGCTGTAGGAAGGGAGAGCACAGCCATGCTGAGTCAAACTGCTGAATGATCCGTTAAGTTCAGCTCTTTCTTTTCTAGAAAAATAAATATGACCGTTTTAGGTTTCAAGGTTGCTTTAAAAAAATATTTTTAAATATTTTGAAGTTACATTATAGTTAGAATGTATAATCTTTTCTACTGCAGTCAGCTGTGTTGATCCAATGTTTTTGGGATATAAGGGCTTATTAAACACCATGCACATTTCTTTTTCTCACCTTTTTTTGTGAGAAAAATATTTTTAGAGTGAACTTTTTGCTTTGTGCAATAAAGAGCCATTTTAGCTGTGCAAATAATGTGCTGTATTGCAATAGGGACATTGATTGTACCACACCACCCCATCTTTGACAGAATGATTTGGGAAAGTTGTTACCTGTAATAATGTTGTGCTTGACATTGGTAGGAGTTTAGATAAGTAGTTGAGTATTGAGAACACGGTTAAGATAGGGGATGATGGGGGAGGACTATAAGGGACCCATATATTAAAACGAAACGAAACCTAGCAGCGACTGGCATGGAATCTAAAAGATTCCAGGACCAGCAGCTGGCTTTTCCCTGGGGCATCCCAAATCGCAATGGCCCGCTGTGTGAAACCCCCCAAGGTGCCCATAAATGCTCACCTTTCCCCGCTTCAACGGCGCCTGCAAGGGCTCTCATCCAATGAGAACAGCCTCCTATGACTGCGTCATTTGGCAGGTGGCTCTTATTGTTTGCAATGTAGAGCGGATGCTGCCGCATCTCTGGTGTAATGCGTGCCCCCAGTGCCAGCCACTCAGATTGGGATGGGAGCACATGCTCCCCATTCAAGTAATTGAGAGCTGCCTGCCAAATGACAGTCACAGCAGGCGGTTCTCTCTCTGGACGAGAATTCATGCATGCCTGGTTGGAGCCTGGACAGGTGAGTTTTTACAGGCGAATGGGGGTTTCACCCAGCGATGCATCCCGATTCAGGGCGTCCTGAGGCACAGAATAAAGCCTGAGTTTTGAGAGGTAGGGGTGTGGTGGAAGGACATAAGAGTGTAGTTTGTAGAGACAGTGGGTATCCTGATTGTTTTAGAAAATCTTCATTATGCTGTTCCAAAGAAATGTTTCTGAACCTATTTACTGCGGCCCATGACCAAGTCATTTAAGTGGCCTGCAGTCATCAAAATGTATTAGATGATATACTGCTTTTAAAATGTGTTCAGTTTTAATTGTTTTGAATAAAGGGTTAAACAATGCGTGGAGAATCTGTGTAGATGTTACTAACCTGTTTTTTCTGATTCAGTTTTAACTAAACCTCAATATTGTATGATACTGGGTACTTCATTATCAAGTCTTAACTTACAGTACGTGTGTCAATAGAATTAAATAAAGGCAACTGGATTTGCTGTATTTCTTTTCTATCCCGAAGATATTTCACTAGTCAACCAACTAGTAATATTGATGTTACTCTCTTCTAGTGGTATTTGCTGGCAGCAGTGGGTAGAAAACAAAGAAGTGAATTGGTGCAGTTGTGTAGTGAAGCTGATGTATGAGCCTCCAGTAGGAGGCAGAGGACAGGCTTCCTCTGCTTGATTAACCCTTTAACCACCAAGCACATAAAATTTACTGGGCTGCACGTCCGTCCATTAAAGAAGTTCTGCAGGCAAAATATAAACAAAAGGGCACTTATCTTTTATCCCGCGTCGTTGACCGGTGCAGGTTGGGGGATCAGTAACTCACCTGATCTCTGTATCTAAGCCCATGCCGCAGCCTGTGATCCGGCTCTGTCCAGAGCCTCGACACTCTGTATGTTCATCATCTGGGCCCTTTCTGATGTTGCCAGATGCACTTTGTTGCTTAATACCTGCTTAGCGGATCCAAGCTGAAAAGACCCATACAGGGTTGGAAAGCTTTTTGGGGAAAGCCTGGACTATCATTAAGGAGATTATAGGTGGTAAAAGTATTTTGTTACCACCAAACAGCCCCGTAATAAAAATAAACGCTCCTTTCATTTCTTTTGCAAACCATGAAAAGGATCTTACTCCAAACTCTGGCACTTCTGTGCCAGACCACGTCCCTCACCATCAGTCACGGAGACTGTGGCCACATCCTCTCCAATTACTACAATGGAGGCGGGGGTGTCAGGCCTTGGCCTACTACCACCATTGCAATGAAAACAGATGGTGTGGAAACGCAACTGTGATTGATGGCGAGTTGCCATCCTGTCCCTAGATGGATCCCGTCCCCATTCTTACATTATGGCGTGGGCAGTGGTGGCAGGAGTGTGTAAATTCCTGCAAAATCACAGTTAAACATATATAGCGCAAAATTGTGAAAAGCAGCCTGTGTAGGATCCAATACAAGGTTGAAAAGCTTTTTGGTAAAGGCCTGGACCATCATTAAGGAGATTACAGGTGGTAAAGTTATTTGGTTACCACCAAAAAGCCCCCTTGTACAGGAAATGATTCAAGCTTCAGATCCTTTAATTTCTTTTGCAAACCATGAAAAGGTGACAAGAAAGAACATCTACTCTAAATCATAAGGCAACTCCTTCCTTAAAACGCAACTCCTTCCTCAAGTAAAATGGCTCTGTTTATCTTAATTCAGAGTTCAAAAGAATTTAGGTTTGGCCACACTCCTAAAGTCAGGTATGGCCTCCCCAAAGCAGAGCAAGTTCTAGCCTCAGTGGACATCAGGCAGGTCTACCTATATGTCATGACCATTGGAAGTTCCTACACTTTACTATCAGAAATGCCTATCTCCAGATTGTGTCCTAGCCACAGTTTTCAAAGTACTGTTCACAGTAAAGGCATTCAGTCACTGCTCATTCCAAGTGGGTTCATTGTGGGCTTTTTGTAGCAGTGTATTAGGTCTACCCTATGCTTAAATGTGTTTGGTTTTATCAAAAACATTTACAGCCTTGTGTTATAGTTAATTGGTGGCGATGTTCCTGCACTTGATTATACAGCTTTGTGATGTTCCAACTGTATACCAATAGGGTTGTAGTATCTTTGACAGAACAAATACCTTTTAATACATTTTTATTTAATTTTATAGAACAAATCATTTTGGTACTCACTGTAAATTACTTTTCTTAGAAAAACAGCTTTACATTCTGTTTTTGTCTCGTATTAGAGTTGGTGTCAGCTTGTGATTTGGTCCTTACAGAATTACTTTTGATGTTAAAGCTTGTTACAAACTGAGGTCTCATGGCTGAGCCAGGGGTTATATGCCAAAAAAAAATAGCAGAACAGCTTTGTCAAATGGCCGAAATAACGTGATTTCTTTTTGGCTGCTTTGTCTCTCAGGGCCTCTAAGAAAAAAGAGTAAAAATACCCTTTTTCAGCTAGTGTTAAGGATGGTAAATGAAGTCTTTGCACAGCTATCAGTCATATTATTATTATGTTGAGGGAGTTGACAGTGATTCATTTGGAAAGGTAATTCACAGCATCATAGGAGGCAGGTGAAGGCAAATGTCACTTTACTGGTTAGTATATTATGACAGTGACTATACCTACAATACTGTGAGTGGTAAAAATCATGAAGATCATTTTGCGATTTGCATGGGCTAGCTTGTTGTCGGATTTAGTCTATACATCCTTTATTATACAGATATTGTTTTGCTTAGTGCATCTATCAAAGACTGAATAACAGCCCTTGCAAATTAAATTGCTGGTTCATCCATACAAGGCCGGTGTCTGGATTTCTGGATTGTTTATTTTCCTACTCCAGCATCAATTTCTCGATTAGCTTGTACAGCCAAATATGTTGTCCTGTAGTGCCCTAGAATTAGGACATCAATATTCTACCTGCTTTTAGAAACAATTGTATGGGGGGGGGGGGGGTTATTTTTACAGAATAGTTTTAAAATGTCATGCTTCAGCTCTCCCTGGAGAGAATGGTTCTTGGCACAGCTGCTCAGATGAAATAAAGCTGTGGGATCCAAGAACATTCTAATGACAAACTCCCACATGTGCCAGGGTCTTCCCATTCTATAGCAGGGGTCACCAACAGCTCTATAGCTCTGCTGCTCCCCCCGTGCATCTGTGGGTAGATCCACAAAACATGGCCTGTTGGCAGACCTCGAGGAGGAGGGTTGGGGACCCCTGCTCTATAGAACAAGTAGCATGGAAAATAGTAGGACTAAATTAAGCAAATCATGGTTGGGCCAAATGTTTGCCACAGTGTGCAAATAGGCAAAACTAGGGATGGCAAATATAAAGGAAATATTTGCTCTAAAAATGTGTGGGTGGCCTTTGCACACTCCTTATTTCTTTACAGTTGACCAAATGACATAGGCACAGCAAATGGCTGTGATTGCATAAGAGCCCATGTATGCTTCATTGAACTGAGTAGAAGTAATCTGTTACTGCCTAATCTGGGGGGTTCCACACAGCCACAGCGGGCATTCCAAATGCAGGGTTTGTTCCACTTTAAATTGATCCCACACTGTGGGACCTCTTTAAAGCAGCGTCCATGGTGCTGCTACTCATATCTTGGAGCATCTAAATCGGTGATGCCCCTGACACATGTCCCTCTGCAAGCCTGAAAAATTAGACCCCCATGCTAACCTTTTACGTAATCTTTTTCCAGATAATGACCGTTGACACCCGTGTGTGTCCAGGTCAGACCAACGATGTTACCAGTGGTGGGTAAGGGTACGTTTTTTAAATACAGGTTTTCAGGAGCATTAACAATTGGATACCCCCCCCCCCCCATGAGCAGCAGCCCTGTACCACCCTAAAGTTTAAGATTTTCTTTTAGATTTACAATCTGGGGACACCTAGAGGCTTGCACAACCTGTAGATGGTCTCTTTCTTGGGCAGATATGTTTCTATTGAAAACTTGCTTCCCTCTAGTAAAAAAAAGGAGGAATAGGACTGGGCATATGTACATCTCTTACCATGTCCTTATTTACCCTTTTTATTACTTTTACAGCTGGTTACAACCTGCCAATATTGTAGTATATTCAAAGGGCATTAACATTAAAAAGTCTATACTTTTCTGTCCTGCAGCAATCTTGATCACACTGTGTACTGTGGTCAGGTATATTTAAGAGAATTTGAGCATTTAGACACTGATGGCTGACAAGCAGGTCTGGCTTGAAGTGTCAATTCTATTTTATACCAAATGTTAGGGTTTAGATGGGGGGCTCTGTGCACCAAAGTTTCACCAAACCATGCCTTTGTGGATCTTGCTTTGTGTATTTAGATGCAGCCATGCTGGAACATAAAAGGGCAGTTCCCCTAACTGCTCCCAGCATACATTTTGCAAAAATGTCTTGGTTTACTGAAGCATTAACGCAGTCCCACTTCTGTTCTCTAATTGGTGTGGTCGTAACAGGCTTAGGGGGACATTTAAATCACTGGAGCCCTACAACACCCCGAAATCCTTACCTTAGCACCAATTCTCGAAACCAGCCATCGCTCGGGGAACCGCATTCTGTCCAAGAATCAAGGTTAAGGTAAGGATTTTGGGGTGTTGGCGGGGTCATTGCCCAGGGGGGCTCCAGCAATCTGGATGCCGTCCCACACCTACTAGTAGTGATGAGCGAACCTGTCAAAGTTCTGGTTTGACAAGTTCAGCCAAACTCAGTACAAAAGTACGGTTTGGGACGCCGACCCAGAATGGCTGTAAAATGAGGGTAGTAAGGGGTAGAGGGCTGGAAATCGGGGGTAACACAAGGGCGATTGCCCTGCAGAAAATTGAGTGGGGAATAATATAATAATAACATAAAACAAAACAAGACAAAAAAAAACATACATAAATAATTTCAACAGGTGTCATAGTTTCAGGGGGAGGAGGAGGTGGATGTGGCGTTGTAAGCGGAAAAGATGGAGGAGGTAGATGTGGATGTGGTGGTGTAGGTGGAAGAGGAGGAGGAGGTAGCCAACACTTTAACCACTCAGCTTGGCTGCTGGCACAGCCAAGTCCCGTGGATCCACGCCAGTTCATCTTAACAAATATAAGAATCTCAACGTTGATAGGCAGATTCTCTTGTTGGTGATGACACCCCCTGCGATGCTGAGCACAAGTTCTGATAGGACACTTGCTGCAGGCAGGCTAGCACCTCCAAGACATAGATGGCAAGCTCTGGCCATGGGTCCAATTTACTGATCTAGAAATTTCAACGGGGAGGAGCCATCGCTCAGTACCGAGAGGGGGTTGACAGATACTTATTCAGCATTTGAGTCAAAGTCTGCCTCCTTCAACTATGAGCTGTGTCCGATAGTGGTGGATGTGGTGAAGAACTGAACAAGGACTTCCACATTGTGGCCATGCAGTTGCAGAAACACCTAAAAACATGGAAATACCTGAAGCTCCCTTTATTGATTTGGCTGTCTCAGCTTCTAGCACTGCCACCCAAACAATAAGGTCACCTGTTGCTCCCCAAAGGGAGGATGTGAGACCACCAGCAGCACCACTATCACCAAGCCTGTCCACACCATTCCAGAAAAGCATTCAGCGTATCTATCTCTCAAACAATAGACAGAAATTTTGGCCCATCTCACCCACAAGCATTTCAAAATTGCTGTCCTTTGAAAAGCTCCAATTCTGGCTGCTGGAGACAGAGAGCTTTAAAAATCTGATGGTGGCGGCTGTACCAGAATACGCCATTCCCAGTCGCCACTACTTTTCTCAGCAGGCCATCCCTGCCCTGCACCAAAAGTTTGTCTGGGCAAAAGACCACACAGTGCCCAGGAACTGTGGACTGGCTTCCAAAAGCAGACAGATGAGTGGTTGCTGCTGCTGAATCTGAAGCCTGACAAGGTGGTGTGCAACAACGTGCGGAACCTAGGAGCAGCCTTGGGCCAAGTTGAAGCACATCCCTTGCCTGGCACATGTGCTCAACTTGGTGATACAAAGCTTCCTGGCCAATTATCCAGACATGCTGGAACTGCTGCATAAAGTGCGTGTTTGCACTTTTGGTGTTCACACCCTGCTGCTGCTTGCCTATCTGCACTGCAGAGAAACTTTGGTCTTCCCATGTGATTTGACCATTAGGTGGAATTACATTGTGGACAATGTACAATAGTGGAGTCCCAGCTACATAATAATGCCTCAGTGAGTTGAAGTGCAGACCAATAGCACTTTATCACCAATGCTAGAAAAACTGCAGGCCATGGCGAAGGTTGTGATGGGGGCACAAGAGGAAGGAAGAGGAAGACACATTTACCCAGGTGTCAGGCCAGTCCACATGTGGCTCGCTGGATGGGTTGCTAGATGGCGGCCGGGTACTTCACTGTCCAGTCACAGGACATCTCAGTACCCTATGTCTACAACTGGGGCTGGGGCAGGTGGATGGGCCACAGCTAGGAGTGTCACCATAGAGCATTAGTGACCCCATGAATTGTGGTTGAGTAGAGGTGGCCTTGCTTATTTGATGTGGAGAGGGTTGAAGGCAATCCAATGGAAATGGAAACACAGTGCCTCAACTTGGTCCGGCCTCACCATTTTGGCAGCGTTATTGGGGCCTACATAAATAAAACCCTTGGCATCTGGGTGCATCAGAGGATGGTGTAGCAGGCACAGATGTAACACCTCCTTTTCCTGCAGCACCAGCTCCATCACCACCAGCAGCAGCACCACAGCCACGTCCTTGATTTGCTGGTTTCTCATAGTTGGACACTTGCTGTTACTGACATTGACCTGAAATGGACAATTAAAATCACATTTTTCAACAAAAAACTGTCTATGCAAGTGGCCTGAACTACTGGACACTTTTACCCTTTTCACCTCTACCCACCCCTGCTCACTTCACCTTTTCCTGTCTCACCTCTACCTACATCTGCATATATATAAAAGAATATGTCATGCTTTAAGGTTACAGCTTTCCTGCATCAAAGAGTTTACCTTTTGTCTGCATAGATTTTATTGTGGCCCCTTGAATAAAGCAATGACCATTGGACCAAAAAAGGTTTTGTATTCCTGATCTAATGCCTGCTTCATACCCTCATTTATTGGATAGTTCTTTCTTCTTTGACATCTTACCCTCCTCGGGATCTACAGACTGTAAAGACTATTAAATCAGACTTTCTGTCTTGCTTTATCACCAGCAGTCTACTAAAACATTAAAGGCAGATTGTGGTGGTTTCGGCAGCAGTGTTATTCAGTCAGAAGACATTTAATTAATGTAATGCTCGGATGTGCAACCTGCAGCTTGCACTGCCATCAGTTGTGACCCTCCCTCTCCACAACTTCTGCGTACCACTGCCCACCACACTTCCGCTTACCTGTGATGCACCCCTAATCATCTCACCTCTTCCTGCCTCCCCACTTCTGACCTCACCTCAACCCACATCACTTTTTCCTGACCCTGCCCACTTCATCCCACCTCATCCCTGTCTCACTGCTGCTCTCCTCACCTTAGCCCATCTCCCCTCTGCCCCCTGAACCTCGGTTCAGTTCTTTTTGCTTTTTTCAGGGATTGGTTTTGTATGCATAAATATCTGTGATTTTCTTTAACATCTTCAAAAATACTTTGCCTACAATAGCTATTGCCTTTCTTTAAGACTGTTTATATGGCTAACATAGTACAACACATATTGGGGGCAGGCCCGTATTTGCCACTAGGCACGTATAGGCACGTGCCTAGGGCGGAGCTACAGCCAGGGGCGGGGATGGGGTGGCGGCCAGCAATACTTTAACTTAAAAAAAAAAAATGCCAGATGGCAGGCCTTGGTCGGCAAAACAGACAAGGTGCTTTAAGCTATTGGTGGATCAGCGGGACCCTCCTCCCTCCCCAGAGACAATCTGACCTGTCTGGTTTTCTTTTGCTGTGCAGGGCCACCGTTCTGCAAATGAGATGAGAGGGGAGAGAAGCTGGCTCCGCCCACCTGGCCTCACTGCCCATCCCAGCACAGCGCGGGAGAGGAGGTATGGTGCTGCAGAGGCCGCTCTCTCCCTAGAGACATTACAAGTGACAGGTAAGGAGTTTCCACCCGAGAGGATGTGTGTGTCTGTCTGTGTATGTGTATGTGCCTGTGTGTATGTGTCTGTGTGTATGTGCCTGTGTATGTCTCTGTGTGTATGTACCTGTGTGTATGTCTCTGTGTATGTGTCTGTGTGTATGTCTGTGTGTATGTCTCTGTGTATGTCTCTGTGTATGTGCCTGTGTGTATGTCTCTGTGTATGTGCCTGTGTGTATGTACCTGTGTGTATGTACCTGTGTGTATGTACCTGTGTGTATGTCTGTGTGTCTGTCTGTGTATGTGCCTGTGTGCAGGGGCGGGCTGGCCATAGGGCATACCGGGCAAAATCCCGGCAGGCCGGCAGCAGAGAAGGCCATAAACTGTTTATTCAATATTTCACCTGTTAACAGCAAATCTTCAGTTGTCCAGGGCCGAGCATTTTTTTTTTATAGGTGCCGGTATTTTTTTTTTTCTTTTGCCCTCCCTGCTTTACTGGGCTATTACAGCTGGTCAAAAAACGCAACCAGGCAGCGCTGGACAACCTAAAGATTTGCTGTAATAGCAGGAGGCAGAGAGCACTCCCCATTTATCTGCACCCCCCCCCCCCGCCTGACACATGGCCCAGTTCACCTATAACCCCCAGTCTAACCAAAGGCCCCCATTCATCTCTGCCTCCCAATCTGATCCACAGCCCTATACACACAGAGACACACACACACACTCTCACACACACACTCACCACACACAGAGACACACACACTCACACACAGAGACACTCACACGCACTCACACTCACACACAGAGACACACACACAGACACACTCTCACACACACGCACTCACACACAGAGACACACACACTCTCACACACACTCACCACACACACTCACACACAGAGACACGCACACTCACACACAGAGACACACACACACACACACACACGCACTCACACACACACTCACACACAGAGACACACACTCACACACAGAGACACACACACACACAGACACACTCTCACACGCACTCACACACATTGACACACACACACACAGAGACACACACTCACACACAGAGACACACACACACACACAGACACACTCTCACACACACTCACACACAGAGACACACACACACACAGACACACTCTCACACGCACTCACACACATTGACACACACACTCTCACACACACACACACACACACTCACACACACTCTGGATGCCATGTACTGATGGATGCTGCACATGGCTGTCTTGAGGGATGCCCCCACTGTGTGTGTGCTGTCCTGAGGGATGCCCCCACTGTGTGTGAGCTGTACTGAGGGATGCCCCCACTGTGTGTGTGCTGTCCTAAGGGATGCCCCCACTGTGTGTGTGAGCTGTACTGAGGGATGCCCCCACTGTGTATGTGAGCTGTACTGAGGGATGCCCCCACTGTGTGTGTGAGCTGTACTGAGGGATGCCCCCACTGTGTGTGTGAGCTGTCCTGAGGGATGCCCCCACTGTGTGTGTGAGCTGTACTGGAGGATGCCCCCACTGTGTGTGAGCTGTCCTGAGGGATGCCCCCACTGTGTGTGTGCTGTCCTGAGGGATGCTCCACTGTGTGTGTGAGCTGTACTGAGGGATGCCCCCACTGTGTGTGTGAGCTGTACTGAGGGATGCCCCCACTGTGTGTGTGAGCTGTCCTGAGGGATGCCCCCACTGTGTGTGTGAGCTGTACTGGAGGATGCCCCCACTGTGTGTGTGAGCTGTCCTGAGGGATGCCCCCACTGTGTGTGTGAGCTGTCCTGAGGGATGCCCCCACTGTGTGTGTGAGCTGTACTGAGGGATGCCCCCACTGTGTGTGTGAGCTGTACTGGAGGATGCCCCCACTGTGTGTGGGAGCTGTCCTGAGGGATGCCCCCACTGTGTGTGTGAGCTGTCCTGAGGGATGCCCCCACTGTGTGTGTGAGCTGTACTGGAGGATGCCCCCACTGTGTGTGTGCTGTCCTGAGGGATGCTCCACTGTGTGTGTACTGTCCTGAGGGATGCCCCCACTGTGTGTGTGAGCTGTCCTGAGGGATGCCCCCACTGTGTGTGTGAGCTGTCCTGAGGGATGCCCCCACTGTGTGTGTGAGCTGTACTGGAGGATGCCCCCACTGTGTGTGTGCTGTCCTGAGGGATGCTCCACTGTGTGTGTACTGTCCTGAGGGATGCCCCCACTGTGTGTGTACTGTCCTGAGGGATGCCCCCACTGTGTGTGTGCTGTCCTGAGGGATGCCCCCACTGTGTGTGTGCTGTCCTGAGGGATGCCCCCACTGTGTGTGAGCTGTCCTGAGGGATGCCCCCACTGTGTGTGAGCTGTACTGGAGGATGCCCCCACTGTGTGTGTGCTGTCCTGAGGGATGCTCCACTGTGTGTGTACTGTCCTGAGGGATGCCCCCACTGTGTGTGTACTGTCCTGAGGGATGCCCCCACTGTGTGTGAGCTGTCCTGAGGGATGCCCCCACTGTGTGTGTGCTGTCCTGAGGGATGCCACCACTGTGTGTGAGCTGTCCTGAGGGATCCCCCACTGTGTGTGAGCTGTCCTGAGGGATGCCCCCACTGTGTGTGTGCTGTCCTGAGGGATGCCCCCACTGTGTGTGTGCTGTCCTGAGGGATGCCCCCACTGTGTGTGAGCTGTCCTGAGGGATGCCCCCACTGTGTGTGTGCTGTACTGAGGGATGCCCCCACTGTGTGTGTGCTGTCCTGAGGGATGCCCCCACTGTGTGTGTGCTGTCCTGAGGGATGCCCCCACTGTGTGTGAGCTGTACTGAGGGATGCCCCCACTGTGTGTGAGCTGTCCTGAGGGATGCCCCCACTGTGTGTGAGCTGTACTGAGGGATGCCCCCACTGTGTGTGATCTGTACTGAGGGATGCCCCCACTGTGTGTGATCTGTACTGAGGGATGCCCCCAATGTGTGTGTGAGCTGTCCTGAGGGATGCCCCCACTGTGTGTGAGCTGTCCTAAGGGATGCCCCCACTGTGTGTGAGCTGTCCTAAGGGATGCCCCAGTGGCTGTAGAGAGGGATGCCGCTCACTGCCTGTAATGGAGTGATTCTGCACACTGTCTGTAATGGGGGGGATATTAGCACACCATTTGGTTCTGAATATTTTCTTTCTTATTTTCATCCTCTAAACCCTGGATGCGTGTTGTGGAACGAAAAATTAAGATTAAGATATTGTACTGGGCCAGGAAAAGTGCAGCAGGGCCAGTGTACCCCAAAAAGTCCCGGACCGTTTTTTATTCCCAGTCCGCCCCTGCCTGTGTGTATGTCTGTGTATGTACCTGTGTGTATGTGCATGTGTGTGTCTGTCTGTGTATGTGCCTGTGTGTATGTGTCTGTGTGTCTGTGTATGTGCCTGTATGTATGCACCTGTGTGTATATGTGTCTGTGTGTATGTCTGTGTATATGTGTCTGTGTTTGTATGTCTGTTTGTGTGTATGTGTCTGTGTATGTGCCTGTGTGTATGTCTGTGTATGTGCCTGTGTGTATGTCTGTGTGTGTCTGGGGCGTTGTTTAAGTGCAAAAAAAATCAGCATGTCTCTCTAGTTTTCAAAAGTTGGGGGTTATGTAAGTGTAGCTATTTCCTGTCCCCATCGGATGGAGCTCTGCTAGGAAAAGGTGAGTATCTCTCAAATGCAGGGTCACTAATGATGTGAGAGGGAGGTGCAGTAGTTTCCTGCCCCCCATCAGATGGAGCTCTGCTAGGAAAAGGTGAGTATCTCTCTAATGCAGGGTCACTGATGGTGTGAGGAGGGGTGCAGTAGTTTCCTGCCCCCCATAAGATGCAGCTCTGCTAGGAAAAGGTGAGTATCCCTCTAATGTAGGGGTCACTGATGGTGTAAAGGGGGAGGTGCAGTAATTTCCTGCCCCCCATCAGATGCAGCTCTGCTAGGAAAAGGTGAATATCTCTCTAATGCAGGGTCACTGATGGTGTGAGGGGGAGGTGCAGCAGTTTTCTGTCCCCCATCAGATGGAGCTCTGTTAGGAAAAGGTGAGTATCTCTCTAATGCAGGGCTCGCTGGTGGTGTGAGGGGGAAGGTGCAGTAGTTTCCCGTCCCCCATCAGATGGGGCTCTGCTAGGAAAAGGTGAGTATCTCTCTAATGCAGGGCTCGCTGATGGTGTGAAGGGGGAGGTGAGGTGAGTTTCCTGTCCACCATCAGATGGAGCTCTGCTAGGAAAAGGTGAGTATCTCTGTAATGCAGGGTCACTTATGGAGTGAGGGGGGAGCTGCTGACACTTCAGTGAGCTTTTCTTTTGCCACGTTGATGTCAGAGCAGCAAAGAAAAGCTGAATGCAGTGCTGGCCGCTGATTGGAGGAGAACCTGTATATGTTCCAGGGGATCACCAGAGAGTTGAGATTTCACAGTGATCCTGGGGGTTTCATACAGTGGAGCAACCCAAATCAGGTTTCCCTAGGGGTAACAATAAGGGGCGCATGACCAAAAGGTGCCTAGGGCAGCCCGAATCCTAAATACGGCCCTGATTGGGGGTAATGCCCCAGTTTAACTTGGGTGTGAATTAAAACCTACATCTAAGTGAGCCTTTTAACTTTTACACACAAAAAACTGCAAAAAGAACATTTCTTCTAGTTATTCCAACAAAATCACCTGTGCCTGTACTTGTATCTTTAAAGGTGATGCACAGCATTTTCCGATGATGTAAGGATAACTTTTTGAGAAGTTAAAACAGCAAAGAAGGCAAAAACAGCACCTTTTAGGGTATGCTAAAGAATTCACCATATTTACTGCTTACCTCATAGGGTACTGGGGTTTTTTAAAAAAATATGCTTACCTTATTGTTAAAAATATGTACCTCACCTGCAAAACTGTCCTATCTCAGGTACAGATAATTTATAGGGAAAAATTAAAAAAACTAAATTTTTCTTTGTTAAAGTAAATAAAACATTCATGTCAGAGTTTCAGTTCACATGCAGAAGTCTACCCACAGTTAAACGTGCTTCACCAAATAATCAGCATGCATTGCTAGTATATTGCCGGAAGTTAAGAACCCGGCCACTAGATGTCACCAAAGCAATATGCAAGTAATGAGGGAGACAAAACTGAGGATGCAGTACATAGCCTATTTTGAATCCAGCTTTAACCAGGAATATTAGCCAAAGAATATGGCGCTAAGATATAGTGCCTGCTAGCAGTTACATAAAACGGTACTCAATAACTTAACACCTGGATTCTAAAGTGACATTAAATAAGAAAAGCAATAAAATAAGGCTTAAATCACCAACAGCTTGCCACGCGCCCAACATTTCAGTGATAAATTACCCTTCCTTAGCAGTAATAATGAGAGTGAGTATTAGTCTGCTATGTTGCAGTGAAGAGGGCGTTTTAAATTAAAGTCATAGTCCAGGCACTGCTGTTAACCAGTTAACCAAATAGCCCTAGATGTCCTCATGCTCCAAGTTGTTTTGGTTTGTTTTTATTAATGAAGTTTGCAATGCAGAGAAAACTTATTTTAAGTTAAAATCGACATTTTCGATTGATGGACGATGCCCAGAGGAAGGGTTGCCTTGAAAGAAGCCATCTTCCAGTTGAAAGTGAAAGCTAACACCAATGTCAGCAGTGATACAGACAGTGTAAGATTTAACCTCTGCCTGGACAAAGGCTTTCGCCATCCCGACCAGTCAAACATTACATGGCAATGGAGGTAGGTATATGTTCAGAAGCCCAGTTTTGTGGGAGGCACAAACACAGAATCCCTCTGTAGAGGGTTAAAAAATCTGGTAGTTCAAAATAATCATAACACACCTATAGCAAAAAAGTATGGTGAAACCAAACAGAAAAAGGCAAGGGTAAAAATATTTAAACCACGTTCAGCCTCCTTAATGAACACCAGTCTTCATCCTATGTAATAATTGGGGCAAAACCTATAGAGCAATTGTGTGTAAAGGTATGCTGTAGGTTAATTTACAATGGCACTTTTGCATGTGTCTCATAATCATTTTGGTAAGACTGCTAGGATCAACTCAACTGGCTTACAAGATGTTTTCTCAGCCCCTCCCGTGACACTGATGGAGTAGCCCTGCGCACCTTCCTGCTCGTTAGCATGCCAATGTAATTGGCAGGCCTTTATTGGCAAGAAAGGATGACATTGGTGTGACACAGTGAGCTAAAGGATCCTGGCAATTTCATTTTAAAAGCCTGCTTCACTACACTATAGCAGGCCTTCATTATTCCCCTTCTTTAAAGGTGTTTTTTTTCTAATGGCGTTTTAATGTAAGAAGTTTGCTGTTTTTGTATATTTATATTTGCATCTCTGGTGGCGCAGATCTCTTACTTGTTCCCCACCAGTCACTCTGCCTGCCTGTTTTCAGATCTTCGCCTACTCTGCGATTCTGCCTTTCGGCTCCTGCTATTTGATGCTGCCTACCTATTCCCCATTTCTGACTCTGACTGCCCAATGCCTGTCCCCGACTGTTTACTAGTCTGCACCCCTTGTTTCTGGCCTACACTCTATTCTGCCTGTGTGCTAAGTCTGTGTCCAGTTCTTAATTCAAATCGTTCTCGTCTTCCTCTTCCTCCTCCTAAACACTGCTATGATACTCTGTGCCTTTACAATATGTTTGGTCAAGTACCTTGTCATCTACCACCTCTACTTCCTTCTCCTCCACAGAGCACTAAATGTGACAAGCCCCAGGAGGCAGCAACTATCTTTCTGTGTGAAACCCCCCAGGTCACCCGAACTCCCCGGTCCTGCGGCTTATATGTGGCCTCTCATCCAATCAGATCTGCTCCTGTCCCCTTCATCTAAGCCTTATAGATTCAAGGGCCATTGGGCAGTGAGTTTTGGTTCTCTTTAAAGACAGTTTGATACAGAGCTTACATTTGCTGAACAAGTAGCTCTGCTGACAAAGAATTAGAACGTAAATTAGAACAAAATTACAGCTCTACAGTACATGACATTTAGTGAAACATAAGTATTTCCTATTGAATAAAGGAAGGTTATTTAGAGAAGACATTGTACGATGGCTAACATGCCGCCCTTATTGATAATGAAACATTGAGCTATTCTCAACTGGAGTGTATTGCATACTTGGCACATATTATAGAGATGGGGTATGCATCAAACTATTGAACAGCAATGAGTGATCAAGTAGAAGAGAGGAAGTAAAATAGGCTAGTAATTAACAGACATAAAGAGGAATGGGGAGAAGAAGAGAAGGTGATAAACGAGAAGATATGGAGGGCTAGAGGATGAAAGAACAAAAAAGGAAGGGGGCAGAG
The DNA here is from genome assembly GCA_027917425.1 of Gastrophryne carolinensis. Lineage (NCBI taxonomy): Eukaryota > Metazoa > Chordata > Amphibia > Anura > Microhylidae > Gastrophryne > Gastrophryne carolinensis. Next base: position 528,737,045 of record CM051235.1, on the reverse strand, counting down.
AGGAGGTATGCGAGGGGGGAGGATGCTAAAATTCTACATATGGATTCATAGTGACTACTGTGTTCTGGAACTTTGCTGGAGTCCAAGCAATTGTATGTAACTAGTGCGATCCAAGACAATAGCCTCGATTCAGAGAGACATAAAAAACTTCCGTTTTACTTCCGATCTGCTTTTTTTTGTGAAATGTTTCCGTTCTCGTATGAGCGTACGAGCGATTCAATGCATTGAAAACCTTCTGTAAAGTTTCCGTCCGTTCGTACGGCAGATTACGAATTACGAGGATGTCATTTTCCATCCAGACTTTTCCGTTTCATTTTTACATGTTACAACATAGACTTTAGTTTTTGCCCTTTTCCCATCGTATCCTCCAACGAATCCTTTACGTTTCCCGTTTTCAATAAATATTCGTCCAGACAGAAATCCTTACGATCTTGCGCCTGCGCACTACAAACTTAACTCATTAAAGTGCTCGGCTACATATTTGCCACCCTCACTTCTACTGTCCTCCATCTTCCCTTTTTGACCCTTAAAGCTCACCCAAACCACTTAGCACTATCCTTCATCTTCCCTTTTGGACCCTTAAAGCTCACCCAAACCACTTAGCACTATCCTCCATCTTCCCTTTTGGACCCTTAAAGCTCACCCAAACCACTTCTTGGTTAGGTTCTTCTTCCATTTTAGCCCCCTAAAACTTACCCAAATCACTTCTCGGTCATGTGAATATTCATCTTTAAATATTTCTAGGCCCATTAGTTTTGTGTTAATGTATTTTGTAAATTAAATGACAATGTAACATTTTTTTTTATACCATCTTAAAATATAGAATTTTAAAACATTTTGAAAATGTCAAATTTTTACAACTATAAAAAACAAAATACATAGCAATGGCAGGGCACTGAACATTATTCTTCATCTGTGGTCCCCAACGAGTTGCGCAGCTCCTGCATCTCGCCCACCAACTGAAGGACCCTGACACTCAGTTGTGCCACTCTGGCACGTGTGGTCCCTGTTAAAAAACATAAATTAAAATTTTGGTATAACCTTGTTGGGGTCATACTGCAGTGCCCCCCCCCCCCCCCCCCTGTATGGTCCAAACACCTAAATCTGGACTTCAAAAGCCAGAGGGCCCTCGTCACCACGGCCCGGGTTTTGCATAGTGCCCGATTAGAGAACCCCTGGCCCGCATTCTGCAGGCAAAGAACGGGCATCAGGAGCAAGGGCGAGTGGCACATCTTGCAGTTCCTGCAACCTAATATAAAATACTTACACAAAGCAAAGGTAACCAACTAAAACAATAACTCCTACAACAAATTAAGATTCAAGTTCAACAATCCAAATATAACTCACAAAGGACATAAGTCTAAAAAAAATATAGCAATTATATGGATGTGTGGAAAAATAAATGTTTACATGCTAAGGACTAATTAAGGTCAGCATTAAAATGCATCTATAAGGCATACATGAAATGTATTGATTCAGGTATGCATTGCCATACAATTTATGGCCTCGGCCATGCTGATACATGCAATGCCTTGGTGCTAAAGGCGTGCAGACTCCTCCACATAGCCGCAAAACATGTTCAACAATAGCAATCCGAGCCCTCAGAGGTCTCGTAAGTGGATCGGAAATGAAACGGATTTGTAGGGTGGTGATCCGTCGGAAATCAGCTCTCTGAATCAGACAGCAACCCATCCCAACAACGGAAGTTTTCTGAACGAACAGAAAATTTCCGATTTTGTTTGGAAAATGATCCGAACTAACGGAAATGTTCCGATTTGCTTCCGTTCATCGGAAGCGCATTCCCGAACGTTCGTGCGAGTAGAAAATGGACGAAAAAAAGCAAAAAAATGACAAACACCCACCAAAACTTTCACAGACAGCTACTGAAGTCCGGACGTATGTGTCTCTGAATCGAGGCTAATGACCTTGTCTGGAAATAATCCCTGTGGTCCCTTAAAGTTACTATTACTGATGTTGATTTGTTCATTAAAAGGTCTAGAAGATGTTTTAAATGCAACTAGCATGTCACAAGACAATGGCCCAGCCTACAAAATATCTGAAATAACTTCAAAATATGTGGCTGCTTTAAGCCAATATTACTACTCTAGGTGATGCAGGGGGTGCAACCACACTGGGGCCCAGAAATGTAGGGGGCACCCATCATTGTTGCCCCCCTACCTTAGTTTTTAGATTTGTGCTGACATCATATCTTTTTTTCCCAGCTGTTTCATCATTTAGCTGTCTTGTTGCACCCACTTAAAATAAACAGGACACAGTTTAATGTATGACCTATGACAGGGCCCCATTTAATGTTCACACCAGGGCCCCATCACATTTAGTTATGCCACTGTTGGTAACAATCAGTTTTTTATAGCACATCACAGACCATTGTCTTTTTCCCTCCAATAGCAATGCTGATCACATCCAAGGTATCCTTCCCTATTGACTCTCTAGCAGCTGTTTTTTTTTTGGTACAGTATTATGAAGCCTGATGGATTTGTACTGGAAGTTTACTTATGGTCATTAAAAAAAGATATTTGGACAAAACCTGAGATCATAATCTGAAGCGTAACATAAGTTACAATGTACACAACACTAATTTTGTGGACTCAATTGCTTTGGAATACTCATTTCAAAAATGGCATGTTAGATATCTACTCATTTGTAATTGAAAATGATGCTGACCTCCATGTTTAGATGTTCAGGTTCAGAATAATCTTTTCTTCCAGTGCTCTTGGGGGCTTGGTTTGTTTGAATTTCCCATAGACAATTTCCAAACTTAAAATATAAATATATTAAAAAATATGTAACTTATAAGGAAGATTTTATTTTTGAATCATTTTTATTACTATATTATGTGATGAGTGAAGGAAGTACTTAAAGGCTCTTACTAGCTCTCAAACGTCATTGAATCATCTGATTGATTGATGTTGCTGATTTACTGCATGCAAAGTCCAGGTAACAATGTCATTGGACATGCCTGAAGTTCTCCTCAACAAGGCACCTAACGTCTCAACTGCTCCCCGGGTGCCGTAATTATGTCAGCTCACCTCTCCGAGCATGTGTACATGCAATGCATGGGTGGGTTAAATGCAGAGTGTGTGACAGGCATAAAATGGCGACCAATAACCCCTAAAAAATCCCTAGGTAACTGTTATAGTGCATACCTGCTCCCGTGATGTCCCCCAGGTCCCTCCTTTGGAGGCTCAGCTTCCAAAGCTGTGCGGACAGCACAACAACTGATTGTAGAGTGGGTAAAAACATATGAAACAGTCATTTTAATAGCATAAAACACACAAAAATACACAAACAGTTGGGGTGAGGGTCAGTTTGCAGCCTTGTTAATTACCACCTGATAGGATCTCGATTATCACCATTACTCGAGCACCTATCAGGTGGTTTTCATGAAGGTTGTTGGCTAACCTGTAACCCAACCTGATCTTCAGCCAACTAGTCTTTACCAAAGCCTAATTCGCTCCATAAATGCAAACCTGCACAAAATGATGAAAACTATTTATATGCATTTTTAATAGTGGTCTGACTTGCTTGTAGATACGACCCAGTAATTGAGATATTTAGAAAAGGGAAAGTGGTCCTTGATGAAAAGAGGTTGGGAACCCCAGATCTAGACCATGTATTGCTATTGCTGTACACACATTTGGCAGATTTTCTCCTGTCTATTGTAAGTTATATGCTGCTATATGTTTATAATAAAATCACTTTTGAGTACTTTGTTATTTTGATACTAAACTGCTATTGAGTGTGGGGCATTGGGGAGCTTTGTTTAACTTTTTATTTGATTCTTGTGGTTCTCTCCTTTCCATGGTTTGGCAGAATCACATCATTTTATTTGGTTGTGGAGCTTAGTTTTTGTTTACCTTCTATTGATGAGAGCTACTGTAAAATAATAATATATTGTGTATAATAAGTTCTAAATAATATCTAAAACACAATACAATGGAATGTATTAGTGTTGATTATTAGATTAATCTGATGGCTATTAGATGTTTGCCGAGTAAACTGGACCACATATTTTCTTTCTTTTTCCGGGGATCGGTTAGCTCTCACCTTGCCATTTCCTGTTCCCTTTAATTGAGTAAACTAGATTGGCTAAATTTCAGTTATAGTATGATATAATATCAGGCAAGCATAGACTTATCTATCAGCATATCTGACTTGTACTGGCTTTTTAATCCATTTAATCCCCCTATACCAGTGGTTCTCAACCTTTTTTATGCCAAGTACCCCCTTACCATCAAGAGGTTCCAACCAAGTCCCCCCTAAGGGGTGATACATTCCAAATATTAGCACAATAGGTAGTCCACTGGCCTCATAACACTTTTAATGCAAGAGGGGATAATGTTGAACTGATAAAATATTATACCAGGCCAGTCAGACACCCCTCGTTGGTGTGCCCCTGAACACTACCATATACCCCCTGGGGTATGTGTACCATAGGCTGAGAAACAGCTAACATGGGTAACCAGGCTTGTGATGATTAGAGGCGAGTGAGCGAAAATTTGGTTTGCCTAATTTGCCAGACTTTTTTTTGAAGTTCGATTTGGGCCAAACTGAACCGAACCAGCAAAATTAATAGAGGTGCTTTTTTGGAACATTTTTTCAATGCCTGGAGCAAAAAGTAACTAGTGGAGTGCTGGGATGGTTAGCAGCCCTTCCTTTCTTTCCCCACATCGCCAGAGTGCATGGTCCACTCCTCCCCCCCCCTCCTGTGAGTTCATACACTGAGCCATAATAGAGACCAGCAGCCCATGCAATCCTGGCACCGCTGAACCCACCTCTGCAGCAGGAACCAACTAGGGGACCTGGAAACGCATTTCTTACCAGAGGACACCATAGGATACCTCAACCCTGGGTATTATTACATAGGGTACCCTATTAGTGTTTACTGGGGGCTTCTACCACCTGTCCCCTCTAGCCATCTAAGGGGGTCTCGACCAGTCGTCCCCCCAGCCATGAAAGGGCATTCACCTGCTGCCATCCGGGAGGTGGCCATCAGGGACCAAGGTAAGTCCACTTTTCTTTCTCTCTGGTCAAGGGGACCCCTGACCTAAGCAACTCTAACAGCGCCATGTAGTGTACGATTCATCATTATAAGTGGCTCAGCATATAGCGTCAGCGCTCTAGCTTCCAGAGCACCAGGTATTACCTGTCGCTACCTGTCGCTCTCCCATACATTTCAATGGACGTTCCTTTTCTTCTGTTTAAACAGGGTTTTTTGTTTTTAATTTTTTTTTCTTTCAAATATTTGTGTCACCTCTCCTGGCCCAGAAAAAGAAAAACTTTTTGAAAACTTTTTAGATTTTTTTATATTTTTATGCAGAATTGTCATTACAGGTCTGGCACTAAAGTATTAATGTCACAATGTTACAACAATGTCATTCCATGTGTTTTTGCTTTGTTACTGGTGGATATGTTTTCAAAAACAGATTTTAAGATCCAGAGCGCCTATGTTCTGTGAGTCTGTTTTTTTTTTTAATATGGTGGGAGTCAATGAGAGTCGGTCGCCCTGAGCTGGTGCTACCTTCCACTCGCTGCAACTCTGTACTGGTGTTAGAACGCCCAACATACATCTCATTCATCAATGCCGGACAGGTTACTACAGCGACTGAGGCGCTCTGTTACAGCGCCCGATAGTCGATCACAGTGTATACTAGCGGTCGCTTTAAGCGCTGCTATACAGACGCTCATCTGCCGATACCTGGCACTAGTAATGAATCAGCCTCATAATGACCTATAGTGCGTCTGCATGACTTCTAACACATTTATAATGAAACAAGAAATAAAAATCACTACTTTTCTATATGGTCATGTGTATTATATACCGATGGTTATATGCTCAAAAAAATGCCTAATAAATAGTTTGTGATCATAAATAAAGGCAGCATGTTACATGTCATGTCGATGCTATCCCTAGCTCAATTTATAGTGATGATCTTATATGATCATATAAACGGATATATGTATATAAGCTTGATATATGTAAGATGTATTTATCTTATAAATAATTATGCAAGGGCAATATAAATTGTGGGTTGTTAATGGGTAAGACCCACATCTGGAGCTATAGAGGCGACATATGGTTAGGAAAATATTATTAAAAACACATATTGTTGTTAAAATTAAGATGCAAAACAAATGATTGGAATTATAGTTGCATACAAAAATTAATGTCATACAGCAATACAATGTCAATGGTTAATAAAAGAAATGATCACACAGACTATATGATATCAACAGATGCTTGATACTTTATCAAATAAACTAGATCAGGTAATAGGGTTGTTAGCATCATAAATATACTCCATGACACGTCTTTTCAAAGGCCTGGTTGTACAGCCTATATACTGATGAGAACACACCAACGTGCAATTGGGTAAATAACAGACGGGCAGGCTGATTCATCATTAGCGTCAGGTAGCGACAGATGAGCGTCTGTAGCAGCATTTTCAGAGCGCCCGCTAGTAGTCGCTCGGCCGTGGGTCGCTACTTTATAGCGACTCAGTCGCTGTTCAGTAATGTTGAATACATTGTGAGGAATCACTATTTGACCAGTACAGCGCTGTATGGGAGCGCATGTTAGCGACTGCTTATAGCGACCGACTCACACCATATTCAGCAAAAAAACAAATCTCTGGCGCTGAAAAATACTTGTTTGAAGCCCAGAGCGCAGGAGGCGGTGTGTTTAAAGTCTGTTTTCAAGCATCTATCAACTAGTAACAAAGCGAAAGCATATGGAATTACATTGTAACAACATTGTAACATGAACACTTTAATGCCAGACCTGTAATGTAATTTCTTAGGAAATATATAAAAAATGAAAAAATTATGAAAAAACTGCTATTTCAATGCCAGAAGAGGTCACAGAATTATTTGTGATTTTTTTGAAAAAAAAAAAAAAAATAATAAAAAATAAAACAGTTTAAAGAGAAGAAAAGGATCGTCAATTGAAATGTATGGGAGAGCGACAGGTAGCGAGAGGTCATACCTGGCGCTGTGCAAGGCTGAATGCTGGCGCTGTTCACTGAGGCTGTGAAAATGATGAATCAGACCTTACATGGCGCTACATGATTGCTACCACATAGACACATCCCAAGGAAAACCAAGGCAAAATAGCAGTATTCTGTGTAAGCATAGACAGAGACAATTTGTTGGACAGAGTAGGGGCCTTCCTACTCACTATCATGACACCCTCACCAAGGATAGTATAAAAAACAGGGTCGATTTTAAGAATGGATAGGTGGTTTTCAATAACTTTACTGATGGCCTGAAATTGTTTACTGTAAGTAAGAACCAGGGATGGAGAGATTTCTTTCTTCCTTGGGCCACCTCCAGTACGAGAGGAGCGATGTAGCATAGTACGCCTGCCCTTTTATCTAGATAAGGGTGCACATGCCCGAAATGGTGGGCTGCCCTAATTACGCCAGCCGGAGAGCAGTTGGGGGATTAGGGGTCTTGCTCCAGAGCACTTCAGTCATGTCCTGACCTGACCATCCTGTGGTCTCAGGATCACTTCCTTACTACCCTGTCCAGGGCCGAATTAAGTGTGGTGGAGGCCCCTGGGCACAAAATCCAGAGGAGGACCCAGATACAGTATTTTTTTTTCCTTTAAAATAATAGTCCAGCCAAGTAACTTGATTGGTGGTTGTCTGGCACCTGCCTACTTACTGGAACGTTAGATCGAGTCCATTGTGCCACCCTTATACGGGTTCATGCTGCTCGAGAACTCCTGCTTTGCCATTCTGGATGGGGGGTAGTGTAGTCGCCCAGCTGGTCCAGCAGAAAACAGTTCCCAGCATTGAGCTGCCAGCGGCTGTACTTGGTGGTTTATGTGCAGTGACAGCTCTGCACGCACCCATCACTGTAGCATTGCTGTAGCATTGCTGATGGCGGCTTTGCTCTAGACTCTCCATCCTGCCCTGTGGTTGCTTTGGCTGCCAGGCACGCCCCCACTGGCGCCAATAGCTTTGTTGCTGACCCGTCAGGCCAAAGACTGAAAAGCCTCATGGACCAGACCATAACCCGAAGTTTGATGGAGGCCCCCTTTGCAGGGCAAGTGGTGGAGGCCCCGAGGCGTGCGCCCCTTGCTCCCCCCTTTTAATCCGGCCCTGACCCTGTCATGGCAAAATGTGGAGATCCTGACATTCCTGAAGATGAATCTTGCCTGAATAACAGCAGATATCACCACCTCCGTGACTGATGCCACTGATTCGAGCATTGATCCCCGAAGATGGAGCACCCGGACTACGCTTTAGGCCTTGCCTTGTGGTGGCTGCTCATGCATTCCAGGTCAGCATGTTGGCATAAACCTTTCTTTGCAAATGTCAGTGAGCTGCACCACTGCAGCTGGTGAAAAACTCTGCTATATAACATAACAGCTCTTTAGGGTAACTGATGTTGCTTCCATCCTCAAAACGGCTGTATTAGGCTTCTTGTAGTCACAAGTAGTCCTGCTGCTGTTACCCTCCTCCACTGGCTGTCATAGGCCCCCCGGAGGGAGGGAACTTTTACACTCCTTATTCCTTACACTGAGCTGCATCTTTGTTCAGGACTCTAGGATACGGGCACTGCCATCTTGCCTCAGGAGCATCACATACTGAGGAGAGGGGGCAAAAGTGCAGGGAGTGGGTTATAGCTGCTCTTAGCACAGACAGAACAGAGCTGTGGTCAGGAAAAGAACAGTAATCCCAGAATACAGAGAGGCTTGGACAGAATACACTTCCTGTTTGCAGGCAGGCTGAGACTCCATGTGCCACCATCTTGGATGTTTAAAGGCTCAGTAAATTAAGTAGATGCAGGTAGGATGTGGGCAATCTGTATGTACAGAGTGTGGGAAACATACCAGATAAACTCTTAATCGGGGTGAAGGTCCAGTTTAAACATCGGGTAATAATCATGCCCATACTAACCACTTTGTTTTAGATTGAACAGATCTCCGTTTTATCTCTGCAGTAACTGTTTTTTTTATCAGTAGCGTCTAATGTGGTTGTTAGTGAAAACAGAATTCATGGCATTGCTTGTATAACTATTCAGGCGAATGTCATTGTATTCAGCATGAATTCATGGTTACATTTCTATGCGCTTCGATTGTCTGACAAACTGTCTACACAAGGAGCTATTTCAGGCCTAGGCAAATACAATGAGACATTAGAACACGTAGGTCTATGTAACCTCTTCTCGTTGGCGTCCGCGCTCCCTCTACGTCAGCACACTTTAGCAGTTCTGCTCATGAAGGCAAGGTGCAGAGAGAGAGATACATTTCTATAAATAAAGCCATCACTGAACATTGCGGCTTCCTGAGGCGACCAATGTACTGAAGACAGAATAGCTTTATTCACTAAGTACATAAGAATGGTTAAGGAATTGCAAATGCAGGCTACAAACCTAAGCCTTGTGAACTGGTATAGGGGCCTCCTGGACCCCTTACCAGTTCACAAAGGGTTGAATGTAAAAAAAAAAAAAAAAGAAAAAATTATTTAGTTTTTTTAATACTTACCTCCCATCCATCTAGCACTCTGTACCTCGCCAATCACATTGGCTTCTGCTCTCCTGCTACTACTGGAAGCCTTTTACACCTTCTGGCTGACAGAACACAAGCACAAGGGGTTAAAAACTCTTAAAAATGACATGGGGTCCCCCCTACGCAGCATAACCAGCCCAGCACCAGCTATGGGGGCTTGTAGAACAGGGCGCAGGGGCCAGCTTTGGTGGCCCGCATGGCCTCCGTGGGCCCGGGCTCTTCTGCCCCCCCGGCCCTTGGGAAGGCAGGTAATTAGGGGGGCCAGGGGTTAATGGCAGGTCACCCGCTAGCCGCAGGTGACTTGCCAGCCCCTAAGCTTCGTGAACTGGTATAGGGATCTAATTGATCCCTTACCAGTTCACAAAGAGTTAACAGTAAAAAAAAAGGGCACATTGACACAGAGAAAAAAAATGAAAAATTTTTTTTTCTTTACTCACCTCTGATCCTCTGCTGTCCCCTGATCTCCTTCCCCCTGGGCTCCTCCGTGGTGAGAAGAGGGCGAAATACAATGCATTGTGGCTGTAGGTAGGGGGCCCTCGGCAGCTGACCGAGCTTGCCCGGTGCTAACGCCAGCCCTGGTTACACCTCGCAGAGGGACAAATAAGAGCAACAAGGGGCAGGGGAATATGGACTCAAAAGAGGACAGTCCCTCCAAATTAGGGACACTTGGGAGGTATGCATGCACACAAAGGATAAAATGGGGAATGAGAACATATAACAATAACAAACATCTAGGATCATGGGATTCAGCCTGAAGGTTTAGTTATTCCTAGTAAAAGGGAAGCACTCTCTTTTTAGGAAATGGAAGAAAGAAAAAGACAACTCTCTAAATCTAAAATCTAAATGTTGGGCATTGTGGAGAGAAACTCAGACCAAAGTTCAATGTGGCCGACCCCCCCCCCATCGGGCCCTGCTTACCTTATGGATTTTGTTGTCTGATGCAGCGACATCCGGCTGCTTCTGAGCCGGATTCTCTCCCATCTCATTAAAGGGAATTTTCCAGGCTAAGTTTAAAAACAAATCATTGTCGGTGTACCTGCTATGCATCCTGGTGAGCTGCTGAAGACAGCTCTTGTTACCTAGATTTGGCCGCTTTTCTGTAGCCCAGTTCCAGGATTTTATTTATTTCTGACCACCTTTTTATTGCTGAAAGGTGGAGCCATACAAAGAAACAGGGAAAGGACAGACAAGCAAAGCAGGGAGCAGCTATTCTCCCCTGCACACACAAGCATTTGTCCCACACAGTCTGATCACAGTCCCCAAAGTCACAGGGTGAGTTTTTCTTACATTAAACCGGACCTTGACCCTAAATAAGAGTCTATCTTGTATGTTTCCCGCACCCTGAACATACAGATTGCCCACATTAAAAATCATCCTACCTGCACCTATTACGTTTTCTGACTTTTTAAACATCCGATATGACAGCTCATGGAGTCTCAGGCTGCCTGCAGACAGGAAGTGTCTTCTTATTATGCCGCTTTGCATTCTGGGATTTCTGTCCTTTTCCTGACCCCAGCTCTTCTCTGTCTGTGCAAAGCACAGCTATAACCCGGCCCCCTGGATTTGCTTCCTCCTGCTCCTCTCCTCAGGATGTGATGCTTCTGAGTCAAGATGGCAGCACCCGTATCTTGGAGTCCTGAACAGAGTTGCAGCCCTATGGGGGAAAGAGTAATAAGTAAGCAACTTAAAACGTAAAATATATTAATTTTAGATGCTGGGGAATAGTTTTTTGGGGCTTTTCATTAAATTATGAGGACCACTTGTGCTCCTGCCACATCAACATCATGGCAAAGGCTACAAGCAGACACCTCAGATGCTTAAAGGGCTTAACACGCCAACAGCAATGTTAAAGCGGAACAAAACCCTCTTTGTGTACCTCTACCCCCAAAGAGTACCCTTTGGTGTGTGATATACCTTGGAAAAAAAACATTTCACCAATGTACTTTAATTAGAAATAATCTTTCCTTCTGTACGTTTTCCCACTTTTAAGCCATGAAACTTGCTGAGTCAGCAGAAATCTCTATAAATGATATGCACAGAGCTTATGGCTTATGACAAGTGACGGGTTGTGTTGTGTGTGTGAGCAGACACTTAGTGCCCACACTGTCTCTGCCAGGCCTGACAGGCCCAAGACTTTTTTAAATGTACATTAAATGTCAGGCTTGTCATGTCTGATAGGAGGATTGTGTCTGCTCACAAAGACTTCAAGCGCAGAGCTGTCTCTTCAGATACACACATCACAATTCCTCACCTGTCATGAGTGCCAGTTCTGTGCATACCATTAATAGTGATTTCTGCTGACTCAGCAAGTTTCGTGACTTTCAAGTGGGGAAAGAACTACAGAAGGAAAGATTATTTCTAATTAAATTATATTAGTGACATGTTTCTTTTTCCAAGGTCTATAATATAAGAACGTTTTCAGTGGTTTCTAATGATAGTTGTCCTTTAAGCAGGGCTGTATTTACCATTAGGCAACCCTAGGCATGCGCCTAGGGTGGCAACCTGGAAGGGCATTGTCCTTACTACTGTAGTAAAGAAAAGAAATTTTGAGTGTATTTGAGTGAAGAGGGGGTGCAATGGGTTGAACACAGGCCAGAGCATCTCGCCTCCACTGGCTTGGTCATGTGACTCCTGTATGTCAGAATGCATTTCTCCCTTTGTGCCCTCCTCCACACAAATACTCAGCATTTAGCTCATTGCACCCTTTCCCCCCTTTTTTTTAAATGGACCGTGACCTAACTTAAAAAAGAGGGGCATTTGTTATATTAGGCCACACCCCCTCATTGAGGGATGGATAGAAGATAGGTTGTAACAGTTACAACAATATAAACACTTTAAATAGGCAAATGAATGATTTATTGATGCAGATCTGCATCTGAACCTCAGAGACGGACAAATAAGAACAACGGGGGACAGGGAGACATGGACTCAAAAGAGGGACAGTCCCTCCAAATCAGAATCACTTGGAAGGTATGCAGTTAGGACTTTACATACACAGAGGCACCTTGGCATTTGGTGGTGCAGGTTCAATATACATCTGCCAACTGAGATCCTTGTTTTTCCTAGGTTTTAGAGACTGGTTATAGGATCGATTGCTAGATAACAGGCCCATGTGATGCAGCTCCTTTAAGATATAACTGTTTGTACCTACTAGTCTGTGGGCATTCATAAGAAACAGTTCACTGCATAACCTACTACATATAGCTCTGTATGTGGCTAAAAAAACTTGACTTTATATTGGGAAAAAGGAAATTTTAAAACGAAAAAAAGGCATGTCTCTCTCTTACAGGTTGTCACTCTTCTGGTTATTTAATTTGTGTTGTATTATATTTGACATGAATTATTATTGGTTTTCAGTGAGTACAAGAACTATGGAAAGTTCCAATATTTCACATAGAAAGCCTTCTAAAATCACATTAATCCTCTGTCATTTTACAAAGTTTAAATCACTTAAAGTGCTAGACCCTCGGGCGGTGGTCTTCCTCTTTGTGGGGCATCGCAGTTTGCAGGGGTCTCATGTAGGAAATTGCAGGGATGGTTGCAGCTCCCCCTCCATTCAGCTTTCTATAAAGCCCATCAATATGCACAGCATGATTGGAAGAAAGCCCACACATGTGTCATGGAATCACTGATGAGGTAAGAATACTTGGCTTTCCTTTAATTTACAATCAGCAGGGCATCCCAAATCAGTATGCTCTCTGGAAGAGGAACAAACCACATGAGGGTTGACCAGTTAGACTCTATTCAGCCCTGGGGCAAATGGAGGGTGCCCCTCACTGACACTGCTAAGGCCATTATGTAAGCAGTTAAACCTAGTCTAAAACATAATTTTGGGGACACCATAAGCTGGATAACGGCATGCTGTATTTCCACCTTGTGGGGAATGGTGATGTTACCATGCCTCTGACCTGATGGTCCAAATTGCTGCAAAGGTTCATCAGAATAATAAGACAAAGAAAATAGAAATGTCTCTGGCAAATGAATTAAAGCGTTTATCAACAGGATTCCTAAATGCAGCAGCTTCTGACCAGGGAAGCTCTCTGGGTTTTGACTCTGGGTTCTGGCTCATCTCCATTAGACCATCAAAAAAGAAAAAATGGGAGATATATAGTGGACCTACAGTAAATGTTTAGAGGAAAAGTAATGAATAAAAAAGGAAAAAGGGACAAATAAACTACAATTTTATTTAAAACGGACCAACAACCTGGCACAGTTGGAAAAGAAAGGTATCGGCCATTTTGGAGCTTCCTCTCCCAAATGACATAACTGACAATACACAGTAACAGGAAGCCCAGCAGCACTTCCTGTTTGTAAATGGCCTGCAAGTCCATGAAGGGACACAGTTGGTGGACGATGAGCAGGGGAAGAGAGAAGAATGACTGCAAAATGATGCCCAGAGAAGATGAATCATCAACAAACACTGCGCTCAGCATCCCAGCCAAGGTAGGAGCTGTGGGCAAAGACGTAACCCTTGGCTGGACAATCCCTTTAAGATATAAATGTAGTAAGTGAACAAGCATACACATAAATGCAGTGATGAAAAGACACATATTTAAACCCAAATCACCCTGCGGCAATACATGTCCTGGCATTCACACCATAATGCTGTGTATACAATACCCGATCATATTTCATGGTCATGAAAGGCCCAACCCTGTGCCTGAAGTTTTCTATTCCTATGCTAAGGCTGTTATTGTTAGCTTTTTTGCCCTAATATTGTAGCTTCCCTGTCACAAACATTCTTCGTACAAGTGTAATGTACATACCTAATAAAATAAAATCTGGGCTGTATGATGATAAGACTCTTTTTTCATTAATGTATACTGCTGAAACTATTTTTAAAAGTAAACCTGACAGCAGCTGGAAGATCACCATAATTCTGCTTCCAGTATGTGAACTGCTGATAAATCTGGACCGTGGCCTTCCGCCTATGGGTACACTGCTTCTCATGCAGCCCTGATGATTTATTCTAAATGTAGACTCCGGAAGAGCTTGTAACTACTGACAGTGACATAGAAATATTGTTTTTAATTCACATGGTTGACTGCCAGGGTGGCCATGTACTCTGAACAGTCTGGTCCCCTGACATTCTGCCCAACCCATCAGGCTGGCTTTCCTTGTGAGGAGTCTTCACTGAATTGGCAGAAAGGAGCAGCTGTCCATATAACAGGCCAATGTTAGCCATCATGTCTATTGCTTCTTTAGTATTAGAATTTAAAAGACAATCCAGTGACCTGTTTGATTTTGATAAAATTGTTAATTGCAGAGGTTCATGCTTTTGCAGAGCCACTTTGCAGATTTCCATTCTTGACAAGGACACTTGTAAAAACTGTACAGTATCACGTGTTCATCCTGAATACAACGGGCAGAGCCCATCATCGAAGAATTAGAAGGGGCTGTGTCCATGTGACACAAAAGAAAATCAGTTTATGTATGGCAACATGCAAATTTAACAGTTATTCACTTTTCCAAAATTCATGGTCAAGTATCAATCTGAAAAAAATGTATATAAAAAAAAGACTAAAGTTCGGTACCTTTTCTTGTGTGTATGGGAAATCATTCTTTTCCATGTGACAGCATCAAGCATTTTGATTTAATATTTGACAGATTGTTTATGCTATAAAACCAATTGAGCCAAATTATCGATTAAATAAAATTCAATGTGGCTAGTTTTTTTTATTTTAACTATAAAAAAATTAGAAACATTAATGAAACTTAATGAAATGTTAGCTGTATTGTACATTTCATATTTTTTTATTCTGTTAAGATCAATTTTCTAATAAAATATTTTATGACATGTTGATGTAAATATATGTAAATACACATCAAACAGGATGTAACAGCCATGCAACAGTTACAAGCTTCTGAACAATCAGGTATAAATTAAACAACTGATTAAAAAACAAATACAATGGGTAGCTAATATTACGAGACAATTGAATAACTTTTCCAATATTGATGAAAATAGTAATCTGTTCTAACCAAAAATTTCAATCTAGAGGACCGGCTGCTGGAAAATAATACTATTGGCTTTAATTAGTTGCTTAGATGTTGCCCTGATGCATGTTCTTTTCTTGCAGTTGATTGATTTTGTTAAAAGGGCAAGTCCATTTTCGACTGAATTTTTGACAGTGGATATTTTTGTGTGACAAAATGGTGCCCTCAAGATGCGGAGCTAATTGCTATTGGCAACATAAACCAAGAGGCTGATTTTCTACTAGCGCCATGTATCTGCATGTGAGCGTCTGTATAGTGGTGCTTAGAACAACCGCTAGTAGACGATGTAAGCGGGTATCGGGTGCTTTAAGCTAGCTTGCTGTAGTAACCTGCCCGGCATTGATGAATATGATGTGTGTTGGGCGCTCAAATAAAAGTATAATGCTGCAGTGTGCGAGAGGTAGTGCCAGCTCAGTGCATAGAGCCCCAGATGATGTGTGATCAAAGTCTGTTTATGAACACATATACACCAGTAACAAAGCGAAAACACATGGAATGACATTGGTTTAACACTGTGACAATAACACTTTAGTGCCAGCCCTGTAAATACAATTCTGCATAAAAATATAAAAAGTCAAAAAAATTTAAAAAGGCCAGGAGAGGTCACACAATGATATGAACAAAAAAAAATAATATTTTAACACAACCAAATGAAAGCCCATTGAAATGTATGGGAGAGCGACACTGAGCGAAAGGTTATATGACGTTCTTGAACCTAGTGCGCCGGGGTTATACGCTGAGCCGCCTCTAGTAATTAATGTGACACTACATGATGCTGTTAAAGGCGCTCATCAGATTCGCTTTCTTAAATGTGGTTTTGCGTACAGTGCAAAAAGTTCACCAGACCCTACCTGCCGCTAGGTAGCATTACCTGGCACTAGCCGTTCTTAAATAACCCCCCAAGTCTGTATGCAAGGAAGAGAGACGTGAGTCGTTTACACACAAAACACTTCTGCTGGGCATGTGTATGCATGAGTGAGCTCCCCCATCTAAACAGTGGCCGTAGCAGCAGTGTTCTGTGTGCACAAACTTGTTGCCAATAGCTAAAGATTGCAGCTAGTGAAAAATGCTTCCATTAAACACACATTTTCTAACATATGAATAAATAAGAAAAATAACTATATCAGCTCAGCAACTTGAGGACATCCCTTTGGCACCAAAAAATATACACTTTCAAAAATTCCATTGAAAGTTTACATACCCTTTATCTAAATGAAAAAATGTATACTGCCCCTCCCCCATCTTCAACTCCTTTAAAGCCACTTATTTATTTTTAGGGGTGAGTGACCTGATCTAACCAAGGATTACAAATGTTGGAATAATGTAATACTTATTTGGCAGACTAAGCTAGCAGAGGTAGTTTACATGTGTGTTTAATTACTGGTTTTAATTAATGTTTGAATTGGAGTAGTTGCAGTCAGTCAGAATTTGTTAATCAGTGATCTATTGCAATCTACAAATAATTATTTCATCCATTGCTACTTCATAACATTGCTATACTTCATTCATAATCCGCGTATTCATTTTTTTTAACAATAGTGCTCTAGCTAAGATGTAAAGTTCCAGATGGTAAGAACACATTCCACATATTTATTTTATCTACTGTATGCAATAGCATGTTAATTGTTTAACTCTAAGAAGTTACTTTATCAGCACAGCTTAAGGGGAATCCTGGGATGCATTCATGAGCTTGCTACATTTTGCTTTTGGAAAGAAATCAAAATTACGTAAAGAAGTGCCCGCTGTCCTGGGTGCTATTTTCCAGTATTTGCAGAACCGTGTTGGCTTGTTTTACTACATTGCCGTTGCTGTGGCCCTGAAGTTTCTCTAGAGTCTCTTTCAAGTTGATGGATTCCATTTCTTTTCTCAAATCATCTGGAAAATAAAAAAACAATTAAGAACTGTGTGTATTAAACACGTCTATGATAGCTTACTGACTTTTTATCATTAGGCCCAAATCTCGGGCCAATTCCTCCACAAAACCACTATTCAAATCCTGAAGGTTCCATGCAATTCTGAGCTTTAACCCTTTCTCTGCCAGCCTACCTGGAGTTTTTGTCACCCTTTGATGCCAGTCCATTTTGCACTATTTTGCGCCCCCATGTTCAAATGTAATTTTTGAAGGGATTTTCAGGGATTTCCCAGGAAAATAATATATTGTTTTTTCAGCATAGTCTGGGCTTTAACATGAAATGTCTTGTTTGTAATTTTTTAGGTGTATTCTCAATATTTTTGGGTGAAATATGTGAAAAAAAAAATATCTTATTGCGTGTGAAATCCCAATCTCTCCCAGTTACAGCGGTACCACATATGTATAGGTAGATACCCTTTCCTTCCCAGGAGACTCCCCCAAACTGAAACAGCGCTTTAGGAGATTTTCAGATAAAATACAACTATGCTATGCGCTATGCGCACCTTGCAGATTTTTTCAGAAAAACAACCCTTTACATTTGAAATACGTCCAACAAACTATATATTCTCTGGAAGTACAAGCTTTCTAGGTGTATCAGGCTTGTTGATGTGGCCACAGTTTTCTGGAAGTAATCCCTCAATGTAATCTTTGGTTGCAAAGAGTTTCCCTAAAAAAAGGATAATAAAGCAGAATGAAAGCCACATTTTCCTAAAAAAACTACATGCAAACAAGAAAAAACAAGTTTAATCTGAAAAAGCAACATCCCCCGAACAGAACGATACCCAACATGCATAGCTACTGTCAAGGGAAGAGTTGCCAAACACCCCAAAGTAAAGCATGTGCGTAACGGTAATTTTACTTGAAAATTTCAGCTCTGCAGACAAAGTGCACACCTTGCGATTTTTCAACCAAAACAACCCTTTACATTTGGAATATCCCCCATAAACCATAAATTCCCTGAAAGAACACATGCTAAGCTTTCTAAGTGTACCCAGCTTGTTGTAGTGGGCTCATCTTTCTGGAATTAATCCCTCAAAGAATTCTTTGGTTGCGCAGGGTTTCCCTAAAAAATGTATAAAAAAGCTGAATAAAAATCACCTTTTCCTAAAATATAAATATGCAAACAAGAAAAAACAAGCTAAGTCTGAAAGAGCAAGGTCCCCGGAACAGAACAATACCCAACATGCATAGCTACTTTTAACCCTTTTAATTGCCAGCCTACTTGAGATTTTGTCACCCTCTGTTTACAGTTCATTTTTCCCCATTTTGCGCCATTTTTGCTGGAATTTTCGGGAAAATAATATATATTTTTTTGCAGCAGAGTTTAGGCTTTCACATGAAATGTCTTGTTTGTAAATTTTATTCTGTTTTTTACAATATCATTAAGTAAAAAAAAAATAAGTAAATAACATTTATTTTTGAAAATTGCCTCCTTTATTTTAAATAAAAAATGTATTTTAATAAAGAAAACCATATTGCATGTGAAAGCCCCATTTCTACCAATTAGAACGGTACCACATATTTCTCGGTAGCCCCCGTTCCTGCCCAGGAGACCCCCCAAACTGAAACAAGTACTTTATAACATTTACAAATAAAATACAACTACCATCCACATTACAAAAGGTTAAATCGAGAAAAAAATGACATAGAGTCCCCCATACCAGGGGGGGGGGACCCCATTTTTTTGGATTTTTAACGTTCCAGTTAGTAGGCAGTGCCAGACAACCACCAATCAGTTACTTGGCTGGACTATTATGTTAAAGGAAATATACTGTATCAGAGGCCTCCACTAGATTTTTTTGCCCAGGGGCCTCCACCACACTTAATCCGGCCCTGGTAACCACCACCCACTGGCATTGTATTACGAGCATCATAGGACCAGATATATTTCTTTTGTTGCTAGTTTGCTGATGCTGTATTATTGTTTGTCATGACTCCTTAAATTGAGAGGTGTGTCATGAAATGACAAGCTTTTTATTTTGTGGCACTCTGCTACAGGAGGGTTATCTAGTTTATTAAAGCCTACAGGAAACAACTGGGGCAATATTAAAATTATATGTTGTTGTTACAGTATCATAATATTATGTGGATATTATGGGAGTGTTTGGCTAAATCCAAGGAAAAGTAAACATAGACACATCTGTATATTTACCCCTTCTTTTTTGCCTAAGGTGGCTACTTCTTTTTATAATGAGAATTAGGATATTTATCTGAAATGGCTTCTGCAACCCTTAGATATAGTTAGAAGGAGGCTCACAGTTTATTCCACAGCGTAGGCTCCATCAGTTCATACCTTTCAGAAGTTCTATAAATCAGATGTAAAAGCATTAGTTGATGGTATTTAGGGCTGAAAGGTGTTACAGAAGGCAGTCTGGGATCTTTTGACTCAAGGAAATGTGCTTATATGTTCAGTTATGCAGCTTAGTTTCTTGTTTTCAACTCTTTTGGACTCCTATGCCTATGGTGTCTCGCTTTCTAGATGAGTGAGCAAGAAATATGCTCACTGTAAAATGTATTTTCCTTGATATTCATCTAGGGCCATTGGCTTTTGGCTTTATCCTATGTGGCTGTTTTTGTTGGTGTCTGAGGTTTGTTTCTCATTTTTTTCTAGTACAAAATTGGTGTACTGGTCCTTGATACTAACTGAGGATACTAGGGATTTGGGAGGGTAATATTTGGTGGGAGGGGTATTATTTAAACTAACATCCAGTGTGTCCCTGCTGGAGTCATAACCTGTGGTGCCTTTGACCCTAAAAGACTATCAAGAGAAAGATTTTAGGGTAAAAACTGTGGTCCTTGGTACGTACAATGTCATTATATGCATTATGTTCCAAAAGTTAACCCTACCTGGCATAGGAAACAAATGGTTATTTAAAGTTATTGTCTGCAAAGCTTTGTGAAGCCACAATTATATATAAAAAGGATGAAAAAAATGACTGTTATTCTTAAAACTGTCCTAAGCTGCATAATCCTTTTAAGCACCAACATAGCATAAACACATGATGAAAAGAACATAATGTATAATAATGTATCCATTGTTGATCTAATAAAGTATTCCTGTTTTTACCAGAATAGTCAGGTATTTTTTTTGGTAGCTTATTTAAAGTATCTTGGTCACCAAATCTGATTCTCTGAAAACCCAGTCCATATATAAACCTCCTAATGCATAGCAAATCCTTCTCACTTCGCATAAATTGCATAAGTCAGGCCTGTCTGTTATATTCAATAGGGCCCTACCTGTCATAGTATGCACTGCAGCCCCCAACTGGTGATTGGTTGTGAAGTGTTTTCATTATTAAATTAATTCCATATACTTACCCTAAAATATAATCAATGAAGCCTTAAAACCTTTGACAACAAGCTAGTCATTTAGTTGCTTTCAAAAGGAGAGCTTTGGTGCTAAAGATGATAATATGAATATACATTTATGAACAGTGGTGGTCGGCCAAAAATCAGCTCTGGATTTTATCAGGCCCTGGCCGGCCCAAGACATCCCTTCTGAGGCCCCCCAACCATGATGTCGGGGCTATAGCGTTGGGGCAGGGGTTGCTTGCTTGTGGGTACAGTGGGGCTGTGTACAGGGGGCTGAGAGGAAGACTATGAAGGCAGAGATTGAATGGGGGTGTTAAAAGCACTGGCCCCAAAGCAGTGCGGCACACCGGGCATTGTCTTGGATCTCCCTATGGCCAGTCTGCCCCTGTTTATGAACAATATTTTATAACCTACATTTGGCGCTGTTACAAAAAAAGACAAATAAAACAATTAACAATACCTGAAACTAGGAGACTACACAGAAGGCCCATTGAATTGTATTTTACTTCTGGACCCATTGATTCATCCTCTAAGACCTTGTGCAAAGTTGATACCAAGTATGATTCTTTAAAGGCTCCTTCAACAATCTCTGTAATTGGAAAGTAATAGATTAGGTTCAGCAATGTTCAGAGTTAAAGTAGAAGTACAACACCAGAATTAAAAAAAAGTCTTATCATGCCATAGCACTGATGACCATGACCTCAAGCACGACAGTTTCCTCTATGTCCCAAACTAGTGTCACATTCTGTTCTGGTATAAAGACCTGAATCATTGTTATCATAGGCAAATGAGGTATGGACATGAATCATTCTTATCATAGGTAATCAAAGCCAAATTACCCATTTTTGTTACTGACTCCTATGACTTCTAAAGAAGGGTACTGACCGGCTGATCAAAAGAAAATGAATGAACAGTGACCTTGGGAATGTGGACCATGGTTATGTATTGATTACATCAATGTGTGGCTTTGCTCCTACCTTCAATAGCAGACTTGAGCTTACTAGTAGTGTTTTAATAACATAAGACTAAAAATCGACTGATATAATACATGCAAGTTTAAAGCATACATTTAACCCTTTAACTGCCAGCCTTCCTGGAGAAGTTGTCACCCTCTGTTGCCAGCCTATTTTCCGCTATTTTCCGCTACACATGTTCGACAGTGATTTTTGAAGGGATTTCCAGGGATTTCCCTATCAAATCATATATTGTTTTTTTCAACAGAGTCTGGGCTTCAACAGGGAATATCTTGTTTTTAAGTTTATCAGTGTTTTTTTAATATTTTTGTGGAAAATAAGGTAAAAAAAAAATAAAAAATTAAAAAAATTACATTTTGTAGCGTTTTTTCTTAATAAAAATTACAAATGTACCAAAAAAGTCATATTGTGTATAAAAGCCCCATTCCTCGCAATTCCAACGGTACCACATATGTAGTGCTAGACACCCTTTTCTGACCAGGAGACACCCCAAACTTAATAGAGCACTTGAGGAGGTTTTCAAAGAAAATACAATTATTTTGCGCTCATTGCAGTTTCTTAACATAAACACCACTTTACATTTGAAATGCCCCCCCAAAACCATATATACACTTAAAGTACACACCTCAAGCTATCTAGGCGTATCAAGCTTGAGGTTGTGGCTACATATCTCCAGGTGTGGTCAATCAAAGAATTCCGGCTTTTTTCCAAGGTTTTTGGGAAAAAATAATAAAAAACAGAATAAAAGCCAAATGTTTCCTTAAAAAAAATATACTAACAAGAATAAACATACCTAATGTGAAACGGGAAGTTCCCCTGAACAGAACAATACCCAACATGCATTGCTAACTCCAAGGGTAGGGTTGCCGTTCACCCTAAAGGAAAGCATATGCATATTGGGCATTTCACTTGAAAATTCCTACTCTGCAGACTAAGCGCGCACCTTGTGCTTTTTCAACCAAAACAGCCCTTTGCAAATAAAATAGCCCCCACAAACCATATATCCACAGAAAGTACACACCTTAAGCGTTCTAGGCGTACCAGGCTTGTTGCTGTGGCAGGAGTTTTCTGGACGTAATCCTTTGAGGAATTCACTGGTACCCTAAAAAAATCGTAAAAATTCATAATCAAAACCAAATTTTTCTATAAAAACAATACACTAACCACAAAAAACAGGCCCAATGTGAATCGGCAAGGTCCCCTGAACAGAACAATACCCAACATGCATTGCTAACTCCAACGGTAGGGTTGCCGTTCACCCTAAAGGAAAGCATATGCATATTGGGCATTTCACTTGAAAATTCCTACTCTGCAGACTAAGCGCGCACCTTGTGCTTTTTCAACCAAAACAGCCCTTTGCAAATAAAATAGCCCCCACAAACCATATATCCACAGAAAGTACACACCTCAAGCGTTCTAGGCGTACCAGGCTTGTTGTAATGGCAAGAGATTTCTGGACGCAATCCTTTGAGGAATCCGCTGGTACCCTAAAAAAATTGTAAAAATTCATAAACAAAACCAAATTTTCCTATAAAAACAATACACTAACAACAAAAAACAGGCCCAATGTGAATCGGCAAGGTCCCCTGAACAGAACAATACCCAACATGCATTGCTAACTCCAACGGTAGGGTTGTCGTTCACCCTAAAGGAAAGCATATGCATATTGGGCATTTCACTTGAAAATTCCTACTCTGCAGACTAAGCGCGCGCCTTGTGCTTTTTCAACCAAAACAGCCCTTTGCAAATAAAATAGCCCCCACAAACCATATATCCACAGAAAGTACACACCTCAAGCGTTCTAGGCGTACCAGGCTTGTTGTCGTGGCAGGAGATTTCTGGACGCAATCCTTTGAGGAATCCACTGGTACCCTAAAAAAATCGTAAAAATTCATAATCAAAACCAATTTTTCCTATAAAAACAATAAACTAACAACAAAAAACAGGCCCAATGTGAATCGGCAAGGTCCCCTGAACAGAACAATACCCAACATGCATTGCTAACTCCAACGGTAGGGTTGTCGTTCACCCTAAAGGAAAGCATATGCATATTGGGCATTTCACTTGAAAATTCCTACTCTGCAGACTAAGCGCGCGCCTTGTGCTTTTTCAACCAAAACAGCCCTTTGCAAATAAAATAGCCCCCACAAACCATATATCCACAGAAAGTACACACCTCAAGCGTTCTAGGCGTACCAGGCTTGTTGTCGTGGCAGGAGATTTCTGGACGCAATCCTTTGAGGAATCCACTGGTACCCTAAAAAAATCGTAAAAATTCATAATCAAAACCAATTTTTCCTATAAAAACAATACACTAACAACAAAAAACAGGCCCAATGTGAATCGGCAAGGTCCCCTGAACAGAACAATACCCAACATGCATTGCTAACTCCAACGGTAGGGTTGTCGTTCACCCTAAAGGAAAGCATATGCATATTGGGCATTTCACTTGAAAATTCCTACTCTGCAGACTAAGCGCGCGCCTTGTGCTTTTTCAACCAAAACAGCCCTTTGCAAATAAAATAGCCCCCACAAACCATATATCCACAGAAAGTACACACCTCAAGCGTTCTAGGCGTACCAGGCTTGTTGTCGTGGCAGGAGATTTCTGGACGCAATCCTTTGAGGAATCCACTGGTACCCTAAAAAAATCGTAAAAATTCATAATCAAAACCAATTTTTCCTATAAAAACAATACACTAACAACAAAAAACAGGCCCAATGTGAATCGGCAAGGTCCCCTGAACAGAACAATACCCAACATGCATTGCTGACTCCAACGGTAGGGTTGTCGTTCACCCTAAAGGAAAGCATATGCATATTGGGCATTTCACTTGAAAATTCCTACTCTGCAGACTAAGCGCGCGCCTTGTGCTTTTTCAACCAAAACAGCCCTTTGCAAATAAAATAGCCCCCACAAACCATATATCCACAGAAAGTACACACCTCAAGCGTTCTAGGCGTACCAGGCTTGTTGTCGTGGCAGGAGATTTCTGGACGCAATCCTTTGAGGAATCCACTGGTACCCTAAAAAAATCGTAAAAATTCATAATCAAAACCAATTTTTCCTATAAAAACAATAAACTAACAACAAAAAACAGGCCCAATGTGAATCGGCAAGGTCCCCTGAACAGAACAATACCCAACATGCATTGCTAACTCCAACGGTAGGGTTGTCGTTCACCCTAAAGGAAAGCATATGCATATTGGGCATTTCACTTGAAAATTCCTACTCTGCAGACTAAGCGCGCGCCTTGTGCTTTTTCAACCAAAACAGCCCTTTGCAAATAAAATAGCCCCCACAAACCATATATCCACAGAAAGTACACACCTCAAGCGTTCTAGGCGTACCAGGCTTGTTGTCGTGGCAGGAGATTTCTGGACGCAATCCTTTGAGGAATCCACTGGTACCCTAAAAAAATCGTAAAAATTCATAATCAAAACCAATTTTTCCTATAAAAACAATACACTAACAACAAAAAACAGGCCCAATGTGAATCGGCAAGGTCCCCTGAACAGAACAATACCCAACATGCATTGCTGACTCCAACGGTAGGGTTGTCGTTCACCCTAAAGGAAAGCATATGCATATTGGGCATTTCACTTGAAAATTCCTACTCTGCAGACTAAGCGCGCGCCTTGTGCTTTTTCAACCAAAACAGCCCTTTGCAAATAAAATAGCCCCCACAAACCATATATCCACAGAAAGTACACACCTCAAGCGTTCTAGGCGTACCAGGCTTGTTGTCGTGGCAGGAGATTTCTGGACGCAATCCTTTGAGGAATCCACTGGTACCCTAAAAAAATCGTAAAAATTCATAATCAAAACCAATTTTTCCTATAAAAACAATACACTAACAACAAAAAACAGGCCCAATGTGAATCGGCAAGGTCCCCTGAACAGAACAATACCCAACATGCATTGCTAACTCCAACGGTAGGGTTGTCGTTCACCCTAAAGGAAAGCATATGCATATTGGGCATTTCACTTGAAAATTCCTACTCTGCAGACTAAGCGCGCGCCTTGTGCTTTTTCAACCAAAACAGCCCTTTGCAAATAAAATAGCCCCCACAAACCATATATCCACAGAAAGTACACACCTCAAGCGTTCTAGGCGTACCAGGCTTGTTGTCGTGGCAGGAGATTTCTGGACGCAATCCTTTGAGGAATCCACTGGTACCCTAAAAAAATCGTAAAAATTCATAATCAAAACCAATTTTTCCTATAAAAACAATACACTAACAACAAAAAACAGGCCCAATGTGAATCGGCAAGGTCCCCTGAACAGAACAATACCCAACATGCATTGCTAACTCCAACGGTAGGGTTGTCGTTCACCCTAAAGGAAAGCATATGCATATTGGGCATTTCACTTGAAAATTCCTACTCTGCAGACTAAGCGCGCGCCTTGTGCTTTTTCAACCAAAACAGCCCTTTGCAAATAAAATAGCCCCCACAAACCATATATCCACAGAAAGTACACACCTCAAGCGTTCTAGGCGTACCAGGCTTGTTGTCGTGGCAGGAGATTTCTGGACGCAATCCTTTGAGGAATCCACTGGTACCCTAAAAAAATCGTAAAAATTCATAATCAAAACCAATTTTTCCTATAAAAACAATACACTAACAACAAAAAACAGGCCCAATGTGAATCGGCAAGGTCCCCTGAACAGAACAATACCCAACATGCATTGCTGACTCCAACGGTAGGGTTGTCGTTCACCCTAAAGGAAAGCATATGCATATTGGGCATTTCACTTGAAAATTCCTACTCTGCAGACTAAGCACGCGCCTTGTGCTTTTTCAACCAAAATAGCCCCCACAAACCATATATCCACAGAAAGTACACACCTCAAGCGTTCTAGGCGTACCAGGCTTGTTGCCGTGGCAGGAGCTTTCTGGACGTAATCCTTTGAGGAATTCACTGGTGCCACCGCATTTCCCTACAAAAATTGAAAATATGCACAATAAAAAACACATTTTCCTAAAGAAAATATATGCTAACAAGGAAAAACATACCTAATATGAAATGGCAACGTCCCCTGCACAGAACAATACCCAACATGCATAGGTACTTTCAATGGTTACTGATGGTAAAGTTTCAGCTCTGCAAATAAATCACACCTTTTTTCCACAAAAACTACCCTTTTCATTTGAAATACCCCACCCAAACCATATATATATATATATATATATATATATATATATATATATATATATATATATATACTTAAAGTACACACCTTATGCTTTCTTGTTCTATCCCGTTTATTCCAGTGGGCAAAGTTTTCTGTTAAAATTCTGAACGCATACACAGGTTTTACATAGTTTCCATATAAAATGTTACAAAAAACAGACTCACAACATTATGCTAAAAAACATCTGAAACAGCAGGGGCCCCCAAACAGAATACCCAACTAGCATAGCTCAACATCTCACTATAAAAGTGCACAAAACAGCCTTTACATTTCTTAATGATACTAACAGATGCAATAAGGATTAGACTTATGGGGTGCAGATGGGCTATTGTAGTTGTGGCATCAGATTATAAGGCCAGGGTCAAGTATATCGATCTTGAAAAGGGGCCCACGTTTGAATCATCATGCGCCACAAGTAACCCACTGCTCCTCCTCCAGCCCTCCTATCGCATCTATAAACATACCCAAAAAAATTAAAAGGAAAAGAAAAACACATTGACAACCTATTTCCAGCAAACAAAAGGGATCCACAACTAAAGTCTAAACTGAAAATAAAATTTATGCAGTACTATCAGTAATCTACCTGGGTGTGGTAAGCTTCGAAGCAGTCGTCAAAGCATAACCCAGGTTGGCTGGGACATGTCGGGCAGAAGTACCGCACGTCCTTCCTGATGCCACGCTTTCTACATACTCTACAAGGCTTTTGGGGATACTTCTTAACACCCACATGGGGAAGGCACTTTATAAAGTGCTTCCCAACTAGCCTAGCCTGGTTGTCATTAGCTGTCACCTCTGGTTCCTGCTCGGTATCCCCAAACAACAAAGCAGGGAGTAACTGCTGTTGGTATTTAATAAAAGACAAATTTGAGCCTGGTACCGCTGCCTTGAAGACAACAAAGGAGTTGTAAGTTGCCAGCTGGACCAAATGAATTGCAACTTTTTTGTACCAGGCTCTGGATTTTCGGGTGGCATTGTAATATGTTAGTATTTGGTCCGTCTTATCAACGCCACCCATGAATTTATTATAATCCTTGATACAACGTGGCTTTTGGGAAGGGGCTCGGGGACCACGTTGCCTTACATTCATGACTGACTCATCATGGATTGTTGTCAGCATGATTACATTTTTTTTATCCATATACTTCACGGCCAGGAGCTCACCGCTTCTTAAAGCATACGACTCTCCACGATTTAGTTTTTTTTGCAGCAATGACCTGGGCAAACCTTTTCGATTGCGGTTGATGGTGCCACAGGCCGGTGTGTCCAATGAATAAAGGGCTCTAAATAAGGGGATGCTGCTGTAGAAGTTGTCCACGTATAAGTGGTAACCTCTTCCCAGTAGAGGAGTCATGAGCTCCCAGACAATTTTTCCACTGACTGACAAATCAAGGGGACAACCAGGGGGGTCCAGATGTGTGTCCCTTCCTTCATATAATTGGAAAAATTTAGTATAGCCGGTCGAACTCTCGCACAATTTGTAAAATTTAATCCCGTAGCGGGCACGCTTGCTAGGGATATACTGACGAAATATAATGCGCCCTTTAAACAGCAGAAGTGACTCATCGATACTTAAATTTTGAGAGGGGGTGTACACTTCCGCAAAGCGCTCTGACAGGCTATTTATCAGGGGTCTTAATTTATGCAGCCTGTCGTGACCGGGCTCACCGCGGGGAATAGCAGTGGAATTGTCATTGAAGTGCAGAAATCGCAGTAAGATTTCGTACCGATTTCTGGACATTACGGCCGGAAATATTGGGGTTGCCAATAAGGATTGGGTATCCCAGTAGGAGGAAATGCTAAATTTTTTGACGATACCCATTGCAAGAGTGAGCCCCCAAAATTTTCTCATCTCACTCAAATCTGTGGGGTGCCATGCATGAGCTCGGGCGTGCCTCTGTGGGGGATTTTGGGTGAGGACCTGCTCAGCATAGAGATTAGTGTAATAGACCATATCCAGTAGGATGGCCTCTGAAACAAATAAATTGAAGTAGTCAATGACACCAAAGTTTGTGGTGTCGCAATTGACCCCGGGGACCGAATCAAATGGGGGAATTTCGGGGGAATAGTTATTAGGAGGCCTCCATGCAGGCTCTCCTCCAACTGCAGCACTCCCGCCCTGACCTACACTTTCTTCCAGCGTGGCCTCTTGTGCGGTACCATCCCTTCTAGGATGCCTAGCACTGGTACCACTGCGCGGCTGTGTCTCCTCACTAGAGGAGACACTGTCGGACTCACTACCTGAGGGCATATACTCTGACCCTGACTCGCTAAACTCTTCTGAGTCCGACTCCATCATATAAGCCGCTGCTTCCTGTGCAGTGTACCTTCTCCCAGCCATTTCTAAATCTATTCTAAACAGTCACAAAATATAAACTCTATAGAGGAAGGCTGTACTGGAACTGAAAGCCTAGAACCTAAAGCTTAGAACCTAAACCTAAAGCTTAGAACCTAAACCTAAAGCTTAGAACCTAAACCTAAAGCTTAGAACCTAAAGCTTAGAACCTAAACCTAAAGCTTAGAACCTAAACCTAAAGCTTAGAACCTAAACCTAAAGCAAAAAAATACAGAAAATACACAGTACGGAATAAAAAAAAGTGTATATCTACGATCCGACGAGAAGTGAAGAGGCAAACGTCCAGCGAAGGTCCAGGTGAAGCAGTCTTAGGGCCAAAAACCAACCGACAAGCCTAAGGAAGGTTTAGTTAACACGAATATAGTTTAAGAAGGGTGGGTAAAACCCCCAAATTCCTGGTAACAACTACCCTATCGCCGATGCAACACCGCATGCACTGGCCGCAGGCAAACCACGTGCATACTTGATCGCCCATGCAGGCCCGATCGCCAGCCTGATCGCCCATGCAGGCCCGATCGCCAGCCTGATCGCCCATGCAGGCCCGATCGCCAGCCTGATCGCCCATGCAGGCCCGATCGCCAGCCTGATCGCCCATGCAGGCCCGATCGCCAGCCTGATCGCCCATGCAGGATCGGGCCTGCGTGGGCGATCGGGCCTGCGTGGGCGATCAGGCCGACGATCGGGCCTGCGTGGGCGATCAGGCCGACGATCGGGCCTGCGTGGGCGATCAGGCCGACGATCGGGCCTGCGTGGGCGATCAGGCCGACGATCGGGCCTGCGTGGGCGATCAGGCCGACGATCGGGCCTGCGTGGGCGATCAGGCCGACGATCGGGCCTGCGTGGGCGATCAGGCCGACGATCGGGCCTGCGTGGGCGATCAGGCCGACGATCGGGCCTGCGTGGGCGATCAGGCCGACGATCGGGCCTGCGTGGGCGATCAGGCCGACGATCGGGCCTGCGTGGGCGATCAGGCCGACGATCGGGCCTGCGTGGGCGATCAGGCCGCGATCGGGCCTGCGTGGGCGATCAGGCCGCGATCGGGCCTGCGTGGGCGATCAGGCCGCGATCGGGCCTGCGTGGGCGATCAGGCCGCGATCGGGCCTGCGTGGGCGATCAGGCCGCGATCGGGCCTGCGTGGGCGATCAGGCCGCGATCGGGCCTGCGTGGGCGATCAGGCCTGCATGGGCGATCAGGCCGCGATCGGGCCTGCATGGGCGATCAGGCCGGCGATCGGGCCTGCATGGGCGATCAAGCAGGCAGGAACTTTTGCGGCCCATGCAGGCCCGATCGCCGGCCTAATCGCCCATGCAGGCCCGATCGCCGGCCTGAATCTGTTTTTCTGTACAAGCTTGTCTACACGGAAAAAAGCACAAACAATAAAAATATATTTATATATAGGCAAAAGCAAACAAAAAAAGCCTAACCTAGCCCTCATTCACACCTGTCCGGTAGCGCACGTGTTTCCGTGTCGGCTGCAAAAATAATTCAGTGATGGCACCTTTATAGCCCCTTTCACACCTCTGCCTGCTTGATCGCCCATGCAGGCCCGATCGCCAGCCTGATCGCCCAGGCCGGCGATCGGGCCTGCATGGGCGATCAGGCCGACGATCGGGCCTGCGTGGGTGATCAGGCCGGCGATCGGGCCTGCGTGGGCGATCAGGCCGCGATCGGGCCTGCGTGGGCGATCAGGCCGCGATCGGGCCTGCGTGGGCGATCAGGCCGCGATCGGGCCTGCGTGGGCGATCAGGCCGCGATCGGGCCTGCGTGGGCGATCAGGCCGCGATCGGGCCTGCGTGGGCGATCAGGCCGCGATCGGGCCTGCGTGGGCGATCAGGCCGCGATCGGGCCTGCGTGGGCGATCAGGCCGCGATCGGGCCTGCGTGGGCGATCAGGCCGCGATCGGGCCTGCGTGGGCGATCAGGCCGCGATCGGGCCTGCGTGGGCGATCAGGCCGCGATCGGGCCTGCATGGGCGATCAGGCCGCGATCGGGCCTGCATGGGCGATCAGGCCGGCGATCGGGCCTGCATGGGCGATCAGGCCGCGATCGGGCCTGCGTGGGCGATCAGGCCGCGATCGGGCCTGCGTGGGCGATCAGGCCGCGATCGGGCCTGCATGGGCAATCAGGCCGCGATCGGGCCTGCATGGGCGATCAGGCCGCGATCGGGCCTGCATGGGCGATCAGGCCGGCGATCGGGCCTGCATGGGCGATCAGGCCGCGATCGGGCCTGCATGGGCGATCAGGCCGCGATCGGGCCTGCATGGGCGATCAGGCCGCGATCGGGCCTGCATGGGCGACCAGGCCGGCGATCGGGCCTGCATGGCCGACCAGGCCGGCGATCGGGCCTGCATGGCCGACCAGGCCGGCGATCGGGCCTGCATGGCCGACCAGGCCGGCGATCGGGCCTGCATGGGCGACCAGGCCGGCGATCGGGCCTGCATGGGCGACCAGGCCGGCGATCGGGCCTGCATGGGCGACCAGGCCGGCGATCGGGCCTGCATGGGCGACCAGGCCGGCGATCGGGCCTGCATGGGCGATCAAGCAGGCGGGAACTTTTGCGGCCCATGCAGGCCCGATCGCCGGCCTGGTCGCCCATGCAGGCCCGATCGCCGGCCTGGTCGCCCATGCAGGCCCGATCGCCGGCCTGGTCGCCCATGCAGGCCCGATCGCCGGCCTGGTCGCCCATGCAGGCCCGATCGCCGGCCTGGTCGCCCATGCAGGCCCGATCGCCGGCCTGGTCGCCCATGCAGGCCCGATCGCCGGCCTGGTCGCCCATGCAGGCCCGATCGCCGGCCTGGTCGCCCATGCAGGCCCGATCGCCGGCCTGCATGGGCGATCGGGCGGGCACACCACCACCACCCCCTTGGCCCCAGCACAGCTACACAAAGGATCGGGCCGGCGGGCGATCTGGCAATCGGTCTAGCGGTCGGGCGGGTGGGCTGGCGGTCGGGCGGGTGGGCTGGCTGGCGATCGGGCGGGCTGGGTGGCGATCGGGCGGGCTGGCGATCGAGCGGGCTGGCTGGCGATCGAGCGGGCTGGCTGGCGATCGGGCTGGCGATCGGGCTGGCGATCGGGCTGGCGATCGGGCTGGCTGGCTGGCTGGCTGGCGATCGGGCTGGCTATCGGGCTGGCTGGCTATCGGGCTGGCTGGCTGGCGATCGGGCTGGCTATCGGGCTGGCTGGCTGGCGGGCTGGCTATCGGGCTGGCTATCGGGCTGGCGATCGGGCTGGCGATCGGGCTGGCGATCGGGCTGGCGATCGGGCTGGCGATCGGGCTGGCGATCGGGCTGGCTGGCTGGCGATCGGGCTGGCTGGCTGGCTGGCGATCGGGCTGGCTGGCTGGCTGGCGATCGGGCTGGCTGGCTGGCTGGCGATCGGGCTGGCTGGCTGGCTGGCGATCGGGCTGGCTGGCTGGCTGGCGGGCTGGCTGGCTGGCTGGCGGGCTGGCTGGCTGGCTGGCTGGCTGGCGATCGGGCCTGCGGGATGGCGATCGGGCCTGCGGGATGGCGATCGGGCCTGCGGGATGGCGATCGGGCCTGCGGGATGGCGATCGGGCCTGCGGGATGGCGATCGGGCGCGATCGGGCGCGATCGGGCGCGATCGGGCGCGATCGGGCGCGATCGGGCGCACCAAAACCCCCCACCAACCTCCCCCCTCCCCCCCACCTTGACCCCAGCACAGCAGAACAAAGATACACTTACCTTGATCCACGCTGAAAGAGGCCGGCGCCCGCCCGCAGCATGTTTATATACAGGCGGGCGCCGGCCGATGTCATCAAACTGCGCCTCCTGCTGATTGGTCCTGGGGGTGATCAGGTGACCAGAGTCATCCACAGGTCACCTCCCCCAGAACCTTGGATGAAGATCTAGCTGACGCCATCGCTGGAAGCCGGCAGATGCCCCCCAGATGCCCCCCAGGTAACAAAACGCCAGGTACGTAAAATTCACGTAGCTGGCGTTTAACGACAGGAGAGGCAGCTACGTGAATTTTACGTAGCTGGCGCTAGAAGGGTTAAACAAATAATGAAACATACATAGAGAAGTCAGGTTTTTGGTGTTCTGTCTTATTGTTTTTCTCTTTTGGAATGTAAAATAATCATTTGTGTTAGAATTTTGCCCCATACCTGTGATTTACTTATTAGAATGTGGTTTCCATGATTCTCATATTCTGGGGACTCTGATTATAACAACTCTTTATCAGCTTTGGTTAAGTCTAAGCAGCCTTATGACCTATCAAGTGGAAACCCTGCAATTAACCATTTTGCTACTAGAACACAAAACTGTGATCCTTCCAAACTGAAGAAGTTGAATTTCAGCAGAATTGATTAAATCTGTCACCCATGTCTTAGCCAATCAGATGATTGGCTAGAGCAAGCTGAAGATGTTTATGATATGTACTTGAAATTACCACTTTGATGTACAAAGCTAAGGTAAGCACAGTGTGGCTATGGAAAATAGTTTTATTTAAAACACAGAGTTTAAAACAAATAGAGCATTACAAAAATAACAGATAAGCTTAGCACATTGAAGACACTGAAACTTTTTAAAATGCCATTGAAAATGGAATTACACTTCAAGGAAGGTGCTTTAATGTTATGTATATGTAATGAACCTCTAGTGGTCGGAACTTAGTGCTGAAGATGTTGGCTTTTGTCTACTTGTGCCTGCTGATTGGCAGCCCTGTGTCAGCAGGAGGTAGCACACAAGCTAAAGCGCACACAAAAGCTACAAAGCAGAGGTAATGAATCAGGCCCTATATATTTCATATTTCATTTGTTGTTTTATGTTATGTCATGTGTGAAAATAATATATTGATGTTTATTGGCATGCTGCTTATGTACATTATACTCTTATTAGGTTTTTGGCCAATTTAACACACATACATATTACTGTATGTAGCTGAAGAAAAACAATACTGATCTTGTTGTGTTATATCACTTTCACTTCAACTGCTGTAGCAATATATACTTTGTCATGTACCAGGAGCACCACTTCACAAGCCTGTAAAACTCTCTCATGGACCTTTACTTTATTTCAGATTTTTTAATATATTTTGCCAAGTATATACATTACATACACGCAAGGAATTTGTTGTAGCATGGAGGCTCAGTACAACGAGGAGAACATTAACAATTGTAGCTCTTGCAAAATAGTAACTGGGAGGTTGGCAGTGAAAAGGAGAGGTACACCCTGAACTAGGAGAGCCCATACCCAGAAAGCTATTCCAAGGAACCACTTTGTGAGGTTTACTGAATTAAGGTAATGTAAATGGACTAATCAATTATGGTCTTCCAGGGTGGGTTTAGTTGTTCATTTATAGGCCAATATGGAGTGGTGCTGGCACAGTTGGTGGGGGAGCAGGTATATGTAGTCTATCCCCTCGATTCAAAGAGCAAAAGTTAAGTGATTTCGTATCGAGAATCGTAAGTTTGGGTGGGTGTTTGTCATTTTTTCTTGTTTTTTTGCCCATTTCGTATTCGCACGATCGTTCGCGCATAGACGTATATGAACATACGCATTTCGTACGAGAATCGTATAATTTGCGTTAGTTCGTGTGTTTTTCCCGTCCAAATCGTATTATTTGCGTCCGATCCTATTTTTTACGTCCTTCACATGGGCTTGCGCCCAATTCAGAGAGGTGATTGCTAATTGTTTTGAAGCCCATTAAAGAGCTGCTTTACGAAATGTTTGCCGGCAGCTATTTGGCCTCGGGAGTAGGATGGAGCGGAGCGAGTTTGTGGCACATCAAGGGCTTATGCTTTTTGGCATTGAGTTGATCGAGATGTCTGAGAGCAGATTGCCCCTGCGTCGTCGCATGAACATCAATAGCATGAATGATGTTGAGCTGTTCGAGCTGACCAGGCTTAATCGCGCTTCCCTCCATAAATTATATAGTGAGCTGCGGCCATGGTTAGCCCGCACCACAAGGAAGGGGCATGCAATTTCAGGTATGACCAAGATGCTTGGCTGCCTGCAATTTTTGGCGAACGGCTCGTTCCAGAGGCTGGGTGCCCTCTCTGTGGGGATGTCACAGCCTACGCTGAGCCGCGCACTGTCTAAATTTTTGGAAGGCATGGCTGCCATAACTCAAAAATATATTTATTTTCCTGATGATATGGCAGCCAGAAACGCCATTAAGCTTGGGTTTTATAATGTGGCCGACATGCCCAACGTTATTGGTGCAATTGACTGCACACATGTGGCACTCGTACCTAGGGCAGCCGACGAGTATATATATAGGTATTGAGATTGGTTATTATGTTGCCCAACGTGTCATGTAACCTGTTTTCCTTTGCGGCAGCATATTTGTTTATCCCTCATTTGTGTAGCTGCTTTATCTCGGCTTTTCATTAGTCTTTCCCAATAGAGTGCAGACATGTTTTGTGGTTAATTTATTAGTTTGGGTCAAATATCAATTACCCTTTTTGTATGTTTTTTCCTTAAGGAATCGTAAAATGGGACACTCACTTAATGTCCAGGCCGTGGTTGGTCCGGATATGCGGTTTATGAGTGTCCTTGCCGGCTACCCCGGATCGTCCCACGACTCCTATATCCTCCGGCGATCTGGGTTGTTTCGGAGATTTGAGGCAGGTGAATTTTCGGGGGCATGGCTGCTTGGTAAGTGTGTCCTATTTGTGTGTTATTAAATGTGGCATTAATCTTGTATTTGTTGATATGTTTTTTAAGGATAAATTTACAGAAGCGTACAACTGCCTTTTTCTTGGCTCATATATTAGGAACTTACCCAAAAAATCCTTGTCTCGCTGTGGCCTTCAGAATGTTTTCCCTTTAGTTAGGATGTCTGTAAGTTCCTTGTGCCTAAATATATTGGTTTGGAGTTTATACCCAAGGATCTTTGACCTTTGGCTCCTTTGGGACTATTGGTCTTTAAATGTCAAAGTGGACTTAAACTGCATACATTGTAGTTTCCAGTGAAATGTGGATAGGGATCTTTGACCTTTGGCTCCTTTGGGACTATTGGTCTTTAAATGTCAAAGTGGACTTAAACTGCATACATTGTAGTTTCCAGTGAAATGTGGATAGGCCCTCCGCAGCATCCTAATTGTAACATGTCTGAAAACTACAAATATATGTAAAATACAAATACCCTTGGCCGTGCAGATGTTTGTTAATTAATTGGTATATAGAAGTGCCATTTTTATTTAGGTGATACCTTAGTGCAATTTTTGGGGGCCCTAATGTGCCGTGTTTTTTTTTGGGAACACTTTACCTTACATCATTATGATATCTGTGAAATTTTTGGTGTTGGTTGTGTTGCCTTTTTAATTTTGATTACATTGAATTCTCTGTTTAAGGTGATTCCGGGTACCCACTTCTACCCTGGCTCATGACGCCTGTGCTGCGGCCCCAGGATGCCTCTCAGGAAGCGTATAACCGTGCGCATCGCAAGACCCGGGCTGTTGTGGAGAGGGCCTTTGGTCTGCTGAAGACACGTTTTCGTTGCCTTGACCATACTGGGGGGGCCCTGCAATATGATCCCAAGAAAGTGATCGACATTATAATGGCATGTGCTGTTTTGCACAATTTTGCCATCATGGAACGTGTCCCACGTTATGTGGACAGCCTGCCCTCTTCAGCCGTCGAGGATGAAGCCGAGAATTTTGAGGGGCCCCCCAGTGAGTCTGGCCAATCTGTTCGAGCCAACCTGATCAGCCAGCATTTTAGTTAACTTTTTTCCCTGTCTCACCATTCTGTATGTCTGTGTTATCCTTTTTGAAACATATGTTGTTTTGCCGTAATGTGGCATTACCTCTAAGTAAAACATTTAGACCTTAATTGTTGCCTAATGTATTTCATGTAGTTTCCTTAGCTTTCGCTTTGCATTGTTACACCTCTTCAAACCAAAATTATCTGGTTTAGGCCAAGCTGTTAAAAATGTCTTCCCACTAAAAACGCCACAAGTATTGGAAGTGAAATTTTTGTTTTACTTTGAAAATGAAAAATTATAGTGGTTAACAGAAATCAGTCCACATACATCTGTGGTAACAAATGGATAACATTAATAAAAAAACATCGAGCACATCTACACCTGGAAGTGAGTGGCACAACCAAACAAGGACACCCATTCCAAAGGCCAGCCTAGTCCAGTCATTAATATTGCCTGTGCCCAGGGATATTTGGGCATGGCCATAATGTCACACAAACATGTCTGCAAACAGGAGGAGCACCAACCAAATACATAGGTAAAGCCATAAGTGGCCAGATAAACTCCACATAGACCTATGGCATTGGCTAGTGGCCTTAAGCATTACTCTAAGGAGCTATATGGGAGCAAATACCAAACACAACCTGCCAGAGCAACACAAAATGGATTGTTTGAAACCTCAAAGGACAAGTAAATACAGTGGGGGTTAAGAGAAAAGATGTCCCACACACCCATGGCTTAATAGGGTGGCTGCCCATAATACCCAGGTGGAGGTCCAGGTGGAGGTCCATGGGAATGGGACCTAGCCTGGGCCATGGCAGCATTGTGAATTTGAAACTGCTCCACAATGTTTCTCTGCATATTGGTCATCTCAGCCATGGCTGACTGGATGCCATTACTTGCATTGGCCACGTTGCTGTTGAGGGTACGCAACTCCGCGAGGATGCCCTGTAGACTGGTATGGATGTTCACCATGTCGGCATGCCTTTGCTCACGCTCTGTAACGAGCTGGGCGTCATAAGAGTCCCTTTGTTGGGTCCATAATTGAAGCAGGGCACTCTGCCTCCCCTGGGAAATTGTGGGGCGGCGTAATGGAGTCCGCCGCACAATTACCCTGGCTCTTGGGCGTGCCCTGCCGCGTGGTGTCGTACCCTCAACAGCAACCGGCCTGCTTTGCAAATCCTCAGCAGCAGAGTGAACACTGGGGACTGTAGTGTCAGTCTCCCCATGTGCAAGCACAATGGATGGAGATTCACTCTGCTGCTGAGGATTGGCCAGAGAAACATTATGGAGCAGTTCCAAATTGGGACCCAGGGGGAGTTCATCCGACGTGCCCTGTACGGAGACATCATCATCTTCCTCCATGTCCTGGATCTCTTCCATGAGTGTGCGGGTCTGTAGGGACATATAAAAAAAAAAAGGCTAAGTTTGCGTCCCAATTTTGGATTTCAACAGTTTAACACATTCTTAAGCACTTGTTAGTATTTATGCTACTAAATTAACTTACCGAAAATCTCTGATCTGGGCTCCTATGCTGTACAGACCTGGTAGGCATAACCAAACTGGGGGGTGAGTTTACCCTTGCTGAGGGATCATGCTGGGCTGAAGAAGAGAAAAACAAACCACGTAAACACACACACATAACCTTTTTTTGGATAGGTAATCAAATATAGCTCTATTTGTAATATTATTCAACTCTAGAGCAATGGTGACCTTTGTTCAAACCCACGCAAGTTTACATAGGTGCAATGCCTCTGACAAACTGCTAAGTGACCTCAGTTCTAAGTCATGAAGTGTACCCAGTCAGCATCCAACTTTCAAGGCACATTTTTGGATTTAGACTACCATTCGCTAGGTCCGGGGTACTCAAACAATTGTTTGAAACGCCCATTTAAAGGTATGTGGTGAGAGGTGAATGTCTGGCCATGGTGCTGACGCAGGGGGTGTCTAGTTAAAAATAAAGACACTGGTGGAGGGGCTGGAGATTTCAAAGTGCCAACTAATAAAGGCTGCTTGCCCTTGCTGGGCTGGATGGGCCAGAGCTGAGGGGACAGGGATTGGATGGCTAAAGGGGGGAGTTAACGTATTGATGGTGATGGGATGGATGGAGCCAATCTGTTACAAATGTATGGGGCTTATGTGGGGGGGGGCATGGGGGGACTGTGGCAGATGGGCCAGAGCAGGGGCAGCGGGACACGATTGTGGCCAGTGAAAATTTAAATAAGTTACTGTGTACCTTGCAATGCCACTTCCTGGGCAGTACTTCATATTGCAATGCTATGTTTCACGGAGCCATGACATTGGGCAGGAGACCAACCACTACATGGCCGATCAAGGGGGCAGCTCTGAGCACGTCAACACAGAAGTAACTGAGTGCAGGGCTGTCTGGGCAGGGGTCCTTGAATGTGGTGGCAAGGTCCGCATTGGGACCCCGGGCCGCCAGTTGAGTCTCGCTGCTCTTGGTCACATATGTTTGTGGGTGGCTAATTAAATTGTTAACTCAAACACAACTCACACAAGCAAAAGGCAACCCATACATAATGATGTGTGTTTTGTGATTGATTCAAAATATCTCACTTATCTTGCGAAACTTCATGACTTTAACAATACAATTGGACATTTGAACTTTGCCATAATGGCTGTGGGCCTAAATGTGTGATTCCCAGGGCCAAAAAGAGGACACAAACAGCCACAGTAGTGCGAGGCCAAGCAAGGCAAACCATAGGGGCATCCCGTTAGCTTGTTACTAGTGAACTGTCGATTATTTAGCAAACAGGCA
The DNA here is from genome assembly GCA_027917425.1 of Gastrophryne carolinensis. Lineage (NCBI taxonomy): Eukaryota > Metazoa > Chordata > Amphibia > Anura > Microhylidae > Gastrophryne > Gastrophryne carolinensis. The sequence goes on along the minus strand of CM051235.1, from coordinate 528,697,317 downwards.
AACATGCAGATTTAAGAGTACTCACCGTGGGTACGGGTCGGTGAGTCTGTGTCCCTTAGACCAGCATGTCCACCGACCGCGACCGGATGGAGAAGTCCAAGCACAATCTCCTCAGCAGGGGTAAACTCCAATTTAGATGGAAAGCCACCGCCAGTTTTCAGGCTGAAAAGAGAAAATCGTTTGGTACTCAGAAAAGGTGCATACAGTACATCCAAAACATTAGATTTAGCGTAAACATTTAGTTACCTGTAATTATGCCTTTTAATTTCTTTTTGCCGTACAGCATACTTCAGATCAGAGATTTTCTTCTGAATTTGGGACACATCTTTCCTCTCTTCCCCCGCTGCATTTACTTGTCGGAGGATGGTTTCAAACAATTCCATCTTGCGCTGCTTGGTGGTGTGTTTGGATTTGCTCCCATATAGCTCGTCATAGTATAATGTAAGGCCACTAGCCAATGCCATATTTTGGTCATGGGAGAATCTCCCACTCAACTGGCCGCGGCGCAATGTGCGGCCAGATGGTTGGCTTGGCTGCTCCTCCATGTGTGCAGACACATGTGGTGACATTATGGCCTGGGGCTGGGTAGGGGAATGGCCGGATTGGTGGCTTCCCAATGACTGGACTGGACTGGCCAAGGGACTGGGTGTTCTTGCGTGGCTGGCCACCGAACTTCCAGGTGTAGATGTGGTCATGGGGGCAATTCGGGGCCCTCTTGGGGGGCTAGGTTCCCGGCTGCTGCCAGGTCGTGGGCTCTGTTCCCGGCTGGTGCCAGGTCGGGGGCTTCTGGCCCTGGATTGGGTTCGTCGGGCCCTGTAGGGGCTTCTGGCCCTGGATTGTGTTCTTCTGGGCCTGTCGGGGCTTCTGGCCCTGGATTGGGATCTGCGGGCCATGTAGGGGCTTCTGGCCCTGGATTGTGTTCTTCTGGGCCTGTCGGGGCTTCTGGCCCTGGATTGGGATCTGCGGGCCATGTAGGGGCTTCTGGCCCTGGATTGTGTTCTTCTGGGCCTGTCGGGGCTTCTGGCCCTGGATTGGGATCTGCGGGCCATGTAGGGGCTTCTGGCCCTGGATTGTGTTCTTCTGGGCCTGTAGGGGCTTCTGGCCCTGGTTTTGGATCTGCGGGCCCTGTAGGGGCTTCTGGCCCTGGATTGGGATCTGCGGGCCCTGTAGGGGCTTCTGGCCCTGGTTTGGGATCTGCGGGCCCTGTAGGGGCTTCTGGCCCTGGATTGTGTTCTTCTGGGCCTGTCGGGGCTTCTGGCCCTGGATTGGGATCTGCGGGCCCTGTAGGGGCTTCTGGCCCTGGTTTGGGATCTGCGGGCCCTGTAGGGGCTTCTGGCCCTGGTTTGGGATCTGCGGCCTCTGGATGGGCTTCGGGGCCTGGATGGGGTTCGGGCCCTGGCTGGGCTTCGTGCCCTGGATTGGGTTCTTCGCCCTCTGGCTGTGCTTCGGGCCCTGGATGGGCTTCGGGGCCTGGATGGGGTTCGGGCCCTGGCTGGGCTTCGTGCCCTGGATTTGGTTCTTCGCCCTCTGGCTGTGCTTCGGGCCCTGGATGGGCTTCGGGGCCTGGATGGGGTTCGGGCCCTGGCTGGGCTTCGTGCCCTGGATTGGGCTCTTCGCCCTCTGGCTGTGCTTCGGGCCCTGGATGGGGTTCGGGCCCTGGATGGGGTTCGGGCCCTGCTGCGGGGCATGGGTTTCCGAACTGCCCTACTTGAAGGCATGGCCGGTGTGGGCTCACTGGTGCTGCCTGTTCTGGGGGCAGAGGTGGTGGGTGCTGCAGTTGCCAGCTTTTTGGCTGCAGGAGGGGCACGAGGCTTGGGGCCCCTTTTTTGGGTACCTGAGGGTCCAGGGTCCCTTGGTGGGGCCGAGGTGGGAGTCTTGGATCTCAGTTTTCGGCCAGCTTGCTGGGACCTTGTGGTGGGGCCCTCCGCGGTCTTGCTTGCCTGGGGTCGCTTGCTCATCGCCTTTTTTGGTGCCATCGTACACAAATGCTCAAAGAGAATGAGCTTGGGGGGAAGGGACCTTTAAATAATGAGCCCAGCGTGTGACGCCTATGCGCACGACTACGCGCTCGTACGAACGTACGTTCGAGCGGAACCAGGAAACCGCTGGGGTTTCACTTATCTGCTGCCTGGAAGAAGACTAAAGATGGCGCCCACTATCTTCACCCGTCAACAGGAAGAGATCCTCATGCTGGTAAGTGGCTGCCTGTGCATTTTAATAGAATAGTCAATGATGGCCTAAATGTAAATGATGCGTTGGGAACTAGTTTGGGGTCTCCTAATGTTTAATCACTGGCTCCTCACACTTCATCCTCAAGGGCCGAGCCTGGCCACGTTTTCACCTGTCTATGCTGATGTCCTAATTCGGCCAATTGCTCCGGCTTAGCAACAGTTAATTAACCTGTGGAGTAGCGGGGCGAGCTGTCAAACCTGGCCTGTCTCGGACCTTGATGCGGATGTTTGCGGAACACTGTTTTCCTAAGCCATAAAAACACAACGGGAAGCCACACACGTGGTCCAAAAGCCTAAGCATTAGGCTACATCTTGGATGTTTAAACCATCCTAACATGCCATAGATGCAGGTGGCCTGATTCTTGATGTTGGCTATTATCTGTATGTACATGGTGTGTGATACATATAACATAAGACCAGACTGTCAATCACAGTCAACGTCCTCTTTAAGGCACTCCCCAAAAATGGCGGCCATTCGAAATGTGTGTGTTAATGACATTAAATACTCAACTTGTGATGCAACACATATGGGTCTGTGTGTAAAAGTAAAAGCTCTGTGTCCATTATGTTTTTCAGATCATGCTTCAGCGCCGGTATGACTTCGCGCCCAATGTGTGCGAGAAAAGGGACATCGCCCGGGAGATCATCGCCGAGATCCACCGTGTGACCAGCACCACCTTCACTCACACCCAGATAATGCAGCATTGGTCGGACCTGAAGCGTCTGCACATGCCCCGGGTGCGGAGGTTTTTTGGGATCCATTTCCCAAGTAAGTACAAAGCAATTGCATGGTATATGTTCCAAATGTCTAAGTTATGCCTTTATTTATAATGACTTTTCTTTGGTAGTGTTGGAAATGGATTTCAGAATTCGCCGCACCCGGAGACGTACAGGCCGACCAGTGCTGCATGACTCTGCATCTGTGAGTGAAGGTGGTGGATCTCCCGGGCGACGGACCTACCCCTCCTCTGTGGCCTCCTCAGACCAGCCCCTGGACCTTACCACAGAGGAGGGGCCAAGGCGCGTGGGCGTGGAGTCATACCTGGCCACGCATGGGGAAGGCTCTGGTATGTCACTCTTCATGTATAGGCACAAAGATATACATGGCAGGCCAAAAACTAAGTTATCCTTTATTATGTATTTGTAGAAGCTTCAGGAGCGGGTGAGATAGTGGAGGAGGAGGCAGCAGAGATGCTTGAAGTCGATCCTGGCGAAGGTGAGTGATGTCAGCCAGACTGGGAGCCAGATATGTTGGGGATAGTGACTCTCTACAAATACTAACCAAATGTCACATGTTTCTCCAGGGACTTCTTCACAGCAGAGCCAGGACCAAGGGCAGCCTGTTGGCCCCAACCAGCCATCTGTCGGCCACCAACTCCGTAAGTCTCCATGCCATTATTCATATTAATGTTTGCTTAGCTAATAACACACACATAACTAAAGGCGTAGCCAATGTGTAGTTCACACTTTAATGTGGGCACTTCGTTAGCTTAAAGAGGACACAAACTAGTATTAAGAACCAAAGACTTAGCCATCACACTGTACCTACAGATTAGAAACATGGAAAAACACCCTTCACCCATCTAATGCATGTTATTAGACAGAACAAAACCAATATTGGGGAATATGGAATGCACAATATTTACAGGCAGCATGGGATACAGATTGAAAAAAGGAAGGTGCTGCCATGCATTGTGTGAGTGATGACCTTTCCCTCAACCCAGCTATGCTCTGGATTCCCAACGCACCACTGTAACCTACTCCCCTGTACTTTATCCAACTCTCCACTCCTCATTAAGTGTTATGCTTCAGAGTCCAGATGGCGGCGCTGTAATCACAAAAAAACCCTAAATAACTTTGAGGTGGTGCAGAATCATTTGTGAATAGTTTTTGGTTTTCATTAAATAATGTTGAAGGTCCGGTTTAAGGAGTTTAAACACTTACCTGTGGGAAATGCATTAACTGTATCCCTTTGAAGAAGGACATATGTCATGCATTTACATGTATTTGATTAACCCTAAATCTATTTCCAGCATACAAACCGGTCTGGGAGTCCTATTTATGTTTCTTTCTCTATTGGTTACAGGGATGATCCCCCAAACCTTGGCGGGAAAAAAAAAAAGAATGAAGGAGTTGGTGGCCGAGCTGCTGGCCATACAGGCGACGTTGGGGCCAACAGATGAAGAAGAGGATGATGAATAGTGCCCTTGGTCCTGGCTCCTTTCTTTAACTTGTTTTTAAAGTTGTTCACATTTGAGAAAGTGTTTTATAGTTTTTTAAAAAAAAAAAAAAAATTTTTGGAAACAAAAAAACCCACCAAAAAAAAAAAAAGTTTTTTACTGTTAAAAACAAACAACATAATTATATATGTTTTAACGAGGCCAAAAAAAAAAAAGGTTTTAAAAAAAAAAAAAAAACAATATACACAAAATTTGGAATTTGATTCCAAACAAAACAAAGAAAATATTTTAAATAAATTATATTTTAAGCCTTCCTAAATGTGTCTTTTCTAATATGCACACACCCAAAAAATTACACAAACCAGAAACAACACACTTAGAAACATATAGACATATGTAAATTATGTGATTTTCTTACGTTTTATGGACCGAGAAATGAAGTGGGATGCAGCCGCTACGGGGTTTAGGTAAGTTTGAGGGACCGAGAAATGAAGTTGGATGCAAGCGCTAAAGGGTTTAGGTAAGTTTGAGGGACCGAGAAATGAAGTTGGATGCAAGCGCTAAGGGGTTTAGGTAAGTTTGAGGGACCGAGAAATGAAGTTGGATGCAGCCGCTAAGGGGTTTAGGTAAGTTTGAGGGACCGAGAAATGAAGTTGGATGCAAGCGCTAAGGGGTTTAGGTAAGTTTGAGGGACCGAGAAATGAAGTTGGATGCAGCCGCTAAGGGGTTTAGGTAAGTTTGAGGGACCGAGAAATGAAGTTGGATGCAAGCGCTAAGGGGTTTAGGTAAGTTTGAGGGACCGAGAAATGAAGTTGGATGCAAGCGCTAAGGGGTTTAGGTAAGTTTGAGGGACCGAGAAATGAAGTTGGATGCAGCCGCTAAAGGGTTTAGGTAAGTTTGAGGGACCGAGAAATGAAGTTGGATGCAAGCGCTAAGGGGTTTAGGTAAGTTTGAGGGACCGAGAAATGAAGTTGGATGCAAGCGCTAAGGGGTTTAGGTAAGTTTGAGGGACCGAGAAATGAAGTTGGATGCAGCCGCTAAAGGGTTTAGGTAAGTTTGAGGGACCGAGAAATGAAGTTGGATGCAAGCGCTAAGGGGTTTAGGTAAGTTTGAGGGACCGAGAAATGAAGTTGGATGCAAGCGCTAAGGGGTTTAGGTAAGTTTGAGGGACCGAGAAATGAAGTTGGATGCAGCCGCTAAAGGGTTTAGGTAAGTTTGAGGGACCGAGAAATGAAGTTGGATGCAAGCGCTAAGGGGTTTAGGTAAGTTTGAGGGACCGAGATATGAAGTTGGATGCAAGCGCTAAGGGGTTTAGGTAAGTTTGAGGGACCGAGAAATGAAGTGGGATGCAAGCGCTAAGGGGTTTAGGTAAGTTTGAGGGACCGAGAAATGAAGTTGGATGCAGCCGCTAAAGGGTTTAGGTAAGTTTGAGGGACCGAGAAATGAAGTTGGATGCAAGCGCTAAGGGGTTTAGGTAAGTTTGAGGGACCGAGAAATGAAGTTGGATGCAAGCGCTAAGGGGTTTAGGTAAGTTTGAGGGACCGAGAAATGAAGTTGGATGCAGCCGCTAAAGGGTTTAGGTAAGTTTGAGGGACCGAGAAATGAAGTTGGATGCAAGCGCTAAGGGGTTTAGGTAAGTTTGAGGGACCGAGATATGAAGTTGGATGCAAGCGCTAAGGGGTTTAGGTAAGTTTGAGGGACCGAGAAATGAAGTGGGATGCAAGCGCTAAGGGGTTTAGGTAAGTTTGAGGGACCGAGAAATGAAGTGGGATGCAAGCGCTAAGGGGTTTAGGGAAGTTTGAGGGACCGAGAAATGAAGTTGGATGCAGCCGCTAAGGGGTTTAGGTAAGTTTGAGGGACCGAGAAATGAAGTTGGATGCAAGCGCTAAAGGGTTTAGGTACGTTAGAGGGACCGAGAAATGAAGTTGGATGCAGCCGCTAAGGGGTTTATGTAAGTTTCTGGTTGAGGGTGCGCATGCGCAAGATCTTATAAACATACGAACGCACGAATCTAAGAGGCCAAAAACCAATGAAAACCAGAGGCAAACGCAAGTAATTGGAAGAGGTTGACGATGGAAGCAGCCGAAAAAACAGGCTGCCGCCGCAACAGGTGAGCACATGAACGTGATTTTTACGATTGGCAACTGACTGAGGCAAGTTCGGGAGATATCATACGAACGGACGTATCTTTTAGGATAGAAACGTATTTGCTTATTGAATCACTCGCAAGTTCATACGAACGCACGAGCGGACGTGAAAAATAGGATGATCGTGAGCCGAATCCAAGCTGTTACATGTTTCTTTGAATCAACCCATATGTTTATGTCATTGATGAAGAATTTTAAAGACTTTGGGGATGCGTTTACAAGTTCTGGGAGAGCACAGCCACATCTGTGTGCAGGGAGTGGATGGACTGCTTGAAGCACAGGATGTTGGAGGATGCAGGTGCTGCAGATAGTCCACAAAGAGCCCATAGCGATGTACATGGACGGGGTACTGCTCTAGGGAACAACAGGGGCTTGGAGAAAGTCCTCATACACAATTTTTTAGGGGGATGCGGATCAGAAAAACTAGGGGGTATGGGAACGAGAGTACCATAGAGTGATTGGGTGTAGGGAGCTCAGTACAGTCACTGCTCTACTGATGCTGCCATTACAGAAATCAGTCCTCTGCTCAGTCTGTAGTTACTGTCAATACCTTCAGCAAACCTAAAAGCTCTGGTTGCTGCCGGAGGTGTCTTTGGCCTTCGCTTCCTGCCAGGACTGCTGCCTTCCTGGCACATAGCCTCCAATCCTTGTGATTTACTGCTTACAGGGTCCTGTAACCAAGGGAATCAAGGTCTGTGAACATAATGGGAGTGGCCTTACCACGAAAAAGGATCTCCCAGAGGAATATTGTAAGAGAAAACTATATGCTGTAAATACCAAATAAATATATATATCCATGGAAAGTTTAAATGAAAAGGGAGGTAAAAATCGCTATAAAAAAACAATTAGATCGTTAGTTTATTAGAGCCTAGGGTTGCTTTCATCTGGGAGAATTGGTCAGTTTATGGTATGGTAAATTAGTGTTTAAGTGATTAAATTAATGTTAAACTGTGTATGCCTTTAGATTTGAATATTCCAGTCAGTGGAGACTGATCAAGAAGTGGATGGATGTTGAACATTAATTATATATTTCAGCTGTTATTGCAAATTAGCATTTTATGATTTTGAGTTTTGCTTAAGCAGGAAAGGGCACAATCTCAATGTAGTTTTGTTTTCTGATAGTGCTGCAGTTCGGATTTAGATTAAAACTTACATTACAACAGAATTTAGCAGAATTGATTTGGTTCGATCAGAACAGAAATGTAAGTAATTCATCTTTAGATAATGGCAGATAAATGTAGCATCTCAATCTGTCATTCTTTCTTGGAAAAAACAACCATATAGCACAAGGAACCTCTGGATGAAAATAGAACTAGATAAAGAACATTCTTTACTCACAATAAATGCCTTAAAGTGTTTTCATATTTACTACAGATTACATTCCATTCTTATTAATATTTCTCTCTTACATTCAGTCACTTATAAATGCAGATAATGTATGCTATAATAACACTTAGTGTCACTGTCATAAAGTTGAATTTAGCCAAAGTTTGGATCATTTGGTTTGACCAGATCATAACATTTGTAAATAAGTATCTGAATCGTACTAAAACAGAATAAAACAGAAAAAACAGAGGCATTTTCAAGCAACCTAATTCCCCACAAAGGGTTTAACAGTAACACATGAAAATAGTTCTAAAGTACTCATCATTTTTTTATGAGTTGGTCTATAATACAAAGACTTAGGTATGAAATCAATTGATTGGTTGTCTAGTAGAGGCATGTATTAACTAATTAAATAAGGCACCGCATTCAATATCAAATAAAAATAGCATAGGTACCAGGCACTCAAAATAACCCCCTAGATGGTTTCCCAAGATTCATTAATATTGCTTCAAAATTTGTGGAGAGACTTGTGATAAACTGAATATGCCATATGTTACTGCAATGATTGGTTTTACTGGGTCCTGTTAAATACATTTTGTTAAAATGTGAAGATGCTTTCATCGGTTCTCAGTATAAATAACCCTCCAAGGTATGGCTAATCAATTTGCTATATGGTCCTAGATTTAAATTTCTTTTAATTGTTAGGCAATTTTAAGGCTGATAAGAATTCTAACTGGGTCAGCCAGAAAGGAAATACGTACCATCTACTCCACTCAAGGGAAATCATAATATTAGTTGTGGCCCTCACAAAATATAATATTTCTGCGCTAGTGTCATTCCCCCTGATCATTGTGATACCGGTCACTTTGTCAGAGTTCCCTGTCTGATCTCTGCAGACAGAAAGTGAGCCCACAAAGGGGTCACAGTCATACAGGTAGCCCTAATGTAGTCATGCTTTGCAATGAGTTGATTTTTAATACAAGACTTGTGCATGAACTAAACTGACTCTCTCAGTCATATATTGTAAATTAAAATAAAGCACCATATTCAGTGATTTCCTAGGTACCAGACACTCAGAATAAACCCTATGGAGTGTCAAAATGTGTGGAGTGTCTTGAAATCAACTAGATATGCAACATTTTGCAGGAATGATTAGTTTCACTAAGTTCTGTTAATTACATTTTGTTAAAACCTGAACATGCCTCAAGCAGTTCTCAGTATACCTTACTGATCTCTTAAATAAATAAAGGAACCTCCAAAGTATGACTAATCAGTTTGCCATAGTGACCAAGATTTAAATTAGTCTTAATTATTCCTTAGGCAAATTTAAGGCTTGAAATCTAACTGGGTCAGCCAGAAAGGAGGCACTCACCATCTTCTCCTTAGTGCACTCTTGGGAAATAATTATAAAAGCAATACTTTTATTATCAGAAATTAGACATTATTTTTACCTGCATTTATAATGTTGCTGATGCTATACACAGAACATAATCTTTTTTAGAGACAACATTAATGTGTGTATGGAGGTGACATGCAAGTACAGAATGAGCGAACCAAACTGGTAGGACTTGGTTTTGACATGAATTTCAGGAAAAGATCAGTTCGCAGCAATTCACATGGTGGGGGAATTTTACAGACTCCACTACACAGGTCACGGCCAGCCAAGAAGAAGCAGAAAAACAGGGTCGCATGGTTGCAGCTTAAGAGATCAGGGTAGCTGGGCCAATCAGGAGGCACTATTGCAGGAGATGGTTATGTGATACGCCGACTATCCACCATTATTCAGGTGGCTGTTGCAGAGAGAGCATTGCTCTTAGAGCAAGGACGGTTTAGGGCCAGTTTAGGGCATTTTGAACCACAGCATAGGAGAAAAGAAGGGACAGGAAAGGAAGTGGGCACAGTGGCACGCTGGGGGGAGAAAAACTTCATCTGCCTGTGCTGGGATCTGCTGGTAACTGTAGTCCACCCTGTAAATTCTGAAAACTTCAGTGAGGGTTTTTTGTATTTTTTGGTCACATCTGTCTGGTTTAGTTGGCCCCTGTCACTACATTGGGGAACTTGGGGTACACAGGGCCTCAGTGTTTAATACAGTTTAAAAAAAAATCTATCTTCTTCACCTGCCAAGGAATTTTTTTGGGGGGGCAGCTCTGTTTTAAGTCTGCACGCATCATCTCTCTCTAAGTTGGGGTCCACGGTGCCTCAGTTTTTAATACAGTTTGAAACAAAATCTTTTTCACCTGCCAAGGAATTTCTTTGGGGGGGCAGCTCTGTTTTAAGTGTGCATGCCCCATCTGTCTTTAAGTTGGGGCCCATGGTGCCTCAGAGTTTATTACAGTTTAAAAAAATCTTTTTCACCTGCCAAGGACTATATTAGGGAATACCTATCTCTTTGAGTAAAATGTCTGGGAACAGAAGGGGTGGGAAAGGATGTGTTAGAGGAAAAGACATCTTGCAATTCCTTCTACCACTAAGGATATGGATGTTGGTGCCAGTACCAATACTATGGTCAGCAGCCATGTGCCCAGTAAAAGTAGCACCAGCCATTTGCACAGGCCCAGCCATAGTAGTGGCAGCATCCATTTTCCCAGGCCTGCCACTGCTAGTAGTAGCACCAGCAGCAATGTATGCGGTAGTAGTAGCAGCAGCAGTAAGTGAGAGTGTTATTTCGGCCAATGCATCCATTGTGGACTGGTTGACTCACTCTCGCTCATCTCAGGAGGAGGAAGACTCTGGCACAATGACTTTGAGCCAGGTTTCAGTGGATTCTTCCTCTACTACTGCTACACATCACAGTAAAGAAGACTTTCTCTTCTATCATCTGTCTCTTTACTGCCCCCTTCTAGTGGTGCACCAGCTTTACTCAGCAGCCCGGTTGCTATGGATAGTGATGAGAAGAATTTGATGACAGCCAGTCTTTGGAGTGTGTTGCGGAGGTGGTGGAGCTGGAATCGGTGTCCAAGATGCATATCTGTGGTCGTGGGGGTAGTGGTAGACATGGACATACTGGCAGTTATGAAGGTGGTTGTGGTGTGGGGAGGCAAGTAGACCATGATGAAACATCAGACCAGGGAAGTGTCAGGGATCAGGAGGAGGATTATGATGATGTAGTTTTGGACAGGACCTAGGAACCAGGCAACAACAAAGGGACATTGTTACAGCAGGGGGGTACTTCTGGCTCTGGCGGTGACAAAAAGCCGAGCCAAGGGAGGGCCAGATCAGATCTGTAAAACGGCACCAGGCTTGGTCTGCTGGTATGGTCCACTCAGGAGCACGTGATGGCAAAACTGATGCTGATCATCAAACGCTTCTTAAAAACATATGTTGGTCTGGTGAATGTTCTGGCGTTGTCCAGGAGGGTATATTTTTGCTATAGCCAATCCTTTGCCTTGTGCCAGAATAGTCTGCTTAATCTGCATCCCCACGCACTGGAATTCCACCCTATATATGCTGGACCACCTCTACCACCAGCGCAAAGCGGTGATTGATTTCTTCATGTAGCAAATGGCCAGCTTTTTCAGCCTAGTGTGATTTCAGCTCCGGCATTGGCAGATGATCAAAGGGACATGTCGTGTGCTGAGGCCTTCTGAGGAGGTGACAAGATTTGGCTTATTACCAAGAGAAGACATGCAGCTGGTTAGCCATAGCTTTCAAACAGCAGACACTTGCCGCAAGCATGTCTGACCAGGTGTGCACTCTCTGCTCCCCATCAAGTCAATGCGCTACCGCTCCAACAGGCGGCAGCAGCACACAACTCACCCTTGAGTGTATGATGTACATGTTTTTATGTGTCCACCTGACGTACATCATCTCGGAAGGTATGTTCATCACCGGCAACACCACCACCACCTGAACAGCCAGGTGCAGTCTTACCTTGACTGTGCCCTTTAACCCTTTCGCTGCCAGCCTACCTGGAGTTTTTGTTACGCTTTGTTGCCAGACCATTTTTCACTATTTCACTATTTCACTATATTCACTATGCATGTTCAACTGTGATTTTTGAAGGGATTTCCAGGGATTTCCCAGAAAAATTGTATATTGTTTTTTGTGAGTCTGGGCTTTAACATGAAATGTCTTGTTTGTCATTTTTTAGGTGTATTCTTAATATTTTGGGGTGAGATATGTGCAAAAAAATAAAAAAAATCTATTTTTTACAATTTGTAGTGTTTTTTTGTAATAAAAAATGTAAGTTTGTCAATAAAATCTTATTGCGTGTGAAATCCCAATTTCTCCCGGTTACAACAGCACCACATATATATTGGTAGACACCCTTTCCTGCCCAGGAGACTCCCCCAAACTGAAACAGCGCTTTAGGGGATTTTCAGATCAAATACAGCTATGCTAAGCACTATGTGCACCTTGCAGTTTTTCAATAAAAACAACCCTTTACATTTGAAATACCCCCCCACAAACGATATATTCTCTGGAAGTACACATCTCAAGCTTTTTAGGCATACCAGGCTTGTTGATGTTGCCACAGTTTTCTGGAAGTTCTCCCTCAATGTATTCTTTGGTTACACAGAACTTCCCTAAAAAAGGATAAAAAGCAGAATCAAAGGCACATTTTTCTAAAGAAAACTATAAGCAAACAAGAAAAAACAAGTTAATCTAAAAAAGCAACATCCCCCGAACAGAACGATACCCAACATGCATAGCTACTGTCAAGGGAAGAGTTGCCAAACACCCCAAAGTAAAGCTTGGGGAGACGGTAATTTTGCTTGAAAATTTCAGCTCTGCAGACAAAGTGGCACCTTGCGCTTTTTCTACCAAAACAACCCTTTACATTTGGAATACCCGCCACAAACCATATATTTTCTGAAAGTACACATGATAAGCTTTCTAAGCATACCCAGCATGTTGTAGTGGGCCCATCTTTCTGGAAGTAATCCCTCAAAGAATTCGTTGGTCGCACAGGGTTTCCTTAAAAAATGTATAATAAAGCAGAATAAAAAATGAGTTTTCCTAAAATATCAATATGCAAACAAAAAAAAAACAAGCTAAATCTGAAAGCGCAAAATCCCCCGAGCAGAACGATACCCAACATGCATAGGTACTACTAACCCTTTTAACTGCCAGCCTACTTTAGGCTTTGTCACCCTCTCTTGACAGGTCATTTTTCACCATTTTGCGCTATGCTTAACTGTGATTTTTGCAGGAATTTCCAGGAAAATCATATATTTTTTTTTTGCGGCAGAGTTTAGGCTTTAACATGAAATGTCTTGTTTGTAATTTTTTTACAGTTTTATTAAATATTTTTGAGTACATTAAACAAAATTTTTTTTTTAGAAAATTATCTCCTTTATTTCAAATAAAACATTTGTTTTATTAAAGAAAACCATATTGCATGTGAAAGCCTCATTTCTTCCGATTACAACGGTACCACACATGTATCGGTAGCCCCCTGTTACTGTTCAGAAGACCCCCCAAACTGAAAAAACATTTTATAACACGTAAAAATAAAATACAACTACAATCCACACTATAAAGGGTTAAATCAAGAAAAAAAATCGGTGTGGGGTTCCCCTTCCAAGGGGGGGGGGGGTAACCCCCATTTTTTTATTTTAATAATTCCCATAAAAATGACATGGGGTCCCCCCTACCCAGCATAACCAGCCCGGGGATCAGCTATGTAGGGATTGTAGAACAGGGCGCAGGGTCCAGCTTTGGTGGCCCCCCGCCCTGCCAAGTACAAGCCAGCACCGCCTAAATCAGCCCGGGCCCTTCTGCCCCCCCCTGGGCTTCGGGGAGGCAGGTAATAGGGGGGCCGGGGTTAATGGCAAGTCACCCGCTAGCCGCAGGTCACTTGATAGCCCTCGAGCCTTGTGAACTGGTACAGGGGTCTCATGGACTCCTTACAAGTTCACAATAGGTTAAAGTGGACCAACACCCAGGGCTGATCGGCCCCGGAATCTATAAGATTCCTGGACCGTTCTATTCCCTTCCCCTGGGGCATCCAAAATCGGGATGCCCCCCTGTGTGAAACCCCCCGGAACACCTGCTACCACTTACTTGAATCCGGTCCTATGGCGCATGCGCGGGCCGCATCCCCGCTATCCCTCTAGCAGGACGCGTGCCCAGGCCGGCTATTTATGAATGGCCGACGCGGGCACGCTCCCTGTTAGAGGGAAGTGGGGGATGCGGCCGCCAGCGCGCTCAGAGCGGCTGAGTTTAGATGTCTCTTAGACGTCCATAACTCATCCGCTCTGAGTGCGCTGATTGGACAAGCGGCCGCGCATGCGCCGTAGGACCCGGGTAAGGTGAGTTATTGTGGGTGATCGGGGGGGTTTCACGCAGCGGGGCATCCCCAATCGGGATGCCCCAGGGGAAAGGACCAATACCCAGGAAAGTCAAAATCCTGGGTGTTGGTCCACTTAAAATGTAAAAAAAAAAAACACACCACACCACAAAATGCTGGAAGCATTTATTACCAGCTGGGTGACAGGACATAAGGGGTTAATTAAAAAAAAAAATTGACATAGGGTCCCCCCTCCCAGGGTGGGGGACCCCTTTTTTTTTGGAATTTTAAGGGTTAAAAACCCTTAAAAATCCCCCCCAAAAAATGACATAGGGTCCCCCCTACCCAGCGTTACCGACCCGGGCCAGCTATGGGGGCTTGTAGAACAGGCCCACATAGCCATAGTGGCCCGGGCCCTTCTGCCCCCCCCCCTGGCCTTTGGGGAGGCAGGTAATGGGGGGCTGGGGGTTAATGGCAAGTCACCCGCTAGCCCGCAGGTGACTTGCCAGACCCAGAGCCTTGTGAGCTGGTACAGGGGTCTGATAGACCCCTTACCAGCTCACAAAGGGTTAACTGTAACAAAAAAAACACACACCCAAAATGATTTTATTAAAAAAAAAAAATTTTTTTTACTGTACTTACCTCCGATTGCAAGCTCTTGTCCCTCGCCGCTCTGATGACAGATGCCGGTGTTCGGCATCCAGAGAAGGGGGAGCAGGAGATCAGAGGATCTCCTGCCACCTCCTTCCAGGTCGCCGATCACCGGCATCTGACAGCTGAAACAGCTGAAGCCAGTGATCGGGACCGGGATGACGTCATAGCCCCGCCCCCAAAAGGGGTGGGGCTTGACGGGGGGCGGGGCGGGGTGACGTCATAGCCCCGCCCCCTTAGCGGCAAGATGGCGGCCGCCATCGAGAAGGAGAGAGGAGAGAGCCTCCCGGGCTCTCTCCTGAAGATCGGCAAGCCCTGGGGGGGGGATCGGAGGCCCCCCAGGTGAAGAGGAGGGTCGACGGGAGCCAGCGCACATGCAGGTAGGTAAATGTCATTTTAATTTTTTTTTTTTTTTACAGGAAAGCCAGTGGCAGCTAAAACGGGGGGGGGCACCCTATTCCAGGCCCTCCCCTGCAGCCGGAGGAGGTCCCACGGACGATCGGAGCACACCATCTTAAAGGGGAGACCCGGCCGAATCAAACGAGGGGTCAGGTGAGTGTCTTTTTTTTTTTTTTGCCAGTTAGCAGGGGGGAAAGCCAGGTACGTAAAATTTACGTAGCTGGCGTTTAATGACAGGAGAGGCAGCTACGTGAATTTTACGTAGCTGGCGTTTAAAGGGTTAAGGAGATACACTCAGCTCAGACCCTTTGAACTTCTGCATGAGTAGATTGGACCATTGGCTGGGCTAGAACAGTTAACCATTGTCCACCCTCAATCATAGCTTCAGAAAGGGTTTCCAGTGCGGCAAGTGGTGTCGTCACCCCTAAGCGGACAAGGTTGTCCACCAAAAGCGCTGAAAAAATAACTTTTGTAAAGATGAATCAAGCGTGGATAGATGATGATTTTAAAACACCTGTGTCTGATGCCATTGATTAGCATACAACTACTACCAGCAACAGCACCCTTTGCTGCCACCCTCTGCTACTACTGGGCCTACACAACCGCAGATCTATGACATGATGCACAAAATGGGTCCAACAAAAGCTAGTGAACCGCCAAACTGAACGTTTGATAAGTTCGCTCATCTCTAATTAGTATCTACAAAATAGTGGCTAAATACAGAATGTTTAGCTAAAGAGGCCCTCTCCAGCACTTCCACCTGCCGCTAGCCCCACCCTTTGTGGGTGTGGTGGATGACACCATCCATGATGTCACCCCACAGCCGCCCCAAGACGCTCAGTAGTGCCGGGTGATCGATGGGGAGAGGGTTGGATGGGGTGAGGGGCTGTGATACCTTGCCTCCCCTGCCCCTCCTCCACCTGGCAGATGTGATCGGAGCTCCATGGGACAGTATGGCTGGGGAACATGGGAGGTGAGTAAAGAAAAAATATAATAAATGTAATTTTTACTCTGTGTGGTGTCTTTTTTTTACTGTTAACCCTTCGCGAACTGGTAAGGGATCCATGAGACCCCTATACCAGTTCACAAGGCTCGGGGGCTGGCAAGTTACCTGCAGCTAGTGGGTGACTTGCCATTAACACCTAGCCCCCAATTATCTGCCTCCCAAAAGCCTGGGGGGACTTAAGACCCTGGGGTCATTTAGGCTTTGTAGGCTTGTAGCCGACAGGGTGGGGGGCCACCAAGGCTGGCACTTGTGCCCTGTTCTACAAGCCCTGCATAGCTAGTCCCCGGGCTGGTTATGCTGGGTAGGGTTTTAACCCTTAAAATTCCAATTTTTTATTATGCTTTTTTTATGCATTTTTTAGGGAAACCCTGTGCAACCTAAGAATTCTTCAAGAGATTACATCCAGAAAGATCGAGCCCACTACAACAAGCTGGGTATGGCTAGAAAGCTTAACGTATGTACTTGTTTGCATACAGTTTTTATGTGGCTTTTATTCAGATTTTTTTATTTTTTTTAGGTAAACTCTGTGCAACCAAAAAATTCATTGAGGGATTATTTCCAGAAAACATCCACAAGCCTGGTACACTTAGAAAGCTAGAGGTTTGTATTTCCAGAGAATATAGTTTGTGTGGGGTATTTCAAATGTAAAGGGTTATTTTTCTTGAAAGCCTGCAAGGAGCGCCCAAAGCACTAAAGCACTGTTTCAGTTTGGGGGAGTCTCCTGGGCAGGAAAGGGTGTCCACCAATACATATGTGGTACTGTTGTAACCAGGAAAAAGGAAGGTAGGATGTGCTCATCCAGTCAATATATAGCAGTCAAGAGGTGCTAGAGGGGTGTGACCACACACACTAAGCAAAAAAGAAAGTTAACCCTCTGCATGCTCATACTATTAAAAAACCTAGCTAACACTTGGGATGCCCTGATATGTGAAATCCCCAAGTTCGCCTGTGAAAACGTACCTTTCCCTGTCCCACAGCGCATGTGCGGGCTCTCATACAATCAGCTCTGCTTGCACGCAGATGGGGAGCCTGAGCAGTAACCTTCCTGGCCGCCCGGCCTGTCTAAATGACTATCTGCGTGAGCGCGCCAGAAAAATGGGGGGATCTGTGGTTATCCAGGGGTCGTTTCACACAGTGGGGCATCCCGATTTAGAATGCCCAACGGGCAAGGTCAATGGCCGGGTCTTATAGACTTCAGGGTCGGCCACTCAGGGTTTTGTTCCACTTTAATACCTTTAGATTTTCCTGCACAGTTATTCAAAGAAGAATTTCACTTTTTTACTTGTGTGTGCACAAGCAATGCAATACATGAATCAGCCTGTCTAAAGACATTGCAATAACTTAACTTGCTTGCACACACACAGTGAAAAATACTTTACTTGCCTGCACAGTGTTACAGTTCAAAAAGAGGGTTTAGGTAGAGGCCAATTGGACTCCCTGTTACATTGGGAAAGCTACAATCTGTTGTAACCGGGATAAATGGGGATTTCACACGCAAAAAGATTTTATTGACAAACTTACATTTTGTATTACAAAAACACTGCAAATTGTAAAAAATAGATTTTTTTTATTTTTTTGCACATATTTCAGCCAAAAATATTGTGATTACACAAAAATGACCAAAATGACTGCTAGCAGTGTTGTTTTGGATGTCTGATCAATAAACCTTTTATAAAAAATATTTTTTATATATTTGGGTGAGCTGTGCCCCATTTCTAGACTCTAGACATTTCTAGAGAGTTTGCTTGGTGTAAAGTATATGATACATCTATCTGATGTTATGGATTGTTGTAATCTTACAGTAGCATTTCTGTGTTGAGAACTCCAATATTCTGTTGCAATGTGACTATGTTGCTTTGCCATTATTTTATAAATAACATTTTTACATAAAATGAGGAGGCTTAAAGAGTCTAAAGTGCAATATATAGAGTGCAGAGGGTCACTAGGGAACACTGCACATATGGGCAATAAATGAAAAAGCAATAAAGTGTCACCATTCCAAAGTGCATCCAGGGCAAGGCCTTGGGGGTTATTTGCTTTTCTAGCAATGCTACTAGCAGTTTTTGAGCTGCTTCTTGGTCTTCCAGGCGGATTCGTTGATCTGCTTTGTGAAACCCCACTGGATTGGTGGTATTCCTACCTCACCGGCAATTCCATTGTACATAGGCAGCCTTTCCTCCAAGGAAAGACTAGGTTCAGGCCGCTCCCCTACAGCTGTGTACTCATGAAAGCCATTCAGATGGGTAAGCACAGCAGCTGAAGGGATGCCGCTGGTGGCTCCCACATGCGCCATGGGATTGCTGGCAAGGTAAGTAAACACGCTGATCCCTGGGGTTTCACACACTAGGACATCCCAAATCAGGATGCCCCATGGGTAGGGAATCTGTCAGCGCTAAAGTCTACAAGACTTAGTTTTGGTCCACTTTAAAGTGGACCAACACCCACGGGTGATCGGCCCGGGAATCTATAAGATTCCCGGGCCGATCACCCCCCACCCCGCGGGACATCCGAGATCGGGATGTCCCGCGGGGTGAAACCCCCCCCAAACACCCCAACTCACCTACCTTATCTTCGGCGGCGGCCGGCCGCCGCCGCCTCCCTCGCGCCCCTGTAGGCGTGCGCGCCTCGGCGCCGGCCGTCTGCGAATGGCCGGCGCGGGGGCGCGCGCGTCAAAAGTGACGCGAGGGAGGCGGCGGCCGCCGCCGCCGCTTAGACGTTCCAGTTCTCCCCTTGTACGTCGGCGCTGGGAGCGGGGAGAGGTGAGTTTTTCGGGGGGTTAGGGGGGGTTTCACACAGCGGGGCACCCCGATCGGGGGTGCCCCACCGAAGTGGACCAAGACCCAGGATAGTCAAAATCCTGGGTGTTGGTCCACTTTAACACATGAGATGTTATAAACTAGTAATAATAAATAATAATTAGAATATTTATATGTTTTGACAGAATTCATTTTGTTAAGCTCTTTGCACCTTATCCATAGCATTATTTGTACTTTATACTGTTTACTTATGGTGAGACTATTTACCAAGGTTGATTGCAGATGCGATGGCCAAAGCAATTAAAGCTTCATTTTGCATAATTGCATGCTCACTACTTGTCATGGTCACCAGATGCTTAATACCCTGTGCATTTTGAATTGCATTTACAACCTCCTGTAGGTAAAAAAAAAAAAGTATATAAGAAAAATTTGTTGGCATTTCCCCAACACAATGTGAACATGCATATAGGGAGCCTGCTTATCCTCTGGCTACATACTGGATTTTTTTCATTACATGACTTTACATTATTCAGTGTACACGTTCCATTTTCTATGCCAAGGTCACCGGTACCTCTACCCTGCACATCACAGTTGTTGATGGCGTAACATATATCAGATAACAACATCCTACACAAAAAGGATGGTGGCTATATGTCTATCTACTAAACACATTAATATAGCTCAATTTTGTCCCCCTCCTAAAGAAAGTGGCTCACTTACATGGTGGGCTGTGTCTTGGCCCAGTGTGTGGGTGTTTTTTTGCGGGGGGGGCACGAGGGAGAAATGAGGAAGCTGGTTCTGGATGAAATGAAATTAGTCAAGATAATGCTGATAAGACAGTAGGCTAGAACCCAGCTGCCACATTGGTTGTGCATAGGTGAAACAAACTATTTTATAACAGGATCATTTAGAAGATCCAGATCATACTGCTTTGATACCTTAAAATATTTTTGTGCTGATACGACTATTTTTAATTATTTTATTATAGAAGCGTCTTCATCTTAAGGCACCTTGTCTGATGCAGAGAAGGGCATGGCAAGCTCACTTGAGGTGCTGGGTATGTTTGTGGTGCAAGTTATTTTTTTCCCTCAAAGTCTTCTTATTTAGGAAGTCCTATTTACTGTTGGTGGTGCACGAGAGTCCACACAAGAATTCTGTGACATCCAAGTCCACTTAGCAGATATATTTGACTAATTAATGAAGCACCTTGTCACGGACCGGGTGGAGCGGACTCAGGTGTGGATCCGCTTTAACCGTGGGACCGATGGCGGGTACCGTGTCAGGGGAGCGGAGTCTAAGGGGCCACCGGTATTCACCAGAGCCCACCGCAAGGCAGGTTGGTCTTGTGCGCCGAGTGACCCCCAGGTCGCTACCCACCAACAGCGGCCCAGTCCCACAGTCAGCCGAGGTTCAGCGAGGTACACAAGTGGCAGGCAAAAAGGCGTAGTAAGTACAGGCAGAGGTCAGGGCTGGCAGCACAGGTTCGCAGTAAAGGTGAGTAGCCGAGGTCGGGGCAGGCAGCAAAGGTTCAGAATCGGGGACAGGCAGAGGTCGGTACACGGGTGAGCAATCCAAGAATGTCTGACTTTCAACAAGCATGGAGAGACCAAGATCCGGCACTGAAGGAAGGAAGTGCCTCTTTAAATAGGGGAAGAGGATGCAGGATTGGATGACCAAACACCAATCAGTGCTGTACAGGCCCTTTAAATCTCAGGAAGCCAGTGCGCTCGCCCTCTGGTGGACGGAGACGTGCGCGCACCTGAGCATGTGAGGAGGAAGCATGGGGGGAAGGGCGGGAGCTGGATGCAGCCATGAGGGAAGTGCTGCAAGATGGATGACGGCTGCATGCAGCCATGGAGGTAAGTGACTTGCTGTGAGATGGGCGTGCAGCGCTCGTCCTAACACACCTACACAGAGGCACCTTGGTGTTTGGTGGTGCAGCTTTAACATACGATGTGTGCTAACCGAGACCTCCAGATTTTAAAGAAAGTTTATAAAACTGGTTGCTGGTTGAGTGCTGTGGCTTCTTTAAGCTTTGTGTTTTTGTAGTTTAGAGTTGCTACATTTACTAAAGGAAGTCAGGGTTATGTATTCAAGGAGGTGGAACAATTCACAATCCACTGAGGGTGAAGCATAATTTTTTTTTTTTTTAGGGTTTTAGGGTGAGTGACCAAAAATCTTGTTTAACTAAAACATTAAAACATGCATTTGTAATGGAATTTTTGACAGTGTTGTATCTTACTTGTGACTTGCTGTGTCGAAGGAGTGATGCTAGAAGCCTATTTGCTTCTCCTCGAACACCAACATGATCCTTTGCTTCACACCACTGCACAAGCCTGACCAGGAGCTTGGAATCCTGGCCAAGAATCCTGGCTGTTTCAGCTGCAAACCGAAGCAAAGTATTTATTACTGTATGTGAAATTTAAATGAATTACTTGCAAACAAATTAATATCACAATAAAGATTAATAGTTAGAGGTTTCATTTTATGCAGAAACAGGTAGGCCCCCATTTGAATGCTTATCTGGAAGGTAAAGCTTTATTGGATTCAGATTAAAACAGATAATTTACCTGTGCATCAGACGGTAAACATAGTATTTTATATATGGCCATGCTGCCCCTGGTGCCTACCTGCTAAATATTGATGTAGGTAATGTCTGACTGAATTCAAACAGCAGGTCTGTGAAGGGTCTGAAACCAATAATGGAGCTGCAGAAAAGCTTCGTCAATCAAACTGGATTTTTTTGAAGCTGTCACCACCACAGATATTTGGCCTGAAGCCTCTATAAAAGATGTGCCTTTCATAGGTATTTTGTCTGAAGTAGGGGATCACATTGATTTCCTGTCTCTGTAGGAATACCATGACTGTGGACAGTTCTTTCTTTGGTGAAAACTCTGGGAGGAATATCATAGGCAAAAATGAAACATGAACATAGTGATCTCCTAGTGCAAACCTCAGAAAACTCAGGTGACACAGATCGGAATGTGCAAGTTGGTGTTGGTGCAGTACACCAAAAATGTGTACCGCACCAGGAAAGCTAACATCTCAGAGATACAATGTGGATCCGAATTTCTATGCCTGCAGCAAACAAACTTTTTAATCATAGGATTGAATGCACAACACTATTCTTCCTTGGCATTTGTATTTAGATAAAAATATCTTCCTGACCTAAGCACCTGATCTCTGGCCCCACAACAAGTTCCCCTACATGT
Organism: Gastrophryne carolinensis; assembly: GCA_027917425.1. NCBI lineage: Eukaryota > Metazoa > Chordata > Amphibia > Anura > Microhylidae > Gastrophryne > Gastrophryne carolinensis. The sequence continues at coordinate 528,675,177 of CM051235.1, read as the reverse complement.
TCCCCTAAATGGCCTTTGGATCATCCTGGACTTGCTGCCCCCTGTTTATCGTTTATTGAGAAGCTCAAGATAGTGAGTAGGTAGAACGTTTCTCTTGCCTCCTTTGTCACCCTTCCTGTTTAACTCGGAGTTCTCCCTGGAGCAACAGAATACTCTAGCCAGGAGTCATTTCCTGGATCAATACTTGTTGACCTTGTCACCTTAATCTCACCAAGACACTAGCTCTACAAATATGTGGCCACCTTGTAGACATAGGAGACAATTCCTGCACCTAACTTCTGAGGAGAAGGGAACCCTTTGGAATGCTGAAAATCTTCCCATGTAAGAAGTTCTGTTTTGTGTAAAAGAGTCTTGTGGTGGGTGATGGTTTGGAAACCATGGAAGGATTTAGTATATGGAATGGGAACACAGATCCAGGGGTGCAAGCTGTCCTGCTTAAGAACCAGAAGATAACATTTGGGTTTGGGAGGGGAGGGAAGCTAAGGGATGGGGGGGTGTTTCTGTGGAGGCACAAAGTATAGATAAAGAGCCCCATTGGGAGGAGAAGTCTAGAGCTGGATCAGCACCATACACTTTGCTACAACCATGCTAGAAACCTAAGAAACCCGCAGAAGTGCTTCCCTCAAGAAATCAGGAATTTTCCTTATCCTCCCCCTGCACAGTGTGTGTGTGTTGAGTGTTGCAAGTTGAGGAGAGCAAAAGTAAACGCTATACTGAGTATAGTAAGACACTTGTTTTTCCTTTCATTTTATGTGTTTCCCTTTCTTATACTGATTGAGAAAGCCCCTGAAAACTCAGCCTACCCAAAATCCCACATTCATTTGGATAACCCCTTAGTGTCTATGTTCAGGTTTTGAAAATGCAACACAGGCAAACTCTGTAATTATGTATTTGATGGTTATTTATTGTTTTTGTGGCTGCCACACAAACTTTGGTTATAGAATGTTGATATACAACACAATGTCCCATCTCTGTACCTTGGCCATCGGTGAGCATCCGCAGTGTACCAAGAAGTTTAAACTGCACTGGTGGCATCTCTGATCTCAGTAACATTTGGATTCTGTCTGCCACTCCTTCTTCTAGCATTTTTACTTTGTTAATCGCTGAAAGCAAAACAAACAGTCAATGCCATGGTGTAACTGACTTCATCCCGATTTATTTAAATACTGACACAGATCCAGAAGTAGCATCATGAAATGGAATCCTAATTATGTGTGGTTGTAAACACCCTGAGATAAATTGAGATGCTTAACAAAATAATTACCTTACAATAAAATAGTAAATTAACCAGCCGGGGTTAAAAATTTGCCTAACTAATAAATTAGATACCATGATTATTTGGATGCTGAAGGGGTCATGAATGAAACTGGCCTAATGACCACTGCAAGTATAGCACTTCAAGGACATCAATATCTTAGCTAGGAAAAAGAAAAGATCAAACTACCTGTTGTTAAGGAATACTCACTTTCCTGCTGTACTAGTTACTCTATCACCATATCTGTTATGCCTGTGTTCCCAACCAGCCTGCACACTGTAGTTTCCTCCTTTTATGCTGACAGTAACAGTTTCTTGCTCAGTGGCCCCCTTAGGTTAGGATTTAGAATGGTTATTTTTTAAACAGTTTATATCAGCTTCATTTAATTTTTAAATAGTCAATTTGAAGGTTTCAAAGGTTAGTAGGTGTCAGGGGCTTTGGGATTCCAACCGTTACATGTTTCAAGGCTTCCTCAGAGAGCTGGGGAGAATGGGAGAATGGAAACCTTGTAAGTCTAACATATTGAGACCTTGTTTGCTATGCTCAGCCAGAAGTCCACAACAAATTGAACCTGAATTAACATAATGGACCTTGAATTATTTTTACCACCCTGAATTACTTTGTTTCCAGCCCTGGTATGCATTCATATATTGAAAAAATATGTTACGAGCATTAACCCTTTCCTGCCCATGCAAATTCTGCTGGGTGTCTGCTTTTGATATGCATGCATTGATTGGACCAGTCTGTGACAATCATAAATCCTTTCATGTCCATGCAAATTTTTTAAATGCAATGTGATAATTTTGACTGCCCTTCTTGCTCACCATCCCATATCTACATTGGTAAAACTACCGTCTGGTGATATTTGTCACGCTGCCATTGTCCAATTTTGACCCATAGGACTTTGCTAAATTCCATTGGTGTATTATTACCTTATCTGTTCTCCATACCAAGGCGAAATGACTGACCTGAACCCCACACTTTGGCCCCATAATGTTTTCTTGCATGCACCAAGCTTCCTTAGGACTTTTTAAACTCAAGCTGTTGTTTATGTTGCTGCATTTGTCTCCATGACGTTTTTGAGGACCACATTCCCTGGTTGCATTTATTGGGGTTTTCCTGCAACCCAGCCTATCCTCCCTTGTAAGGTTCAAGACAAGAATTTCCATTAGACGTGGGCTCAGTGCTGGGATCTGGACAGTAGTCTCTGGTGTCCAATTATTACAGCAGTGAAACCCTGATTGCCCTTAATAAGGAATCTACCGGTTAATGGATAAATGTGAAGTAATATACTTGCATATGGTATTGCCTTACGAATTGTCACCGAACATTTAATTTCAATTTCAACAAAGTTGTAACGCTGGCCTAGCAAGGTCAACATCCAAATTTTTACTGTCATCAAATATTAGTACATTTACATGAAATATAATCTTATATCCTTAAACCCCATAATCAGCTATTTTACCTCTAGTTTGAGGGCATCCTTTAATTAATGACACCGAAAACTAAGCTGCATACTCCAGGTGAGGCTAGCCGAGCTGATTAAAATTTTCTTAAATTTCTTAAATTAGATTGCAGTCCAGATGAAGACCCCGTATTACACATTTCTCCATGATTCTCCAGCATTATCTTTAACACTACACAGTCTGCTCTGGTATTGCTATGGCTGGACCAATAATAAATGTATTTTACAGCAATGTCCCTTGATGAAAATATCCTTCTTTCTACCGATCCCAGCCATGACTATGAAAACTTTGTGTTATTATAAAAGAAAACGCCACGGATTTGGTAATTATTTTTTTTTTCACGCTTCGTAAGGTAATTGATGTATTACATTGCATGTGTCCTTCTGATATGCCGGATATGATGGATGATTCGCTTTACACTCCCGCTTACCGCCTTTTTCCGATTACAAGAAGAAAAATCTCTTCTAGTGCATTTGCTTCCCTCTCATATCCATAGAGTCATAATAAATATAAAGCATTTTACATCCTGACAATATTGTAATCCAAATGGTTTTAATCCATATATTTACATCCTACAAGTATTGGAAAATCAATTAATTTAATCAAATTAAATTAATCAATTAATCAAATTTATCATGTATATAATAATATAATAAAATAATATAATGTAAAATTCTTTTGTGTAAACTTTTTATCTGTGTGATGATAACACCCCTGCATGCTAATTATTATATGCAGTGAAACTCTTACAGGGCATTTGTTGCAGTGCTAAAAAATTTTTAGCTTTCTGGAAGGAACCGCTGCTAGAGGTTCACAAGAGTATGCATTGAAGCTAAAAGGAGGGGATTCCAGCGCTCTTCTGGGCAGAAAACAAAAAAAGTTAATTTAACGCATTAGGACAAGTTAAAAGGTATCAATCTAGTAAATTATAAATCCAAGTAAGAGTAGGAAGAACAAACAGCCATTATAACAACTATGCATTCCACAAAGTGATTTAATGCTGAGAATCGCATAAAATTACATATGAAAAGACAATCTAGGTGAACAGTAAATTAATGACAAAATGACCGCTAGGTGGTGCAGTTGGGAGTAGGTGCATTTGGGAACCTCTGAACCCCTTTCAGATTAATTCTAATTTTCGAATACACTTACTATTTGTTACATACAGTGTGCTTCAACTATATCATTAATTTATTATCAATCTAGTAAATACCAGGTATTGTTCAGAGGCTTCATGGCAATGCATTTCGGGTATGCGCCATATTTAAAGTGCCATAATAGGATCATGCAAGTGAAACGTTCCAAACACAGCTCAATGGCAATATGATTGAGACATTGATCAGCTAGCACATATTGAATTTGAGCTGTGATCAGCCATGTGATCCCAGTATGTCACTAACTATATATATTATGTAGGTGCTCAGTATAGGTGACAGCTTGGTACAGGGTACTTATACCTGAAATGCGTCTCCATGCAGGCCCTGCACAATTCCTGTTCTATACTAAATGTATGTCTTTTAACTCATTTTCATGAATATAAAGTTTCGTTTTATGTTTTCTGACTGGAGAAGCGATGGAATGCCCTCCTTTTCATCTCACCCACCATTATGGCAACACTCCTCCAGCAGATCTAAGGTCATTCACTGATTGGTGAGCTTTATGACTCTTATGAGAGGTCTTGTTGGTTTCTGTGGGAGATTCCAGCTGGGGCATCTGATGCCATAAAAAGAGAAACATGCATGGAGCTTTTGTCTACAGAGCATGACATTTGATACAGAATGAAACTGAACCTGCAGGACTTTTATGTACACCAGAGAGAAACTTTACATTAACAAAATGTTCGGTGAGCACCAATGTTACATTTGGCTACTGCCACTGCTGAAGTTTTTCTATTTGTTGGACTTTGCTTTGATGTGGAAGAATATTGTTTTAGTTACTTTGGCCTCGATTCAATAAGACCTGAAAAAATTCTAATGGTAGTAAAAAATTCAATTACTGAATTCAGTTACTGATTCACCAGATGAAAAGCTTTTACTACAGTGTAGAAAGGAGTAAAAAGCTTTCTACTTGTCTTAGGAGTAAAAAAGTGCCATTTACTTTCATTGTTTTCCTAGATGGTGATTCAGCAACAATGACATTCTCAGGCTTTTTTCTCATAAATTGAATTTTTCACTACCATGAGAGTTTCTTTCAACCATTGTTGTAGGAATCCTTTTTTGTATATTTTAAAACTTTTTGTTAAAAAAAGGGAGGCTCCCCTCCATGTCATTACCTTAGTAGATGCTGGGCATGTGCCCAAACAGCATGCTGGTGATATGGCCAGCCAGCTGCACCTCGTAGCTGTGGCACCTTTGAGATCAGCCAATCAGCAATCTTAAAAGTCCCGTTGGGCATGGCTTCAGCAGTGGAAAAACCACTGCTGAGCGAAAACCCGGCTGCCTGGGCGGGGTGGGGCCCGAAGGAGGACATAGAACATATGACATAAAACGGTGGACATTAGAAATGGGTTTCCTTCTCATTTAAATAAGTTATACATGTACCTCTCCAATTGTACTGATCTTTTTGTGTCTTTTAAATTTTGGATTTTTTAATTTTTTTAATATAAACTGAATCAGCTCATACTGTAAATCTATTTTGCAGTAATAGATTGGTCCCAGGCACCCTTCCAAAAAGAAGACCCCACCTTTTTCTTTTTGAGAGAATGATACAACATGAATGCGGACCAAAACCTTGTGTGGCAAACTAAAAGATTCCAAGGCCAGCCAATTGCCTATCCCAAATCAGTATGCCTGGTTGTGTAAAATTTCCTGTGACCTCCATACATTGCTGATTGGACAAGAGCCCGTGCATGTGTTGTGGGGCTGGCAGAATGCCCCCCAAAAAAGGACCAAGACCCAGGATTTTGGCCATCCCGGGTTTGGGTTCATTTTCTTGGGCATCCACTTAGTTATTTAGTACCTAGGAGAGTTATATCCACACCCTTACACTAGAGTCTTAAAATAACTCAAAGCTACATGTGGTCAGACTAAGGGGTTCTGGTCAAAAAAGGCTACTGAAGAACAGCATCGCATGCTTCTTGGTGGGAGGGGATGGAGATTGTGGAGTGCACCTTTAAAAGGTCCTTCCTGGATAATTTATTTTCTTATTTTTAGTGTATATACATACCGTAACCCTGTCTCCAGCACATCCACAGTAAATGTGTGGTAACTGTTTAGCCTATGCTGGAGATGTGGTGTACTGAGGGGCTTTCCCTTAATGCCTGGGGGGAGCAGTGAGGCCGAGGAACATGCCGGGGGTCTAGGCTGAAGTGTTGGCCCACAAGGAATGCTTTTTTTCACTCACCTAGCCCCCTTGCTCCCATGATGCAGCTTATTTCCTCTTCCACCACTGAGATGTCCTATTCCGGTCCCGCCGCCATCTAGATTTCCCATGCCAGTCCTGCTGCCACCACTGACAGACGTTGTTGAGGTGTCTCATGTCAGTCCCGCTGCCGCCTCTGACTGCTTGCTGCTGCTGCTGAAGCTAGTATAACAGTGAGATACTACTGCCCTCACCCGCCACACCTCCCGCTCAGGCCCTATCTACCTGCCACCCATCTACCTACCAAAGCTCCTGTCAAGTGACTTACCTGCCTGCTGCCCACCACATTTCACTCACCTACCTACCCACTTGCCGGCCCAGCCACCTTTCTACCTGCTGCCCACCTGCCTAACCACTTGCCTGCCCAGCCACCTACCTGCCTGCCACCTACCTACCTGCTACCTACCTATCCACCTGCTTGCCCAGCCACCTACCTGCCTGGTGCCCACCTACCTACCTGACACCCATGTACCCACTTGCCAGCTGCCCACCTACCTACCCACTTGCCTGCCCAGCCACCTGTTTGCCTCCCAGCCACCTACGTACCCACTTGCCTGATGCTCACCCGCTTGCCTGTTCCCCATCTGCACACCCACCCGCCTACCGTCAACCTACCCACCTCCCTGCCGCCCAGCTACCTACTTGCCTTCCCACCCGCCCACCTACCTGCAGCCAACCTACCTACCTAACTGCAGCCCACCTGCCCACCTATTTGCCTGCCCACTTACCTACCTACTTGCCTGCCGCCCATCTACCTACTTGCCTGAACACTCAACTACCTACCTGCCTGCCACACACCTACCTACTTGCCTACCTACATACCCAACTACCTAGTCGCCCAGCCTGCCACGCACCTACCTACCTATCCACCCACCTATCTACCCATGTACATGCCCGCCTGCCCGCCAACCCACACACTTGTCTGTACCAGTTCATCTACCAACCTACCTGCTGCCTACCTGTCTGTTCATCCACCTTTCTGCCCATACACCTGTCCAAGAACATCTGTCCCCCTACCTGCTTGCCTGCTGGAACACAAAGAGGGACACAAATGTATTGATCCTCCAGGCTGAATTTAGGTGGGTAATTAAGGGGTTAAAAGCATTTTTTAAAGTAGATATGCATCACCTTTGCATGAGACATAGATTATTTACATAAGACATATATTCCAGATCTGTAATAAAAAATGAGACATTTTCGGGACCGCTTCATTTTTTATGTGTCACTCAATAGGTTAACATCGAATAGAATTTTCCTCTTTGTTTTTTTTTGTCTTTCACATCATGGAATTGGCCTCTATATCCAGGATTGCAGTTTTCCTGCATGGGAACTATGTCAGTCTCTGATTCAAGGGAGCTGAGCTGCTCTACTTTTTTACATTGTGCGTAGTCCAGTTCGCTCTACAGATGTCACTTGGTTTTCATTGTCACCTGGATCTGAATCAACCCCAGTGTCTTGATGTAAAAAATGTTTTGAACTAATGCCTTGCAAAACAAACAATGGGAACACTCACCCCCTGGGGATCGGAATATGCAACTGTAACGAAGAGAGCTCCAGGGGCAGAGCTCTCTCACCAGAATATTTTGTGCAATGTGACCTCAAAAGCTAGTAATTATGGTACCTTCAATGATGATGTAACTGTGACCAAGCCTCAAGATCTCATCATAGATAAGGGAATTAAAAGAAGCAAGATACAGCTGAATCGTGCATTCTTATGACAAGCAGTGGCAAAGTTATATCACATGTGGCCTATGGCTTAATTTGGTGTAGCACTATTTGCTAAACTATTAAATGAACTAATGTTCTTCTAAAATAATATATTTGATTTTCCATTGTTAATAATGTAAGATTGTTCCAAAAGAAAGAAAAAAGAAAATAAATTATAGACCTGAAAAAAGAGCAGCAATTCTACAAAAAGGTAGGCAATATTAGTGTGCAACAGGTTAAAATTATGGAGAAAATGGCAAAAAAGCATCAATTCTGATAAAAAATATGAAATTGCAAAAAACAATATTTATGTATTGGTTTGGCTACAGAATCAAATTATAAAAAGAAGATTACTAGAAAGCAAGACATATGTTGCCTTTTTATATATTTTTTATATAATTAATATATATTATATATAATCTATTTAGGTATATTATTTAGCTGCTAAGGGATCCACCATTCCGAGGCCCTTATTATCAGTTGAGTCATTTTTGCAAGACTTATTTACAATCTTCTACTCCCCTTTTTTTTAACCAAGATGATCTTGTACAGGTAAGCATGGAAGTCGTATGTGTTTCCACCACAGGGTGTATGGGCCTTAAAGCAACAAGACTCAAGTAGTATCTTATTCATCAGACCTGCAACCTTAGCAAATAACAAATATAACTTGACCTACCGGATAACAAACCTAAGCATGCATACATGTTGTTTGGGAAATGATATACTAAATCAAATAAAATAGCATTTGCCTCTATTTTTATGACAAGCAACCTCAAATATTACCATAACCATAGTCTGTCAAAAACGTCTGCTAGATAACAGTTGAAGGATTGATGACATGAGAAAAGAACTGAGGTTATTTCAGCAAGCTACAGTATATGGAAAGGTGACTGAGAAAAATGATTAAAAAAATGCCTTGCACAAAAATTCTCAACGCTCTTAAATGTCTGGAAAGCATACAGAAGACACTGCACCCAGCATCAAACTCAATCATAGAACCCAACTCAAGCTAGTCAGAAGGACGATCAGGAGCAACATCAGAAAGTATTTCTACTAAGAAGTAGAAGATGCTTAGAACAATTTTCCAGCAATAATGGTGGAAAAGTTAACGGTAAGTGAATTTGGAGCTTAAAAAAACCCAGCAACCGCCTGTCTGGAATTTCAAAAATTCCAGGGCCAACTGTGCTGGCTTTTCCCTGGGGGATCTTGAATCAGGATGCCCCGCTGTATTAAACCCCCCAGTTCGCCCCTAAAAACTCCATCTCCATGCTCCAATGACACATGCGCAGGCTCTTGTTCAATGAAAGCCGCCTGTTGTGACTACATCACTGGGCAGGCGGCTCTCATTGCTTACAATGGGGAGCACGAGCTGCACTATCCCCAGATTACGCATGTATGTAATCTGCAGCTTATCCAAAAGAGGACATGCTTCACTGTAGTGCACAGCTATTTCCTGTCTCCTGTTGTAAAGGGCTTGAAATTGGCCCACTTTAAATCAGCGTCCTGTCTCTGGAACAATAAAATGGGCTTCCCCTAAACAGTGAACAAACCTATGGTTTTATCAGTTTTAAAGTGGACCAAATCAGCATACACCCACCCTTTCTTTTATCCTCCCTTTATCCTGAAAAGTTTTACCTTACTGGCCCACTGCGCCTAAGCTGTAGTACTGCTCGATCACACCTATTTTTTATTATTTTTTTGCACATTTCTGTGTGCTGAGTAATAAAGATTCTCCAAACTTAGTGCACATGTATCCACAAAAAAAATGGTAAACCCAGCCTCTCTGAATCCTACACATGATTGTTTGGTTAGTTTAGGCTATATTACCTGGTATGGCTAGGTTGCGCAGTGCACTTAGAGCAGCATGCTGTACAGCCACATCTCCATTGTCAACGTGTTGCTCTAATAAATCCAAAAGTTGATGGACTACTCCAAACTGCACCATCTGCACACAATTACCATCTGCGGAGACAAGCAAAGTAATAAATATCGAGCCCATATGCATGACATTTCATTGCATTTATATCCCCTACAATCTCATTGAAAAATGATTTTATTTTTAAATAGAAGACATTTTTTATCTTCAAGATATAATCTTGCCAGTGTGATCCTACAATAAATACAATCCAAACAAAGTATACATTCCTTAAATAGAAGCTTTTCATTTTTTTGCAGGGGGCTAGAGGTTTAATGGGAAGGTTGAGTGCATATAAACTAACAGGTTGCTGCTCCTACCAGGGCCATTACTTAGACTTTAAAAGAAGAATGCCCTGCTGAAATGTTGTTGAGGACTATGATGGAAGGAGCTCTCTGAAAGCCAATATGCCAATGTTTTTACTGCTGAGGAGGCTCTATTCCTTTTTATAAAAAGCAAACTTGGCAGTATGTACTTGCCCCTCATGGGAAAGATTTCCTTGAAACACTGTTTGAAAATAAATACAATATACATTAATAAACAAACACTATGATGCGAACGTTTTAGGTGTGGAAAAATGCTGCAAAGTAAGAAAACTTTAAAGAATAGAAGAGATTATGGTTTATTTGTATAAATACTAATGTTCAGTTCAGTTTGTTCCAAGTATATACTGTATGTACATCCTGATTTCAGTAAAACAGAGGGATAATTTATAGTTCCTGGCCTGGCTTTAAAATAGGCAGACATGGTGGTGTCCTTCAGGCTGATTTCACCTACCCCATTCATTGTAATGGAGAGGGCGTGCCTAGGTTGGGCACAAACAAGGATCCCAGGATGCTGCCATGAGAGGCTGGGTCACTGAAAGACAGAATTGCTGGATCCCTGCCTGTATACAGAAGCTGTGAGAGAATTCTCCTGGCCCTGTCAGTATACCAGCATCTACATCTATATCGACATCTACATCTATGCCCTATGGTATGGGTTCATTGCTCTTTCAGGGGACCCATATACCAGTTCCAAAGGAAGGGGGAACAGCATGTCACTTGCCAGCAGCATCGGGTGACATGCTGCTACCCTGTCCGATTACTGAAGAGTCTGGTGCCCATTAGTATGGAACCAGTATTTAGTAAGTATGCCAAAGCAGTTTCATTGGAGCAATTTTTTTTGTTCCCAGAGCAAACCAGCCTGTGCACCAGACATAGGGCCCGAGAACCCAGGGCTCAAAGGCCGATGATCTGGACCCTGCTTCTGCCAGTATACCAGCCCCTAAGCTGTCAACTGCTAGAACCGAACACTGGAGGTGTAGACGAGCTTATAGGTTTGCCAAGACCATAAATGTAGACTGAGAAAAGTTGGGGGCCTAGGACAGAACCTTGCAGTATACCAACAGGAAGAAACCATGAGAGTAGGCTACACTGAAAGATCTGCCAGAGAGATAGGAGGAAAGCAAAGAAAGTGCAAGACCTTTAACCCAAGAAAGAAGAGAATATCAAGAAGCAGGGAATGGTCAACAGTGTCAAAGACTGAGGATAGGTCAAGAAGGATGAGGATAGAGTAGTGACCTTTGGTTTTTGAAGTGAGCAGATCATTAGTGACTTTGGTGAGGGCAGTTTCAGTGAAGTGGTTAGGGTGGAATCCATAGGGGATCAAGTTAGTTGTTGCTAGATAAATAGTGAGCCAATTCAGAGTGGATATGTTTCTCAAGAGGTTTGGAGGAGAAGGATATATTGCTCAAGAAATTTGGAGGAGAAGGGGAGCAGTAGCTCAAGTGGGCAGAGGGATCAAGAGAGCGTTTCTTGATTAGTGGAGTAATAACTGCATGTTTGTAAGAGGAAAGAAAGGTGCCAGTAGAAAGGGTAAGTTTAAATATAGAGGCTGGAGTGAGGGATGGAAAAAGTTGAGGAATAAGGTGGGAAGCGATAGGATAGAGAGAGCAAGTAGTCAGATAAGCCCTGGGAATGAGAGAGGATAGCCCTAGTTCAGTTATTGGAGTGAAGAAAGTAAGAGAGTATGGCAGGGGGTGTTTGGAGTGGTGAGGGATTCTGAGGGGCAAAGCCAAATCGAATGTTGTCAATTTTTTCTTTGAAGAATGTAGAAAATTCTTCTGTTGTTATGTGGGGGGTTGGAGGAGGAGGTGGTGGGAGAAGTAGGGAGCTGAAAGATTTGAAAAGTTGTTTGGGATTCCAGGATTGTGCATAAATAAGTAAAGATAAATATGCAGTCCTGAATGCCCAAAGGGCTTTTTATAGACCAGAAAGTCATTACTGGCTTTTGTTTTCCTCCATTGCAGTTCAGCAGCTCGAGATTGCCATTTCAGTCTGGCCGTCCTTGCATTTTGCCAGGATTGACGGGTTTTGGGACGGGGTAGCCATAAGTGAAGAGAATGGCAGAGTCTAGAGCTTAAGCGAAGGTATTATGGTAGTGTGATGATGCAGCATCTATGTCAGTGTATGAGGTCAAGGTCAAAGAGGGTGAAGTGAGACGGACACTAAGATCTATGTTTCTTAAGTCCCCACATTGAATTCTAGGCTTCTGTGCAGGAGGGGAGGCAGAAGGCAGAGATAGGGTCAGTGTTAGCAGATTATTGTCAGAGAGGGGGAGTAAAGAGGAGGAGAGGTTAGTGAAGAGGAGGTCAATCATATGGCCATCTTTGTGGGTGGGGGCTGCAGACCATTGTTTGAGTCCAAAAGAGGAGGTTAGTAAGAGTAATCTGGTGGCAGCAGGGTTGATAGTGTCAACAGGTATGTTGAAGTCCCCCATGATAATTGTGCGGTTATCTATGGACAGAAACTGAAGTAGCCAGGTGGAAAAGTGGTCGTCACATGATTGACTGTCATTTGCTGCCAAATATGTTAATAAGGAAGTGATACAGTAACTACAAAAGGGCATCTTTCTGGTGGCTAATAGCACCAGTTTTTGAGAGTCAGCATCTTTTTTGGCGCTGGAGCTCACAGCGCCCAATGCTAACTAATTTGCTAGGTATTGGACGGCCTGTGTCAGCACCTGTTGGACCCGACTGCTGATTATAACAGTGTCAGTGTGCATCATTTTGTACCACCACCTCTTCGTAACTGCACAGCGTATTTATACATTTTTGCCACCTTTGGTCCAGTATTTTTCCGGCATTAGTTGGTGTTTCACCATTACAGTTACAATATATCACTGCTAAGGGGACAAACTTTACAGTGCGATCAGGCTGCGTTTTAGCTGTTTTCCAAATTACAAAGTAATATTTGTCAGCATAAAACACTTCAATACAGTTCTGGCTATGGTGCTTTATGGGATCTTGGCTACCTAGAGTATGTGGCATTGTGGTACTAAGAAGGGGATAAGAAAGGTTTTAATTATGATTTTTCCTTATATTTTGAATTAATACCAATGTTTAAATGTTACTGTAATATGTAACTGGTGCCCTACAGCATTAATATGTTAGTGGATGTGCTATTTGATGTTAAACCTTAGTTTCTCCATTTAATATAAAACTATGACATAAAGCTAGCCACCAGTACAGACAGTTCTGTGCTTTCAGTCTTCTCTGTGCCAGGATGTCAGACGCTCTGTCTCAGTCATGTTGGGATGTCCTAATGGAAATGAGCATTTTTACAGGCAGTGGATGAGGTGCTGACATATATATCAGCTCCAAGCTAAAATGCTTCATCATTCTCTGAAGGTTAGAGAGAGAAAGTAGGGCATTGCTCTCCTCCCACCCCTCTTCGCAGACACTACTCTTTAACTTGCAAGTAAAAAGCCACAGTGCCCACGGGAACTATTAGATTGCAAAGTGGAAGGTGAAACGGAGGGCATGGCACCAACTTGAAATATTAAAAAAAGATTTTTTTCCCTTACAGCGTATTAAAATATGTGTCCAGATGACCAGAAACTTGTTTTGGATACAGCTACAATTGCCCTATAACCTTAAAGCTGAACAAAACCTGGAATCTTGACTATCCTGGGTTTTGTTCCATGCCTGAACTTGAGATACCCCACTGTGTAAAACCGCCCAGAATGGGCGTACAAACCCACAAGCACGAGGGGCTCTCATCCGTTCAGAGCCGCTTGACGCGCATATGTAATGCTCGGCAAACAGCTCTGTTTACATGAAAGGTAAGGGTTTTTTAAGGTGCGCTTAGGGATCTATGTTTCAGCAGCTGCCTATGATAAGGGGTCACCCTTTATCAGAACATGTGGAATTTCTTAAAAAACTTCAGTTCCCTAAGTAAGGGAAAATCAGTTTAGGCACGCTTTAGGTTTATTTTGTTAGGAAGTGTTTCAATCCAGAGACAATAAGGTTGTTGTGTCCGGAGAGGGTAATACAACTTCTTAGTAAAAATATTTCACTCTAAGCTGTGTGATCTTATTCACATAGCGACTTTCTGTCAATTCACATATAGCCAAAATGTAATTGAAAAAATTGCAATAATATTATTAATAAAAGCACAATATGATGAACATATGAGAAAACTTACCGCCGCGGCCCAGGGGTACACCGACCTGCCCTGAGCCTCTGAGGATCTATCGCCTGTGGGATTATATATAGTGCATCCGGTCTCACTGGTTCAGTGGTACTACCCCCCACCCAGAATGGCAAAGCAGGAGTTCCCGAGCAGCACCCACCCACACAAGTGTGGCACAAGGGACTCGATCTGACGTTCCAGTAAGTGGGCGGGTGCCAGAAAACCACCAATCAGTTACTTGCCAATGAAAAAAAAAATACTGTATTTGGGGCCTCCACCAGACTTTGTGCCCAGGGGCCTCCACCACACTTAATCTGGCCCTGGGTGTGACCATACCAGGACTAAGAAGGTCACGGGGGCCTACCATCATTGCTTCTCTACCTTATTTTTCCTATTTGTGCTCACTTGGCATAATTTAATGCAGGGGCACTCAACTAGTTTCTGAGCTGAACATTACCAGTAACATGCGTTACTCCGTTGGATTGGTGTGGATATGTAACTTTTACTGGGGATCCAAGGTTTTTCAGAAAACAAGGCATTCCAAATCAATGGCAATGCCTCAGATTCAAATGGAATCAGGCAGCTCTGGAGTCTTATAGACTTCAGGACCACTTTTGGTCCACCTTAAAGAGGAACATCGGAGGCCCTGGAGTCTAAAAGACGGAGTCTAGAAGTCCCAAATTGGGATGCCCCCGCCATGTGGAACCCCCAGGAACACTCACCTTCTCTTGTAGCCCTCACCACGTCTGTGCTCCCCGGCTGCATCCCTGCCTACATCTAGCCATGCCCACGACTGCATCTGGCCTTCCTGAATGTCAAGGTGGGCAGGGGATGTGTCTGGCGGCACTGCTCGGCCAATCAGCACACTCGCTCTTGCCCAAGTCTGCGCTGTGGGAGTGGAAGGAAGGTGAAATGGGGCGACATGGAGGGGTACACACAGCAGGGAATCCCAATTCAGGATGCCGCCACAGAGAATAACAACACATGGGAAAGTGAAATTCCTGTGTGTTGTTCATCATTAAAGCTGAACAAAACCCAGGAATTTGACCCTCCTGGAGAAATTCAGCAAATCACCCGAATCGAATTTTTAGGAAGTTCGCTCATCTCTACCCAGTGTGCCACATGTGAGACAGCTATGTAGTACTTAAGGAAGGAGGAAGCGTGACATTTCTTCATATTTGGGGATTTCTAATTAGCCCAGTTAATCTATTGGAAATTGCCAAGCAAAATATAACACCTTGAATTACATTGCTCTCGCATTCACCTAATGATGAATGATCACTATAAAGGGGATTAATGTAAGAATGCCAACCTGAGCCATTTCTGTAGGGTGATTTTTCTCCAGTCCTGCACATCACAATGACAATTTACCCCAACACACCAGAACTTAAATAATTAGAACTCCTATTCAGCCAAGTTAATTGACCCAACACACCCAGTGTTGAGGTAAATGGTCATTGTGAAGTGCAGGACTGGAGAAAAATCACCCTGTTGGAATGGGTCAGGTTGGCATCTATGTATAAAGCCCGACCCATTCCTGCAGGGTGATTTTTCTCCAGTCTTGCAATTACCTCAGCACACTTGGGTTCAGCCAATTAACTGGGTTGAATAGGAATTCAGATTATCTAAGTCCATGTGTGCTGAGGTAAATATCATTGCCATTGTGAAGTGCGGGACTGGAAAAATAACCCTGCAGCATTGGGTCAGGTTGACATTCCTGTTAATGTAATGCAAACGGCAAATAGGTAAAGATGGACACCCACATTTGTGGGTATTTCGAACTATGGCACAGGTGTCAAACTCCCTCCTGAAGGGCCAGCAACAATCCAGGAGCTCACTATGCTCATAACATCGCCTGCTGTTGGTGGCTGCCCAGGAGGGAGTTTGACACCCCTGGACTAAGGGAAAGTGTTTTTTGCTAGTCAATAGCATGTAAATATAAGTGGTAAATATATTTTGTAAATAAGCCAAGTACAATTCAGGACCTAAGATAAAACTTAAATTGGACCTATAGTTACAAAGACTGGAGGTCTGGACACCACCAAAGCTGACCCCGCCACAATGACATTTATTGGATGCCCTAGACCAGGCTACTTACCCACTTCACGTTCCCTCACTGGCAGCTGCCCCTTGTGACCAGACAGGTAACGAGGAAGTGGGTAAGTAGCATCCTGTTGTGTCAAACACAACATGCATGTGAGTACAATGGCCCTGATTCACTAAGAGTTGAAAAAAACTCTCATGGTAGTAAAAAATTCAATTCATGAGAAAAAAGCCTGAGAATTACACTGTTGTGAATGACCAGATAGGAAGACCATGAAAGTCAATGGCACTTTTTTACTCCTGAAAAAGTATTAAACTTTTTACCTGTAGTAAAACTTGCCATTGACTTTCATTGTTTCAAGGCATACCCAGCTTGTTGTAGTGGGCTCGCCTTTCTGGAAGGGATCCCTTGATAGTTTAACCCTTTTAAATGCCAGCCTACTTGAGGTTTTGTCACTCTCTGTGGCAAGTCACCCACTAGCTGCAGGTGACTTGCCAGCCCCCTAAGCCTTGTGAACTGATATAGGGTTCTCATAGATCCCTTACCAGTTCACAAAGGGTTAAATGTAAACACACACACAGAAAAAAATATATTTATTTAATTATAATACTTACATCCCATCCATCCATATCTTTATAGAATACTGTAGATGAATTATTTCCATTATTTACGGACATAATAATTTACAGTAGTATGTCGCCAATAAAAGTGTGAAGCTACTGTAACATATTTATTTTAATTAGATATTATTATGAAAATTTACAGCGGAATGTGCATGAATATATACACACAAACATAGCTTAGCATAAGCTCTCCTGTGAGCAGCCCAGCCTAAAAGATAGATTTTTCTGCCTCTATATTGAAAGCACCTACCACCCCCCACCCCACCTACAGATGCAGCAACATGGGCTCTCAGGTTTAGCAACATAGCAGCCTCCACACATTTCATGAGCACAGTATTTGCAAATGTATTCAACAGCTATGTGAAGTAAAGACCTTTTTTACCACCCTTTGGCTGGAGAACTGCTTTAAAGCTTTAAAACTGCTTTACTTCCTCCTACCTTATCCCCCGAAGGAAACTGTGCATTTTAAAAATCTCTGAAAAAATACCTTATGTGTTCTAAGCTACTGGTTTTTCTTTCATTTCTGGGCATGGTTGTGTCATGGTGGAGCTTTATCAATCTAGATCATGCTCTAGTATAGATCTGTAGGACCACTGTGGCTTGCTGTGCTCACTTGTGCTGAGAGCTCCAAGAGTGGTGTGTATTACGTGGTCCTGGAGAAATGGAATCTAGAGGAGGGCAAACATTGGAGACCTACTATGGTTTCTATACTGTACTGTGGGAAATTAAGGAAGGAAATGAATGAGAGGCATATGGGGCAGGGATCAGGGGAGCTGCTTGATGGCTTATTATTGCTTTTGCCTGGACTGTCCCTTTCAAGAAGAACTCAAAGCTTATTTAAACCCTGCTGCCACCCTGCTCTCTCCCTGTGCTATTCCAGTTTGTGCATTAAATATTAACACAACTCATCTGATCACTGCAATCCTCCCCCTGTTTCTGGCGGGGTTGGGACTCTTAACACCAGTTATAGAACTGAGTGACAGTTTGACTTGAGTGAATGACCAGTACAGTCATAGTGCTGCACAGATTTGGGCAACCTGCTGCTCTGTGCATTCTCTTCAAGATGGCTGCACCCATAACCAGAGATGCCGGGGGAAGAGAGCTGGATCTTGAGTGAGGTAAGTCTATTTTTGTAACCCCCCAATCCTGCCTGAGTGCAAGAGTAGGGAGGCAGGATGGAGGGGTTACATAGAGACTGGACTCAAAGGAGCGCTATCGCGAAATTGTTTAATATTAAAAATACATGTAAACACAACGGCTAATGGAAGGAGGCGTCACTTATACACCCAAACTGAATAAAACTTTCAGCAAGCTTGTGGTTTTCCTCTCCTTGCAGGAATAAAATCCAGGGGTAACAGGTTTAGTCTATCAGGGGTGACAGAGCCTGTCACCCCGGATATCCGTTTCATTTCACTACAAGAAAGAAAAACAAGCCTGGATGGATATTTCTTGATGCAGGGTGTATAAGTGACCCCTCCCCCAGCCATCCAGCAAATGTATATGGATTTTTATCATTAGCCCATTTTTCGCGATAGTTCTTCTTTAATATAGCTTTAATATAGCTTCACTGCTGACTCATTGTTGACAGATGAACCAGATCGACACAATTTTAAAAATGTGTGTTGTTCTGAGCACGGGGAGGGGGGGTATCTCAATTTTGGATTCCTCTCTGTGTGTTAACAGTGTAGAATGGTAGAAATCTAATCTTATTAGCTCTCTTCAGTCCTCCGGGGGAAATCCAGCACTCTGGTGCGGTCACGTGGATTCCAGCCAAGTGCAGACACATGAACATGCTCACCAATCAGAGTGATGAATTTCTTGGGGGGACTGAGGCAAAAAGAGGCAAAGATTTCTCTAATTCTGTGCCGTTAACATGCAGGGGGGCATCCGCAATTGAGATGTCCCCTTGCACTCAGTACAACACCCATTTTTCAACCAAATGGGTATTGTTCTGGATTAAACCTTTTTGGTAACTTTTGACTTTTGGGCAATTTAGGGCTAAGGTTATGCAATATAATTAGTTAAAAAAACTGCAAATATGTTTTTTTTCTATATGTATAACTATACAATTTGTTTTTTTACTGAGTTCATCCCGCATATTTTAAACTGCTTCTGCAATTGTTAAAATACCGGGGCAAGAATTGTTGGTCAGCAATGTTGTACTGATTCACCAGAGCATCAGAGGATCCTCCAGTGGGCCCCAGGCACTTTCCCAGGGCTACCATTAGAACTGTACAAAAGATGACTAACACATTGTTTCTGGATTGCCTAGAGTGGTCTGAGAGTTTGTTATTTATTTATTAAGTGTGTGGTCGTGTGGTTTGTCTCTAGGAGAAAGATTTGGGTTTCCTAGAGGGCAAGTGTACAGGTTAGAAGTTAGGTGTATAGCGTAATGCTTGATAGGGGGTATTTTTACGCAAGTTTCTGGAGTGAAGAAAAACACCATATTCCTCTACCACGTTAGGTATAATCACAACCTTTACCTTATAACATTTATCAACATATACATTTACATGCACAGGATGATTATAAAAAAATATTCACACGTTTTACGCTTTTTACTGTTTGTAGCAAGTGCTAACCCCACGGATGTAGCAATATTCAGAATATTGTGTAGTGTTTATCCACCAGTGAGCACAAAGCGTATGCAGACGCATTTCGCCAAATGCGGCTTTTTCCATTTTAAAGCTGGCCTAATAATATAAACAATATACATAAACTGGTGGGTATGTCCATATACATTGTGCTAGGGAAAGTCTAGAAAGATCAAGGTAAAAGTACAGTTAGATGTGTTGTCAAGTTGGTTCCAGTTTGACATTTGACATTTGATTATTAAAAATCAAATGTTATAATAATAGCATGTGTAATATCACCACAATGAATGCTTGCACAGACGTAGGAATGTGTGATCTACATTTTTCTCATCCGGAAATTGAGCCTGCAACCCTCCAATCACTGAATTAATTCCCTAACCACTAGCTAAAAATATGTGTTTTAGCTTAAGGGGCTCCAATCTGACAATGATTTTCAAAATGACAGCCAAGGTAAAAAGAAGGCTGAGAAAGTTATCTCCTTAGTCCAGAGGCCTCCTTAGTCTGCATGGCCTGCCTGCTGGGGAGGGGAAGTGTGTCTAATGAAGATGGGTATCGCTCACCATTTTGGTCACACAGGGCAGTTTGTTTCACATTTTACCACTATACTGTACTTACCATTTCTTGCAAAGTTAGCAATGGCAAGTGCTCCAGTCATCTGTAGTAAAGTGTGCTCAGAAGCCAGCCAGGATGGAATATTTTGATAGACCACTCCATTGCCATTATCAAATAATTTTTGCATTGAGTCATCTGTGAATAATAACAAATAGTTTTAGTAAAGGCATCTGAGATTATGCTGAGCAAGGTTATTGATGATAACCTTGAAGATGTTACATACGGTACCATGACATTACCAAATAAGCGGATCGCTTTAATTTCTATGCATTCCAAAGCACTGCATGCATTAACTTGGCGTGAAATATCTTTTTAGTGCTGTAAACCATGTGATCACTCTGGTTTTAACCATTTCAAGACCCCATTGGGACCACTGATATTTTGATGTCAGTTAAAGATGTATCTATTTAGAGTTCACTTTTTTATAATTCTCTTGTTTTTTTCTTATTTTGAAACAAAACAGGATAAAAAAATCTTTTAAATACTGTGCTGTGTTTCTGCATCCAGCCTGTCCCTAAAGCCTGCCTCATAAACCCAGTCGTATGTTCCTGTATTCACACATGTTAATTCCCAGTTCTCAATCTATGGCTAGTATGTGAGTCTTGCATACAGGTGTGTTCCAGGATCTAGCCATGGCGTTTGTTCCTGCATATCTATCTGTATTTTCTGTCCCTGCATACATCCGTGTCTTGCCTGTCAGTTTTTGCTTCACAAGTAAGGAATGTTCCAACTTTTTTGGTACCTCCCACTTCTAGCATCTGTGCAGAGGTAGAGAGATCACAGTTGCAGAGAAGAGCTACCGAGGTACATCTAATACTGCGCACCATTCCTTGTATGCACCCGTGATTTTGACTATCCCGGGTTTTGTTCCGTTCCCCAATGGCATCCCAATTCATGTTGAACACCCCAGTTTACCCAGTGAATCTCATCTCTCCTTGGTCCAATGGCACATGCGCAGACACTCAGTCAATGAGAGCTATTTGCTATGTTAACATCTTTTGGCAAATGGCTCTCATATGGTTCGCGTATGACAACGGGGGTGAAGGAATGTGGCAGCAAGTGTTCCCAATTGACAACAATGAGCCGAATTACGGTAGTTCAGCGGGTGACTCTCATTGGACAAGAGCCTGCGTATACGCCATTGGACCAGGTAAAGTTGAGTGTGTACAGGCACCCTGGTGGGGTTCACACAGTGGGACATCCCAATTCAGGATGCCCCAGGGGAAAGCCATTGTCCGGCCCTGAAATCTTTTAGATTCCAGGATGGCCGCTGATGGGATTTGTTCTGCTTTAAACAGAGCTAATTGCTCTTACATGTCAGCTGATTACCCCTGGCCAGTTAGCAGACAGAGCCACCTGCTGCTGGACACTAGTATCCCATATATTTCACCCTATAAGATGCACTTACTTTCCCCAAAAGTGTGTGTGTGGGGGTGAGTGGGGGATGGATGTCAGTGCATCTTATGGGGCAAAAAAAAAAACTTACATTCCCAGCTCTCATGCTTTAGCAGCCGTCTCCCACTGACATAAAAACGCAAAGGGATGGGCCTCAGAACATATGTGTGGTGCCTCAAGAGCGGTTGTTTGTCAAGCTTTAAAAAATGTGTTAAAAAATGTTAAAGGTAGTTTAAAAAATGTTTGAGTTGTATGTGAAATACTAGTTAATTGTCCAAGCTCAGAATATCAGATACAAATTCCAAAATGACCCAAAGAGACAATTTGGGCAAAAGAAAACATTGATTCCTAAAGGGTTTGAAATCTGGGGAACTGAACAGATGTTTGGTAGCACCTGCCAACTACACTTACCTAGTGGGAAATACATCTAACATAGGTGGAGTTGGGCAAACAGTGCACATTTAGCTTAGTTATTGTGGCAAACTTGCGTAATCTTGTGAAAACACAACGAATAAATGGTAAAACAATTTGTAAACCACGCCCTTAAGGTTCATACAAATTTGGCTTATTCTTTATACAAGAATATACCCTATACGGGTAGCATAGTAAAACATGTTTAGAAAAAGAAATACAGTGTGCTTACCACCAAGAAGGAGGGACACAATGAGGTCTGATGAGGACTTCATAGTGCACATATCCTCGTTCTGAGAGCTATCCTGTAGTTTTTGAAGGATTTCACACAGTGTCTCCTGTACAGAAGCATCTACTAACTGTATCTTAAGGGGCTCTAAAACACAATGACAGATGATCAGTTGCAGTAAAGACATATGGATAATTTTCTATATGGCCCCTCATTAAAATGTATCTCCAATAACAACACCCAAACAAATTGTATATATGTTTAGTGGGCAACCTCCTGCTTTAATATTAAATACGTGGCTTCGTGACGTGGAGGCTGATTCACTACTAGCGCCAAGTATTTCCAGATGGGCGTCTGTATAGTGGCGCTTAGAGCGACCGCTAGTAGACGCTGTAAGCGGGTATCTGGCGCTGTAACAGAGCGTCTCAGCCGCTGTAGTAACCTGGCCTGCATTGATGAATGTGATGTATGTTGGGCGCTCTAACACCAGTACAGTGCTGCAGCGAGCGAAAGGTAGCGCCAGCTCAGTGCGACCGACTCTCGACGCTCCACACCATACTTATCAAAAAGGACACACACATACAGCG
Source organism: Gastrophryne carolinensis (assembly GCA_027917425.1). Classification (NCBI taxonomy): domain Eukaryota; kingdom Metazoa; phylum Chordata; class Amphibia; order Anura; family Microhylidae; genus Gastrophryne; species Gastrophryne carolinensis. The sequence goes on along the minus strand of CM051235.1, from coordinate 528,652,525 downwards.
TCGGCGCTCTAAATCTGGCCGCTGTAGCATAGAGCGCCAGACTGTAATTAAAGTCTGTTTTTGAACGCATATCCACCAGTAACAAAGCAAAAACACATGGAATGACATTGTTTTAACACTGGGACATTAACACTTTGGTGCCAGACCTGTAATGAAAATTTCTGCATAAAAATACAATAAGGCAAAAAAGTTTCAAAAAATGTTTGTTTGCAGCCAGGAGAGGTCACACAATGATTTGAGCAAAAAAAAATTCAAAATGAAAGCCCATTGAAATGTATGGGATAGAGACAGTGAGCAACAGGTAGTACATGGCACTCCTGAGCCTAGAGCGCCGGCGCTATACCCCGAGCCGCCTGTAATAATACATCGGATGCTACATGGCGCTGTTACAGTCGCTCACCAGATTCGCTTTCTTAAATGTGGTTTTGCATACAGCGCCCCGCGTTCACCAGACGCTGCCTGCCTCTACGAGGCACTACCTGGCACTATCCCTTCTTAAATTACCCCCTAAATCTCCAACATTCCCAGCTTGTTTTTTATTTATGGAATTATATAGGAAACTACATGTAATTACTGAAACTCCAGATAGAATTCCAGAATTAGACCTGCTTTATAAGCTATAATTTGTTGTTTAAAGAAGGTGTATTGTGAAATTGTGTAATTATTAAAATCCATATAAACACATTGGCTAATGAGAGGAGGGGTCACTTATACACCTGGCCTGAATAAAACTTCTGCCAAGTTTGTGGTTAATTTTCCTAGTAGGAATTAAAATCCAGGGAAGACAGGTTTGAGTGTACCGGGGGGACGGAATCTGCCCCCCTGATTCCCCTCCCTTTCATTAAAAGAAAGAAACAAGTCTTGCTGGATATTTCTTGATACCGGGTATATAAGTAACCCCTGCTCATGCCATCGGGCATATATATATATGAATTTTTATTATTGGACTATCTTTTAAATTACATGTCAATTTAAGTCAAAAATTTAAGTGGGCCAAAACCAGTGTTTTTTCACTATCCCGGGTTTTGGTTCCCATCCTGGGGGTCATCCTGATTTGGCCCACTGTGTGAAACCTTGCTGGTCGTCTGATCTACATAAATCTTTGCCCATGGTGGGCATTTCATACAGGAGGGCATCCCAAATCGAGATGTCCCAGGGGTGGGTATCTAACCAGACCTACTGTTTTAAAGAAGTCTGATTTTGGACCACTTTAGCTCCCAGTGGAAACAGAAGCAACTTTAGAACCTCTTCAGACCATTTATGAGTTATTGATTTGAAATGTCCCTTTTTTCATGCAGTTCAATAAATGGCGCATAACAAACAGCAGGTAGAAAAAACTCTCCTCTCAGTATGCGACATGACTTACTTTAGCCTTTTTAAATATAGAGAGACAATATAGAGTTATAAATATACCCTTTCATACATAAAAACTAGAAATAAAATATATAAAATTGCAGTTAAGCTGTTTTAAAGTGACCTTTCAGTCAAAAATCACTAGAGAGTAAAATGTCTTCCTCTGCTTTAGCAAGGTCTTTAGTGCTTTAGTGTACTGTGCCAAGTCTCCACTTTCAGTCTTCAGGGGTTCTGAAGCTGGTTTCGGCATCATAGAGGTGACGCCACCCCTGACATCTGGATAACAGAGGGACACAGGTCTCTGCTCTGGCATTTGCGCCGTGGCTTTTTTTAATGAAAATGTTTGCAATTCATGAAGACAAAAAGGTACCTCGCCCAGGATCGTGCACAATTCTCATTACCAAGAACTTTAGGAAAGCTACTGCTGGCAATACCATTGTACATGCAGGTAGCTCCCCCATCCCCCACATACCATTAGCTCCATTCCGAGGGGGGAACTGATTTGCATAAAAAGGAATTGTTATCTGAAAGATGATTTTGAAAATTAAGCTGATCAAACTATTTTAAGACTGCAAAAAAGAGGTTATTCTGTAGATCGGGCTCTAGAGGCCAAACAATAAAATAATAATAAATACAAACTGACTGTTGCAACAGTAAATATTAAGCATGACCAGAAAAAGAGGGGTGCTATACCAACATTTATCCCCACATATAGTACTGAATTTCCAACAATAGTGAAGGTTATAAAAAGTAACTTGTCTTACAATCTTCTTACAATGCAATTAAAAATGAAGAAATTAGTTGCCCAGTCTTTGTGTTTCCAACCCATCTCCTATTAGAGATACGTGGCTTAGTGTGGCAGGATGTAGAAAGTGTGGCATGACCTGTTTGGTGTATGCCAGTGTGTGCTTTGTGATCCAAAGTGAAACGTTCAGTTCCACTGTGGGGGGGGGGGAATATAAAATAAAAAACATTCATAAACTGTAATACCCTATTCGTTATTTATTTAATTACATGTCATTTGCGTAATCTACAATACATTGGTTATAAGGGGGAAAAGCCAAATGAGCACCTCGGGGGAATTAGGAGAAGGGATTCTTCAGGACAATTATCACAAGTGTCCAAACAATGGTTGGAGGTGCATGTGGGTTTCTTGACTGGTTGTAGGGTCCAGTTCCCAAGGGGGGCCCACTATATCCTTTTATGGGATGGGATGTGTCATTATTTACTGACCCAACAAGTAAAATAATTAATGTACTTTATTGTTATTATTATATTTATTTTTTTAGCAAATGTTTAGTGGATCCTGCAGTCTGAGCTATCTTTATTTGTTTTTACTATGGAGCATGACAGACTCCCTCCTGGTACGGGACCTTCTTATCTCTGATTGTGGATGGTGGCGGTGGTGAGCTGTCCTACTTTGTTATTAAAACCACATTACTACTTGGCCCTTGTATACTGTAACATCATAGAGTCTTTCTTTAATGCATGCCATTTGCAATTTACTCCCTGACTTGGAGATATTCTTTATGAATCTTTTTATATTCATGCTGCAGTTCGCTGTTTAGACCTAGATGTCTGCCTTGAGTATCTTAGCTGTGAAATACGTATTGGACGGCTTTGTTGAGACATTGCTAAATTATTTATGTGCAACAGGGCATGATGCTGTAGTGGTTTGTTCCAGCATTCCATTTTCTTATCAACTGGTTCACTGCTCTGTATCCATAATAATAATAAACCACATAAAAACCACTTGCCTTTTACAAGATATTCCCTAGCCTCTGACCAAGGGACTCATTAATGATGCATGATGTTTTGTTCTTTTTCCATTAAAGAGAATGACCACAATATACGTATAGAAATGTCCTGACTGTTATAGTAAATTTCATTTATCTTTTTTGGTTAGTGAAGTTACCAGCAAAGGAATGATTGATTCTGTTGAAGCCAGTGACTCACTGCTATTGTTCTGTCCCATCTGGCTATGAAAATGAAATGAAGCTTTTAAACAGATGTCTGTGATCTCCAGTCTACTGTAAAAATCTGACCATCTTCACAAGAATGAGCATTGCATACATCCATCCATGGCATATAGTTCCGTTCTGATGCACATGGCTTCCCCCTCTAGACCTGGCTCACTAGGCCGACTATTTGTTACCCATTGCACAGATTCTAAGCATCAGCACTAGAGAGTTTGTTACATTTGGTTACTGTGCTGCACATACACACCATTCTCAGCCAGCATCTGGAGGACTTCAATGATGATTTCAACTCGTTCATGGTTTTCTGCTCTCTTCAGCTGTTTTACCAGCTGCTCAACAACCCTGGTCTTGCTTAACGCTTCCTTTGCACTTTCTGCAATGAGAAATATTAAACATACATAATTTAGCTGTTCTTTTATAACTTCTGGCTACAGTGTGAACTTCCATGTAACGTTTTATTGTTTTGTTTTTGCCCGTTATATATTATCATTAGAAATTGTAATGTGTTTTCCTTTATATACAGCTGAGAACATGACTCCTTTACCTCTGGATATATATGCTACGCCTAACAAGATGTTGGACATTATCCAGAGCTGTTGAAATATATCTCATGTGCAAGAATAGATAAAGTCAGAAATATATAAGTGCATGTAGGCCTGGACTTGCATAATCTTTTATGATTGCCTCTCTTCAGTTGCATTCTGTTTCTTAAGACTGGACCAACACCCGTTATTACTTTAACAGGCGATGGTCCCCCTCTCTCTCTACTAGCAGGAACCTCGGGGGGGGGGGGCATCCAGAACGCTGGAGCCCCCTTGCACCTAACCGCATAGAACGCTAGGAATACTTACCTTCAATACGAGCCAGCGCCGGGAAAGGAGTCCTGCAATTTGGTGTTGGCCCGGTTTAAGTTTGTTGAGGAGTTGATGCCACAACAGCATCACACACAACATTAGGAAGCCAAGTAAAGATTTCAGCACCCCTCTATGGCCTCATTAATCCACTGGGGCATGCTTCTAGCTTATTTTCTAGCTAATGTTGTGAATGGGAGAGGACCTGGTTCCCTGCTGCTTCATTACTTGACTCGCTAAGATGAACCATCTAAGGTACATGGGGCCCTTTGTATGACTTTCTATCCTACTCCCCCACTAACACCACCTGGGCAGGACATCTGTAGTCAAGCAGCGTACAATAACATTTTATTGAAATTGACAAATATAAATTCAAGCAAGTTTAGTTTGGAGAGTTTTTGAGTTTCACTGGCTCATATTTAAAGCGGCACAAATTCCCCTACCCCTCAACCTGCTCCCTCCCTGTCTGAGTACCTTGGATGATGCAGCTGGCTTGGCGGTGGTCGCTTTGAAAAAAAAAAAAGCAATTTTCACCGTTGAAGCAACACCCATGGAGCATTTCTGAGATCACCGATTTTCAGACTTCAGGGCTAGAGATGAGCGAATTTTTGAAAAATTTGATTCGTCCGATTCTCAGAATTTTCCGTGAAAAAACGCTTCAGTACGAATTTATTTGCGACAAATCGCTATTAAAAACGGCTATTTCTGGGCGTCCGAGAGCCTCCATAGGGTTGCAGAATGTTTTGCTTGGCTGTAACATGCATAGGATGCATCCTGGGTTAGTGAAATAAAATTGTAAAGAAGTATGACATGCAGATCAGAGGCGTCGCTATTAGATTCGCTGTCCCAGAGCGGCACAATTACAGAACCTTGAGGTGGCATCAGCATGATGAGCCCATATACCGCCTGAAAAACACACCCTGAATTTGGCAGCAGCATAGGGAGCCCATATATTGCCTGAAAGACACATTGGAGTTGGAAGCAACATTAGGAGCCCATATATTGCCTGGAAAACACACCCTGGAGTTGGCAGCAGCATTAGGAGCCCATATATTGCCTGAAAGACACACCCAGGAGTTGGCAGCAGCATAGGAAGCTCATATATTGCCTGAAAGACACATCCAGGAGTTGGCAGCAGCAGAAGGAGCTCATACATTGCCTGAAAGACACACCCAGGAGTTGGCAGCAGCAGAAGGAGCCCATATATTGCCTGAAAGACACACCCAGGAGTTGGCAGCAGCATAGGAAGCTCATATATTGCCTGAAAGACACACCCAGGAGTTGGCTGCAGCAGAAGGAGCCCATATATTGCCTGAAAAACACACCCAGGTGTTGGCAGCAGCATTAGGAGCCCATATACCGCCTGAAAAACACACCCTGAATTTGGCAGCAGCATAGGGAGCCCATATATTGCCTGAAAGACACATTGGAGTTGGCAGCAGCATTAGGAGCCCATATATTGCCTGGAAAACACACCCTGGAGTTGGCAGCAGCATCAGGAGCCCATATATTGCCTGAAAGACACACCCAGGAGTTGGCCGCAGCATAGGAAGCTCATATATTGCCTGAAAGACACATCCAGGAGTTGGCAGCAGCAGAAGGAGCTCATACATTGCCTGAAAGACACACCCAGGAGTTGGCAGCAGCAGAAGGAGCCCATATATTGCCTGAAAGACACACCCAGGAGTTGGCAGCAGCATAGGAAGCTCATATATTGCCTGAAAGACACACCCAGGAGTTGGCTGCAGCAGAAGGAGCCCATATATTGCCTGAAAAACACACCCAGGTGTTGGCAGCAGCTTTAGGAGCCCATATATTGCCTGAAAGACACACTCTGGACTTGGCAGCAGCATAGGGAGCCCATATATTGCATGAAAGAGACACTGGAGTTGGCAGCAGCATTAGGAGCCCATGTATTGCCTGAAAGACAAACTCTGGACTTGGCAGCCGCATATGGTGCCCATATATTGCCTGAAAAACACATTGGATTTGGCAGCAGCATTAGGAGCCCATATATTGCCTGAAAGACACACCCAAGGAGTGGGAAGCAGCATTAGGAGCTCATATATTGCCTGAAAAACACATTGGAGTTGGCAGCAGCACAGGGAGCTCATATATTGCCTGAAAGACACACCCAGGAGTTTCCAGCAGCATTAGGAGCTCATATATTGCCTGAAAAACACATTGGAGTTGGCAGCAGCATTAGGAGCCCATATATTGCCTGAAAAACACATTGGAGTAGGCAGCAGCATAGGGAGCTCATATATTGTGTGAAAGACACACCCAGGATTTGGCAGCAGCATAGGGAGCCCATATATTGCCTGAAAAACACATTGGAGTTGGCAGCAGCATAGGGAGCTCATATATTTCCTGAAATACACACCCAGGAGTTGGCAGCAGCAGAAGGAGCTCATATATTGCCTGAAAGACGCACCCTGGACATGGCAGCAGCAGCATTAGAAGCCCATATATTGCCTGAAAGAACACACTCTGGACTTGGCAGCAGTATTAGGAGCTCATACATTGCCTGAAACAAACAGCTAGGAGTTGGCAGCAGCATTAGGAGCCCATATATTGCCTAAAAACCCACTGGAGTTGGCAGCAGCATAGGGAGCTCATAAATTGCCTGAAAGACACACCCATGAGTTGGCAGCATCAGAAGGAGCTCATATATTGCCTGAAAGACACACCCTGGAGTTGACAGCAGCAGAAGGAGCTACCATGCATCAGCTACTCGCATGCATCAGCTATTGGTGGGTGGAAATCCTGGCTGATCCATGCCTGATTCATCTTCACAAAGGTGAGTCTTTCCACATTTTTCGTGGACAGACAAGTTCTCCTTGCCGTTACTATGGCCCCCACAGCACTAAAGACCCGCTCAGATGGCACACTACTGGCCGGGCAGGACAGCTTTACCAGGGCAAACTCTGCCAGTTATGGCTACAAGTCAAGTTTGGCTGCCCAGAAGTCCAGCGGATCCTCAAGGTGCGTTGGCATGGTCATTTCAAGGTATGACACGACCTGGTTTAGGCCCAGTTCCAGGTCTTCCTGCTGCTCATGAGTAGCCTCACTATGCGGGTGCAGAAAGCTACTCATTAGCGACTGAAGACTGAGGCTGCTGCTGATGGAGCTGCTGCTGCTGCTCCTGCCACCCTCCCCAGCAGCCATGGCAGTGTAAGGTGAGTGCAGAGGTCCCCCGAGTCAGACCTGCGAGAGTATGGACCATGGCGCAGATAGGCACCGGCCAACTGACTATATAGAATGTCTTTGTAGTAGGTCAGTTTGTCCTCCCTCTCAGTGTGTGTAAAAAATGCCCCATTTTGTGCCGGAAGCAAGGGTCCAATAAGGTGGAGAGCCAGAAGTCATTCCGCAGAAAAATGGAGACAGTTCTGTGGTCACTACGCAAGCACGTGAGCATGCATCGTGCCATTTGTGCAAGTGACTCGGAGAGACTACCTGTCTTCATCTCCACTGCATACTGCCGCGGTGTGTCTGTGTCCTCTGTCTCGCCTTCCTCACAACCCTCTAGCTCCACTGGCTCTCCTGCTCCTCCTCTCCTGTCAGATGACTAGATAAACCACCCATTTCACCAAAACTAAACTGTGCTTCACTGTGCTGCTCCTCCTCCTCCTCCTCCTCAGCTCCCACAGGGTTTATGTGGCTGTGAAATGTATGCGCCATGTCTCCAGTGAAACATGTGTTGTATTATACGAAGCAGCGGAATCACGTCATTTATGCCGTAATCCTGGCGACTGACAAATAAAGTGGCTTCCTCAAAGGGCCTGAGCAAATGGCAGGTGTCACATATGAGCTGCCACTGGTTCACATTAAAGTTACACAGGGGAGTCCCCCTATCTGCTTGGATCATCAATAAATCAGTGATGGCTTTTCTCTGTTCGTATAGTCGATATAATATACGTAGGGTGGAATTACAACGGGTGGGAACATCGCAAATTAGACTATGTTGGGGGATACCGTTCTGATGCTGTAGCTCAAGAAGGGTGTGCTTGGCGGTGTAGGAGTGGCTGAAGTGCATACAAAGTTTCCTTCCCATTGTTAGGATGTCTTGCAGATGGGGGAAGACTTCAGAAAACGCTTGACAACTAGGTTGAACACGTGTGCCATACAGGGCGCATGGCTCAGGCTTCCTTGTCGCAGCGCAGATAAGATGTTACTTCCATTGTCATTCACCATGGTTCCCATTTCCAATTTTTGCGGAGTAAGCCATGTTTTAATTTCTTGATGAATTTCAGGAGCTCCTCCCCTGTGTGACTCCGTTCGCCAAGGCAAACCATGTGAAGCACAGCGTGACACCGCCGTGCCCTGCACACATGGTAGGCTGGAGGGGCACTGAGACTTGAGCCTACAGTGGAGGGTGAGGAGATGGAGGAGGATGAGGAGGCAGAGTCGCACACTGTGACAGGCAAAATGGCCTGGGAGCGTGGAGGCCGAAGCGGTGTGACCTGTCCAAGTTGCTGTGCAGGAAACACATTTACCCAGTGGGCTGTAAAGGACATGTATTGTCCCTGACCGTAGTTACAGCTCCAGATGGCGGCGCTGCCGTTCACTTTGGTGCACACCGATAGGCTCAAGGACTGGCCCACCTTCTGCTCAACAAATTTGTGCAGGGCTGGTACTGCCTTCTTTGCAAAGAAATGAGGCTTGGGACTCTCCACCTCGGCTCGGCACTAGCCATCAGCTCTTTACCACCGTAAAAGGGAGGGACTGCAGCACCAGCAACTTGGACAGGAGCACTTTTAGCTTCTGTGCCGTAGGATGGGTGGGCGCATATTGTTGTCTCTTGGACATGGCTTCGCTGATGAATTGCTGGCGGGATGACTGACTTTTAGTAGGAGAAGCAGGAGCATCTGGAGCAGCAGAGGATGGGTATGACGCACAGCTACCTTCAGCTGAGGTGCTGGAGCCTTGGCTGGGTGAAATTGGAAGCGGCGTGGCACTGGCTGACGCAGCAGGCTGGACCCCCACTTCGGAGCCTCGGTTCTCCCAGGCCGCTTTATGGTGATGCTGCATGTGTTGCCGCAGGGCCGTGGTACCAACATTGGGGCCCTGGCCAGGCTTGACCTGTCTACACATCTTGCATGTAGCCAGGTTACCCTCCTGCGGATGCTTGATGAAAAAGTGCCACACTGCCGAGTAGCTAATTTTCCCTCCAACAGTCCACACTAATTCACTGCTACTGCTGCCAACTCCAGGAACCCCTGCTCCACTACCTCCCGGGAAGGCAGCCTGCCGTGCAGCAGGTGGTCTACCCTGCCCCGGCCACGTGTGGCTCCAACCATCCCAATTCTGCCACCATGCTGACTGCCAACCCTACTACCACCTTGCTGCCTCAGCTGCTGACTCTGGGGCAACCTGGGACCCTCTTCTCCTGATGATGATGATAAAGCCCCTTCTGCACCATGCTCCCAAGTGCGATCGGCTTCATCATCATCATCGAGTTGTGTCTGCACGTCACTGATGTCCTCCTCGGTTTCCACAACAGCGTGTGCTGCAGGAGACAGAACGCTCGCCACACCACCTCCCACGCCACTCTCCTCCTCAGTGTTTGTCTGCCTAGCGAAAAAAGCAGCGGATGTCTCCTCCATTTCTTGGCTGGGCAGTAGCTGCTGACTGTCCTCTAACACATCGTCCTCACTGAATAGTGGAGCTGAACCCAAAGCATAAGATATGTCGGCCGGAGGGGGGGCGTAGGACAGAGGCCATGGAAGGACAGGGGCTGCTCCCGGGCCATGCCAACTCAGGGTTGTGTCCGAGGAACCTACGGACTGTTGACTGGGGGTGTCAGATGTCACTTGTGATGAGGTTGATGACCGCGTTAACCAATCGATGACGGCAGATGCGCTGCTGGTCGAGACACGACCGCTAGCAGATACCGGGAGATCAGGCCTCTCACCGCGACTCCTGCTGCCACTCGCCCCAAGTCTGCTGCGACCTCTGCCTGATGAATCTAGGCCTCTCCTCAGTGCACATCCTGGCACATCTCTGCCTGACATTTTTACTGCGTTTAGGAGGGGAAAACAATATACTACACTACACCTAGAACAGTATTTTTGTAACAGCAGGTGTGTAGAAAAGTTAGATCAAAATAGGCAGACACTGTAGCTAAAAGCTAATGCAAAGAGACACTGTCAGATGGTCTTACACAGGATGCCCCTGGTCAGAGTGAAATGCCCCACAGGCAGTTTTAAAACGTGGTTTTTGTTCAAAATGTAAAAAAGGTAAAGATGCAGGTACTCTTAAAAGCTAAGTGCTAGTATTCAGGATGCCCCCCCCCCCCGGTGAAAGGCAATGGGTGCTTTAAACTTGAAAAACAGACTTTTTTTTAAAAAAAGGCAAAAGGTTAGTAGGCAGGTACTCTTAAAAGATAAGTGCTAGCACTGACGATGGCCCCCGGTGAAAGGCAATGGGTGCTTTAAACTTGAAAACCAGACTTTTTTTTAAAAAAAGGCAAAAGGTTAGTAGGCAGGTACTCTGAAAAGATAAGTGCTAGCACTAACAATGGCCCCCGGTGAAAGGCAATGGGTGCTTTAAACTTTAAAACCAGACTTTTTTTATACAAAAAGCAAAAGGTTAGTAGGCAGGTACTCTTAAAAGATAAGTGCTAGCACTGACAATGGCCGCCGGAGAAAGGCAATAGGTGCTTTAAACTTTAAAACCAGACTTTTTTTATACAAAACGCAAAAGGTTAGCAGGCAGGTCCTCTTAAAAGATAAGTGCTAGCACTGACAATGGCCCCCGGTGAAAGGCAATGGGTGCTTTAAAACCAGACTTTTTTATACAAAACGCAAAAGGTTAGTAGGCATGTACTCTTAAAAGACACATGCTAGTATTTGGGATGCCCCCTCTTCAAATACACAGGTTGCCTGCCTTGATAGTGGAAAAGTGACTTTAATTACAAAATGCAACCAGTTAATAGACAGGTACTCTTGAAATAGTTATGCTAGTGTTTGGGATTCCCCCTCTTCAAATACACAGGTTGCCTGCCTTGATAGTGGAAAGGTGACTTTGCTTACAAAATGCAACCAGTTAATAGACAGTCTTGAAATATTTATGCTAGTGTTTGGGATTCCCCCTCTTCAAATACACAGGTTGCCTGCCTTGATAGTGGAAAAGTGACTTTGCTTACAAAATGCAACCAGTTAATAGACAGGTACTCTTGAAATATGTGTGCTAGTGTTTGGGATGCCCCCTCTTCAAATACACAGGTTGCCTGCCTTGATAGTGGAAAAGCAACTTTGCTTACAAAATGCAACCAGTTAATAGACAGTCTTGAAATATTTATGCTAGTGTTTGGGATTCCCCCTCTTCAAATACACAGGTTGCCTGCCTTGATAGTGGAAAAGTGACTTTGCTTACAAAATGCAACCAGTTAATAGACAGGTACTCTTGAAATATTTGTGCTAGTGTTTGGGATGCTCCCTCTTCAAATACACAGGTTGCCTGCCTTGATAGTGGAAAAGCAACTTTGCTTACAAAATGCAACCAGTTAATAGACAGTCTTGAAATATTTATGCTAGTGTTTGGGATTCCCCCTCTTCAAATACACAGGTTGCCTGCCTTGATAGTGGAAAAGGGACTTTGCACACAAAATGCAACTAGGGATGAGCGAATCGATCCGGACGAACCCGGATTCGTTCCGAATTTCATGGAAAATTCGATTCTGAACGAATCCGAATTTCCCCCGCGATTCGATCGATCGAAGTTTTCCTTTAAACTCCATTTATTTCAATTACAGGCATTCTAAAATGGTGGATGGACATGTCCAGACATACCCCCTGGGGCAAGGTATCATGGGTAAGTCACATGCAGCCTATCAGCAGCCAGGAAGCCCGGTGACGTCACCGTGCTATATAAAGCGGCGGCCATCTTGCTTGTGCGCATTTCAGCCTTGCATTGCGGCCAGAGCACAGCTAGTTAGAGACAGGGACAGAGAGTTAGAGATAGGTAGGGAGAGTCAGAGAGGCAGACAGAGAGGTAGGCAGAGCCAGGGAAAGATAGGGAAACATAGGGAAAAACCAGAACCATCCAGCCAGGGACAGCTTAGAAGTGACGTTGAAATTTTTTTTTTTTTTTCATTAGCCAGATCAGTTTTCAATTCGATTTCAGTTCTTTGTGCTGTAAATCTGCCTTGCCACTGTGCATGCCATCTATGCAGTGGCTTATTTAACCCTATTTGTTACACACAAGCATTTATCATAATATATAACTGGATTAGTTTAAATATTTTTTGGTCTGCCTTTAACAAAAAAAACATCAGCCCACCTGGGTAACCCGAACCTACACTTAGCAGCCTATCTGTTATACTAAATACGCTTGTTGATACTTCCTCAGCTTAATCAAAGTATTGAATTTTGAATTGGTTTTTGGTCTGCCTTTAACAAAAAAAACACCAGGCCGCAGGGCATCCCAAACCTGCATTAGGCAGCCTATCTGTTATACTAAATACGCTTGTTGATCCTTTCTCAGCTGAATCAAAGTATTGCATTTTGAATTGTTTTTTGGTCTGCCTTTAACAAAAAAAACACCAGGCCGCAGGGCATCCCAAACCTGCATTAGGCAGCCTATTTGTTATACTAAATAAGCTTGTTGATCCTTCCTCAGCTGAATCAAAGTCTTGCATTTTGAATTGGATTTTGGTCTGCCTTTAACAAAAAAAACACCAGGCCGCAGGACATCCCAAACCTGCACTAGGCAGCCTATCTGTTATACTAAATACGCTTGTTGATCCTTCCTCAACTGAATCAAAGTATTGCATTTTGAATTGGTTTTTGGTCTGCCTTTAACAAAAAAACACCAGGCCGCAGGGCATCCCAAACCTGCATTAGGCAGCCTATTTGTTATACTAAATACGCTTGTTGATCCTTTCTCAGCTGAATCAAAGCATTGCATTTTGAATTGTTTTTTGGTCTGCCTTTAACAAAAAAACACCAGGCCGCAGGGCATCCCAAACCTGCACTAGGCAGCCTATCTGATATACTAAATATGCTTGTTGATCCTCCCTCAGCTGAATCAAAGTATTACATTTTGAAATGGCTTTTGGTCTGCCTTTAACAAAAAAACACCAGGCCGCAGGGCATCCCAAACCTGCATTAGACAGCCTATCTGTTATACTAAATACGCTTGTTGATCCTTCCTCAGCTGAATCAAAGTATTGCATTTTGAATTGGTTTTTGGTCTGCCTTTAACAAAAAAAACACCAGGCCGCAGGGCATCCCAAACCTGCACTAGGCAGCCTATCTGTTATACTAAATACGCTTGTTGATCTTTCCTCAGCTGAATCAAAGTATTGCATTTTGAATTGGTTTTTGGTCTGCCTGTAACAAAAAAAACACCAGGCCGCAGGGCATCCCAAACCTGCATTAGGCAGCCTATCTGGTATACCAAATACGCTTGTTGATCCTTCCTCAGCTGAATCAAAGTATTGCATTTTAAATTGGTTTTTGGTCTGCCTTTAACAAAAAAACACCAGGCCGCAGGGCATCCCAAACCTGCATTAGGCAGCCTATCTGTTATACTAAATACGCTTGTTGATCCTTCCTCAGCTGAATCAAAGTATTGCATTTTGAATTTGTTTTTGGTCTGCCTTTAACAAAAAAAACACCAGGCCGCAGGGCATCCCAAACCTGCACTAGGCAGCCTATCTGTTATACTAAATACGCTTGTTGATCCTTCCTCAGCTGAATCAAAGTATTGCATTTTGAATTGGTTTTTGGTCTGCCTTTAACAAAAAAACACCAGGCCGCAGGGCATCCCAAACCTGCACTAGGCAGCCTATCTGTTATACTAAATACGCTTGTTGATCTTTCCTCAGCTGAATCAAAGTATTGCATTTTGAAATGGCTTTTGGTCTGCCTTTAACAAAAAAACACCAGGCCGCAGGGCATCCCAAACCTGCATTAGACAGCCTATCTGTTATACTAAATACGTTTGTTGATCCTTCCTCAGCTGAATCAAAGTATTGCATTTTGAATTGGTTTTTGGTCTGCCTTTAACAAAAAAAACACCAGGCCGCAGGGCATCCCAAACCTGCACTAGGCAGCCTATCTGTTATACTAAATACGCTTGTTGATCTTTCCTCAGCTGAATCAAAGTATTGCATTTTGAATTGGTTTTTGGTCTGCCTTTAACAAAAAAAACACCAGGCCGCAGAGCATCCCAAACCTGCATTAGGCAGCCTATCTGGTATACCAATACCCTCGCTTGTTGATCCTTCCTCAGCTGAATCAAAGTATTGCATTTTTAATTGGTTTTTGGTCTGCCTTTAACAAAAAAACACCAGGCCGCAGGGCATCCCAAACCTGCATTAGGCAGCCTATCTGTTATACTAAATACGCTTGTTGATCCTTCCTCAGCTGAATCAAAGTATTGCATTTTGAATTGGTTTTTGGTCTGCCTTTAACAAAAAAAACACCAGGCTGCAGGGCATCCCAAACCTGCACTAGGCAGCCTATCTGTTATACTAAATACGCTTGTTGATCCTTCCTCAGCTGAATCAAAGTATTGCATTTTGAATTGGTTTTTGGTCTGCCTTTAACAAAAAAAACACCAGGCCGCAGGGCATCCCAAACCTGCACTAGGCAGCCTATCTGTTATACTAAATACGCTTGTTGATCTTTCCTCAGCTGAATCAAAGTATTGCATTTTGAATTGGTTTTTGGTCTGCCTTTAACAAAAAAAACACCAGGCCGCAGGGCATCCCAAACCTGCATTAGGCAGCCTATCTGTTATACTAAATACGCTTGTTGATCCTTCCTCAGCTGAATCAAAGTATTGCATTTTGAATTGGTTTTTGGTCTGCCTTTAACAAAAAAACACCAGGCCGCAGGGCATCCCAAACCTGCATTAGGCAGCCTATCTGTTATACTAAATACGCTTGTTGATCCTTCCTCAGCTGAATCAAAGTATTGCATTTTTAATTGGTTTTTGGTCTGCCTTTAACAAAAAAAAACACCAGGCCGCAGGGCATCCCAAACCTGCATTAGGCAGCCTATCTGTTATACTAAATACGCTTGTTGATCCTTCCTCAGCTGAATCAAAGTATTGTATTTTGAATTGGATTTTGGTCTGCCTTTAACAAAAAAACACCAGGCCGCAGGGCATCCCAAACCTGCATTAGGCAGCCTATCTGTTATACTAAATACGCTTGTTGATCTTTCCTCAGCTGAATCAAAGTATTGTATTTTGAATTGGCTTTTGGTCTGCCTTTAACAAAAAAACACCAGGCCGAAGGGAATCCCAAACCTGCATTATGCAGCCTGTCTGTTATACTAAATACGCTTGTTGATCCTTCCTCAGCTGAATCAAAGTATTGCATTTTGAATTGGTTTTTGGTCTGCCTTTAACAAAAAAAACACCAGGCCGCAGGACATCCCAAACCTGCATTAGGCAGCCTATCTGGTATACCAAATACGCTTGTTGATCCTTCCTCAGCTGAATCAAAGTATTGCATTTTGAATTGGTTTTTGGTCTGCCTTTAACAAAAAAACACCAGGCCGCAGGGCATCCCAAACCTGCATTAGGCAGCCTATCTGTTATACTAAATACGCTTGTTGATCCTTCCTCAGCTGAATCAAAGTATTGCATTTTGAATTGGTTTTTGTCCTGCAGTCAAAACACCAGCCCACATGGGCATCCCAAACCAGCACGTCACCCTATCTTTTATACTAAATAAGCTTGTTCAGCCTCAGTTTTATTAAGCTACTGCATTTTGAATTGGTTTTTGTCCTGCTGTCAAAACACTAGCCCACATGGGCATCCCAAACCAGCACATGTCACCCTATCTGTTATACTAAATAAGCTTTTACAGGCCCTTTTTTTTATTTATTCATTTTTTTTTTATATAGAGCTGTAATGGATTATATAGTGAGGTAAATTTACAATTTTGCACCATTATATAGAGAAGCCCACTGTTTAAATCTGAGGAGCAATAGTTTATACAGTATTGTGAGGTAAATTCGCTGTTTTGCACTATTATATATATCAACCTAAATCCCTGTGTAAATCTGAGGAGCAATAGTTTCTATTGTGAGGTAAAATTGCAATTTTATAGAGCAGGCCCTGTCTGAAAATCTGAAAATCTCATTTTGCAATCTATGTTATATTGTGAGCTAAATTCGCCATGTTGCACCATTCTTTAGAGTGGCCCTCCTGTGTCAATCAGAGCAGCAGTAGTTTATATTGGACAATACATTTGCCCTGTTTTGCACCATTATATGGAGCAGCAATAGTTTATATTGTAGGTAAATTCATGGTTTTTCACCATTACATAGAGCAGTCCCTATATAAACCTGAGAAATAGGTTATATTGTGTGAGTTAAATCCGCTCTTGGTTTTGTAGCATTATATAGAGCAGCTCCTGTGTCAATCTGAGGGGCAATAGCTTATACTGTGACGTAAATTTGCCATTTTACAGCATTATATAGAGCAGGCCCTGTGTAAAT
This sequence comes from Gastrophryne carolinensis, assembly GCA_027917425.1. Taxonomy (NCBI): domain Eukaryota; kingdom Metazoa; phylum Chordata; class Amphibia; order Anura; family Microhylidae; genus Gastrophryne; species Gastrophryne carolinensis. Next base: position 528,635,881 of record CM051235.1, on the reverse strand, counting down.
CTGAGGGGCAATAGCTTATACTGTGAGGTAAATTTGCTATTTTGCAGCATAATATAGAGCAGGCCCTGTGTAAATCTGAAGGGCAATAGCTTATACTGTGAGGTAAATTTTCCAATTTGCAGCATTATATAGAGCAGGCCCTTTGTAAATCCGAGGGGCAATAGCTTATACTGTGAGGTAAATTTGCCATTTTGCAGCATAATATAGAGCAGGCCCTGTGTAAATCTGAGGGGCAATAGCTTATATTGTGAGGTAAATTTGCCATTTTGCAGCATAATATAGAGCAGCCCCTGTGTAAATCTGAGGGGCATTAGCTTATATAGTGAGGTAAATTTGCCATTTTGCAGCATTATATAGAGCAGGCCCTGTGTAAATCTGAGGGGCAATAGCTTATATTGTGAGGTAAATTTGCCATTTTGCAGCATAATATAGAGCAGCCCAGTTGCCATCTAAATCAACTACTGGCCGGGCAGGATAGCTTTTCCAGGGCAAACTCTGCTAGTTGCAGCCACAAGTCAAGTTTGGCTTCCCAGAAGTCCAGCGGATCCTCAAGGTGTGTTGGCATGGTCATGTCAAGGTATGACATGACCTGCTGGTTCAGGTCCTGCTCCAGGTCTTCCTGCTGCTCATGAGTAGACTCACTATGCGGGTGTAAAAGCTACTCATTAGCGACTGAAGACTGAGGCTGCTGCTGATGGAGCTGCTGCTGCTGCAACCCCCCCCCCGGCAGCCATGGCAGTGGAAGGTGAGCACAGAGGTCCCCCCTAGTCAGACCTGCGAGATTATGGACCATGGCGCAGATAGACATTGCCCAACTGACTACGTAGCATGTCTCTGTAGTAGGTCAGTTTGTCCTCCCTCTCAGTGGGTGTAAAAAATGCCCCCATTTTGTGCCGGAAGCCAGGGTTCAATAAGGTGGAGAGCCAGAAGTCATCCCTCTGACAAATGGAGACAATTCTGTGGTCACTACGCAAGCACGTAAGCATGCATCGTGCCATTTGTGCAAGTGACTCGGAGGGACTACCTGTCTCCATCTCCACTGCAAACTGCCATGGTGTGTCTGGGTCCTCTGTCTCGCCTTCCTCACAACCCTCTAGCTCCTCTGGCTGCTCCTGCTCCTCCTCTCCTGTCAGATGACTGGATAAAATGGTCATTTTGTCAAACCTAAACGGTGCTTCGCTGTGCCCCACCCCCTCCTCCTCCTCCACTTCAGCCCCCACAGGCTTCATGTGGCTGTGAAATGTATGCGCCATGTCTCTAGTGCCCTGACCAGCCATGGTTTCCAACATGTGTTGTAGTACATGAAGCAGTGGAATCTCATCGTTCATCTCATAGTCCTGGCGACTGACTAATAAAGTAGCTTCCTCAAAGGGCCTGAGCAAACGGCAGGTGTCACGTATGAGCTGCCACTGGTTTACATTGAAGTTACACAGGGGAGTCCCCCTATCCGTTTGGATCAACAAGAAATCCATGATGGCTTTTCTCTGTTCCTATAGTCGATCCTACATATGGAGGATGGAATTCCAACGGGTGGAAACATCGCAAATCAGACTATGTTGGGGGATACCGTTCTGACGCTGAAGCTCAAGAAGGGTGTGCTTGGCGGTGTAGGAGTGCCTGAAGTGCATGCAAAGTTTCCTTCCCGTTGTTAGGATGTCTTTCAGATGGGAGGAAGACTTCAGAAAATGCTTGACAACTAGATTGAACACGTGTGCCATGGCAGGACGCATGGCTCAGGCTTCCTTGTCGCAGCGCAGACAAGATGTTCTTCCCAGTGTCAGTGACCATGGGTCCCATTTGCAGTTTTCGTGTAAGCCATGATTTCATGTATTGAGTTCTCATTTTTAGCAGCTCCTCCCATGTGTGACTCTGTTGCTCAAGGCAAACCATATGAAGAACAGCATGAAACCGCCGTGTCCTGCACACATGGGAGGCTGGAAGGGCACTGGGAAAAAAAAAAAATGTAAAAAAAAGAGGAAAAACACTAAAAAAAAAATTAAAAAATTAAAAAATAAATTTGTACAAAATAAACAAAATATTAAAAGGCAATGAAAAAAAAATATAAAAAAAATAAATATATATATATATATGTTTCTAAAAATACAAAATATTAAAAAAAATACTAAATATAAAAAAAAAAAAAAAATACTAAATTAACCAAAATTACATTTTATATGTTACTGTTATTATGTTATGTGTTATTGTTACTATGTTATATGTTATTGTATGTTATTATAAATATGTTCAAATAAGATAAATGTTAACTATTAATAATATGTAATTGACAATTTGCCACTTTTCTCTGTGACACCATTGCTAAGTGCAAGTGCACTGTCACAGGCACAAAGGCCTAGGAGCGTGGAGGCCACAGCGGAGGGACCTGTCCAAGTTGCTTTTGTGGTTGTGCAGGAACCACAATCACCCAGCGGTCCTAAAAGGATATTTATTGTCCCTGACCATAGTTACAGCTCCAGACGTAGGCACTGCTGTGCACTTTGGTACACACTAACAGGCTAAAGGACTGCCCCACCTTCTGTTCAACAAAATTGTACAGGGCTGGTACTGCCTTCTTCGCAAAGAAATGACAGCATGGGACTCTCCACCTCGGCTCGGCACAAGCCATCAGTTTTCTGAAAGGTCCACCAACTCAAAAGGGAGGGATTGCAGCACCAGCAACTTATACAGGAGCACATTTAGCTTCTGCACGTTGGATGAGTGGGCACATACTGTTGTCTCTTGGACATGGCTCGGCAATGGATTGCTGGCGGAATGACTGACTCGGATTAAGAGGAGGAGGAGCATCTGGAGCGACAGAGGATGGGTATGACACACAGGAGGTGGTGGAGCCTTGGCTGGCTGGAACAGAGAGCGGTGTGCCACTGGGTAATGCAGCAGGCTGGACCACCACTTTGGAGCCAACTCTCCCAGGCCGCTTTATGGTGACGCTGCAAATGTTGATGCAGGGCTGTGGGTCCAACATTGGGACCCTGGCCACACTTAACCTTTTGCCTGCACATCTTTCACGTAGCCATGTTAAACTCCTTCGGATGCTTGATGAAAAACTGCAACATGGGCTTGTAGCTGATTTGTCCTACCAACAGTCCGCACTAATTCACTGATGCTGCTGCCGCCACCGCCGCCAACTTCAGGGACCCTCTTCCATTACCTCCTGGGAAGATAGCCTGCCGCGCGAGTGGTCTTCCCCGAGCACATTTGCCTCCATACTTTCCCCTTCTGCCACCATTCTGGCCACTAAATCTGTCACTCTCCATCACTCCAAGCCTTTAAAAGTGCCCTCAAAACTCACTGATGTCCTCCTCAGGTTCCTCAACAGTGTCTGCTTAAGGAACCAAAAAGCTTGCAACACCTCCTCCCACGACACTCTCCTTATCACTACTTGCCCGCCTAGTGGAAGAAGCTGAAAGTGTCTGCTCCAATTCTTGGCTGGCCAGTAGCTGCTGATTTTTCTGATTATCAGATCGTCCTCACTGAATAGTGGAGCTGAACCCAAAGCATAACATACAACAGACAGTTGACTGGGGGTGTCAGATGTCACTTGTGATGTAGTGGATGATCGTGTTAACCAATGGATGACGGCAGATGGGTTGCTGTTCAAGACACAAACGCTAGCTAATCCCGGGAGATCAGGCCTCTCACTGAGACTCCTGCTGCCACTCACCCCTATTCTGCAGAGACCTCTGCTTGATGAAATGAGGCCTTATATGTTACTATGTTACTAATATGTTACTATGTTACTAATATGTTACTAATCTGTCGCTCTCCATGTTTTTTTTTGAGAGACTGGCCTGCGTGGAAATGAATCGGGCATGGATCAGCCAAGATTTCCACCCACCAATGCCTGATGCATTAGAGTAGATTGATGATGGGGCCAGACCAACACTAATGTAATATGGATCGTGCAAAACAGATTTAAGACGCTGCTCTCCAGTTACAGACATTCCTCCGCATCAGACCACAAGTAATTATTGAGAAAATGCTTTACGTTACTCTTACTTTTTATTAATATTCTTCGGATAAGATATATGTGCCGAAAATCTGTATATGTTCTCTTCATGCTGCTGCCAACTCCAGGGTGTGTCTTTCTGGCAATTTTGGACTCCTGCTGCTGCTGCTGCTTGCAAGTCCAGGGTGTGAGTCATCCAATTTTTGGGCACCTGCTGCCAACTCCAGTGTCTCTTTCAAGCTATGTTTGGGCTCCTGCTGCTGCTGCTTGCCACTCCAGGGTGTGATTCATCCAATTTTTGGGCTCCTGCTGCCAACTCCAGTGTCTCTTTCAAGCTATGTTTGGGCTGCTGCTGCTTGCAACTCCAGGGTGTGATTCAGCCAATTTTTGGGCTCCTGCTGCCAACTCCAGTGTCTCTTTCAAGCTATGTTTGGGCTCCTGCTGCTGCTGTTGCTTGCAACTCCAGGGTGTGATTCATTCAATTTTTGGGCTCCTGCAGCCAACTCCAGTGTCTCTTTAAAGCAATGTTTGTGCTCCTGCTGCTGCTGCTTGCAACTCCAGGGTGTGATTCATCCAATTATTGGGCTCCTGCTGCCAACTCCAGTGTGTCTTTCAAGCTATGTTTGGGCTCCTTCTGCTGCTGCTTGCAACTCCAGAGTGTGATTCATCCAATTTTTGGGCTCCTGCTGCCAACTTCAGTGTCTCTTTTAAGCTATGTTTGGCGTCCTGCTGCTGCTGCTGCTGCTGCTTGCAACTCCAGGGTGTGTTTCATCCAATTTTTGGGCTCCTGCTGCCAACTCCAGTGTCTCTTACAAGCTATGTTTGGGCTGCTGCTGCTGCTGCTGCTTGCAACTCCAGGATGTGATTCATCCAATTTTTGGGCTCCTGCAGCCAACTCCAGTGTCTCTTTAAAGCAATGTTTCTGCTCCTGCTGCTGCTGCTTGCAAATCCAGGGTGTGATTCATCCAATTTTTGGGCTCCTGCTGCCAACTCCAGTGTCTCTTTCAAGCTATGTTTGGGCTGCTGCTTCTGCTTGCAACTCCAGGGTGTGATTCACCAATTTTTAGGCTCCTGCAGCCAAATCCAGTGTCTCTTTAATGCTGTTTGGGATCCTGCTGCTGCAGCTTGCAACTCCAGGGTGTGATTCATCCAATTTTTGGGCTTCTGCTGCCAACTCCAGTGTCTCTTTCAAGCTATGTTTGGGCTGCTGCTGCTGCTTGCAACTCCAGGGTGTGATTCATCCAATTTTTGGGCTCCTGCAGCCAAATCCAGTGTCTTTAATGCTATGTTTGGGCTCCTGCTGCTGCTGCTTGCAACTCCAGGGTATGATTCATTAAATTTTTGGGCTCCTGTAGCCAACTCCAGTGTCTCTTTAAAGCAATGTTTGGGCTCCTGCAGCTGCTCTCTTTCAAGCTATGTTTGGGCTCCTGCTGCTTGCAACTCCAGGGTGTGATTCATTAAATTTTTGGGCTCCTGCAGTCAACTCCAGTGTCTCTTTAAAGCAATGTTTGGGCTCCTGCAGCTGCTGCTGCTGCTGCTTGCAACTCCAGGGTGTGATTCAGCTAATTTTTGGGCTCCTGCTGCTGCCTTTTTCAGGCACTATAGGGGCCCCTCATAGTGATGCCACCTCAACTCTCTGCAATCGTGCCGTTTTGCGATTCTATTAGCGATGCCTCCGATCTGCATGTGATAATTATTTACAGTATTATTTCACTAACCCAGCAGCGATATTCAGAATTGTAACAAATCAAATATTTTCTGAAATTCGTAACGAATTCGGGTTCATCAGAATCGATTCGATCATCTTTTGAGCTGTTTAAAGTGTCTGTCCAGGCAACAAAAAAGAATGTCTATACTGTTTCCCCCCCACAGTTCACTTGTGCAGCTCCAGCACTACGCCATACAATGGCGTCTTCACATTTGAATGGCAATGGCAGTGGAGCAAGTGATTCTGTCTGTTATCAAGCACTTTTTATAAATAATTTAGCATGTTGCTGCACCTCTAATGTTTTTGTAAATGAGTTTCTTACAGTGCAGCAACATGTGAAAAAAAAATATAAATGATATTTTGCACCACTGTAATTTGCATAGAAGTGCTTGATAAATCAGGCCTTAAGGTCTCAATATCTCTATGGATGCTTCTGCTAATCTTTCCATTAAAGGCTGGGGATGATGGATGCTTTTGTGGGTGGTTAGGTGCTCTGGATCAATGGACCGATTGGAGCAAGAGAAAACAGAAGAAGATCCTTCAAAACATCAATCTGGCTCTAACTGTGGGGAGCCCCTGTGCTGGGATGGCGAGACAATGTCAGCGGTGCAAAGGTGTATGATAATCACCTGTACAAGAGCAGCTATTGCAACTTTTTATCTAATCCTGACACAAAGCAGGTAGTGTTTTGCTTTTCCCCTAGGTTTTCCCGAAAGTGCTTTCAGCTTTTCACGTGAAACAGTAAATGGATCTTCATTTCCTTTATCAGTTCCTTTCATCTTCTCATCTGCAGGAGAGGTTTCTTGGATATACGTGTAGTACATGCGCTGAAATATTGATTATTATTCTCACTGATTTTCAGGAGGAACTCACAATCTTCTTTGTTTGGCGTCATGAAAGTGCTGTGCCCTCCAAGGATATTATCGGCAGGTGGATTTTTACCACTTTAGTTAAATAGGGCCAGGGTGATAGGACCAGAAACAGGGTGATTTTTTTTTTAATAAGTGCATATAAAAAATACAAAAGCAAACAAACAATGCAATGCTTACCAATTATGAATACTTTTTATTTCAACAGATGTGAGCCTCTTGTTTGATTCTGGAGATGGCACAATTGCTGTCAGAGAGAGCAGGGGTGAGTGCTCCCCTCTCGTCATGGCAGTTGTTAACAGTTCACGTGTGCTTGCAGTGGCTTTGCAGCCAGGGTGAGCGCGTCCTCCTAAAAAATTATGTAACATGTTCACCCTCCCCCTATTTCAGTCATTATTGTATACACTCTGCTGGAAGTAAAAAAAAAAATATTGCAGCCAACACGCTGATAGTGATGGCTGCCTCAGCTGTTACCACTAGTTGATTGCCCCCCTGTGACAAGCGCCATGTCAGGAAGCAGGCTGAGTAGAAACAGCTGATGCAGGGAGCCCGAGCAGTATCACACAACTAGGGGTTGCATGGTGGTGATTCAGCTTCGGGGCGGCCGGGAGATTTGTCCCCACAGTTCACAGTGAATCAGCTCCTGGCTGCTCAGAAGCTGAATCGCTGTCACCGCTACATGACCCCTAGTTGTTTGTTGTTTGACCAAGTGTGCAGGCCGGATTATGAGGGGGGCACAAGGAGCTTGAGCCCTGGGGCCTCCACCACTTGCCCTGCAAAGGGGGCCTCCACCAGTCTTTGGGTTATGGTCTGGTCCAGTAGGCTTTTCAGTCTTTGGTCGGACGGGCCATGGGGCCAGCAACAAAGCTATCGGCAGCAGTGGGCCCCCTGTGCCTGTGCAAGCCCTTGTTTTTGCAAACCTGCAGCCAAACAGAGCAGGAAGCAGAGTATAGAGCAGCAAACCTGCTGTCAGCAATGCTACAGTGATGGGTGCGTGCAGAGCTGTCACTGCACATAAGCCACTAAGCACAGCCTCTGGCAGCTCAATGCAGGGAACTATTTTCTGATGGCCGACTACAATATCCCCCCACCAGAATGGCATAGTAGGAGTCCCTGAGCAGCACGCACCCGCACAAGGGAATCACAAGGGACTTGATCTGACGTTCCAGTAAGTAGGCGGGTGCCAGGCAACCACCAATCAGTTACTTGGCTGGACTATAATTTTATAGGAAAGAAAATACTGTATCTGGGGCCTCCACCAGATTTTGTGCCCAGGGGCCTCCACCACACTTAATCCGGCCCTGCCAGTGTGCATTCCCATCTGCAAGTATCTCAACAGCATGGGCTGGCGGTTGACAGTAGAACTGTATTGGACATGCTGAGGGAACAGTGACTGGCTGTGGGAATCTCAGAATCAAAATCAAAATACCTTTATTCGCCAAGTACATCAATTTCTTGTGGCTGGTTAGACAGAGAATACAAACCTTAATAACATGAGTAACGACCACACATTAAATTGGAGATTACCTTAAAAAAAAAGTTCTCCGCCTTTTTCACTGTGACTTTATTGATTGTCCAAATGGCCACTGGAAAGAACCCATTTTTGGACCTCGTGGTCCTGCAAGCAGGGACCTTAAAAATTTTTCCTGATGGAAGTAGTTGAAACAACTTGTGGCCTGGGTGGCATGGGTCGTCCCAGATCTTCTTCACTTTAGCTCCCAATCTAATATTGTATATTTCCTCCAGTGATGAGAGAGGGGATCCGATAATATTTTCTGCTGCTTTAGTTGTTCTTACAATCTTGTACGTCCTTTTTGCTCCTTCAAGCCAGGTTGAGAGGAAGAAGTTCCCCAGTCACTGAGGTTTGCTGAGTGTAAAATAGCACCAGTTTGAGAAAGAACTGGGCTTTCTTCAAGATGAAAGAGATGTCTTGCTCCCATATTAGATCATCCAGAGGATAATGCCTAGGAATTAGATTTCCTTAAATCTTGATATTTCCATATTTGCATAGATAGGTTGGATTAGTCTCAAGGTCTTCCTAAAGTCAAAATTTAACTCCACAGTTTTAGCTGAATTGATAACTAGGTGATTCTTTTGCACCATACTACTAAGTCTTCTATCACACTGTGATACTCAGTCTCTTTACGATCTTTCACAAGTCCTACTACTGTTGTGTCATCTGCAAACTTAAGTCCATGGAGGCTGAAAAGTTATTGAAATACAAGAAAAACAGCAAAAGCGATAGAATGCATCCCTAGGAGGTGCAGTTTAGTAACGTCTGATGCCAGACAGGACTGGGCCTAGCCTGACCTGCTGGGATCTGTCAGGGAGGAAACTTTCAGTCCAGGTGCAGATGTTAAGAGGAATGTTCATATGAATGATCTTCACAGCTAAGAGGTTCAGCTTGATGGTATTAAAGCATAAGTTCCAGGTTTGTCTAGGTGTTCGTAGACATAGTGGAGAGCCATCTCCGAAGATCTGTTTGCCCTGTATGCGAACTGCAGTGAGTCCATACTGCCACTCAGGAGGCTTTTCAGGTAAGACATTCAAATGTCTTCTTTACTACTTATGTGAGGACCACTAGTCTATAGTAATTTAGATAATTAAGTCTGGGTTTCTTGGGTACAGGTACGATGATGGGCAAAGGAGTGGTGTAATTGTAAACCACAAATGGTTAGTGGTCACTACAGTCATTACATTCCTTGAAATTTACTGTTTACAGATGTAGCATTGCTTTTTTCTTACATATTTAACCATTCATATTAAATTCATGTGGATGTGAATATGTGTTATGCTCACATGTTTTACTGACTTCTGTATTTGATGCATGTAGCAGTCATAGCCACAGTAATTTGAATCATTTTACGCCTTGTCATCTTAAAAAGGTTTTTGTTGGAAAACAATTTGCAATTGGGGATCAAGAATATATCACAGCAATACAGTAATATGGTACCTTGCAGTGATACATGAGGATGATGGTTTGAAAGCATTTTAAGGCTATTTTTAAGAATGATTATGGTTAAGGGGGTAAAATAGCTATAGTTACAGTATGTACTTCTTTGAAAAGCTGGGTAATACATTTCCATAAACAGTCAAACACACAATAGGCCAAACACCTCTGTATTTATTCAAGCTGTGTTTAAAATAAATTGAAATGCATTTTACTTAAATTGACTGTGATGGTAATACATATCAACCATTTTTTTCTGTAGAGTAAAAAAAACATAGCTGGGAAAATAGAGAGGAATAGTACACGTCATGGCCAGGGAAGCTATAGCAGGCACTTCAAACTTTCATAAAGAAGAAGTCTGGATAAGCAGTGTATTGGCATCACTAAAGTAGAGAACAGGGCCGCTCCAGAGGCTCGCCTCCGGGTTGCATATCCCACGTGGCCATGAGCAACCCTTTTGACCAGTTGACAGCTGTGCACATTACTGTGCAATTACTGTGCAACTGCCAGCAGTTCCGGTCTGATAGACTGCCCATGGCCCCCATGGAAAGATCTCAGAAGAGGTGAGTATCCAGGAGGCCCCAGTCTCTAGTTTAGCCACTGCTGCTGTGTTAAACAGTGAGTTCGGTAATTTTTTACTAGACTTCCTCTTTCAAGTGAGAGTTGCATTGTGTGCTAAGAGATGATGCAGAGGCACATTTGACATGAATAGGTCAAAGAAGCTACATAACTAGTGATGAGCCGGAGTGGGGACAAGCGGATTAGTACCCAGTATCTCACATTCGGTACTACAAAGGCCAGATACAATAGCTCCGGCCACCACACAACATGGGATCTGATGTAATATTTAAGAAAAATGCACTTAAAAATGAAAAAAGAACTGTTACCGCTTCTTCTACCGCTTCTTCCTTCATTTGCCCCCCCCCCCCAGGCAGCATTGGCAAGTGGGACACCAGTCATTTGACCCAGATCTTTTAAATTACAGCTGAAAACTTCAGAAGTCAATCCCTCCTAGTCCCCAAACCCTAATATTCAAAGTGAAAGCATCCCCAGCCCAAAAAAAGTAAACAAAATACAAAAGACATAAAGATTGAATGGCAGAACTGGGCAGGGGGAGAAGTGCATGGTTCCACATTTTGTTTCCCAGCTCCTCTGACCATTCCATGACTTCCCCCCCAGCCTATATCTCCGGTTAATTTAGCAGACTGCCCTAGAGACACAAAGCCTCTCATGTGGCTCCCGAGCTACAGGTTTGGGACCATTGAACTAAAATAACGCAGCTCAAAGCAGAGAATAGATCAACCTATATCCATTAATATAACTTACTATATAAGTTAAGAATGCAGTTTGGTTTACAATTTCAATCTAGACACAGAGAATCAAAGCCAATCATGCCTTTGCCAGGTCTTTCCATCTCTCTATTTGGATTATGCAATAGAAATGTCAGTGGCCCAAAAACCTTTGTGGACCCTGCAGCACTTTTTATGTGACATTGTAGTTGTAAGAAATCTTAACCTTTAGTTCTCAACAAATGGGATCTCAGCCTATGAGGCACAGGGGAGCCTTTTAATAATTATCTCCAATGGTCGTCTTTAACAATAAGCGGGTCAAGTTTCATGCTGGAATATTCTCTAAAGACATTTCAAAGGGTTGCGGTCACCAATTGCATGCATTGTACTTATAAATAGGTTTGCCAAAGTCTTGTCATGAATAGTCATCTTGTCATCTTTCTTTTCTTTTTATGTATTACAAATAACAAAAGACAAACATCCCCTGGGTGTAACATACAGCAAGGGTAAAACAAATTTATTTGGTTGTGTTTCTGTTCATATGAAAATAAATTATGTGATCTATGTGTTGCAATGCTCCTGTGGTTTTATTTATGAGGGTATAACAATACTGAAAATTAAAGATCGAATCACACAGCATACATTTTTGTTTCAGTCAAAAATGCTCTATAGTATAGATACATAGATTGGAATTGGACATTGTAATAGATCTTAAATTCATTGATATTGATTAGAAATTATGACCCAAAGGGTTAAGAGATAGAACAAAATTGTTATTGAATTGTTTAAAGGGCATTTGTGAACAAAATTTAAAATGGGGATATAATTATCCCCTGCAGCACATCCTTTTGCGGAACAAAGCTTGGGATTTAAATTTACCCAAATGACCAAATTATAATTCCCTGCAGTGGTTGCTCCTCTTTTTCATTTCCTCTAATTCAACCATCTGTAGTTTTGTTCTGGCCACAATCTGCAAGAGCAGAATCGTACAAAAATATTGACCACTGCTAATGTCAAAATGAATGGGGCACAGCTATTTCTACTACATATATATTCAGTACAGCACATACAGTGCTACAAGATATTGATAGCTAGGTTGCATCCCAGCAGGCTAGGGAAGATCAAAATCTTTCACTCAGTTTCATCTTTGAAAGGATCAAGTATTTCAGTTTGTCTGTGATCTTGAAATCCTACAAGTCTGTGTAGAAACTCTTTTACTACCTACTGCTCTGCCTGCTACCTGGCCTCGGCCATCTATTGTCATGGTTAATCCTGACCTTCAGCAATATTCTTTATTTAAGTTTCAAAAGTTTTAAAAAAGACAAAATCACTGAACGCAAAACAGATTCATATAAAAGTGTAGCTGAGCAAGCTAATTCTGACACATGTAAAGCACTGTATAGCCTCGTATTCTTAAAAATCATATGTTACTCTTATGCATAGTGGTGGTTTCAAATTTCTAAGCTAAAAAAAAGAAAAAGGGGAGTTAGGAAGGGGATGTGGAATAGGTCTTTCTTCAAATTTTGAGCATGAGCAGTCAAGCTGCATTAATCAAGTAAACCACACATTCGAGTATCATTGTGGTGCAGCAGCAGAGCAGCAGGGTCTAATGGGAAAGGTTCACCCAGTATGTGAATATTCTTACTGCATATCTGTAAATGTTTTTTGTAGGTCGGTTTCCCAATTAGTACTAAACCTAGATCTAGACCCTCCAAAGTCCAAATAATAATGCAAGCATACCATTTTGGGGCTTGTTTTCTGTCAGCAAGTTTTAATGTTTGTTAGGGGTCTGCCAAGATTCTGCCTAGAAGCTATCCAGTTCAGAAAGAATTAAACATATACTAAAGTCCATTGATTCTTGCCTTCATTATCGTAGTGTAGTCTTAATGAGTCTCGATGAGTCCAAGGGAACCCAGTGAGGTCAGGACTTAAGATTTGGTAAGTTTATAGGAATGGATTGCTCAGTAGCAAGATCCAAGAGAAAGGAAATGGAGCAAAAGTTGTAAGCTCCCTTATCCTAGTAAATTAAGCCAACACTATAGTTGATTGACTTCTGTTATTATCGGATGCTGAATATTCCGGTGTAGGTTAGATAAAGGTAATTAATAACTCTGCATCCAGTTATACACTTTCCAACTGGTTGTCCACACCACCGCCTGTGAAGGTTAGAGGCTTCCCAATAGAGCTTAACATTTTGGACTGCCATTATTCCCTGGGTCTTTGCTTTGGTTGTCTTCCCCTTGATTTTGACTTCAAATCCACAACTAAATGTAGGTTGCATTCCACACCCCAATGTACACTGCAAGTCACACTGGTTTCACCAAATATTTAGCATGACCTGCAGTAATTTACACAGTGCAAACCTACAGCAAGATAAGTGATGGAAGGGGTGTATATCATACCCAGGATGTTAAGCTGGGCGAGATAATAAGTCCATAGAAATTGAGTTGCTGTTTGCTGAGCTAGAATACCTGTTATATAGATCCCAAGGGGTAAGGTACTGTATTTATTTTGTTTTTTAGCTACACTGGTTTATGCGCCACTTTAACTTTGAACTCTGAAAAGTAAGGCTGAATAAAATGTTTTTTTTTATGGACTTCCTGTGAAGCGTCATTGCCTCATAAGCACAGATCCTAACATCAGATTCAACTGAAAACCCATGCCACCTCCACAAGAATGTGTATGTTTCTTGCTCTTATGTTTGAGGGGGCCTTGGCTTCATACCCTCAGGAAAGAAATATCTTACTGATAAGCTCCTGGCCTGAATTTTTAGCCACATCAAATATGAATCTTTGATGAGCCTGGAATGTTTTCATCTGTAGCTCCTTCTTTCTTGGTTCAAGCTTTGATGGCTTACGGGGGAGGGGAGCAATCTGCACAGAATCTGAAGCTGGGACCTAGAGTGACAGGTCAGTTTCACAATCCCATGCAGCAGTGTGAATATACAGGCCTGTCACTCAAGTACAACTGTCACCCAAAGCCATGCAAAGTCCCCCCCAACCAGCTTCAGTGGAGGATCTCAGCATTCCAGTGGGATGCTTTATTAATTTAACGCTCGAATCATGCTTAATACGACAGGCATGAGGGGTGATTGGAAGCTTACAGAAAACTTCCTTTAAAAATCTTATGTAACCCCACAGCCACCCTGCCCCCTGTGCTAAGCTCAATTTTGCATTAAAATAATAAAACTTCCCTGATTCCAGATTCAGTAAACCCGAGTGACTTTCGGCTCGAATAAACAGTCAGCAGTACAGTCACACTGCTGCATGGGATTGGGTGACAGACCTGCCAGTCCTGCAGACCTGCCTGTGCATTCTCTCCAAAATGGTTATGACCAGGACCGGGGGTTAGACTTACTTACACTTTAAGTATATCTGTCTAGATTGCCACTAGATTGCCACTGCAGGAAAATGGCATGACTTGTTGGCCTATGTTGATTCCGAGACTGCAGGGAATTCAATAAACTTTGCAATTGCCCATAAACTGGGAATTAATTTTATTCTGTTGGAAAGTTTGTTCTTGTTATCACCATAGGGTGCTTTATGTTTCCCCTGCCAAATGTTTTTATACCCAGAAACTAACCTTGAATGCGAGGTATTCATCACAGAGTTGAAACATAGAAACATAGAAAGTTGACGGCAGAAGGAGACCATATGGTCCATCTAGTCTGCCCTCAGAGAGAGGGTGTCCAGCTCCAATGTAGGTAAAATCACTCCTTTTATTAGGCATGCCATTAAAAGCAAAGTCCAGCCAATAAAAAACATGGATATGAGGTCACATTTACACATGATGTGTGACACAATGATTCATGGAAAATGTCTTACCTAAATACCGAAAGGGCTCACGTTTAGCTCTGCCCACATGTTACATTTTTTGCATTTGCATTTTATTTTACCGGACGCATTGGGGCAACCCACATATTGTAACAATTTACAAGGTATATGACATTATTTGTTTGACAAATGCAAAATGCCTCATTTTGTTCGTTTTTCCAGAGTTGCAAGACTGGGAGCTGAGCTATTTACCTGTAAAATATATTTACAGGCTCCATATCGGGGGTCTGGTGCATTCATAGCACCCTCTTGTGGATAGCCCTGTTTTCTGTTTCCCCTATGTAAGCACACTGGGGGAGAATTATGCTTGTAATGTCGGTGCCTTTTGGCTACCACCTGAAGTCTTGGTTTTAAAATGGGTTCTTATTTTGTCTCACACGTCAAGATACCGAAATTATTTTTAATAATGTTAGTAATTGATTGAATTTGAGACCATAAGGGGTAGAGAAGACAATGTGACTCCTATACACATGCTGTGCTCCTGGCAGGGATGACATTCCAGCGTCACAGAAAGGGTAATGCAGTTGGACAGCTCGGATGTCTGCATCATTACAGACCAGTCTGGAAAGTCAGGAGGGCTTTTCACCAACCTTATTAGCATCTTTGGGGGGAAGCCCCCCCACCCGGTATTTTTGTGAAACTTTTTCCATTAATCATTGTATAACAAAGGAAGGAGGAGCTGGATATCTGCTCTTTTATGGTGAGTGCATCAATGTATGTGTGTGGGGTTGGCTAAGGTGTTTATGGACTTTTTGACTATTAAGGCCTCTAACATTGGGCAAATTGTATACTACCTCTATGATCCCAGGGTTTGCTCGCAAACACATTCCCCTTTTCTAGATTGGTCCCCTTGACATCCTTACTTCAAACAAGACTGGCGCTAACACAGAATGAAAACTCAGAACATGTGGCAAATTCCAAGATGAATCAAGCTAAGTGCTACCAAGAAAGATTCCGCGATCTGTCCATCAACATTGGAGTTCCACTGTCAAAATGTCAAAGGGCTTCAGTAAAATGGCCTCCCCCATGGTTGAAGTCACTCACTGCAGCTTTCAATGTAAAGTGATGGATCACGATGCTGAGATACATTGCACAGCAGCTTCCTGCTGCTGCTGCTGAACACTTTAGCTGAAGCTGGTTGATGGGCTGCTCAGCTCAATTTAACTAGTGGATCAATCCAGTGGGTTAGCCGAGAATACTGATAAGTATCTTCGACTTTTTACTTGGTTTTGAGACCAGCAGAACTTAGGAGACCAACCGAGGTGAGTAAATGCTGTATTCTAGTGATCCCCTTAGTGCACACCACGAAAATGCCAGATAATTGGTTGGACTTGGAGGGAAATTTGGATTTTTTAAAACTAAAAATTAATTAATTAAAAACTAAAAAAAATATATCTAACCAAATGTGCCAAAAAACTACCAAAACATATATAAAAAATAAACCCACCAGCAGTTTCCATGTTAGATGGGATGCTTTTAAAAGCCGCATTTAGTAAAACTGTTAAAACCTGAAAAAATACAATTAATAAATAAAATGTCTGCCTATTTTTGTTAGATAAAAATTGGATCTAACCAAAAATGTCAATAAAATCAACAAAACATATAAAAAAAATAAACCCATAGGCAGTTTCAATGGTAAATAGGATGCCTTTAAAAAGCCTTATTTAGTCAAAATGAAAAATGCAATTTAAGTAATAAAAAGTTGGGCTATTCTTCATTATATTAAAATTGGAACTAACCAAAAAATGGCCAAAATCACCCAAAAATATAAAGAAATAAACCCACAAGCAGTTACCGGCCGTGGCAATGAATTAAACATTTAAAAAGAAACGTATTTATGTTTTTTTTGTTTTCTTTTATTATTTTGGGTACTTTCCATAGCCCATTTTGTGCAGGGCAATCACCCAGGTGCCCTTCACCCCCAATTTGGCCCCCAAATTGGGGGTGAAGGATTATATATATATATATATATATATTTCATTTATGTATGTATTTCTTTTTTTTTTTCATTTTCTGTTATTGTTTTGAGTACTTTCCCTAGCCCATTTTGTCCGCCTTGATTTCCAGCCCTCTAGCCCTTGCTACCCCCATTTTACAGCCAATTTTGGGCCCCCAAATATGGGTCCCCATTGACTTCAATGTCAAAAAAGTCTTTACTAAGCATGCAAACCGCTGCATGCTTATTAATGACTTACTCACCTTACCTGCAAGCTGGCTCCTGAACATCCCACTGCAACATCTTTCTACACCCGGGAGCATAGGACATTTTACCCCTGCACTGCCATCTTGCTACACCCTCCCGGGTATGTGTCCCACAATCCTCCCGGATGCAACCTGTGGCCCTTCCGGTGAGCTGGCTTCTCACAGAGAGCTGCCGGTTCTGACACCAGGAGGCGTGGTGAGAGGGCGGTGTGGGAGTGGGCAATACGGTGACTTAAGAAGCTGCAGACATTGGCCGGTGACTCACGTTACCTATTGGTAATCTGTAGCTAGTTGTTAATTTATGGAGCTGTGGATACTGTTGCTAGAGAAAACTGTTTCTTTTATATCACAGAGTTGCAAAAAAATAAAAAAGAAAAAATAACACATACGCTCAGCACCTTGAGGACATCATTTGGCACACAATAATGTACACGTTTAAAAATACTACCGAAAGCAGATTTTTTCTTTAAAGGCCAGTATTTTTATATAGCATTTAAATTTGCAGGGCAGACAGATGAATCCAGAAACTGGAGAGAAAGCAGCAGTGGTAGATCTCTGAAAGCCATAATGAACTTTTTCAGTTAAATTGTGTATGGGACAAAGCAGTTATAAATTATTCATGGACATTTAGATGGTGCTGGTGTGAATAGCGTAAATTTCATTTAAATGTATAATGTTTTACTTGCCATTTCCCACTATGTTAATAATTAATAAATAGCTTAGAAATTCTTATTTTGTGCTGAGAGAAGATTCTAACCTAGATCTGCCAGGTTGGACAAGGCCAGAAGGTCCACACGCACCAACATATCATTTTCTGGAAAGTCGGTTAGAATCCTGACCAGTGAGCTGATGACATCCATATTGACTAATTGTTCTTGAAGTTCATCTAGAAGCAATGTAAAAAAAGAAATATGGTATTTAAACCTATTTAGTATTTAGGTGACTAATACATATTTGCCAAAGTGTTAAAATCATAATAGCAACTATATCCCTCTTGACTTAAACCAGAAAAATGTGTTAACTGCAACTTCAAGCTTGCTGAATGCACCATGATGTTAAAATAAATGTGTATTAAGAGAAATATGGTGATGTTGAAAAGAAGGACCGGGACATTTGAAATATGGTGTGTATGTGCTGATGCTAGGTCTTGTTTCAGAAAATGAATGCCTAAACTGCAATCCAAAACCTGCTTATTTAATACAAAGTGCCAACACAGCAATTTCCCCTGATGATGAATCAGTGGCTGAACAAGGAGGTTAGGATGGACTAGGATGGGTGAGGGTTTTAGATGAGCAGCTGGGGAGGGATGTTAGGTAAGCAGCTTTAGGGGGCTTGGGTCAGGGGTTTAAGTCAGCAGCTGGGTTATTGGGTGAGGGGCTTAGGTCAGCAGCTGGAAGTGGCATTAGGTGTACAAATTTCCAGTCCTTCACCCCCTCCTCTTTCACCCACCACGTACCTGCCCTTTCATGCTGGTCCAGCCATGGGCAGATCACAGCAACATAGTCCCGCTGCATGCCCACGCTAACATTTGAAAGAGAAATGTTTTTATTAGTAAAAAAAACAGTACATTGGCCCCAGATGAGCCGATGCATCTCTGCATCTGAGCACTGCCTCTGCCGCATGTTCCATAGGTAGGCCACCACTGCCTATGGCACATTTTAGAGGTGTGCCCATTGGTATGTACCTTACCTGTTAAAGGGCTACTCCCAAATGCTTGCAAGCTGTGGGGTACTCACCTGAACATTGCTGCTTGAAATACATTTGGATTAAGCACCTTTTTGCATTCTCTAGATCTCAAAAGGTCACCAGGTTATCCTAGGGTCTGACCATGAGCAAAAGTAATTTTGAAAACCACCACAACAAATTTACATGGAGCAATCATGCTAATTATTTGGTGAAGAAAGTTTTACTTACTTTAAAAAAAAGTGTTTTTGTTAAAGCAGAACAAAATCCAGGAATTTGACTTTCCCAGGTTCCAAAATTGGGATGCCCCACTGTGTGAACCAGTTCGCCAATAAAAACTCATATTTCCATGCTCTAACAGCGCATGCACGGTCTCTTATCCAATGTGAGCCACTTGCTGTAACTACATAATTTGGCAGGTGGCTGTCATTTGTCCACCATTTGAACATCAGGCTACATCCATGGGGAGGCCGATTCATTAATAGCGGCAGGTAGCGACAGTTGAGCGACTGTAGCGGCATTTTCAGAGTGCCCGCTAGTAGTCGCTGTGCTTGGCCGTTGTTCTGTAGTTGATAGTGACTCAGTCAGTTTGCCATAATGTTGAATATTGGGTGAGGAGTCACTATTTGACAGGTTCCGCGCTGTATGGGAGTGCATGACAGCGACTGGCCCTAGCAACCGGCTCCCACCATATTCATTAAAAAATCACGCTCAAAAAATTATCGCTCTGTAAAATGCATGTTTAAACCCCAGAGCGCTGGCGGCGATGGGTTAAAAGTAGTTTTTTAACCCCCAAACAACCATATTTTTGGAAACCAAAAAAAACAAGTTTTTTAAATAATTTGGCAATATGAATACATTAATATCAGATCTGTAATATCAAATCTGTACAATTTTTTTTTTTTTTTTTTACCTTAAAATGGCAGAAGTGGTCACAGAAATTTTCACATTTAAAAAAAAACAATTAATAACAATTAATTATGAATATTTAAAGATTGTTCCATTGAAATGCATTGGAGAGCGCCAGGTAACGAGAGGTCATACCTGTCGCTGTTCAAGGTCGGACGCTGGCGCTGTGGGCTGAGGCTGGAATAATGATGAATGAGTGGCTATATGGCGCTATCTCAGTCGCTAAGCAGGATTGGCTTGATAAATGTGTGATTGTGGTGGGAAGCCGACGTTCTCGTGGCGGTGCCCGTCATTACCGGCCGCTCACCAGTCGCTACCTGTCGCTATTCCTTCATAAATAAGGGCCTTTGTGTTTTTATGAATATTGTGCAAGGGCTTTAGAAAATTAAAAAAAAAAGATAGAAAACACAGGCTGTTTTGGGGAAATGGGCTGGTGATAGAAGGGAAACCTTTCTTGGTATAGGATCACTTTAGGGGGGCAGAGGACTGGACATCAAAGCACACTATGTGGAAGAAAAGCTGGCACTGGCAGCTGTGGATTACTCTTCTTAAGAGGACCTGGGCTAGACCCTGTAGGTATAGCCCTGTGGGGCTGGGGGTGTCAGGAAGGGTTGTTAGGAGAGATGTTGTGTGCTTTAGGCATAATTCCACCCCTTCCCCCAGCTCTGAAGCTGGCTATACAAACCTAGCTCAGTTGTGAGCTGAGCAATTGCCGCTATATTACAATGTAACAGTGGTTACACGGGTTGGTATAATGTTAAAGCAGGGAGCCTGACAGCACTGCTTGTTTTATCACTCCAAATAATGCTGCTCCTGTAAGTGTAAAAACGTAGTTTAAACAGATGAAAACCCCCCATGGCTGACCCTGGAATCTAAAAGATCTCTGGCTGTCCGCCAACCTGCCCCTGGGGCATCATATAGCGGAATGCCCAATGTGTAGAAACCCCCAGCATTACCCCTAAACTCACCTTTTAAAATCCCTGGCTTCCCTTTTAGTGTGCGCTCTTGTGTCCATCCTATCTGAATGGCAGGGCGCGGGCGCACCCCAACGGAAAGCCAGGGATGAGGCCAGCCGGCAGCACCTCATCACAAGGCACTTTTGAGAAACGGGGCCACTGCAGAGCCAGCAGCATTACCCAAGGTACTCAATTAGGGAGGACGGGTGGGGGGCTGGGAGGGGCAGAGGATGGGTTTTGATCTGCTTTAAAGCAGAGCGTATTTTTTTTTTCTTTTTTTGTTTTTTCCACTCAGCTTTTGTATCTCCTTCATCATGTGTGGTAGCCCAAATATCGACCGTCATTATCATGATGGGCATGCCTAGTCGGAGGTACTTGCTCGTCATTGTGGAATTGTTTGGATCATCGTGGATTTTTTTTTTTTTACTAACAAAGGGTGCACCGCCCAAATCTTCCTACAAAATGTATACAACTGTGTGCTCACCCATAAAAAATGCAATCCACAATAATTTGGAGTGGGCGTGCAAAGAACACACCAATCTCCCAAAGGAAGCACCACTACAATCAACAGTATATATTAATGATTTTATTAGTACAAAAAAACAAAGAATTAAAATACATACACCACAAGACAAATTTAAAAACAACCAGTATGGCCAAATGTATCTATATCAATGTATATGGCCCCTAAGGGCCGCTTAAATAACTGCCCTATGGGTGAATAATATTGATTATCCTAGAATAGTCATAACCCATCCTTTTTGTGCCGGCACAAAAAATCCTAACCACATGTAAATATATGTGCAAATTCATGAAACCAATACTACAAAAATATTAATAATATATATGGCAAAAATATGTGCAAAAACAGTGAATATACAATAAAAAAATATCAATATATAAAGTGCAAATACATGAAAAACACATAAACCTAAAACACTACCTAATATTGCACAGGGAAACCCATACCAATAAGACTTAAAAGTGCAGACAATAACAATATATGATATAAATGCAAGTGCCAGCAGAGTGAAAATAAATGGTTAAATCTCACGTCATAAGATAACACCCAGGGCAACAGTCAGGCCAACCTCAGTGAAAAATGTCTGCGCACGCAGCCCCCATGCTGCTTCAAGGACAAGGGCAGTTATTTAAGCGGCCCTTAGGGGCCATATACATTGATATAGATACATTTGGCCATACTGGTTGTTTTTAAATTTGTCTTGTGGTGTATGTATTTTAATTCTTTGTTTTTTTGTACTAATAAAATCATTAATATATACTGTTGATTGTAGTGGTGCTTCCTTTGGGAGATTGATTTTTTTTTTTTTTGCTGTATATTATCCCCTGTGTTCCTCCCTGCCTCCCAACCCCCCTATTTCCCCATATCCGAATGACAATTATTCCCTGGTCACTTAGATATACTGCCAAGTCCTATAAGGAATTGGTTTATCAGATCTCTGTATATAGGCCAATTTGTTAATGCCAACTCGTTTTTGAGTTCCAGTATTATAGTTTTGTACCACAGCCCCTTATCTGGTGGGTCAGTGCTGGCCCAGCGCAGCGTAATAATTTTTTTTGTTGCCCAGATCACCACTGACCCCAATCGTTTTTTCTCTGTGGGCCAACTCTTGGGGAACAGATTCAATAGCCCCCATCTAGGGGTGATGGTTATTGTATCCCCTAACATAGCTTCCAGTTTCTCTGTAGCAATCTGCCATAGGAGTTTTGAATGCTTACACTCCCACCAGAGGTGCATTAAAGTTGCCGGTACCTGACTGCACCACCAGCAATTATATGATGGATATCTGTCATTGTAGTCAGCTGTAAAATAGAAGCGAGATATAAATTTAGTGCAGAAAATTCTTAAACCAGGAGACTGGACTAATTTGATCGCGAGATAAATGTTAGTCCAATCGTCTTCTTCTATCCGTGTCCCCAGGTCACTTTCCCATTTCCTAGTATAATCTGTTAGTTTATTTGTCGTTAATTTCTTTATATGGTTATAGTAAAATGAGATTCAATTTGGTCTTTGTCTGACAGAAAGAAAAATCTCCTGTATTGCTGTTGGTTTAAAGATCTCTGATGGAAGGGTCAATGTTCTGAGATAACTGGCGACTTGGTGTTGAACTAAGGTAAATACATGAGGGTTGTCTCTTAATAGCAGCCCGCTCGCTGGTGACCAAATATGTGCTATTCTTGTATGAGACATTTGTTTATGTTTTGTTATATAAACATTACGTTTTCCCTGAGGAAAGTCCGAGTTAGTAGTTAATGAGCGCATCATATCTGGGAATGGGAATAGTGCTTTGTCTTTCAGGGATGTTATTAGTGTCGAGCATATATTATTCACAATGGGATTCATATGCTCATTGTTTCGTGTTATTTCCTTTAGACTGTTGTAGTCACATGATGTGATTGCTTCTAGGGATGCTGGGTAAAACTCGATAACTGGCCATTTTGTGTTTTGGTAAGTTATTAGCCATTCGTCCACTCTTTTAAATTGGGCGGCCTTGTGGTATGCACTAAGGTCAGGGGCCCCCATCCCTCCAAGCTCAGGTTGTCTGGTTAGGTTTTTGTATGCGATGCGATGTTGACTATTATTCCAATAAAAAGCTGCGAGTTGTTTATTTAGCTGTTTTATAAAGCAATACGGTATGCGTATTGGAATGTTTTGCAATAAGTATAGAAAATGTGGTAAAAAAAACATCTTGACCGCTGCGATTCTTCCGAGGATATTTAACTGAGAATGTTTCCATTTCGACGTCTGGTCTTTTAGCTATTTTACTAGGGGTATATAGTTTAGATTAAAAAGTTGGTCCAGATATATGGGTATGTTTATTCCTAAGTATTTCAGGTGCAAGGTTTCCCATTGAAGGTTATCTGCCTGTTTTAAAGTGTCGATTTCCATCTTGGGGAGAGCAAAGGGCATTATGGTCGTTTTCTGATAGTTTAGTTTGAAATTTGCGTACCTGCCAAATTCCTTAATTATGTTAAGAGCTTTAGGAAGTGATGATAATGGATCCTGTAGTGTTAATAGGATATCATCAGCGTAGGCTAAATATTTTATGTTGTTGCCCCCTATTGAAATTTCCTTAATTGCAGGGTTGTTAGCTATGATATTCAGCAGTATCTCAAGATGCAGATTGAAGAGGATGGGTGATAAGGGGCATCCTTGTCTGGTTCCATTAGACATATTTATCGGTTGGGATAGTATGTCATTGATATTTAATCTGGCAGCCTGATTTTTGTATAATGACATGGTTTTACCTAATAAGTTTGGGCCAATTCCTAAATGGGTTAGTGATTTCTGGAGAAAAATCCAGGAAATGCGGTCAAACGCTTTTTCTGCGTCTAGAGCCACTATAACCGCTTTTACACTGTGCGTTTGTATGTGGTTGATTACGGATACTGCTGTGGCGATATTCTGATATACCCCTCGGTTTCGCATAAACCCCGTTTGATATTGTGAGATTATGTCTTGGCCGAATAGTTGGAATCTATTTGCGTTAATTGTGGACAAGATTTTTACGTCAATATTTATCAGGGAAATTGGGCGGTAGTTTGAGCACTGGCATGGGTCTTTGCCTGTTTTTGGGGTTAGCCGGATTATAGCGGTATTCATTGTTGATGATAGAGGTTTTTGCGTATCGATATCATTTGCTAATCTAAGAATGTAGGGCGTTAATTGTGATTGGAATGCTTTGAAATATTCTACCGGGAAGCCGTCGGATCCGTTGGATTTGCCAGGCTTCTGTTGTGATACAGCAGTCTCCACTTCTTCTAGAGTAAATGGCTTATCCATTTCATCCGATATTTCTTGCTTAAGTTTAGGGGTGTTAATGGTTTTAAAGAAGGTGTCATAATCAAGGAGTTCCTCCCGGGCTTTAATATTATAGATTCCCCGGTAAAAATCCATAAATTCACGGGCGATTTCTTCTGGGAGGTATTTATTATCACCATCCTTGTTGCATATCTTATCTATAAAGTTATTTGCCCTGTGATCAGTAAGATGATCGGCCAGGGTTTTCCCGCCTTTACCTAGATTTAATTTTCTTTAATTGGTTCCTTACTAATTCTGTTTTTTCCAGTGATATTATATCGTTTAATTTTTGTCTTTCTATGCAGAGATTCTTGTATACGTCGTCTGATAGGGAGATCTTGTGCTTGTTTTCCAATTTTGTAATATTTCCTAAAGTGTCGTTAATTATCTGCTCTTGTTGTTTTTTCTGGCGTGCAGCGATCGAAATGGCTATTCCTCTTATATAGCACTTATGGCATTCCCACAAGGATTGTATTGAGGTGTCCCGATTATCATTGAAGTTGAAGTATTCTGTAATCGCGGTTGCAAGTTGTTCTTTAAGCTCTGGTTTATCTAAAATATTGCGGTTTAATGACCATATTCGCTGTTCTCGGGGTGTGTTATTCCAGGCAAGAGAACATATTACTGGGGCGTGATCAGACAACGTTATGGAGCCATGTAGACAGGAGAGTACATCTGTGAGGAGGGATTGGGAGATAAAGATATAGTCTATGCGTGTGTACACATTATGTGCCCGGTTGTAACAGGTATAATCACGGGTGTTGGCGTGAAGTGTACGCCACGCATCAACCATTTTCAGTCTTCTAAAGTTCTGCCGCAGTGTTTGGTTATATAACGTTTCTGACAACTTCCATGGGCCTCCCGACGTATCCAACTTGTTGTCGCTTATAAGGTTGTGGCCCCCCCCCCCCCCCCCCCCAGATTATGGGTCCCTTTTTCACTGCGTCCAGTTTTTTTATTACCTTGTTTAAGAAACGCTTTTGACCCTGATTGGGTGCGTAGGTGCAGACTAAGGTGCAGATCTGACCTTTCAGTTTGCAGACACTTATAAGTAAGCGTCCTTCATCATCCCTATGGCTTGTTAATTGTTCAAGAGGACAACGGTTTTTGATCAGGATCGCTACTCCTCTTTTCTTTTTATCACTTGAACTAGTTATAATATTTCCAAAGTCCTGAAAAGCAAACCTTGGTGATTTACTAATCTTAAAGTGTGTTTCTTGTATAAAGCACACACCGATTTTTTCTCTTAGTAGTTCTTTTGTGATTTTGCTCCTTTTCTAAGGGGAGTTAGCTCCTCTGACGTTATATGTGCATATTTTCAAATCGCCGAGCAGGCCTTGCCTAGTTTGATTATTGGCCATTTAGTGAGTTCTGCGTCTTTTTGGCGGCAGTTTGTATCATCTACTATATATTCCTTCCTATTGTGTTTATTTTTGTTTTTTCTCTTTTGTGCGGCATTTTATAGTGACCGTGCATTTTCACAGTGGTATTATTCCGTGTCATCCTTTTTCCCCCCAACCCCCTCCCCTCTTTCCCCTCTTCCCTTGCCCGCCCTGATTTAGGCTTACCTGAGGCTTTGTCTGCCTCCATTCCTCTCACCCCTACTGTTGTAGGAGTTTGCCTAAATCCTCCCCACCGAGTTGCTCCTGTGAGGGTTTAATATATTTATTCATAATTTTGTTTCTAAATATATATGAGTTTTTTCACGATTTCTACCCCGTCACCTCTACAATCACCGTTTTTTTCTATTTTTTTTTTATATATATATATATATTTTTTTTTTTTTAATTTTTTTCCTTCGTCGTCTTTCCGTTCTTCCTTGCCGTTCTCCCACTGCATTACTCCGCTGTTCAAGTTCTGCATTATAGTAGGTGTATTATCATCAGTTTGATTAAATTTATAATTAGTGATTAGACCAATCTTCAGTTAGGAGGTTCTGTCGGGATAACTCCCTAGGTCCTGGACTTAAGTCCCATTCAGGGATTATTAGTTTTGGTAGGCCAAGGGGCGTAGTAATCTTATCTATGGATTCGCCGTGCTTAAGGAGGAGGGTTTTACCATCCCTACGGATCTGTAGAATCAGTGGTCCAATCCATCGGTATCTTATGTTAGCTTTAATCAGACTGTCTGTAAGCGGTTTTAGGGTGAAGCGCCTCTGCATGGTACGTGCAGAAAATTCTTGATACAGGTGAATTTTCATATCGTCTATCTGGAGTTCTTTGTGGTTTCTTACTCTATCTAGGATTTTTTCCTTCGTTGTATAGTCCGTTATTCGACATAGGACGTCTTGTGTATTAGTTCCAGACATTGCCCGTATTCTACCAGCTCTATGGCATCGATCCATTTTTACCTCGTCGTCTTGTTGAAGGACCATCTTGAAAATGCGTTGTGTTAGTGGTGCTAACTCGTCTCCGGTGATCCTGGTAGAAATACCTTTTATTTTGATGTTGTTTCGTCTTGATCTATTCTCCAGGTCATCTACTTTAGAAACTAAGTAGTCGATCGTTTTGTTGTGGGTTGTTATTAGCTCTTGATTCCTTTTCCGTTCGCGAGCAAGGGTGATGACATCTGCTTCTAAGGTGTCTATTCTCTGCATTATACTATTTAGGCCTTCTTTAATTTGGCACAATTCTTCAGATATCGTTTCCTTGACTGTCGTTTGGACTGTGTGCACTAACGATTTTTCAATCTCCGTCAGCTGTAATTCCATAGCGCTTTGCGACACTTTGACATCAGCTACTTGCCTTTCCATTGAATTTTTAAATTCTCTGACTTCCCACATAAGATTGTGGACTGTTTTACATAGCTCCTGCGTACCGGCCTCACTTGTATCGTTTTCTATTATTTTTTGATTGGATTCCTTACTAGGAATTATTTCCTGTATACGGGATGCACCTTTTTTTATTTTCTCTTTTTGTTTAGTCTGTGTGCGGGTATTGAAGGCGGCAGCATTCCGATCTGTTGCTTGTTCCATTAATGATATTTTTTCGTGTGCCATATGGATTTGTTGGAGATGGTTGTGGATATCGCCCGGTGTGTGTGGTATAGATGCCTCATAGCCTTGCGGCATTCGAGGCGGTGTATCTAGGTTTGATGCTGTTGAGTCCATATTATTGTTAGTAGTTTGGTACGCTCTATTCGGGGTGCGCTGGTTAAAGGTAAGGATGGAAGTTTGCTTGAGTTCACTGTGTTTTGTTTTGGAAGTCATCCCTTTTTTCGGTTTTACTCAGTGGTTCGCCTCTCTTCTACCTTTCTCTTTCTTTCCTTTCCTTATTTGTGCAGAGGATGGTTAGCCAGCGATGGGGGTTTCAGCTTAGGTCGTCAGGGCATAGAAATCTCCTGCTGCCAGATACGGTTACCAACTGTATAAGTCCTGATTAGCAGAGTAGTGTCGTTACTGACAACAAAGACGCTGCCTTGGCAACGGTTCCGGAGGACGGCTAAAAAAAGCCGGGTATATTACCGGCCCAATAATAGTAACAATAGTCAGACCGTGAAAATTAGTAATACAGCAGCTCTAGCGACTGCCCTATGGGTAATCAATCCTAGTGGTTAGCTGTAACCATAGCAGCAGACCAGGGGTCGGGCGGGTGGGGCAGTTAGTGCAGTTACCTGGCTGGAATAGCTTAGGTTCTACTGCCACTCTGGCAATCAGTCCGCATTAGCGGCTAAGAGAGGCCCCTGTATTACTGCAACAGCAGTTCTAACAGACTCCAGATCTGGAGTGTCTGCTGTCCTCGGCGGAAACAAGAAGACCGGCGGCGAGAGCCGGCGTCTGTTTAGTGGTGCTTTCACTGGGTAGAGAAGGTCTGCACCGAGCAGCACAAGTGGCCGTGGAGTGATTGTTTCCAGTGCGGAAGCTTTCACAGTACAGGAGGAGCCGGTTTGTAGCACTGATAGTTGAAGGGCTCCCTACACGATGAGTGCAGCAGGACAGTATAACCAGTTTACATCAGTGGCTGCTAGGAGCCAAGGATGTTCAATTATCGGGCTATAATAAGCGTGTCTGCCTGTAGCGGTAAGTCCCGAGGGCGCTTGGGCAGACAGTAGGTGACCGGTATATTACCGGTGGAGCTATTTTGGGAACAGCCGTGACAGGGAGGCTGCGAGGTGAGTAGAAGCTGTCACAGATTTATGACCCGCACAGAACTACACATATGGTGTGCAGCGATATCTCGTGCTGGCTGCTAGGTTAGTAAAGATGTCATAATGTTTTCTAATTGACTTCCAGCGACTGGGTAAGGTTATGACGGTTACCAAATGCCTAAATAGAACGCACCTAGTCACTGTTGCAGCAGGGAACTAACCGCGGGAGCCCGAAGTTGGGATCTTGGCTGCCAGGTGGTGTAATGGCAGTGTATTTTCACAGCAGTGTATTTTCACTGTCCCTGTTGCTGTGGCTGCCGGTACACTTTAATCTCCCGGGGCGGATGATCAAGGCGCCTGGCTACTGATGGCGTGGTTGTCGCTAACGGTAACTCCCAGGCGCTTTCAGGCAGCCGGTAGTCGACCGGTGTGTTACCGGAGCGGCTATTTCGAGCACAGCTGTGGCGGGGAGCCCGGCAGCGCGAGCCTGCTGGCTGCAGGAGTAATGTAATCTGCCACCGTAGATGCGCCCAGCCGAGATATGACCGTCGGGTGCCGCGATCAGTGTAATGGCTGCATGGTGCCGGTGTCTTTATATCTGAATCTACCAGGCAGCTTTTCAATGTAGAGGCGCAGTGTTGCCTATGCCGCTATTGCGAGAACTGACATCCACAGCTACGGAAAAGCCTGCAGCGTGGGTCGGTCGGCGGGTAAAGTAATGGCGGCTGCCAGATACCGAAGTAGGACTTACCCACTCACTGCCGCAAGGAGCTATCCGAGGGAGCCCGAAATCAGCCTGGATGACGACGGTAGATCAGTGTGATGCCATTTCATGGTAGACGGCCGGGGAAGAGTCGGTGGCGGGTGTATGACCGTGATCCGGTAGTAATCAGCCGGTGAGTTCACCGAGGAGCTCTCCGGGACATCGTGTGCAGCTCACAGGAGCAGGAACCGGCGGCGATGAGCGGTGACGTCACATCCTCCTGACAATCCCTACAACTCCCAATCCCTGAGGCTAATGCAGAGCGTATTTTATATGTTTCCCACACCCTGTACATACAGATTGCTCACATTAAAAATCATCCTACCTGTATCTACTGCATGTTATGAGCCTTTAAACATCCAAGATGGCGGCTCATGAAACATCAGGCAGCCAGCAAACAGGAAGTGCCTTCTGACTGTGTTGCTCTGCATTCTGGGATTGCTGACCTTTTCCTGACCCCAGCTCTGCTCTGTCTGAGCAAAGCACAGCTATAACTCCGCCCCAGCTCTCCTCTTCTCAGTAAGTGTGATGCTTCTGAGTCAAGATGGCGGCACCCGTATCCTAATGTCCTGAACATAGTTGCAGCCCAGTGGGAATAATAAGTAAGTGACTAAAAACTTAAAATACATTAACTTTAGATGCTGGGGAATTGTTTTTTAAGGGTTTGGGCTTTTCAATAAATCATGGTGAAGGTCTGGTTTAAATAAGACCGAAAGATACAGTTTTTTTTCTTTAAGAAATTTAAATTGTAAAACACAAAAAGGTCATTGAGAAGTATGCAAACTGCTGATTATGAATAACCTACTCACTTTCTCTGCCCTTTGGTTTATAAGGAATGCTCTCTCGTGCTACCATCTTGTTGCATTCGCAAGATTTCACAAATTTGTACCTCAGACAGCTGTCAGCGGCAGACAGAGGCATCATGAGGGGGGTCAGACAGCAGCACCATGAAGGGCAGTGGGAGGTGATGGACAGGGTTAAGCTGAACTCAGTCACTGGGGAAAAATCTGCAGTAACTAATGCAGCCATTTTGCCCAGTACATGAATGTGGAAGTGGTTTTCATACAGAAGCAGTACAGCATTGATATGCTGACATTACCCGAACCTGGGCAGCTCCTGTGAGTATATATATTTTGAATCATTATGTAATTGAAGTATAAACAAGCATGGCACAAGGCCCTTTTCTTCACCACAGTGATGCTCTGGCCTGTAGTGGCTTCATTTATGCTCTCAAGGATCCTTTACTGTGTTTGCTGAATTTCTAATTGGATTTGCATTTGTGCTATGACATGCCTGGCATTCTAATGTGTGTGCCATTTATGCATAGCATTGGCACAGCTAGGAAACTGGCTGGGCTCTTTCAGGACACTGATTCTGTTCATCTAGAAGTGTAATTAGACCTTTTTTGACTTACTGTTTTCATAACAGATGCGGCCAATTGCTCTGCCAGCGTGAAGGAGAAGCTCCTGATCCAAGCTCTGCAGCAAAGGTACCAAGGCAGTCACCAGTCCCGCGTCAATGCAGGGCTTCCTTGTCTCCTCTACAAAAAGAAATGGCACCTTCTTATCATGAAAGACACAAGCAACTCAACCACCTCAATAATATTATTTCAACTACAGGTAAGACAAATATAAATTTTGCTCTGAAATTGCAAAATGAATGTGGTGCATTCTATGACTGCAGAACTTGATGTGATCACTGGTCAGAGATGAAGTAGAACCAGAACCTATGATTTTATGATATATTTGCGGAGAGCTGTGGAGATAAATAACTGACTAGGCCGTGCTAAGCCCTTTCTTGTCTTTGAGCTATCTGTTTTACCATATGGAGAGGTCAGAAACAAGCAGACAAGAAAATACCTTAGTAGACACTACAATGCTGAATAAATATATATTTAGACTTAATATTAAAGCAGAACAAAACACCCTTTTTATATCTCTGTCCCCGCCATTCCCCCTTCCCCCACCTGAGCATCTTCTTCTGTGGCTACCGGGTGAAGTGAGGCGTTTTTTTTTTAAATAATTCAATGTGCAGATTTTGCATCTTCACATCAGCCCCACTCCACATGTAAACATGTGATATGTAATATGCAGTTTATGCCTCAGCCCCCCCCCAGGTCATAGAAAGATTGTTAGAAGTGCAGGCCCACAATGCAAGTTTGACGGATAACGCACGCCAGCCTGGCAGATTTGGCAAATGATAGGCGTCATCTCGGCTGCCTCATCCCCAGCTTCCCTGCAGAGTGCAGGCTCTCAGACAGGCTGGGGACGGGAGCAGGCCTCAGACCAGAGATGTTTTGGAGCAAAGGGAGGGAAAGCCCCAATTTCCCTGTGAAGAGGCTAACCAAAGATTTTACTGCTGCACACACACAATGTGCCATGAACAGAGCTACCAACCATTTTGGGGCCCTATACAACCATAATGTCTGGACATCCCCATAACCTATATAAGTTCCTTGGGCCTCATGGCAGTCATGATCAGATCATGCTGCAAGCATGGGGCCCAGCCACATATACAGGTTTTGGCAGACACGAAAGCTATATAGTCTTAACCTCACAAAATATATAATGTGTTGAATGAGCCCCGTTGCAGCCATGTATGATCATAATGTAAATAATGGGCCCAGCCATCCCATGTAGGTTACGGGGGCCCAGACAGTACAGCCTGATGTCTTAAGCCTCCATAACATTTAATGTAGTAATTGGGCCTCATGACAGCCACATCCACATTATACTAACAGCATTTGGCCCATTTATAATATATATGCAGCTTGTACTGTCCCCGCCCCCTCCCCTGAGCAAGTAGTCAAACTCGAGGGAAGGTGTTTTAGCTTCTGCACAATGTCCTTTTTAGGGTGATTTAGCAAGTTTCCACGGTGGGGTCCCTAGGCCAAGACATGATCTATTGTAGTGAATCAAATGTAAGCCATATATAGCCCTTATATGTAGTTTTCCCAAGACAAGTTTTTTAAGGTACGAACAATGAGAATAACATAAGTTCGACAATTCTATAGATAGACCTACTGTAAGTGAAAGGAGACCAATTACCCAGCCCAGAGTGCACTGCTTAGCCACCTACA
Source organism: Gastrophryne carolinensis (assembly GCA_027917425.1). NCBI lineage: Eukaryota > Metazoa > Chordata > Amphibia > Anura > Microhylidae > Gastrophryne > Gastrophryne carolinensis. The sequence goes on along the minus strand of CM051235.1, from coordinate 528,603,767 downwards.
GGTAAGTTCAGTTCTCAGTTTATCCATTACTAGGTGTGTGTACCATAAATAGGGGCGGTCTCACTGTTAGAGTAGGAATGCAGGAAAAATAGGTGCCGTGACATGGCCCTGCAGCTTCCTATAAATTGCAAATGTGTGCAATGAAAACCACTCTGTTTTTTTTTTACCAGGTTGTAGGGTTGTTGCAGATTGGAGGGGATCTGAGTCCTGGGGTACTCCTTTTTGTTTTGCCTACTGTAAGTGGCCATTCCAGGCAAAGGGTTAAATTAGCCATGCTGGATCTCAGGGGCTGCTTCTTTCGTTAACCAGCTCTACTTTCCCTGATAAACCCTATATATCATCTATTGCTGAGGAGGCCCTGCAGAAGGGACAGAGTTCACTGGGAGTTATTAACCCTTTTAATCCTTGCTTGGAATGTCTCATATGAGTTTGGAGTTGAGCAAGTTCTCACCATTTTTTGCCAGCTCTGCCAGCACCTCCGCTGCTTTTTCCTTGCAATTTGACCTTGTTTTCAGAATCCTCGTGAGGGATGGCAGCACATCATAGTCAGTCAGTAACTTAGCTGATCTCTGCACTGAAAAGAAAATGCCGTAAGACACAAACTGAGTCTTGTGAAACTTCTGGAAAATGTAAGCATTTCATCTGTTTGTTGTTTAAACTGTAACAAATAATCAGGTACAGTTGAAGCTAATTAATAAAATTATTTGGCTTGGATAACTGGTGTATGGCACTGCTACCTGTCCTACTTTTTCCCTTCCATTCATCTATTCATTTCCAATTTGAAATGCATAAGGAATTTTAAGTGCTAGTGGTTGCCCTGTAATGGGATTGAATCGTCATTGCTTTGCTCAAAAATCATAGCTGCACCATTCCAGTTGCATATGTTGAATTGGCTTACATGGGCAGCGGGTTACTTGCGATGGGGGGTATCACCGCTGCAGGAACTAATCCTTAAAGTTTTCTTGGTTTGCAAAGCAGGGTACAGTGTTATTTATTAGTGTGATGAGAAGTGTGGGGGATGTTCATTTGTCTTGTAAGGGCCGCTGATTTAGGCAATAAAAATACTGCCAGTTTGTACCAGGAATGAGATCCACAGCTATGTCAGACAGAAAAGTTTTACCAGGGAGAAGGGTCCTCACCCCTCTTAATAAAGGGCATGTGCTGTAGCCATGGATACTCTAACTCCACATTCTACCAGTCAGTTGCACTTTACATGAAGGAGGGTCCTTTGCCTATGCTCCAAGATCAGTGTGCCTGTGGCCCCTGGGGTGTGCGCTACTGTGAATGGGTAGAGATGAACGAACCCGAACCGCAAAGTTCAGGTTCGTACCGAAATTCTCAGCCAGAAGTCCACGTTCGACGCCGCATAAGAAAAAGCTGGTTCATGGGCTGCTGAGTATAACCTAAGTTTGCAGAAGCAGGAAACTGCTGTAGCCCACTTTTGTCAGCGTGGTGGAGCAGTGGAAGCAGTGTTTGAAACTTTCCCCAGCCAGTGTTACATAAAAATGACTGCCTAGGCCATCTTTTTGTAGCCCCAGCTGGGGCCAGTATTAAATGCTGCTGCAAACACCACCGCTCTGCCCCACTGACAGAAGAGGATCAAGGGCAGACATGAGTCACAGCAGCATGCCTCTGCTGCACATTCTGCACCAACCCCCCCTGCACAACAGCCACCCCCTCAAAGTTCAGGTACCCATTGATTTCAATGGGGACCGGGTTCAATGTTGGTTCCCTGAACATTTATTTAAAGTTCGGCCAAACTTGTTGAACCCAAAATTTAGGGGGTTTGTCCCTCCCTATGAATGGACAGTACTGCTTGACAGGAGCAGCAGGATGTGGAGTCGGAACATCCGCAGCACAAGAATTTTATTCAGGGAGATGACGGTCACCGATTTTGCAGCTGGTGTCAGGTTCCTTTTCAGGCCAAATCTGCTGTAGACTTGTTTAAAACATGTGATGAATGTTCAAATACAGTTATAACACCATAAAAAGATGAGAAGGCAAGATTGTGGTAAAGAGCGCTGCACATCAGCGCACCAGGCGAGCAGCTATCAGCCAGAATCACCCGTTACAAAGGAGCCATATGGTGACGGCCTCTCCGTTCCTGTGGCCACATTTGTCTAGGATTTATGTGCATCTGGCTGATGTCAGAGCATCAGTCTTTTTCAAGTCCCCTGCTGAAGATCATGGAAACATCTAGGGACAACAATTCTTTCATCAGTAAACACTGAACATATAGAAATTTGATGGAAGGGATTCAAAATATGTAAATTGTATTTGTTCAAGTGATTGGGGACCAGTCTTTGTAAAAAGTTCATTAGTGAACAATTAGGGATGGGTGAAACCTGATCCCCATTGAAGTCAATGGGGACCCAAATTTGGGGAACCAAAAATGTCTGTAAAATGGGGGTAGCAATGGCTAGAAGGCTGCAAATCAAGGGGAACAGCCGGGTGACTGTCTATGGGATTAGGGAAAGTACTCAAAATAATAACAGAAAAGAAAAAAATACATGAATAAATTAAAACAATCAAAATATTTATTTTTTAACGGGTGCCAGAGGGCAAATCATGGGGGGGGGGGAGTATTCTGCACAAAATGCTGTCAGAAAAGTACCTAAAATAATAGCATAAAACCAAAAAAGGCATACATACAAAAATAAATGAAAAATATAAATAAAATTTTCATAGGTGTCCGACTCAGAGGCCAATTTGGGGGTAGCGCCGGGTTGATTGCCCTGCACAAAATGGGCTAGGGAAAGTACGCTAGGGAAAGTACTCACATAATAACAGAAAACTAAAAGACTAGATAATTTATTATTATATTATTATATTTATTATTATTATTCTTTTTTGACCGGATGAGCAAGGGGGGGGAGTGTACATTTCCAAAGCTAACTGTCCATTTTATTGACCTTCCATGGACAGGTGGTGCACATACTGAGGGATTGCTAGGGATAAAGGAACCTCTGCTAATTGTCCTTTTAAGGCCACTTCCAGGGACAAGTTGCTCATATGCAAAGGGGGAGAGAAAAACATCTACTAATTGCCCTTTACAGATCACTTCCAGGGACAAGTGGCTGATATACTTAGGGGGGCAGGCCACTGTCAATAACTTCAAAAATTAAGAAATTAGCAAATAAGGGACAGGGACGTGGCCGTGGTGCTGCTGTTGGTGGTTATGGAGCTGGTGATGAATGGAGAGGACGTTTTACATCTGTGTTGCTACACTTTCCTCCGGTGCCAGCGTGCACTAGAGTTTGCAGCGTATTCTTTTAGGCCCCAATACCACTGCCAGAATGGTGAGGCCAGACCGAGTTAAGGCATGGATAAATTAGATCAGGGGTTCACAGCAGGTGGTACTAGTACCATTGGTGATACTTGAGATGCTCACAGGTGGTACTCGACAAAGCTATAGACTTGTCCTGCATCTGTACCCCAACCTGACCTGTTGCCCTCTTAAACTCAAGCATGATTTGCACCATACATAAAAAAACTACAATTTTTTTGTGATCCATTAACTTTAAAAAAGGTGTTTTGTATCTTTTTATTAAGGGTTTATGTTATTGACAACACTCACACATCACCCAGGTGGTACTTCATTTAATCAGAAAATGGAAAGTGGTACTTGATGAAAAAATTCAGGAACCTGCAAAGCAAACAAAAAAACATATTAGTATTTTTATCGTTTATTTATAGAGTGCTATTGTATTCCATGGTGCTGTACAAACTTAAATTTACAGGGGGGTGGGGCACGGAATAATATTCACCATGTCCATTCCCAGGAACCTACAAAGCAAATAAAAAATATTGTTATTATTATTATTATTATTATAGATTTTTTAAATATTTTTAATTTCCATTCCTACTCCCCCCTTTTTGTCTTTAATCCACTCCACTTCTGCCCTCCACCCCATGCCCCTTCAAATCAACACGGCCATCTCAGCCACAAATCATAGAGCAGTCACTAAGGCTCTATGATGACACTCCTAGCTGGGATTCCGTGGGCCACCCACCTGCCCCAGTTGCAGACATAGGGGTTCCCAGATGTCCAACAACTTGTAATGGAGCATAAGGATGTGGACATTGGACCATTGCAGGACATCTACGATGAGGATGAAATCCAAGTGCTGACTACTGGGGGTTTTTGCAATGCGGAGGCTGAGAAGGAGGGTAAAAGGGGGAGAGTGGGTGGAAGACAATCCAAGGGGTGATGACAAAGTCCTAGATCCAATTCGGACTGAATGCAATCAGATTTCGGTGGAAGAGGTGATGGCCACACAGCCCCAGAAGATGAAGAAGGGTGCAAACCATCAGCAGTCAGCAACTTGTTACTACCTCCCACAACTCAGGGACTGAGAACTGAAAAAGCTGGCTCAAAGGATCTCACCAGCATGGATTTGCACAGATGACATCTTCATTTTTGCACACTGTGCCACCAGTCACTGAAGAGGAATAATTGTGAATAATCTCTGCACAACATCTGTCACTAGGGACCTGCAAAGCAAACAAAAAAACATTGCTATTATTATTGTGTTTAGAGCGCAACTGTATTTTGTGGTGCTGTACAAACTAAAAATGACAGCAGAGTGGGATACTAAATAATCTTCACCATGTCCATGGCCAGAAACCCACCAAGCAAACAGAAAAACATTGTTAGTATTATTATTATGCTTCCACACATAGCTTCCTGCTCCACATCTTTCTTATGTACCTCCTCATCCAGTCATAAGTCAGTAGTGGTTTCTCAGATGAGTGGTTTCTGATGTTGAACCAGAAGCCGGCAAGGTGGTGTGCAACAACGGGGTGAACCTAGTAGCAGCCTTGGACCGAGCTGGGTTGAGGGACATCCATTGGCTGGTGCATGTGCTAAATAGTGGCGTTCCAGCTCCAAAATGCCCGAGTGAGTCGAAGTGCAGACCAACAGCACTTCACCACTAATGAGTGAGCCTCCATGGAGGAAACTTGTGCCGTGCTGCGCTGCTTCTAATATGCCATGGAGGAATATGCCATATGGCATCTAATAACAACAGGGTTAGCACTGATGATACTATCATCAGCGCTAACATCCCCTTCCTTCGCCACAATTCAGGACATCATGAAGAATGTAATATTGCCTCAGAAGACAGGACAGGAGGAAGGCATATTTACACAGGTGTCAGTACAGTCTACAAATGGTTAACAAAGTGGTCTACAGGCCTGACAGCAGCCAACCAAGGGACAGTTTTGGAAGCCTTGGAAGAGGACTTTTCCCTTACATCAAGGTGGCACCAGCGCAGCTCATGGGTGTCATTGGAGAGTGGCTGGGGGAATGCGGAGTAGAAGACATCTACCACTGAGGACAGTTTGTCTTTGATTCAGGGCTGCCACTATTTGCTCCAGTGTCTGCTGACTGACCGCAGAATTACCCGCATAGTCAACACTGTCAATTACTGGGTGGCCTCCCTGCTGGATCCCCGCTATAAAGATGACATTACTTCCTTGATTCCAGAAATATGAGGGAGTATTGTTACCAGTTGTTAGTGGTGTACCCCAGGGTTCAGTGCTGGGCCCACTATTACTCCACATGTTTATAAATGACATAGAATATAGAATTAAATGCACTGTAGAATTAAATGACACAAAGATATGTAGCACAGTGCAGTCTATTGAAGATGTCCACGAGCTTTAAGCTGACTTGGACACTTTAAGTGTCTGGGCATCTGCTTGGGAAATTAAGTTCAATGCGGAGAAATGTAAAGTCATGCACTTGTGGTCTAATAACCTGGCCAAATATGTCCTCAGGGAAGTAAAACTGGGAGAGTCACTTGTTGAGAAGGATCTGGGAGTACTGGTAGACCACAGGTTAAATAACAGCATGCAATGTCAAGCAGCTGTTTCCAAGGCCACCAAGATATTATCATGCATTAAAAGAGGCACGGATTCCCTGGATAGGGATGTAATTTTGGCTCTTTTCAAGGTACTGGTGTGTACCTGGAGTATCCTGTCCAGTTACATAGAAAGGACACTCTAACTATGGAAAGGGTGCAGAGGAGAGCCACCAAACTAATAAGAGGAATAAAGGATCTTAGTTATGAGGAAATATTACGAGAATTAAATCTGTTTAGTCTTGAGAGGAGATGACTGAGGGGGGACATGATTAACTTGTATAAATATATAAATGGCCAATACAAAAAATATGGGGGAAACACTATTTCAGGTAAAATCCTCTCTAAAGACAAGGGAGCACTCTCTTCGACTGGAAAAAAAAATATTCAATCTCCGGAGGCGACAATCATTTTTTACTGTAAGAACTATAAATCTGTGTAATGGCCTCCCATAGAAGCTTGCTACAGCATCAACCGCTTACAGCTTCAAAAAAAAATTAGATGCTTAGTTAGAAGAAAATAACATTAACAGTTACTATTAGCTTAAAAACAAAAAATAAGATAAACGATAACTTCCCCTACCCCAACACCCTTGGTTGAACTTGATGGACATATGTCTTTTTTCGACCATATTAACTATGTAACTAAGTACAAACGCACTTTGGTGGGCACATGATTGGCAGAGTTCCCAGCTGACTTTGAGGGCTCAGTGGTGGAATGAGGCTGAGGAGGAGGAAGACATGGGTCATTTGCATGCTTTGCCACCAGTCACTAAAGCTAGGAAAATCTGTGTACGAAGTTTGTCTCCAGGGACCTGCAAAGCAAGAAGAAAAACAATCCCTGCCCTGCATCAACAGGAGTGCACTGCGCAATGCTATATGTTGTAAGGTCCACATCACTACTGCCATGCGGACAACTAAACATGGGCAGGGATTCTACAGCTCTTTAACTGCCATTAGGGTTAATGTAGTGGCGGCCGGGCCTGAGCCACGAAACACTGTGGCGCATATAATTGCCAGACATCAGTTGTTGCATCCTGCTCCACTTCCTCCTCTCCTACCTCACTATCCAGTCAGTGCCCGCACCAACATTTTAATTCCAGCCGTGGGGAAACAGCAGCAGGTGGTGGTAAAACTCATCTGTTTGGGCAAAAGGCCACACACCACCCAGGAGCTGTGGACTGGCATCAAGGAGGTTAGGTAACAGTAACATAACAGTTATACCTAAGGCGGATAAGGACCCAGCCTAATGTGGGAGTTACAGGCCTATCTCCCTATTGAATTGCGACTTAAAACTCTTTAATAAAATAATTGCTAACAGACTAGCTCTCTTAATCCCGTCTCTCATCCACTGGGACCAGGTGGGCTTTGTTCCCACGAGGGAGGATAGAGACAATACCACCAGGGTCATTAATTTGATACACCGTGCACATCTGGAGGGTTCGGCCTCAATGCTTCTCTCGACGGATGGTGAGAAGGCCTTCGACCGGGTTAGTTGGGACTTCATCTTCGCAACCCTCAAACATATTGGCCTGGGGGATAATATGTCCCACTGGATCATGGCCTCTTACTCGTGCCCCTCGGCGTCCGTCGTGGTGAACGGGCTGGCTTCCAAGCCGTTCAACCTAGCAAATGGTACACATCAGGGTTGCCCCCTCTCTCCCCTGATATTTATTCTTACATTGGAACCGTTCTTGCGTACAGTGAGGATGAATCCTGATATCGCGGGTATCCGGGCCGGGAGGGGGGAGCATAAGGTGGCGGCATGCGCCGACGACCTGATTTTTTTCATAACCAAACCTGAAACGACTCTCCCCATTCTGCTGGCTGAACTTAGAGCTTTCCAAGTACAAAATAAACTATCAAAAATCCTCTGCCCTGAATCTTAACATTCCCCCAAAACGGCTGAAGCAGATTTCCGAGAACTTTTCTTTTAAGTTTGAGCGAGAGGCTGTGCCCAGCACCAAAAAATCGACAGCCTGAACTTTCCCCCGATGTTGCAGAAGGTGGAGGAGGACCTGTAGAAGTTGAATAAAAGTTCCTTCTCCTGGTTCGGCAGGGTATACTATAGGGCAAACATAACAGGGCAAACATAATTAAAATAAAATAAAATAACCCCTTCTTCAAGAGACTCACGGGGATGTGTTTGAGGATTGTCTGGGCAGGCAAGGCCCATTGGCTTGCGGCCCCCCTCCTGGCCCTCTCCAAGGGTCGGGGTGGCGTGGGTCTTCCGGACTGGAGATCCTATTACGCGGCTGGCGAGGCTGGCGCGGGTGGCGCGGGTGGTTGATTGGTGCAGGCACTCTCACCTGAAGCAGTGGACGCTTGTAGAGCAGGAGGCATCGGCTATCCCTACACGCCCCCATTTGTGGAGGGGTGGGAGAGGGAGATGAATAGGAAATTCTCTGATGAGCAAAAGCAGGCCATGATGCAGCTGGCTCACAAAATCTCAATGTCTTGCAGATACCAAGAAGCCTCCTATAAAATCCTTGCACGGTGGTACTTGGTCCCATCCAGACTATCGACTATTGTTTCCCTCTTCCTCCCCTCTATGCTAGAGATGTTCGCGGGCAAGGGGCACAATGTTGCACATTTTCTGGGAATGTGAGGGCCTCACCAGATTCTGGGATAATGTTAGGAAAATAGTATTAAGCCTGACAGGTGTTGATTTGAGGGTGGAACCAGCGTGTTATCTCCTCAATCTCCCCCCTACCTCTATCAGTAAACATGGTATATTTTTGCTGGCCCCACTCCTGAATGCAGCTAGGACCTGTATCCCAGCCTACTGGAAATAATCCGATCCCCCAACTGCCGCGATGTGGCTCTCCAGGGTTAGAGATATTTGCAGTATGGAGGAGCTCACGGCCTCATTAAAGGGAAATCTAGAAAAGCATAGGGAGACCTGGTTTGAGTGGGACCGCTTTACCTTTTCGACGGAATACCTTGCCCTTTTGCAGGAATAATCGTTTAAAGCGCCCTTGGGGTTTCGTTCCCCTACCATTATAGCCCTCATCATTCGCCCCCTTGCCCTCCCCATCCCCCTTCCATCCCTGCCCTCCCCCCCATTGTGCCCCCTTCCAGTGTAACGTGTTCGTGTGCCTTACCCCTCCCCCCCATTCTGTATGTACTGTTCGTATTTTGTTTAGGTAGTTCTTAAATCTGTTTCAAGAAAAAGGAAAAAGGCATGTTTTAGCAGGCTTCATGTTTTATTTACGGTAGTGGCGGCAATATCTGGGGATGGTTCAAAAGAGAGCTCCACCGATTCGAAAGTCCCACGGTGCAGAAGGTGGCCATTGATTGGATTAAAAGATATAGGTATATGCCAATCTGCTGCACATGGACAAGTTACAAAGCGTAGGCAACAGGAGGCCCCTTCAGCTCTATCTATCCTGAGGTTGATTGTAGAATAGATCGCTTCTTCCTAAAATACCACTGTACTTCTGTCTTTTTGTTATTACTGTAATGAATATGGCCTGTAACTTGTGCTTCTTCAATAAAAAATTTACAATTTAAAAAAAAAAAAAACACTGATTCCTTACCTTCAAGGGACTGTTTTAGTATATATAATTTCCCGTCGACAGGTGTCTGTATATTTTTGCTTCCAGCATCCATGTTGAGAGCATTATAGGTGAACTATAAGTTTATGTTGCCATCTACAAATAGCAATGCACTCTGAAGTCCTGAAGTCTATGTGTGCCTCTTTGCATAATGCAATATGTGCCAACAACCAGTAACCAGTAAACCAGTAACTAGTTTATTAAAGCCCAAAAGGCTGTAATGCCAGGTGTGCCCTAAATAAATTAAATAGATGATCAAAGCTCAAATGAGTATAATGCACGGCGTGCCCACAATTAAGTAGTTTAAATTAAATTAAACAGTACTGACACACCAATGGCCCAACCCAGTGGATACTCCAATTACAATTAGTATTAAAGTGTAGTGACTCCAAGTAGTTCGAATACTTGGTATTACAGAGCCAGGACCCCCAAGTGGCCTGAACTATTGGTATTCCAGAGTTCTAACACACCAGTGGTTTGAACAATCGGTATTCCAGAGCACTGACACACCAGTGGTTTGAACAATTGGTATTACAGTGCAATGATAAAACCGTGGTTTGAACAATTGGTATTCCACAGCACTGACACACCAGTGGTTTGAACAATTGGTATTCCAGAGCAGGGACCCCCCCAAGTGGCCTGAACAATTAGTATTACAGAGCAGTGATCCCGGAGTGGTTTAAACAATTGGAATTGCAGAGTGCTAGCACACCAGTGGTTTGAACAATTGGTATTCCAGTGCGCTGACAAACCAGTGGTTTGAACAATTAGTATCACAGAGTACTGGCACACCAGTGGTTTGAACAATTGGAATTTCAGAGTAGGAACCCCCAATTGGCTTGAGTAGTTTGTATAATAGAGCAGTGCCCCCAAGTGTCCTGAAGGTTGACGGCAAAAGGAGACCATACGGTCCATTTAGTCTGCCCTTATGTGTATACTGTATGTGCTCTTTATCTTAGGATAGATGTGTGCTTATCTCAGGCATTTTTAAATTCAGTGACGATTTTTCAACAACCTCTGCTGTAAGTTCCAAGCATCTACTACTCTTTCTGTAAAATATTATTTTCTAACATTGCTCCTGATCTTTCCTTCGACTAGCTTTAGGTTGTCCCCCCTCACTAGAGCAGTGACCCCCAAGTGGCCTGAACAATTGGTATTACAGAGCACTGACACACCAGTGGCCTGAACAATTGGTATTACAGAGTAACGACACACCAGTGTCTTGAACAATTGGTATTACATAGCAGGGACCCCAAAGTGGCCTTAACAATTGGTATTACAGAAGACTAACACACCAGTGGTTTGAACAAATGGTATTCCAGAGCACTGACACACCAGTGGTTTGAAAAATTGGTATTACAGCCCCCCCACCGTTTCCACCATCCTGCTGGCCGCCATATCCCACATTTTGTGGGTGGGGCAAATGACGTTATTCTAAGATGTCATCCTGCCCCCGGCACGACAATCCTCAGTCATGCCAGTCACCGGTATCTGTCATCGAATCAGGCTGGGACACAGCGATGTGGGGCAGTGGAGGATTTTATAAATAAAAGTCATTTTATCTTTGTGTGGTGTATTTTTTACCGTTAACCCTTTGTGAACTGGTAAGGGATCCATTAGACCCTTATACCAGTTCACAAGGCTTGGGGGGATGGCAAGTCACATGTGGCTAGCAGGTAAATTGCCATTAACTTCCAGCCCCCCATTACCTGCCTCCCCAAAGTCCAGGGGGGCAGAAGAGCCCGGGGCCATAAAGGCTATAAGGGTTTGTTACTTTCAGGGCTGGGGCCACCAATGCTGGCCTCTACGCTCTAGTCTACAAGCCCTGAATAGCTGCTGCCTGAGATGGTTATGCTGGGTAGGGGGGACCACATGCCATTTTCTTTTATTTTTAGTGAGATGTGTTATATATTATTGCCCAAATTGGGTTTAGCACAGTGCTAGGGAGAGTTTGGTTAAGTGTTAGAAAATACTTCCGTTTCAATCAATCCTGATTATTATCAAAGCAACTGGCGCCCAATGTTTTTCTTTCAGTTCTCGACTCTCGAAATAGGAGTACCAAGTTAATGTAGTATAGCGCACCTTAGAGCCAGTGGTGTGACTATATATGGTTATGATAATTCTCCTTTTAGAATGTGTTTATGCTGCGGTGTTTATGGGTTTACTAGGTACAGTTCAGCATTCATTTTGAAACAAATAAACACGTACAGAGTACAAGATCTTACAACAAAACACAAATAAAAATCCTAGAGGCCACTGTGGAATATTACTTTGTGGTTTCTTTTCCTAATATGATTTGACATTGTGGTTTTATTTCACCTTCACATATTCTGATTCTGTGGTTGTTAAGCTACAGCAAGCACAGATGCAGTTTGTAACAACATTCAGGCACATATATTTGTGCTTAGCCTTGGCTGGATATATTCAAGTTATTTGTATTGGTAAAAGAAAAATGTAAACTTTATATATTACACATTCGCTCAGTTTTGGGCTGGAATGCCTGGGACCCACCCCACTCTTAGATACAAGTATTACCAGCTTACATTCAGGGCCCATGTACAGAAACATTACACCAAACTGAATTATCTCTGTGTGATGCCACAAAAAAGCTATACAAAGTTTAGGTTTTGGTGATTGAAGCCCTCAATGGGGTCTCTGAGACCAGGGACCCACTGGGGGATTTTCTGGAAACTCTGTAGGTCAGTCCAAGCCTATATTCTCTGTATTTTTTAAATGTAAGTGAATGTCATGCTTGCTAAAAAAATGTTCACAGCCTTGTGTGGCCAACAAGCTAGGACCTTAAGTGACTTCTTAGCCATCCAACCACTACAGCAGCTGCAGTCCGCTGTTGCAGTAATTGGGTGAATGTTAAGTCATTGGGGTCGATTTAGAGCCAGGCGAGAAAACTCACTCCATTTTCAGAAGAGAAAACTGTCAATCACTTTCTTTGTCTACCTTGGGGCTGATTCAACACCAGATAAAAATATACATTCGGTTGTTGAATCAGCACCAAGGTAGACAATGAAAGGGATTTTTTTAGATTTAGAGATAGATTTTGAAGATTTTTGTATCCCTCACAGCCACTCCTCGCTTTGCCTGTGCTAAGCCCAATTTGGGTGTTAAAATAATAAAACAACTCACCTGATCTCTGAAATCCCCCCCCCCCCCACCTCAATGCTGGCAAGGCTCTGTATGGCACTGTTGTACTTGAGTGACAGACCGGTACATTCAGATTGCTGCACGGAATTGGGTGATCACCCTTTCACACAAGATCCCAGCTTCATGTTCCCTGCAAATTGCCCGCCACCCAGTGAGTTGTTTTTTAGGTTATTGCCCAAATTGGGCTTAACACAGGGGGAGAGAGGGGTGGGTGGAAAGTTAATAAAAATGATTTGACTTCTTCTTTAAAAGGTGATTCCAGGAAAAGGGTTATAGTTGCCTGCTTGCCCCATGCTGGCTCTCAGGAGGTGCATCTCCAGCAAATTGATTTCCTCTAAATACCCCGTAGAAGCTTCTCCTTTCTGCTGCCTCATTTTTCAGGGTCCCCAAAAATAAATTGACTTCTGAGGAAACTGAGACATAAGCAACTTGGAAAACTGACATCACAGATTGTATTTTGCTGATTTGCTTATTTTGAAGAAAGTTTATTCAACAAGAATAAAAAAATTACAATGAACGGCCCAGAGGCAAAATATTTGGATTATTGTTTCTGCATAATTTATTGACGGGCTTTTTAACGCCACATTTTTAGTCCCATCTATTTTAATAGATAATTTTAATAGATAATATAATAATAACAGCTATAAATCATTAGCAGTTTTCGACATTTTTCCTGTATGAAAATAAAAAAAAACTTTCTATTAAAAATTTAACAAGAAGAAATAGACATTTCGGCCATGATGCAAAATTATGCACCAACAATGGTGGACGCCATTTTACCTTTGGGTGTGCTTACGAGTGTGAACTGAAGCTTACATCTGAGTAAACTTTTTTAATTTGAACACACTAAAACACTCTATAAAACATTTCTGTTCTCGAAACGCGATTAAGCTGGCATTTTATAATATTGCTGATATGCCCAACGTCATGGGTGCCATTGACTGTACCCACGTTGCCCTTGTCCTTCCTGCTTGCGACGAGTACATATACAGGCAAGTTCATTCTTCCATGTAGAGCTAATTTTTGTTTTTGTTTTTTTAATTATTTTTTTTTGTGTCCCTCCTTTGGTCCAAAACATCATTTGTTTTGGTCCCTCCTTGTAAAAAATCCCTAATTGTTACTAGTCCCTCCTTGTAATTAAGCCCTCTATGTTAGTAGTCCCTCCTTGAAAATATTCCCTCATTGTTACTTGTCCCTCATAGAAATTATTCCCTCTTTGAAAGTAGTCCCTCCATGTAAATTTACCCTCATTGTTACTAGTCCCTCCTTGTAATTAAGCCCTCATTGTTACTAGTCCCTCCTTGTAATTATTCCCTCATTGTTATTAGTCCCTCCTTGTAATTTTACCCTCAACATTACTAGTCCCTCCTTTTAATTAAGCCCTCTATGTTAGTAGTCCCTGTGAACCAATGGCCCGTATTTTTCACTTCTAAAAAATATCAGTTTGTTCCAAGTCAAACATTTGAAAGTGTACTTAAAATTGAACAAGTAACTCAACCTTTTAAAGGCTATAACATACATCTCCTTTTGTTCTGCACTTAAATTTAAGGTAGTTGTTTAGTGTTAGTTGCCTCGATAAAAACGTTTGACTTAGGGTGTTAGAAGTGAGCGTTTGACTAATTTCCCAAGCGTTAATGATGTAATTTTTTTTTCTTTTTACCCAGGAACCAAAAAATGGGCCACTCACTGAATGTGCAAGCAGTGGTGGCCCAGGACATGCGCTTTCTTAGCGTCCTCGCAGGCTACCCTGGCTCAGCCCATGACGCCTACATCCTTCGAAGATCAGGATTATTCTGTCGTTTTGAGTCTGGGGAATTTGCGGGTGCATGGCTCCTTGGTAAGTTGAGTCCAATTACATTATTAGATTTTATATGTACGGCTTGTATTTTGGTTTCATTCACCTTTCTTAAACGATGGCTTTGTCATCACCTTGGGAACATGTGAAACACGACTGGACCCATTACATTATCCAAACAACAAAGGCTGGCAGAATGTTTGTCCTGCATTGTTTCAACTCCAAAGTATAATTACAGCAAAAGTCTTAATCTGTCTTCCCCGCACTTTTCGGTCAATCTGTTAGTGACTGCACCATAACTTAGTGTGGGAATCTTCCCATATTCAATATTTGGGAATTCAAATACCGAAATCATTAAATCAACTGATGTCTTTGAATTTCCTCCCTTTGGAGGAGCTTCTGAAAAACTTTATCAAGAAATGGAAAAATCTTCACCTGAATCTTCTTGGTAGAATAGCTGCCGTCAAAATGTTCTTTCTTCCACACTATATGTACTTAATACAAAATATCCCAGTAAAATTACCCAAATATTTCCTTCCCAAATTAGATAAACAGTTAGCAGCCTTTTATTGGAATAATAGCTCCCACCGGACAGCATACAAGTCCATAACTCGGCCTTTTAGTTTGGGTGGCATGGGAGCCCCGGACTTCCGGCTTTATCTTATTTCATCCCAACTTAAAAGACTAGAGGAATGGATAATCTTGTCTCCTAGTGCAGAATGGCCTAATACTGAACTATTCCCAATAATGATAGAAGAAGTTTCCTCCTGTAACTATAATACACTTAAACGAATAAGTTCAAAAAAGTACTGCTCTAATCCCATTACGTGGGCCATAATAAAAACATTGATGCGCATCATGGAAAATGGAAACTTATTTCCATACCCAGATCTCTTGCGCTCACTTACTACAAACCCTGATTTCCCCCCTGGGGAAGGTAATAAAATCTTATTAATGCATAAACATAAGTACCATACCAGAATAATGCACATATGGTCAAGCTGGCAGGGTGTACAAATTATAGAGAACCCATCCAACTTTACTCTCATCAAAAATCAAGTAACCAGTTATATTAGTACTTTAGCTCTTCCTACTATACCATTAAAACTTAATGCCATACAAGATATTTTCATAAACTCTAGTATATCACCAAATAAAATATCTCACTTCTATAATCAGATTAGGAGGATGCTAATCCCAATAACACCGAGCAATGCGAAAAAGTGGGAAAATGACTTAAAAATGGAATTGGATAACGAGAAGTGGGTGGAAATTTTTGAAACATATACAGCTATACTGTCCCCAGTATTAAAAATGTTCTGCTATAAATTCATTACACGATTTTATTACACCTCTGATTACAACATCAGGTTCCCAACGTTTGGATGCTGGTGGTGTAAACAGACTCCAGCAACGCTTATTCATCTTTGGTGGGACTGCCCGTTTATAAAAAAGATCTGGTCGGCCACAGAAAGATTACTGGATGAGGTAACTAATTCCAGAATAGTATTAACCCCGGAATGGGGTCTATTAAACCTATTTCCACGTACATGGTCAAAAAAAGAGAGGAAGATTCCATCCTTATTAATCTGGGCAACGAAGAAAATAATTCCTCAGAGATGGGCAAATCCCCTACCCCCCAATAGAGAGATGTGGTTTAGAAACCTGAAGACAGTATTAACAAATGAATTAGCTTTGACCCTGTGCCCAAATTATAAAAACCAACTAAATTTCACTATGGAAAAAATGTCGGAATTCAATCCGACTGCTGCCCACCCAAGGGAGGGGAGGGTAGGGGGGATTTGAAGAATAGACTAATATAACCTTGACTAATTAAACAATTTATGGGTATACTTATTAGTTTAATTATGGTGAAAAACTATAAAGTGTTTAGAATAAATTTAAAAATTTTATATTAAAAATACATTTATATATATTTCAAAAAATGATAAGAACATATTATTCAAAACAACATGAAATATGATGCAATAGAAACTCGATATTTGGAGGTTTTCCATGAAGCCTATCTATTGAAATTTCGAGAATTCCGAGTTTTTTCCTAAAAAAAAAACTCTATGCTGACTCATGTTGGAAAAAAAAAAAAAAAAATCTGTTAGTGACTTTATCAGAGGGTCTGCGCCATCTTTGCTTACATGCATTACACTTACTGAGTAGAGGTGAGCTGGATAAAGTGCAGGGGCTGCCTTAGACCTGTTTGGGACTGAGACAAAGCAGAAAATGGGTCATGTAAAGTTAACCCATCCTACATTGTTCTGCAGCACAGACAGGAAACAATAGCTGTTAACAGTCTGCCTGCTTTTGCCTGTGCAATATGTATGCTCATGTTTTGGGGACAATGTCACCTACCTTCTTAATCATGTAGTTTTAGGATTTTTGGGCTGAAATGTATGCATTAGTGTTAATATTTGTTTACCTTTAATTTTTCTATGAGATTCGGGGTATCCACTCCTCCCGTGGCTGTTGACTCCTTACTCCGCCCACAGAATCCAGCACAAGAGGCCTATAATCGGGCACACAGAAAAACCAGGGCAGTGGTGGAGAGGGCCTTTGGACTCTTGAAGACCCAATTTCGCTGTTTGGACCACACTGGGGACTCCCTTCAGTATGACCCCAAAAAGGTCATAGATATAATTAAGGCCTGTGCAGCGCTGCATAATTTTGCGATCTTGGAGCAGGTCCCCTGCTATGTGGATTTTCCACCCTCTCCACCCGCCGATGAGCCAGAGGACGCCTATGTTGGGCAGCACAGTGCGTCTGGCCAAGCCGTCCGTGCTAATTTAATAGAAATACATTTTGGTTATTTTTTTTTACTTTGTTTTAGTTTCTTTGGACTTTCTTTGGTGTGATTGTTTTGTTACATTTGTTTTTTTTTTTTTTTTTTCATTATGACCAAAACAATAATGAATTATTTACCCAAATCAACAACAATGTTTTTGGACTCATTTTGAAATATTTGTTAGTGTTTGTTTTTGTGCCTACTTGAACTCATATTTCTTAATCAAAAAACGACAGACATTAACTTGGTCAGCAACAGGTTTTTTTACTTTTTTAAAGGTTCATTTTTTAACAACAGAATGGTAGGTGATGGTCACTCACATACTTAGGGGGAAGACATGGACATGAAATTAAAGTGGACCAACACCCAGGATTTTGACTATCCTGGGTCTTGGTCCACTTCGGTGGGGCACCCCCGATCGGGGTGCCCCGCTGTGTGAAACCCCCCCGAACCCCCCGAACAACTCACCTCTCCCCGCTCCCAGCGCCGACATACAAGGGAAGATCTTGAACGTCTAAGCGGCGGCGGCCGCCGCCGCCTCCCTCGCGTCACTTTGGACGCGCGCGCCCCCGCGCCGGCCATTCGCAGACGGCCGGCGCGGAGGCGCGCACGTCTACAGGGGCGCGAGGGAGGCGGCGGCGGCCGGCCGCCGCCGAAGATAAGGTAGGTGAGTTGGGGTGTTTGGGGGGGGGGTTTCACCCCGCGGGACATCCCGATCTCGGATGTCCCGCGGGGTGGGGGGTGATCGGCCCGGGAATCTTATAGATTCCCGGGCCGATCACCCGTGGGTGTTGGTCCACTTTAATGTCAAAACATGTTCCATAACACAAAAATGCATACAAATAAGCCCTCTCCTGCTTGCCCACATTTGGCACAGGTTGAAAGCAGACATACCTATGCCACATCTACACCTGTTACTCAGTGGCCCACCCAAACAAGAACACCCAGTCCCAATCCAAGTACAGTAAAATCACAGCCAGGGTCCAAGGTCTTAGTTTGCCAGGCCAGAATGTCACCCAATCATGGCTACAAACATGAGGAGCCACCACAAATGTAATTATGGCCAAGGCTGCAGTTCAACAGCTTTAGTGGCCCCTTCAGTGAGGCTTGTCCTCTGGCATTGGCTAGTGGGCTACCTCAGGACTTTAATGAGCTATATGGGGGCAAATCCAAAACATATTAGCAAAGGCAGATCAAAATGCTAGATTTGTAGGGCTCACCAGACAAGTCAATACAGTGGGGATGTCGATCAAAGATGTAGAGCAGATTCATGCCAAATACACATTTATATGGGGGATGCCCATAGAACCCAGGTTGTGGCCCTTGGGGGTCTGCCATAACCTGGGCCTGTGTGGCATTCAGAATCTGCAACTATTCCAAAATGTTTCTTTGGTTACTTTGCAATTCAGCCATGCTGGACCTGATTTCTGTCAAGTTGGCCATGTGGCTGTTATGGGTCCTAAATTCAGTCAGCATGGCACTTAAGGTATTATTGAGGTTATCTAATTGCCCAATAATATTTTCGTGATTTTGTTGATTTTGGCGCCGAAACAGCCGCCTCCCATGGTGCCATGCTGACTCCATCATCTGCACGCCCCTCCCCTGGGAAACTGGGCGACGTTGCTGAGTACGCCTCCCAATTCCCCGGGTTGTGGGGCGTGCAGATGATGTTGCTCTAGGACCTCCAACAGCCACAGGTATGCTGGGCAAATCCTCAACAGCAGATCTGAAACTGGGGACTGGAGGGGCATTCTCTGCATGCTGCCCACGATGTGCAGGCAGCATGCAGCCAGCTTCCCTCTGCTGCTGAGGATTTGTCGGAGAAACATTTGGGGACAGTTGCAGATTCTGGCCCAGGGGGAGATCTTCATAAGCTCCAAGGAAGCTTCCATCCTCCTCCAGCTCCTGGAATTCCTCCATCAGTGTGTGGCTCTGTTGGGGACATGTAAAAGGCTTCGTACCCTCTTACCCATTTGGAGGGCATGAGCTGCTGTAGGCTTTGGTGCCTTCGTCTTGGATTTTGCTGCTGCCACCTCCTTTTTTTGCCCATAGCTGGTAGTTGGCTTGGGATGCTGCTTTAGCGGAGCCTTTGTTGTAGGCCTTAACTTAGCTTTGGCCTGTTGAGACCTTGTTTTGGGGCCCTCGGCATGCTCATGCCGCTTGGCTGCCTTCTTGAGCGTGGTCTCCTTGGCAGGTTTAGGTGCTGCTTTTTTTGCTGGCATTTTGCTGGGACTCTCAAAGAGAATGAGCTGTGTGTCCAGGGACCTTTAAATAAGGTATCCGCCGTTTGACGCCTACGCGTTCGCTTACGCGTACGTCCGGCCGTTCGCACGGACGTGCGGAACCCGGAAACCGCTGGGGCATTACTTATCTGCTGCCGAGAAGAAGAAGAAAGATGGCGCCCACTATCTTCACCCGCCAACAAGAAGAGATCATCATGCTCGTAAGTGTATTTGTAGGCCTTTCAATTGACATCTAAATGCTGCTCTACATGTTAAGGATGCGCACGAAGTAATACATTTTGGAACAATTTGGTTAAACTACATGCACACCCAAACGCTCGCCACACACGTGCCAAACAACAGTTCTGCCAGATTCGAAAGTTAACTTAGCCTAGAAGTGTGTGTGTGTTTGTGTGTGTGTGTTAATGTGATTGAACCAAATAATGTATTGTTGCCACTTATTGATAGGCATTTATAATTTATTGCTATGTTTGATTTATGTTTTGTAGACCATGCTGTAGCGCAGGTACGACTACCTGCCCAACTCGTTTGAAAAACGAAACGTCGCCCTGGAGATCATCTCGGAGATCCAACAACAGACCGACACCACCTTCACCCACACACAGATCATGCAGCATTGGTCGGACCTGAAGCTACTGCACATGCTCCGGGAGCGGAGATTTTTCAGAATCTATTTCCCAAGTAAGTACATAGCATTTGCATGCAAGATGTAACTACGACAGAAGGTAGGCCTTTTATTTATAATGCCTTTTCTTTGGTAGTGTTGGAAATGGATTACCGCATTCGCCGCACCCGGAGGCGCACAGGCCGACCAGTGCTGCATGATTCTGCAGCTGGGAGTGAAGGTGGTGGATCTCCAGGGCGACGGTCCTACCCCTCCTCTGTGGGGTCCTCAGACCAGCCCCTGGACCTTACAACAGAGGAGGGGCGGCACAGCGTGGGCAGGCAGTCGTACCCACGCATGCGGGAGCCTCTGGTATGTCACTCTTCATGTCTACGCACACACATATACATGCTATCTCCTACCAAACTGATTCCTTTCATCTGTTTGTCTAGATGCTTCGGGAGCGGGTGATGTAGTGGAAGAGGCAGTAGATCTGCTCCAAGCAGAACCTGGAGAAGGTGAGTGATGTGAACCAGACTTTGCAATAGACATTTTATTACTGATGAATATGACATGAAAACTGTCTGTATTTCCCATGTTTCTACAGGCACTTCTTCACAGCAGAGCCAGGACCCAGGACATGGTGTTGTCCCCAACGAGCCAGCTCTCGGCCACCAACCAAGTAAGTAGTCATGGCATTTTTTGCATTTATGTGGTACTTGACATCAGCACACAGATACATCAAGCCCTAGCCAATGGCAATATAAGACTGACCTGTGGCCACTTCCTTAGCTTAATGACTTGCCAGACTGATCTGTGGCCACTTCCTTAGCTTAATGACTTGCCAGACTGATCTGTGGCCACTTTCTTAGCTTAATGACTTGCCAGACTGGTCTGTAGCCACTTCCTTAGCTTAATGACTTGCCAGACTGATCTGTGGCCACTTCCTTGGCTTAATGACTTGCCAGACTGATCTGTGGCCACTTCCTTAGCTTAATGACTTGCCAGACTGATCTGTGGCCACTTTCTTAGCTTAATGACTTGCCAGAATTACATATGTTGCCTTTATTTAATGTGTTAACTACCAAACATTCAATCCACAGGTGGCAAACATGTATTGGTCTCAAACTAATTATTTTGTCTCTATTTGTTACAGGGACCACACGCCAAAAAATAGTAGAAATGCATCGGAGGGTCCTTGCGTTGGTGGCCGATATGAAGGTGATGGTTGACTCGTTGGGGACAACGGAAGAAGAGGAAGAGGAGTAGAGTCCTGGGTCCTGGCCCTGTTCTGCTGAGCCATATTTTAATAATGTTATTTTTTAAACCCTTTTTTATGAAGTTGTTTTATTAGCAAAAAAATTTAAAAAGGTTTTATTAGCCAAGGCCAAAAAATGTAAAAAAAGTTTTAATGATAAAAATATAAATTTTAAAATCGAACAATATTTAATATTAAAATTTTTTTTAAAGAAACCAACGTTTCAGTGTCATTTATTGAAACACATAAATTTCAAACAAAGAAAGGGGCAAATACATATTTTGAGGTCAAGATTCAGATGTCCACGAAGTGATTTGGGTAAGTTTTTGGGACCTAAAATGGAAGAAGAACCTAACCGCGAAGTGATTTGGGTAAGTTTTAGGGTGCGGGAAATGAAGAAGAACCTAACCACAAAGTGATTTGGGTAAGTTTTAGGGTGCAGGAAATGAAGAAGAACCTAACCGCGAAGTGATTTGGGTAAGTTTTAGGGTGCGGGAAATGAAGAAGAACCTAACCGCGAAGTGATTTGGTGGTGGTTTTAGGGACCTAAAATGGAAGAAGAACCTAACCGCGAAGTGATTTGGGTAAGTTTTAGGGACCTAAAATGGAAGAAGAACCTAACCGCAAAGTGATTTGGGTGAGCTTTAAGGGTTCCAAAGGGAAGCTGCAGGATAGCGCTAAGTGATTTAGCTAAACATTGTAGCAGAAGTGAGGGAGTCAAATATGTATGCGAGAACTTTAATGAGTTAAGTTTGTAGTGCGCAGGCGCAAGATCGTAAGGATTCCGTCA
Source organism: Gastrophryne carolinensis (assembly GCA_027917425.1). NCBI lineage: Eukaryota > Metazoa > Chordata > Amphibia > Anura > Microhylidae > Gastrophryne > Gastrophryne carolinensis. The sequence goes on along the minus strand of CM051235.1, from coordinate 528,581,701 downwards.
GGACGATTATTTTTGGTAATATGGAAACCGAATCTATCGGGAAATGTAAAGGATTTGTGTGAGGATACGATGGGAAAAGAGCAAAAACGAAAGGCTACGTTGTTACCTGAGAAAATGAATCTGAAAAGTCTTGATGGAAAATGACATCCTCGTACTCTGGCATACGAGCGGACGGAAACTTTACAGAAGGTTTACAATGAATGCATGGAATCGCTCGCACATTCATACGAGAGCGGGAACATTTGAAAATAATACGACATCGGCACTAAAACGGAAGGTTTTTTGTGTCTCTCTGAATCGAGTCTATGAGGCCGATTCATTAATAGCGCCAGGTAGCGACAGATGAGCGCCAGTAGCGTGATTTTCACAGCGTCAGCTAGTATTCGCTGTGCTTGGCCGGGGTTTGCTTGTTGACAGCGACTCAGTCGGTGTGCGGTAATGTTGAATACGGGCTTAGGGGTCGCTGTTTCACAGGTTTAGCGTTGTATTGGTGCGCCTGACAACGAATGGCCAGAGCGAATGGCTTGCTGCAGATTCATTAACAAATCACGCTCCGAATTTTTTCGCGCTGTGAATTCCTTGTTTAAACCCCAGAACGCTGGCGGCGATGGGTGTAAAATAGTTTTTAACCCCCAAACAACCATATTTTTTGATTGTAAAATTATACAAGTTTTTATAAACATTTTGTAATATGAATACATTAATATCAGACCTGTAATATCAATTCAGCACAAAATATTTTTTTTTTTTTTTTAACCTTAAAAAAAATCCTAACATTGCAGAAGTGGTCACAGAATTTTTGACATTAAAAAAAAACAAAAAACATTAATATCAAGTAATTCCCGATTAACTAAAGATTGCTCCATTGAAATGCATTGAACATCGCTAGGGATGAGCGAATCGATCCGGACGAACCCGGATTCGATCCGAATTTCAGGAAAAATTCGATTCGGATCGAATCCGAATTTCCCCGCGATTCGATCACTCGAAGTTTTCCTTTAACATCCATTCATTTACATTTACAGGCATTCTAAGATGGCGGACGGGACATGTCTGGACATCTATCCCGCGCCAGTGCAAGCTGGGGCCGTCACATGCAGCCTATCAGCAGCCAGCAAGCCCGGTGACGTCACACAGCGGTATTTAACGGCGGCTATCTTGCTTTTCCTCATTTCTCTATTGCATTCGTGACAGACAGAACGCTGTGTAGCTGAGGCACTTAGACAGGCAGGGACAGACAGGGACAGGCTGGAGACAGGCAGGAGACAGGCAGGAGACAGACAGGAGACAGACAGAAAGCCAGGGAAAGGTAGGAAAAACGGAGGCTGTGACAGGGAGATTTTTTTTTTTTCATCCAGCCTTTGTTAGCGTTTTCAGGCTGCTTATAGTAACTAACTGTGCATATATACTGAACTGATCTTAAGTCTGCTGTGAGGCATCCCATTCTGTGACTAAAGCAGCCTCTGTTTAAGACCATATAAGCATTTGCTCTTATCATATTTGAAATTAGCCTGATAAAGACACTTTTGCTGGGCAAAGCACTACTGGACCCTGCCAGGTCCATTCCTGCCCAGGGCATCCCATTCTGTGACTACAGCAGCCTCTGTTTAAGACCATATAAGCATTTGCTCTTATCATATTTGAAATTAGCCTGATAAAGACACTTTTGCTGGGCAAAGCACTACTGTACCCTGCCAGGTCCATTCCTGCCCAGGGCATCCCATTCTGTGACTAAAGCAGCCTCTGTTTAAGACCATATAAGCATTTGCTCTTATCATATTTGAAATTAGCCTGATAAAGACACTTTTGCTGGGCAAAGCACTACTGGACCCTGCCAGGTCCATTCCTGCCCAGGGCATCCCATTCTGTGACTACAGCAGCCTCTGTTTAAGACCATATAAGCATTTGCTCTTATCATATTTGAAATTAGCCTGATAAAGACACTTTTGCTGGGCAAAGCACTACTGTACCCTGCCAGGTCCATTCCTGCCCAGGGCATCCCATTCTGTGACTAAAGCAGCCTCTGTTTAAGACCATATAAGCATTTGCTCTTATCATATTTGAAATTAGCCTGATAAAGACACTTTTGCTGGGCAAAGCACTACTGGACCCTGCCAGGTCCATTCCTGCCCAGGGCATCCCATTCTGTGACTAAAGCAGCCTCTGTTTAAGACCATATAAGCATTTGCTCTTATCATATTTGAAATTAGCCTGATAAAGACACTTTTGCTGGGCAAAGCACTACTGTACCCTGCCAGGTCCATTCCTGCCCAGGGCATCCCATTCTGTGACTAAAGCAGCCTCTGTTTAAGACCATATAAGCATTTGCTCTTATCATATTTGAAATTAGCCTGATAAAGACACTTTTGCTGGGCAAAGCACTACTGGACCCTGCCAGGTCCATTCCTGCCCAGGGCATCCCATTCTGTGACTACAGCAGCCTCTGTTTAAGACCATATAAGCATTTGCTCTTATCATATTTGAAATTAGCCTGATAAAGACACTTTTGCTGGGCAAAGCACTACTGTACCCTGCCAGGTCCATTCCTGCCCAGGGCATCCCATTCTGTGACTAAAGCAGCCTCTGTTTAAGACCATATAAGCATTTGCTCTTATCATATTTGAAATTAGGCCTGATAAAGACACTTTTGCTGGGCAAAGCACTACTGGACCCTGCCAGGTCCATTCCTGCCCAGGGCATCCCATTCTGTGACTAAAGCAGCCTCTGTTTAAGACCATATAAGCATTTGCTCTTATCATATTTGAAATTAGCCTGATAAAGACACTTTTGCTGGGCAAAGCACTACTGTACCCTGCCAGGTCCATTCCTGCCCAGGGCATCCCATTCTGTGACTAAAGCAGCCTCTGTTTAAGACCATATAAGCATTTGCTCTTATCATATTTGAAATTAGCCTGATAAAGACACTTTTGCTGGGCAAAGCACTACTGGACCCTGCCAGGTCCATTCCTGCCCAGGGCATCCCATTCTGTGACTACAGCAGCCTCTGTTTAAGACCATATAAGCATTTGCTCTTATCATATTTGAAATTAGCCTGATAAAGACACTTTTGCTGGGCAAAGCACTACTGGACCCTGCCAGGTCCATTCCTGCCCAGGGCATCCCATTCTGTGACTACAGCAGCCTCTGTTTAAGAACATATAAGCATTTGCTCTTATCATATTTGAAATTAGCCTGATAAAGACACTTTTGCTGGGCAAAGCACTACTGTACCCTGCCAGGTCCATTCCTGCCCAGGGCATCCCATTCTGTGACTAAAGCAGCCTCTGTTTAAGACCATATAAGCATTTGCTCTTATCATATTTGAAATTAGCCTGATAAAGACACTTTTGCTGGGCAAAGCACTACTGGACCCTGCCAGGTCCATTCCTGCCCAGGGCATCCCATTCTGTGACTAAAGCAGCCTCTGTTTAAGACCATATAAGCATTTGCTCTTATCATATTTGAAATTAGCCTGATAAAGACACTTTTGCTGGGCAAAGCACTACTGTACCCTGCCAGGTCCATTCCTGCCCAGGGCATCCCATTCTGTGACTAAAGCAGCCTCTGTTTAAGACCATATAAGCATTTGCTCTTATCATATTTGAAATTAGCCTGATAAAGACACTTTTGCTGGGCAAAGCACTACTGGACCCTGCCAGGTCCATTCCTGCCCAGGGCATCCCATTCTGTGACTACAGCAGCCTCTGTTTAAGACCATATAAGCATTTGCTCTTATCATATTTGAAATTAGCCTGATAAAGACACTTTTGCTGGGCAAAGCACTACTGTACCCTGCCAGGTCCATTCCTGCCCAGGGCATCTCATTCTGTGACTAAAGCAGCCTCTGTTTAAGACCATATAAGCATTTGCTCTTATCATATTTGAAATTAGGCCTGATAAAGACACTTTTGCTGGGCAAAGCACTACTGGACCCTGCCAGGTCGATTCCTGTTGGGGCATCCCATTCTGTGACTAAAGCAGCCTCTGTTTAAGACCATATAAGCATTTGCTCTTATCATATTTGAAATTAGGCCTGATAAAGACACTTTTGCTGGGCAAAGCACTACTGTACCCTGCCAGGTCCATTCCTGCCCAGGGCATCCCATTCTGTGACTAAAGCAGCCTCTGTTTAAGACCATATAAGCATTTGCTCTTATCATATTTGAAATTAGCCTGATAAAGACACTTTTGCTGGGCAAAGCACTACTGGACCCTGCCAGGTCCATTCCTGCCCAGGGCATCCCATTCTGTGACTACAGCAGCCTCTGTTTAAGACCATATAAGCATTTGCTCTTATCATATTTGAAATTAGCCTGATAAAGACACTTTTGCTGGGCAAAGCACTACTGTACCCTGCCAGGTCCATTCCTGCCCAGGGCATCCCATTCTGTGACTAAAGCAGCCTCTGTTTAAGACCATATAAGCATTTGCTCTTATCATATTTGAAATTAGGCCTGATAAAGACACTTTTGCTGGGCAAAGCACTACTGGACCCTGCCAGGTCCATTCCTGCCCAGGGCATCCCATTCTGTGACTAAAGCAGCCTCTGTTTAAGACCATATAAGCATTTGCTCTTATCATATTTGAAATTAGCCTGATAAAGACACTTTTGCTGGGCAAAGCACTACTGTACCCTGCCAGGTCCTTTCCTGCCCAGGGCATCCCATTCTGTGACTAAAGCAGCCTCTGTTTAAGACCATATAAGCATTTGCTCTTATCATATTTGAAATTAGCCTGATAAAGACACTTTTGCTGGGCAAAGCACTACTGGACCCTGCCAGGTCCATTCCTGCCCAGGGCATCCCATTAAGTGACTACAGCAGCCTCTGTTTAAGACCATATAAGCATTTGCTCTTATCATATTTGAAATTAGCCTGATAAAGACACTTTTGCTGGGCAAAGCACTACTGGACCCTGCCAGGTCCATTCCTGCCCAGGCCTTCCCATTCTGTGACTACAGCAGCCTCTGTTTAAGACCATATAAGCATTTGCTCTTATCATATTTGAAATTAGCCTGATAAAGACACTTTTGCTGGGCAAAGCACTACTGTACCCTGCCAGGTCCATTCCTGCCCAGGGCATCCCATTCTGTGACTAAAGCAGCCTCTGTTTAAGACCATATAAGCATTTGCTCTTATCATATTTGAAATTAGCCTGATAAAGACACTTTTGCTGGGCAAAGCACTACTGTACCCTGCCAGGTCCATTCCTGCCCAGGGCATCCCATTCTGTGACTAAAGCAGCCTCTGTTTAAGACCATATAAGCATTTGCTCTTATCATATTTGAAATTAGCCTGATAAAGACACTTTTGCTGGGCAAAGCACTACTGTACCCTGCCAGGTCCATTCCTGCCCAGGGCATCCCATTCTGTGACTAAAGCAGCCTCTGTTTAAGACCATATAAGCATTTGCTCTTATCATATTTGAAATTAGCCTGATAAAGACACTTTTGCTGGGCAAAGCACTACTGGACCCTGCCAGGTCCATTCCTGCCCAGGGCATCCCATTCTGTGACTACAGCAGCCTCTGTTTAAGACCATATAAGCATTTGCTCTTATCATATTTGAAATTAGCCTGATAAAGACACTTTTGCTGGGCAAAGCACTACTGTACCCTGCCAGGTCCATTCCTGCCCAGGGCATCCCATTCTGTGACTAAAGCAGCCTCTGTTTAAGACCATATAAGCATTTGCTCTTATCATATTTGAAATTAGGCCTGATAAAGACACTTTTGCTGGGCAAAGCACTACTGGACCCTGCCAGGTCGATTCCTGTTGGGGCATCCCATTCTGTGACTAAAGCAGCCTCTGTTTAAGACCATATAAGCATTTGCTCTTATCATATTTGAAATTAGGCCTGATAAAGACACTTTTGCTGGGCAAAGCACTACTGTACCCTGCCAGGTCCATTCCTGCCCAGGGCATCCCATTCTGTGACTAAAGCAGCCTCTGTTTAAGACCATATAAGCATTTGCTCTTATCATATTTGAAATTAGCCTGATAAAGACACTTTTGCTGGGCAAAGCACTACTGGACCCTGCCAGGTCCATTCCTGCCCAGGGCATCCCATTCTGTGACTAAAGCAGCCTCTGTTTAAGACCATATAAGCATTTGCTCTTATCATATTTGAAATTAGCCTGATAAAGACACTTTTGCTGGGCAAAGCACTACTGTACCCTGCCAGGTCCATTCCTGCCCAGGGCATCCCATTCTGTGACTAAAGCAGCCTCTGTTTAAGACCATATAAGCATTTGCTCTTATCATATTTGAAATTAGCCTGATAAAGACACTTTTGCTGGGCAAAGCACTACTGGACCCTGCCAGGTCCATTCCTGCCCAGGGCATCCCATTCTGTGACTACAGCAGCCTCTGTTTAAGACCATATAAGCATTTGCTCTTATCATATTTGAAATTAGCCTGATAAAGACACTTTTGCTGGGCAAAGCACTACTGTACCCTGCCAGGTCCATTCCTGCCCAGGGCATCCCATTCTGTGACTAAAGCAGCCTCTGTTTAAGACCATATAAGCATTTGCTCTTATCATATTTGAAATTAGCCTGATAAAGACACTTTTGCTGGGCAAAGCACTACTGTACCCTGCCAGGTCCATTCCTGCCCAGGGCATCCCATTCTGTGACTAAAGCAGCCTCTGTTTAAGACCATATAAGCATTTGCTCTTATCATATTTGAAATTAGCCTGATAAAGACACTTTTGCTGGGCAAAGCACTACTGTACCCTGCCAGGTCCATTCCTGCCCAGGGCATCCCATTCTGTGACTAAAGCAGCCTCTGTTTAAGACCATATAAGCATTTGCTCTTATCATATTTGAAATTAGCCTGATAAAGACACTTTTGCTGGGCAAAGCACTACTGGACCCTGCCAGGTCCATTCCTGCCCAGGGCATCCCATTCTGTGACTAAAGCAGCCTCTGTTTAAGACCATATAAGCATTTTCTCTTATCATATTTGAAATTAGCCTGATAAAGACACTTTTGCTGGGCAAAGCACTACTGTACCCTGCCAGGTCCATTCCTGCCCAGGGCATCCCATTCTGTGACTAAAGCAGCCTCTGTTTAAGACCATATAAGCATTTGCTCTTATCATATTTGAAATTAGCCTGATAAAGACACTTTTGCTGGGCAAAGCACTACTGGACCCTGCCAGGTCCATTCCTGCCCAGGGCATCCCATTCTGTGACTACAGCAGCCTCTGTTTAAGACCATATAAGCATTTGCTCTTATCATATTTGAAATTAGCCTGATAAAGACACTTTTGCTGGGCAAAGCACTACTGTACCCTGCCAGGTCCATTCCTGCCCAGGGCATCCCATTCTGTGACTAAAGCAGCCTCTGTTTAAGACCATATAAGCATTTGCTCTTATCATATTTGAAATTAGGCCTGATAAAGACACTTTTGCTGGGCAAAGCACTACTGGACCCTGCCAGGTCGATTCCTGTTGGGGCATCCCATTCTGTGACTAAAGCAGCCTCTGTTTAAGACCATATAAGCATTTGCTCTTATCATATTTGAAATTAGGCCTGATAAAGACACTTTTGCTGGGCAAAGCACTACTGTACCCTGCCAGGTCCATTCCTGCCCAGGGCATCCCATTCTGTGACTAAAGCAGCCTCTGTTTAAGACCATATAAGCATTTGCTCTTATCATATTTGAAATTAGCCTGATAAAGACACTTTTGCTGGGCAAAGCACTACTGGACCCTGCCAGGTCCATTCCTGCCCAGGGCATCCCATTCTGTGACTAAAGCAGCCTCTGTTTAAGACCATATAAGCATTTGCTCTTATCATATTTGAAATTAGCCTGATAAAGACACTTTTGCTGGGCAAAGCACTACTGTACCCTGCCAGGTCCATTCCTGCCCAGGGCATCCCATTCTGTGACTAAAGCAGCCTCTGTTTAAGACCATATAAGCATTTGCTCTTATCATATTTGAAATTAGCCTGATAAAGACACTTTTGCTGGGCAAAGCACTACTGGACCCTGCCAGGTCCATTCCTGCCCAGGGCATCCCATTCTGTGACTACAGCAGCCTCTGTTTAAGACCATATAAGCATTTGCTCTTATCATATTTGAAATTAGCCTGATAAAGACACTTTTGCTGGGCAAAGCACTACTGTACCCTGCCAGGTCCATTCCTGCCCAGGGCATCCCATTCTGTGACTAAAGCAGCCTCTGTTTAAGACCATATAAGCATTTGCTCTTATCATATTTGAAATTAGCCTGATAAAGACACTTTTGCTGGGCAAAGCACTACTGTACCCTGCCAGGTCCATTCCTGCCCAGGGCATCCCATTCTGTGACTAAAGCAGCCTCTGTTTAAGACCATATAAGCATTTGCTCTTATCATATTTGAAATTAGCCTGATAAAGACACTTTTGCTGGGCAAAGCACTACTGTACCCTGCCAGGTCCATTCCTGCCCAGGGCATCCCATTCTGTGACTAAAGCAGCCTCTGTTTAAGACCATATAAGCATTTGCTCTTATCATATTTGAAATTAGCCTGATAAAGACACTTTTGCTGGGCAAAGCACTACTGGACCCTGCCAGGTCCATTCCTGCCCAGGGCATCCCATTCTGTGACTAAAGCAGCCTCTGTTTAAGACCATATAAGCATTTGCTCTTATCATATTTGAAATCAGCCTGATAAAGACACTTTTGCTGGGCAAAGCACTACTGTACCCTGCCAGGTCCATTCCTGCCCAGGGCATCCCATTCTGTGACTAAAGCAGCCTCTGTTTAAGACCATATAAGCATTTGCTCTTATCATATTTGAAATTAGCCTGATAAAGACACTTTTGCTGGGCAAAGCACTACTGTACCCTGCCAGGTCCATTCCTGCCCAGGGCATCCCATTCTGTGACTAAAGCAGCCTCTGTTTAAGACCATATAAGCATTTGCTCTTATCATATTTGAAATTAGCCTGATAAAGACACTTTTGCTGGGCAAAGCACTACTGGACCCTGCCAGGTCCATTCCTGCCCAGGGCATCCCATTCTGTGACTAAAGCAGCCTCTGTTTAAGACCATATAAGCATTTGCTCTTATCATATTTGAAATTAGCCTGATAAAGACACTTTTGCTGGGCAAAGCACTACTGTACCCTGCCAGGTCCATTCCTGCCCAGGGCATCCCATTCTGTGACTAAAGCAGCCTCTGTTTAGGACCATATAAGCATTTGCTCTTATCATATTTGAAATTAGCCTGATAAAGACACTTTTGCTGGGCAAAGCACTACTGGACCCTGCCAGGTCCATTCCTGCCCAGGGCATCCCATTCTGTGACTAAAGCAGCCTCTGTTTAAGACCATATAAGCATTTGCTCTTATCATATTTGAAATTAGCCTGATAAAGACACTTTTGCTGGGCAAAGCACTACTGTACCCTGCCAGGTCCATTCCTGCCCAGGGCATCCCATTCTGTGACTACAGCAGCCTCTGTTTAAGACCATATAAGCATTTGCTCTTATCATATTTGAAATTAGCCTGATAAAGACACTTTTGCTGGGCAAAGCACTACTGTACCCTGCCAGGTCCATTCCTGCCCAGGGCATCCCATTCTGTGACTAAAGCAGCCTCTGTTTAAGACCATATAAGCATTTGCTCTTATCATATTTGAAATTAGGCCTGATAAAGACACTTTTGCTGGGCAAAGCACTACTGGACCCTGCCAGGTCGATTCCTGTTGGGGCATCCCATTCTGTGACTAAAGCAGCCTCTGTTTAAGACCATATAAGCATTTGCTCTTATCATATTTGAAATTAGGCCTGATAAAGACACTTTTGCTGGGCAAAGCACTACTGGACCCTGCCAGGTCCATTCCTGCCCAGGGCATCCCATTCTGTGACTACAGCAGCCTCTGTTTAAGACCATATAAGCATTTGCTCTTATCATATTTGAAATTAGCCTGATAAAGACACTTTTGCTGGGCAAAGCACTACTGTACCCTGCCAGGTCCATTCCTGCCCAGGGCATCCCATTCTGTGACTAAAGCAGCCTCTGTTTAAGACCATATAAGCATTTGCTCTTATCATATTTGAAATTAGCCTGATAAAGACACTTTTGCTGGGCAAAGCACTACTGTACCCTGCCAGGTCCATTCCTGCCCAGGGCATCCCATTCTGTGACTAAAGCAGCCTCTGTTTAAGACCATATAAGCATTTGCTCTTATCATATTTGAAATTAGCCTGATAAAGACACTTTTGCTGGGCAAAGCACTACTGGACCCTGCCAGGTCCATTCCTGCCCAGGGCATCCCATTCTGTGACTAAAGCAGCCTCTGTTTAAGACCATATAAGCATTTGCTCTTATCATATTTGAAATTAGCCTGATAAAGACACTTTTGCTGGGCAAAGCACTACTGTACCCTGCCAGGTCCATTCCTGCCCAGGGCATCCCATTCTGTGACTAAAGCAGCCTCTGTTTAGGACCATATAAGCATTTGCTCTTATCATATTTGAAATTAGCCTGATAAAGACACTTTTGCTGGGCAAAGCACTACTGGACACTGCCAGGTCCATTCCTGCCCAGGGCATCCCATTCTGTGACTAAAGCAGCCTCTGTTTAAGACCATATAAGCATTTGCTCTTATCATATTTGAAATTAGCCTGATAAAGACACTTTTGCTGGGCAAAGCACTACTGTACCCTGCCAGGTCCATTCCTGCCCAGGGCATCCCATTCTGTGACTAAAGCAGCCTCTGTTTAAGACCATATAAGCATTTGCTCTTATCATATTTGAAATTAGCCTGATAAAGACACTTTTGCTGGGCAAAGCACTACTGGACCCTGCCAGGTCCATTCCTGCCCAGGGCATCCCATTCTGTGACTACAGCAGCCTCTGTTTAAGACCATATAAGCATTTGCTCTTATCATATTTGAAATTAGCCTGATAAAGACACTTTTGCTGGGCAAAGCACTACTGTACCCTGCCAGGTCCATTCCTGCCCAGGGCATCCCATTCTGTGACTAAAGCAGCCTCTGTTTAAGACCATATAAGCATTTGCTCTTATCATATTTGAAATTAGGCCTGATAAAGACACTTTTGCTGGGCAAAGCACTACTGGACCCTGCCAGGTCGATTCCTGTTGGGGCATCCCATTCTGTGACTAAAGCAGCCTCTGTTTAAGACCATATAAGCATTTGCTCTTATCATATTTGAAATTAGGCCTGATAAAGACACTTTTGCTGGGCAAAGCACTACTGTACCCTGCCAGGTCCATTCCTGCCCAGGGCATCCCATTCTGTGACTAAAGCAGCCTCTGTTTAAGACCATATAAGCATTTGCTCTTATCATATTTGAAATTAGCCTGATAAAGACACTTTTGCTGGGCAAAGCACTACTGGACCCTGCCAGGTCCATTCCTGCCCAGGGCATCCCATTCTGTGACTAAAGCAGCCTCTGTTTAAGACCATATAAGCATTTGCTCTTATCATATTTGAAATTAGCCTGATAAAGACACTTTTGCTGGGCAAAGCACTACTGGACCCTGCCAGGTCCATTCCTGCCCAGGGCATCCCATTCTGTGACTAAAGCAGCTTCTGTTTAAGACCATATAAGCATTTGCTCTTATCATATTTGAAATTAGGCCTGATAAAGACACTTTTGCTGGGCAAAGCACTACTGGACCCTGCCAGGTCGATTCCTGTTGGGGCATCCCATTCTGTGACTAAAGCAGCCTCTGTTTAAGACCATATAAGCATTTGCTCTTATCATATTTGAAATTAGGCCTGATAAAGACACTTTTGCTGGGCAAAGCACTACTGTACCCTGCCAGGTCCATTCCTGCCCAGGGCATCCCATTCTGTGACTAAAGCAGCCTCTGTTTAAGACCATATAAGCATTTGCTCTTATCATATTTGAAATTAGGCCTGATAAAGACACTTTTGCTGGGCAAAGCACTACTGGACCCTGCCAGGTCGATTCCTGTTGGGGCATCCCATTCTGTGACTAAAGCAGCCTCTGTTTAAGACCATATAAGCATTTGCTCTTATCATATTTGAAATTAGCCTGATAAAGACACTTTTGCTGGGCAAAGCACTACTGGACCCTGCCAGGTCCATTCCTGCCCAGGGCATCCCATTCTGTGACTAAAGCAGCCTCTGTTTAAGACCATATAAGCATTTGCTCTTATCATATTTGAAATTAGGCCTGATAAAGACACTTTTGCTGGGCAAAGCACTACTGGACCCTGCCAGGTCGATTCCTGTTGGGGCATCCCATTCTGTGACTAAAGCAGCCTCTGTTTAAGACCATATAAGCATTTGCTCTTATCATATTTGAAATTAGGCCTGATAAAGACACTTTTGCTGGGCAAAGCACTACTGTACCCTGCCAGGTCCATTCCTGCCCAGGGCATCCCATTCTGTGACTAAAGCAGCCTCTGTTTAAGACCATATAAGCATTTGCTCTTATCATATTTGAAATTAGCCTGATAAAGACACTTTTGCTGGGCAAAGCACTACTGGACCCTGCCAGGTCCATTCCTGCCCAGGGCATCCCATTCTGTGACTAAAGCAGCCTCTGTTTAAGACCATATAAGCATTTGCTCTTATCATATTTGAAATTAGCCTGATAAAGACACTTTTGCTGGGCAAAGCACTACTGTACCCTGCCAGGTCCATTCCTGCCCAGGGCATCCCATTCTGTGACTAAAGCAGCCTCTGTTTAAGACCATATAAGCATTTGCTCTTATCATATTTGAAATTAGCCTGATAAAGACACTTTTGCTGGGCAAAGCACTACTGGACCCTGCCAGGTCCATTCCTGCCCAGGGCATCCCATTCTGTGACTACAGCAGCCTCTGTTTAAGACCATATAAGCATTTGCTCTTATCATATTTGAAATTAGCCTGATAAAGACACTTTTGCTGGGCAAAGCACTACTGTACCCTGCCAGGTCCATTCCTGCCCAGGGCATCCCATTCTGTGACTACAGCAGCCTCTGTTTAAGACCATATAAGCATTTGCTCTTATCATATTTGAAATTAGGCCTGATAAAGACACTTTTGCTGGGCAAAGCACTACTGGACCCTGCCAGGTCCATTCCTGCCCAGGGCATCCCATTCTGTGACTAAAGCAGCCTCTGTTTAAGACCATATAAGCATTTGCTCTTATCATATTTGAAATTAGCCTGATAAAGACACTTTTGCTGGGCAAAGCACTACTGTACCCTGCCAGGTCCATTCCTGCCCAGGGCATCCCATTCTGTGACTAAAGCAGCCTCTGTTTAAGACCATATAAGCATTTGCTCTTATCATATTTGAAATTAGCCTGATAAAGACACTTTTGCTGGGCAAAGCACTACTGGACCCTGCCAGGTCCATTCCTGCCCAGGGCATCCCATTCTGTGACTACAGCAGCCTCTGTTTAAGACCATATAAGCATTTGCTCTTATCATATTTGAAATTAGCCTGATAAAGACACTTTTGCTGGGCAAAGCACTACTGGACCCTGCCAGGTCCATTCCTGCCCAGGGCATCCCATTCTGTGACTAAAGCAGCCTCTGTTTAAGACCATATAAGCATTTGCTCTTATCATATTTTAAATTAGCCTGATAAAGACACTTTTGCTGGGCAAAGCACTACTGTACCCTGCCAGGTCCATTCCTGCCCAGGGCATCCCATTCTGTGACTAAAGCAGCCTCTGTTTAAGACCATATAAGCATTTGCTCTTATCATATTTGAAATTAGCCTGATAAAGACACTTTTGCTGGGCAAAGCACTACTGGACCCTGCCAGGTCCATTCCTGCCCAGGGCATCCCATTCTGTGACTACAGCAGCCTCTGTTTAAGACCATATAAGCATTTGCTCTTATCATATTTGAAATTAGCCTGATAAAGACACTTTTGCTGGGCAAAGCACTACTGTACCCTGCCAGGTCCATTCCTGCCCAGGGCATCCCATTCTGTGACTAAAGCAGCCTCTGTTTAAGACCATATAAGCATTTGCTCTTATCATATTTGAAATTAGGCCTGATAAAGACACTTTTGCTGGGCAAAGCACTACTGGACCCTGCCAGGTCGATTCCTGTCCAGGGCATCCCATTCTGTGACTAAAGCAGCCTCTGTTTAAGACCATATAAGCATTTGCTCTTATCATATTTGAAATTAGGCCTGATAAAGACACTTTTGCTGGGCAAAGCACTACTGTACCCTGCCAGGTCCATTCCTGCCCAGGGCATCCCATTCTGTGACTAAAGCAGCCTCTGTTTAAGACCATATAAGCATTTGCTCTTATCATATTTGAAATTAGGCCTGATAAAGACACTTTTGCTGGGCAAAGCACTACTGGACCCTGCCAGGTCGATTCCTGTTGGGGCATCCCATTCTGTGACTAAAGCAGCCTCTGTTTAAGACCATATAAGCATTTGCTCTTATCATATTTGAAATTAGCCTGATAAAGACACTTTTGCTGGGCAAAGCACTACTGGACCCTGCCAGGTCCATTCCTGCCCAGGGCATCCCATTCTGTGACTACAGCAGCCTCTGTTTAAGACCATATAAGCATTTGCTCTTATTATATTTATATTATAAGACACTTTTGCTGGGCATAGGCTTACTGCTGCCTGCCAGGTGCACTTCTGTTGAGGCATCCCATTCTGTAACATAGCATACCCCTCTTTATTTACACTAAGCAGCTCTCTTATTTACACTAAGCAGGCCTGTTGGAGGCTGAGTGTTACTGCTCACTTTTGGTGTGCATTATATTCTGTTTCATATAGACCCACCGCTGCCCGGGGTTTTTTTAAATATCACCTACTACCACGCCAGTTAGACTATGTCGGGCAGACAAGTGCCTGGAAGTGAAAAGAGGAGTGGCAGAGGCCAAGATTCCGCAGGCAGAGCTCGCATCAGACTGGGGGCCAGTAGCAGCAGGAGTCACGCTGAGAGACCTAATCTGCCAGTATCTGCTAGCGGTCGGGTCTCCACCAGTAACACATCTGCCGTGGTAGATTGGCTGACGCGCTCATCAACAACATCATCACAACTTACATCTGAGACCCCCAGTCTAGGGTCGGTAGGTTCCTCTGACACAACCCTGAGTTGGCATGCCCCGAGAGCAGTCCCTGTCCTCCCATTGCCTCTGTCCTACGCCGTTCCCTCCCCCAGCGACGTATCCTATGCTTTGGGTTCAGCTCCACTCTTTAGTGAGGAGGACGATCAGATACAGGAGGACAGTCAGCAGCTACTGCCCAGCCAAGAAATGGAGGTGGCTTCTTTAGCTAGGCAGACAAATAGTGATGTGGACAGTGTCGTGGGTGCTGCGAGCGTTCCAGCTCCTGCGCCAGACACTGTTGACGAATCCACGAACATCAGTGACGTACAGCCACAACTCGGTGATGATGATGATGATGACGATGAAGCCGATCGCACTTGGGAGCCGGGTGATGAAGGGGCTTCATCGTCATCATCAGGAGAAGAGGGGCGCAGGTTGCCCCGGAGTCAGCAGCTGAGGCAGCAAGGTGGTAGCAGTCAGCATGGGGGCACAATTCCAAAGGCTGGAGCCGGCCGGGGCCGGGGCCGGGGTAGAGCACCTGCTGTGCGGCAGTCTACCTTATCGGGAGGTAGTGGAGCAGGGGTTCCTGGAGTTGGCAACAGCAGCAGTGAATCAGTGAGGCCAGGGGGTGGGAAAAGTAGCTACTCGGCAGTGTGGCAGTTTTTCCTGAGGCATCCGCAGGAGGGTAACATGGCCACATGCAAGATATGTAGGCAAAAGGTGAAGCGTGGCCAGGGTCCAAATGTTGGCACCACGGCCCTGCGTCAACATATGATGCGTCACCATAAAACGACCTGGGAGAACCGAGGCTCCCAAGGGGTGGTCCAGTCTGCTTCCTCACCAAGTGAGCTCCCAATTTCTGCCAGCCAAGGCTCCAGCACCTCAGCCGAAGGCAGCTGTGCGTCATACCCATCCTCTGTCGCTCCTGCTCCTCCTCCTCCTCCTCCAAGTCATGCATCCCGCCAGCAATCCATCAGCGAAGCCATGTCCAAGAGACAGCAGTATGCGCCCACTCATCCTACGGCGCAGAAGCTGAATGTGCTCCTGTCCAAGTTGCTGGTGCTGCAGTCGCTCCCTTTTCAGGTGGTGGAATCTGCACCTTTCAGAGAACTGATGGCTTGTGCCGAGCCGAGGTGGAGAGTCCCAAGCCGTCATTTCTTTGCCAAGAAGGCAGTACCAGCGCTGCACACTTTTGTTGAACAGAAGGTGGGCCAGTCCTTGAGCCTGTCGGTGTGTAGCAAAATACATGGCAGCGCCGACATCTGGAGCTGTAACTACGGTCAGGGGCAGTACATGTCGTTTACGGCCCACTGGGTGAATGTGGTCCCTTTGCAGCAGCAACTTGGACAGGTCACGCCGCTTCGGCCTCCGCACTCTCTGCCCATTGGGCCTGTGACACCGTGCGACTCGGCCTCCTCATCCTCCGCCATCTCCTCACCCTCCACTGTAGGCTCAAGTCTCAGTGCCCCTCCAGTCTACCATGTGTGCAGGGCACGGAGGTGTCACGCAGTGCTTCACATGGTTTGTCTTGGCGAACACACAGGGGAGGAACTGCTTAAATGTATTCATCAGGAAATCCAAACATGGCTTACTCCGAGAAAACTTAAAATGGGAATCATGGTTACCGACAATGGGAAGAACATTTTGTCTGCGCTGCGCCAAGGAAGCCTGACCCATGCCCCCTGCATGGCTCACGTCTTCAATCTGGTTGTCAAGCGGTTTCTGAAGTGTTCCCCCCATCTGCAAGACATCCTAACAACTTCAAGGAAACTTTGCATGCACTTCAGCCACTCCTACACCGCCAAACACACCCTTCTTGAGCTACAGCGTCAGAATGGTATCCCCCAACATAGTCTGATTTGCGATGTTTCCACCCGTTGGAATTCCACCCTTCACATGTTGGACCGATTATATGAACAGAGAAAAGCCATCACGGATTTCCTGATGATCCAAGCAGATAGGGGGACTCCCCTGTGTAACTTCAATGTCAACCAGTGGCAGCTCATACGTGACACCTGCCGTTTGCTCAGGCCCTTTGAGGATGCCACTTTATTTGTCAGTCGGCAGGATTACGGGATGAACGACGTGATTCCACTGCTTCATGTACTACAGCACATGTTGGAAACCATGGCTGGTCAGGGCACTGGAGACATGGCGTTTACATCTTACGGCCACATGAACCCCGCTGGAGCTGAACTGGAGGAGGAGGAAGAGGAGGAGGAGGAGTTGCCCAGCGAAACACAGTTTAGGCTTGGCGAAATGGCTGGTTTATCTAGTCAGCGGACAGGAGAGGAGGAGCAGGAGCAGCCAGAGGAGCTAGAGGTTTTTGAGGAAGGCGAGACAGAGGACCCGGGCACACCGTGGCAGTATGCAGTGGAGATGGAGACAGGTAGTCCATCCGAGTCACTTGCGCAAATGGCACGAAGCATGCTCACGTGCTTGCGTAGTGACCCCAGAATTGTTTCCATCTGTCGGCGGGATGACTTCTGGCTGTCCACCTTATTGGACCCTCGCTTCCGGCACAAAATGGGGGCATTTTTTAAACCCACCGAGAGGGAGGACAAACTCAACTACTACAAAGACATTCTACGTAGGCAGTTGGCCGATGCCTATCTGCGCCATGGTCCATACTCTCGCAGGTCTGACTCGAGGGGACCTCTGCGCTCACCTTCCACTGCCATGGCCGCTGGGGGGGTTGGCAGGAGCAGCAGCAGCAGCTCCATCAGCAGCAGCAGCCTCAGTCTTCAGTCGCTAATGAGTAGCTTTCTACACCCGCATAGTGAGGCTACTCATGAGCAGCAGGAAGACCTGGAGCAGGACCTGAACCAGCAGGTCATGTCATACTTTGACATGACCATGCCAACACACCTTGAGGATCCGCTGGACTTCTGGGCAGCCAAACTTGATTTGTGGCCGCAACTAGCAGAGTTTGCCCTGGAAAAGCTGTCCTGCCCGGCAAGTAGCGTGCCATCTGAGCGGGTGTTTAGTGCGGCGGGGGCCATAGTTACGGCGAGGAGAACTCGTCTGTCAACTAAAAATGTGGAGAGACTCACCTTTGTCAAAATGAATCAGGGATGGATCAGCCAGGATTTCCACCCACCAATGCCTGATGCATGCGACTAGATTCAGCATTGTGCCACGTTTTACACTTTCCAAATGGTGCAAAACATATTTATGTCTTTAGGCCATTTTTTGGGCTCCTGCTGCTGCTACTGTCAACTCCTGCCAACTCCAGGGTGTGATTCATCCAATTTTTGGGCTCCTGAAGCCAACTCCAGTGTATATTTGGGCTCCTGCTGCTGCTGCTGCCAACTTCTGCCAACTCCAGGGTGTGATTCATCCAATTTTTGGGCTCCTGAAGCCAACTCCAGTGTATATTTGGGCTCCTGCTGCTGCTGCTGCCAACTTCTGCCAACTCCAGGGTGTGATCCATCCAATTTTTGGGCTCCTGAGGCCAACTCCAGTGTATATTTGGGCTCCTGCTGCTGCTGCTGCCAACTTCTGCCAACTCCAGGGTGTGATTCATCCAATTTTTGGGCTCCTGAGGCCAACTCCAGTGTATATTTGGGCTCCTGCTGCTGCTGCTGCCAACTTCTGCCAACTCCAGGGTGTGATTCATCCAATTTTTGGGCTCCTGAAGCCAACTCCAGTGTATATTTGGGCTCCTGCTGCTGCTACTGTCAACTCCTGCCAACTCCAGGGTGTGATTCATCCAATTTTTGGGCTCCTGAAGCCAACTCCAGTGTATATTTGGGCTCCTGCTGCTGCCAACTTCTGCCAACTCCAGGGTGTGATTCATCCAATTTTTGGGCTCCTGAAGCCAACTCCAGTGTATATTTGGGCTCCTGCTGCTGCTACTGTCAACTCCTGCCAACTCCAGGGTGTGATTCATCCAATTTTTGGGCTCCTGAAGCCAACTCCAGTGTATATTTGGGCTCCTGCTGCTGCTACTGTCAACTCCTGCCAACTCCAGGGTGTGATTCATCCAATTTTTGGGCTCCTGAAGCCAACTCCAGTGTATATTTGGGCTCCTGCTGCTGCTGCTGCCAACTTCTGCCAACTCCAGGGTGTGATTCATCCAATTTTTGGGCTCCTGAAGCCAACTCCAGTGTATATTTGGGCTCCTGCTGCTGCTACTGTCAACTCCTGCCAACTCCAGGGTGTGATTCATCCAATTTTTGGGCTCCTGAGGCCAACTCCAGTGTATATTTGGGCTCCTGCTGCTGCTGCTGCTGCCAACTTCTGCCAACTCCAGGGTGTGATTCATCCAATTTTTGGGCTACTGAAGCCAACTCCAGTGTATATTTGGGCTCCTGCTGCTGCTACTGTCAACTCCTGCCAACTCCAGGGTGTGATTCATCCAATTTTTGGGCTCCTGAGGCCAACTCCAGTGTATATTTGGGCTCCTGCTGCTGCTGCTACTGTCAACTCCTGCCAACTCCAGGGTGTGATTCATCCAATTTTTGGGCTCCTGAAGCCAACTCCAGTGTATATTTGGGCTCCTGCTGCTGCTACTGTCAACTCCTGCCAACTCCAGGGTGTGATTCATCCAATTTTTGGGCTCCTGAGGCCAACTCCAGTGTATATTTGGGCTCCTGCTGCTGCTGCTGCCAACTTCTGCCAACTCCAGGGTGTGATTCATCCAATTTTTGGGCTCCTGAGGCCAACTCCAGTGTATATTTGGGCTCCTGCTGCTGCTGCTGTCAACTCCTGCCAACTCCAGGGTGTGATTCATCCAATTTTTGGGCTCCTGAGGCCAACTCCAGTGTATATTTGGGCTCCTGCTGCTGCTACTGTCAACTCCTGCCAACTCCAGGGTGTGATTCATCCAATTTTTGGGCTCCTGAAGCCAACTCCAGTGTATATTTGGGCTCCTGCTGCTGCTACTGTCAACTCCTGCCAACTCCAGGGTGTGATTCATCCAATTTTTGGGCTCCTGAGGCCAACTCCAGTGTATATTTGGGCTCCTGCTGCTGCTGCTGCCAACTTCTGCAAACTCCAGGGTGTGATTCATCCAATTTTTGGGCTCCTGAGGCCAACTCCAGTGTATATTTGGGCTCCTGCTGCTGCTGCTGTCAACTCCTGCCAACTCCAGGGTGTGATTCATCCAATTTTTGGGCTCCTGAGGCCAACTCCAGTGTATATTTGGGCTCCTGCTGCTGCTACTGTCAACTCCTGCCAACTCCAGGGTGTGATTCATCCAATTTTTGGGCTCCTGAAGCCAACTCCAGTGTATATTTGGGCTCCTGCTGCTGCTACTGTCAACTCCTGCCAACTCCAGGGTGTGATTCATCCAATTTTTTGGGCTCCTGAGGCCAACTCCAGTGTATATTTGGGCTCCTGCTGCTGCTGCTGCCAACTTCTGCCAACTCCAGGGTGTGATTCATCCAATTTTTGGGCTCCTGAGGCCAACTCCAGTGTATATTTGGGCTCCTGCTGCTGCTGCCAACTTCTGCCAACTCCAGGGTGTGATTCATCCAATTTTTGGGCTCCTGAGGCCAACTCCAGTGTATATTTGGGCTCCTGCTGCTGCTGCTACTGTCAACTCCTGCCAACTCCAGGGTGTGATTCATCCAATTTTTGGGCTACTGAAGCCAACTCCAGTGTATATTTGGGCTCCTGCTGCTGCTACTGTCAACTCCTGCCAACTCCAGGGTGTGATTCATCCAATTTTTGGGCTCCTGAGGCCAAGTCCAGTGTATATTTGGGCTCCTGCTGCTGCTGCTACTGTCAACTCCTGCCAACTCCAGGGTGTGATTCATCCAATTTTTGGGCTCCTGAAGCCAACTCCAGTGTATATTTGGGCTCCTGCTGCTGCTGCTGCCAACTTCTGCCAACTCCAGGGTGTGATTCATCCAATTTTTGGGCTCCTGAGGCCAACTCCAGTGTATATTTGGGCTCCTGCTGCTGCCAACTTCTGCCAACTCCAGGGTGTGATTCATCCAATTTTTGGGCTCCTGAAGCCAACTCCAGTGTATATTTGGGCTCCTGCTGCTGCTGCTGTCAACTCCTGCCAACTCCAGGGTGTGATTCATCCAATTTTTGGGCTCCTGAGGCCAACTCCAGTGTATATTTGGGCTCCTGCTGCTGCTACTGTCAACTCCTGCCAACTCCAGGGTGTGATTCATCCAATTTTTGGGCTCCCGAAGCCAACTCCAGTGTATATTTGGGCTCCTGCTGCTGCTACTGTCAACTCCTGCCAACTCCAGGGTGTGATTCATCCAATTTTTGGGCTCCTGAGGCCAACTCCAGTGTATATTTGGGCTCCTGCTGCTGCTGCTGCCAACTTCTGCCAACTCCAGGGTGTGATTCATCCAATTTTTGGGCTCCTGAGGCCAACTCCAGTGTATATTTGGGCTCCTGCTGCTGCTGCTGCTGTCAACTCCTGCCAACTCCAGGGTGTGATTCATCCAATTTTTGGGCTCCTGAGGCCAACTCCAGTGTATATTTGGGCTCCTGCTGCTGCTACTGTCAACTCCTGCCAACTCCAGGGTGTGATTCATCCAATTTTTGGGCTCCTGAAGCCAACTCCAGTGTATATTTGGGCTCCTGCTGCTGCTACTGTCAACTCCTGCCAACTCCAGGGTGTGATTCATCCAATTTTTGGGCTCCTGAGGCCAACTCCAGTGTATATTTGGGCTCCTGCTGCTGCTGCTGCCAACTTCTGCCAACTCCAGGGTGTGATTCATCCAATTTTTGGGCTCCTGAGGCCAACTCCAGTGTATATTTGGGCTCCTGCTGCTGCTGCTGCCAACTTCTGCCAACTCCAGGGTGTGATTCATCCAATTTTTGGGCTCCTAAGGCCAACTCCAGTGTATATTTGGGCTCCTGCTGCTGCTGCTACTGTCAACTCCTGCCAACTCCAGGGTGTGATTCATCCAATTTTTGGGCTCCTGAAGCCAACTCCAGTGTATATTTGGGCTCCTGCTGCTGCTACTGTCAACTCCTGCCAACTCCAGGGTGTGATTCATCCAATTTTTGGGCTCCTGAAGCCAACTCCAGTGTATATTTGGGCTCCTGCTGCTGCTGCTGCCAACTTCTGCCAACTCCAGGGTGTGATTCATCCAATTTTTGGGCTCCTGAAGCCAACTCCAGTGTATATTTGGGCTCCTGCTGCTGCTACTGTCAACTCCTGCCAACTCCAGGGTGCGATTCATCCAATTTTTGGGCTCCTGAGGCCAACTCCAGTGTATATTTGGGCTCCTGCTGCTGCTGCTGCTGCCAACTTCTGCCAACTCCAGGGTGTGATTCATCCAATTTTTGGGCTACTGAAGCCAACTCCAGTGTATATTTGGGCTCCTGCTGCTGCTACTGTCAACTCCTGCCAACTCCAGGGTGTGATTCATCCAATTTTTGGGCTCCTGAGGCCAACTCCAGTGTATATTTGGGCTCCTGCTGCTGCTGCTGCCAACTTCTGCCAACTCCAGGGTGTGTTTCATCCAATTTTTGGGCTCCTGAAGCCAACTCCAGTGTATATTTGGGCTCCTGCTGCTGCTGCTGCCAACTTCTGCCAACTCCAGGGTGTGATTCATCCAATTTTTGGGCTCCTGAAGCCAACTCCAGTGTATATTTGGGCTCCTGCTGCTGCTACTGTCAACTCCTGCCAACTCCAGGGTGTGATTCATCCAATTTTTGGGCTCCTGAGGCCAACTCCAGTGTATATTTGGGCTCCTTCTGCCCCTCATAGTGATGCCACTTCAACTCTCTGCAATTGTGCCGCTCTGCGATTCTATTAGCGATGCCTCTGATCTGCATGTGATATTTATTCAAAGTATTATTTAACTAACCCAGCACGCATCCTGTGCGTGTTACAGCAAGGCAGAATGGTTTACAACCCTATTGAGGCTCTAGGAGGCTCAGAAATAGCCGTTTTTAATAGCGATTCGTCGCGAATTTATTCGGGTCGAAACGATTTTTGTCGGAAAATTCGGCGAATCAGTCGAATCGAATTTTTCAAAAGTTCGCTCATCTCTAAACATCGCCAGGGAGCGACAGGTCATACCTGGCGCTGTGATGGGATTAGCAGCGACGCTGTTCGTTGCAGTCGGCTACATGATGAATCCCGCGCTAGCTGTCGTTCTCGCCGGCGCTAGCCTCATTTAGCTTGATAAATGCGTCATTGTGGCCGACGCCGGGCGTACTTGAGTCGGTAGCCGCCGTTAGCTGGCGGGACCTGGCGCTCGTCAGACACTACCTGGCGCTATCGCTTGATGAATAAGGGCATATAGCGTTGTCGGCTTTAGATTTTTAAAAAAATACAATTACTATTTATTTGACAAGGTATGTATCTAATGGAGTGCTCCTCCTTCTTTGGTTTATATCTGGTGCAAACTTACCTTACCAGCCCCATGCGCTGCATATGATCCAGATTGATCTGCAATTATGGCTACCAAGCAAAGTGGGGCTACAGTATATGACAGCTGTGGGAACACTGTGAACAAAAATATGTCATGGTGGCTCAGATCGGGATACCCCCCCAATGCTGACTACAGCCTATTTAGGAAGCTTATACATGTTCAATTAAGGTTTTTTTTTATCTCATACAAGAACTTGTTATTTTAATCACACTGCATGCCTTTATCTGAAATCCTTCTTTAAAAAGACTGACAAATACCCTAGCTTTACATTTACAATGTTGTTTGTCAGACCTATTTGTTGGGGGATTATTTGCAGGAGACAAAACCACTAGCCCAACATCGTAGAACGCTTTGTGCTACTTAACTGTCTTCATCAAGTGCCAGAAGAAGCATGTTGAGGCTTTGTAGGATCTGATTTTCCTTCTCACTATCCTCTGCACAGAGCTTTAGACATTCCAAGTGCTGACAAAGGCTGTCCGTGTGGCAGAGCGACGCCACTTCAGAAGCACTGGGACTTGTATGCCCTTCTGGCACTAAGAGGATTAAAAAAGACACAAGTTATTAAAATATTCATTAAAATACAAGTTATTAAAGCTTCTGCATTTTTAGATAAACAATCTATAACAAGCTATTAAAATGCATCTAGCCCCAGCAGTACAAAAAAACTACTCAGATATATAAAGCAGGGTCATTTTCCTTAATACATTTAAAGAGGAATAACACACATGAATTTCACATGTGTGTTGTTCCTCTCTGCGGCGGCATCTTGAATTGGGATGCCCCGCAGTGTGTACTCTCCGAAGTCGCCCAGTTTCACTCACCTTCCTTCCACTCCCACGGCGCAGACTCGGGCGAGAGCGAGTGCGCTGATTGGCTGAATGGCGCTGGTGGCTAATCTGCCTGGATGGCTAAGCAGCCGATCAGTGCTGAAGGGAGCCAAGCAGCGTCACCAGCCACATCTTCTGCCCACCTTGCAGCCGTGGCGTGACCACGCTACCTATTCAGGAGGGAGAACGCGCGCATGACTAGAGGTGAGCGGGGATGTGGCCGGTGTGCACAGACGCGGGCTTCGGGAGAGAGTGAGTGTTCCAGGGTGTTCAGGGGGGGGGGGTGGTTCACACAGCGGGCATCCCAATTCGTGATGCCCCGAGGATTGGAACCTGGAAGTCTAAAAGACTCCCGGGCCTCCGATGTTCCTCTTTAAGAAAATTGAAATTAATGACTAATGGTTAAAATAATTTCCATCTTATAATCCTATTGAACCTCTAAGATGGAAAAAGTTATGATATAGGACTGTGGACAAACCTCCACCTATAATATGAAAGAAGCTTATTTGTATTCTTAAGGTGATCACTGGAGGGTATCTATAATTAACAAATATTCCAAAAAGTAATAGTAGTGGGCCTAAACCTTTTGGTCCCATTGACCCTGCTATATACTCAATCAAGAAGATACCAAAAAAGAGAGCAGCAGGCACAGCCTAAATCAAAATTATGTGCGTGTTCCTAGGTCTGTGCCACACAATAACTATAAACTACCACATAGGCACAAGAAAACCTTTCACAAATGGGCACAGCACAAAATATATAGTAAAAATATAAATCTTTATTTTAGTGACTCTACTACATAAAAAACAAATATAGACAATATTAAAAACAATTGCACCAATAGGTAGCCCTATTGCTCTGATAAAAATCAGAGACTTCACCTCCATACTGGGGTTTTTAATATTGTCTACATTTTTTTTGTAGTAGAGTCACTAAAATAAAGATTTATATTTTGTGCTGTGCCCATTTGTGAAAGGTTTTCTTGTGCCTATGTGGTAGTTTACAATCAAGAAGATAATTGCCTTTGACAAATTTTATTATTTTTATAGTAATGCCTGCAATACCATTGAAAAAACACAGTACATACATTTATACATAGTATAAAACCACTCTATTAACCCTTTAAGTGCCAGCCTACCTACATTTTTTTGTCACCCTCTGTTGCCAGACAACGTTTCACTTTTTAGCGCTACACATGTTCAACTTTGATTTTCGAAGGGATTTCCAGGGATTTTCCAGGAAAGTTATATATTGTTTTTTTCAACAGAGTCTGGACTTTAACATGAAATGACTTGTTTGGCAATTTAAAGTGTATTCTTAATACTTTTGGGTTAAATATGTGCAAAAAAATTTTAAAAAATCTATTTTTTACAATTTGTAGTGTTTTTTGTAATAAAAAATGTAAGTTTGTCAATAAAATCTTATTGCGTTTAAAAGCCACATTTCTCCCGGTTACAACGGTACCACATATGTATTGGTAGACACCCTTTCCTGCCCAGGAGACTCCCCCAAACTGAAACAGCACTTTTTCAGATAAGCTACAACCCCTTAAAATCCCCCCCAAAAAATGACCTAGGGTCCCCCCTACCCAGCATAACTGACCCGGGACCAGCTATGCAGGGGTTGTAGAACAGGGCGCAGGGACCAGCTCTGGTGGCCCCCCGCCCTGCAGGCTAAAGCCAGCAAAGTGCCTACGGAGCCCGGGCCCTTCTGCCCCCCCCCTGGCCATTGGGGAGGCAGGTAATTGGTGAGCCGGGGGTTAATGGCAAGTCACCCGCTAGCAGCAGGTAACTTGCCAGCCCCCAGCCTTGTGAACTGGTACAGGGATCTCACAGATCCCTTACCAGTTCACAAGGGGTTAAATAGAAAAAAATAACACTTACAAAGAGAAAAAGTCATTTATTTATTTTTTTACTTTACTTACCTCTGGTCATGCTGTGTTCTCTGTCCCTTGGTGATCCATGATGACAGCTGCTGGGTGCTCGGTGGAGAAGTGCTGGAGGGGGAGAGAGCGATCACAACCCTCTCCCCCCTCCAACCTTCCTCTGCTGAGCATCCAACAGCACTGATCATCGGCATCAATGTGGATGGAGATGTAGGCTGCTGAGTGACGTCATATAGACATCACTTTTCCCCGCCCCCAAGGGGCAGGGCTAGCAGCTGACATGAGGAAGGGAAGGAGAGGGCCATCTTGGCCCTCTTGTTCTATACAGAAGAGCCCCCAGTGAAAAACAGAGGCAGCAGAAGGGATCGCGATTGAGTAAATGTCATTATTTTTTTTTTTTCTTTACAGGAAAGAAAATCGCCAAATCGCTGGGGGGGCGCTATTACAGGCGCTCTCCTGAAGAGAGGAAAGCCCCAGGGGGGGATCGGATGCCCCCTGGGTGAAGAGAATAGCTGGCACTATCAAACGCGGGGTCAGGTAAGTCTGTATCTTTTATAGTTTTTTTTTTTTTTTATGGGGGTTTAAAGTCAGCTACGTGAATCTCACGTAGCTGGCACTTAACGGTTGGAGAGGCAGCTACGTGAGACTCAAGTAGCTGGCACCAGAAGCACACAGAACAGAGCATCGCCTGTGTGCTTATTGCCTGGCATCATTGTGATGGAGAGGGTGGTAATGGTCTCTTCCCAGGAGTTTAAAGGATGTATACCTTTTTGTTTATCAGGGCAACTGTGTTGATAACACCTTTGTTATTCATGGAATCATTTCAGCCTAAAGCTAAGACTACCCTCTCCTACCCCCAACAGAATTGGATGGTCAGCAAGTGTGTGTATGTGTTGTTGAAATGAATGTGTTATATATACTAAGACTCATGGACACTCAATAGAAAGAATCACACTTCACCTTTAACCTTTCCTTCTTTTCCTCTCCCCCATACACCCCTGTTTATGTAGATACCTTTGATTGTAAATAAACCCCGTATCCCTTTAACCTATGGTTTTACCATTAGTCGTTGATCACTGCAAATCAAGCAGATACAAAATTATGGCACCCCGGATGGGATATCATGGAGAATATACCATGATGAACCCTAAGTATTTTTTTTAGATTTTCTTTATGACTTTTGATAAACCCATTCAATTTTAATAAAGAATTCTGTGACAGTGACTACTCGGCAAAAAGTGATCTGGTAAGTATAAATGTTCTCAATACTATTTAATGTTCATGAATGTTTATTGTGATATTTAGTTATAGCTTAATATTCAGGTGTTTTGTATGTAATGTATTGGTTGTTTTGTTAAAGTGGACCAACACCCAGGATTTTGACTATCCTGGGTATTGGTCCACTTAGGTGGGGCACCCCGATCGGGGGTGCCCCGCTGTGTGAAACCCCCCCGATCGCCGCAAAAACTCACCTCTCCCCGCTCCCACGTGACCTCGTCCGGCCAATGACAGCGCTCAGAGCCGCTCTGGTATGCGCGTCCAAAGCCGCTTGGACGCGCATACCAGAGCGCTGTCATTGGCTGCGTTTCTCGCTTCCCTCTAACAGGGAGCGCGCCTGCGCCGGCCATTCGCAAAACGGCCGGCGCGGGAGCGCGCCCTACTAGAGGGAAGACAGAGACGCGGCCGCGTCTCGCGCATGCGCCGTTGGATCGCCGGTAAGGTAAGGATTGTGGGCCTCCTGGGGGGTTCCTCCCCACAGGACATCCCGATTTCGGATGCCCCGCAGGGAGGGATCTGATCGGCCCGGGAATCTTATAGATTCCCGGGCCGATCCCCCCTGGGTGTTGGTCCACTTTAAGGTGAGTGTTAATGTGTCAATGTGTGATTTAGGATGAAGGATATATAGATATATATATATATATATATATATATATATATATATATATATATGCGTGTGTGAATTAATTGTTTTAGTTAGTATGTTTTACTTGTTTTCATTCCTGGTTAAAGAAGGTGTGCAACTGTAGTGTGTATATGGTTTCATTTGTTGTGGGAAAGTATAGCTGTAAATTATTTATTGCGTAAGGATCTGTAGTTTTACTGTCTCTATCGTTTTGGCAACATGGAATACTGCTAAGAAATATACCTCTGCTACCTTTCATTCATTTGCCGATGAATCTATAGCTATACAGTTTGTATAATGCAAGCATCATAATGAAACATTAGTGGGCAGCCCCCTTGCTAAAAGGCTAAAGAAAAAAAAAATTAGGTAATGAAATTTTGATGTTGCTAAAAATGAGGTGGCAGAACAGAAACGGACATTTTGGACAAAAGAGAAAAATTAGCTTGTAAATTGATTGGATGTGATTAGTAAGCCATTGATTAGTTGCAGAGAATTCTAACTCTGAAGTGGGGTTTATCACGGCTGAGGTGGCCAGACTGACTCTAAAGAATGAGGAATGGGAGAAGCAAGTGATTGATTACAGTACATGGTACATGGTAAAAGATGATCATATTGATCATTTACAAATTGAGGTAAATAAAATACAGGAGCTTGTTACATCACTTAGGAGACAGCTGACAAACAAAGAGTGGTCCATATTGGCTCTCACAGCATAAAATCAGCTGCATTGTCCTAGTTCAGCTAATGTAAATACTCTCTCCACTGTAGATGAGTGACATGGTTGATGTACAGGGGAGATGTACAATAAATCTCCCCTAGCAACTCCACTCACAATTCCCTGCAGACCTCACATGTGCAAAATGCTAGGGAAATTTGATACCTTGGACTCACCAATCAGATTGAGCAACAAGTTGGAGAATGTAGTAATGCAATATGATTTGAGTAATGGGGATTCATGGTCTCTGTTGATGGCATGGCTTCCGTGCCCTCTAGCTACACAGCTGTCCTTTAATGTTTATTTTATTCATGGAAAGTCAGGTGAAAGAATGAAGGCAATGCAGCTGATAAAGGCTGACGGGGCTAAAGATATAAATGCTTTGGAAAGAATTAGATTTCGAAGAAGAGATGACCCAGTGATATTTTGTAATGACTTTCTTCTAACGTATAGGGCAGTATATGATTGTCCTCACATATTGCCTGATTATAACAGTTTTCTGTATTCAATGCCAAACAGTTGTCTTGTATATTGGCCTGCAAAAATTGCTGGCCAATATACCAAATGTTTGTTAATATATTAAGGGACTGGTGTGAAGAATATCATAAAATCTGCAAAATGAAAGAGCCTGTGCCCACAGTGCATAAAGCCTATAGGAAGTCTTTGAAAATCTGTTATAGTTTTAAAGAAAGCAGGGCATATCATGAAAGTCTGCCATTATAACCATAACATACTTGTGGAGTTAATTAAGAGTAATTTGCCTATGAATAGCCCAGTGGATAAGCAAAACAGAAACTCTCACAGTAATCATAAAATTACACAGGTTACGGATAAAAAATATAAAGGATGATGAGCAAAAACAAAGTATGCCCCATTACCAATGAAATAAACAGCAACCTATGAGTAAGTTTTGCTTACTCGTTGGTCTGTCACGTGTGCGTCGCGTGTCCAGCGAACATACATGTTATGTCGAGTAGCAAACGGTAGTGAACATAGTAAATCACCCATGTAGTCATATACCCACATATTAACATAAGAATTGAGTCTACTCTAATTGTTATGTGTGGTGTTTGACCTTTTATGTGTTGTGTCCTGTAGAATTCTTTTGTTATTCTAAGTATACAGTACGTCCTGCTCTAGATATAATACTTACACTTGGGCTATCCTCCGCCAGATGGCGCCGTGCACTGCAGACATGCAAAAACAGGCTCCTCCCGGCCCCTCATACACCCAGGGACCTCCCACAAATCCCCAGATTTCTCTGCAGTGCTGACTGCGAAGACATGAAGTATTACTCTCTCGCAGGTGAGCGGGGCTATTACAGCCTGCGGCCCTGTTGGACTATTCCCACCCGTCCTCCTTGTGATGTGCCTCCCAGCCTGGGCTGCGCTGGTCGGGTGAAGGTAGGCAGCACCATGCGTGCTTATCTGAGCCATACTCCACCGCAGTCCCCCACCAAAGGGTAGGCGGTTCAGGCTGATGGTGAGCCTCAAGTGGATGTCCCTCCCGCATCATTGCCCCATGCCCCGTGTAGCGGTGGACCCTGTGTAAAGGGTCGCCATCCTCCCTCGTTTCCCCCCGTATTCGGGGGGAAAGAAGGGGGGGTGTGTGTGGCGGTCTCAGTGTACTGCATTGTTATGCTTATGGCTGTAGTTTTGCCCTTGGCGGCAACCGGGTGTCAGAGCCGCGCTGCTTGCTCTTTTTATTTGGCCGCCACCGTCTTTGTCTTCTCACTTTTTCATTAAAATTTACTGTGCTGGGTGGCGGCGTCATCAGACTACTAGTATCCATTAGCAGATGCTTTTAACTGGCATATCCTATGGTTGGCTTGTCAGGCCTGGACGGCTGACTCAGAGCTTCGCGCTCTTTGGGGGAGGCGGGGACCCAGCGCTCCGCGTCACGCCCAGATTGAGCCCGCCCTTCGAGGTTCGGTTGGCGCCATTTTGTTGCTCTTCGTGCGCGCGCGTGTTTGCGGTCCTTCTCCTCCCCAGGTCGGTAAGTGCCCTCGCGGGCGATTTCATCATTAGTATTTTTTCTGCTGCACATGGCCCTGACACCTCTTATTCCCCTTCTGTCTTTCAGACGTCAAAGATTCCGGGGCTTCTCCCGGCCTAACATATATTGTAGAGGGCTTACAAATTTCTCCCACATTCCTAGCGGGTCTTTGGGACATCCAGGGTTGCCTATTGCGTAAATCCCTACTGGCATATATTACATTAATAATCACCATATGGAGGCATCTCAGAATTATGTGACCGGGGTCCCTCCGGGACAAGACCGGCTGTGTACAGCGTGTGGACTGCCCCATGCTGATGCGGACAGAGCACGGGTCTGCGGACCCTGTGCTGAACAAGTACTGGCCGTGCAGTCAGGGTTGCCAGTGGCTGTGCCTCGTTTCAATACACCTCTCTCCCCGTGCTTAAATCTCACTCCTGATGAGTCGCACTCGAGCGGGAATGACCAGCAATTCGTGCCGCGCAGACTGCCTACGGCCGATCAGGTGATTTCGAGGTTGGCAGAGCGCTTGGGCCCTGGTAAGAAGCGGTCCCTGACGCCTCCGGTTTCGCCCATCCCTTTTGAATCTGAGCAGTTCACTGCTGAGCAGGGTTTTGCTCTTTCTGATGAAGGTAGGCTATTCTCTGACTCGGGCTCATCTGACGAGGGGCTGAGGAGTCATGATGATTCGGGCCTCGGTTCTTGGGGCCTGTGTGACACCGATGAATTACTGATTAAAATCTTCGAGGTCTTGTCTATCTCTCTCCCTGGTGAGGCTTCCAGGCCTAGAAGGGAGAGTTTCCATAAAGCGCCGCCGCGTTTGGAATTTCTGGAGCAGGATCACTTCCAGGCTCTTGTACTCAAAGAATGGCAATGCCCTAGTAAACTTCCAGGGGTTCCAGGGGACTGGGATTGGAAATACCCTTTTCCCCCTGATGTGGTTAACTGCTGGTCATCACCTCCCGTGGTGGATGCACCGATCATTGGGGTTCTTAACCCCCCCTTTATTGCAGCCCATACTTATCGTACCCTTCGGGATGCTGAGGACCGGCGCATTGATTGGCTGGCTTCCCACGCCTTTTCTTGTGCAGGGACGACTCTGCGCCCGGTCTGTGCCATGGCCATCGCTGCAGTGGCCGCGTGGACCCTCATCAGAAAGATGACTGATCATCAACCTGAGGATCTCCCCTGGGAGGTGTTTAATGCACTCTCCAGTTGTGATGTATTTGTAAGATTTATCCTTTTGCCGCTGGATGACACCATCAGCATGTGCGCAAGAACTTCCGCCCTTGCAGTAGCTATACGCCGACTGGTCTGGCTGCGACAGTGGGGTGTTGACGATGCTACAAAAAAGATTCTTACTGGGCTTCCCTTTAGAGGGCGATGCCTATTCGGGGCCCGTCTGGACCTGTTTGGAAAAAAGGGCAAAACATCCCCTTTGCAGAAGGCGGTCTCGGCCTTCTCGGGGCAGGGGCACCCCTCCACCCCCCTATGTTAGTGTCAAACCCGAACCAGGGGTGTCCTTCCAGCTTTTTTGGTATAGATTCCTGCCCCAGGAGTGGCAGACAACGCCCTGGCCCCTCCGGCAGGACTAAGTCCAAATCTTTCACCAACAACCAACAAACAGGGTGGAGGTGTTGGCATCCTTCTGTCTGAATACTGCTCATTTAACCCAATCCCTGCTCTACCCTCCCTTACCTTCCCTTCTTTTGAAGTTCACTGTGTCCGTCTCTACTCTCCCTGTCGCCTAAATATTGCCATTATCTATCGCCCTCCTGGACCTGCCACTCTCTTTCTGGACCACTTCTCAACTTGGCTTCTCCACTTCCTGTCCTCTGACATCCCAACTATAATCATGGGGGACTTCAACATACCCGTTGACACCAACAACCCTGCAACCACCAAACTATTATCCCTAACCACCTCCTTTGGCCTCAAACAATGGTCTACCAGCTCCACCCATAAAGATGGACACACGCTTGACCTGCTCTTTACTCACCTCTGCTCTGTATCCAGTGTCTCTTCATCCCCACTTCCCCTCTCTGATCACAACTTACTAACACTAACACTCACTTCCCTTAATACTGCCCCGCCTGCATACAAACCTGCAATCCTTCGCAGGAACCTCAGAAACCTAGACCTTCAATCTCTCTCTGATGCTTTACATCCCCTTCACACCCTGCCCTCATTTACCAATGTAGACGCTGCCGCTTCATACTACCACAACACACTAACTGCTGCACTTGACTCTGTTGCTCCCCTTAACTACAGTCGCCCTCAGACCAAAAAAAGACAACCATGGCTTAACACTAACACTGCAACATTGAAACGGCATTCTCGAGTTGCTGAACGGCATTGGAGGAAATCCAAAACCAAGGAGGACTTCCTGTTATACAAGAAAGCCCTTCAGGAACTCAGGACTGCCCTTTCATCTGCCAAACAGGAATATTTCACATCACTCATATCGGCACAGGCCCGGAATCCTAAACAGCTATTTAACACTTTCAACTCCCTTCTCCGCCCACCGCCACCTCCTCCATCCTCACAGCTAACGGCTGAGCAATTTGCCACATACTTCAAAGACAAAATCGACCAGATTCGAAGTGGCTTCACCCCCCAGAACACCTCTCTCCTACCAACATCCCCCTTGTCCCACTCATTAACTCATTTCACAGTGTTAACTGCTCAAGGCGTCTCCTCCCTGGTCTCAAAGGCTCACCTGACCACCTGCCCCCTTGATCCCATTCCATCCCACCTTATCCCTCAACTGTCTCCATCTGTCATTCCAGCCCTAACATCTTTATTCAACCTCTCCCTCTCCACTGGTGCCTTTCCCTCCGCCTATAAGCATGCTGTTATAACTCCACTCATCAAAAAACCATCTCTGGACCCCTCTGCCCTCCCCAGTTACCGCCCAATCTCTCTGCTTCCTTTCTCATCAAAGCTTCTTGAACAGCATGTCCATACAGAACTTACAAACTATCTGTCTACAAACTCCCTCCTAGATCCCCTCCAATCTGGTTTCCGCTCATGTCACTCTACCGAAACGGCCCTCACCAAAGTCACCAATGATCTACTAACAGCCAAATCCAAAGGCCACTACTCTGCTCTCATTCTTCTCGACTTATCATCTGCTTTTGACACTGTCGACCATGCTCTGCTCCTCAATATTCTTTCTTCTCTTGGAATCCAGGGTCTCGCACTCTCTTGGCTCTCCTCCTATCTCTCTAACCGCACATTTAGTGTATCTTACTCAAACACCATTTCCTCTCCCCGGCCTCTGTCTGTAGGGGTACCACAAGGATCAGTCCTAGGACCCCTACTTTTTTCAATATACACTTCTGGTCTAGGACAACTAATAACCTCGCTAGGCTTCCAATATCACTTTTATGCAGACGACACTCAGATCTACCTCTCTGGCCCAAATCTCTCTTCTATCCTCTCTCGCCTTCCTGACTGTCTAACAGCCATCTCTTCCTTCATGACATCTCGCTCTCTTAAACTGAACATGGACAAAACTGAACTGGTCATTTTCCCACCATCTCACTCCCCTCCCATCTCTAACACCACAATCTCTGTAAATAATCTTACAATAGCTGCAACTCCTCAAGCTCGATGCCTGGGTGTCATTCTAGACTCCTCTCTTTCCTTCAGACCTCAGATTCACTCCCTAGCCACCTCCTGTCGCCTCCAACTCAAAAATATATCTCGCATCCGTTCCTTCCTCTCACCTGTCACCACTAAAATGCTAGTGCATGCCCTGGTCATATCCCGACTGGACTACTGCAACACCCTCCTCTGTGGTTTGCCAACAAACAGACTGGCTCCCCTACAATCTATCCTAAACTCTGCTGCTCGCCTCATCCATCTCTCCTCTCGCTTCTCCAGTGCTACTCCCCTCTGTCAATCCCTCCACTGGTTACCTGTCTCCCATAGAGTTCAGTTCAAACTTCTAGTGCTAACCTACAAAGCTCTCTCTAACCAGGCCCCTTCCTACATTTCATCTCTGATCCAGCATTACCAACCAAAACGCAACCTCCGCTCCGCCTCTGACATTCTCCTGTCCTCTTCCTTGGTTACTTCCTCGCACTCCCGCCTTCAAGACTTCTCCCGTGCCTCCCCACTTCTCTGGAATGCACTTCCCCGCTCGATCCGCCACTCTCCGTCACTCCAAGCCTTTAAAAGCGCCCTCAAAACCCACTTCTTCAGACAAGCATATGACCTGGCTTAAGCAACCACTATAACCTTCAATGGCACGTGCAGCCATACTCAAGCTTCTACCACTTGTGACCCCACCCCCTTTGTCTCCACCCCCATCCTTTAGTCTGTAAGCTCGCAAGGGCAGGGCACTCCTCCCTATTGTCTCCTGTGCTCACAACACTTGGTTTTAACCTGTGGCATCTAATTTTGTATTGTTGTCTGTGCTATCTGTTTTACCTTGTCTGTATTCTTACTTGTAAAGCGCTACGGAAGTTGATGGCGCTATATAAATAAACAATAATAATAATAATAATAAAAAAAAACCCCCAAGCATGATAGGGCGCCCTCGCCCACCTGGGCGAGGGGATGGCCACAGCACCTTGCTCCTATCAGGAGGCGTCATGCCTCGTTCTGACGGAGTCAGGAGGAAGTTTTCTCTGGATGCAGGATAGTGTCTGCTGGGCGGCCCTTTCCCGAGATTGTCAGGATGCTTCTGGTCCCTGCCTCTCTTCTGGTGTTGGCGCAGGCCACGTGTGGCCTGCGAGGTCTGGGGTCACCTGCAGGTTGCCCTTAACAGACAGAGGCAGGGGCCTCTACACCAACCTTTCCACATTCCTCCAAAAGTATGAGACACTCTACCCATTATGGCCTTCCATACGTGAGGCAATTTACATTCACATGCGGTTTTCTGCATGGTTTCTCTGAGTTGGGCTGCCAGTGCCCTGTGTCCAGGGACCTCTTGCCATCTGTGGGGATCTAAGATGCTTATTTCATTGCCATTGTGCCTTCCGGGCACCAAGGATCTTACAGGTTAGTGTTGGTGCTCCAACACTGCTGATTGTGGCCTTGTTATCTGGCCTCTTTTCTGCTCCCAGAGTGATTGCCTAGGCGATGACGGGGTGATGTCTCTACTGAGACCAAGGGGGAGTCCGCGCGAGGAACTGCCTGGTCGTCCTTCTTTGCTTCCCAATCTCTACGTCAGGCCGAGTTTGTTACTCGGCTGCTGGTGTCCTTTGGGATTCTTTGGATGTGTGCTCAATCAACCCAATTCCTCCTTTTCCCCTTATTTGGTATCTCCATTCCTAGGGTTGAACTTGGATTCGGTTCAGATGAGAACCTGCTTCCTTGACTATAAAGTGGACAATCTGGTTACATGGGCTTGGTCCCTCTTTGCTGTTCCCGTCTTTTCACCAGGCTGGATTGCAGCTGGTGGGCCTGATGGTGGCTGTTCAAAGGTTGTCCCTTATGCTCAGTGCCCTTGGGCTCTTCTGCAACTTATATTGTAAATGCTGGACTGGGTTCCAGCTTCCCTGGAGCTGGGTCTGTGTACCCTTCCACCTTGGTACGGTGGTTACCCCTGAGACTGTTGTACTAGAGGTATCAGTCAGGGGGTGCCCCCTTCCTTGCTTCTTCCTGTAGTTGGATACCAAATCTATCAGGTTGATGGAGGGGGGACTTTTTTCTTCTAAAATCCCCTGTGGTTCCGGGG
Source organism: Gastrophryne carolinensis (assembly GCA_027917425.1). Lineage (NCBI taxonomy): Eukaryota > Metazoa > Chordata > Amphibia > Anura > Microhylidae > Gastrophryne > Gastrophryne carolinensis. The sequence continues at coordinate 528,545,324 of CM051235.1, read as the reverse complement.
GAGGTGGGACCTTTAGGTGTCTATTTGTCTATTTTTGAAGCGGTAGGCTTTCAGGTTGGCTCTATCTCGCTGGACCTCTCCTTTGCGGGATCTGTCTATTTGGGGGCTCCTTTGTCTGTCTGACGACAGTGGCCTGTTTATTATTATCTGTGTGGACTCGGAGCAGGATGATCCTCCAGGAAGGTATCTGACCCTGATCTGGGTGGAGGACAGCGTTCCCTGCATATCTGCGATATTCGCTCCGGTGGATGTCCTTCTGCGACAGGATGTGCTAATTCTTGTGTCTCTATGTGATCCGTCTAGTGTGGATCTTTCTGGGCCCGTCACTATCATGGGTTCTAGGCCCTTGTTTCCTTGTCTCAGATTGTTCTGACCTTGGTCATGAGGCTTAGTATCTTTATGTTGGACATTCTGTTCTGCGCAAGTTTGCTCTGGAAGGGGGGACCAGTGATACTGGCGGCCCCTGGGTGGCCTAGTGGAGTGTAGTTTGCAGATGTGGTACTGTGGACAGCGGACCTGTACGACCTGTCAGGAGTGCTGACCTGCTCACTCAGGCCCCCCTTTTCTATTTCACCCCAATCTACAGACTCTGGTCTGGATGGTCTGATGGTTGATTCATCCACCTTGATGGAGATGGGCGTATCTTCTGGTTGTCTGTGACTTCTGGAAGCCTAGGAGTTGGCTTCTTCTTCCGTCTATTGTGGGCTATTGTTTACCCATATTGATTGGTGTGAGTTTTGGTCTCTCCCCTGTGGGCGCTCTCTGTTCCCAGGGTTCTATAGTTATTACAGCATGGGTTGGAGTTGGCTCTCCTACTTGGTACTCTGGTGGTTCAGGCTCTGCCCTGTCCTTCTTCTGGTAGAAGTCTTTACTCAGTTCTTTTGCCTGGGTTCACCATTCTTTCGGGGATTGCTCAGCGGCATCCCCCACGTAGTTCTAGGGTCCCTGTTGGGATTTGAATTCTATTTTGTTTGCCTTGCGGGGTGTTCCCCCTTGGCCCTATTCCGGATGCTGTTTGACTGTTCTTATCCATAAGGATGTACCTTCTGGGGGCTGTTACTTCAGTTGGACGTGTGCCTGAGCGGGCGGCTCTGTTTAGCTAGCCCTCGTTCTTTGATATATTTACACCAAGATGAGGCGGCGTTCCGCCTTACACCGGATCTTCTGCCTATGGTGGCGTCTTAGGCTCAGGCATTAAGACATTGTCTTTCTTCTGGGCTTATTCCTTGTAACGCTGAGGCAAGGGAATCTATTTTCCCTCAATAGGTGCTGGAATTTTTTTCCTGGATTGTCTCTTGTCCCTTAGGGGGACTGATGCTCCTTGGGGTTGTGGGCACCTACATGTGCCTGATCTCGTCTGCCTCCAGGGGTTAAGCGGCCTTGGGCCTAGCCTTTACTTGGATAGATGTCCCTTCTGGTCCTAGGGAAGGTTTGGCTTCTTCCTGGGCTACTATTAGCTTTTGATCTTGTCAGGCTGTTACTCAGGCCTATTCCTTTAAGGGGAAGAGTTTCTTCTCACTCTATTTCTGATTCCACTGGTGCCTTGGTATCTTTGGGCCTTTCAGCACCAGGTTCTGTTGAACAAGTTTTGCTAGAACGCTACTTGTTTTTTGTTCGTACCCTCTCAAGGGTTGTTTTTGATGTTGACGTTAGAGCCTTTGCTCGTGTCGCTCTTGGTAGCAAGGTTTGCAGGTGACAGTGCTTTCAACTGTCTGATGTTGCCTTTTTTGTTGGGGATCCCACCCTATTCTATGGACACTGCTATTGGATGTCCCAAGTGTAAGTATTATATCTGGAGCAGGACGTACTGTATACTTAGAATAATACAATTCTGTGAAATACTCACATGTAGAATTGGTATTATACGTATACAGTACGTCCTGCTCCACCCCACCCTGGTTTTTGCATAATTCTGGATCCCCTGTATGGTGATTGTTGTTATTGTTATCATTACCAGTTGTTTTTGTTGGTGGTTGAATTCTCCCGGCTTCTGGTTCACTGCTTTTCAATGCTGGGTATTTGTGGGAGGTCCCTGGGTGTATGAGGGGCTGGGAGGAGCCTGTTTTTGCATGTCTGCAGTGCACGGCCCCATCTGGCGGAGGATAGCCCAAGTATAAGTATTATATCTGGAGCAGGACGTACTGTATACGTATAATACCAATTCTACAGGTAAGTATTTCACAGAATTGTATTTTTGTAATTATTTTTCATATATATATATATATATATATATATATATATATATATATACTGGCCATTTGCTTCAGGACAAACAGCTGATGCATTTTTTTCCTGCAGCAAACTCTCGCATTCATTATTATTTATTTATTTTTATATTTGTTTAATTATACCACATTGGTACAAAATTGGGGTATATCTAACAATATAATTTTTTGTAAACTTAAGATGAGTTTTTGGGGTAATGCAAGTGCTTTTTGTTTGTGCTTCATTTACTTTTGGTATCAAAAGGGGGTCGAGTCCTGAACCCAAGGGTTTGTAGTGCAATTCTTGATTTCTTGCCCCAGCCAGGTTTAAATCTTAACAGAATTAATGCATGTGAAATTTTTTCCTTTCTTCTCTTCCCCAAGATATGATAATGGTAAACTGTACTTTTCTTAAATCTTACTTAATCAGATGCCCCGAATATATTATCAGGTGTAATAAGTCTCTTGCATAGAATTGTTGCTAGTATTTTATTTCTACTGCATCATTACTGTCATTATTAAGTCACTGCAATTTATTACCAATAAGTAGCTGAAATGTATAGATAATACATATATAACTCCGTTGTTGTAGAATGTATTTGTCATTGATGCTGTAAAAGTTTGCTGCTCTATCTTATCATGTTTAGGATGTCAAACCCCAACATTTGTCAATGACGACAATATATTTTTGCCTAATGAGCGCAACCTTCAACAAATATTATCTATAAGACTCATGGACACTTGCCAGGCCGTTCCTACCGTGCACCAACAGGTTGTGGGGAAAATAAGATGTGCACTGGGCAATGCCATTAGTTCCAGTTTCCGCATCACCACTGACACATGGACAGGGATGTTACATCTCTCTGCCCACTGGGTCAATGTAGTGGAGGCTGGGACCGAGACAGGAAGCACTGTGGTACATTTCCTTCCACCCCCAGGATTGTTGGAAATCAGTTTTTGCCTCCTGTTGCAAAACCTTGTAGCAGCCTTGGGCTGAGCCGGGTTGAGGCACAGCCCTTGCCTGGTGCATGTGCTCAACTCGGTGGTGCAGAGCTTCCTAGGGTGCTGCATAAAGTGCGTAGTGTTTGCACGCACTTTTGGCATTACCACCCTGCTACCACTCGCCTGACTCCACTGCGGAGGAACTTGTGGACTTCCCACCAACCACCTCAGATGTGACTTGCCAACCAGGCGGAATTTCATGTTGTATATGCTGCAAAATGTGTGTGAGCAGCAACAGGCAATAGTGGATTTTCAGCTCCAAAATGCCCAGGTCAGTTGAAGTGCACCAACACTGCCACTTCAACCTCCCTCGTCATTTTTGCTCCAAATCCACATCCACCTCTTCGTTTGAAAAGGTCATCTATTGTCGGTAGTGGAGATCCTATAATTTTCTCTGCTGTTCTGCAAATTCTCTGAAGGTGAAGTTTGTCTTTCTTTGCTGTACGTCCCTACCAGATAACAAAGGAAGCGCACATAACCAACTCAATAATAGCAGTGTAAAAAGTACTTAGCAATTCCTGTGGGAAACCATATTTCCTAAGTTTGTACAGGAAGTACAGCCTTTGATGAGCTTTCTTTACTAGCCCGTGAAGGTGCTTACCCCATTTGAGAACCTGGGTGATGGTAACGCTCAGGAATTTCATATTTACAACTCTCTCCACCTCTGTTCGCTCTAGATGTAAAGGCCAAAGATTTAGTGGCCACTGTTTTGGATGTGTTGAGTAGCAGGCTGTTGTTCTTACACCACAGACTTAGTCTACTAACTTCATTCCAATAGTATAGATCATCATCAGCACTGATCAGTCCTACAATGGTGGTGTCATCTGCGTATTTCAGGATCTTAACCAACTCCATAGATGAGATGTAGTCATTTATGTATAGTGAGAAGAGGAGAGGTGACAAAACACATCCTTGGGGGCTCCAATATTAGTAAATCTGATGCTGGATATGATGGGGCCTGGGACCAACTAGGAAACATTGTGACCTGCCCTTTAGAAAGCTATAGATCTATTCTACTGATACTAAGGGGGGATTGGTAGTATTTCCAGTTTGGGTAGTTTTTCCAGTTTGCCATGAAAGATGTCTGGTTTAATTGTATTGAATGCAGATGTGAAGTCAACGAACATCATCTTGATATGGGAATCTGGCTGATCGGTCCAAGATGTATTTGAGAGCCATATTGATGGCATCCTCTGCAGATCTGTTTATAATTGATACGCAAACTGATACGGATCCCAGTGCTCATCAGCCTTTCAAAGACCTTCATCACTATTGAAGTTAAGCAACAGGTCTGAAGTCCTTAAACCGGAACTTCACTATGATTTATTGAAAAGCCCAAACCCTTAAAAAACTATTCCCCAGCATCTAAAGTTAATATATTTTAATTTTTTAGTCACTTATTATTCTTTCCCCCATTGGGCTGCAACTCTGTTAAGGACTTTAGGATACGAGCGCGGTCATCTTGACTCAGAAGCATCCACTTACTGAGGAGAGGAGAGCGGGATAAAGTGCAGGGGGTGGGGTTATAACTGTGCTTTGCTCAGACAGACCAGAGCCGGGGTCAGGAAATGGCCAGAAGTCCCAGAATGCAATTTCTGGAACTGAAAAACCACCTGAAAAAACTGGCACACATGGATAGCAACATCTTGTACTACATTATTGCACACAAAAAGAATCATTTAATACCACAAGGCTTCAAACTGAGGAATATTACATTACACATGTATAACAGCAAATTTGTGGAACAGCTATGTATCAAGGGCTCTGAGAAACAACCATATTAAAATGTATTATATCCTAAAGGGGAGCACAAAAGATACATGAAGAAATCAACAGATAAAAACTACAGAACAGTTTTATTAAGAAAAACTACAGAGATTCAGACTGAAATATGGCTTTATGTTTACAACACCAAAAGTTTCAATATTAACCTATCTGCATACAAACTCGTAAAAATAAATATTTGCAATCAGATGGACAAAATTCAACTGTGCAGTGACATTGATGACTTCTTTAAAAAAACTGTATCTGAAGTATCACTTGAATGATAAGGAGAGCTCCAAACCTAGAACAAGTTCTAACTTGGACAAAGACAAAAATAGGTATAAGGATCACAGCCGCAGTCTTGCAGAGGGGTTTAAGACTGGGACAGATTTCCAATACTATGCAATACACCAGACTTCAGGAGAATCCCACAGAGATCTACAAGAAGAAGCTTATGAAACTACATAAAAGCTTTCCCTCTAAGGGATTCTGTACAACAACCGATATCAGAAGACCCAAAGGTTCATAAACAATGAACCCCAGGAATACCCAAAGTCTCAGGTATTGGTACCCTAACTGAAAACTTGCCAATCTGGTCGGAACAAATCCCAGGATGTCTGAGAAGCAATAGAAACCTTTTTTTTGGTTAGTTTACTGTACGCAGTCAGGAGCCTGTATGACTAGAATGGGAATATTTTCCCACATGATTCTTTATCTCTCACAGTCATCTTTTATGTAACTGAGTACCTTATGTTACTGTACATGCTATATATTGTGGTTCATGCAGGTATACTGTATTTTTTCAGTTCTTCCTTCACATTTGGTCATAACAGCTACATGGTGTTGAATCAACCCCATTGCCTCTATGAATGACTTGTAGGAGGGTGTTGGGCTGCCTGTTGACCTACTCAAATCTCTGAAATACATGTAGAGGGAACATGAAAGTAAAACTACAACTTCCACTGTTACACCCTTGACAGATAATTGTGGATCTAGGGGGCTTCTGGCAGCAGACTAGTCCTACTGGTCACTGGTGGGTGAGGTTTACATGGGCACAAATGCCTTAACTCTGCATCAGTAGGTTACATCTAACTTTATACAGGCTCACCACACATGGTGCACTAGTAGTTGTGAAATGTTTCAGAATCCTAGGCAGTCTGCTGACAAAGAACCATAGGCTTCTTGGAGAACAATTAGATGTAACTGCAGAAGGATTTATCACTATTTAAAAAAACATTGTGCAAAAAGTGCACTGAGCTGTTTTTGAAGTAAAAAGTGCCATGTTTGGTGATTTAGTAAAAATGATATGATGGCGGGAATCTCACCAATTTAGCCTTTAATTTCTTGGGTTGGTTTTGTTTATTTCTACTTTTTTTTTCCAGGTGGAGAGGTGTAGACTGTCTGGATAGTAGGGCACTATTCTGTTTTCCGGGTGTCCAAACACGTGGAATTGTGTTTATTAGTTTATTAGAAAGGTTCATGGTTTGTAGTGGGAGAGGAGTACCAGTATGTTTGACAAAATGTGCAATTTAATTTTTGTTGGGCAAGTTAAAGGAATAGGGTGCAGCTGGGGCCATCTCCAGTTATATGTGGTCCCTAGAGAAAGAGTGTCTTGTTGGGCCCTTTTCAATGTGTCTTATCACTCTTCAGCTCTGGTAACACCAAGGGGTTCTCAGCTTTTGCTGATCACCTAATCTTTACTGCTTCTCCACTGCACTTATTGTCCATATTATTGTCTATTCCAGAGAAATGCTGCCAATAATTATTCGCTGAAACCTATTGCCTTCTCAGGTGCAGCTAAAGAGTCCACCATTGCTGTCAATTGTCCTCTAATCTTCACTGCCACTAAAAGATCCATCACTGCTGCCATTCTTTTTCTGGTCCTCACACCCCTGGGAAATGTTAAATGATCTTATTCCTCTCTACCTTTCCATTGCTACTTTTGGTCCTCATGGCCTGAAGCCAGCTAAAGAAAGGTTTACACCTAGGGCACCAGTCCACTAGGTGGGCCCACTTGAGAATTATCCTGCTGCCCAGTCTGCCTAGTTAAAATGTAAAGAAAGAGTCAATACAACTTATAGCAAGTGTCACATAAATGCTTATTTAATGCACAGGGTTAACAAACTCATTGCAGGCTTTATGCTGCATCTCTCTGGGGACATCAGCAGAATTTCCACCATATGCACAGTGACAGTCCTTGAAAAGGTTCCATCTGTTTGCAGGAGACTGTAATGTAATGCCACCAAAAGCAGGATAAAAAATGAAAGCAGCGCTCGGCCAGTGCTGTTCTGATATTTATTTTACTATAATATATTGCAAAGACAAGTCTTAAGGCTGGTGACAATTTGATCCCATTTGTTTCATTTCTATTATTAGATGGAATCCAGTGCTCACATTTAGATATAGCCGTACCATTATCCACTGATAACTGGTATCACACTGAATGAAAGATGGTTCCTTTTTTTTCTCCTGACCTACATATGTTGCTGCAAAAAGCTATTCAGTGCAACAGCTGCCAAAATAAAAATGCTGGCTCTAGAGACTGAGACTTGAGGGAAAGCTGTAGGTCAGAAATTGCTTGTATTTTTACTTTTAAAGGGTAAGGGTAGATCCTAAACGAAACCTAAACGAAACCTAAACGAAACGTGGCACTGTGACAATATATCATTCATTCCTAAACCCTTAGAGACTTGGGGGTCGATTCAGTAAGATTATCCAAGTAAAATTTTCTTGGTAGAAAAAAATCACTTTATGGGTAAAAAGCATGAGAATTTCACTGTTGCTCAACCACTTGCTAGTCAATAAACATGAATGCCACCTTTTACTACAGTGTAAGAATGTCTAAAAAGTGCACTACTTTTCTTAGGAGTAAAAAATGCCTATGATTTTTTTGTTTTCCTTGCTGGCAATTTAGCAACAGTGAAACTCTCATGCTTTTTTTCATCTAAAGTGAAATTTTTACTACTAAGATAATTTTTTTCTAATTCTTACTGAATCTACCCCTTTGTCATATGGCTTTGGTATATGGTACTGTTTGATAGATGTGCAGATCATATCGCTTCGGAATTGGTAGATTCCTATTGCTAGACCTCTGGTTAGTTAATCAGATTTTGGCCAGCGGTGGCACCACTTTGACTTGCCATGCTTGCTCAAACTGAGAGCTAGTGTTAGACCACTAAAGACCACAGAGTGGTTCTTAGACTGCTTTTTATGGTCCTAGAGAAATGAACTTGAAAGGAGGGCAACCTCTGGAGCCTTGCTATGGCTTCTATCCAACATTACAGAGAATGGGACAGGCATCAGGTGAGCTGCTTTCCATCTTATAATTTTCATTGGGTTTACAGTCCCTTTAGGTGCAAGCATTAACCCAAAAAACAGTGCATCTCAATATCCCTCTCCTGGGGATGACCACACCAAGTAATGATTTGAGGGGGAATTATGACCCCCTCTCCTGCCTCTCCACTGAAACCACAACACACTGTCACCATCTCCAAAAGGAGGCATCAGCTTCTGCAATGTTTGCTGCAGCACAGAGACAAGAGTTGAATTGATGAGCATTCCCGACTACGGGTCTGTGGGGAGGGGCATGTCAAGCCTGTCAATGCCTGTTCTCAACCCCACCCAGCAAAATTAAAATATTATCTACCTTTCCTACTCCTTTACGTTTCAACAATATAAAAGTACTTATTGTTCTTCCCCCAAACTCATCTGCAGCAACATCAAAATGTTGCTCCTATTTCACCTCATTTGCATAATAAATAATGATTAAACCACTATGGAAAAAATAGCGCTTTCTATATAATAATAACCAAGGCAACTGGACCTTTTGTTTTCTGGAAATACTTACCCCTCGATTCAAAATGCAAAAGTTAATTGATATCGGATCTGGAATCGGAAGTTTGGGTGGGTGTTAGTAATTTTTTCCTGTTTTTTTGGTCATTTCCGACTCGCACGAGCCTTCGTCCGATTTCGTATATGCTCTTACGATCATCGGAAGTTCGTTCCTAAATTGTAGGATCAAAACCTAAATTGTAGGATCAAAACCTAAAACTTAGGATAATCGGATGTGTTTCCGTGTGATTCAGAGAGCTGTTTTCCAACCTCTAAATCCGTTTTAAAAGAAAGCCACTTCCGACACCTTTTAGCAGTCGGATTGCTGTTCTTGATCAGGTTTTTTGGCTATGTGGAGGAGTCTGCGCGTCTTGAGCTCCAATGAACTGCATGTATCAGCATGGCCGAGGCCATAAATTGTATGGCAATGCATACCTGATTCAATACATTTCATGTATGCCTTATAAAAGCATTTTAATGTGGACCTTAATTAGTCCTTTGCATGTAAACCTTTATTTTGCAACACATCCATATATTTGCGTTATTTAAATAAACTTATGTCCTTTGTTATTTATTTTTGAATTGATGTACTAGAATCATATTTTTAATTTGAATTTATTGGTGTAGTTGTTTACCTTTGCTTTGTTTAATTATTTTAGCTCATCTTTGGTCAGATGCATCACACTTACTGAGGAGAGGAGAGCGGGATAAAGTGCAGGATGTGGGTTACTGCTGTATTTTGCACAGACACAGCAGAGCTGGGGGCACGGAAAGGTCAGAAATCAAAGAATGCAGAGCAACACAGTCACAAGGCCCTTTCTGTTTGCAGGCTGCCCGATAATACCTGACCCGCCATCTTGGCTATTTCTAGGCTCATAACATGCAGAAGTTGCTGGGTGTTTTTTAATTCTTGAGAGCAATCTGTATGTAGAGGGTGTGGGTAACCACACAAAAAATTAAAAGTTGTACCATTTGAAGCCAAACTTTTAAAATTAAATCCACAAGTAAAAAATGCAAGTTAACTAAAAATTAAACAAAGTAAGATTTACTTATGCAAATGCATTCATTAATGGTTGGTTACTACAAAATGAATGAAATAAAGAAAAAAAAAAAAACAAATATTTAGAATGCACTTTAATGAGGTAAGTTTGTAGTGCGCAGCCGCCAGATCAGAAGGATTTACGTCCAGACAAAAAAGGAAAAAGGGCAAAACCAATGTTGCAACCTGAGAAATGAAACGGAAAATTCAGGATGGAAACTGACATAGGTCTGATTCGCGAACTGCCATACGAACGGACGTACATTTTAGGATAGAAACGTATTAGCTTATAGAATCACTCGCAAGTTCATACGAGTGCATGAGCGTTCGGGAAAAATAGGATGATCGGCACCAAAATCAAAGCTGTAACATGTTTCTTTGAATCGACCCATATGACTAAAGACCACTCCTCCATCTTCTTCTGCCCTCCAACTGCTGTCTCTTCTGGCCAGGGCATGTGCGAACACCGGGGTCAGTGCAGCGGGTGGGTGTGTGTGGCCTGCACTGACTTACCCACCTGCTGCATGGACCCGGGTGCTCGCGTGTGCCCAGGCCAGAAGAGGCAACAGCAGCAGCTGGAGGCCAAAAGAAGATGGAGGAGTGTTGGACGCTGCCTCCGTCCCTGCTGCTGCCGTCGCTGCCTGAAAAGACAGCTATAGCAGCGGCGAGGATGGGGCCAAAATCCCCGTAACGTGTGAGTTTCCTTTTTTTTTTTTGCATTCGCCCGACAAGGTGCACTGACATCCCCCACACACTTTTGGGGACGAGGGCGAAAAATATGGTACTCTATTCGACCCATGAAACCATCCCCCGAGACCGTAATCACTACGGTATTCTGACTTATTATAAAAAATTCAGGCATTTCTCAGAAAAACTGAGGTTTACATAGGTGTTGGCTAGGTTTGGTTACAGTATAAATTGCCCTACTGCCCCCTCAAAAATGTCCAGTACAACCTCCCCCAAACCACATAATTCTGCAGCCCGATGTTGCCACAGCAGCATCCAAAAGTTTAGTAGGGGCCGATGGGGGGGGGGACTTGTCCCCTTTTTATTTTCGGTCCAATGTTCCTCTTTAAGCATAGTCTCGGGGCCAGGGTCTGGGGCTGGGGCTATACCTACTTACACACAGAGACGTAGCATCTAATGCTGTGGATACTTGTTCCGCAAGCATCTGCAGATAAGCCAAACCCCCAAACCCCACCGCTGCAACACCCATTACCCGGGAAAGTGGTCCGACTTTGAGTCCCCAAAGAAATGGTCAGTTTATAACATTACTTGCCAGTGGGTGAAACACTTGTCACAGTTTAGCAATACAAGCATTTTGTTTTATTTTTTTTCAGAACACAAAGTTAGGAGATATATTCTCCCCCTAGGAAATTATACAAATTATGTATTATCATAGAACATTGAACAACAGTGGAAACAGTACCCGCAAAAAGGATTGTGAAAACTTAGAACACAACAAATAGAGCAAAATAAAGAAAAAGACAGTCTAGAGGAGCCATACTCTGATAACCTACTAAATACTGACTTGAAGAAGGCTGATACTTATGCAATCAGTTTTGAAAAGCTTTTATATTATCACAAAAGTTAAGGTTTATTGAAAATGCTGTTGCAATACCCATTTTCCTTTTCTTGCAAACGTCTTTGTATTGTATTGTATTACTTGTATCGTAAATACAGTAGAGAAAAAAAGGTTAAAAGCTCCAGGAGAAGACAGGAGATTTGAAAGGCAACAGCAGTGAGCAATCACCTTCACCATGTTTGTCTCCCTCAGATGCTGCCTGGAATTCTTAAATCCCATTGTAAAGATCTGTTTTTTAATGGTCAGTTGAAAATGCAAAACAATAAAAATACATAATTGTATGCTTTGTTCTAGAACAAAGATGACAAAAAAAGGAAGTGATTTTTTTGTTCACTAGATAGATTGTTTATGAACATACATAAAAAGAAGGAATTTAAACTGATAGGCTTTTTCTAATATTGCGCACTAAAAACATGTATCTTGCTTGTGGTGTGATCTTGCTGGTGGTTCAAAGCTAAAGATTAATTTCCTCTGACTTTTATGAAATTTGATTCTGAGAGAGTATCCTAATTCTGGAATCCCAGCTGCCAAGCTACAGAACGTATGAAGTGGATAACTGCTATAGAGATGAAAGTGCTACAGATGAATAAGGTCTGATTAGTTGCATTCCGGCTCTTGTGAGGATACATCTGGAAGGATTTTCACTATAAGATGTTGATGGATGAAGAGGAAAATGGATGTACTTCGCTAAGTGGGTCTGTGGTGGTACACACTAATACCCATGGATCATGTAGAGAACTGGCCTGGAAAATGACAGGTTCATACTGCAGACAGAGCTTGAAGAAACTGTAGTATTATTGTTCAAAATATTATGTTTGATACCAAAACTGTTACAGTTTTGGTTCTTTAACCCCTTTAAGATAGAGGATGGTATGACCCTGGATGCCAAGAATGAATTAAAGACTTCTTGATGTGTTGTATTTTTCACCCTATAAGACGGAGCTTCCAATAGGACATACCTAGGATTTAGAGCAAAATAAGAAAAAAAAATTCTGAACCAAAGAACCAAATAACAGGCAAGGTCCAGAATCCCCCACTTACAGGTAGAGTGGCATTCCCCACATTGTGGCATTCCCTCATTCCATTTCCCATATAGGCAGCATGAAAGTCTCTCCTCTTCCATTCCTCATATAGGCAGTGTGGCAGTCTCCCCCCTCTTATTCCCCATATGGGCAATATGGCAGTCTCTCCCCCTCCTATTCCCCATATAGGCATGTTTGGCGGTTGATTAGGTAGTCTGATCCTTGAAAAGCATTGTGAGCCTAAATCCATTTAAGATTACTATTCAGGTAATATACAGTGGAAAAGGAAAAAAGCATTCATCTGCAGACATTTTCTCATCGGCAAGTTGGTATAAAATAAAGCTTCTACAAACAAAGAGCAACTGTTGGCCTTGTGTCCAGACTTGGTACATTTGAAACTAAAATGGGAGTTGGCAATAGAATTGTCATTCCTCAGGAGGTACAACTACCTGGATGTTATGTCTCTCAGCTATACAGCACATATAATATAGTCGTTGGACAGTAAACTTTGAAATAAACCATCATGATGTCACTAACATCATCCTATTTATTAAAACAGTGCCCACTAGGCAGAACATAATTCATAATGGATCTGTTGCTCTGTTAGGTTAGTGGTCAGCATGAGGATGTCCAGACAAAAGTCTTGATCTAGATGTAGTTGGAGTCTGCGAGTCCAGGCTTGCTCATGCTATCTTGGTAGGCGCAAATGAAAAGGCAATGCCAAATTGGCTTTGGCTAGCAGAATGATCCCAGGGGAGGAGCAGGGGAGAAACATAGCAAATCTATTAGTTTTCCTATTGTCAGATAAGTTCCAGAGAGAATGCTGTGTACATTTCCCTTTAAACAATGCCTTTTGCACTTGGAGACCAAGGACAGTAAAAAGCAGCTCAGAATTCTACAGCATTCTTACTGTACTTTATAAACACAAAGCTCTAGAAACTTTTGGGTCCACATTAGGGTATGTCCTCTGGGAACACGGACTTATCTGCTGCTAATGACTTGTTACTTTACCTTTTTCATGTATTATGACACTGTATCTGTGTATGCTCATCTCTGTATTTCCCATATGTATTGCAACAAGGTTGTCACCCATCACTGCTTTTGTCTATGCAATGACTCTGTTCACATAAATACTGTTTGTTTTGTGACCCCCTAGCTTCCCCTCCTGATAACCCCAGCTAAGCAACTTTATTGCCCTAGTACCACCCACCCCCCAGCTGTTTGACTGAGCTAATCAAGGCAGCTCACAAGTGGTATATCTTTGTGAGGAATGGCTGCATGTCAGCCTGGGCTGCTGTCCTGGATTGCTCAAGTCCAGGATTTTTTAAGTCCATCATAGAATTAGGCCTGAATTGAGCCCGAAGTGACCAGAAGGGAACAGGCACCAGACTCTGCTTGACTGAACAACTCATCCCCAACAATGCTCCTCTGGTATTTTACAGTCCTGCTTCCATTGACTCTAAAATTCCTGAACTCCCAGCATCCCCCTGCACCTGGTAAGTGTCTCTATATCTCTCCATCACTGCTCTCATCCCCCTACCTTTGCTCACATGAATTCATCTCACTGGCTAAATCTCTCTCCCTTTCTCCATGCACCCGCAAAACACGCTCTGCCACTTTCAAATCCCACAGTCACCTCCTCTCCCTTTCTCTGCTCCTACTTGCTGCTGGTGATATTGCTCAAAACCCAGGTCCATTTCCTTCGCCTCCCCGCTCCTCCACACCCCACAACTCATCACAGACTAGCCTTCACCATGGTAGCAAGCCAACAAACACACGGAACCTAGCCAACCTCTTAACAATCACCCCCTCCCCACACACTCCCCCCGTTGTCACCTGTGCACTGTGGAATGCACGTTCAGTGTGCAACAAACTGGCATACATCCACGACCTCTTCACTACCAACCTCTTCACTTTCATGGCCTTTACTGAAACCTGGCTTACTCCCTCTGATACATCCTCACCCGCTGCCCTCTCCTATGGGGGCTTACAGTTCAGCCACACCCCAAGATCAACCAACAAACAGGGTGGAGGTGTTGGCATCCTTCTGTCTGAATACTGCTCATTTAACCCAATCCCTGCTCTACCCTCCCTTTCCTTCCCTTCTTTTGAAGTTCACTGTGTCCGTCTCTACTCTCCCTGTCACCTAAATATTGCCATCATCTATCACCCTCCTGGACCTGCCACTCTCTTTCTGGACCACTTCTCAACTTGGCTTCTCCACTTCCTGTGCTCTGACATCCCAGCTTTAATCATGGGGGACTTCAACATACCCGTTGACACCAACAACCCTGCAACCACCAAACTATTATCCCTAACCACCTCCTTTGGCCTCAAACAATGGTCTACCAGCTCCACCCATAAAGATGGACACATGCTTGACCTGCTCTTTACTCACCTCTGCTCTGTATCCAGTCTTTCCTCATCCCCACTTCCCCTCTCTGATCACAACTTACTAACACTCTCTTCCCTTAATACTACCCCCCCTGCACACAAACCTGCAATACTTCGCAGGAACCTCAGAAACCTAGACCTTCAATCTCTCTCCGATGCTTTACATCCCCTTCACACCCTGCCCTCATTTACCAATGTAGACGCTGCTGCTTCATACTACCACAACACACTAACTGCTGCCCTTGACTCTGTTGCTCCCCTTAACTACAGTCGCCCTCAGGCCAAAAAAAGACAACCATGGCTTAACACTAAGACTGCAACATTGAAACGGCATTCTCGAGCTGCTGAACGGCATTGGAGGAAATCCAAAACCAAGGAGGACTTCCTGTTATACAAGAAAGCCCTTCAGGAACTCAGGACTGCCCTTTCATCTGCCAAACAGGAATATTTCACATCACTCATATCGGCACAGGCCCGGAATCCAAAACAGCAATTTAACACTTTCAACTCCCTTCTCCGCCCACCGCCACCTCCTCCATCCTCACAGCTAACGGCTGAGCAATTTGCCACATACTTCAAAGACAAAATCGACACGATTCGAAGTGGCTTCACCCCCCAGAACACCTCTCTCCTACCAACATCCCCCTTGCCCCACTCATTAACTCATTTCACAGTGTTAACTGCTCAAGGTGTCTCCTCCCTGGTCTCAAAGGCTCACCTGACCACCGGCTCCCTTGATCCCATTCCATCCCACCTTATCCCTCAACTGTCTCCATCTGTCATTCCAGCCCTAACATCTTTATTCAACCTCTCCCTCTCCACTGGTACCTTTCCCTCCGCCTATAAGCATGCTCTTATAACTCCACTCATCAAAAAACCCTCTCTGGTCCCCTCTGCCCTCCCCAGTTACCACCCAATCTCTCTGTTTCCTTTCTCATCAAAGCTTCTTGAACAGCATATCCATACAGAACTTACAAACTATCTGTCTACAAACTCCCTCCTAGATCCCCTCCAATCTGGTTTCCGCTCGTGTCACTCTACCGAAACGGCCCTCACCAAAGTCACCAATGATCTACTAACAGCCAAATCCAAAGGTCACTACTCTGCTCTCATTCTTCTCGACTTATCATCTGCTTTTGACACTGTCGACCATGCTTTGCTTCTCAATATTCTTTCTTCTCTTGGAATTCAAGGTCTCTCACTCTCTTGGCTCTCCTCCTATCTCTCTCACCGCACATTTAGTGTATCTTACTCAAACACCATTTCCTCTCCCTGGCCTCTGTCTGTAGGGGTACCACAAGGCTCAGTCCTAGGACCCCTACTTTTTCCAATATACACTTCTGGTCTAGGACAACTAATAACCTCGCTAGGCTACCAATATCACTTTTATGCAGACGACACTCAGATCTACCTCTCTGGCCCGAATCTCTCTTCTCTCCTCTCTCGCCTTCCTGACTGTCTAACAGCCATCTCTTCCTTCATGACATCTCGCTCTCTTAAACTGAACATGGACAAAACTGAACTAGTCATTTTCCCGCCATCTCACTCCCCTCCCCTCTCTAACACCACAATCTCTGTAAATAATCTTACAATAACTGCAACTCCTCAAGCTCGATGCCTGGGTGTCATTCTGGACTCCTCTCTCTCCTTCAGACCTCACATTCACTCCCTGGCTACCTCCTGTCGCCTCCAACTCAAAAATATATCTCGCATCTGTCCCTTCCTCTGACCTGTCACCACTAAAATGCTAGTGCATGCCCTGGTCATATCCCGACTGGACTACTGCAACACCCTCCTCTGTGGTTTGCCAACAAACAGACTGGCTCCCCTCCAATCTATCCTAAACTCTGCTGCTCGTCTCATCCATCTCTCCTCTCGCTTCTCCAGTGCTACTCCCCTCTGTCAATCCCTCCACTGGTTACCTGTCTCCCATAGAGTTCAGTTCAAACTTCTAGTGCTAACCTACAAAGCTCTCTCTAACCAGGCCCCTTCCTACATTTCATCTCTGATCCAGCATTACCAACCAAAGCGCAACCTCCGCTCTGCCTCTGACATTCTCCTGTCCTCTTCCTTGGTTACTTCCTCGCACTCCCGCCTTCAAGACTTCTCCCGTGCCTCCCCACTTCTCTGGAATGCACTCCCCCGCTCGATCCGCCACTCTCCATCACTCCAAGCCTTTAAAAGCGCCCTCAAAACTCACTTCTTCAGACAAGCATATGACCTGGCTTAAGCAACTACTATAACCTTCAATGGCACATGCAGCCATACTCAAGCTCTACCACTTGTGACCCCACCCCCTTTGTCTCCACCCCCATCCTTTAGACTGTAAGCTCGCAAGGGCAGGGCACTCCTCCCTATTGTCTCCTGTGCTCACAACACTTGGTTTTAACCTGTGGCATCTAATTTTTTATTGTTCTCTGTGCTATATGTTTTACCTTGTCTGTATTCTTAACTTGTAAAGCGCTACGGAAGTTGATGGCGCTATATAAATAAACAATAATAATAATAATAATAATAATAACTTGTCAACTACCCTCTGTAACTGGGCAATAGCCTTTATAGCAGGGATATCACAAATTCTCAGAATTGGCAAATGCACATTATTTTGCCAGGCCTATGGTATTAAATTATGGACAGATAGCACTCACAGAGAAAGTCTTATGCCTCTGTATAGCACACTGAAGAAGGATGCAGTGTAGAAGCACAGGTCATTTGTTCCACATATATTTTTGTTAATAGATTAGCACCGCTTAATCTTGTGGTCAAAAAAGATTTTCCCTTGCAGCACCGAGGCACCTACAATGCACCCTCCATGTTGTCTCAGCATAAAACCAAGAATGAGGGTAGACGCTCACTTTCTACAGCAACATTAACAAGGCATTCTAGAATCAACCCTCCTTTAAAACAGAAATGAACACTCATATGTAAAGAAACATGAGGAAATAATGCAATTAATATTACAACTCTTACTGTCGAAAATAAAGGCTGGTGTGGCAGATCACACACCTAGAGAAATGGAACTGAAAATTGGTGGAAAAACTAGGGGCATGGTGCCGAAACAACATGGTGCTCTTTCACCAAGGTCATTTTTGCATCATTAACTGATATTTATATGGTGAACACCATATAGTATTTGAAAAAGAACTAAGATTACTTTTCACATTCTTTAAAACTCACTATATAAGGCTTTTTAAAAACCAAGACACCCCACATATATTTTGGGACCCATAACATGCTGAAATATGTTTTTAGCAAGATATTGCCCACAGAACACACATCATCTCAAATACAGTAGGTGAGGCAGAGGGTGGACATCGTCACTTGCCTTGGCATCCATAGAATTGGTCTCAAATGATGACACCAATCATATCATCTGTCACAGCAAATTTTATACCTGCTGAGTAAAAAGGTTTAAAAAAATTAGTTGTGCGAGACAACAATACCCACAACCTCTACAGGGGCCATATTGAGAATATTATTTGACAGAACAGCAGCAAACTTAAACAGGGATCCAGGCTTTTCTCTCACAGTTTGTTCACACTTATCACACTCATTACAAGAGTATAACATCGTCATTGTAACAACGTGATACAGAATTTCATTCTGTAATGTAACTTAAGTCTACTGTTCATGTAGCAATAAAGCCCTTGAACCTTATGTTCAAGTTTCATCTATAAATTAACTCCTTTTCAGTCTCTTGGGAGGATAGCTGTGACTGACCTCCAGGCCTAAAGTGTGCTAGGGTGGCGTGTGAGGTCGCAAGGACTGATGAACTATAGGGAGCCTACTAAACACTGATAGGGTCAAGTACTGGAGAGAGTAACAAAAGCAAATCAAACAAACAAGGGTCAGTAATTGAGATGGGAGAACTTTTGAAAAATTAGATTCGACTGATTCGCCGAATTTTCCAACAAAAATCGATTTGACCCGAATTTATTCGCACCGAATCGCTATTAAAAACGGCTATTTCTGAGCCTCCTAGAGCCTCAATAGGGTTGTAAACCATTCTGCCTTGCTGTAACACGCATAGGACGCGTGCTGGGTTATTGAAATAATACTGTAAATAATTATCACATGCAGATCGGAGGCATCGCTAATAGAATCGCTAAGCGGCACAATTGCAGGGAGTTGAGGTGGCATCACTATGAGGGGCCCCTATAGTGCCTGAAAAACACATCCTGGAGCTGGCAGCAGCAGGAGCCCAAAAATTTGCTGAATCACACCCTGGAGTTGCAAGCAGCAGCAGCAGCAGCAGCAGCTGCAGGAGCCCAAACATTGTTTTAAAGAGACACTGGAGTTGGCTGCAGGAGCCCAAAAATTTAATGAATCACACCCTGGAGTTGCAAGCAGCAGCAGGAGCCCAAACATTGCTTTAAAGAGACCATGGATTTGGCTGCAGGAGCCCAAAAATTGGATGAATCACACCCTGGAGTGGCAAGCAGTAGCAGGAGCCCAAACATAGCTTGAAAGAGACACTGGAGTTGGCAGCAGGAGCCCAGAAATTGGATGAATCACACCCTGGAGTTGCAAGCAGCAGCAGCAGGAGCCCAAACATTGCTTTAAAGAGACACTGGAGTTGGCTGCAGGAGCCCAAAAATTGGATGAATCACACACTGGAGTTGCAAGCAGCAGCAGCAGGAGCTCAAACATAGCTTGAAAGAGACACTGGAGTTGGCTGCAGGAGCCCAAAAATTGAATGAATCACACCCTGTAGTTGCAAGCAGCAGCAGGAGCCCAAACATAGCTTGAATGAGACACTGGAGTTGGCAGCAGGAGCCCAAAAATTGGCTGAATCACACCCTGGAGTTGCAAGCAGCAGCAACAGCCCACACATAGCTTGAAAGAGACACTGGAGTTGGCAGCAGGAGCCCAAAAATTGGATGAATCACACCCTGGAGTTGCAAGCAGCAGCAGCAGGAGCCCAAACATTGCTTTAAAGAGACACTGGAGTTGGCTGCAGGAGCCCAAAAATTGGATGAATCACACACTGGAGTTGCAAGCAGCAGCAGCAGGAGCTCAAACATAGCTTGAAAGAGACACTGGAGTTGGCTGCAGGAGCCCAAAAATTGGATGAATCACACCCTGTAGTTGCAAGCAGCAGCAGGAGCCCAAACATAGCTTGAATGAGACACTGGAGTTGGCAGCAGGAGCCCAAAAATTGGCTGAATCACACCCTGGAGTTGCAAGCAGCAGCAGCAGCCCAAACATAGCTCGAAAGAGACACTGGAGTTGGCAGCAGGAGCCCAAAAATTGGATGAATCACACCCTGGAGTTGCAAGCAGCAGCAGGAGCCCAAACATAGCTTGAAAGACACACTGGAGTTGGCAGCAGGAGCCCAAAAATTGGCTGAATCACACCCTGGGGTTGCAAGCAGCAGTAGCAGCAGGAGCCCAAACATAGCTTTAAAGAGACACTGGAGTTGGCTTCAGGAGCCCAGAAATTGGATGAATCACACCCTGGAGTTGCAAGCAGCAGCAGGAGCCCAAACATAGCTTGAAAGAGACACTGGAGTTGGCTGCAGGAGGCAAAAAATTGGATGAATCACACCCTGGAGTTGCAAGCAGCAGCCGCAGGAGCCCAAACATAGCTTGAAAGAGACACTGGAGTTGGCTGCAAGAGCCCAAAAATTTGATGAATCACACCCTAGATTTGCAAGCAGCAGCAGGAGCCCAAACATTACTTTAAAGAGACACTGGAGTTGGCAGCAGGAGCCCAAAAATTGGATGAATGACAGCCTGGAGTTGCAAGCAGCAGCAGGAGCCCAACCATTGCTTTAAAGAGACACTGGAGTTGGCAGCAGGAGGCCAAAAATTGGATGAATCACACCCTGGAGTGGCAAGCAGCAGCAGCAGGAGCCCAGGCATAGCTTGAAAGAGACACTGGAGTTGGCAGCAGGAGCCCAAAAATTGGATGAATCACACCCTGGAGTTGCAAGCAGCAGCAGGAGCCCAAACATAGCTTGAAAGAGACACTGGAGTTGGCAGCAGGAGGCCAAAAATTGGATGAATCACACCCTGGAGTTGCAAGCAGCAGCAGCAGGAGCCCAAACATCGCTTGAAAGAGACACTGGAGTTGGCAGCAGGAGCCCAAAAATTGGATGAATCACACACTGGAGTTGCAAGCAGCAGCAGCAGGAACCAGAACATTGCTTTAAAGAGACACTAGAGTTGGCTTCAGGAGCCCAAAAATTAGATGAATCACACCCTAGAGTTGCAAGCAGCAGAAGCAGCAGCCAAAACATAGCTTGAAAGAGACACTGGATTTGGCTGCAGGAGCCCAAAAATTGGATGGCTCACACCCTGGAGTTGCAAGCAGCAGCAGCAGCCCAAACATAGCTCGGAAGAGACACTGGAGTTGGCAGCAGGAGCCCAAAAATTGGATGAATCACACCCTGGAGTTGCAAGCAGCAGCAGCAGGAGCCCAAACATTGCTTTAAAGAGACACTCGAGTTGGCTGCAGGAGCCCAAAAATTGGATGAATCACACACTGGAGTTGCAAGCAGCAGCAGCAGGAGCTCAAACATAGCTTGAAAGAGACACTGGAGTTGGCTGCAGGAGCCCAAAAATTGGATGAATCACACCCTGTAGTTGCAAGCAGCAGCAGGAGCCCAAACATAGCTTGTATGAGACACTGGAGTTGGCAGCAGGATCCCAACAATTGGCTGAATCACACCCTGGAGTTGCAAGCAGCAGCAGCAGCCCAAACATAGCTCGAAAGAGACACTGGAGTTGGCAGCAGGAGCCCAAAAATTGGATGAATCACACCCTGGAGTTGCAAGCAGCAGCAGCAGGAGCCCAAACATTGCTTGAAAGAGACACTGGAGTTGGCAGCAGGAGCCCAAAAATTGGCTGAATCACACCCTGGAGTTGCAAGCAGCAGCAGCAGCCCAAACATAGCTCGAGAGAGACACTGGAGTTGGCAGCAGGAGCCCAAAAATTGGATGAATCACACCCTGGAGTTGCAAGCAGCAGCAGGAGCCCAAACATAGCTTGAAAGACACACTGGAGTTGGCAGCAGGAGCCCAAAAATTGGCTGAATCACACCCTGGGGTTGCAAGCAGCAGTAGCAGCAGGAGCCCAAACATAGCTTTAAAGAGACACTGGAGTTGGCTTCAGGAGCCCAGAAATTGGATGAATCACACCCTGGAGTTGCAAGCAGCAGCAGGAGCCCAAACATAGCTTGAAAGAGACACTGGAGTTGGCTGCAGGAGGCCAAAAATTGGATGAATCACACCCTGGAGTTGCAAGCAGCAGCCGCAGGAGCCCAAACATAGCTTGAAAGAGACACTGGAGTTGGCTGCAAGAGCCCAAAAATTGGATGAATCACACCCTAGATTTGCAAGCAGCAGCAGGAGCCCAAACATTACTTTAAAGAGACACTGGAGTTGGCAGCAGGAGCCCAAAAATTGGATGAATGACAGCCTGGAGTTGCAAGCAGCAGCAGGAGCCCAACCATTGCTTTAAAGAGACACTGGAGTTGGCAGCAGGAGGCCAAAAATTGGATGAATCACACCCTGGAGTGGCAAGCAGCAGCAGCAGGAGCCCAGGCATAGCTTGAAAGAGACACTGGAGTTGGCAGCAGGAGCCCAAAAATTGGATGAATCACACCCTGGAGTTGCAAGCAGCAGCAGGAGCCCAAACATAGCTTGAAAGAGACACTGGAGTTGGCAGCAGGAGCCCAAAAATTGGATGAATCACACACTGGAGTTGCAAGCAGCAGCACAAAGAACCAAAACATTGCTTTAAAGAGACAAGAGAGTTGGCTTCAGGAGCCTATATATCTGATC
This sequence comes from Gastrophryne carolinensis, assembly GCA_027917425.1. NCBI lineage: Eukaryota > Metazoa > Chordata > Amphibia > Anura > Microhylidae > Gastrophryne > Gastrophryne carolinensis. The sequence continues at coordinate 528,522,697 of CM051235.1, read as the reverse complement.
CGAAGAATATTAATAAAAAGTAAGAGTAACGTAAAGCATTTTCTCAATAATTACTTGTGGTCTAATGCGGAGGAATGTCTGTAACTGGAGAGCAGCGCCTTAAATCTGTTTTGCATGATCCATATTTCTTTAGTGTTGGTCTGGCCCCATGATCAATCTACTCTAATGCATCAGGCATTGGTGGGTGGAAATCTTGGCTGATCCATGCCCGATTCATTTCCACGCAGGCCAGTCTCTCAAAAAAAAAACATGGAGAGTGACAGATTAGTAACATAGTAGTAACATAGTAACATATTAGTAACATAGTAATATATTAGACCTCATTTCATCAAGCAGAGGTCTCTGAAGAATAGGGGTGAGTGGCAGCAGGAGTCTCAGTAAGAGGCCTGATCTCCCGGGATCAGCTAGCGGTCGTGTCTTGAACAGCAACCCATCTGCCATCATCCATTGGTTAACACGATCATCCACTGCATCACAAGTGACATCTGACACCCCCAGTCAACTGTCTGTTGTATGTCATGCTTTGGGTTCAGCTCCACTATTCAGTGAGGACAATCTGATAATCAGAAAAATCAGCAGCTACTGCCCAGCCAAGAAGTGGAGGAGACACTTGCCGCTTCTTCCACTAGGCGGGCAAGTAGTGATAAGGAGAGTGTCGTGGGAGGAGGTGTTGTAAGCGTTTTGGCTCCTTAAGCAGACACTGTTGAGGAACCTGAGGAGGACATCAGTGCATTTTGAGGGCACTTTTAAAGGCTTGGAGTGATGGAGAGTGACAGATTTAGCGGCCAGCATGGTGGCAGAAGGGGAAAGTATGGAGGCAAATGTTCTCGGGGTAGACCACTCGCACGGCAGGCTATTTATCCAGGAGGTAGTGGAAGAGGGTCCCTGGAACTGGCGGCGGTGAATTAGTGCGGACTGTTGGTAGGAGAAATCAGCTACAAGCCCATGTTGCAGTTTTTCATCAAGCATCCGAAGGAGGTTAACATGGCTATGTGAAAGATGTGTAGGCAGAAGGTGAAGTGTGGCCAGGGTCCCAATGTTGGACCCACAGCCCTGCGTCAACATTTGCAGCGTCACCATAAAGCGGCCTGGGAGAGTTGGCTCCAAAGTGGTGGTCCAGCCTGCTGCATTACCCAGTGGCACACCGCTCTCTGTTCCAGCCAGCCAAGGCTCCGCCTGTGTGTCATACCCATCCTCTGTCGCTCCAGATGCTCCTCCTCCTCTTAATCCGAGTCAGTCATTCCGCCAGCAATCCATTGGCCAAGCCATGTCCAAGAGACAACAGTATGTGCCCACTCATCCAACGTGCAGAAGCTAAATGTGCTCCTGTATAAGTTGCTGGTGCTGCAGTCCCTCCCTTTTGAGTTGGTGGACCTTTCAGAGAACTGATGGCTTGTGCCTAGCAGAGGTGGAGAGTCCCATGCTGTCATTTCTTTGCGAAGAAGGCAGTACCAGCCCTGTACAATTTTGTTGAACAGAAGGTGGGGCAGTCCTTTAGCCTGTCAGTGTGTACCAAAGTGCACCGCAGTGCCTACATCTGGAGCTGGTCAGGGACAATAGATATCCTTTTAGGACCACTGGGTGACTGTGGTTCCTGCACAACCACAAAAGCAACTTGGACAGGTCCTTCCGCTGTGGCCTCCACGCTCCTAGGCCTTTGTGCCTGTGACAGTGCACTTGCACTTAGCAATGGTGTCACAGAGAAAAGTGGCAAATTGTCAATTACATATTAATAGTTAACATTTATCTTATTTGAACATATTTATAATAATAACATATAATAACACATAACATAGCAACAATAACATATAAAATGTATCAACATTTTTTTTTTTATATTTTGTATATTTTTTTAATATTTTGTATTTTTTAGAAATATATATATATCTATATATATCTATATATATCTATATACAGTCAGGGCCAGAAATATTTGGACAGTGACACAAGTTTTGTTATTTTAGCTGTTTACAAAAACATGTTCAGAAATACAATTATATATATAATATGGGCTGAAAGTGCACACTCCCAGCTGCAATATGAGAGTTTCCACATCCAAATCGGAGAAAGGGTTTAGGAATCATAGCTCTGTAATGCATAGCCTCCTCTTTTTCAAGGGACCAAAAGTAATTGGACAATGGACTCTAAGGGCTGCAATTAACTCTGAAGGCGTCTCCCTCGTTAACCTGTAATCAATGAAGTAGTTAAAAGGTCTGGGGTTGATTCCAGGTGTGTGGTTTTGCATTTGGAAGCTGTTGCTGTGACCAGACAACATGCGGTCAAAGGAACTCTCAATTGGGGTGAAGCAGAACATCCTGAGGCTGAAAAAAAAGAAAAAATCCATCAGAGAGATAGCAGACATGCTTGGATTAGCAAAATCAACAGTCGGGTACATTCTGAGAAAAAAGGAATTGACTGGTGAGCTTGGGAACTCAAAAAGGGCTGGGCGTCCACGGAAGACAACAGTGGTGGATGATCGCCGCATACTTTCTTTGGTGAAGAAGAACCCGTTCACAACATTAACTGAAGTCCAGAACACTCTCAGGGAAGTAGGTGTATCTGTCTCTAAGTCAACAGTAAAGAGAAGACTCCATGAAAGTAAATACAATGGGTTCACATCTAGATGCAAACCATTCATCAATTCCAAAAATAGACAGGCCAGAGTTAAATTTGCCCAAAAACACCTCAACAAGCCAGCTCAGTTCTGGAAAAGTATTCTATGGACAGATGAGACAAAGATCAACCTGTACCAACCTGTACCAGAATGATGGGAAGAAAAAAGTTTGGAGAAGAAAGGGAACGGCACATGATCCAAGGCACACCACATCCTCTGTAAAACATGGTGGAGGCAACGTGATGGCATGGGCATGCATGGCTTTCAATGGCACTGGGTCACTTGTGTTTATTGATGACATAACAGCAGACAAGAGTAGCCGGATGAATTCTGAAGTGTACCGGGATATACTTTCAGCCCAGATTCAGCCAAATGCTGCAAAGTTGATCGGACAGCGCTTCATAGTACAAATGGACAATGACCCCAAGCATACAGCCAAAGCTACCCAGGAGTTCATGAGTGCAAAAAAGTGGAACATTCTGCAATGGCCAAGTCAATCACCAGATCTTAACCCAATTGAGCATGCATTTCACTTGCTCAAATCCAGAATTAAGACGGAAAGACCCACAAACAAGCAAGACCTGAAGGCTGCGTCTGGAAAGGCCTGGCAAAGCATTAAGAAGGAGGAAACCCAGCGTTTGGTGATGTCCATGGGTTCCAGACTTAAGGCAAAGGATTTGCAACAAAATATTGAGAAAATAAATATTTTGTTTGGGTTATGTTTATTTATCCAATTACTTTTGAGCTCCTAAAATGTGGAGTGTTTGTAAAGAAATGTGTACAATTCCTACATTTTCTATCAGGTATTTTTGTTCAACCCTTCAAATTAAACGTTACAATCTGCACTTGAATTCTGTTGTAGAGGTTTCATTTCAAATCCAATGCGGTGGCATGCAGAGCCCAACTTGCGAAAATTGTGTCACTGTCCAAATATTTCTGGCCCTGACTGTATATATATATATATATATATATATATATATATATATATATATATATATATATATATATATTTTTTTTAATATTTATTTTTCCATTGCCTTTTAATATTTTGTGAATTTTTGTACTAATTTTTTTTCATTTTTTAATTTTTTAACTTTTTTTTTCTAAATATTTCTTTTTTCTCTTTTTTTTTTAATTTTTGGGTTTTTTTTCCCAGTGCCCTTCCAGCCTACCATGTGCGCAGGACATGGCGGTTTCACGCTGTTCTTCACATGGGAGGAACTGCTAAAAATGAGAACTCAATACATGAAATCATGGCTTACTCGACGAAAACTGCAAATGGGACCCATGGTGATTGCACTGGGAAGAACATCTTGTCTGCGCTGCGACAAGGAAGCCTGAGCCATGCGTCCTGCCATGGCACACGTGTTCAATCTAGTTGTCAAGCGTTTTCTGAAGTCTTCCCCCCATCTGAAAGACATCCTAACAACGGGAAGGAAACTTTGCATGCACTTCAGGCACTCCGACACCGCCAAGCACACACTTCTTGAGCTTCAGCGTCAGAACGGAATCCCCCAACAAAGTCTGATTTGCGATGTTTCCACCCGTTGGAATTCCACCCTCCATTTGCAGGATCGACTATAGGAACAGAGAAAAGCCATCACGGATTTCTTGATGATCCAAACGGATAGGGGGACTCCCCTGTGTAACTTCAATGTAAACCAGGGGCAGCTCATACGTGACACCTGCCGTTTGCTCAGGCCCTTTGAGGAAGCTACTTTATTAGTCAGTCGCCAGGACTATGAGATGAACGATGAGATTCCACTGCTTCATGTACTACAACACATGTTGGAAACCATGGCTGGTCAGGGCACTAGAGACATGGCGCATACATTTCACAGCCACATGAAGCCTGTGGGGGCTGAAGTGGAGGAGGAGGAGGGGGTGGGGCAAAGCGAAGCACAGTTTAGGTTTGACAAAATGACCATTTTATCTAGTCATCTGACAGGAGAGGAGGAGCAGGAGCAGCCAGAGGAGCTAGAGGGTTGTGAGGAAGGCGAGACAGAGGACCCAGACACACCGCGGCAGTTTGCAGTGGAGATGGAGACAGGTAGTCCCTCCGAGTCACTTGCACAAATGGCACGATGCATGCTCACGTGCTTGCGTAGTGACCACAGAATTGTCTCCATTTGTCAGCGGGATGACTTCTGGCTCTCCATCTTATTGGACCCTCGCTTCTGGCACAAAATGGGGGCATTTTTTACACCCACTGAGAGGGAGGACAAACTGACCTACTACAAAGACATCCTACGTAGTCAGTTGGGCGATGTCTATCTGCGCCATGGTCCATACTCTCGCAGGTCTGACTCGGGGGGACCTCTGCGCTCACCTTCCACTGCCATGGCTGCCGGGGGGGTGGCAGCAGCAGCAGCAGCAGCTCCGTCAGCAGCAGCCTCAGTCTTCAGTCGCTAATGAGTAGCTTTCTACACCCGCATAGGGAGTCTACTCATGAGCAGCAGGAAGACCTGGAGCAGGACCTGAACCAGCAGGTCATGTCATACCTTGACATGACCATGCCAACACACCTTGAGGATCCTCTGGACTTCTGGGCAGCCAAACTTGACTTGTGGCCGCAACTAGCAGAGTTTGCCGTGGAAAAGCTGTCCTGCCTGGCCAGTAGTTGATTTAGATGGCAACTGGGCTGCTCTAAATTATGCTGCAAAATGGCAAATTTACCACACAATATAAGCTATTGCCCCTCAGATTTACACAGGGCCTGCTCTATATAATGCTACAAAATGGCAAATTTATCTCACTATATAAGCTAATGCCCCTCAGATTTACACAGGGGCTGCTCTATATTATGCTGCAAAATGGCAAATTTACCTCACAATATAAGCTATTGCCCCTCAGATTTACACAGGGCCTGCTCTATATTCTAAGTATGTCACACACCCCGCTTCAAACATTAATATTTACACTTGGGTTACTCCACCAGTAGGTGGCGACGTTGCAGAGAAGTCTTGAAAAACGAGCCCCTCCTGATCTATACATACCTGGGACCTCCCACTTATCTCCCAGTGTTCTCTGCAAAATGGCGACAAGACAGAAGAAAGAATTCTCCTGCTTGCAGGTAGCCGGGGTAACACCCCGGCACTCCCCCATGGTCTATTTCTGCCCAGTCATTGTTTGCTTGATATTTAGATAAAACTGGAAGCCTCCCAGCCTTGGCTGCTGGCTGGGTAATGGTAGATGGCACCTCATGGTGCCTTGGAGCTTATCTCCTCCGCTAGACCCCACGCGTGGGGCAACGCGGTTATCCGGCTGGTGATCCGAATTTGGGATGCCCCGTCCCAGTGTTCTCTTCTGTGCCTCCCCTCGCCGGGCTTGATCGATGCCATTGCAGGTACCGGGTTGTTGTTTCGAGTTGCGGTATCTGTTTCATGATATGACTGTTGGACGTAGTACTTCTCATGGGGGCAAGGCCGGGGGCAGTTGTCCTATATATTTTATATATATATATATATATACAGTATATATATATATATATATATTATGAGACCTAACAGCTCTCCTCTCTGTTAACAATTGTATTCAGATTCTGATACTTATATTATCTTATGCCTGACTGGTTGGCATGTATTATTAGAATCGGTCCTGCCTGCCCTATGATTTGTCTGTGTCACATTTCCCCTTTCTTACTTTAGTTTTTTTTTTTTTTTTCCTTCATGTCATTTGCCTTGGTGTGTGTGTGTGCACATTATGGCCTTTTTTTTTTTTTTCATTGTTTTGTTCCTTGTGACTTTATTCTCTGAAGACTGATTGTGGTCTTTTTCTGTTACAGATCCTGGGATACCCTTGCTACTTGGGTCTCCCGGTCTGATATACCTGGCTAGTCTTATGACAAATTGGGTTTTTTCCCTAGGCTTAAAATCCTCCCACTCCCAGGACATCCCGGGTTGCATACTGCGTAAATCCCTGGGTTATTGCGAATACCACAATTTCACCATATGGAGGCTTCCGACATTACCGGACACGGCTCTTCGGGGCAATCCAGGCTGTGTGGGGGTTGTGGGGCTCCGCTCCCAGGTGATGATGTCTTATTATGTATTCCATGTGCTTAGCAGAACATTGCGCGCCAGTCCGGCACTCCGGCTTCTGGCTTTTCGCAACCTCAGTCATCTCCTACCCCCTACGCCTATTCCGGACCCCGTGTGATGTGTTCATAGGTGGGGATTCGCAATCCGAGGTGTGCGCCCGTCTGGCTAGCCTCGAGAAGATGTTTTCCGCCGCGGTAGCTCAGAAGGCTATGGCTAAGTGGAAACACTTGTCCCCGCCTCCGCCGGACTCAGACTTGGATGTTATTGAGGCATTGGATTGGTCAGACTGCCCCCCCGGCTGAAGAGGGGGTGTTTCTAGATGAATTGGACGACCCTGAGGCCCAGCAGTTGTTTGGTGCTGAGGGTGACCAGGCGGCGGGGACGGTATTTGACACCCCTTCCATATTGGCTCAAATGTTTGAAGTTTTGGATTTAGACCCTCCCGAGGCGGTTCCTCCGCCTAAGGGTGAGTTGTTTGATGTGGCCCAGCCGCGTTTGGAGTTTCCCAGTCAACGACATTTTGAGAATGTCGTCCTTAAAGAATGGGAGCAGCCTACGCGTCTCGGTGTTCCGCCTAGTTGGGATAAGAAGTATCCTTTTCCGGCGGACTTGGTGAAGCATTGGTCTTTTTCCCCCGAGGTTGCTGCCCCGGTTTTTGGGGCTATCTAACATGGCTGTGTTGCATTCTCCTGACACGACTACCCTTAAGGATGGTGAGGTTCGCCGGATTGACCAGCTGGCTCGCCACGGTGTTACCTGTGCGGGTTCGGCTTTGAGGCCTGTTTGTGCTCCGGCACTTTTGTTGTTGGCGGTTAGGTCCATTGTCAGGGATTTATGTGCGGACCTTGATCCTACTTGTGATGAGTTTGTTGCTCTCAATCGTTATGAGTCCTTTGTTTCGTTTGTCCTTGCCGCTCAGGATGACGCCATGGTGCTGTGTGGCAGGACCACGGCCTTGTTGGTGGCTATCCGACGGTCGGTGTGGTTGCGGCAATGGACTGCTGACTTTAATTCTAAGAAGTCGCTTACGGCTCTTCCCTTTTTGGGTTTGCGCCTGTTAGGTGAGAAATTAGATTCGGTTGCCAAGGGAGGTAAGTTACCTCAGCGCAAGAAATTTCATTGTTCCTTTCGGGGGGCGGCATCTTTTACTCCCTCCTTTCAGGGAGCCAGAGCTGGCAGAGGCGCGGGCTTTACGGCCCCCAGGGGTGCAAGCTGGAACAGGGGTAGAGGCCGTGGCCGTCCCGCTCAATCCTGGGGTGCCAAACCCAGACCAGCTGCCAAGCCCGCTCAACAATGAGGGGGCGCCTTCACCCTTGCGGGTGGGGGGACGGTTGCGACTCTTCTCCCGGGTGTGGGACCAGGCGGTCTCGGACAGGTGGATCCGGGAGGTGGTGGCGGCCGGTTACAAGCTGGAGTTCGAGTTCCGCCCTCCTCTAAGATTTTTCGGGTCTCACTTGCCTTCAGATCCTTTGGCCGCGCAGGGGCTCCTGGGGGCGGTGAGGAGTCTTCTGGAAATGGCAGTCATTTGCCCGGTCCCTCCTTCGGAGGTGCGCCGCGGGTATTATTCCAATCTCTTCACAGTGCCCAAGAAGGATGGGTCGGTTCGTCCCATCCTGGATCTGAAGTTTTCTCAATGTGTTTATTCGCCCCCCGGCAGTTTCGCATGGAAACTCTGCGTTCTGCCATCAATACTCTGAGGCAGGGGGATTTCATGATGTCCATAGACATCAAGGATGCCTATCTTCATATGCCTATATTTCCGGCTCACCAAAGTTTTCTTCGCTTCGTGGTGGAAGATCGGCATTTTCAATTTGTGGCTCTTCCGTTCGGCCTTACCTCGGCTCCAAGAGTGTTCACCAAGGTGTTGGCGGGCGTGATGGCCCTTCTCAGAGCTCAGGGGATTCGCATTGTGCCTTATCTGGACGATCTTCTCATCGTGGCTCCTTCCTTCAGTCAGGCGGAGATGGACACCAGGACGGTGGTATCCACTCTGGAGAGTTTCGGCTGGGTGATCAACTATCCCAAGTCCTCTCTCGTTCCGGCCAGGGTGGTGTCCTTCCTGGGGATGTCCTTAGATTCTTGCCAACACAGAGTGTTTCTGCCTCAGGCCAAAGTTCTCTTAATTCAGGAACTGGTGCAGCTTCTTCTTTCCAATCCTTGCCCGTCCATCCGGCTAGGGATGAGACTGGTGGGGTTGATGGTAGCTTCCTTCGAGGCAGTTCCCTTTGCTCAGTTTCACACGAGGACGCTTCAGCTTCATCTGTTGGCGTCTTGGGACCGGCGACCGCGGTCGTTGGATCGGTCCTTCCGCATGTCCTCCCGGGTTCGGCAGTCTCTACAGTGGTGGATGGTCTCGGACAATCTCTTGAGGGGCAGGTCTTTTCTGACGCCTCTTTGGGAAACTGTCACCACGGACGCCAGTTTGTCAGGATGGGGAGGTTTCTGGAAGGACCTTCGGTTCCGGGGGCGGTGGGGTCACCTGGAGGCCCACTTGCCCATCAACGTTCTGGAGTTGAGAGCCATCATGTTGGTTCTGTCTCACTTGACACAGCATTTACAGGGCTTGCTGGTTCAGGTTCGGTCGGACAATCGGACGGCGGTTGCTTACATCAATCACCAGGGAGGGACTCGCAGTCTGGGTGCCCTCAGAGAGGTGTCTCTGATTCTAGCCTGGGCAGATACTCATGTCCCTTGCATCTCGGCAGTGTACATTCCAGGAGTGGAAAACACGGAGGCGGACTTCCTGAGCAGGTGCTCTTCCCACCAGGGGGAATGGTCTCTCCATCCCCAGGTGTTTCGGTCGCTTTGTCTCCGGTGGGGGACGCCAGAGGTGGATCTGTTTGCCTCTCGTCACAATTACCAGCTTCCGACATTCATGTCGCTCTCTCAGGATCCTCTGGCTTTGGCGGTGGATGCCATGTCCCTGAGCTGGGGGGACCTGGGGTTCCTTTATCTGTTTCCTCCGATCCCCATGCTAGGCAAGGTGTTGCGAAAGCTTGCCCTGGAAGGGGTTCCCGCCATTCTCGTGGCTCCAAGGTGGCCAAGGAGGGTGTGGTTCGCAGACATCGTTCGTCTGGCAGTGGATCAGTTCGATCTGCCTCTTCGGCCGGATCTTCTCACACAGGGTCAACTGCGTTACCCCAATTTACCTACGCTGGCTTTGGCAGCCTGGCTGCTGAAACCTTCATCTTAAGGGAGGAAGGTCTTTCGGATTCTGTTATTCAGACTCTTATTAGTGCCATGAAGAGGTCCTCTTCTACCATCTACTATAGGACTTGGAGATCTTATATTGATTGGTGTGAGGCTAGATCTGTGACCTGTCGGGTCTTTTCTGTTTTTAGGATTTTGGAACTTCTTCAATCGGGGCTGGACTCTGAAGGGGCAGGTTTCTGCCTTGTCTGTCTTTTTTTCAAAAGTCATTTGCTCTCCATCCTTTGGTCAAGACTTTCTTCCAGGGGGTCTTGCATCTGCGGCCTCCTAGGAAGCCTTTGCTCCCTGTTTGGGATTTGAATTTGGTTCTCTCTGCTCTTCAGGCTCCTCCTTTTGAGCCTTTGCAGGATATTGCTCTTTCTACTCTGACTCAGAAGGTTGCCTTTTTGGTGGCCATCACTTCGGTTCGGCGTGTTTCGGAGTTGGCGGCCTTGTCGATTCAGGCTCCTTACTTTGAGAGACATCAGGACAAAGTGGTTTTCCGCTTCAAAACGGACTTTCTTCCTAAGGTGGTCTCTGCTTTTCATCTTAACCAGGACATTGTTCTTCCGTCCTTGTGTCCTAAGCCTAGGAATGACAAGGAGAGGGTTTTGCATTGTTTGGATGTGGTACGCTGTGTTAAAGTGGACCAACACCCACGGGTGATCGGCCCGGGAATCTATAAGATTCCCGGGCCGATCACCTCCCTCCCCGCGGGACATCCGAGATCGGGATGTCCCGCGGGGTGAAACCCCCCCAAACCCCCCAAACTCCTTACCTTAGTTTCCCTCGCACCCCTGTAGTCGTGCGCGCGCCCGCGCCGGCCGTCTGTGAATGGCCGGCGCGGGCACACGCGCGTCAACAGGGACGCGCGGGAGGCGGCGGCGGAGGAGCCGCTTGTCCGCGGCTTGTCCGTCGCCGCGGACAGAGGTGAGTTCGGGGGGTTCGGGGGGTTTCACACAGCGGGGCACCCCGATCGGGGGTGCCCCACCGAAGTGGACCAATACCCAGGATAGTCAAAATCCTGGGTGTTGGTCCACTTTAAGTACTATTTGCTTACTACATCTCCTTTTCGTAAGACTGATGCCTTTTTCGTGGTGCCCTGCGGGCCTAGGAAGGGTTTGGCCCCGGCTAAGTCTTCTATTAGCAAGTGGATTCGTCAGGCTGTTGTTGGGGCCTATTCTGCCAAGGGGAAGGTTCCCCCTTTTCGTATCACTGCTCATTTTACTCGTGCTGTTGGGGCGTCTTGGGCTTTTCAGCACCAGGCTTCTGTTGAGCAAGTTTGTAAGGCTGCTACTTGGTCTTCTGTTCACACTTTTTCCAAGTTCTATAAGGTTGACTTGCGGGCTTCAGCGGATGCTGTGTTTGGCCGCAAGGTTCTGCAGGCTGCAGTGGTTTGAGTTTTGCATTATTGCCTTGTTGGATACCCGCCCTTTCTGGACACTGTTTTTGGATGTCCCAAGTGTAAATATTAATGTTTGAAGCGGGGTGTGTGACATACTTAGAATAATACCATTTTGTGAATACTCACCTGTAAAATGGGTATTGTAAGTATGTCACACACCCCGCTTCACCCGCCCTTTTTGGTATCCTGGATTCTTTATAGGGTGAAGCTTCGTTTACAGTTTGAGGGTTACCAATGGTTTTTTTCCTGGTACCTTGTCTTTACTGCTGTTTGAAAACTGGGAGATAAGTGGGAGGTCCCAGGTATGTATAGATCAGGAGGGGCTCGTTTTTCAAGACTTCTCTGCAACGTCGCCACCTGCTGGTGGAGTAACCCAAGTGTAAATATTAATGTTTGAAGCGGGGTGTGTGACATACTTACAATACCCATTTTACAGGTGAGTATTCACAAAATGGTATTATTATGCTGCAAAATGGCAAATTTACCTCACAGTATAAGCTATTGCCCCTCAGATTTACACAGGGGCTGCTCTATATTATGCTGCAAAATGGCAAATTTACCTCACAATATAAGCTATTGTCCCTCAGATTTACACAGGGCCTGCTCTATATAATGCTGCAAAATGGCAAATTTACCTCACAATATAAGCTAATGCCCCTCAGATTTACACAGGGGCTGCTCTATATTGTGCTGCAAAATGGCAAATTTACCTCACAATATAAGCTATTGCCCCTCAGATTTACACAGGGCCTGCTTTGTAATATGCTGCAAAATGGCAAATTTACCTCACAGTATAAGCTATTGCCCCTCAGATTTACACAGGGGCTGCTCTATATTATGCTGCAAAATGGCAAATTTACCTCACAATATAAGCTATTGCCCCTCATATTTACACAGGGCCTGCTCTATATAATGCTGTAAAATGGCAAATTTACCTCACTATATAAGCTAATGCCTCTCAGATTTACACAGGGGCTGCTCTATATTATGCTGCAAAATGGCAAATTTACCTCACAATATAAGCTATTGCCCCTCAGATTTACACAGGGCCTGCTTTGTAATATGCTGCAAAATGGCAAATGTACCTCACAGTATAAGCTATTGCCCCTCAGATTTACACAGGGCCTGCTCTATATTATGCTGCACAATGCCAAATTTACCTCACAATATAAGCTATTGCCCCTCATATTTACACAGGGCCTGCTCTATATAATGCTGTAAAATGGCAAATTTACCTCACTAAATAAGCTAATGCCCCTCAGATTTACACAGGGGCTGCTCTATATTATGCTGCAAAATGGCAAATTTACCTCACAATATAAGCTGTTGCCCCTCCGATTTACACAGGGCCTGCTCTAAATTATGCTGCAAAATGGCAAATTTACCTCACAGTATAAGCTATTGCTCCCCTGTTCTACACAGGGGCTGCTCTATATTATGCTGCAAAATGGCAAATTTATCTCACAATATAAGCTATTGCCCCTCAGATTTACACAGAGGCTGCTCTATAGAATGCTACAAAACCAAGAGCGGATTTAACTCACACAATATAACCTATTTCTCAGGTTTATATAGGGACTGCTCTATGTAATGGTGCAAAACCATGAATTTACCTCATAATATAAACTATTGCCCCCCAGATTTACTCAGGGGCTGCTCCATATAATGGTGCAAAACAGGGCAAATGTATTGTCCAATATAAACTATTGCTGCTCTGATTTACACAGGAGGGCCACTCTAAAGAATGGTGCAACATGGCGAATTTAGCTCACAATATAACATAGATTGCAAAATGAGATTTTCAGACAGGGCCTGCTCAATAAAATGGCAATTTTACCTCACAATATAAACTATTGCTCCTCAGATTTACACAGGGATTTAGGTTGAAATATATAATAGTGCAAAACAGCGAATTTACCTCACAATACTGTATAAACTATTGCTCCTCAGATTTACACAGTGGGCTTCTCTATATAATGGTGCAAAATGGCGAATTTACCTCACTATATAATCTATTACAGCTCTATATAAAAAAAAAATCAATAAATAAAAAAAAGGGCCTGTAGAAGCTTATTTAGTATAACAGATAGGGTGACATGTGCTGGTTTGGGATGCGCATGTGGGCTAGTGTTTTAACAGCAGGACAACAACCAATTCAAAATGCAATAGCTTAATAAAACTGAGGCTGAACAAGCTTATTTAGTATAAAAGATAGGGTGACGTGCTGGTTTGGGATGCCCATGTGGGCTGGTGTTTTGACTGCAGGACAAAAGCCAATTCAAAATGCAATACTTTGATTAAGCTGAGGAAGGATCAACAAGCGTATTTAGTATAACAGATAGGCTGCCTAATGCAGGTTTGGGATGCCCTGCGGCCTGGTGTTTTTTTTGTTAAAGGCAGACCAAAAACCAATTCAAAATGCAATACTTTGATTTAGCTGAGGAAGGATCAACAAGCGTATTTAGTTTAACAGGTAGGCTGCTAAGTGCAGGTTTGGGATACCCAGGCGGGCTGGTGTTTTTTTTGTTAATGGCAGACCAAAAAATATTTAAACTAATCCAGTTATATATTATGATAAATGCTTGTGTGTAACAGATAGGGTTAAATAAGCCACTGCATAGATTGCATGCACAGTGGCAAGGCAGATTTACAGCACAAAGAACTGAAATCGAATTGAAAACTGATCTGGCTAATGAAAAAAAAAAAAAAATTCACTGTCACTTCTAAGCTGTCCCTGGCTGGATGGTTCTGGTTTTTCCCTATCTTTCCCTGGCTCTGTCTACCTCTCTGTCTGCCTCTCTGACTCTCCCTACCTATCTCTAACTCTCTGTCCCTGTCTCTAACTAGCTGTGCTCTGGCTGCAATGCAAGGCTGAAATGCGCACAACCAAGATGGCCGCCGCTCTATATAGCACGGTGACGTCACCGGGCTTCCTGGCTGCTGATAGGCTGCATGTGACTTACCCATGATACCTTGCCCCAGGGGGTATGTCTGGACATGTTCATCCACCATTTTAGAATGCCTGTAATTGAAATAAATTGAGTTTAAAGGAAAACTTCGATCGATCGAATCGCTGGGAAATTCGGATTCGTTCATAATCAAATTTTCCATGAAATTTGGAACAAATCCGGGTTCGTCCGGATTGATTCGCTCATCCCTAGTCAAAAACTTAAAGAGCCTCCAACAGTCAAAGTATATTCACAACACAAAAGCACCCTCTCCCCCTCTACACACACTCTGCATTTACCCTCTTAAACCCTCTCTCCCATCACACACACACACACACACACACACACTGCATATGACTTAACAAAAAGTTAGGGAAGCATTAACACCAAATACAGACCTGTCTGCCTATATAATCTTTGAAGGCTTTATACATAGAATCATATCAATTGTATTTTTTTTCATTTTCTTTTTTTAAATATTTTGTATTTTCAAAAAATATATATTTTTTTTATTTTTTTTGTATTTTGTTTTTTTTTTTAAATATTTTTTTCGTTGTCTTTTTTTAATATTTTGTTAATTTTTTAACAATTTCATTTTCCATTTTTTATTTTTATTTTGTTTTTTCTAAATTTTTTTTTTCGGTATTTTTATTTATTTATTTTTTTCAGTGCCCTTCCAGCCTACCATGTGTGCAGGACACGGCGGTTTCAAGCTGTTCTTCACATGGTTTGCCTTGAGCCACGAAGTTACACATGGGAGGAACTGCTAAAAATCATAAATCAATAAATGAAATCATGGCTTACTCCACAAAAACTGCAAATGGGAACCATGGTGGCTGACAATGGGAAGAACATCTTGTCTGCACAGCGACAAGGAAGCCTGAGCCATGCGGCCTGTATGGCACACAAACCTAGTTGTCAAGCATTTTCTAACGTCTTCCCCCCATCTGCAAGACATCCTAACAACAGGAAGGTAACTTTGCATGCACTTCAACCACTCCTACACCGCCAAGCACACCCTTCTTGAGCTACAGCGCCAGAACGGTATCCCCCAACGTCTGATTTGCGATATTTCCACCCGTTGGAATTCCACCATCCATATGTTGGATCGACTATACGAACAGAGAACAGCCATCACTGATTTCTTGATGATCAAAGCGGATAGGGGGACTCCCCTGTGTAACTTCAATGTAAACCAGTGGCGGCTCATACGTGACACCTGTCATTTGCTCAGGCCCTTTGAGGAAGCCAATTATTAGTCAGTCGCCAGGACTACGGGATGAACAATGTGATTCCACTGCTTCATGTACTACAACACATGTTGGAAACCATGGCCGGCTCTGGGCACTGGAGACATGGTGCCTGCATTTCATGGCCAGATGTAGCCTGTGGGGGCTGAAGTGGAGGAGGAGGATGGGGTGGGGCACAGCGAAGCACAGTTTAGGTTTGACAAAATGGCCATTTTATCTAGTCTTCTGACAGGAGAGGAGGAGCAGGAGCAGCCAGAGGAGCTAGAGGGTTGTGAGGAAGGCGGGACAGAGGACCCAGACACACCGTGGCAGTTTACAGTGGAGATGGAGACAGGTAGTCCCTCCGAGTCACTTGCACAAATGGCACGATGCACGCTCAAGTGCTTGCGTAGTGACCACAGAATTGTCTCCATTTGTCAGCGGGATGACTTCTGGCTCTCCACCTTATTGGACCCTCGCTACCGGCACAAAATCGGGGCATTTTATTACACCCACTTAGAGGGAGGACAAACTGACCTACTACAAAGACATCCTACGTAGTCAGTTGGGCGATGTCTATCTGCGCCATGGTCCATACTCTCGCAGGTCTGACTCGGGGGGACCTATACGCTGACCTTTCACTGCCATGGCTGGGGGGGGGGGTGGCACAAGCAGCAGCAGCTCCATCAGCAGCAGCCTGAGTCTTCAGCCCCATAGTGTTCTGAGTCTTCACCCGCATAGTGAGGCTAATCATGAGCAGCAGAAAGACCTGGAGCAGACCCTGAACCAGCAGGTAGTGTCATACCTTGACATAACCATGCCAATGCACCCGGAGGACCCGCTGGACTTCTGGGCAGCCAAACTTGACTTGTGGCCGCAACTGTCAGAGTTTGCCCTGGGAAAGCTGTCCTGCCTGGCGAGTAGTGTGCCATCTGAGTGGGTGTTTAGTGCTGCGGGGGCCATAGTCATGCCAAGGAGAACTCGTCTGTCCACAAAAAATGTGGAGAGACTCACCTTTGTGAAGATGAATTAGGCATGGATCAGCCAGGATTTCCAGCCACCAATGGCTGATCCATGGTAGTAAAAAAATACGTAAGAAACCCGCGCTATTATCTTGATAATACTAAAAATTAGTACAATTTTTTTATAGATGCTCAACGTGCAAGGAGCTTAGATATCCCAATAAGCTCAAAACAACAAATGCAAACAATACAACACAGAGCATAAAATTAGTAGCCTTGATTGGAAGGCATTAAAACTTAGCAAGTGGGAAATTTTTTCAAAGACAAAGAGGCCTCTAGGTTCACCAAGGAGAAATATTTTATAAGTCCACAAGGGTAATAGTTCACACAGTTCATTCAAGATTATTTAATTGTTGTCCCCGGGGTGCACACATTCAAAAGATGTTCTATTCCAGGAGAAACCTTCACCTTGTGCCCACCACCTGTACAAATTACTCTTACCAGATGGTGTTAAGAATGAGACACCTCTCAGGAGACCTTAGCTCAATCCCTTGCTTCCTTTGGGTTAAAGTTGGATATCCTTGCCATTTAACAGTTTCAGGATAATTATTCTGATATGTTCTCAGAGGTCATTACATAAAACAGAACCGACAAGGAAATCTAGTGTAATACCGTTTTAATAATACTCCTCCACAGTAAGTTAAAAATTTACACTCACATTTAAGAACTTTAAAAACAGCATTGGATTATAGCAGACAAGGCTCTCACCACTCTCGCATCACACCCCGGCCGTTGGTGTCTTCCAGTGGAGGGCAAAAGATTTTGCTGCTTGCTGCTGTATAGATAAATGCTGCACTGTGCTCACTGTCCAACCGCCCTGCCGCCGTCCGTCCACGCGTTTTGTTGCGATCCCGCAACTTTTGGCGTCACGGCGGTCTGCACTGCCTTTTATAATCTTTGGTTGAGGCGGGGCTAAGGGGGTCGGTATACATGTTAGCGCGTCATAATTTTCCCTGTCAATGGTTGGTTGAGGGCTGTAACACATGTTTAATTACTGAAGGACAATATCCTGGGGCAAGCGGGGAAGACGAGGAGGAACCAGACACCTGAAAAACAAGGTGGTTGTAGGGGAAGGGATTTTTAATCTCAGTACTAAAAGTTTGACACAAAATGAACATTTACTCCTGGATAAGGGCTTGAAGTTTGCACCACCATGTACATTAGATAAATTTAGTACCTATATAGATCTTCAAAAATGTATACTAAAACTTAATATTAAGAAATATATTTTAAACAAAACAACCACAACAGAAATAATCAACTCAAGGATAACACCACAACCGTTGGATCCTTATTCCCATACCAACTTAAAAAATAAGTCTCTCTTTAACCCTCCCAATTCTGGTAACTCAGCATTGGACACATATAAGAATGTTAATTGCTAGCGACCTAAGGTCCCTAACAGTAAAAAAGGGCCACTGGGGAGCTTGGCCGAGCGCCGAGGAAGATGGCTGCTTCCTCTTAGTGCTCGGCATCTCGGAGCACTGAAGTCACCCCACAGCAGCTTCTTCACCGCTAAGGTAGCCTTCAGCTTTGCAGCCAGCACCCTCAGTTACATTCCCCGTCCCACGGATGGCCAAGATCGGGGTTAAATCCAAGGATCGGAGGACGGGCAGGGAGAGGAAGAGTGCTGCGTGCTCCCGCCAGCCCGACATCTTGGCGGAGCTCCGGCGCCAGACCCAGTCTGCCCAGTGAGTGGACTCCGGGCGCCATCTGCAACGAGGGTGCCTGCCGGACCCACCGCGTTCCTCATCACCTGGGCCGGAGAAAGCGATCTTGCCGACGGGAGGAGAGGTGAGAACTGAGCGGGGCCCCGACCATGTGCGCGGGAGACGGCCGTCCCCGCTGCCACCGCCTGCATTATCCAGGGGACTGAGCGCCCTGCCCCTGTCACCGTGCTCGCCGCGATGTTCCCCCCTTCGGGGGCCTGACGTGGACCGGAGGGGGGAGCGGGGGAAGCATCTCCTCTTCACCACCGCATCGCGAGTGCCGGGGTCCTCCCTGCACATCCATGCTGCGTCCCTGGGCATGATGGAGTGCCCCCCCCACAATGGCCGCAACATAGTCCTCAGCTGCGCATGGGGGCTAGCGATCCCTGATCCCCGCATCATAGCTCCCAGATGCTAGAGAGCCCTGGAGAAGGTCAAGCCTCGCACGTGAGCCCATCCGCCCGCAAATGCCATAGGCCAGGTGGCTCACCCCTGTCCCTTTCCGATGACCGAGAGTTCCCGCTAATTTTTGAAGAAACCCCTATGTCGGGCAATAGTGATCTATCTCAGCCCTTTGTGGAGGACGTCCGAGAGGGAGACCCGCGGAGTGCTCATGGGACCCCCTGTCCAGTTGATCCGATTGTGCAAGATGAGCAGCTGTTGGCCAAATTTAAGCTCCTGCTGCAACAAGAATTAGCCGCCGTAGTGACCCAGCTTACCGCTAACTTTTCCAGTGACATCAGGGACCTGGGAGACCGAACAAACACGTCGGAGGAGAGAGTGGATGAAATCGTGACGGTCTTGGAGTCCAGCGAGTCCGCTACCGGGGCCATGCGAGATGAGGTGGCTCTGCTACAACAAAAATTAGAGGATCTTGAAAATAGATCTAGGAGAGAAAACGTCCGGATTCGGGGTCTCCCGGAATTTATGGAGTATGTCCCTGCTACGGTCACTGCGCTGCTTCAGGAACTGCTTCCTTCCATGCCGGTTGATCGCTTGGAATTGGACAGAGCGCATATGGCCTTGGGCCCAAAAAGATCGGACGGTCGCCCTAGGGATATCGTCATCAGGCCTACATTCTATCGCACCAAGGAGGCCATCCTACAAGCTTCTAGAGATAAAACCAACCTATCTTTCCTGATCCATGCCTACCAGATATTTCCCGACGTCACCCCCCAGACACTCCAGCGTCGGCGGGAGATGAAACCGGGGCTGGACATTTTTAAGTCGCATAATATCGGGTACCGGTGGGGGTTCCCTTTTAAGCTGCTTTCTCTCATGCGGGCCGACAATGTGCCGCTGACTCCCTTAGTGAGTTACAAGGTCTCATTCGGGAGCTTGGTTTGCCTCTGGCCAACCCGCTTGCGGCCTCGCCTGACCAGGCAGCCCAGCGGATACCCGGGCGCCAGCCCTTGCGGCCCATATGGGAGAAGGTTCGCCCACAGAGGAGATGGGATCGGGGGGTTGACCACAATTCGTGCCCTGACTCTGACCCGGGTTGAGGTTTTTTGTCCTCTACACGGGTCTGAGTCGGCTGTCTCAATACTGTTTTTGCCTTTGTTGCTGGGCCCTGTGCCCTGGGGGGCCCGCGGAGGTGAGATGTGGTCCATTGAGTTCCGGCAGCCGGCCCGCCCCCCCTTCTTTCTGGGGGTGGATGGACTTGAGCAGGGCCTAGCCCCTATCCTGCTCTTATTTAGTTGTGGTGCTGGTGCTTCTTGATCTGCCTTTGGTTGCCATTTCTTGTAACGGGGTGGAAACCGGTGTCTCCGAGTAATACCCCCCATACAACACATGTCGACCCACACTGGGGTGCTCCTATCTTCAGTGTCTGAGTCGCCTTCTGCTAACGCAGAAATCTCTTGGACCACTTTGGGTCCAAAGGGCTACGTTGGATTTCGGTTCATCTTATTCAAAATGTTTATGTTATTTAGATTGTTTAGTTTTTTACGTTTTCTCATATTTCTCATTATAAATGTTCCTTTTTCTCCTCTCCCCCACCCGAAGTCCCTTTCTACCCCTATCCCCTCGCGCCTGGCCTGCCCTTCTTTACTTATGAACCAATTCTGTTCTGATGGTGGGACCAAGCGTTAAACTAATTTCCTATAATGTCCCGGGCTTCAACAGCCCCGTTAAGAGGAACAAGGCTTTCCACTACTACAAATCTTGTAAAGCGGAAATACTTTTCCTGCAGGAGACCAGGTTCTCAATTCATTCTAAACCAAGGTACCTGAGTCATCACTACCCCGTGTCCTATATATCGTGTGCTAGAGAAAAGAAAAGGGGGGTACTGATAGCTTTTAGTAAAAATCTCCCCTTTATCTGTTGCAAAGAAATCATTGACCCGACCGGAAGGTATGTTGTGCTTCAGGGGTCCCTATATGACATTGATATCACTCTAGTTACGTACTATACACCTAATTCCTTCCAGACACGTTTTTTTAAGCACCTGCTGACAGTAGTCCGAAACAACACCAAGGGTATTTTGATAATGGGTGGGTATTCTAATATGGTGGTGAATCCTAAGGTGGACAGACAGAGGACGAGTCAGCCCGCGAATGCAACGCAGGGATCGGACCCTCAATCTAGTGTCTTCAGGGACCTTCTGGACACCCACGGTCTTTGTGATGTCTGGAGGGAAAAAAAACCCACCACCAAGGATTTTACATTCTATTCCAATCCCCATGGGTCCTTCTGTCGGATAGACCATATTTTTGTCCCTCAGGCTATACTCCCGGCAGTCATTAGCTCCAAAATCTACAACTCGACCTGGTCCGACCACAATCCTGTGATGGCGGCTGTCGACTTGTTGGCCCCAACCAAGCGCTCCTATAATTGGAGACTGAATGACTCCCTCCTGTGCTCTCAGGACACATACCTACAAATTCAGGATGCCCTTAAAGAATACTTTACTCTGAATGTCGATTCGGTTCACTCCCCGATTACCCTCTGGGAGGCCAGAAGGTTGTCATGCGTGGTAGCATCATAGGCATAGCTTCCCTCAAGAAAAAGGAGAGACAGAAGCGATTGCAGGAGCCGACGTTAAAATGTGAGCAGGCTGAGTCAGAATGGAAGAGAGGCCCGAACCCTAGAAACAAAAAAATGTAGACAGACTTAGGACGGAACTCAACATGCTCCTAGACGATCAGGCTGAGAAGCGGCTCCGTTGGGCCAGGCAAAAGTTTTATGCTAGGAGTAATAAGCCCGATACCATGATGGACCGGAAACTGAAAGCCACCGTCCTTGACAGGCGGCAGCCAATAAAACTCAAGCTCAATTCGCGTCCCACTACGGACAGCCCGGATAAGATTGTAACCGCATTTCGGGGGTTCCTATCGGATTTGTACTTGGCTCCTCCGAGGGGCCGACAATGCTGACCTTGGCAGATTCTTTGAGCATGTTGAGTTACCGTCCATCGCCCCAGACTGCATTGACCTGATGGACTCTCCTATCACACCCCAGGAGATATTGGCGGCCATCAAGTCTACCAAAACATCAAAAACCCTGGGGCCTGATGGGTTCAGTGGCCTTTATTACAAGAAATTTGCATCTCTCCTGGCTCCCCACCTGGCCAACCTCTTTAATGCCATGTGTGCGGAGTCATCTTTGGGCCCAAGCTCACTAACGGCAGATATTTGCATGGTACCTAAACCTGATAAAGATAGCCTGTTAATCTCCAATTTCAGGCCGATATCATTAATTAACACCGATGTGAAACTGTTGGCTAAGGTATTGGCGACCAGGCTGAATAAGTTCCTGGAGGGCCTTATCCACAGAGATCAGGTGGGCTTTGTGCCGTCTCACCAGGCGGGAAATAATGTCAGGAGGGTTGCTCATTTGGTTCAGCACGCCCGGGCGAGGGACATTCCAGCCTTTCTGTTGTCCCTAGATATTCAGAAGGCTTTCGACTCTATCTCATGGGACTACTTGCTCTGGGTTTTGAGGAAATGGGGCTTCGGGCAGCGATTTTTAGACTGGATCAAAGCCCTCTATGATGCGCCGACAGTGCGGGTGAGGTGCTTTACTTCTGAGACATTTCAGATTTTCAGAGGTACAAGGCAGGGTTGCCCCCTTTCCCCAATTCTTTTCATATTAGCCTTAGAGCCTCTGGGTATAGCGATAAGGCAAAATCCAAATGTCAAGGGATTGGAAGTAGCGGGGGTCCACCACAAGGCCCTCTTCTTCACAGACGATGCTATGTTAGCGGTCTCCCAGCCCACTACCTCCCTTCCAAACTTATACGCTATTCTGGAACACTTCGCCCGCATCTCCGGCTTAACCATAAATAATGATAAATCTCAGGCACTTAATATATCCCTAGCGCCGGAGGCGGTGACCCAAATTAAAGCTAATTTTCCCTTCAAGTGATCAACAGAACCGCTCTTATACCTGGGGGTACGTATCTCGGCGAAATATGAGGACCTTTATGGGGCTAATTACCCACCCCTATTTGGGTCCCTGACACGTTTGCTTGACACTTGGATGCCGTACCCACTCTCTTGGCTGGGCCGGATAAATGCAGTTAAAATGTCTATCCTCCCTAAACTTCTTTATTTTTTTTAGAACGCTGCCAGTACCGATCCCATCGTATAGACTCCGTACGATGCAGAGGAGAATATCAGCCTTTATTTGGTCTGGTGCACGCGAGTACCTAAGCGCACTATGTTCTGTCACAGGACTCTAGGCGGGCTCGGTGTCCCTAATATTAGTATGTACTACAAAGCCTCCCAAATAGCACAGCTGATCCCCATGCATTCCTCCTCAAAGCCTCCCCTCTGGACGTTTCTGGAACTTCCAGACTGCTCGCCAACTCCAATAGATGGCTTGCTATGGATGGACCCGGCACACAGACCTGGGACGCTTAGTCCCCTGATGAGCACTCGCTCTCGGTGTGGTACTCGGTGAAATACTCCGCTTCCCTGATGTCTCCTCACACTCCTCTAGCGCAGCTCTGGGGTAATCCGTCCTTCCCCTCAGGCATGGAAAATAGATCAACCTTCAAGTGGTGGACAGAGCATGGGGTAACTAGGGTGCTACACCTTCTCTTGGAGGACGGGCTCACATCTTATAGTTCTCTGAGAGAAAAGTTCGATATTCCCCAAAGAGCCTTTTTTCAATATCTGCAGTTGAGGCACTGGCTATCACCTTTGACTAAACTGGGGCAACCCTTCAGGAAATGCACCCCCTTTGAGGAGGTTTGCAGTGTAGATCAATTCCGCAGGGGGTTAATATCCATGTTATATTCTATGCTGAACAATATAGGGGTGGGTACGCATGCCCACGTGAGTAAGTGGGAACGAGATCTGGGTCCCTGCCATTCAGACAGGGGGTGGATGGAAATTTGGAGTGCCGCCTCATCATGCTCCATAAATGTTTTGACAACTGAGACGGCCTACAAAGTTTTGTTCCGCTGGTATCTGGTGCCTAGTCGCCTTGGTAAAATGTTCCCAGGGCAGACCAATACATGCTTCAGGGGTTGTAATGTAGAGGGTAATTTTATGCACATCTGGTGGACATGTCCCATGCTGACCCGTTTTTGGTCCCAAGTATACAAGATAGCCGGTAAAATGTTTCGGACAAATATCAGAAAAGACCCTTGGGTGGCTCTCCTTCACCGTAGATCCCCAGAACTTACCAAAAAGCAGAACAAATTATTTACTTATCTGCTCTTGGCGGCTAAGCAAACCATTGCCAGGTCCTGGAGGAAACAGATCATTCCGCTGTCGGAGGTGTCGTCTAGGATGAATGGGTTTTTGGTCAATGAGAGGCTCTCAAGCATCCTAACTGACACCCAAGATAGGTTCCTCTCCATTTGGGAGCCCTGGATACAATATGTCTGGCCTAATGCACCATCGGGAATGCTTACATAGATGACTGGCGTGGGCTAGGTTGCAAGGACCCCCCCCCTCCCTGTACCCTCCTACCTCGTCCCCCCTTCCCGCTCTCCTTTTTACTGTCTACTCTGGGCTATCCCCTCACCCTTTGTGTTTTCTCCCGTGTTTGTTTCTCTTTTCCCCTTTTTCTTTTCTTCGTATTGTTGTTTCCTTTTGTTTTTGTCTTCTGCTTCTCACTCTGCGGCTCGCCTTTTGCCTGTCTCCCGGGCCGCAGGCCTCGGACGCGGGTGCGCTCTGTGGCGGCCGGCGTGCCCTGGCATAGTGTGGTTCAGGTTGAGTGGCGGGGGGTGCTGTGGTGAGATGCTAATAAGGGCTACTCAAAACTGCCATTTTCCGGCGCGGGAGGCAATATAATTGAAGGCACAACACCGACAGATTTTGTATAACAATTGGTTATTCATGTCTCAGCTATGTTATAACTGTATTGCCATTTGCTTCTTAGATGGCCCGATTTGCTATGGCCTGTTCTCTTGCCAGAATAGGGTAAATTGTTGTGATCATTGTGATGTTTGCCTCCCCTGCGCGGGATGGATTTCTGCTTGACTGACCACTATACCTGTACCACCTTCTCCTTCTTAAAATAAATAAAAATATTGAAAGATAAAAAGGGGAACTGGCCTCCCCCACTCTTCAAATGTTTGAAAGAGCTAGAAAATAAACATGACATTTTCATTAAGCCAGCTGACAAGGGGGAGGGGGGGGCTAGTGGTCCTAGAGAAAAAGGACTATCTGCAGAAACTTTCCAGACTTCTATCAGACACAGACACCTACATACCACTTAAAGGGGACCCCACAGGAGACTATAAGAATGCCCTAACCCAACTTTTAAAAGGGGGCTTAGAAAAGGGCATCCTGACGGAGAATGAATTCCATTATTTGATTCCCTCAGCTCCACGTATCCCCACAATTTATCAGGTACCTAAAATACACAAAAGCCTACATAAGCCCCCAGGACGACCTATAGTCAGCGGGATAGGCTCGGTGACCTGTAGACTGGGGGAATACATGGACCAATACCTGCAAGAAATAGTTACTCAATTGCCTGCCTATCTAAAGATTCAACTCAGGTTTTGGAATTATGTATAAGTGGGTGAGCATTGTATATTAGCGACTGCAGATGTATCGTCTAAAGTAGAGAAGATTCTTCCATTTCCGGCATCTACATTGCGAGCCTGGTAAGATTTATTCAGAACAGGCAAGCCCCCTATCCTTTCTGTAAAATTTGAAAACCCCTTGCCTGTAGCGGCGCGCAAGGGGTTAATTTGCTCCCAGTCCCGCAGTCTAGCCATGTCAGCACTAGCATAGCATCTAATTGGCTATACACGCTTATGACGCTGACAAAGAAGGGAGCTAAAAACTACCCTCCCAACATGCATACAGCGCCACTTACAGGATATTGTACTTCAGTAATTAAACATGTGT
This sequence comes from Gastrophryne carolinensis, assembly GCA_027917425.1. NCBI lineage: Eukaryota > Metazoa > Chordata > Amphibia > Anura > Microhylidae > Gastrophryne > Gastrophryne carolinensis. Next base: position 528,497,228 of record CM051235.1, on the reverse strand, counting down.
TACAGCCCTCAACCAACCATTGACAGGGAAAATTATGACGCGCTAACATGTATACCGACCCCCTTAGCCCCGCCTCAACCAAACATTATAAAAGGCAGTGCAGACCACCCGCGCCATTCTTGAAAAAGTTGTGGGATCACAACGAAACGCGTTGACGGACGGCGGCAGGGTGGTTGGACGGTGAGCACAGTGCAGCATTTATCTATACAGCAGCAAGCAGCAAAATCTTTTCACCTCCACTGGAAGACACCAACGGCCGGGGTGTGATGCGAGTGGTGAGAGCCTTGCCTGCTATAATCCAATGCTGTTTTTAAAGTTCTTAAATGTGAGTGTAAGGAGTATTATTAAAACGGTATTACACTAGATTTCCTTGTCGGTTCTGTTTCATGTAATGACCTCTGAGAACATATCAGAATAATTATCCTGAAACTGTTGAATGGCAAGGATATCTTTACCTAACTTTAACCCAAAGGAAGCAAGGGATTGAGCTCTCCTGAGAGGTGCCTCATTCTTAACACCATCTGGTAAGAGTAATTTGTACAGGTGGTGGGCACAAGGTGAAGGTTTTTTCTGGAATAGAACATCTTTTGAATGTGTGCATCCCGGGGACAACAATTAAATAATCTTGAATGAACTGTGTGAACTATTACCCTTGTGGACTTAAAAATATTTCTCCTTGGTGAACCTAGAGGGATCTTTGTCTTTGAAAACATTTCCCTCTTGCTAAGTTTTAATGCCTTTCAATCAAGGCTACTAATTTTATGCTCTGTGTTGTATTGTTTGTGATCCATGGTAGTAGCTGATGCATGGTAGCTCCTTATGCTGCTGCCAACTCCAGGGTGTGTTTTTCAGGCAATATATGGGCTCCCTATGCTGCTGCTGCCAGCTCCAATGTGTGTCTTTCAGGCAATATATGGGCTCCATATGCTGCTGCTGCTGCCAACTCCAATGTGTTGCTGGCATTTTGACAACGTGACTTTCTTTACAAAATGCAACCAGTTATCAGACAGGTACTCTTCAAATATTTATGCTAGTATTTCGGATGCCCCCCCGGCGAAAGGCAAAGTTTGCTTAAAAAGTGACTTTGTTTACAAAATGCAACCAGTTAGCAGACAGGTACTCTTCAAATATTTATGCTGGTATTTGGGATGCCCCCTCTTCAAATACATAGGCTGTCTGCTTTTACAGCGGAAAAGTGACTTTCTTTACAAAATGCAACCAGTTAGCAGACAGGTACTCTTCAAATATCTATGCTAGTATTTGGGATGCCCCCCCCCCCCCCCCGGCGAAAGGTAAAGTTTGCTTAAAAAATGACTTTGTTTACAAAATGCAACCAGTTAGCAGACAGGTAATCTTAAAATATTTATGCTAGTATTTGGGATGCTCCCTCTTCAAATACATAGGCTGGCTGCTTTTACAGTGGAAAAGTGACTTTCTTTACAAAATGCAACCAGTTAGTAGACAGGTACTCTTCAAATATTTATGCTAGTATATGGTAAGCTCCCTCTTCAAATACATGTTGTGATTTTGCGATTGCTTTTTTTACAAGTGATTCAGCAACCTGGAATCATTGTAAAACACGAGTCACTTGAATTTAATTTGATTGCGATTGTTAAAGTGCAAAATAAATTAGTGGATCGAAAAATTTACTACTGCATTTTGCGATTCGAAAATTTTACTACTGATTCAGGTGGACTTGATGAGCCACACACATGATATAAATTAGAGTGTTTCACACTAAGGCCCTTATTTAAGAAGGGATAGCGTCAGGTAGTGGCTGGTTAATGACAGGTAGCGACAGGTAGCGACTGGTGAACGCCGGACATGGCACGCAATTACACATTTATCAAGCAGAATCTGTTTAGCGACTGGGATAGTGCTATGTAGCATCTGATTCATCGTTTTCACAGACTCAGCGAACAGCGCCAGGTATGACCTCTCGCTACCTGTCGCTCTCTCATACACTTCAATGGACGATCCTTTTCTTCTCTTTAACCCTTTCGCTGCCAGCCTACCTGCAGCATTTGCCACTCCCTGTTGCCAGACTGAGTTTGACTGTTTCGCGCTACACATGTTCAACTGTCATTTTTGAAAGGATTTCCAGGGATTTCCCAGGAAAATTATATATTGTTTTTTTCAACAGAGTCTGGGCTTTAACATGAAATGTCTTGTTTGTATTTTTTAGGTGTATTCTCAACATTTTTGGGTGAAATGTGTGAAAAAAATTAAAAAAAATATATTTTTTTACAATTTGTCGAGTTTTTTGTAATAAAAAATGTAAGTTTGTCAATAAAATCTTATTGCGTGAGAAACCCCAATTTCTCCCGGTTACAGCGATACCACATATGTATAGGTAGACACCCTTTCCTGCCCAGAAGCCTTTTATAGCTGCTGGATGACAAATGGTTAATTCAAAAAAAAAAATGACATAGGGTCCCCCTTCCCGGGGAGGGAGACCCCATTTTTTTTTGGATTTTTAAGGGTTAAAAACCCTTAAAAATCCAAAAAAAAAAATGACGTGGGGTCCCCCTTACCCAAAGTAACCAGCCCGGGACCAGCTATGGGGGCTTGTAGGCACAGAGTGGGGGGGCCAGCTTTGGTGGCCCCCCCACCCTGCAGCCTACGAGCCCACATAGCCTATGTGGGCCCGGGCTCTTCTGCCCCCCCCTGGCCTTTGGGGAGGCAGGTAATGGGGGTGCGGGGGTTAATGGCAAGCCACCCGCTAGGGCAGGTGACTTGCCACCCCCCCAGCCTTGTGAACTGGTATAAGGGGTCTCATGGACCCCTTACCAGCTCACAAAGGGTTAATGTGAAAAAAAAACACCACACAATAATAAAAAGTATTTTATTAGAAAAAAAAAAAATTTTTTTTTACTGTACTTACCTTCGATTGCAAGCTCTTGTCCCTCGCCGCTCAGCTGACAGATGCCGGTGATCGGCATCCAGAGAAGGAGAAGGCAGGAGATCAGAGGATCTCCTGTCACCTCCTTCCAGGGCACCGATCACCGGCATCTGAGAAGCTGAGAAAGCTGAAGCCGGTGATCGGGACCGGGATGACGTCATAAGCCCCGCCCCCAAGGGGGCGGGGCTTAGAGGCAAGATGCGGCCGCCATCTTGAAGAAGAGAGGAGAGAGCCTCCCAGGCTCTCTCCTGAAGAACGGTAAGTCCTGGGGGGGGATCGGAGGCCCCCCAGGTGAAGAGGAGGGACAGCGGGAGCCAGCGCACACACAGGTAAGTGAATGTCATTTTTATTTTTTTTTTTTTTTTACAGTTAGCAGCTGCTGCTGCAGAAGCGGGGGGGGGGGCGGCCTATTCCGGGGGCTCTCCTGGAGCCATCCGACCCCCCACGGGGGATCGGATGGCACCAAATTAAAGAGGAGACCCGGCCGGATCCAACAAGGGGTCAGGTGAGTATTTTTGATTTTTATTTTTTAAACTAGAAGCGAGGAAAGTCAAGCACGTAACACCTACGGGCTTGGCACTTAAGGCCCAGCCAAGCCAGCACGTAGGTGTTACGTGCTTGGCACCAAAAGGGTTAACCCTTTGAGTGCCAGCCTACCGAGATTTTTTGTCACACTCTGTTGCCAGACTACTTTTCACGTTTTTTGCGCTACACGTGTTCAACCTGGATTTTTGAAGGGATTTCCAGGGATTTTCCAGGAAAATTATATATTGTTTTTTTCAGAGTGCAAAATATGTGCAAAAAAATAAAAAAAAACTATTTTTTACAATTTGTAGTGTTTTTTCTAATAAAAAATGTAAGTTTGTTAATAAAATATTATTGCGTGTGAAAGCCCTATTTCTCCTGGTTACAACGGTACCACATATGTATTGGTTTTCTGCCCAGGAAACCCCCCAAACTGAAACAGCAGTTTAGGAGATTTCAGATAGAATACAACTATGCAATATGATTGCATAGTTGTAAGGGGTTAACTTTAAAAAAAAAATGACGTAGGGTCCCCCCTCCCAGGGAGGGGGACCTCATTTTTGCATTTTTGGGGGGAATTTTAAGGGTTAAAAACCCCCCAAATAAATGATGTAGGGTCCCCCTTACCCAGCATTACCGACCCGGACCAGCTATGGGGGCTTCTAGAACAGGGCACAGGGGCCAGCGTTGGTGGCCCCTGGCCCTGCAGGCTACTAGCCCACATAGCCACGTGGCCCGGGCCCTTCTGCCCCCCCCTGGCCGTTGGGGAGGCAGGTAATGGGGGGCTGGGGGTTATGGCAAGTCACCCGCTTGCCGCAGGTGACCTGCCATACCCAGAGCCTTGTGAACTGGTATAAGGGGTCTCATGGACCCCTTACCAGTTCACAAAGGGTTAAGTAAAAAAAAAGACACCAGACAAAAAATTCTTTATTATTCTTTTTTCACTTATACTTACCTCTGATCCAGTGTCCCGCGCCACTGCAGATGACAGTTGTCGGTAGTGATCAGAGCAGGGAGGGAGGGAGGCAGGGAGATCAGAGCCTCCCTGCCTGCCACCCTCCCTGCTCCAATCGCTACCGACAACTGACAGAACGGAGCCCGGGTGCCGGTAACCCGAGGAGCGGAATGACGTCATCAAGTGGGCAGGGCTAGGGACGGGGTTAGGGCGGGGCTAGGGGCGGGGTTAGGGCGGGGCTAGGGGCGGGGCCAGCGCCGGCCGAAGAGGATGGTGAGGGCCTGTTTCTCGGCCCTCACCCGAAGCGTGGAAAGCCCAGGGGGGGGGGGATCGGAGCCCCCCCTGGTGAAGAGAAGACCCGGGGAGAGCCATTGCGCTGCGAGGTGAGTAAATGACATTTACTTTTTTTTTTTTTCAGATGTTGGCGCCGGGGGGGCTGGGCCTATTACGGGCCCCCTCCTGAAGATCAGAGGCCCGGGGGCGAAAATCTTCGTGTACAGAATCGCTGGCACTTTCGAATGAGGGGTCAGGTAAGTCTGTATCTTTTTTACTTTTTTTTTATGGGGCTCTAAAGTCAGCTACGTGACTCTCACGTGTCTCAATTCCATATGTTTTTGCTTTGTTACTAGTTGATAGATGCTTGAAAACAGACTTTAAACACACCGCCTCCTGTGCTCTGGGCTTCAAACAAGTATTTTTCAGGGCCAGAGATTTGTGAGGCTGTTTTTTTGCTGAATATGGTGTGAGTCGGTCGCTATGAGCAGTCGCTAACATGCGCTCCCATACAGTGCTGTACTTGTCAAATAGCGACTCCTCACAATGTATTCAACATTACTGAACAGCGACTGAGTCGCTATAAAGTAGCGGCCCACGGCCGAGCACTGAGACTACTAGCGGGCGCTCTGAAAATGCCTGCTACAGACACTCATCTGTCGCTACCTGCCGCTAATGATGAATCAGCCTCTAGTTCTTTGATGCAGCAGGAGAAAACTCATTTTGCTCTCTCATAATGGAGCCCTTCTACTTTCTTTGCAATTCATTGCAATTCATTCACTAAGCGTTTTATTAACGGTAATAAAAAATTCAATTCATAAGAAAAAAGCCTGAGAATTCCACTGTTTGTGAATCACTAGTTAGGAAGACAATGAAAGTCAATGGGCACTTTTTTACTCCTGAAAAAAAAAATTTACTTTTTACCCCTTTTTACTAGCAGTAAAAAGTTCCATTGACTTTCAGTGTCTTCCTGTCTGGTGATTCGGTAGCAGTGACATTCTATGGCTTTTTTCTTATGAATTGAATTTTTTACTACCATGAGAGTTTTTTTCAATTCTTTGTGAATCGAGGCCATTGACTTTGAACATATTGCAGATGATGTGGTGCAGAGAAGACGCAGACTACCCATTCCCAAGTATTTTCGTACACGTTTGGATGTGGATCAGCTGCCAGATCAAGCACTTTTCCAGCTTACTAGGCTAAATCATGCAGCTTTGGAAGACCTCTATAACCTGCATCCATATTTGGCACCATTAACTGGTAGAGGACATGCAATTTCTGGAATAACGAATCTGATAGTTTGCTTGCAATTTCTGGCCAATGGCTAATTTCAGCATCTGGGTGGTATGGCGGTTGGCATGTCCCAAACTTCTGTATGCCGTGCTGTAGATACATTTTTAAAGGCATTGCGTGCCATTTTTCCACGGTATGTGCATTTACCCTCCTCACCTCAGGAATGGATTGTAGTAAAATGGGTTTTTATCGCATTGCTGGCATGCCAAATGTCATGGGGGCTGTAGATTGCACCCATGTTTGCTTTATCCCACCCACTGTGGATGAATATATCTACTGCAATCGCAAGATGGGACATTCACTGAATGTACAGATGATTGTTGGTCTAGATCTCAAAATACTTAGGTTTGTGGCTGTCTTTCCCGGATCATGCCATGATGCCCACATTCTGCGAAATTCATATTTGAGGAGGGGCATTTATCTGGTGGATGGCTTCTTGGTAAGTGTTTAAACATTATTGCCTAACTTTCTGCAGGGTTCTTGTGATATATTGGAAAGCTCCAACATTTTAACCCCTTGCTAACCTCACTTATTGCACAAAGGTTTGAGTATGCAAATGTAACATTTTGCCCATTTATTTGCTTATTTGTTAACTGCCATGGGCTTGGCTATTTAGACAAAAGTATTATTGCTGACGTGCTCTTACAAAACTCCCAAAACCACCACCTTTGCTCTGGAAATTGTTAAAACTCCATGGCTACTTGTTTCCTTGCCTTTGGCTGATTATTACTTTACATGCCCTGCTGTATGAAACAACCCAGGTTGCCTAGCATACTCACCAACTGCCACACTTTAAGGATGCATGCGCAAGCAGGGGACACTCCTTGCTATAACTTTAGCAGGGTATGCCATGGCACCAGTCATTTGTAAATGTCTGGAGGAGACACACTCCCTGTTCCAGCCCAGCATGGATGTATCCACTGGTTTGTTGTAGCAAACTCAGGTATACTATGCTCAACTGGACTGTAGCTGAGTCCTTAAACAACCCTAGACCAGGTTGCGTCTGGACCATTTATACGGATGAATGCATGGGAGGCCGCGCATGCGCCATAAGAACAGGGGAAGGCACATGGGAGTGGTCAACCATTGGGTTTTTACACAGCGGGGCACCAAAACCCAGAATAGTCAAAATCCTGGGTTTTGGTCCACATTAAAGTGTAAGCATAAGTATGGCGTACCGTGAGGTTAAACCTAGCAAAGAGCTGCACCCTGCACCCAAGGACACGTGGTGCTATGTGAGCAAGCTTTGTATAGAAAACAATGGCCACATTTCTGCATTAAAGGAAAACATTTTTAATACAGGTCCATGGCAATCCAACCAAATCCCCCCCCCCCCCCAAAAAAACTACCTACATGACTCTTAGAAATATTACTGTTAAATTAGTACTTCCACTACAGCATACCTTGCCTCTTTATTACATGTATCCACAATGTTAGCCATGTACATACAGGTAACTTAAAAAGTTGAGAAAAATTATGCATTTATATTTACCCATTAAAAAGCCTTACAACACCATGCAACAGTCAGAAAACAATACTAAACAATAGAAAAAACATTCGAGTACAGTTTCCAATAATTTTCGCTTGCGATAGCCTTTTTACGAGCATTTTGAAAATTTTACGAGTGCGAAATGTACGCATGCGATACAATTTTTTGAGCGGCACAAATTTATTTCTACCTTTGTTGAATCGAGCCCATGGGCTGGCTGCTTTTACAGTGGAAAAGTGACTTTCTTTACAAAATGCAACCAGTTAGCAGACAGGTACTCTTCAAATATTTATACTAGTATTTGGGATGCCCCCTCTTCAAATGCATAGGCTGGCCTATTTTACAGTGGAAAATTGACTTTCTTTACAAAATGCAACCAGTTAGTAGACAGGTAATCTTCAAATATTTATGCTAGTATTTGGGATGCCCCCTCTTCAAATACATAGGCTGGCTGCTTTTACAGTGGAAAAGTGAGTTTCTTTACAAAATGCAACCAGTTAGTAGACAGGTACTCATCAAATATTTCTGCTAGTATTTGGGATGCCCCCTCTTCAAAGACACAGGCTGGCTGCTTTGACAATGGAAAATTGACTTTCTTTACAAAATGCAACCAGTTAGTAGACAGGTACTCTTCAAATATTTATGCTAGCACGCATGTTAAAGAAAGACACCAGGAAAAGGAAAAGCTAAATAGGCAGGCGTGTTATTAACACTAAATAGGCTTGAAAGCTAATGCAAACACTTTAAACTTTCCCTGTCTTTCTCTGTCACTGTCACAGGCTCTCTCCTTCTCTATCTGTCCCTCGCTTCTTCTGTTCTATCTATCTATCACTCCCTCGCTGTGCTTATCTAATCTATCTATCTATTTATCTATCTATCTATCTATCCCTCGCTCTCTCCCTGCCTGATCTGCTCTGGCCGCAATACAGTGTCAGAATGAGCTTCCGCAAAATGGTCGCCGCTTATATAGGTCTGTGACATCATCGGTAAGCCTGTCTGCTGATAGGTAGCATGTGACACCTTGCCTCATGGGACATGTCCTGACATGTGGATCCACCATTTCAGATGGGCTGGATAGCAGTAAATGGAGTTTTAAGGAAGCGATTCGAGCGATTTATTCGCGGCGATATTCGGAATCATTACGAATAAAATTTTTCCTGAAATTCGTAACGAATTCGGGTTCATCAGATTCGATTCGCTCATCTCTAAATATTACTATTGACTTGAATTTGAAAGTCTGGGTTCACCCTTCTCTATTTATATGCAATTTTTTTTCAAAATTCAAATCTTAGTGATGCAGATTTAGTACAAAGTGTAGAGGAAAAGTATAAGAATGAATGGATGCATTTTATAGTATCGCTTTCCTTTAAATGAAATCTTTATATGTAAAATGGTCCCATAACACAACCCCTTTAAAGTTAGAAAATGTACAGTCCATTCTAGTTTAAATACCTTCCAATTGCTATGTTCTTGTAAGGAACTATGATTGAATAAAATATAGCTTGAAACATTTCTACTCGCCTAGGAACACACTTTGAGGTTTTAAACAAGTTCTTGCTAGCAAAATCTTCAATGTACCCATGCTTTTTTTCTTTCTTGATTTTTCCAGTATTATGTTTCCCAGCTTCCACCTTACTTATTGCCTAATCTCATGTTCTAGAATACTTCTGCTTCCAACCGTAAAATATTGGAGCAGAGATATTATTCATTTTCACTGCCTGTACAGCTGTGAGTCTCCAAAGCGAACACACCGAGTTGAGTAAATTATATATATGAAAAAATACAGTTCCCTATCTACCTTCTATGTTCTGGTAAGCAATAAAATGGGTGCTTTTCCCTAATTGTTCCAAGAGGTCAAACTTGTGGTGCCTCATAAATCAGAAATGTTATCATTTGATATGTGAAAGAAAAGATAAATAGATAATCCACTCATGGAATAGACTTCATAAGAGAGCATTTGAGGTGACCAGTTTTGTAAAAGAAATAACACTTGTGTGAAAAGCTTAAATGAAACAGGTTTTAGCTTGGAGATCTCCCCCTAGGGTCAAGATGAGTATGACCTTAAAAGGCTGTGATGCAAAAAATATATGGGCCGTCTCTGTGATCAATCACAATAAAATAAAAATGACAATATTTTTTTGTATTCAATTATAGCCAAAATAAATACAGTGTAATATGAACCCTTCTAATTAGTAGCACAACTACTGTAATACTTTTATATCATTATATGGAGGGTTCAATGTATGCGAAATATAGATAGGAAATAAGTCTTCCATGGGGTTCAAGCCAGGGTTTAGGTCAGGCATGCTCAACCTGCAGCCCGGGGACCTTGCGTGGGTCTTCTACCCACAGCAGCAGTTAAAATTGTTTTCTGAAACATAAAAAAAACACTGCTTGCTTATTTCAAACCTAATCTGGATCGTACAACCATAATTTATATTTTTAATGCTGATGTGGGTATTAATGCAGCCAGCACAAAAACATAAAGACTTACCAACAGATGTGTAGATTAAATTTAACTCACCACCAACAATGTCCTTGATTGGTCCTTCGGTCCACAGCTCTTCCCTCACTGCCATCTCTGGATCCTCCAAGGATGACACTGGGTCTTACATTTCTGCCAAATATCCTCTGCTTCTCATTGACACTTTTGGGTCCTCAAATGATGTTGCCTTTTCCTATGCTGCTGAACATCTTCTGGTCCTCACCACCTCCTCTTCCTCTGTTGTGGCTGATCATTTTCTGGTCAACACCGCTGACTCTCTTTACAACAGGGATACGAGGTGCAAAGGTAAAGTACTAAGGGCCAAGGAAGATAGTGGGTCGGTAGCTGAGTAGGGGCGAGGTGAGATAGTGGGTCAAAGGCTAGAAGAGGTAAAGTTAGTAGGTGGGTTTAGAAATTGCAGGTCAGCAGCTGGGTAGTTGGGTTTAGGGGTTGCAGATCAGCGGCTGTGTAGGTGGGTGGTGTGGTTGTGGGTTAGCAACTGGGTAGGTGGGTAGTAAGATTTCCGGTCAGCGGCTGGGTACGTGGAAGGTGAGGTTGCGGGTCAGCTGCAGAGTTAGCGGATGGTGAGGCTATGGATCAATGAGGGGGTAGGTGGTAGGTGATGTTGCGGGTCAGTGGCATGTGGGAGGTGAGCTTGCGGTTCAGCAGCTGGGTAGGTGGGCTGCCCATCAATCAGCTTTTCCATGTTCGGGCAGGGCGCCAAACTCGAACACGGACTTCTGGCTGAAGTTCAGGTTCGAGTTTGGAAACTGGAACTGGCAACGTTTGGTACAAACCCAAACAACTGACAATACAAGCTCTGTACAAAAATGTGTGTAATATTATTCATGAGCATAAAACACTTCAATACAGTTCTGTCCATTGTGCTCTATGGGATCTGAACCTAAAACGCCTTAAGCTTAAAGCTTAAACAAGAGCTGTATGCAAACTATACAGCGCTAGTGATAAATTAGACCCAGGCTGGTGGTTGCATTGGTGCTGCCTGCTTTTCATTTGATAAGTTGCATACTGAGCGCCGCTGAGGCAAATACGCATATCATTGTTTTTTAAGGTTGAGAGATGAGATAAGCTCATGCAGGCCTTTTTTGTTTTTTTTGGGTTTTACCAGAAAGTGGGAAAAAGTGAGTGCTGGTGAGTAGAGATGAGCGAACTTTTGAAAAATTTGATTCGGCTAATTCGCCGAATTTTCCGACAAATTAGTTTCGGTCCGAATTTATTTGTGATGAATCGCTATTAAAAACGGCTATTTCTGAGCTTCCTAGAGCCTCAATAGGGTTGTAAACCATTCTGCCTTGCTGTAACACGCATAGGATGCGTGCTGGGTTAGTGAAATAATACTGTAAATAATTATGACATGCATATCAGAGGCATCGCTATTAGAATTGCAGAGCGGCACAATTGCAGAGAGTTGAGGTGGCATCACTATGAGGGGCCCCTATATTGCCTGAAAAACACACCCTGGAGCTGGCAGCAGCAGGAGCCCAAATATTGGCTGAAAGACATCCTGGAGTTGGCAGCAGGAGCAGCAGGAGCCCAAAAATTGGCTGAATGATACCCTGGAGTTGCAAGCAGCAGCAGCAGGAGCCCAAACATAGCTTGAAAGAGACACTGGAGTTGGCAGCAGGAGCCCAAAAATTGTGTGAATGACACCCTGGAGTCGCAAGCAGCAGCAGCAGGAGCAGCCCAAACATAGCTTGAAAGAGACACTGGAGTTGGCAGCAGGAGCCCAAAAATTGGCTGAATGACACCCTGGAGTTGCAAGCAGCAGCAGCAGCCCAAACATGGCTTTTGACAGAGACACTGGAGTTGGCAGCAAGAGCTCAAAAATTGGCTGAATGACACCCTGGAGTTGCAAGCAGCAGCAGCAGGAGCCCAAACATAGCTTGAAAGAGACACTGGAGTTGGCAGCAGGAGCCCAAAAATTGGCTGAATGACACCCTGGAGTTGCAACCAGCAGCAGCAGCAGCAGCCCAAACATAGCTTGAAAGAGACACTGGAGTTGGCAGCAGGAGCCCAAAAATTGGCTGAATGACACCCTGGAGTTGCAACCAGCAGCAGCAGCAGCAGCCCAAACATAGCTTGAAAGAGACACTGGAGTTGGCAGCAGGAGCCCCAAAATTGTCCTAAAGACACACTGCAGTTGGCAGCAGAAGCAGCAGGAGCCCAAACATAGCTTGGGAGAGACACTGGGGTTGGCAGCAGGAGCCCGAAAATTTGCTGAATGACACCCTGGAGTTGCAAGCAGCAGCAGCAGCAGCCCAAACATAGCTTGAAAGAGACACTGGAGTTGACACCAGAAGCCCAAAGATTGGATGAATGACACCCTGGAGTTGCAAGCAGCAGCAGCAGCAGCCCAAACATAGCTTGAAAGAGACACTGGAGTTGGCAGCAGGAGCCCAAAAATGGGCTGAATGACACCCTGGAGTTGCAAGCAGCAGCAGCAGGAGCCCAAACATAGCTTGAAAGAGACACTGGAGTTGATACCAGAAGCCCAAAGATTGGATGAATGACACCCTGGAGTTGCAAGCAGCAGCAGCAGCAGCAGCAGCAGCCCAAACATAGCTTGAAAGAGACACTGGAGTTGACACCAGAAGCCCAAAAATTGGCCGAATAACACCCTGGAGTTGCAAGCAGCAGCAGCAGCCCAAACATAGCTTGAAAGACACACTGGAGTTGGCAGCAGGAGCCCAAAAATGAGCTGAATGACACCCTGGAGTTGAAAGCAGCAGCAGCAGGAGACCAAACATAGCTTTAAAGAGACACTGGAGTTGGAAGCAGGAACCCAAAAATTGGCCTAAAGACACACTGCAGTTGGCAGCAGCAGCAGCAGGAGGCCAAAATTTGGCTGAAAGGCACACCCTGAAGTTGGCATCAGCAGGAGCCCAAAAATTGGCTGAATGACACCCTGGAGTTGCAAGCAGCAGCAGTAGGAGCCCGAACATAGCTTGAAAGAGACACTGGAGTTGGCAGCAGGAACCCAAAAATTGGCCAAAAGACACACTGCAGTTGGCAGCAGCAGCATTAGGAGGCCAAAATTTGGCTGAAAGTCACACCTTGAAGTTGGCATCAACAGGAGCCCAAAAATTGGCCTAAAGACATAAATATGTTTTGCACCATTTGGAAAGTGTAAAACGTGGCACCATGCTGAATCTAGTCGCATGCATCAGCCATTGGCGGGTGGAAATCCTGGCTGATCCATCCCTGATTCATTTTCACAAAGGTGAGTCTCTCCACATTTTTAGTTCTCCTCTCCGTAACAATGGTAACTAAACACCCGCTCAGATGGCACGCTACTTGCCGGGCAGAACAGCTTTTCCAGGGCAAACTCAGCTAGCTGCGGTCACAAGTCAAGTTTGGCTGCCCAGAAGTCCAGCGGATCCTCAAGGTGTGTTGGTATGGTCATGTCAAGGTATGACATGACCTACTGGTTCAGGTGCTGCTCCAGGTCTTCCTGCTGCTTATGAGTAGCCTCATTATGCGGGTGTAGAAAGCTACTCATTAGCGACTGAAGACTGAGGCTGCTGCTGATGGAGCTGCTGCTCCTGCCAACCCCCCCAGCAGCCATGGTAGTGGAAGGTGAGCGCAGAGGTCCCCCCGAGTCAGACCTGCGAGAGTATGGACCATGGCGCAGATAGGCATGGTTTCCAACATGTGCTGTAGTACATGAAGCAGGGAAATCACGTTGTTCATCCCGTAATCCTGGCGACTCACAAATAAAGTGGCTTAC